>CM042684.1:207155765-209555765 GCA_023614405.1 Avena insularis
AAGATTAAGTTTCTGCCGCGGAGGTGAATATCTAAGTTATGAGTTTGGCATGCATTTAAAGAAATGTGGAATACTTTCGCAGTTGACACCGCCGGGAACACCACAGCGTAATGGTGTGTCCGAACGTCGTAATCGAACTCTCTTAGATATGGTTCGGTCTATGATGTCTCTTACAGATTTACCGCTATCGTTTTGGGGCTATGCATTAGAGACAGCCGCATTCACTTTAAATAGGGCACCATCTAAATCCGTTGAAACGACACCGTACGAATTGTGGTTTGGAAAGAAACCTAAGTTGTCATTCCTTAAAGTTTGGGGTTGCGAAGCGTATGTAAAGAAGTTACAACCTGATAAGCTAGAACCCAAAGCGGAGAAATGCGTCTTCATAGGATACCCTAAAGAAACAATTGGGTATACCTTCTATCAAAGATCCGAAGGTAAAGTTTTCGTTGCCAAGAATGGATCCTTTCTTGAGAAGGAGTTTCTCTCGAAAGAAGTGACTGGAAGGAAAGTAGAACTCGACGAGGTTATTGAACCTTCTCTCGGGGTTGAGAGTAGCGCAGCACCGGAAGATGTTTTCGTGCCGCCTGCACCAACTGGAGAGGAAGCTAATGATGGTGATCATGAAACTTCGAACGAAGTTACTACTGAACCTCGCAGGTCAACGAGGGTTCGTACCACTCCTGAGTGGTATGACTCTGCCTTGAACGTCATGTTGGTGGACAACACTGATGACCCTGCGACGTATGAAGAAGCTATGGTGAGCCCAGATTCCGACAAATGGCTAGAAGCCATGAAATCCGAAATGGGATCCATGTACGAAAACCAAGTATGGACGTTGGTGGACTTACCGGATGGCCGTAAGGCTGTCGAGAACAAATGGATTTTCAAAAGAAAAACAGATGCTGATGGTAATGTTACTGTCTATAAAGCTCGACTTGTCGCGAAAGGGTTCCGACAAATTCAAGGTGTTGACTATGATGAGACTTTCTCACCAGTAGCGAAGCTAAAGTCTGTGAGGATTCTGTTAGCAATTGCTGCATATTTCGACTATGAGATATGGCAGATGGATGTCAAAACGGCGTTCCTTAATGGTGACATTGAGGAAGAGTTGTACATGGTACAACCCAAGGGTTTTGTCGATCCTAGTGATGCTGACAAGGTATGCAAACTTCAGCGCTCCATTTATAGACTGAAGCAAGCATCCCGGAGTTGGAATCAACGTTTTGATAAAGTAATCAAAAAATTTGGTTTTATACAAACTTATGGAGAATCTTGTATTTACAAGAAAGTGAGTGGGAGCTCTATAGCATTCCTAGTACTATATGTAGATGACATACTATTGATTGGGAATGATATAGAACTTCTTAATGGCGTCAAAGCCTATTTGAATAATAGTTTTTCAATGAAGGATCTTGGCGAAGCGGCATATATTCTAGGCATCAAGATTTATAGAGATAGGTCGAGACGCCTGCTAGCGCTTTCACAAAGTACATACCTAGACAAAGTTCTAAAGAAGTTTAGAATGGAAGAGAGCAAGAAAGGGTTCGTGCCCATGTTGTCATAAAAGACCTTGAGTAAGACTCAAAGTCCAGCTACGGCAGAAGATAGAGAGAAGATGAATAATGTTCCCTATGCCTCAGCCATAGGTTCTATCATGTATGCCATGTTGTGTACAAGACCGGATATAGCACATGCTGTTAGTTTGACTAGCAGATATCAAAGTGATCCTGGAATGGAGCACTGGACAGCGGTCAAGAATATCCTTAAGTACCTGAATAGGACGAAGGATATGGTTCTTTCTTATGGAGGTGATGAACAGCTTGTTGTAAACAGTTACACTGATGCTAGTTGGAACACCGATCCAGATGACTCAAAGTCACAATCTGGATACGTATTTATTTTGAATGGTGCTGCAGTGAGCTGGAGGAGTGCCAAGCAAAGCGTTGTGGAGAAATCTTCAACTGAATCGGAATACATAGCTGCTTCGGAGGCTGCACAAGAAGCCATATGGATGAAGGATTTCATTACTGAACTTGGCGTGGTTCCTAGTGCGTTGGACCCGATGGCCATCTACTGTGACAACACAGGTGCCATAGCTAATGCACAGGAGCCAAGGTCACATAGCAAGCTGAAGCACATCAAGCTACGTTTCCATGCCATTCGCGAGTATGTCCGAGATGGTGACATAAAGATTTGCAAAGTACACACTGATCTAAATGTGGCAGATCCGTTGACTAAACCTCTCCCTAGAGCAAAGCATGACCAACACCAGAACGCCATGGGTGTTAGGTATATTACCATGTAATCTAGATTATTGACTCTAGTGCAAGTGGGAGACTGTTGGAGATATGCCCAAGAGGCAATAATAAAAATGGTTATTATTATATCTTTGTGTTTATGATGAATGTTTGCATCCCATGCTGTAATTGTATTATAAGGAAACACTAATACATGTGTGTTTTGTAAACATAAAAGGGTCCCTAGTAAGCCTCTTGTTAAACTACCTTGTTGATTAATTGATGATCATGGTTTCCTGATCATGGACATTGGATGTCATTAATAACAAGATTGTATCATTAGGAGAATGATGTAATGGACACACACACCCATAGTAAGCGTAGCATTAGATCAAGTCATTAAGTTCACATTGCTATAAGCTTTCGATACATAGTAACCTAGTCCTTCGACCATGAGGTTGTGTTAATCACCATCACCGGATGAGTACTTTGATGACATCAAACACCACTTCATAACTGGGTGGTTATAAAGGTGTCATTAGGTATTCTGAAAGTATGTGTTGAAGCGCATGGACCAAGATTGGGATTTGTCCATCCATATGACGGATAGATATGCTCTGGGCCCTCTCGGTGGAATGTCATCTAGTTAGCTTGCAAGCATGCGACTAGGTCACAAGGGATGGCATAACACGGAACGAGTAAAGAGTACTTATCAGTAATGAGGTAGAACTAGGTATGGAGATACCGATGATCAAACCTCGGATAAGTAGAAGTATCGCGTGACAAAGGGAATTGGTTTCGTATGTTAATGGTTCCATCGATCACGAAGTCATCGTTGAGTATGTGGGTGCCATTATGGATCTCCAGATCCCGCTGATGGTTATTGATCGGAGAGGTGTCTTCATCATGTCTGCATATTCACGAACCGTAGGGTGACACACTTAAGGTTCGAAGTTGTTTTAAGTAGATATTGAATGTGCGTTGGAGACCGAATGTTGTTCGGAGTCTCGGATTGGATCCGGGACATCACGAGGAGATCCGGAACTGTCCGTGGAATAAGATTCATATAATGGGGATCATTTTCTAAGTTAGGAAATGTTCCAGAGTGTTTGTATGGGGATTCTAGAAGGTTACGGAATGTTCCGGAAAGTTCTAGAAGATATCTTGGAGTTTATTTGAAAACCGAGATAAGATAAGATAAGATAAGATAAGCGGAGTTTAAAGGGGAAACTTGGGGGGGAAGGACTCTCCCCCCAAGCTCCCTAGTGCGCCGGCCCTACGGGGTGGGCCTAGGGGTGGGAACCCTAGGCCACACCCCTCCCTCTATATATAGAGGGGTGGAGGCGCCACCCCTCCTTGCCCCCTCCCACTCCAAACCCTAGCCGCCTCTCTCTTCCTCCTTCCATCTGCTCCGGCTTAGGCGAAGCCCTGCAGAATTCTCTCCACCACCACCACCACCACGCCGTCATGCTGCTGGGATTGCGTGGAGAACATCTACTACCTCCGCTGCTCGCTGGATCGAGGAGAGGAAGGTGCCGCCGACTCACGTGTTGTCTGTGGAAGCGCTTGCTTAACGCTGTGGAAGGATCATCTACTCGATCTTGAGATCGGCAAGTGATCGACTACATCATCCACGAGATCTAATCTCGTTAACGCTTTCGGTTCTACGAGGGTTAGTACCGATCTATCTCGTTGCTCATGTCTAGTAGATTAGATCTTGGCTTTTATCTAGATTAGATCTGGGTTTTGTTCGTTCTTGCGGTAGAAATTTTTTGTTTTCCATGCTACGAACCCATCAAACGTTTCAATGTATCAAATGCAATATCTTGTGTTGCGCCCCATACAAATGGCACACCTTTCTTATTCAAATCATTCAACGGTGTAGCAATAGTGCTGAAATCCTTCGCAAAGCGCCTATAGAAACCAGCTAAGCCATGGAAACTACGCACTTGACTAACATTCATGGGAGTAGGCCAATTCTGAATTGATTCAATTTTAGATTGATCTACCTCTACCCCATTCTTAGATACAACAAATCCCAGAAATATGACCTTATCTTTTGCAAATGTTCACTTCTCAAGATTAGCATACAGTTTATTATCATGCAACACTTGCAAAACTTGTCGGATATGATTACAATGTTCAGTTTCGTTATGGCTATAGATAAGTATATCATCAAAGTAAACAACCATAAAACGACCAATAAAATCTCTCAAAACATGATTCATTAATCGTATGAATGTACTAGGTGCATTAGTAAGACCAAACGGCATAACTAACCACTCATACAAACCAAATTTCGTTTTGAAAGCAGTTTTCCACTCATCCCCTTCTTTCATCCTAATTTGATGATAACCACTACGCAAATCAATCTTAGAGAACATAGAAGCACCACTCAACTCATCTAGCATATCCTCTAAGCATGGAATAGGATGACGATATCGAATAGTGATGTTATTAATATCTCTACTATCTACACACATGCAGCATGTACCATCTTTCTTAGGTACAAAAATAACAGGAATAGCACAAGGGCTAAGTGAGACACAAATGTACCCTTTATCCAGCAACGCATGTACTTGTTTCTGTATCTCCTTTGTTTCTTCAGGATTGGTCCTGTAGGGTGCACGATTGGGAAGTGTGGCACCAGGGATCAAGTCAATTTGGTGATCAATGCCATGCAATGGAGGAATTCCTGCGGGTACATCTTCTAGAAACACATCCCCAAAATCCTGCAAAACAGAAGAAACACCAAGAGAAATAGGGGTCATGTCGTTAGAAACCAATACCTCGCCCTTATACATGAGCACAAGCGGCATGGCTGTAGGATCCTCACGAAATTCTCCCATATCCTCTTTGGTGGCTAATATCAACAAATTAGGCTCTCTCACTTTTTGTTATACCACTCGATTTAGGCTCAATTACATCAGGAACAGCTATCACACAATCTCGCCGAGCTATAGGATCTTCCTTCAAGTTCACTTCTATCTTCTGACGAGAATCATTCACAATGTCTTGTGGTGTCATTGGTTGCATAGTAATCTTCTTTCCTTTGAATTCCAAGTGATATGTATTAGCTCGGCCATTGTGTTGCACATGGCGATCATAAAGCCAAGGCCGACCCAATAGAAGATGGAAGTCATAGGAACCACATGAAAGTCAATAGAATCCTTGTATGGCCCTATTTGAAAATTCACACGTACCATATGATTTACCTTCATCTCACCATTGTTTCTCAACCATTGTATGTAGTATGGCTTGGGATGAGGTAAATAAGTCAAATTCAGCTTGGCACATAACTCCTTACTTGCAAGATTTCTGCAGCTACCTCCATCAATAATTACCTTGCAAGCTTTGTTAGGTCCAACGAGAGCTTTTGTTTGGAACAAGTTGCAACGATGAGATTCATCAATAGGTTGCACGCTAAGTATGCCTGGAGATATGACAATGGTAGGAGCACGCTCAGGATAAGCATCAGTACCTCCCTCACCATCATAATCATCATCGTCATCAACTTCATCTCCACTCTCTAACTCACCATGTTCATTGACAAATATCACCTTGCTGTTGGGACAATCTTTCTTGTATGTCCTCTACCTCCACAAGTATGGCACACCACATTGCGAGTACGCGTAGTTGACATATTGGAACCTGAGCTAGTAGCAGGATCAGCGGTCTTCTGAGCATTGGAACCAAACGAAGATGTAGGTGCTGGTTTGGCCGATGGTGTAGGATGGCTAGCAGCAGGTGTAGGTGGCGCCATAGTAGGCTATGTAGATCTAGCCGCAAAATGGCTAGTAGACGTAAACCTGGCACATGACTTAGCCTCCTCAGCTAGCTGTGACTCGGCCTCTCTAGCATGGTGCAATAGCTCATTCATAGTGTCGTACTTGTGATAATGAACAATGCTCTTCATTTGAAGCTTCAAATTGTTGAGAAAATGCTACATAGTCATATTAAGGGACTCATGAAAGTTAGCACATTGCATAAGCATCTCCATCTCCATATAATACTCATCAACTGACATGGTTCCTTGCCTCAACTGTGTCAACTTATCAAAACCTGATCGGAAGTAATTGGTGGGTACAAAACGATCCTTTATAATGCTCTTCATCTCACGCCAATCCATCATAGGAAGTTGATTGTCGTTTCTTCTATTCTGCACAATAGCATCCCACCAACACAAAGAGTATCCATCAAATTCTGAAGCTGCAAGCTTGACCTTCTTGTCTTCTGGATAATCAAACAAACGCTAGAGCCTCTCAATTTTCAACTCCCAAGGAAGATAATCCCCAGGATCAAGTGAACCATTGAAAGAGGGAATTGAAAACTTGGGTTTGCCCAAACCATCATGATCTTGGTTCGGAACACGCTGATCACGTCCCAAAGGGGCATATCCACGTCCATAAAGAGGAGCAGCAGCAGGTGCAGGGGGATTGGCACGTCCCCTGCCACGATGTGGAGCAGCATCAGCCACACTACCATCATCAAGATCCTCAAACACATCATCAGGTTGGTGTTCGTGTCCTTGCTGAATTGCCGCTGTAAGATTCTCAATCAAACGTTGCATGGTGTCAACATTGACATTGATTTCCGCCACTTGAGTTTGAATATTATTGATTGCGCGAGTATTCTGATCCACTGCCTCTTGCATGTCTTTCATAATCCCATCAATAGACTCACGCCAATTAACAAGCTCCTCAACCTGCTTTTCTGTGACACAACATCATCATCACTAGTAGACATTATTAGTAGGTTAGTGCAAAAATCAAAATCTATTTGGTGGAAAACTCTCACAACTCACTCACAACTGACAAGAAAGTAGATCTTACAATTCCAAAGGAAATAGAGATGCTTTACCAAACGTAATCAAAGACTTATGCACTGATGTGATGAAGTGAATATCAAAGGTATAGAGAACAATCACAGGCACATAGGTTATTTATGGTGGAGCTATAGGTATGGTATCGTAAGTACACCGCAAACAAGTCCTAGTGCTGATCATACAAAAACCAAGAAACACACACGTGGAGAAAAAACGTGGCAATGCAACTATTAAGGGTGTTGCACTACTCTCGAGAGACACTAGCAAAGCTCAAAGTAAATAGGCACAAGATTGCTCAATCTACTGTTGCACAAATATATCACTAGGCCTCTTGCTCAACTTCTCTTTTTCTCTTTTTATTTTGTATAGCTTCTTTCTCTTTTTGCTTTTTATTTTGCTATTTTGCTTTTTCTCTTTTTTTGAATATATATCACACACGGCCAAATTACAAAGCATAGCACCAAAATCCTAGGAGCAGCCTGTAGGAGCGGAAACTAGTCTCAATGGGTAAGTTCCTTCATGTATGAAATAGAAAGGCTGTGGCTAAAGTTCAAGAAAAGTGCAAATTTCACACTTTGTAAAAATTGCTGCCGTAAAAAAAAATGAAAAACGTGGCGGAAGATCAGATCGCGGCAAAAAACGCAAAGAATAACTATGCAGACAGCGATAGAGAAGCGATGTCATGTAGAGAAATAGGCGCAAAGCGTGCCGTATGTAAGCGGCGGTAGAAGAGGGCGCGCGGTAGAGCAAAAGCGTGTTGCGGCAGGCGTGGCGGCAGGGGGCTGGCGTGCGGCAGAAGAAATCCTGTCGCGGCAGGAATCCGATCCAGGTCAGAACCGGTTTCGCGATAGAGAAACGAGGTGTTTCCGTGCCGCGGCACAGTCGGTAAGAATTTTTTTTAATTGCTAAACCGACTAGGCTAGGGGTGTTTGACTAGGACTCTAGCTAAGATCGGATCTAGCTATGGCGGCGGAAAAAAGATGGTTGATTCGATTAGAACAAGAAGAAAAACGATGACAGATCTAGATCTAAAACTAAAAGAGGAACACGACCAGCAACTATTACTCGAATACGATGTAATCTAGGCTATGGCAACTCTTTTTGTGGGGATTTTTCTATATAGGAAGAAAAACACGAACTAATCTACGGATGGATTTGTGGATGCTTACCGAGGCAACCATGAAATATGATACCAAGATGATATGGGGTGGCCCGATATTCTCAGCAAGCACTTGTCGATGATGATGGTGGATGATAGATAACTAGTGTGTAGCTATGATCTCTCCCTCTCGAACCCTAATGCCAATGCAACAGCTCCCAAACCTTGTAGGATATTCACAACACCACACTCTTGTGCACGCAGCCATTAACCATGAACGGTAGTTTGTAATATACTAATTCCTAGTGGAACAACAGATCACACTCAATTATAGTTGGTAAAATCAATCACAGGGTAATTCCAGAGGTTCTATGAAAGAAACAACTCCAAAATAATTTTAACGTGGTCTAAACCCTAAAACTAGTGCGCCCCATCTATTTAAGAGTCTGGGAGTGCAGCGGCTAAGGGGGTGATCGAGTTGGTCCCACCCAACTAGGGTACAAACCGACCCATAAGGGGTTCGGCCTCAGGACTGCCGTGGCAAAGTTTGATTCGGTTTCTCTGTCGCGACAGCCTGTCGTGGCAGAGATTGGGCCGATTTTCCTACTGCGATAGCCTGCCATGGCAGAAAACTGGTGCTTTTCTCTGTCGCGACAGAGAACTTGCTCCACTTGTTGATCTTCATCTTGGACAGCTCCTTGCACTTCCTCCCTCTCCTTCCTCGCGCATTCTTCATTGATCAACACGCCATCTTCCATTAGCTCCTCGCTCCATGCTATGCCTTCTTCTCCCAAGTACCTGATCATACAATAATTCAAAGACTTAGGTAGTATAAAATTCTCATTAACTAAAACACCAGGTTCATTAAGAAACAATTTCACCTGTTGTTCTAGTAGATTAGCATGAGCTCTTGTAATTGGTCCAATCCTTATCTCATTGGATTGATCTTTCTTTGCAGCAGCTGGAACATCATTAGTAGCAATTGGGGTAGGTGTAAATGTAGGGATGTCCTCATCAGCGTGAACATGGTCTTGCCATTCCGTCGATGAGGCGTCGAAGATAGTCATTTGTTTCGGCGACGGAGCGTTGGATTGCTTCATTTTGATGGCCAAAGGTGTGATGCATTGCGTGCATTTGCCTTTCGAGGCCATCGAAGTGGTTGTCGATGTTCTCGAACTCGGCTTGCATTCGCCAAATTGTTCGACTTGTCGTGTCTCGAGAGCTTGGAAACTTTCACAGAACTCTTGCCAGACGATGAAGTGACTTGCGCGTGTCATGTACGGTCCATATTCTTGGGGAGGTGGTTGGCTCGACACACCATGCCTATCCGTCATGCAAAACACACAAGGATTGTATATGGAAGTGGAATATGGTGGTGTTAGCCTTGTACCTCACCTTGGGGATTGCACTAGACTAGAAACCATAAGTGAGACTATAAGCGTGCAAAGTGAAATCGCAAAGAAAACTCACACTAAAGAAAGAACTAACTCTCAAATGCCTGTTGGTGGTAGGTTAGGGTTGTGGAATGCCAAAGAACCAACCAAAAGAAAAGGGATAGTCAAAAGTGGGTAAAATCCAAACAACACTCAAGTCCAAGGCAAAAGGTCAACAACTCAAAAGGGGTGACGCGAACCTACGACTATATACACGCACGTGGAGATTGTTGGGATTGACACGACTATGAAAATGAGCAACCAAAATGTCCTAACAAAGACTACGCTCGGTGTCGTGCTAATGCAAGGAGAGAGCATGGCTCGTTTGCAAAGGGTAAAAAAATGAGCAATGGATTTGTGCACTTGCCTTGGGCGCTCTTCTTTCTCTCTTGCTTATAAGCTTTGAGACTCTCTTTTGCTATGGGAGACTATTTTTCTTTTTCTTTTGTATATATTTTTTATTTTTATTTTTTTGGCTCTCCCTTGAAGCTACCTAGTCACACTTGCTATTGCTATTAACTCTCACTATCCAAGGACAAATGCACAATGCTCAAGAAAACACAAGATGAGCCACTCTCGTGGGATAGGTACACATGCAGAAAGATAGTGGTTAACAAGGTGACGCAAGTTATACCTTTGTTGGTGATGATGAACTTGCCGTCGGTGGTGCGGGATGATGTTCGTGGGCCGTGGTGTCAATTAGCGCGAAAGTTGTTGATGCGGAAGCTTGTTGTTAGTTGCTGACACGCACACGGGACACAAACAAACAAAGGAAATTAGCCAAAATGGAAGAGGCAAAATCTATCAAAATTAGGCGCCAGGGACGGAGACTCCGGGGGGGGAGACTCTAGGTGTTGAGGCCGGAGACTCCGGGATCGGGGACTCTGCTCCACTTGCTCGTGTTCTTAAGCGGAAATCCACGCCTTGGGGCCTCAAATCCGCGAAAAATTGGCTGGACCAACACCTAAGACAAGGTTTGGTTGGATCAAAACCACAAATAACACTCCAAATCAAGAGATTGATTCAAAGGCAAATTTGGGGCTCTTTTTGGGGATTTATGAATTTTTGCTGGATAGAAGAAAATTTTGTGGGGGAATTCGTGAGCAATGAAGCTCTTTATACCAATATGTTGAGGGCAAACCTCGAGGGTGGCCCAATATTTCACGAATCCCTTGAAAACGAGGAGGAGGATGAGGGAGAGGACGAAATCCGTGGACTCACGCATGAAGAACACAATGAACACACACGCAAATCCACGATACACACCAATAGATCATGCTGGCAGGGACTAGTCCGGCGCAATCCCTAGGATCGGTGTCGGGCAGAGGACACTCTCTCGAACCGGCACGGCGAGTAGGGAGAGTTGGTGAGATCTTGACATCTAGGCAAAGGGACTCCGATGCCTAGGCCTTGTACAACACGGAGGCACGATGCAAACTCCAAAGAGGTTTGTTATATTTGGTGCTCCTTGGTCAAAGGAGCATGAGGCAAGTATTAGATAGATCCACAAGGGGTGTCCACTAATTCCAAACATCAAGCCTAGGGTTTACAATAGAGGTGGGGACTATATATAGGCCAGCCACTAGTTCAAGGGTAGTTTAGGCAATAAAGGGTAAAGTCTGGATGGATTTAAGGTTACATTGGACGAAGGCCCAAAAGGCTTTTCACATGCCTGTCTCACTTACACCGGAGACTCCGGAGTCAAAGGGCCGGAGACTCCGGGGTGGCCGGAGACTCCGGGGTGGAGTGCAGACTTCGGGGTGGACTCCGGGGTGGCATACAGAGAGTTTCCTTGAGGGGTCCGGAGTCGAGGCCGGAGTCCTAGGGTGGAGACTCCGGGGTCGAAGGCTGGAGACTCCGGGGTAACTGGGCCGGAAACTCCGGGTGTGAGGAGACTCCAAGGGTGGCGATTCTCTATTGTGAAGCCTCTGTGGGGGTGTACTAAACGGTCCAGCCTAGGGTCTAGACTGGTCCGGAGTCCAGGACGGAGACTCCAGGGTTGGTGGCCGGAGACTCCGAGCTTCAGGGCCGAAGACTCTGGGGCTTCAGCTCTAGCAACTTCTTTTTCTCGTCCTGCTCCTTGTACTTCATCTGTGGGGGCTTCATAGCTGATAATGCATAGCATAGTGACATCAAGTAGCAAGCCATCCAAAGATGTACCAAAGTCACATGAGGAGAGGACCGAGTTAACCTTAGCTTGTAGTAGTTTAGCTCAGGCTCAAGTCATTGGTCCACTTGGGGGACTTGGTGGTGTAGATGTAGGAGAGTCCGTAGGACGGGCTCCATCAGGTGACCCACAGACACCTCCTCGAGGGACCAACTGGGTAAGCACTTGCCTCAGTCTTCTCCTCGAGAGGACTATAGAAACACCTCGCGAGGGAACCCCCTCCGGTGGCCCAAACTCCAGCTGCCACGCACTCTCCCTCCCCGTTTGTCCATGGAGCCTGCGTGGTCAGTGACCGCCACACGTGGCATTCCTAGCGAGGCTATTTTCCGCTAGGAACAAGGACTCACATGAGACCTGCTATCGTGCATCCCGAAGGACCCACCAGGGGAAAAGTGTAACATCCCAGCATTAGAGCTTAGAAATAAGCCGAGATGAGGTGTGTGCATTGCATTAATGCATAGAAAATCTGGATAATTTTCACGCTTTTAAATAAAACTTGTCAAAGTGATTGAAGCTTCTCTTAACTTGGTGGAACTGAAGTGGATCATCAAGTTGACTGCGATAAGTTTTAATATGACCTTTGCTAAAACCCTATTTTTGGGTTAATATAATTTGATCTAAGGGTAGATCAAATGTAATAAAACTAGGTCACAACACACTACTTAATAAGGAGTACTAGATCTTCTAGAGATCATTACATGGTATTCCATACAACAACTCAAGGATGAATACTTAATCTTCTAAATATTATATCGAGGTATTATCTACAACAAACCATGAATACCAAGTTAAGTATATAACTTAAGTAAAGAAACTCTATAACAAAATCTTGATACACTTGCCTGCCATAGTTATTCCTACCATGGGTATCATGGTAGTTCTTAAACATTAACTCTTATCACAAATAGAGTAGAAAAGGAAGTCAAGCCAAGACCATCCAACACACACCCTTAATATCATATTAATAGATGACAATCTTATATAACCAAGTCCTAGTGTCAATTGATCATCAATGTTGAGTGATCAATTCTTGACCTAGCACTTGTTGACTCTTAGCTTTGACCTATTATATTGACCTTCCAAAGACCTTAAGTAAATTAATAAGGAGGAGGAACTAGGTATGGTAGAGTGTTACATCATCAATGGAATGTGATCCTTGGTGGTGATCAAACCATTTGGTGTTGGAGGAGTTAACTCACTCATGAGTTCACTAGAATAAGTATCTAAACCTAAGAATTAAACTAGTACTTAAGAAGTTATAAGGAATCTAGAAATGATAGCATAATCAAATAATAATCCTGTTAAGCCAAGTAGATACAAATATGGAGTAAGCTTGCTTAACAAGATAGGTTTATAGAGAGACTAGTACAAGTCTACTACTTAGTTGAAGATAGATCTTGATCAGACAATTAGAAGCCTAAGATTTGTATGATCCAAGGTTGGTGGTCATTACTCTCAATTAACTTGAGAATAAATGACTAGTTGTTGAAGAAGAGTGGTCAGCATACCAAATTAGGCAAAACCTTAGTAAGATGAGTCATCTAGCTTGATGATGGGTAGTCAAGATAGAGTTTGATGAAGCATATAATATGAGTTGTATGGAGTAGATGGAGGCATAGTAGTTTAACCAAGCTAATACAATAACAAACTTGTATTATGGAGATTAGTACCCCACCTATTCTAGGGGGTGGATATCACATGTGATATAGAGAGAATTGTAATCTTGCAAGCCTTCGATGTAGATGCAAGGTGAATATAAAGTATTTAATGGATGGAGTTAGTAATAGCTAAAGTGATGGATTCATCAGGGTAGTTTAGAAATGGAAGTCATATATACTAGGAGAAGAATGAAGGAGTAATGTTGAAGTGGCATGACCATGTCATCATATGATGATGGATATGGTGGAGTCAGATGATTGACTTATTCAGGAAGATGTGATCCTTGTGAATAAGATAAGAGAGATATATAGGGTATAATTAGGAAAGGAATTTCTTAACTATGACCAATCTTAATGAAGAATTGATGTTAGGAGTTCTTGAGAAACCTTTAACCAAGGTCTTGTCAAGCCATGAACATAACCATGTTTACTTCAATGTTCATAACCTTAGAATGGAGTTGGCAGTAGAACCATTTCCTATTTCTAGGCAGTCATTGAGTAACATCTTTTAGACAAATGGAAATTCTAAGAAAAAATAGAATACAAGTTTAGTATTCCATTAATGAAAGCCTTGTCCACCTCATTATCTTAAACCCTAATAGAAACATGGACCCATAAACCATCAAGACCACATTAGAAGTAATCTTTACAGCAAAAACCTTGATACAGCAAACTCTAAGTTGAGATATCTTTCAGGACTATAAAGTCAGGAGCAATCCTTAAACCTTGATCCCTAGCAACATGCACTAATAAACTTGAGGGTAGTGTATCCTCTAGGATCCATAGTAAGTTGGTATTAGAAACCCTGAATAAGTGTTGCTGGGCATTGAGATCACTTGTGCCACATGAATGATAACGGCTGTTCACCATTATATAATAAACTTCTATCAAAACATTAACCACCCTTAAGAAAGTAGTGAATAACTAGTTCAAAAAGAGATCCATGTCTACTTTATAAATAAGTAGAATGGTTATGAAGAAATTGTAATGGATTTGGAATAAAAGAAATTCCAGACTTTAAAGAACCTTAAAATTTAGACCACCTTATATATTAATTTATTTGTACTCATAAGTATGACAAGATCTTATGGATGTCATTAACCATTTTAAATATTTATCATTATAATTATCATGGTGAAAGCAGAATCATTTTTTATAAGGCTTCTGGATAATAAACAAAATATTAAACCCTAAGGAATAAATATTGCCATTAATAAAATACTTCCCTAATAGTTAAAATTTATGAAAAATCATGAAAAGTATAAGCACCACTTAGTCTCAAAAGATCCCTGTAGTATTTTATTTATTCCATCAAATTTTGGATATTTTAAACATTGAGAAAACCAAATTTGGAAAAGGTTTTGCAAAAATAGAAAATAGAAATAGAATAAAGAAAAAGAAAGAGAAGAGAGCAAAGCAGCCCAGCTTTGGCCGCAGCCCATCTCCTACACGTCGCCAAACGCAGCAACCAACATCTTTTGCTCACTCAGTCACGGCCCAGTAGAAACCCAACGCCAGCCTAGTTCATCCCTCTCTCTCTCACAACAGTGGGACATCCATGTGGACCGCGGGTTGATTCATATAAAATCTAGGGAGTTTCCTGCAAAAACGTGTTGTCGTCTTCTCATGCGTCACAAGAAGCTCCTTGGATGCTCCAGCGCTGCCCGATACCAATCACTGGCGTCAGCAAGCTTCGACCGCCGTGATGCATGCCATCGTCGCCCGGGAGGGGATAAGACCACCACCGCGACGCCCTTGCCCATCCTCATCCTCATTTCCTCTCTCTCACGCCAACTCTTCCTCTTTTCCCCTACAACCCAAAACCCTAGCTCTCCAGAGTTTGCTGTCCCCGCCGCCACATACCACCTTCAGACCACCCTAGGGCACTGTCGTGCTCGCCTCGGTCTCCTCATTCGTCTCTGACCAAGCTTACAAGCAAGCACACCATGAATCATACAGAATCAAGATTAGCATCATGCCGGCCATCGCAGACATCACCATCGATTCTCCGTCTTCTGAGTTCCTCCAGCCTCAGCAACCCCTCCGCTTCAATCCGGGTGAGCCAGCGGTGCTCAGGCACCATTTCAATATCTCCCGCTTGCCCTGGATCGATCTGCCATCGTAGCTCGCCGTCCACCGCTGCAGTAGCTAGCTTTTGACGTTCCTCTGGTGACTGTTTGCTAGCGACGCCGCCACTATTAGGTTCCCCGCGTCATGCAGCATCGAACCCGACCAACTGTGCTTACAAACTCGCCCTAGATCATCCCCGGTGACCACCAACTAGCGTTGGTGGTCATGCTGTCGTCACAACCACGTCGTGCTGGCATCATCCTCTATCCATGTTAGTGTGTGTGGACCCAGCCCTTGCTCATGTGACATGCCACATGGTATAGACCCCAGTCAGTGGCTAAGGATAGAACCAGTTTGGTATAAAAACTCTAACCCGCATATATGTGTCATGTTGATGTCAGCCTGACATATTAATAGGATTTAATAATTTAAAATTCAATTAGGAAAAGAATAAAACTTGTAATTCAATATCTTTTATTTTATAATTCATAAAAATATATATTATATATCAAAATGTTCAGAAAAATAGATTCTATAATTTAAACCTATTATTATGCTAATATTTTCCAACTTAAATGAAATAGTTATTATTAGTAGTAAATATTCTATTAAGGATAAACTTTTAAAAAGCGTATATTATTATTTAAAATTCATAAAAATTAGTATAATATATCAAAATTCTTAGAAAAACAAAATACACATTTACAAACTTATTTCATACACTTTTTGTGTCACTTAACTAAATATTATTATTTATTAAGTGTTTATAAAGTGATAAAACTTATAAAAATCATATCTTATTATTTCAAAATCTAAAAAATATATATAATATACCAAAATTATTGCAAAAAGAAAGTATACACACTAAAAATATGACCTTACAAGCTTGAGGTAAAATTAAGTGTAATTTTTTAATAAATCCTATTTAAAACCATTTTCTTTTATTTTCGTGCATTATAAATATAGGAATCCTTACTTTGCCTTTGGCATTATTTTTTTAAAGCCTAAAAATGAAATAACAAGTTCAAATGATGTTTAAGTAAAGTCAAGATAGGTCCAACTATTTTAAAATGTAGTTCCTACAACTACCATTCAAAGTAATTAAATTTTTGCTTCTTAAACAGATTTTATCAATTATAAAATCATTAACAAAGAGTATATTGTTTGTCTAGAGGGTTCTCCTCATTTATAAAATCATCAAAATATTAGTACTAATTATTTTACATGTTTAGGAATCCACTCAAAAATCTAAACAAAGCTTTTAATTCTAACCACTAATTCTAAAGATAGGTAAGTGATTCTATTTACCTATAATTTTATTAAACACCACCCCATAAAAGCAATAACACTTATCTTCTACCTTCATAAATACATTAAAAAGTGGATCACATATAATATAATGCCATATCCAAAACATAAAGCTTTCTACTACAAGTTTGGTGATCAATCAAAGTTCATAATGATTCCCTCTATTTCAAAATATCAAATAACACTACTCAAGCAAAAGTAATAATACTTTTGTTTCACCATCATGAAGTTATATAAAGTGTCCTCTCATATTACAAAATATATAAGTCTCCACTTGCTAGTGGAATAGCTATTCAAATATGGAAATTGTTTTCTTCTTTAATACTCATAACTAGCTTTAAGTTTAAATGCTTTTCATTTGTAAAAATAACCTTTCCTCAAAAGTTATTCTTTTAAGAAATATTCAAAGTAATCCTTAAGCATTTCTATAAAGGCTCTAATTGATTAATACTCTTCCTTAAGAAATCTTTTAGATACCATGTCCCATTTGAGTGCTTTAATATTGTATGCTACTTGTTGTATTTACACATTGTTTCACACACGCTCACAAGCCTTAATAAGAAGAACAAGTGTGAAGCTGGGATAAAAGTGAAACACATTATAAAGAAACCATCTCCAGTTTCTGAACCCTAGATCAGATACGATTATTCTAGCGATTCGCGTTTATCAAACTGCATTACATTACTTATGCATAATTGCATATTGCTTCTTTAAAAATTAGTCCTTAGCGGACCAATAATGCTGATTTTAGATTTTGATCTTCTATTGTCTCAAAGACCGTGAGTGCATAATCTTGCAATCATAAAAGGCAAGTTCACACTTGCTCATGTCCTTTGGTTATTTTCTATCAAATGCTTATAACTCAAATGTTGTCATCACCTGCATTTCAAAAAGGTCCAAAAACACTATTTTAATAATAATATGATTATGGATTATTTACCAAATGGTAATAATCTACTGATACAGTTCTATTGGTAAAGGAACATAATATCTAGGACTTAACAACCAATGTCGCTAGCGATTCTAGCACCATATATTACACGTTAACCATGAGATCTTGAATGGGATGGAGAAGTCAGTTGGATCTTCTTCCTTTCGCATGGACGGATGACCTTATCATGAAGCTGTAGATTTCTCATGGAGAATCCAGCACATGGGTGGGACCCCTCAGTGCCCCGCGATATTGGTGTCTAGATTATCTATGCATAGCTGTCTTGGTGGAGGTTCACCATAGCTAATGGTGGTTGCCAGGCAGATCTTCTTACAGAGTCTTCGAGAGGCTACCCAGACTGTACTCGTGGTAAACCTCTTAGGGGATCGTGTCTTCATGCTGGGTCACGGAGAAGGGCAGCGATTGGCTTGGATCATCTACTAGGCCCCACATCAAGGAATTGTGGACGGGAATAAGCTGCCCAGTTGTGCAACAAGGATTTGGTATCTCATTGGTAAAGTAACGCTCCTCTGTAGAGTGTAAGAACTATAACTTGTTACTCCCTATTCCGAGAAGGAGCTACGAACGCGGCAAGAAAGGAACTCCACAAAAGTTCTGGTAAACCTATGAAGGCTAACGGACATAGTTTTTAGAATAAAAGCAACATTTGAAGAAATGTTTACAAAAACCTGCATTGCCTACGACCTTTGGTCTGTGGCTGTAGATTGTGAATCCAACACTCCTTTTTAGTGAACTTGCTGAGTACACTCGTACTCAACTGTACCTTCTTAAGCCTTGCTAGGTTCTAAGCCATTGAAGACAACATTAACACCAACTCATCCTCAACAAATCATCATAGAAAGTTCAAGTTCTTCAATGAAGTCAATGGAGTCAACATATACATCAGCAGAAGTGAAGACGAAGTCTCTGATTAGATAGGAGTACAATCTCTAGCCCTAGAACCCGCTTCTGTAGAGCATTGCAATAGCAGCACTACAAGCTAGATAGTTTACATACTAGAGTTATTAGCAAGATAGTTGTAAGTTATTATTCTGGTTCTTCTTTGTAAGAAGTGTTTTCTTCCTCTTTAACCTAGAGTGTTCTATGGATCTTTTGTAAAGAGTGGAGTTGTAATCTATAGTCATGTCTTGGACCTGTTGCGTTTCTGTTGTACCACTCTAAGGGATGTAATACTAGTGAACGGTGTTTCATTGGTGTTATGTCAATGACTATAGTGTACTACATCATGTAGTGGTATGCTTGGTCATCGCAAAAAGGCTCGCACCGGTAGCACCCCTCCATGGCCCAAGGTCGGAGCACGCCCCTCAAACCCCCTCCGAGTGCTGGAGTAAGCGAGATGGCTTGCACTCCCAGGCCCTATTGCCACGGGGGCTAGTGGGACACCTCCTGGGGAGGGCTCACGGGGGGCTACCCCCGCCCAGCTCAGTTGAATCAAAGACACCGCACCTACTACCGGAAAGCCTTCCTAGTTGCGGAACCACCCTCGTAGAGGTCTTTCCTCTGGGGCTACACAGGGCATGGCCCAGCGGAGTCAGGAAGGCCCTCACGGACCTCGTGGACAGCACAAGCAAGCGACGCGAGTGTTTCTCCCTTGCTGTTGTTGGGAGAAGCCTCGCATCAGCTGATGCCACTAGTTACACACGCGTGAAAAGAAGGTGATGAAAATGAGGGTTCGCTAAAGAGTGTTCATTACAGTCTTGCCGAAAAACAAAAGACTAGCAAACACTGTGACCTAGCACCCACATAGATAAAGGGTCGACAGTCCCGTTGACACTATGGCAACTCATCTAGAGGCTCCACCCCGATCTACTTGAGGTGGCGCGGGTAGCCAACGTGGCACATTTCGAGGTTAAACACAGACACGAAGCAGACTCCGCTGGAGTAGCGAAACCGGAGCACCGAGCCTTGCTGGATGCCGTGCTCAGTAATAAAGCAATTGCAGCCGTCGGTAAGATATATCTCACCTGGCAAGAGGACATCCGCACTTACATCCCACCTCTCGTGACCTTCGGAGTTGCGCAGCAACATCTCTGGGGCTAGCTCGTCGGTGATCCTGAGCGCGAAGCACGAAGGAAGCCGCACCCTCGCGAACCAATCCAGGACCCTGAGGAGGATGACGAAATCTATGACCCGCACAGGCTCGGGGTCGTCCTTGATCTTGATCACGACCGGTGGAGGTGGTGGGGAAGGAAGCATTGCAGGCTCCAGTAGTAGTAGTAGTAGTCACATTGAATATACTTAGGGCTTGACGCATAAACATCACAAACGGTCGCCAAAAGATCAAACGGCAAACTTAAAGATAACTTAGGGCTTCTTTGGATAACAGGATTTAAAAACACGGGAATTTGACTCGGTCACAGGTACAAAACAATGGATTGCAAAACAGAGGAAATAGCTTTCTTTGGATCACAGAATTTCAAAACACAGAATAATAGGGTCGTAGGTACAAAATAGAGGACATCTGCTGGCTTAAATTCATTTCAATGAAACACAATAAACGCGGAGGAAAATTGCCTCAATCCTACGCGAATGAGTGTAAAAAAGTGTGTTGAAATTCCTATGCGATTGGGGTGTAGAAATGCAATCCATATGAATTTTGGAGGTATGATTCCTTTCATCCAAAGGGCTTCCTTATGAAAAAATTCCTATGGGTCGAATTCCTCCAAAGTTCCTTTGAAAATCCTTCGATCCAAATTTGCACTTAATCAAGATGTGCATGCTCACGACAGACGAACACCTTCCGGCAGGAGGTGATGTGGTCGTAGATTTTCATCTTGAACCCGTCTGCGGTGACCTTGAACATAAGGTAGTCACTCTACTTCAACTCATGGAAAGCAGCAAAGGTAGAGCACTCTTTGTCCGGGACGATCTGGTCTTTGTTGCGGTTGGCATGGACAAACCGCTCGCATTCCTCGCATGCTTGGACCACCACTAGTTGTGGATAGGGGCGTCCCTTCAAGTAAGGCTTGAAGTAAGTCAGGATGATAAGCATATACAAGTCATGCTGGACTAACTGGATGTAGAAGCGCCTAGGACGATGCGCCATGGCATGGTGTCCAACCGACCTAGGGCGTCTTCTTGGTTTGGCAGAACTAACAACCGACCTGGCAGCACTTGCCCTTGCCAAGGGCTCCACTCTCTTGCTTGGTAGCTTCAACTCCCTTGGTATGATGGGGAGAGCATCTTCATAGCCACCTGGAGCTAGAGTAGTCTGGTCAAGAATGTAGTTTAAGTTTGGAATTACAACTGGGTCGTCCTACATGAAAATTACCATTACGTCAGTCCTTTGAAATTACCAAAACACCACAATGCATTGTATAAATTGACTAAAGATCACAATGATTCATTGCACCATTAAAATTACCTAAACAACACAAGGTATCGTGTAAATTAAATTGCCTACACAGCACAATGCATCATCAGAATGACCAAACTCGATGGGTCCTCAAAACTATGTGAACAGCTCTAGAAGGCATAACATTTAATTAGATTGATTAAACAGCACAATGCATAATCCGAATGGCTAAACCAGCACAATGCATTATCTGGATAGACAAAAAACCATATATGCAGTGCATCATCAAAAATACCAAAACAGCACAAGGTATCATGTAATTAAATTTAATAAACACTATCTGCACAATCAAAATTACCTAAACTGATGGGTGATTGAAATAATCTGAATAGCCAGAAGGCATATCATTTAATCCTAAACAGCAGAACACAGATCAAAATGGATGAAACAACATAGTGAGGAGACAGGACACAATGCATCATAAAAAAACCAAAACAGCACAACGCGTCATGGAAAATTCCTAAACGGCACAATGCATCATCTAAGTACCAAAATAGAACCCTGCATCATCGTCATCAAGAATATTCCATAACTAAGCAGAATAGCACAAAAGACAAATATAGATACATTCGTATCTAGGCAAAGTCAAGTTAGTTATTTCTGGATGGAGGGAGTATAAAGAACAGCACAAAATACAATTATCAAGAATATGACATACAACTAAGCAGTTCAATAAAGGACATGTAGTACACGTTGCAAAAATCTGATTAGATGCACGTCGGATTTGGGTTAAAGCCCCAATCCTCCAGATCTAACCTCGTTGCAGTTGGGTGGGCGTAAACTTGCACAGGGGTTGATGGGTTGAGCAGATGAACAACGCGCCACTAACGAAGAACCAACCACATACACCGAAGAAGCACAGACAATTGCTGATGAAGGGGGGCCACCGATAGGGGTTTCACCGTGTACACTCTGAAATTTGGCACATTAGGAATGAGAGTCCAACCTGCAGACGAAAAGGATGCGTCCGCCACCGCACGAGCATTCGGTCCCAACACACGCGGCGCTAGAGGCTTGGACGATCGCTTGGCGGGCGATGAGGGTATTGGCGTGACCAGACGAAACCCTAAGGGTGACGGACGCCTCACCTTGGGCATGACCCGCACACACACGAAAGGCGAAGGACGCTTTAGAGAGGGCGATGAGGCCATCGGAATCGAACAAGCCACCTATAGCTCCGAAGTAGAGCTTGATGAGGACCCCAGCTCAAATACAGACAAAGGTTTTGGCATTGGTTTCATCGAGGCAACGGCTGGGTTAACGACTGAGAGTTGTGAGGTGAGTGTGGGAATGTGATAGCGAGAGAGGGAATGGTGGGGGAGGAGTTAGAGAATGGGAGTGGGTAACGCTCTATCCGCTTTAGTAGTACCGTACTACAAAAAACTACATTTAACATATCATCACTTTTTGACGAACTAGTTCATTTCTTTGAACCGACTAAAATAGTGGGTACCCTTTAGGTTTCAAACTTCCATCTGGTACCTGTTTTGATAGTAGTAAGTATAGTATAATACTTTGTATTACCCTCCATCCCAAAATATAAGGCGCCTAAGGATTAGTCAAAAGTCAACATTTTTTATGTTTGACCATGATTATACACAAAAAATATAAAAATTTATAATACTAAATAAATATTAATAGATTCACCATAAAGTATATTTTCTTAATATGTCCATTCAATATTGTAGATGTAGATATTTTTTTCTAAATATTTGGTTAAAGTTAGTAAGGTTTGACTTTTGACCAATCCTTAGACACCTTATATTTTGGGACGGGGAGTAGTATAAAACATTTTTTAGATAGAGGAAATTGCACGATCCACCATCTTTTCATCGCACGTTTGCACAAAACACTTGGCGGACGTCATTTTTGCACATTTTAACAGGTTTTTGCCTAATATGCACAAATTTGTCTAGTTAGTCCTATAATGACTGATTTAACCTCATTGGTAGCAAGACTGATAAGTGGTCCCAGAATGCCATTGCTCCCATTCACACACAAAGATTTGAATGATGCTAAAAACTGGATACTATATTTATCACCCACAATACTTTTTGGATGCATGTAGCTGGTATGTAAGAGACTTATTTCATATGAAACATCAATGTTTACATAAAGGTACCAACATATCAGTCCATCGCACATTGAATTTGTGTAGGGTTTATTTGGTCGTAATAAACTTATTTTTGAACATAACTTGTTTGTACATCAGATTTGATGTTTCATTCACATATCCAAATGTCCATCGAAGAGTTTCTTTTAAAGTGTCGGATGAACGATATATGTCTGTTTATTACACCTCACACAAAAAAACCCCGATTTATCATAAACTTTAAGCAGATTATTATTTTCCCGGGATTTATTTTCCTGAGAGAAAGCACGGTGAATATGCCTCGGAATGCCATAATCCCAGTTTCCAGACAAAGTTTATACATGTATCACTTACGATTATGAACTTTTTTGAGTTCTCAAGGTTTCCTAGCAAACTTCACATTATTAAACTAATTTAAGCTGATTTATCAATGTTAGATAAAATTAGAACTATGAGTAGGTAGTAGATTGCTCTTAAAGTTATACAACTGTCTTTAGAAGGTACCTGATGACCCACAAGTATACGGGGTGTATCGCAGTATTTTCGAGGGAAGTGAAACCCAATTTATTGATTCGACACAAAGGGAGCCAAAGAATATTTATCAGCCTTAACAACTGAGTTGTCAATTCAGCTGCACCTGGAAACAATCTTGCTCACAGTAGTTTATCAGTAGCAACAGTTTTGTAGCAGGAATAGTAAAGTAACAGCAGTAGTAAAGCAAAGACAGTAGTAACAATAGCGAACAAAGGATTCGAAAAGCGGTAGGCATAGGGATGGATGGACGGGCGTTGCATCGACAAGACAATCCACATAGCAATCAGAACTTAGGGAAATTGCAGATAAATAAGATAAAGCATCCAAGTACTAGACAATCCTAGGCATGTGTTCCATATATAGTCATACGTGCTCGCAATGAGAACTTGCACAACATCTTTTGTCCTGCCAGCGTTGGTGGGGCCTCTAGGGAACTACTGGCAATTAAGGTGCTCCTTTTAATAGAGCACCGGAGCAAAGCATTAACACTCCGTGAACACATGTGATCCTCACATCAAAGCCATTCCCTTACGGTTATCCCGATTTCTGTCACTTCGGGGCCATAGGTTCCGGACAACAACGTGTGTATATAACTTGCAGATAAGACCAGAAACAATACTATCATAATGAATCAATAACATGTTCAGATCTAAAATCATAGCACTCGGGCCCTAGTGAAAAGCATTAAGCACAACAAGTCGGAACAAAGTCATAAAGCACTAATAAAAGATACTAGGCACCATGCCCTAACAATCTGATGCCATTACATGAACGATCTCATCCAATCCCTACCATCCCCATAGCCTACAGCGGGGGATTACTCACCCATAGATTGGGGAAACATGGATGGTCAATGGAGAAGCGATGGTGATGATGATGGCGATGATCTCCTCCAATTCCCCGTCCCGGTAGGGTGCCAGAACGGAGTTTCTGGTGCTGTTTCGTGGAATCTGGTGATGGCGGCGGAGCGGAACTCCTTCTGGAAAAACGTCGAACCCCCCGAAGTTTTTAGGTCAGAAGGCTCCTTATAGGCGAAGAGAGAGACCGAGGGGGTGCCTGGGGGGCCCACACCACCGGGCGCGTGGCTCGCCTGGCTCGCGCCACTGTGTCGTGTGGCCACCCCTGGCTCTTCTCCGCCTCGTATTCTGCTCTGAGTCTTCGGGTGAAATAGGATTTTTGGCATATTTTCCGGAATTTTTCCTGATAGTTGGTTTTCTGCATAAAAAGTAGACACCAAGGCAATTCTGCTGAAAACAGCGTTAGGCCGCATTAGTTGTATCCAAATCACACAAGTATAGAGGAGAAACAATAGCAAAAGTGTTCGGGAAAGTAGATACGTTTTGGACGTATCAACTCCCCTCAAGCTTAGCTTATTGCTTGTCCTCAAGCAATTCAGTTGAAAACTGAGTGCGATAAAAGAACTTTCACGAACACATTTGCTTCATATGATGTAAATATTCTCAGCAATGTGATCAAATACTTGGACAATTCATAATAAAGAGTATGCAACTGAGTCTACTTAATAGTCATTGCAAGCTATGAAGAGATTCCAACTCAAGAATAATAAGTAGCATGAAGCACAAACATAAGCAACATTACAATGCTCATAAAAAGGTATGATAGAGTGGTATCTCGCTTGCCTTTGATTATGAATGCCAAGGCACCTCTAAAGTTCAAGTGATGACTAGAAGTAAAGATATCAAAGATACAAGCATCAAAGTCAAAACACAAATAATCAAGTAATGGAACAAACACAAAGAATGACAACTATGCTATCAAGAAGGTGCTCAAAGAATATGTGGAGACTCAACAAGTAGAAGAAAAGGTTTTGAATAATTTGAAAGGCTTCCAAATGCTGAAAGTATGGTACTCGTTAGCTTTGAGCTCTCATTGCCCCTATCATAAGCATCTTTAATGTGGTTAAGGTGAAAGTGAGGTCCAATCTAAGTTATATGCTTGACGGACTATAAACTGAAAATCCCAAGTCCCTTGAGTACGAGGGCCGCTCCTCATGCTACTCAACTTTAGTTACCGGTAAGTTCTTGTCATCGTAACTATGTGCGTATCATTGAGAACCGCCAACAGGGTACCCCTTGCCCGATGATACGGAAGAATCCCCATATCAAAATGGCAAGGCAACCAGACAATGAGTATCTCAGCAATCTTCTTATTTACCATGGGAAAATGGTGCTTTTTTCTCTCTTTCCTCTTTTCATAAATCTCTTTTTTTTTCTTTTTCTCAATAGCTATCACTCTATTTTTATCTAAGAAGAATGCTTCATAGATATCATTATGGTTACGCTGTAGGTTTCCACCATGTCAGCATGGATTAGACCAGCGGCCCAGGAGTTTCTCTAACACACATACATAACTCCATGGACTTACAAGCTCCCCTTTTATTTCACACCGACGACATCCGCAAACAAAAGAGCAAGGTATCAACTGGGTATATATTTACAAGTGTTGAAAGCATTCCCCGTGACAGCACGGTTTTGCTAATCCCCAGCCTATAATTTGCAAGCATATAACTTTCATGGAGAGTTCACAATGGTTCAGGTTTATTAAGTGCAGGAAATAAAGTGTGCCATCAAGTTCGTGAGAGCTTTACTAATTAGTTTTCCCATAACAAGCAAACATTTTATTCGGAAGAAAACAAGGCATAATGAATATGCACGGGAGTAGCAAATGATGCTAATAGGTAGGTATGGTGGACACTTTGGCAATATTTGGTTTAAGGAGTTGGAAACATGAGTAAAACACTCAGTGGAAGTGAAGGCTAGCAATAGTAAGGGAGCGACAAACAAGAGAGGAATAGTTGTCATTATCATGCTTGCAGCAAAACAGGACTACTCATGGCATGAAAATGATTCAAGATCCTCAAGGCAAAATAATTCATCAAGGCTTAACTGATTATCACAGTCGTGTGCATGCGTGAGCATGTGCCAAGTCAATTCAAATGAAACATTCAGAGGAGGATACCACGGTATCATACCAATTTATGAATAGAGCAATGCAAGCAAACATTCATAAGACATGCTACAAACTATTAGCGAGCTGGAGCTAATCATAAGAAAGCAAGAACTACTAAGCGTCCAAAGAAAACATACACTCTACAGGAACAGGCTAAGCATGCCCACAGTGATGAGTATATGTACAAAAATGAAAACAAATAGAGTTCGTTACCAGCCTCTTACCACGCCTCAAGTTGTCATTGATCCTCATTATTGCTCTTCACTTGTGTGGCTTGAATAATAATATGAAACCAATATCCACTGAGGACTGCCGAACCCTGTAGCAAACTCGCAAAAACCAAAGAAGAACAACAAATATTTTTGGTGTTTTCAATTTTTAAACAAGAACCAAAAGGGAAAAACAAACAAAGCAAAATCTTTTTGGGTTTTTTGAATAGTTCAAAACAAAGCAAAAAGGGAAAAACAAACCAAGGCAAAAGAAAAAGCAAACCAAAGAGAAACAACAAAAATATTTTTGGTCTTTTTGTGTTTTAGAAAGCAAAAGCAAAGAAGAACGAAAACTAAAAAGAGAATGAAAACATGAATATACAAAGTACCAACACAACATGATATGGAGATGAGTGCGGTGTCGGTGTACCTCCCCCCAAGCTTAGGCTTTTGGCCTAAGTGGGTATCAATCCCAAGTTGGCCAGGATGAAGTGTCACCCTGGTACGATGAAGAGGTCCCCTCATCCTGGTGCGAACTCGAGTACGTCCCTCCGTAATATGCGGAGTAATCATAGGAGGGTACATCCTCCTGGTGCTGCTCGTGGAAACCCAGCAAGCGAAGCTGCTCGTCCACCTCCTCCTTGCAGCGCGACCACGGTCTCCTGTGAACACTAAACAAAGCAGGCTATGGCAAAAGGATCTCCCTTTCATCCCCGTCAGTGAAAAGCATCCTATATACTAGATTGTTCAAATCAGAGGTAGAAGTGACAAAGTGATGAGTTTTCATGGCAACAAGGTCAAGCCTCTGTGGTGCCAGCATAGCATCATCGGGATCCACTGTAAGACCTAATGCATTGACCATGCGTGAGGCAATGATGCCCCGATAGATAGGCCCCCTAGCAGCTAGGCGGCGAGCAATAAGCGAGCCAAGATTGTACCATGTATCATTGTTGAGCGCAGCAGCAAGGAAAGCTAAATGATAGTTGGAGATATTACTAGTGTTCTCCCTACCCAAAACACTAGTGGCAAGATAATATGCAAAGTATCTAAGAGCGGGTAGTTGGATATTTCTTATCTTTCCACGCTGCGCTACGCGGTCATCATCATTGGTCACCCCTCGGTAAAGCTCCAACAAATCAGTGGGTCGCCCTTGAATTTTATTCACGGTCCCTGTCAGACGCACACCTACAATACTGCAAAATCTCTCCAAAGGCATGGTGAAGGGCAGATCATAGATTTTAAAAGAGACAGTAGATTGATAGGGTGTGTTAGTAAACGTGAAGCTCTCAACAAAAGTTTTGGTGAGCATAGCGTATTGTGCACTCTCATCTTGCATGTATGAGGTCAAACCAACCCTCTCAATCAGTAGCAATAAATCATCAAGAATACCTGCAGCTTGCAAGAAAGTAAAACAAGGAAAAGAGGATGGGTGAGCATCCCCATCATCCCTTTCACTGCCAATACGGGTTGCAATGAGGTCTTCATTGTATGATGGCCTAGCTTGAGAGGCTGTTCTTGAGGGCCTAGACCTCCTAGGTGCATCATTCTCAAATATCTCTCCAAAAGTATGGTTGTTCATGCTTGGTATTCTGAAATTTAAACATCTATTAAACAAGTGATTGCAAAGTAAATATAATGAAGGATTCTACTCATAGGGACTTGCAAGAGGCCTAAACATGCATCAAAACTATATCTATAAGCATCAAACAAGCTTATAAGCTCTCATAAGCAGTCACCTATAGCAGCAAAATACTCAACATATAATCCACTAAACACAAATCTACTTGGACAAGGGGAGGAGTCACATACTAGGGAACAATTGCTCCAAATTTCAGCAAGAAAGATGCCACGGCTGGCCCTTGGTATAGCCGAAGACCCATATTTGTATCAGGAAGAGGCACCATCCCATAGATAATAGTGGCGCCACCACCAGAAGCCCTGGGAAGGACGTCGCGCAGCCATCGTCACCGCCACTACCTAGCATGGATATGCCACACGACAACAGCAATGATGACAACATCGATGCATTCCTCAACACTAGCATCGAGGATCAAATTTACATGCCTTCTATTGAAGAACCATTTAGCCGTCCTCACGACGATCTAGCTGGTCCTAGTACGTGCGAGCAGCATCTGGTCTTCAGTAGTTCTCAAGAGACGCCTCCAGGTATCACCGATGCTCCACAAGCCAATCATGGAATTGTTTCCAGCCCTATCACACTACAACATGTGGCCTTTGAGGAGTTAGCGGTCCCTACTCAACAGAAGAAGGATCGAAAAATAAGTAAGAAGCAGAAGGCTACGAGCTAGCATGCTTTGAAGGTGCAAAGACTATCCGGGCTCAGGATGACGTGCCATATGAACCCAAGGATGTCTTGTGGAAAATGCATATAGAGAGTAAGCCGATGCTAGATTTGATGATGGTCAAATTGGCAAGTCTATCTATGCAGAGTCTGCATGACGCTATTCTATTTCAATAGGACCTCCTTCTTAAAGAGAAAATCCATCGCACCATGTTTTCGTTGTCAAGGTTCCATAGGGCAAGGGCTTCGTCGATACAACCCATGTGGATATGTTCTTCGTATGGTTCGAAGACATCTTCAATTTGTTTAACTCGTAGCGGCTGGACTATACCCTAGTCCCCCTATACTCGCTCAGCATGGCGATGAAGGTTGATAGAGAGAACCCAGGGCATCGCGGTAGCAGACCCCTTCTACATGCGTGAAAGGATCTTGCTGAACCCTGGCGACGAGGCACTCATGGAGAATTACCTCCGAGGCTTTATGCTGAAGAAAAGAAAGAAGGATTACCTTCTCGTGTTTTTCTTTCCCGAGTAAGTATAGTACTTATTTGCTGGCCACTATAACATATTTTCTTATATCTCCATATTTTTTCCAATACATTCCATTTGAATTGTTTTGCGTAGAAACAAATACTGCACACTCATCAACATTTGCCTGAAGCTTTTGCAAGCCACATATTGCAACTCAGGGATTTTGACAAAGAAGAAAGACTACAGCAACATAAAGAGTGTTATGGATGATGCTCTAAACGCCTACGCCTTAGATGGATGCTACTTCAGCAAGGGGGAATGTCAGGGAAGGAAACATGTGTTTACCCACGTAATGGAATTCCCCTACATCAAGTAGCTGAAAGATAGTCAAAATGAGGCCTTCTACATCCTTTATCACATGAGCATGTTTGTCCGAGATCAACAGTTGGTTACGCTGCCATCTCATCTCTGGAAGTGGGCCCAAAATTTGGTGACCATCGCGGATGATGATCTCAGAGAACACTTCTTTCGCATACATACTCAGATGTTGGAAATGATTAATCACGATGTCGGAAGAAAGGAGGGTCACTACAAGAAATCTGGTGATACATGACCCTACATATTGGTCACTAAAAGGTCATAGTTTTTAATCTATGACCTTTCTGTGACCAAATACAGCTGGTCAAAAGTTGAGCATCACTAGTTAAACACCACGACCTTTTTTCGGAATTGTTCATAGACGTCTATGACCAATATAGATGGTCATAGGTTCTATGACCAAATGTTTTGGTCACAAACTATCTACCATGTCCGCGTCAAATCCTACATGGCTGATCCTACGTGGAAAATTTATGACCAATTGGAAAGGTCGTCGATCATATTTAGCCCGGTCTAGTTACGTATTTTGTATGGGCCAAGCCCCAAGAAATTTAGCCTTTTTGGTTTCTAGGCCTTGCCCTTCTACACTACATTTATTTAAGGGCCATATCCTTTTCAAGGCTAGTTTCCTTTAGGGTATGTGGCATTTACAGGGTACGATTAATTATGGGCCAAGGCCTTTTTGTGTCTGTTTCATTTTCTGGTTTACAACCTATTTCATCCACACAGTTATGGTACAGAATTGTTGGGCATGTGGCCTTTTTTTAGATCCAACAGAGGCCTACCTAACAGGAGCAACACTCAAAACCAGCACAGTTATATTTCTAATAATATAATTCATAAAGCCTACGATTTCCAATAATACAATTTACAAAGCATCACAATAGTCAGATCATCCTAAGCAGGCGGCATCTTTCGTCTTACTGCCTATAGGGACTAACTTTACTTCATCACTACAATATTATCATGGCTAAACGGATGTACTTGAAACAGTATAAGCAATAAATGAACCTCCTTGGTGCCATCGTCCATCGAGCTTCGGGAGTTGTCCGTCGTCGAGCTTCGAGCTCCTCTTCCTTGACACGCACTCTACAACCGCTTCGTCATCATCTTCTGCGCTCTCCGCCATGCCCCCTCAGTGACGTGCTCCACAAGGTCGCCGGCGCATTCCTCGACATGTTCCAATATATTAGCCAATCTAGGATGCAAATAAAATATAAGCTTTTCCTAGTAGTAGTGCCAAATTTACATTGAAAAAAAAGCTAAACTATTAAACAATTCTAAGAGCAGCAGCCCTATACATACAACAAATCTATTTATTATGCTTTCATGTCTCTAGGCAAACAAATAATATATTCTTAATGACAGTCGCTCAAAGTTCAATAATCGAGTGTTGGTAGACTATGACACCTAACGTCAAAAATCATATATCTAAACATTTCCAATATGATAAGGTTTCAAGTGTTCAAAGAATATTATTAGAGAGAGATCAAAACATATACGTGACCCAACAAAATCTAATGATATTACCAGAACCACTTAAGCAGATACAAAGGCGGTGAGGGATCAAATGGACTCACCAGAACCACATCAGCAGATGCTTAACAACAGATACCTCCTTTAGACTTCCTCCTACAATCATATCTCTCTGCAGTTGCAAGGACAAGTAAAATGTGATAGTTTCTGGATCTCATGCAGTGCAAATAACACATCTCCAAAAGAGAAACTACTACAGAATCATGCTTGTCAGAGACTATCTCTACCTCGCTAACAAGACAGTAACTAAACAATGGGAAATACACGTCTACAAGTATATGCAATAATAACAGACAAGGAAAGGCTACAAAACTCCATCTATTCTTGTAGAGAGTAGTAATAACAGACAAGGAGGTTTGTGAGAATAGCCTAAATGAGAACCAGGCTAGCTAACTTATTTTATAGTGTCAAAATCAGATTTCTCCATGCACATAGAAAAAGGTGCTACAAGACAGGACATCACTTCACTCGCAAAGCACAAGAATTTGTCCTAAGAAAAACGTATACGCAATATGTAGATAGTAATAACAGGAACCACTTCACAACGCACTATGAATCTTTTTGGGGAGAAAAGATACTGAATTTGGAGAAGAAACTGCATACTATTACAAAATTTTCCTAGAGACAAGAGGGAGCACTATCAAACAATGAGATATAACAGTACAACCAAGATGCACATTACTGAACTATCTCAGGAATGATTTGTCTAGCAATTAAACGTAATCAATAAAAATGCAACACGATAACCCTATAGAGGTCTCTAACTTGAATGCTCAAAATTTTAACATCGTTCACTCGTTCATTGACATATCCAGCAGACTCCCTAATCAAAAGGTAACTGAGGCCTCAACCAATACATCTGGATTGCAAAGATATTAAAATAGAGGTATTTGAGGCATGTGCCCTTTACATAGTTTCGGTCACAAGGTACTCAAAGATGACCTCCTCCCTCAAAGCCCACAGTAGATAGAAAAAAGGTCTCCAGCTTTTATTCCTTGCAAAGACAACATGTATGAATCACAATTGACGCAACTAAACTCCAGGGAGGCAAGCTTCTGAATTCCCCCTCTAAGGACCACCGAACTAAGGACAAGCTTCTAAATTTCCCAAATCTCGGCATAGTAAGTCCAAGCAAGCAAGGACTAGGACACTACAAGATGGACAGTTAAGTACCTGAAACCAGAGCTACGGATCCCGATGTGATCGCCTCATCATCCTCCTCCTCATTTAGTCCAGGATCTCCTCCTCATACACCATAAGTAGATTAGACACTTCAATTAGTGATACATGACTCATAATGACTAGCTATGAAACTATCTTATTTGGCCCCAAATTAGTGATCATACAGCTACTACAAGCTTAAGCTTTACAAACATCTCAAGTTCATGGATTATCCATACAGCTACCACAAGCTTAAGGTTTACAAACACCAAGGAAACTAATTAGCATGACATGAAAACATAGGTTGGTTGCCAAGTTTTAAAAAATGCTGAATAATATCGTCTCGCATAAACCTCACTACAGCAGCATATTATTGACTATCATGATTCATTACAAGATTGACATTATACATGCAGATAGATTCCCAAGGTACATCTCCAAAATACGCATGATGATTGTTCAAGTTTAAATGGAATGAATAATGGGTCAGCAACAAGCATTGAACCATATATTAATTATCACCATATTAATTATCTGAATGAGTACCACAAGTTTATCACATATTAATTATTTGAAGGAGTACCACCAATATTATTAACATCCAAAGATCATCTTTAAAATGATATTGCAACATGCAAACGAGCTACGTATGCTTGCAGTAGATACATTAACTCTTTTTGGGTGAAAGCTTCTAGTCAAGGCAGACCTAGTAAAAGCGGGAGCCCCTTATGTGACTTAGTGATAGTCAAAACAAGAGATGGCATATTTTCTGGTATTATCAGATACATCAGCACTTCTATAATTAGCCCAACAAGACTAAAAATAAAAGTCAAGAGTCACAGCAGCAAGCTTTCAGCAAATGTTCTCTCAAACAAAAAAAATCACTGCATGGACATGGCACTTTGTATCTCTAAATCAATTAGGCACATGAATTTTGTCAAAACAATGCTAGTAACGAAAAATTTACCATTTTCGCGATTCACGTTGACGTTGAGGCGGAGTTTGTCTATCAGGTACTTGCACATCCCCATACTCCCAGCCCGCGCTGCCATGTGGTGTGGCGAACTTCTCCATGTATGCCACCCCTGCCGAATTGGGGTGGGTCAATACCACCACAGCTGGTGCATCGACCTACACCCCGTACACCATCCCCATTGAATCAGCATGTGCCCGTACTGCACCACATGGCTCGGCTGCTTCGTTGTCATGCCCGTTGCCACCATCTTAGGCTCCTTCAGCTCTGGATCTGGCGGAATGGTGGTCCTTGAGGCAGGAAGGAAACTGCGTCCATCGGGTGGCGCAGGAGTCGATTGTGGAGGACATGAGTCGAATGGGGGATGGTAGGAGAAGAGGGTGGCGAGGGGATCCAGCTGCTTAAGTGGTGGACAATGGAGGGATTGGGTGGGGGTAGAGATGGAGATCTGGAGAGAGGTGGCGTGGTCGGGGAGACGAGTGATGGAGCAGACGGGGTCTTGCATGTGAGGGGATTAGGGTTTAGGGATATCCCTCTCGATCACGATCTGGTGTAGGGATTTCATAGAACTACCCATGCATTCTTCTACGGTACAAGACTAGGAATTTGATGTAGCCCGACCTTCGGTCGTTACCACATCATGGTCTCCAACTTATGCCAAGTCATCATGGACTCCAAAGGTGAATCCGTTCCTCTATGCGAGCCCACTTCCTACCCTCCTAAATAGTATACTACTTCATACTCCATCCCATATCCATGATAGGTTCATATCGACGAGTACGGAGGCAAGGGAGGAAGCCTGGAGCACCAAGCCCGACAAGACAGAGGCTTGGAAGAGAAGACAGAAGAAGCAACAGCTGGAGCACCGGAGTCTCCGGCCTGCGCACACCGGAGTCTCCGGCCTGAAGACACCGGAGTCTTCGGACCCATCTCCGGACCGACCCCCAGATCGAGCTCGAGGACAACCAGAAGACCCCTCCGGACATGAAACCGGAGACAGACCGGAGTCTCCGAACCCCACACCGGAGTCTCCGGCCTAAGCATATGGGCCTGGGCGCCACCAGCTGGGCCTTTGGCCCATGTACCCCTTAGTCCGCCTAGACTTTCCCTTTTTATTCCAAAAGTACCCTTAAACTAGTGGCTGGCCTATATATAGTGCCCCCACCCCCTCATGTAACCCGTGGCATAGATGATAGACTAAAGAAAACCCCCTTTGTGGAATCTCTAGTTTTGCCTCATCCCCTTCTACCAAAGGGGATCGACTATCGTCACCACCTCGTTGGAGTTTGCATCGCGCATCCCTCGTTGTACAAGGCCTTGGCATCGGTGTCCCTTTGCCAAGACGTCAAGACCCTCTCCAAGGTGTTCTTCCCTCTCCGCGTGGGATCAAGGGAGCACGTTGACCGATCTTTCCTTGTGAGGATTCTATCGGACCGGTGGCCACCGGTGAGAGCAATCGGCCTTGTACCGTGTGAGTTTTGCGTGTGTTCATCGTGTTCTTCGCGAGGTGTGCGTCCGCTTCCGCTACCTTCTCCATTTCCCCTTGCTTTCCCATCGATTTGACCACGAGATCCATGAAGATCGGGCCACCCACGGGGTTACTCCATAACATCTGGTATCAACAGCTTTTGGTTGCCACGGATTTCCCCTTGATTTAGTCTTTTTCCCCATAAATTCGAAAATTCCACCAAAAACAGCCCCAATTCGTGTTTTGGATCGATATGTGATTTGAGTGTGTTTTGGTAGGTTTTGATCCGTGGATTACTTGCTAAACTTGTTGATTTACCTTCCCCTCGTTCCCATGGCCTAATTCCTTGATTTCCCCCACCAATTTGTGTTTTGGTTCGAGTTTTTCCGCCAAAATCATGTCCCGGACGAGTTCTGCACGTCCTGGAACCTCCAGACCGGAGATTCCGGCCCCCGGACCGGAGACTCCGTCCTAGACCGGAGATTCCGGCCCCCAGACCGAAGTTTCTGGCAAAGTCTCCGCCCCCACTGCTGACAGCAAATCTGTTTCACCGTTTTGGGCATAACTTTTGCATATGAACTCGGATTTTGGTGTTCTTTAGCTAGTTTTGAAGAGGATAAAGAGCTCTACATCATCATATCCGTGGTTCATGCTATATACTCCATCCAAATTCCGTGATCAAGGCGGAATCCACCAATAAAGGGTGAAGATCGGCGAAGAAAGGTATAAACATTCCGCGACTTCTCCCCACTTGCTTTCCTTTGTGAGCTACACTATCTTTGCGTTCAACAAACACCTATTGAGACTAGTTCCTCCTATGATTGCTTGGGCTATGCACATTTGATACCTTGTAGAATTCCGAGCAAAAGTTGTGAGCGTGCTATCTCATATAGTTATCTTGTATAGTTGTTGGCACAAGGAAGGGCAAGTGAAAAAGAAAAGAAAAGTGAAAAAAAGAAAAAAGAAGAAGAAAAAGAGAAAGAAACAAACAAGTGCCTCATAGAATAGGAAGCGCAAGCTCGATGAAGATCAAATAGGTGGTATTATTGTGCATATCTTGTAGCCCAACAATTTATTTGCAATCGAACTAGCGTCTCTCCTTGCACTTGCGTGACACGAGCTTATAGTCTTCGCTAGGTAATCATTTGGTTCTTATCTCACTTTCTCCATCGCGCAATTCCCATTTATCCTACCGTGTGTGTTTCCTTGTAAATATTTCCTTCTTGTGGATTAACTTGTTTTGCTTTGTGATCATCGTGGTTCTTTACTTGCCATTACAACATGATGTGGCCCGACCTTCGGTCGTTTCCACATCATGGTCTCCAACTTATGCCAAGTCGTCATGGACTCCAAAGGTGAATCCGTTCCTCTATGAAAGCCCACTTCCTACCCTCTTGGATAGTATACTACTTCATACTCCGTCCCATATCCATGATAGGTTCACACCAACAAGTACGGAGGCATGGGAGGAAGCCTGGAGCACCAAGCCCGACAAGATGGAGGCTTGGAAGAGAAGACGGAAGAAGCAGCAGCTGGAGCACCGGAGTCTCCGGCCTGAACACACCGGAGTCTCCGGCCTGCAGACCCCGGAGTCTCTGAACCCATCTCTAGACTGACCCCCAGATCGAGCTCGAGGACAGCCAGAAGGCCCCTCCGGAGACGACACCGGAGACAGACCGGAGTCTCCGGCCCACACCGGAGTCTCCGGACCCCCACACCGAATTCTCCGGCCTGAGAGTATGGGCCTGCACGCCGCCAGCTGGGCCCTTGGCCCATGTACCCCTTAGTCCGTCCAGACTTTCCCCTTTTATTCCTAAAGTACCCTTGAACTAGTGGCTGGCCTATATATAGTGCCCCCACCCCCTCATGTAACCCGAGGCATAGATGATAGACTAAAAAAACCTTTGTGGAACCTCTAGTTTTGCCTCATCCCCTTCTACCAAAGGGGATCGACTATCGTCACGACCTCGTTGGAGTTTGCATTGCGCCTCCCTCGTTGTACAAGGCCTTGGCATCGGTGTCCCTTTGCCAAGGCGCCAAGACCCTCTCCAAGGTGTTCTTCCCTCTTCGCGTGGGATCGAGGGAGCACGTTGACCGATCTTTCCTTGCAAGGATTCTATCGGAGCGGTGGCCACCGGTGAGAGAAATCGGCCTTGTATCGTGTGTGTTTTGCATGTGTTCATCATGTTCTTCGCGAGGTGTGCGTCCGCTACCTTCTCCCTTCCCCCTCGCTTTCCCATCGATTTGACCACGAGATCCGTGAAGATCGGGCCACCCACGGGGTTACCCCATAACATCTGGTATCAGCAGCTTTTGGTTGCCACGGATTTCCCCTTGATTTGGTCTTTTTTCCCATAAATTCGAAAATTCCACCAAAAACAGCCCCAATTCGTGTTTTGGATCGATCTGTGATTTGAGTGCGTTTTGGTAGGTTTTGATCCATGGATTACTTGCTAAACTTATTGATGTACCTTCCCCTATGTTTCCATGGCCTAATTCCTTGATTTCCGCCACCAATTTGGTGTTTTGGTTCGAGTTTTTCCGCCAAAATCGCGTCCCGGACGAGTTCTGCACGTCTGGGAACCTCCGGACCGGAGATTCCGGCCCCCGGACCGGAGACTCCGGCCCAGACCGGAGATTCCGGCCCCCGCCCAGACCGGAGATTTCGGCCCCCAGACCGGAGACTCCGGCCTGGACCGGAGATTCTGGCAAAGTCTCCGCCCTCCACTGCTGACAGCAAATCTGTTTCACCGTTTTGGGCATAACTTTTGCATACGAACTCGGATTTTGGTGTTCTTTAGCTCGTTTTGAAGAGGAGAAAGAGCTCTACATCATCATCTCCGTGGTTCATGCTATCTACTCCATCCAAATTCCGTGAGAAAGGCGGAATCTACCAATAAAGGGTGAAGATCGGCGAAGAAAGGTATAAACATTCCGCGACTTCTCCCCACTTGCATCCCTTTGTGAGCCACACTATCTTTGCGTTCAACAAATATCTATTGAGACTAGTTCCTCCTATGATTGCTTGGGCTATGCACATTTGATACCTTGTAGAATTCCGAGCAAAAGTTGTGAGCGCGCTATCTCATATAGTTATCTTGTATAGTTGTTGGCACAAGGAAGAGGCAAGTGAAAAAGAAAAGAAAAGTGGAAAAAATAGAAAAATAAAAAGAAGAAAAAGAAAGAAAGAAACAAGTGCCTCATAGAATAGGAAGCGCAAGCTCGATGAACATCAAATAGGTGGTACTTATTGTGCATATCTTGTAGCCCACCAATTTATTGCAATTGAACTAGCATCTCTCCTTGCACTTGTGCGACACGTGCTTATAGTCTTCGCTAGGTAATCATTTGGTTCTTAGCTCACCTTTTCCGTCGCACAAGTCCCATTTATACCACCGTGTGTGTTTCCTTGTATATATTCCTATCTTGTGGATTGACTTGTTTTGCTTTGTGATCATCGTGGTTCTTTACTTGCCATTATAACATCTTGATTTCGGATTGCTCTTGGACACGCCACCTTCCATACCTATCCACCATAAGCTTTGTGTGTGTGTTTTTTAGTGGTTAGTTGGTTTTGCTATTCCGCGTGAACTTCACTTTGCTTGGTTTTGATTGCTCTCAAGTATTGCCACTTGCACGATACTATCTTCCAAGGTAAAGTAAGGTTTGATGTTGCATCCCTAACCCCCTACCACTTCCATATACACCACTTGGTCTTGTGAATCATGTCTAGGGTCTCCGAAACCGAGGATGATATCTATGAAGAATCCATGTTGAGCCACATGACTACGACTCCACAAGTATAGAGGACATGATGGAGCACTACACCGACAATGGCTCTGCATGCTTTGAGGACCCGGAGCATTGCACCTATGACGGCTCCACATGCATGGAAGACATGGAGCATGTCATCAAGTATGGCTCCTCAAGCATGGAGGACTTGGAGCTCTACATCGACAATGGCTCCTCATGCATGGAGTACATGGAGCACTACACCGACAATGACTCCACATGCTTGGGTGACATGGAGTACTACATCAACAACGACTCCCCAAGTATGGATGACTTCGAGTGCTACAACGACGATGCCTCACCAAGCATGGAGGACATGGCGAGCTTCACCCACTTCGAGGGATGTTCCATGAGCCATGAAGAATACCTCCACCGCTTGGAGATGGAGGAGTACTATGCCAAGCTAGCAGAGACGCATCATCAAGAAACCATGATCTTCAAGGCCAAGCGTGCCACACCAAAGGGCACCACCTACTTCGATGATCCACCTCCAAGGCGTCAAGCGCCACCACCTACATGGCATCATGCACCAGAATCTCCAAGGCGACGAGCGCCATCACCTTCAAGCCACCAAATACCACCATCTCCAAGGCGGCAAGCACCACAACCTCGAAGGCGTCAAGTGCAACAACCTCCAAGGCAACAAGTGCCACCGCCTACAAGAAGAGTGGCGCCCTAACATCATCTTCCAAAAGAGGTGCCAAGAAGCAAGAATCTTCATCGACATACATCCTCTCGTGATCATCACCAACATCAAGAGCATACAAGATGTCGTTCAAGGCATCTTCGCCATGAAGACGAAGAATACATGTTGAGCACCATCCATAATGCTCAACAAAGCTCAAGAAGGCACCACCACCACAAGAAGAGTGCCAAGGACAAGGAGCATCATCACGATCGTCATGTGGATGACCAAGTGCGCCATCTACATCAACCTTTGGCAAGGCACGCCAATGACCTTCGTCGACACCATCATACGGCACCTTCTACTACTCGTGCCACCACCAAAATGGCACCAAGAGCAAGCTCCCCTCCTCGCCATCAACCTTCAACGCCAAGACTTGACGTCCTAGACGCCGCACGCACCTTCATGGATGAGGAAGACGAAGACCTCTACTTCGCCAAGTTGGACGAGTACGTCAAGAGGACTACACAAGCCAAGGTGCAAGACGGCGATGACAAGATCAAGAATGGTGAGCATGGGACTTTCCCTTCACCAAAGGAGGCACAAGGAGTTGAGAGAACCGAGCCTATCCCCATATTCTTGAGTGATGATGTGGTACCAATCCCATGTGAGTATGAGAGCCACTTAGCCCACTTGAGTGAAAACAAGAGTGAGATGAGCGACTCCACCAAATGTGAGATTGAGTGGTTCCACTTGGAGGGCATGAGTGATACACCGAATGAGTTGAGAGTGGTAGTTCATAGGTCATGTGAGACCACTTTGATTTCTAACAACTTACCCTCTACCTCTAGTGTGTTTCCTCATGATGTGCTAGGTTCCAGGATGAAGAAGCGCCAAGCTTGGAGATGATGATGCCTCCAACCAAGAAGATGTACATGGTGGATGAAGGTGATTCCATCCCCATATTGGATGAAGAAGTCGCCCACATGGAGGCCAATGCTACCACAACACCCACTTCATATGAGAGGTATGAACAAGGTAAGAATACGGGTGTTGATGATGCCATGATCCCACTAGTGGACATGATGATTTGTGATGACTTGCATGCTATGGATGATACTTGTGACATGACATATGTTCCACTCTTATTCCCATGTGTTAATCTTGCTATGCATCATGATGACCATGTGGATTCCCTTTATTGTCATGATATTGCCATAAACATGATATGCTCTAGACGTTACATTGATGATATCATTGCTTGCACTTTGTTGAACAATTGCTATTTCCAATGTTTTGCTTGCAATGATGTTACCAATAGTACCCCTCGAACCATGATTTGTCATGAATGTTTTACAGTTTCTCTCGTTGCTTGCAATAAGTTGAATAATTGCTCTTTCACTTGTTTTGCTTATAACAATAATTATCATATGTATTCTATTGAGATGGCCCCCATAGCTTTCTCAAATTTTGGAGGTTTTGGTAAATGCCATGATAAGCATGTTCACCACTTGCATACTCACCATGCATCTATTTCATACTTGATTGACATTAATGGTGATGTGCACAAGAAGAGATACGTCATGATGGATGATGTGTTTCTCTACCATGCACACACGTTCTTTCTTTTGTGTCTGATGTGTGTAGGTACCCGCATAAGAATGTCAACCTCGATTGAGCACGAGTTGACAAAAAGAGCACTAGAGAGCATCCCCCAAGTGAGTTCAAGATCGAACCTAGCTCTGATACCTTTTGCATGCTTTGCATCTTCCATGTTGATAAATTGCTCTTTCCTATGGTTGGCTTGCAAGCATGTTGATGGTATTCTTTCACCTTGTGACAATCATGTTTTGTTGCTATTGGATATTGATGCTTTGTGTGTTGCCACAAAAATGTTGAACAATTTCTCGTTTCGATGTTTTGTGTGCAACCATAATGCCATTATGAGCATGTATTGTCATGAGAGCTTCCAAGTCTCTTGTATTGTTGTTGCAACAAACATAAGGACTACTTGCTCTTTCATATGGTTTGTTTGCAAACATGTTGTTTTTGATTCCGCTTGCGATACTCATACCCCCATAATTTTGGCTTTTGATGATATGTGTATGGCATCCAACATAATGAACAATTGTTCTTTCCAATGGTTGGTTTGCACAAATAATGATGTTGTTTTGGATATCTTTCCTCATGTGTTTTTGCCGAATTATCCTCTCCTTGCATCAAAGATGTTGACCGATATTTTAGTCCATTGCTTTGAGTGCCACACTAAGATGTTATATGGAGTTTTTGAGTTCCCACATTTGGATGATGTTCAAACAATTCCCATGCACTTTGACCTTGCATACGCATTTCGTTTGCGATACTTGAGTTGTGCTAATAGTTTTGTGAACAAGAATGGACATGCCACAGAAGACATGCTCCTCTATCACACACAAACATATGTTGCTTGGTCTGTGTTGTGTGAAGGTACAATTGTGTACGTGTCAACCTCTATGGACAAAGAGTTGACAAGACGAACCATAGAGAGTTACCTATGGCTTCCCTTCAACGAGCTATCTCTACAACATAAGGTGACTTCATTCTACTTGAGGACTCATGATATAATCTTCATGAATTGTCTATGCTTTGAGTGTTGCTTCGCTTTTGTGGTGAGCTTTGTAGGCTTAAGTGAAGGTGAAGGAACATTGACGTGTTGGGAATTCAATCATTCCAAGGACGACTATATGGTGAACCCCAGGATCAACAAGGTCTCTCGACATCTTCTACTTTGTGGTGAGCATGTAGAGTCGAGGACGACTCTTTTTGAAGGGAGGGGAGATGATGTGGCCCGACCTTCGGTCGTTACCACATCATGGTCTCCAACTTATGCCAAGTCGTCATGGACTCCAAAGGTGAATCCGTTCCTCTATGAAAGCCCACTTCCTACCCTCTTGGATGGTATACTACTTCATACTCCGTCCCATATCCATGATAGGTTCACATCAACAAGTACAGAGGCATGGGAGGAAGCCTGGAGCACCAAGCCCGACAAGACGGAGGCTTGGAAGAGAAGACGGAAGAGGCAGTAGCTGGAGCACCGGAGTCTCTGGCCTGCGCACACCAGAGTCCCAGTCACACCGGAGTCTCTGGCATGCAGACCCCAAAGTCTCCGAACCCATCTCCGGACTGACCCCCAGATCGAGCTCGAGGACAGCCAGAAGGCCCCTCCGGAGACGACACCGGAGACAGACCGGAGTCTCCGGACCCCCACACCGGAGTCTCCTGCCTGAGCGTATGGGCCTGCACCCCGCCAGCTGGGCCCTTGGCCCATGTACCCCTTAGTCCGTCAAGATTTTCCCCTTTTATTCCTAAAGTACCCTTGCACTAGTGGCTGGCCTATATATAGTGCCCCCACCCCCTCATGTAACCCGAGGCATAGATGATAGACTAAAGAAAACCCCCTTTGTGGAATCTCTAGTTTTGCCTCATCCCCTTCTACCAAAGGGGATCGACTATCGTCACCACCTCATTGGAGTTTGCATCGCGCCTCCCTCGTTGTACAAGGCCTTGGCATTGGTGTCCCTTTGCCAAGACGTCAAGACCCTCTCGAAGGTGTTATTCCCTCTCCGCGTGGGATCGAGGGAGCACGTTGACCGATCTTTCCTTGTGAGGATTCTATCGGACCGGTGGCCACCGGTGAGAGCAATCGGCCTTGTATCGTGTGTGTTTTGCGTGTGTTCATCGCGTTCTTCGCGAGGTGTGCGTCCGCTTCCGCTACCTTCCCTTCCCCCTCGCTTTCCCATCGATTTGACCATGAGATCCGTGAAGATCGGGCCACCCACGGGGTTACCCCATAACACAACATCTTGATTTCGGATTTGTTCTTGACATGCCACCTTCCATGCCTAGCCACCATAAGCTTTGTGTGTGTGTGTTTTTTAGTGGTTAGTTAGTTTTGGTGTTCCGCGTGAACTTCACTTTGCTTGGCTTTGATTGCTCTCAAGTGTTGCCACTTGCACGATACTATCTTCCAAGGTAAAGTAAGGTTTGATGTTGCATCCCTAACCCCCCTACCACTTCCATATACACCACTTGGTCTTGTGAATCATGTCTAGGGACTCCGGAACCGAGGATGCAATCTATGAAGAATCCATGGTCTCCAACTTATGCCAAGTCATCATGGACTCCAAAGGTGAATCCGTTCCTCTATGAAAGCCCACTTCCTACTCTCTTGGATGGTATACTACTTCATACTCCGTCCCATATCCATGATAGGTTCCCACCAACAAGTACGGAGGCATGGGAGGAAGCCTGGAGCACCAAGCCCGACAAGACGGAGGCTTGGAAGAGAAGACGGAAGAAGCGAATTTGGAGCACCGAGTCTCGGCCTCGCTGCTGAGTCTCCGGCCACACCGGAGTCTCCAGCCTGAAGACACCGGAGTCTCCGGCCTACTGACCCCGGAGTCTCCGGACCCACCTCCGGACTGACCCCCCGATCGAGCTCGAGGACAGCCAGAAGGCCCTTCCGAAGACGACACCGGAGACAGACCGGAGTCTCCGGCCCACACCGGAGTCTCTGGCCTAAGCGTATGGGCCTGCGCGCCGCCAGCTGGGCCCTTGGCCCATGTACCCCTTAGTCCGCCCAGACTTTCCCCTTTTATTCCTAAAGTACCCTTGAACTAGTGGTTGGCCTATATATAGTGCCCCACCCCCTCATGTAACCCTAGGCATAGATGATAGACTAAAGAAAACCCCCTTTGTGGAATCTCTAGTTTTGCCTCATCCCCTTCTACCAAAGGGGATCGACTATCGTCACCACCTCGTTGGAGTTTGCATCGCGCCTCCCTCATTGTACAAGGCCTTGGCATCGGTGTCCCTTTGCCAAGACGTCAAGACCCTCTCCAAGGTGTTCTTCCCTCTCCGCGTGGGATCGAGGGAGAACGTTGACCGATCTTTCCTTGCGAGGATTCTATTGGACCGGTGGCCACCGGTGAGAGCAATCGGCCTTGTATCATGTGTGTTTTGCGTGTGTTCATCGTGTTCTTCGTGAGGTGTGTGTCCGCTTCCGCTACCTTCTCCCTTTCCCCTCGCTTTCCCATTGATTTGACCACGAGATCCGTGAAGATCGGGCCACCCACGGGGTTACCCCATAACATCTGGTATCAGCAGCTTTTGGTTGCTACGGATTTCCTCTCGATTTGGTCTTTTTCCCCATAAATTCGAAAATTCCACCAAAAACAGCCCCAATTCGTGTTTTGGATCGATCTGTGATTTGAGTGCATTTTGGTAGGTTTTGATCCATGGATTACTTGCTAAACTTGTTGATCTACCTTCCCCTGCGTTTTCATGGCCTAATTCCTTGATTTCCCCCACCAATTTGGTGTTTTGGTTCGAGTTTTTCCGCCAAAATCGCGTCCTGGACGAGTTCTGCACGTCCTGGAACCTCCAGACCGGAGATTCCGCCCCCCAGACCGGAGTTTCTGGCAAAGTCTCCGCCCCCCACTGCTGACAGCAAATCAGTTTCATCGTTTTGAGCATAACTTTTGCATACGAACTCGGATTTTGGTGTTCTTTAGCTCGTTTTGAAGAGGAGAAGGAGCTCTACATCATCATATCCGTGGTTCATGCTATCATCACGAGGCGCCTCCGCCACCTCAACAAAACTTGGAGCGTCAAGTGATACAAGTTGAGCGACGCCCACCACGTCAAGAGGCTCATGACCATGTTCTTCGCCATGAGGCCCATGTGCCTAACCAACATCATCAACCGAGGAACGAGCCTCCTCTTCGTCATCAACCACGTCAAGAGGCTCCACACCCTCGCCACCATGAGGCCCAAGCGCCTCAACCACGTCAACAACCGCGCCAAGAGCAAGAGCAAGCTCCTCAACAACAATACCAAGAGCAAGCTCCGCAACAAGGACGCGAGAACCAAGTTCCACCTCCCCAACTACAAGATCATCAACAAGGTCACCAAGCTCGTCGCAATGACCACAACGATGAATAAACTTTTGGCAAGCTCAAGTTCACAATGCCCAAGTTCACCGGATCCAATGACCCCGAAGAATACCTCTCGTGGGCACTCAAAGTCGAGAAGATCTTCCGCATGCACAACTATAGCAACGAGAAGATGGTCGCCATGGCTTCGCTTGAGTTTGATGATTACGCCAACCTTTGGTGGGAACAATTTCAAGTTGCTCGTGATGCAAGACAAGAGCCACCAATCACAACTTGGCATGACATGAAGGCTCACATGAGATCCCGGTTCGTCCCCGCGCACTACACGCGCGACGTCTTCAACAACCTCCAAGCGCTTCGTCAAGGGACAAAGACCGTGGAAGAACACTTCAAGGAAATGGAACTCAACCTGATTCGCGCCAACATTGATGAGCGCATGGAGCAAACAATGGCATGTTTCCTTATGGGCTTGAATCACCCAATCAAGCGCATCGTTGAGTTCCAAACATACAACACCATGGTTGAGCTTGTGCACATAGCAACAAAGGCTGAACGTCAAGTGCAAGAGGACATCAAGTACAACAAGCCCAAGACGTACTTCACCTACAAGCAAGCTTCAACCGCTACACCAACAACTTTCAATGGTAGCTCCTCAAGTACCTCCAAGCCTTCCTTCAAGCCCACACTTCCTCAAGGAAAACTGCCCCCAAGTGGCAAGCAAGCAAAGAGTGATACACCTTTCAACGGTGAATGCTACAAGTGTGGAGGTAAAGGACACAAGTCGGCCGAATGTGGAAACAAGATAGTCTTGTTCATCCACAACAATGGTGATGAAGAGTACTTGAGTGAAGATGAGTTTGATGCCCGTGTCAAGGAAGCAATGGCAAGACAACGAGTGGAAGATGGTCAAGAACTTCTCATGTGTGAGCATGACGCAAGTCCATCGCTTGTCGTCACAAGGATCTTGACCACTCAAGCACAAGAGCATGAAGACCAACGCTCCAATATCTTCCAAACACGAGCCGGCATCAATGGCAAATCTATCAAGGTGATCATTGACGGAGGGAGTTGTCACAACCTTGTTAGCACCGAGTTGTGCAAGAAGCTCAACCTCACCCTCCATCCGCACAAGCACCCCTACCACGTGCAATGGCTAAGTGACCAAGGGTCTGTGAAGATCAAGCATACCGTATCGGTCTCCTTCACCATTGGTCCTTACAAAGATACGGTGGAGTGTGATGTGGTTCCTATGATAGTTTGCCACATGCTTCTTGGTCGACCGTGGCAATTTGACAAGGCTGCTCAACATGATGGTCGTACCAATGTATACACCTTCAAATGGTTCAACAAAACATGTGTTTCACAAAGCTTGATTTTTCTTGGATTTGTCATTTCTTCGAAGGGAATTGAAGTTGATGTTTCCAAGGTAAAAGACATACGAGATTGGCCCATTCCAACAAATGTGAGTGAACTCCGAAGTTTTCATGGATTGGCTCGTTTCTATCGTCACTTTGTGAAAGACTTTTCCACTATTGCTTGTCCTCTCAACGAGTTGACGAAGAAGAATGTCACCTTCGTGTGGTGAAAAGCACAACAAAAAGCTTTTGATGAACTCAAAAAGTGGCTCACCGAAGCACCTCTCCTTGCTTTACTAGATTTCACAAAAACTTTTGAGGAGTGCGATGCTAGTGGTATTGGCATTGGAGGAGTCCTTATGCAAAACGGACGTCCTATAGCCTACCATAGCGAGAAACTTGATGGTGCTCGCCTCAACTATCCGATTTATGACAAAGAGATTTTTGCCTTAGTTCGTGTCCTTCAAGTTTGGCAACCCTACCTTTGGCCCAAGGAATTTATCATACATTCCGACCATGAGTCGTTGAAATATCGCGAAGGCCAAGCTAACTTGAGCAAGAGACACGCTAAGTGGACTCTTTTCTGTACATTGTCAAGTATAAGAAGGGCAAAGATAATGTAGTTGCGGATGCATTGTCTCGCAAGCATACAAGCCTTCTTACGAGACTTGAAATCAATGTGTTGGGTCTTGAGGAAATAAAATATTTATATGCTTCAGACCCGTTCTTCGAACAAATTTTCGCAAAGTGCTCCAATGACAAAGGAGTTGATGATTTCTATTTGCATAAGGGCTTTCTATTTAAACAAAACAAGCTATGCATTCCGAAGTCGTCGCTTCAACTTTTGCTCCTCCAAGAATCTCATGGTGGAGGCCTTATGGGTCACTTTGGTCGCGACAAGACATTTGGACCTGCTCTCCAATCACTACTATTGGCCCAAGATGAAGCATGACATGGAGCGCTACGTTCAACGATGCACGACATGTGTTCAAGCTAAGTCGCAAGCTAATCCCTATGGTCTTTATATGCCATTGCATATTCCTCATACACCTTGGTCTGACATTAGCATGGATTTCGTGTTAGGATTGCCTAGATCTAAGCATGGTCATGATTCTATATTTGTTGTTGTGGATCGTTTTTCCAAAATGGCACACTTCATACCGTGCCATAAGACCGACGATGCTTCACCTGTTGCAAATCTGTTTTTCAGGGAAATCGTCCATCTTCATGGTGTGCCAAGGACAATCGTCTGCGACCGTAACATAAAATTCATGAGCTACTTATGGAAGACCCTCATGGCCAAGCTCGGCGTCAAGCTCCTCTTTTCATCGGCATCACATCCTCAAACCGATGGCCAAACCAAAGTTGTCAACTGAAGCCTGGGACCTCTCCTTCGTGTATTGATCAAGAAAAACCTGAAGGATTGGGAGGAATGCATCCCACACTCCGAGTTCGCCTACAGTCTAGCCAAGCACCCAACAACCAAGATGAGTCCATTCATGATCATCTATGGTTTCGAGCCCGTCACCGCACTCGACATCCTACCACTACCTCTCCGTGAGCGAACGAACATGGACGTCGAGAAACACGCACAAGCTATGAAGAAACTTCATGAAGAAACAAGAGATACTATCGAACAACAAGTCCTTCACCAAGCTTCAAGGTTAAACAAGGACAAGAAGGAGATGATCTTTGAAGAAGGTGACCTTGTGTGGATACACCTAAGCAAAGACCGCTTCCCCAAGGAACATGACTCCAAGCTCAAGCCAAGAGGAGATGGTCCTTTCAAGGTCCTCAAAAGAATCAACAACAACGCCTACATCATCGACATACCGACCTACAAGTACCTTGCAAGCAATACATTCAATGTCAAGGATCTCTCACCCTACCATGGAGATGTTAAAGATGATAACCATGAAGAGTCGAGGACGACTCTTTCCCAAGGGGGGGGAGCTGATGCAGCCCGTCCTACGGACGCTCCTACATCTACACCAACAAGTCCCCCAAGTGAACCCATGACTCGTGCACGAGCCAAACTCCTACAAGCTAAGGTTAACTCGCTCCTTTCCTCGTGCCAATTTGATACCTCCTTGGATGCCATGCTACTTCATGCAACTACCCTATGCATCATCAGGTATGAAGCTTCGGCACATCACCAAGCACGCAAGGATGGAGAATAAGGAGCACAGCGTGAAGCAGGAGCCGCTGGAGCTGCTCAGACCGGAGTCTCCGGTTTGCTCACACTGGAGTCTCCAGCCTGTCAAAGTCTCCGTCCTGAAGACACCGGAGTCTCCAGACCCACCTCCGGTCTGCCCCCGGAACCAGGTGCTGGGACAATCTGAAGGCCCCTCCAGAGGCCAGTCCGGAGACCGATCGGAGTCTCCGGCCTAGACCGGAGTCTCTGGTCCACCACACCAGAGTCTCCGGTCCGACCGTCGCTAGGCATGAAAAGGCCTTTGGGCCTGCGGCCCATGTAACCCCTACTCCGTCCAGAACTTGTATTTTATTCCTAAAGTACCCCTGTTTAAGTCGTTGGCCTATATATAGTCCCCCACCTCCATTGTAAACCCTAGGCATGATGTTGGAATTAGTGGAAACCCCTTTGTGGATCTATCTAATTCTTGCCTCATGCTCCTTGACTAAGGAGCACCAATATCCCCAAACCTCGTTGGAGTTTGCATCATGCCTCCGTGTTGTACAAGGCCTAGGCATCGGTGTCCCTTTGCCTGGACGTCAAGATCTCATCGAGTCTCCCATCTCGCCGTGCCGGTTCGAGAGAGAGTCCTCCGCCCGACGCTGATCCTAGGGATTGCGCCGGACCGGTCACCGCCGGCGTGAGCTATTGGTGTGTATCGTGGTTTTGTGTGTGTGTGTTCATCGCGTTCTTCGTCTATGCGTTCATCGTGTTCATCCTTCCCTCCTCTCCCCTCACTCCACCCTCGATTTGAAAGGGAATCGTGAAATATCGGGCCACCCTAGAGGTTTGCCCTCAACATATTGGTATCAAGAGATGCATTGCTCACGATTTCCCCCACAAATTTTTCTTCTATCCACCAAAAATTCGAAAATCCCCAAAAAAAACAGCCCATATTTGCCTTTGGATCGATCTCTTGATTTGGAGTGTTATTTGTGGTTTTGATCCGACCAAACTTTGTCTTAGGTGTTGGTCCAGCTTTATCCTGCGTTTTCCCAGCCCAATTTGGCCAATTTTTCGCGGATTTGAGGACCCAAGGCCTGGATTTCTGCTCAAGAACACGAGCAGTTCGCGATCTGACTCCAGACCAGAGTCTCCGGCCTACACTAGAGTCTCCGGCCTACCCACACCGGAGTCTCTGGCCTGGACCAGAGTTTCCGCCTGACACCCTGGAGTCTCTGGCCTGACGCCTGATTTTGACAGTTTTGCCTCTAATCTTGCATTGGCTAATTTCCTCCTATTTGTTTGTTCCCGTGTGCGTGTCGTCAACTAACAACAAGCTTCTGCATCGACGACCCCCGCGCTCATCGACACCACGGCCCACGAACATCATCCCGTACCACCGACGCCAAGTTCATCATCATCAAAGAAGGTATAACTTGCGTCACATTGTTAACCCCTATCTTCCTTTGTGTGTACCTATCCTATGAGAGTGGCTCATCTTGTGTTTGCTTGAGCATTGTGCATTTGTCCTTGGATAGTGAGTGTGCAAGAGCAACATCAAGTGTGACTAGGTAGCATCAAGGGAGAGCAAAAAAAGCAAAAGAAAGAAAAAGATACAAAGAAAAAGCAAAAGAAAAATAGTCTCCCATTTCCATAGAGAGTCTCAAAGCTTGTAAGCAAGAGAGAAAGAAGAGCGCCCAAGGCAAGTGATCAAATCCGTTGCTCACTTTTCTTCTTTGCAAACGAGCCACGGTCTCTCCTTGCATTGGCACGACAACGAGCTTAGTCGTCGTTAGGACATTTTGTTTGCTCATTTTCATAGTCGTGTCAATCCCAACTTTCTCCACGTGTGTGTATATAGTCATAGGTTCCCGTCACCACTTTGAGTTGTTGACCTTTGCCTTTAACTTGAGTTTTGTTGGATTTTACCCACTTTTGACTATCCCTTTTCTTTTGGTTGGTTCTTTGGCTTTCCACAATCCTAACCTACCACCAACAAGCTTTTGAGAGTTAGTTCTTTATTTAGTGTGAGTTTTCTTTGCATTTCCACTTGGCACGCTTATAGCTCTCACTTGTGGTTTCTAGTTTGGTGCAATCCCCAAGGTGAGGTACAAGGCTAACACCACCATATTCCACTTCCATATACAATACTTGTGTGTCTTGCATGATGAATAGGCACGGTGAGCCGGGCCAACCACCTCCCCAAGAAGAAGATCAAGGACCGTACATGATGCGTTCAAGTCACTTCATCGTCCGCCAAGAGTTCCGTGAACGTTGCCAAGCACTTGAGATGCGACAAGATGAAAAATTTGGCGAGACGCAAGCCGAGTTCAAGAACATCGACAACCGCTTCGATAGCCTTGAAAGGCAAATGCAAGCAATGCATCACAACTTCGGCCACCAAAATGAAGCGCTTCAACGCTCCGTTGCCGAAACAAATGACAATCTTCGATGCCTCATCGACGAAATGGCAAGACCGTGTTCACATGCTTCAAGCTCTTCAAGCTCATCGCGTCGTCATGCTCCTCCTCAACAAGATCTTCAACCAAGTGCTCCAAGACGCAATGATGCCCCTGTGGTTGAAGATGGAACCTCTTCGAACTATGTACCTTCCCCACGGCACGCCGCAACATCAAGCTATGATGGTGACCTCTCTTCAAGGCCTCGAGCAAGGCAAGAAGCACACCGTCATCACGCAAGGGCACTAGTGATCCAACAAGAGCAACCACAAGAGGAACCGCAAGCGCAACCGCAAGTCTACCACCATCGACCGCGACACATACTTGACACAACAAGTGATGACTCCAATTTGGAAAATCAAGCTTGTCATCGACGTGAAGCTCTCCAAGATCCTCCTCCTCGTCATCAACGTCATGAACGTCCACACCGACACAATGGTCATCATGAGGCGCCTCCTCCACTTCAACAAAACTTGGAGCGTCAAGTGTTACAAGTTGAGCGACGCCCACCACGTCAAGAGGCTCATGACCATGTTCTTCGCCGTGAGGCCCATGTGCCTAACCAACATCATCAACCGAGGAACGAGCCTCCTCTTCGTCATCAACCACGTCAAGAGGCTCCACACCCTCGCCACCATGAGGCCCAAGCACCTCAACCACGTCAACAATCGCGCCAAGAGCAAGAGCAAGCTCCTCAACAACAATATCAAGAGCAAGCTCCACAACAAGGACGCGAGAACCAAGTTCCACCTCCCTAACTACAAGATCATCAACAAGGTCACCAAGCTCATAGCAATGACCGCAACGATGAAGAAACTTTTGGCAAGCTCAAGTTCACAATGCCCAAGTTCACCGGATCCAATGACCCCGAAGAATACCTCTCATGGGCACTCAAAGTCGACAAGAGCTTCCGCATGCACAACTATAGCAACGAGAAGACGGTCGCCATGGCTTCGCTTGAGTTTGATGATTATGCCAACCTTTGGTGGGAACAAGTTAAAGTTGCTCGTGATGCAAGACAAGAGACTCCAATCACAACTTGGCATGACATGAAGGCTCATATGAGATCCCGCTTTGTCCCCCACACACTACACGCGTGACCTCTTCAACAACCTTTAAGCGCTTCGTCAAGGGACAAAGACCGTGGAAGAGTACTTCAAGGAAATGGAACTCAACTTGATTCACGCCAACATTGATGAACACATGGAGCAAACAATGGCACGTTTCCTTATTGGCTTGAATCACCCAATCAAGCGCATCGTCAAGTTCCAAACATACAACACAATGGTTGAGCTTGTGCACATAGCAACAAAGGCTGAACGTCAAGTGCAAGAGGACATCAAGTACAACAAGCCCAAGTCGTACTTCACATACAAGAAAGCTTCAACCGCTACACCAACAACTTTCAATGGAAGCTCATCAAGTACCTCCAAGCCTTCCTTCAAGCCCACACTTCCTCAAGGAAAACTGCCCCCGAGTGGCAAGCAAGCAAAGAGTGATACACCTTTCAACGGTGAATGCTACAAGTGTGGAGGTAAAGGACACAAGTCGGCCAAATGTGGAAACAAGAAAGTCTTATTCATCCATGACAATGGTGATGAAGAGTACTTGAGTGAAGATGAGGTTGATGCCTGTGTCAAGGAAGCAATGGCAAGGCAACGAGTGGAAGATGACCAAGAACTTCTCATGTGTGAACATGACGCAAGTCCATTGCTTTTCGTCACAAGGATTTTGACCACTCAAGCACAAGAGCATGAGGACCAATGCTCCAATATCTTCCAAACACGAGCTGGCATCAATGGCAAATCTATCAAGGTGATCATTGACGAAGGGAGTTGCCACAACCTTGCTAGCACCAAGTTGTGTGAGAAGCTCAACCTCACCCTCCATCCGCACAAGCACCCCTACCACGTGCAATGGCTAAGTGACCAAGGGTCCGTGAAGATCAAGCATACTGTATCGGTCTCCTTCGTCATTGGTCCTTACAAAGATACGGTGGAGTGTGATGTGGTTCCTATGATAGTTTGCCACATGCTTCTTGGTCGACCGTGGCAATTTGACAAGGCTGCTCAACATGATGGTCACACCAATGTATACACCTTCAAATGGTTCAACAAAACATGTGTTTTGCAACCGATGACTCGTAGCCAAATAATTGTGGACAATGCAAAGGCTTTAGCGAGGGCGCAAAGCACAACACCTACTGGTGAGAAGAGCGGTGAGAGAGAGAACCACCTCATAGTGAGTGAGAGCCACAAGCCAAATTCGAGTGTTCTCCTTGCCACCAAAAGTCAGATGAGAGATGTTCGGAACAACCCATCCATCTTGCACTATGTCCTCCTTTGCAAGGGACTAGCGCAAGGAACTAACGAATTAACCAATGTTCCTCCATCTTTGATGAGTGTTTTGTAGGAACTCAAGGATGTGTTCCCCGAAGAGCTTCCACATGGACTACCTCCTCTTCACGGCATTGAACATCGCATTGACCTCATCCCCGGTGCACCACTTCCCAACTGCGCCGCTTACCGCACGAACCCGGAGGAGACAAAGGATATTGAACGTCAAATCAACCAACTCGTCCCCAAAGGTTTGATCCAAGTTAGCACTAGTCCAAGTGCCGTACCCGTGATTCTTGTTCCAAAGACGGATGATACGTTACGGTTATGCATGGGCTGTCGTCCAATCAATGCTATCACCATGCGTTATCGACGTCCCATACCACGTCTCGATGACATGCTTGATGAGTTGTGTGGAGCCACTATTTTTTAGAAAATTGATCTTCGTAGTGGTTACCATCAAATACGCATGGCTGAAGGTGAAGAGTGGAAAACCGCCTTCAAGACCAAACTTGGTCTCTCTGAATGGTTGGTTATGCCCTTTGGTTTGTCTAATGCCCCATCCACCTTCATGCGCCTAATGAATCATATCTTGTGTTCTCTCATTGGAAAAAGTGTTGTTGTCTATTTCGATGATATTCTTGTTTATAGCAAATCACTTGAGGACCATATAACACATGTCAAGGAAGTTTTGCAAATCCTTCGACATGAAAAGCTTTATGCTAATCTTCCCAAGTGCACTTTTGCTAAAGACAAGTTGATTTTTCTTAGTGATACACCTAAGCAAAGACCGCTTCCCCAAGGAACATGACTCCAAGCTTAACCCTAGAGGAGATGGTCCCTTCAAGGTCCTTAAAAGAATCAACAACAACACCTACATCATCGACATACCGACCTCCAAGTACCTTGCAAGCAATACATTCAATGTCAAGGATCTCTCACCCTACCTTGAAGATGTTCAAGATGATAACCATGAAGAGTCGAGGACGAATCTTTCCCAAGGGGGGGAGCTGATGCATCCCGTCCTACGTACGCTTCTACATCTACACCAACAAGTCCCCCAAGTGGACCCATGACTCGTGCATGAGCCAAACTCCTACAAGATAAGGTGAACTCGCTCCTTTCCTCATGCCAATTTGATACCTCCTTGGATGGCATGCTACTTCATGCAACTACCCTATGCATCATCAGGTACGAAGCTTCGGCACATCACCAAACACCCAAGGATGGAGAACAAGGAGCAGAGCGTGAAGCAGGAGCCGCTAAAGCTACTCAGACCGGAGTCTCTGGTCTGCTCACACCGGAGTCTCCGGCCTGCCAAAGTCTCCAGCCTGAAGACACCGGAGTCTCCGAAACCATCTCCGGTCTGCCCCCAGAACCAGGCGCTGGGACAATCTGAAGGCCCCTCCGGAGGCCAGTCCGGAGACCGACCGGAGTCTCCGGTCCAACCGTCACCAGGCATGAAAAGGCCTTTGCGCCTGCGGCCCATGTAACCCCTAGTCCATCCAGAACTTGTCTTTTATTCCTCAAGTACCCCTGTTTAAGTGGCTGGCCTATATATAGTCCCCTACCTCCATTGTAAACCCTAGGCATGATATTGGAATTAGTGGAAACCCCTTTGTGGATCTATCTAATTCTTGCCTCATGCTTCTTGACTAAGGAGCACCAATATCCCCAAACCTCGTTGGAGTTTGCATCGTGCCTCCGCGTTGTACAAGGCCTAGGCATCGGTGTCCCTTTGCCTAGACGTCAAGATCTCACCGAGTCTCCCATCTCGCCGTGCCGGTTCGAGAGAGAGTCCTCCGCCCGACGCCGATCCTAGGGATTGCGCCGGACCGGTCACCGCCGGCATGAGCTGTTGGTGTGTATCATGGTTTTGTGTGTGTCTATTCATCGCGTTCTTCGTGCGTGTGTTCGTCATGTTCATCCTTCCATCCTCTCCCCGCACTCCACCCTCGATTTGAAAGGGAATCGTGAAAGATCGGGCCACCCTAGAGGTTTGCCCTTAACATATTGGTATCACCTCGTGGGTGGCCCGATCTTCACGGATCTCGTGGTCAAATCGATGGGAAAACAAGGGGAAAGGGAGAAGGTAGCGGAAGCAGACGCACACCTTGCGACGAACACGATGAACACACGCAAAACACACACGATACAAGGCCGATTGCTCTCACCGGTGGCCACCGGTCTGATAGAATCCTCGCAAGGAAAGATCGGTCAATGTGCTCCCTCGATCCCACGCAGAGAGGGAAGAACACCTTGGAGAGGGTCTTGACGTCTTGGCAAAGGGACACCGCTGCCAAGGCCTTGTACAACGAGGGAGGCGCGATGCAAACTCCAATGAGGTGGTGACGATAGTTGATCCCCTTTGGTAGAAGGGGATGAGGCAAAACTAGAGATTCCACAAAGGGGGTTTTCTTTAGTCTATCATCTATGCCTAGGGTTACATGAGGGGGTGGGGGCACTATATATAGGCCAGCAACTAGTTCAAGGGTACTTTAGGAGATGTCGAGAGACCTTCTTGATCCTGGGGTTCACCATATAGTCGTCCTCGGGAAGATTGAATTGACAACACCTCAATGTTCCTTCACTTTCCATGAAGCCTACAAAGCTCACAACAAAAGAGAAGCAACACTCAAAGTGTAGCCAATTCATGAAGATAATAGCATGAGTCCTCAAGTAGAGTGAAGTCACCTTATGGTGTAGAGATAGATCATTGAAGGGCGGCCATAGGTAACTCTCTACGGTTCGACTTGTCAACTCTTTGTCCATTGAGGTTGACGCGTAAGCAATTGTACCTTCACACAACAAAGACCAAGCAACATATGTTTGTGTGTGATAGAGGAGCATGTCATTTGTGGCATGTCCATTCTTGTTCACAATACTATTAGCACAACTCAAGTATAGCAAACGGGATGCATATGCAAGGTCCAAGTGCATGGAAACTGTTTGAACTTCATCCAAATGTGGGAACTCAAAAACTCCATAAAGCGTCTTAGTGTGGCATTCAAAGCAATTGACTAAGATATAGATCAACATCTTTGATGCAAGAGTAGGAGAATTCAGCAAAAACACATGCGGAAGACCATCCAAAACAACATTATTATGTGTGCAAGCCAACCATTGGAAAGAACAATTGTTCAATATGTTGGATGCCATACACATCTCATCAAAAGCCAAAATCATGGGGGTATGAGTATCGCAAGAGGAAGCAAAAATAACATGTTTGCAAACAAACCATATGAAAGAGCAAGAAGTCCTTATGTTTGTTGCAACAACAATACGAGAGACTTGGAAGCTCTCATGACAATACATGCTCATAATGGCATTATGGTTGCACACAAAACATCAGAAAGAGAAATTGTTCAACATTTTTGTGGAAACACACAAAGCATCAATATCCAATAGCAACGAAACATGATTGTCACAAGGTGAAAGAATACCATCAAAATGCTTGCAACCCAACCATAGGAAAGAGCAATTTATCAACATGAAAGATGAAAAGCATGCAAAAGGTATCAGAGCTGGGTTTGATCTTGAACTCACTTGGGGGATGCTATCTAGAGCTCTTTTTGTCAACTCGTGCTCAACCGAGGTTGAAGTTCTTGTGCGGGTACCTACACACATCAAACACAAAAGGAAGAACGTGTGTGCATGGTAGAGAAATACATCATCCATCATGACATATCTCTTCTTGTGCACATCACCATTAGTGCCAATCAAGTGTAACATAGGTGCATGGTGAGTATGCAAGTGGGGAAAACATTCTTATCATGGCATTTACCAAAATCTCCAAAATTTGAGAAAGCTATGGGGGCCATCTAAATAGACAACATATGGAAATTATTGTTGTAAGCAAAACAAGTGAAGGAGCAATCATCCATATTGCAAGCAACGGGAGAAATTGTAAAACACTCATGACAAAGCATGGTTTGAGGGGTACCATTGGTAACATCATTGCAAGCAAAACATTGGAAAGAGCAATTGTTCCACAAAGTGCAAGCAATGATATCATCAACGTAACGTTTAGAGCATGGCATGTCTATGGCAACATCATCACAATCAAATAATTTCACATGCTCAACATTATGCAAAGGCAAAGTATCACATGGAAATATCAATGAAGCATATGTGATATCACAAACATCATCCATAGCATGCCAATCATCACAAGTCATCATGTCCACTAGTGGGATCATGGCATCATCAACACCCTTATTTTTACCTTGTTCATACCTCTCATATGAAGTGGGTGTTGTGGTAGTATTGGCCTCCATGTGGGCGACTTCTTCATCATCTATGGGGATGGCATCATCTTCATCCACCATGTACATCTTCTTGGTTGGAGGCATCATCATCTCCATGCTTGGCGCTTCTTAATCCATGGAACCTAGCACATCATGAGAAAACACACTAGAGGTAGAGGGTAAGTTGTTAGAAATCAAAGTGGTCTCACATGGACTATCAACTACCACTCTCAACTCACTAGGTGTATCACTCGTGCCCTCCAAGTGGAAGCACTCAATCTCACGTATGGTGGAGTCACTCATCTCACTCTTATTTTCACTCAAGTGGGTTAGGTGGCTCTCATACTCACATGGGATTGGTACCACATCATCACTCAAGCATATGGGGGTAGGCTTGGTTCTCTCAACTCCATGCGCCTCCTTTGGTGAAGGGAAAATCCCATGCTCACCATTCTTGACCTTGTCATCGGCGTCTTGCACCTTGTCTTGTGTAGTCCTCTTGACGTACTCGTCCAACTTGGCGAAGTAGAGGTCTTCGTCCTCCTCATCCATGAGGTTGCATGCGTCATCTAGGACGTCAAGTCTTGGCATGGAAGCTTGATGGCATGGAGGAGAGCTTGCTCTTGGTGCCATTTTGGTGGTGGCACAAGTAGTTGAAGGTGCCCTTTGATGGTGTCGACGGAGGTCATTGGCGTGCCTTGCCAAAGGTGGATGTAGATGGCACACTTGATCATCCACATGATGCTCGCTATGATGCTCCTTGTCCTTGGCACTCTTCTTGGTGAGGCGTTGTAATGAGCGCAAAGCATCATCTGTCTTGGCCATCATGCTCATGGTTTTGCCCTCAACATATTGGTATCCACATGGGATCGAGGGAGCACGTTGACCGATCTTTCCTTGCGAGGATTCTATCGGACCGGTGGCCACCGGTGAGAGCAATCGGCCTTGTATCCTGTGCGTTTTGCGTGTGTTCATCGTGTTCTTCGCGAGGTGCGCGTCCGCTTCCGCTACCTTCTCCCTTTCCCCTCGCTTTCCCATCGATTTGACCATGAGATCCGTGAAGATCGGGCCACCCACGGGGTTACCCCATAACATCTGGTATCAGCAGCTTTTGGTTGCCACGGATTTCCCCTCGATTTGGTCTTTTTCCCCATAAATTCGAAAATTCCACCAAAAACAGCCCCAATTCGTGTTTTGGATTGATCTGTGATTTGAGTGCGTTTTGGTAGGTTTTGATCCGTGGATTACTTGCTAAACTTGTTGATCTACCTTCCCCTGCGTTCCCATGGCCTAATTCCTTGATTTCCCCCACCAATTTGGTGTTTTGGTTCGAGTTTTTCCACCAAAATTGCGTCACGGACGAGTTCTGCACGTCCTGGAACCTCCGGGCCGGAGATTCCGGCCCCCGGACCGGAGACTCCAGCCCAGACCAGAGATTCCGGCCCATAGACCGGAGATTCCGATCCAGACCAGAGTTTCTGGCAAAGTCTCCGCCCCCCACTGCTGACAGCAAATCTGTTTCACCGTTTTGGGCATAACTTTTGCATACGAACTCGGATTTTGGTATTCTTTAGCTCGTTTTGAAGAGGAGAAAGAGCTCTACATCATCATATCCGTGGTTCATGCTATCTACTCAATACAAATTCCGTGAGAAAGGCGGAATCCACCAATAAAGGGTGAAGATCGGCGAAGAAAGGTATAAACATTCCGCGACTTCTCCCCACTTGCATCCCTTTGTGAGCTACACTATCTTTGCATTCAACAAACACCTATTGAGACTATTTACTCCTATTATTGCTTGGGATATGCACATTTAATACCTTGTAGAATTCCGAGCAAAAGTTGTGAGCGCGCTATCTCATATAGTTATCTTGTATAGTTGTTGGCACAAGGAAGAGGCAAGTGAAAAAGAAAAGAAAAGTGAAAAAAAATAGAAAAAGAAAAAGAAGAAAAAGAAAGAAACAAGTGCCTCATAGAATAGGAATCGCAAGCTCGATGAACATCAAATAGGTGGTACTTATTGTGCATATCTTGTAGCCCACCAATTTATTGCAATCGAACTAGCGTCTCTCCTTGCACTTGTGCGACACGAGCTTATAGTCTTCGCTTGGTAATCATTTGGTTCTTAGCTCACTTTCTCCGTTGCACAAGTCCCATTTATCCCACCGTGTGTGTTTCCTTGTATATATTCCTATCTTGTGGATTGACTTATTTTGCTTTGTGATCATCGTGGTTCTTTACTTGCCATTACAATATCTTGATTTCGGATTGTTCTTGGACACGCCACCTTCCATACCTATCCACTATAAGCTTTGTTGGTGTGTATTGTGGTTTTGTGTGTGTGTGTTCTTCGCGTTCTTCATGCTTGTGTTCATCGTGTTCATCCTCCCCCTCCTCTCCCCGCACTCCATCCTCGATTTGAAAGGGAATCGTGAAAGATCGGGCCACCCTAGAGGTTTTCCCTCAACATATTGGTATCAGAGCTTCGTTGCTCACGATTTCCCCCACAAATTTTTCTTCTATCCACCAAAAATTAGAAAATCCCCAAAAAAAAAACAGCCCATATTTGCCTTTGGATCGATCTCTTGATTTGGAGTGTTATTTGTGGTTTTGATCTGACCAAACCTTGTTTTAGGTGTTGGTCCAGCTTTATCCTGCGTTTTCCCAGCCCAATTGGCCAATTTTTCGCGGATTTGAGGACCCAAGGCGTGGATTTCCACTCAAGAACACGAGAAGTTCGTGATCTTACTCCAGACCGGAGTCTCCGGCCTGCACACCGGAGTCTCCGGCCTACCCACACCGGAGTCTCTGGCCTGGACCGGAATTTCTGGCCTGAAACCCCGGAGTCTCCGTCCTGACGCCTGATTTTGACAGTTTTGCCTCTAATATTGCATTGTCTAATTTCTTCTTGTTTGTTTGTGCCCATGTGCGTGTCGTTAACTAACAACAAGCTTCCGCATCGACAACCCCCGTGCTCATCGACACCACGGCCCACGAACATCATCTCGCACCACCGACGCCAAGTTCATCATCACCAACGAAGGTTTAACTTGTGTCACCTTGTTAACCCCTATCTTCTTTTGTGTGTACCTATCCTATGAGAGTGGCTCATCTTGTGTTTGCTTGAGCATTGTGCATTTGTCCTTGGATAGTGAGTGTGCAAGAGCAACATCAAGTGTGACTAGGTAGCATCAAGGGAGAGCAAAAAAAGATACAAAAGAAAGAAAAAGATACAAAGAAAAAGCAAAAGAAAAATAGTTTCACATTGCCAAAGAGAGTCTCAAAGCTTGTAAGCAAGAGAGAAAGAAGAGCGCCCAAGGCAAGTGCACAAATCCGTTGCTCACGTTTCTTCTTTGCAAACGAGCCATGGTCTCTCCTTGCATTGGCACGACAACGAGCTTAGTCTTCGTTAGGACATTTTGTTTGCTCATTTCCATAGTCGTGTCAATCCCAACTTTCTCCTCGTATGTGTATATAGTCGTAGGTTCCCGTCACCCTTTTGAGTTGTTGACCTTTGCCTTTGACTTGAGTTTTGTTGGATTTTACCCACTTTTGACTATCCCTTTTCTTTTGGTTGGTTCTTTGGCTTTCCACAATCCTAACCTACCACCAACAAGCTTTTGAGAGTTAGTTCTTTCTTTAGTGTGAGTTTTCTTTGCATTTCCACTTTGCACGCGTATAGCTCTCACTTGTGGTTTCTAGTTTGGTGCAATCCCCAAGGTGAGGTACAAGGATAACACCACCATATTCCATTTCCATATACAATACTTGTGTGTCTTGCATGATGGATAGGCACGGTGAGTCGAGCCAACCACCTCCCCAAGAAGAAGATCAAGGACCATACATGACGCGCGCAAGTCACTTCATCGTCCGCCAAGAGTTCCGTGAACGTTGCCAAGCTCTTGAGACGCGACAAGATGAACAATTTGGCGAGACGCAAGCCGAGTTCAAGAACATCGACAACCGCTTCGACGGCCTCGAACGACAAATGCATGCAATCCATCACAACTTCGGCCACCAAAATGAAGCGCTTCAATGCTCCGTCGCCGAAGCAAATGACAATCTTCGACAACTCTGTTGGGTCCGCAGCATAGAAAACAAAAATTTGCCTATGGTGTGAACTACACGCCAAGATCTATCTACTAGGTACAAAGCAACGGGTGGACATACATCCAACGAGAACTTACCCTCGTAGACAACAAGCTTTGTTAACGAGTAGGAACTCGTGGTTGATGTAGTCGTACACTTGCCGATCTCAAGATCGTGATGAAGTCCAGCAGGTCCGGCTCCAAAGCCGTCCATCGATCCAGCTCCAAAGACCACCAAGTCCAGCACCGCAAAGCAGCGGTGCATCCGTGATCGCACACACGTCCGGTACCCCGACAACCTCCGTCCCTCGCTCCAGCAAAGCAGCGGAAGCAGCAACTCCTTTCCAGATAAAGCCACCAGAACATGTATCTCGCTAATCCGAGACCATGGGGGCATAATACTAGAGGGGGAGAGAGATCCTTCACAAGGAGGTGTGTGTGAGAAGTGAGGAGGGGGTGGCCTTTTCTAGGAGGAGGGGAGGGTACCCCTCCTTCATGGCTGGCGCATGGGGGAGGTGACCCTTCACCTCCTCCATTCATGTGGTGGTAACTCCCTCCACATAAATTTGCCCCTTCACATTCTCTTTTAAAGTCTCCACTTTAAATGCATTAAATTTCTCCAAATTTAATGTTCTCTCATTTAATAAAACTCTTTTATTATTTTTTATTCAGAATTTTGTTAATTACTTTAATTAACAAACATTCACATAAAACCCCCTGCAGCATTTCAATATTACATGCGAACCAATTTCAGCAATTTCACCAAAGCAGTTTGGTGTCTATTGAAATAATTCCAGCGCTTTTCTTAAATCTTTCTCGAAACATATTTGCTCCAAATGGTGTCGGTATCCCTTAAGTGTGTCACCCTACGGTTCATGAATAATGCAGACATGATCGAGACCCTCTCAGATCAATAATCAGAAGCGGGACCTGGAGATCCATACTGACTCCTACACATTCAACGATGACTTCTGTGATCATGAGAACCTTTAACGCTAGTAACTAAATCCCTTTGTCCCACGATATATTACATGTCCGAGATTCGATCATCGGTATCTCCATACCTAGTTTGATCTCGATCGACATGCACTCTTTTCTCGTTCGTGATATAACATTCTAGTGATCACATCACTTGCTTGCAAGCTATTTCAATGTGATATCACCGAGAGGGCCCAGAGTATATCTATCCGTCATCGGGATGGACAAATCCCACTCTTGATCCATGAGCCTCAACATAAAACCTTCGTAGCACTGAACCCACCTTTATAGTCACCCTGTTACGGTGTGACATTTGATGTTATCAAGATACTCTTCCGGTGTTAGCAATTAACATGATCTCATGGTCTAAGGATAAAGATTACTTCGTATGATATTATAGCAATATAAACATAATGACTTTGATCGTAATGCTATACTTCGGATGAATGTTCATCACATCATTCCACCAATGGTGTGACCTTGTTATTAACAACATCCAATGTCCATGATCAGGAAACCTTGATCATCTTGTTAAACAACAAGCTAGTCTATAAGAGAGGCATAACTAGGAACCCTTTTTGTTTATTAAACACACATGTATTGATGTTTCCGATCAATACAATTCTAGCATGTAAAATAAACATTTATCATAAACATGGAATAAGATAATAACCACTTTATTATTGCCTCTCGGGCATATTCCCTTCAGTCTCCCACTAGCACTAGAGTTAATAATCTAGTTTGAAAACCTTTGCGTATTGAACACCTATGGCTTTCTGGTGTTGCATATATGCTATTGCTAGTGGTTAACATAATCTCTGGATCTGACAGTTTTAGGTCCGTGTGTATTTGCATGTCTCTGCGTCTCTACACATCACTCATTCTCAAATGAGATGGCATTGTATAGATTTGGTCCTTTGGTGAGACCTTTAGTTTGTTAGGCTCAAAATATGTTGATATTATTGTCACACAATATATCTTCATAGTATTAGCCCACTTTGAACCACACCTAGTTTGATAACAAACTACTTAACACAAATGCCCTCCTTTGCTGCTACTATAGCAGTCATATACTTAGCCTTTTGTTGTAATATCCGTCACAATGTCTCAACTTTGGAACTCATCCAAATCCATCATGGAACATCCTTTCCATTACATTGTGCCACCCATAGTCTAAATTGAGATAAATTTAATTTGTTTCTTGTGACAAAACTAGTATCAATGTAACACTTTACAATGAACTACCTTTAACTATTTGTCACTTATACATTATATATTCTTAGTTCTTCCAAAGCTCATAAGAATATCTTCACTATTGTCCAATGATCATCTTATGAATCATTCTGGTATATGCTCATAACATTTAGAGCACAGGACATTCTGGATATATACAAATCATGGTATAATCGATCAAAATCTTCATGTGATTTTACTCACCAAGTGTTGAAACACTTGAATTTTGATACAATCCTTTCCATGCAGCAAGAACCTTTCTTGTTGTTTCCATATTGAACCCTTTCAATATATCATATATGTATGCCTGGCACAACCATATTAGCGCCTTAATCTATCCATATAGATATTGATGCCTAATATTCTAGGTTTGCCCAAGTCTTTCATCGAAATCTTATTTTAATGAAATTCTTAACTTGTGTCAACACAAGATACATCATTTCCAATCAACAATATGTCCTCTACATAATGTATTAGAAATATGTCTCAGCGCTCCCACTTAATTTCTTGCAAATGCAAGCATCTTCATCATCTCCGATGAATTTAAACTCTTTTAACAGTTTCATCATGGTGAAGATTCCAACTCCGCTATGCTTACTTCAACTATTGAAGTTTACATGCCCTTTTAGCACCCTTTGAATTAACAAAACCCTTCGGACCATGTCATGTACATGTCCTAGGTTACCGTTCTATTAGAAGAACCTTGTTTTGTTTATTCAACTACCATATACCAAATTATATGTAGTGGTTGCTACATTAATCCGTCAAGACTATATATCGCTATGAAAGATCAAATCTTGTCATAGTCAACTCCTTGAACATTGTCGTAAACTTCTTTCCGACATGTCGACTATTTCATAGATGTTAAACATCCATGTCTTATTTCTTTATAGATCCAAACATGACCGATAGGCTTCACGCCTTTAGGAGGGTCTTCCAAGTTCGAAACTTGTTTTCGTGTATGGATACTATCACGGATTCTATGAATTCTAGTCATTTTATGGAGTCAGGGCCCATCATCGCTTCTTTGCATGTAGTCGGTTCATCATTGTCAAAACAATAACGACTTGATTATCAAATCTTACTATTTGATTCTTACCGACCCACACGGTTGTATAGGAACTCTAATCTCCGAGATCACACCTTTTGTAATCACGAGAGCCATGAGCATTGTGGCCGCCACCGGGACACTTTCCGGCGCTGCGCTACTTAGCACATATAGCTAAGGTTCAACAACCTTATCAAAGTTCTATTGTCCTCCCACTTAACTTTTCACGAAAAATTCCTTCTCAAGAAACTTGACGTTCCAAGTAACAAACTCTTTTGTCCTCGGTGTTATGGAGAAATTCCCAACAAATTCTTTGGGATAACCTACAAAGACGTGCTTATCCGACTTTGTTGTAAACATTTTACTTATGCATAGCATACCAAAATTTAAGAAAAGACAATTCGGGTTTTATCCCAAACCATAACTCATATGGTGTCATTTCAATGGATCACGATGGTGCTCTTTTCAGTGTAAAAGCAGTAGTCTCTAAAGCTTCAATCCTTAAAACATAATGGCAGTTTTATAAATGACACCTTTGATCTTACCACGTCAAACATGGTTTGATTTCATCTCTCGAATATGCCATACTCCTATGGTTTATCGGGAAAACACAAATCATGGAACAATTCTTCAAATCTTAGGTGTTTTTGCTAAACATGTAACTCAAATATCTTCCTTTATGATCGCATCATAAACTCTTTATTTTCTTGTTACAATGATTTTCCACTTCATCTTGAAAGACTTTGAACAACTTTGAAATGTTTCATACTTCTTCCTTATTAAGAAAATATATAGATATATTCACTCAAATTTTTGGAGAAAGCATATGAAGCAAAAAAAGATCCATCGCATATGGCTACACATAATGGACTATGCACATCAGCATGCACAATTTCCAATAAGCTAGTCATCCGTTCCTCTTTGGCCTATGAACGGAGTTTCAATTATCTCGAGGAAAGTCTCACAAGCGTCATTGATCAAAATCAAAGACTCCAAAAATCCATCAGCATGGAGTTTCTTCATGTTTTCTTTCAAATATAATTTAAACAGCGATGTCACTTCATAAGTGATCTTTCAATCATTTGTCTTGCGACATTTTAGCAATAGTGTTTATGGATGTGATTTCTCCAACTAGACTTGTAAAAGTTCATCCATCCTTTATGGAATATGGTAATTATTTGAACAGCCATTGTTCTCATGGTACCGGAACAAAATAACAATTATTTAAACAAATCTTGAAGGCTTGGTTTGATGACAACAAAAAATACAATAACACTTTATTTGTTTTCGATGAACATCATCACTCATTCTCTTGCTGGTTTACTTAGGCCATTGTAGTTCATGAATTGCGTTGTCCTGTATGACACTTCATACCAACCAATTCGGTATCCAATACCTAAGAACCACATTGTTTAACAAGCAAGGAATACAGCCATAACATGTATATCTTCTATATAGCTAAGTTGGACATCTCCAACCTTTTATTTTCTGCCAAATATTTTATAGATTCTCTTTCAGCAATTCCTTTTCTTTTAAAAGAATCTATCAACATCAATAGTGGTGTCATCAACATGACACATGGTACAAAGCGTATATAGTCAAATACTAATACCTTTGGACTTGCACTTTGAAGTGGATCACCATCATCAAATGTTTGGTGTTCTTTCAAAAATCCATTCTTTAGTAATCTTATAGTGTAGTAAACATTTTACTTACATCTTCTATTCATCCTTATCATGACAACTTTCATGATCAAGCTACTATAGCCTATAAGGAAGAATCACGAGTATAATATCAATTCCCAAAACCTTTTTGGTAGATTCGGATGCCTAGCATCTCCATCCTTCACAAATTCTCATACAATATGATAACATGTATTTTGCTAAATTATACTCTATCATAATGCAACCAAACACATTGTTTCAGATATCACAATATCTTTCACACATGATGGTTTCTGAAACAATTTCCAGCTCCAATATAATCTTGATATTAAAACAACTTTTTTTTGAATATCAATAATCATGGAGGCAAACATGATACTTTAGATACTAACATTGGAATTCTTACACTTGATTTAATACTACTTATTAAACTTCATGGAGTAAATAGAGTTTGCTGAAAGTTTGCAATAGGACTTATAAACTTTAAATTGACATTCAAAACAATACGATGCCAGTTCGTAAAGTCAATATCCAGAATTCTGTAGTTCTATTATCTCAAATAAAAACTAAGCATAAGGTAGTGAACAGATGCGAATGACTACAACAAATTATGCAAATTCACTTTGATTTAGTTTATGAAAAATTGAGTTCGACTAATCCAAATTAGAAATGAACTCCCACTCACAAACGACATCCCTCGTGCCTTTTTGGTGATTACATGAACCAAATCCGCTACACCAAGTCCGATCATCACGTGAGTCGGTGTAGCTTCAAAGGCGAGCATCAATATGGTCATCACATCAACTATATGACTCATGCTTAACCTTTCAGTCCGTGTTCCAAGGCCATGTCTGTACATGCTAGGCTCGCCAAGTAAGAACCTTAGTATTCGCGTGTGTAAACCTGTCTTACACCTGTTGCATGAAAGCGTAGAGTTGAGAACACCCGATCATCACGTGATGTCTCGAAACACGATCCATAGAACGGTGCATACTTAAGGAAGAACACATTTTATCTTGATATTTAAATGAGGGATCATCTTACAATGCTACAGAAAGCGCCAAACTAGCAATATAAGATGCAAACATCTAATGTGTAAAGTGAGATGATATGGTCCATGCATTTGATCACCATCATATGCATCGTGGTATGATCTCTATCATTCCTTTGTGTGTAAGGCCAATGTGGCGCCCCGCAAAACCACTACTAGAAAATCGCGTTGTTTTGTGCATTGCATCGTCATGATCGCATGCTCATGTCATCATGCCACCTTGCATTTGAGCATCGTCATGTCATTGTGCATTTGTTTGTCTAAAACTATTTTCAAACCTCTGAGTTTTGTTTTCCAAGATTCCCGTCTTTATTTCAAATCCAAACCCGGGTCTCCGGAATATTTTGTTTTGTCTATCAAAGGGTTGCAAACGCCTCGTTTTTAATACATAAAATATTTTATTTTATTTTTGGGAGGCAGCCCGCCAGGCCCGAAATCCCAGCCGGCCACCTCCAAATAAATCCCTAGCCTAACCAAAACCCTATCTAGTTCCTCCCCTAACCCCACCTATTTCCATACCCAGCTGCCACCTGCCTACACCCTCCACATCACCCCAGCCAACCCCATCCCGCCACCTCAACCTCCTGGACCCACTCCCCTCACTTTCCCCCGCGCGGACACGCACACAACACACACAGAAGACGCTGAGCCACCCACCCCCAGCCTGGCTGCCTCCGCCACCACCAATAGCCCCCCACCTGGGCCCAAATCCCACCGCGCCTCTCCTTCCCGCCCGTCCTGCCGCACTCATGTGCCAACCACCCCATCGCCCGACCGCACTCCCCATCTCGCGTCGAGTGCCCTGCCGCTGCACGCCACATGCGAGCCTGGCCCCACCACGACCGCCTCCCTCGGTCCTATCTCCACCTACCCCGCTCCCCTTGTCCCCACGTGAGCCGCGCCTCTGCCTCGACCTCGCCGACATCCATGGCCGCGCTCGGCCCCGGCGCCCCATCAGGCTCCGCGCCTGGCCCTCCGGCCACGCTCCCTCCGCCCCGCCGCCTCCGGCAGAGCCCCGTCGCCCCGACCTCGCCGCCTCGGTGTCCGCCTCCACACTGCCAAGGGTGCTCCGCGGCCTCGACCTCGCCGGACCCGCGAGCGGCCGCGTCGTCCCCCGGCCGCCCCGGCGGATCTCGTCGAGCCCCGATCCCCTGACGCTGCGGCCTTCTCCGCTGATCCGTCCAACCTCGGCCGCCCCTGCAGCCGCGCTGGCCCTGGCCCCCCTCTTCACCGCCTCGCCGTCGCGCCGGCCGTCGCCGCCCTCTCCCGCCAAGCTCGCCCGCCGCCGTGTTCGTGGGCCGCCGTCAACGCCCTCGTCTGTGCCTCCCTCTCCTCGCCGTCGCGCGTGCGCGACCTCACTGACTAGACCCCGCCGCCAGGAACCGACGCCTCCACCGGCGAGCCGCCTTCCGCGGGCCCCGCCGCCTTGCTCCGGGGCCCTCTCCTCCTGACGCCGCGCCCTTCGTCCACGGGCCCGCAGGCACTCTATCGCCTCGAGCCGAGCCTGCGAGCACTCCTTGTGATGTGCTAGTACCTGCTGACCTTGCTTTGTGCTGGTGATGTTGTAGGGAACCGGCTGTTTTGTCTCCCTGACTCAGTGTCTCGCGAACATCTAGTATGTTTCCAGTTGGTGACATTCTTGTCTCGGACAATCTGTTGATGGGGTGATTTTTGATGAGTTATTGCCGTCAAGGACCAAGCGAACCGAGTCTGACACCAAGATCTCCGCCGCCAATGACAAGGCCTATGGGGAGGAGCGGACAAGATCTACGGCCCGGACGCCATGACCTTCACGGATCCGATGCCGAGTCAAGTTCTTCATGAACCCGAGGAACCATCGACAAGACCTTCAACGCGAACACCGAGCTCTTCTCCCCGAGTCCCAGACCGAACCCGGGCGCGCCAAGTTCTTCGTCTCGAGGACCGATCCGCAGATGCGACAAGTACTTCTTCCCGGATCCGATGCCCGAGAACCCGGACACCAAGGTCGTCAACATGGCTACTCCAAGCACGTCCTCGAGGACGGCAAGTACTTCACCCCGGACGTCGAGACCCTGAACGACAAGATCTACTTCCCAGATCCGAAGACCCTGGTACCCGACCTACTCAAGTTCGCCATCGCGAGACCGAACTTCGCCGTTTCCCCCGTCGAACCCTGAGACCGGACCCCGAACCACATCGAACCCCAAGATTGTTCGAACCCAGATGTGTGAACCTTTACCTGAGTCCCTATTTTATAAATGCTACATATAAAACATGTTGCATATTAATTGTTCATCTCGTATGCATATCATAAACATGCTGGATCTTCTGTCATCGTATTAAATATTGCATCCGGTGTTTGTTCTAGTGTTTGCTTCTTCGCGGATTAGGCTGATGAGTTGATGCGAGTATCGACAAGTTCTCCGGATATGATCCTTCGGCAGTGTTTCCCAGGCGAGCATCTCTCCTCCTTCTACCTATTTTGCATTTATAGTCTTTACTTCCTCCTGTTGATCTATTGCTATCCGTGTCACGATGCTTTAGTTTCCGTGCACCAGTTATATCCCGTGCAGCCTCTATATTGCCTTGGACACCTCCTATTACCTGTGTTTGGTAGATAGTTGGCCTTGCGAGTCGTAGTTGCTTGCTCAGGTGCAATCTTGTGTTGTCGAGTACCACAGTTGTTGGATTGCTGGCAGATGTTATTGGTGGAGATGCTTATTGGTGGAGATGATCATGACTTTAAATACAACTATTAATATGCTAGATATAACTAATGCAGAGGCATCGGTGGGCAATAGATGTTATTTGGTTCTTCCACGCTCACTTGTGTCCCGTAGGACCCCGAGTACTTGATACCTGTTCCTTGATTTTGTGCACTATCCACATCCGGGAGGCCTTATGAACCCCCCTGAGCCAGAGCTTGATTCATTCTTATTTCTTGGGGCCACAAAGTAGTTTGGGGCTTTATTACTATCCTGTACTTATGCCATGCTTTATTGCTTTATTTAAGATTGTGCGTGGAGCACCTGTACTGTTTAGGATTGCGGAGTGTTTTCGCGGTATCGACAAGCCCAGTCACACTTCGCTCCTCCCTGCTTATAGCCATTGGCGCAAACCTTGGGTCATCCTCGAGCCAGCCAACTTGCTATGGTAGCTTAATGGGTGGCCCTAAAATATTTCTGAATCCTGTGATCGCTTTGTCGTGAATGCCTCGTTGGGTTTTGATTTGGTTTTTCCGAGGTTGATCAGTGTGTGTTGCTATTTGTGCACCCCTCAGGTAAAACTTTCAAAGCCATGTCCATGGTTATGGACGACTTGGAGCCTGATATCGATCATAGACAAGCATAACTAAAGTAGTGTTATAAACTTGACTTAATATATGACTAGTAATCAGATTCAACTATAACGGAATGGATATTAAAAATGCCAACAACTGGTGGATCTGGGTTGTTTGTTATATATGCCTAGTAAGTATTGCAACTCCAATGGAATGTGATAAAAGTGCCAACAACTGCTGGGTTTTGGAATTCCTCAGGAAAATTATATCTGACTAGTAAAGGTTCCAACTACCACAGAATGGTGATTAAAAACGGCCCACTACTTATGCTATCAGGATAACTCATGCTATCTATATCTGATTAGTAATTGCTGCAACTATAATGGAATGAGTAAAATTGCCAACTGTGTGAGTTCTTTGGTCCGACTTCCTCGTTTGGTCTCGAGGGGAAATACCAGGATGGGTTTGGTTGGTGTTAGCTTCAGGTTGGATCCGAATAGGTTTCTCTTATCCCTCTCTGATAACCGTCAGTTGTACCGAGTCTCTATAGGTTGTTTAGTGTCGCTGCGCTGCCGCTTCAGCCCACCATACCTATGTAGGCGAAGCCGCCAATTCTAGCCTTTGTCTTTGCGCCTCGATCGACGCCTCTTTTTCCTTTACCCTTTGTCGGCACCCCTTTTTGTTTTAGCAGGTTTCGACGTCGTTAGCAGGGTTACCCTTCCGGCTTGGCCTGGGCAGGGTTATGGATGCCATTGGTTATTCTTCAGGGCTCTTAGCCCCATTTGCATCTTGTCCATAGTCGGACGCTCTATCATTTTCAAGGTGATTTGGATCTTTGTATATTATATCTGTATTCTTGACTCATTGAGTCGCTGTTGTATATATATATCTGTTCTGTGGGTCCCATCGAGGACTGTGGTGTAATGTTATTACTTTGTTTTCGACCCGCACGAAAGTGCCTGGTGGGCGTCCTTGAATCGTTTCTATGCGGGTTTTGGCGAGAAGCGCTAAAGCTTGCATAGGGCCGATTTGAGGGTGTTACAGCCAAGGTCTATGGAACTTACACGTTGAGTGTGTTGTAAGAGTATCTATTATACATCTACTTCCAACAATACCATATCAATACACTAGCCCAACAACGATCTAAACTAGACGCCTCTAATTTCTCAATTGCAAGTTTTACGTGGCTTAGGGCTTTCGGAGATAGAACCGTTCTTACCTACGAACATGAACCACAACGAGGATAACTAAGTTATTAGCAACTCGTTGTAAATCAGATATTGACTATAGTAGGAGAGACAGACACCCGCTAGCCACTTATGCAAAACAAGTTGCATGTCAGTCGTGGAACCGGTCTCATGTACGATGACATGTAAGGTTGGTCCGGGCCACTTCATCCCACTATGCCACCAATATCCAAAGTACATAGAAGATGCAATAATATGATCATCATCGCCCACATATAAACATATGTGTACTACCCGTGCAAAGCACCTACGCATAGATCAGGCTCTGATACCACTGTTGGGTCCGCAGCATAGAAAACAAAAGTTTGCCTACGGTGTGAACTACACGCCAAGATCTATCTACTAGGTACAAAGCAACTGGTGGACATACATCCAACGAGAACTTACCCTCGTAGACAACGAGCTTTGTTAACGAGTAGGAACTCGTGGTTGATGTAGTCGTACACTTGCCGATCTCAAGATCGTGATGAAGTCCAGCAGGTCCGGCTCCAAAGACGTCCATCGATCCAGCTCCAGACTAACACGCCCAGACCAAAGCAACGGTGCATCCGTGATCGCACACACGTCCGGTACCCCAACAACCTCCGTCCCTCGCTCCAGCAAAGCAGCGGAAGCAGCAACTCCTTTCCAGATAAAGCCACCGGGAACATGTATCTCGCTAATCCGAGACCATGGGGGAATAATACTAGAGGGGGAGAGAGATCCTTCACAAGGAGGTGTGTGTGAGAAGTGAGGAGGGGTGGCCTTTTCTAGGAGGAGGGGAGGGCACCCCCCCTTCATGGCCGGCGCATGGGGGAGGTGACCCTTCACCTCCTCCATTCATGTGGTGGTAACTCCCTCCACATAAATTTGCCCCTTCACATTCTCTTTTAAAGTCTCCACTTTAAATGCATTAAATTTCTCCAAATTTAATGTTCTCTCATTTAATAAAACTCTTTTATTATTTTTTATTCATAATTTTGTTAATTACTTTAATTAACAAACATTCACATAAAATCCCCTGCAACATTTCAATATTACATGTAGAACCAATTTCAGCAATTTCACCCGAAACAGTTTCGGTGTCTATTGAAATAATTCCAGCGCTTTTCTTAAATCTTTCTCTAAAACATATTTGCTCCAAATGGTGTCGGTATCCCTTAAGTGTGTCACCCTACGGTTCGCAAATAATGCAGACATGATCGAGACCCCTCTCAGATCAATAATCAGAAGCGGGACCTGGAGATCCATACTGACTCCTACACATTCAACGATGACTTCTGTGATCATGAGAACCTTTAACGCTAGTAACTAAATCCCTTTGTCCCATGATATATTACATGTCCGAGATTCGATCATCGGTATCTCCATACCTAGTTTGATCTCGTTACCGACATGCACTCTTTTCTCGTTCCCGTGATATAACATTCTAGTGATCACATCACTTGCTTGCAAGCTATTTCAATGTGATATCACCGAGAGGGCCCAGAGTATATCTATCCGTCATCGAGATGGACAAATCCCACTCTTGATCCATGAGCCTCAACATAACACCTTCGTAGCACTGAACCCACCTTTACAGTCACCCTGTTACGGTGTGACGTTTGATGTTATCAAGATACTCTTCCGGTGTTAGCAATTAACATGATCTCATGGTCTAAGGATAAAGATTACTTCGTATGATATTATAGCAATATAAACATAATGACTTTGATCGTAATGCTATACTTCGGATGAATGTTCATCACATCATTCCACCAATGGTGTGACCTTGTTATTAACAACATCCAATGTCCATGATCAGGAAACCTTGATCATCTTGTTAAACAACAAGCTAGTCTATAAGAGAGGCATAACTAGGAACCCTTTTTTTTTATTAAACACACATGTATTGATGTTTCCGATCAATACAATTCTAGCATGTAAAATAAACATTTATCATAAACATGGAATAAGATAATAACCACTTCATTATTGCCTCTCGGGCATATTCCCTTCAGTCTCCCACTTGCACTAGAGTTAATAATCTAGTTTGAAAACCTTTGCGTATTGAACACCTATGGCTTTCTGATGTTGCATATATGCTATTGCTAGTGGTTAACATAATCTCTGGATCTGACAGTTTTAGGTCCGTGTGTATTTGCATGTCTCTGCGTCTCTACACATCACTCATTCTCAAATGAGATGGCATTGTATAGATTTGGTCCTTTGGTGAGACCTTTAGTTTGTTAGGCTCAAAATATGTTGATATTATTGTCACACAATATATCTTCATAGTATTAGCCCACTTTGAACCACACCTAGTTTGATAACAAACTACTTAACACAAATGCCCTCCTTTGCTGCTACTATAGCAGTCATATACTTAGCCTTTTGTTGTAATATCCGTCACAATGTCTCAACTTTGGAACTCATCCAAATCCATCATGGAACATCCTTTCCATTACATTGTGCCACCCATAGTCTAAATTGAGATAAATTTAATTTGTTTCTTGTGACAAAACTAGTATCAATGTAACACTTTACAATGAACTACCTTTAACTATTTGTCACTTATACATTATATATTCTTAGTTCTTCCAAAGCTCATAAGAATATCTTCACTATTGTCCAATGATCATCTTATGAATCATTCTGGTATATGCTCATAACATTTAGAGCACAGGACATTCTGGATATATACAAATCATGGTATAATCGATCAAAATCTTCATGTGATTTTACTCACCAAGTGTTGAAACACTTGAATTTTGATACAATCCTTTCCATGCAGCAAGAACCTTTCTTGTTGTTTCCATATTGAACCCTTTCAATATATCATATATGTATGCCTGGCACAACCATATTAGCGCCTTAATCTATCCATATAGATATTGATGCCTAATATTCCGGGTTTGCCCAAGTCTTTCATCGAAATTTTATTTTAATGAAATTCTTAACTTGTGTCAACACAAGATACATCATTTCCAATCAACAATATGTCCTCTACATAATGTATTAGAAATATGTCTCAGCGCTCCCACTTAATTTCTTGCAAATGCAAGCATCTTCATCATCTCCGATGAATTTAAACTCTTTTAACAGTTTCATCATGGTGAAGATTCCAACTCCGCTATGCTTACTTCAACTATTGAAGTTTACATGCCCTTTTAGCACCCTTTGAATTAACAAAACCCTTCGGACCATGTCATGTACATGTCCTAGGTTACCGTTCTATTAGAAGAACCTTGTTTTGTTTATTCAACTACCATATACCAAATTATATGTAGTGGTTGCTACATTAATCCGTCAAGACTATATATCGCTATGAAAGATCAAATCTTGTCATAGTCAACTCCTTGAACATTGTCGTAAACTTCTTTCCGACATGTCGACTATTTCATAGATGTTAAACATCCATGTCTTATTTCTTTATAGATCCAAACATGACCGATAGGCTTCACGCCTTTCCGGAGGGTCTTCCAAGTTCAGAAACTTGTTTTCTCGTGTATGGATACTATCACGGATTCTATGACTTCTAGTCATTTTATGGAGTCAGGGCCCATCATCGCTTCTTTGCATGTAGTCGGTTCATCATTGTCAAAACAATAACGACTTGATTATCAAATCTTACTATTTGATTCTTACCGACCCACACGGTTGTATAGGAACTCTAATCTCCGAGATCACACCTTTTGTAATCACGAGAGCCATGAGCATTGTGGCCGCCACCGGGACACTTTCCGGCGCTACGCTACTTAGCACATATAGCTAAGGTTCAACAACCTTATCAAAGTTCTATTGTCCTCCCACTTAACTTTTCACGAAAAATTCCTTCTCAAGAAACTTGACGTTCCAAGTAACAAACTCTTTTGTCCTCGGTGTTATGGAGAAATTCCCAACAAATTCTTTGGGATAACCTACAAAGACGTGCTTATCCGACTTTGTTGTAAACATTTTACTTATGCATAGCATACCAAAATTTAAGAAAAGACAATTCGGGTTTTATCCCAAACCATAACTCATATGGTATCATTTCAATGGATCACGATGGTGCTCTTTTCAGTGTAAAAGCAGTAGTCTCTAAAGCTTCAATCCTTAAAACATAATGGCAGTTTTATAAATGACACCTTTGATCTTACCACGTCAAACATGGTTTGATTTCATCTCTCGAATATGCCATACTCCTATGGTTTATCGGGAAAACACAAATCATGGAACAATTCCTCAAATCTTAGGTGTTTTTGCTAAACATGTAACTCAAATATCTTCCTTTATGATCGCATCATAAACTCTTTATTTTCTTGTTACAATGATTTTCCACTTCATCTTGAAAGTCTTTGAACAACTTTCAAATGTTTCATACTTCTTCCTTATTAAGAAAATATATAGATATATTCACTCAAATTTTTGGAGAAAGCATATGAAGCAAAAAAAGATCCATCGCATATGGCTACACATAATGGACTATGCACATCAGCATGCACAATTTCCAATAAGCTAGTCATCCGTTCCTCTTTGGCCTATGAACGGAGTTTCAATTATTTCGATGATATTCTCGTTTATAGCAAATCACTTGAGGACCATATAACACATGTCAAGGAAGTTTTGCAAATCCGTCGACATGAAAAGCTTTATGCTAATCTTCCCAAGTGCACTTTTGCTAAAGACAAGTTGATTTTTCTTGGATTTGTCATTTCTTCGAAGGGAATTGAAGTTGATGTTTCCAAGGTAAAAGACATACGAGATTGGCCCATCCCAACAAATGTGAGTGAACTCTGAAGTTTTCATGGGTTGGCTGGTTTCTATCGTCGCTTTGTGAAAGACTTTTCCACTATTGCATGTCCTCTCAACGAGTTGACGAAGAAGAATGTCACCTTCGTGTGGGGCAAAGCACAACAAAAAGCTTTTGATGAACTCAAAAAGAGGCTCACCGAAGCACCTCTCCTTGCTTTACCGGATTTCACAAAACTTTTGAGATAGAGTGCGATGCTAGTGGTATTGGCATTGGAGGAGTCGTTTTGCAAAACGCATGTCCTATAGCATACCATAGCGAGAAACTTGATGGTGCTCGCCTCAACTATCCGATTTATGACAAAGAGCTTTTTGCCTTAGTTCGTGTCCTTCAAGTTTCGCAACACTACCTTTGGCCCAAGGAATTTATCATACATTCCGACCACGAGTCGTTGAAATATCTCAAAGGCCAAGCTAACTTGAGCAAGAGACACGCTAAGTGGGTTGAGTTCATGGAGTTTTTTCCGTATATTGTCAAGTATAAGAAGGGCAAAGATAATGTAGTTGCGGACGCATTGTCTCGCAAACACACAAGCCTTCTTACGAGACTTGAAATCAACGTGTTGGGTCTTGAGGAAATAAAATCTTTGTATGCTTCCGACCCGTTCTTCGAACCAATTTCCGCAAAGTGCTCCAATGACAAAGGAGTTGATGATTTCTATTTGCATAAGGGCTTTCTATTTAAACAAAACAAGCTATGCATTCTGAAGTCATCGCTTCAACTTTTGCTCCTCCAAGAATCTCATGGTGGAGGCCTTATGGGTCACTTTGGTCGCGACAAGACATTGGACATGCTTTCCAATCACTACTTTTGGCCCAAGATGAAGCGTGACGTGGAGCGCTACGTTCAACGATGCACGACATGTGTTCAAGCTAAGTCGCAAGCTAATACCTATGGTCTTTATATGCCATTGCCTATTCCTCATACACCTTGGTCCGACATTAGCATGGATTTCGTGTTAGGATTGCCTAGATCTAAGCATGGTCATGATTCTATATTTGTTGTTGTGGATCGTTTTTCCAAAATGGCACACTTCATATCGTGCCATAAGACCGACGATGCTTCACATGTCGCAAATCTTTTTTTCAGGGAAATCATCCGTCTTCACGGTGTGCCAAGGACAATCGTCTCCGGCCGCGATGTCAAAATTCATGAGCTACTTATGTAAGACCCTCATGGCCAAGCTCGGCGTTAAGCTCCTCTTTTCATCTGCATCACATCCTCAAACTGATGGCCAAACCGAAGTTGTCAACCGAAGCCTCGGAACTCTCCTCCATGTGTTGATCAAGAAAAACCTAAAGGATTGGGAGGAATGCATCCTACACGCCGAGTTCGCCTACAATCGAGCCAAGTACTCAACAACCAAGATGAGTCCATTCATGATCGGCTATGGTTTCGAGCCCCTCACCGCACTCGACATCCTACCACTACCTCTCCATGCGCGAACGAACATGGACGTCGAGAAACACGCACAAGCTATGAAGAAACTTCATGAAGAAACAGGAGCTACTATCGAACAACAAGTCCTTCGCCAAGCTTCAAGGTTAAACAAGGACAAGAAGGAAATGATCTTTGAAGAAGGTGACCGTGTGTGGATACACCTAAGCAAAGACCGCTTCCCCGAGGAACGTGACTCCAAGCTCAACCCTAGAGGATATGGTCCCTTCAAGGTCCTTAAAAGAATCAACAACAACGCCTACATCATCGACATACCAACCTCCAAGTACCTTGCAAGCAATACATTCAATGTCAAGGATCTCTCACCCTACCATGAAGATGTTCAAGATGATAACCATGAAGAGTCGAGGACGACTCTTTCCCAAGGGGGGAGCTGATGCAGCCCGTCCTACAGACGCTCCTACATCTACACCAACAAGTCCCCCAAGTGGACCCATGACTCGTGCACGAGCCAAACTCCTACAAGATAAGGTGAACTCGCTCCTTTCCTCGTGCCAATTTGATACCTCCTTGGATGGCATGCTACTTCATGCAACTACCCTATGCATCATCAGGTACGAAGCTTCGGCACATCACCAAGCACCCAAGGATGGAGAACAAGGAGCAGAGCGTGAAGCAGGAGCCGCTGGAGCTGCTCAGACCAGAGTCTCCGGTCTGCTCACACTGGAGTCTCCGGCCTGCCAAAGTCTCTGGCCTGAAGACACCGGAGTCTCCAGACCCACCTCCGTCCGCCCGGAACCAAAGGCTGGGACAATCAAGGCCCTCCGAGGCTGGTCTGAGACCGACTGAGTCTCCGGCCCAGACGAGTCTCCGGTCCACCACACCGAGTCTCCGTCCGACCGCCCCTGTGCATGAAAAGGCCTTTGGGCCTGCGGCCCATGTAACCCCTAGTCCGTCTAGAACTTGTCTTTTATTCCTAAAGTACCCATGTTTAAGTGGTTGGCCTATATATAGTCCCCCACCTCCATTGTAAACCCGAGGCATGATATTGGAATTAGTGGAAACCCTTTTGTGGATCTATCTAATTCTTGCCTCATGCTCCTTGACAAAGGAGCACCAATATCCCCAAACCTCGTTGGAGTTTGCATCGTGCCTCCGCGTTGTACAAGGCCTAGGCATCGGTGTCCCTTTGCCTAGACGTCAAGATCTCACCAAGTCTCCCATCTCGTCGTGTCGGTTCGAGAGAGAGTCCTCCGCCCGACGCTGATCCTAGGGATTGCGCTGGACCGGTCACCGCCGGCGTGAGCTATTGGTGTGTATCGTGGTTTTGTGTGTGTGTGTGTGTTCTTCGCGTTCTTCGTGCGTGTGTTCGTCGTGTTCATCCTCCCCCTCCTCTCCCCGCACTCCATCCTCGATTTGAAAGGGAATCGTGAAAGATCGGGCCACCCTAGAGGTTTGCCCTCAACAATTGAGGTGTTGTCAATTCAATCATTCCGAGGACGACTATATGATGAACCCCAGGATCAAGAAGGTCTCTCGACATCTTCTACTTTGTGATGAGCGTGTAGAGTCGAGGACGACTCTTTTTGAAGGGAGGGGAGATGATGTAGCCCGACCTTCAGTCGTTACCACATCATGGTCTCCAACTTATGCCAAGTCGTCATGGACTCCAAAGGTGAATCTGTTCCTCTATGCGAGCCCACTTCCTACCCTCTTGAATGGTATACTACTTCATACTCCATCCCATATCCATGATAGGTTCATACCGATGAGTATGGAGGCAAGGGAGGAAGCCTGGAGGACCAAGCCCGACAACACGGAGGCTTGGAAGAGAAGACGGAAGAAGCAACAGCTGGAGCACCGGAGTCTCCGGCCTGCGCACACCGGAGTCTCCGGCCTGAAGACACCGGAGTCTCCGGCCTGCAGACCCTGGAGTCTCTAGACCCATCTCCGGACCGACCCCCAGATCGAATTCAGGAGAAGGCCTCCGGAGGCGAGACAGACCGGAGTCTCCAGCCCACACCGAAGTCTCCGGACCCCACACCGGAGTCTCCGGCCTGAGCATATGGGCCTGCGTGCCGCCAGCTGGGCCTTTGGCCCATGTACCCCTTAGTCCGCCTAGACTTTCCCCTTTTATTCCTAAAAGTACCCTTGAACTAGTGGCTGGCCTATATATAGTGCCCCCACCCCCTCATGTAACCTGAGGCATAGATGATAGACTAAAGAAAACCCCCTTTGTGGAATCTCTAGTTTTGCCTCATCCCCTTCTACCAAAGGGGATTGACTTGTGTCACCACCTTGTTGGAGTTTGCATCGCGCATCCCTCATTGTACAAGGCCTTGGCATTGGTGTCCCTTTGCCAAGACGTCAAGACCCTCTCCAAGGTGTTCTTCCCTCTTCGCGTGGGATTGAGGGAGCACGTTGACCGATCTTTCCTTGCGAGGATTCTATCGGACCGGTGGCCACCGGTGAGAGCAATCGGCCTTGTATCGTGTGAGTTTTACGTGTGTTCATCGTATTCTTCGCGAGGTGTGCGTCCACTTTCGCTACCTTCTCCCTTTCCCCTAGCTTTCCCATCGATTTGACCACGAGATCCGTGAAGATTGGGCCACCCACGGGGTTACCCCATAACAGAATTATAGGGCATTTCAGTCAATTCATGTCAAAAGTGTGGGGGCCAGGAGGCAGGAGATAGTGGCGTTGTGATATTGGAGTGTTGGATCGAGGCCACCTGAACGGTTGAGATCTCCTTCGGTGGGCGGATATGTGGCTAGCCTGGTTCTCTCTTTTGATTGGTTGGCTCTATTTTTCATTTTCTGAGTGTTAAAAATGGGATATTTTGTGAAGCATCTACCAAGAATAAGGTTTAAATGCTATAAACTGTTGTGACCTCGGATCGTTAAGGATCCCAAGTACCTGTGATTAACATGCTAGTCCCTGGATCAATAGCTAGCACTTCACAGTCGATGAATATCATGTAAAACACAAGTCATTATTACACGAATAATCCAGAGTATAATTATTACAACTTGCATAGCTCATAGGCAGAAATCTTTTAATCTCGTTTAATTCGTAGTAAATCAAGTACTTGTCCAAAAATTACGTATAATATACCGTTGGATTCGCAAAATTGAGTAGAACACATATCTGTATTAATATTGCTAGTTTACTGCAGTAATATTGCAGTAGTATTTAATGTTTAGATTGGAGCATTTTAATTCTGGAAAAATATCCGCAACTCTGTTTTAGTTGATTCTTGTTGCGTTGGCTTTGTATCTACGAGATCTTCTGTGGAAAATTGTTATATCATGCTTAGACTATTTAGATCTGTTTCGAGGTAGATTGGAAGTGTAGATCTATTTATGAGCTTGTTTAATTAAGTTTTAATCCGAAATACTTAAAATCTGTGGGAAATCGATACCAATGACATCCCCAACCCAACGACACCCCAGAATAAAACCCTTGGTCGAAATAGAACACATCCTTGCATATTACCATGTTGCATGCATGCATATTCACCTTCGTGGCATTGTTTTGTGCAAATTGTGATTGGATCTATGTTTGTGTTTCGTTAGATTGCTCGGAGTGCGCTGAGGAGTACTGTTATGTAGAGTGCTGCTCGGATCAAGGAAAGTTATACCACTAGTACATATTATGTCCCAGTTTTTGACTATGCATGTTTTACTCTTCAAATCTTGTAGTATGCATGTGTAGGTCTTTAGTAGATTTTCTTATTACTATTTTTGCAAGTGCGGTTTTGTAGTATGCCATGAGTAGCTTTATACTTAGGAATTTCCGTCCTATTAGGTTCCCCTGTTTTGCTAAGTATTGCTTGTTATGCTATATATATGCTAAGTACCGTTGGGGGGGTTCGAAAGACTCAAAAAAAATTCTAAGTATGAGAGCTCTCTCGAGCGAACTTTTCTTCTCAAAACCCCCTTCAAAATAAAACTAAGTTTTCTTCTGGGCTGAATGGTTGTCGGGTCAACGAGTGGATATTGGTGGAGGACGGCCGCCCAGGAATCAAAGAAGTCTACCATGTTTCAGAATTCAGAAGCTTCCAGTGCAACCACAATACATATGGGCTCTGTCTTGGCTTAGTACTTAGTGGGAAACCTCACTGGGGTACCAACATTTGGAGGTTCTTGGCACGGTTGGATCTAGCTGGTAGAGGGGCTACTAAGGGAAGGCTTCGCCATGGTCTTGTCTATAAAAGGACTTGATCGTGGATTGTGGGGATAGTGCACAACCTCTCGAGAGTATTGCAAACTGATCGATCAGCCGAGTTCACGGGAAAGAACACTTTGAGCATCTGATGGATGGAGCCTCTGAAAGATCTTCCTCTCTCTTTTCCAAACTTAAAGTTTTATAAACCCCAAGGCGTGAGTAATATCGCCATTGGGTGGGATTTTGGGAACTTGGTGCGTAATATCCAAGTGCTAGGTTGATTGGACAATTGGTGAGTAATATCCACGTGTTCCATTCGACCCTATACTACTTACCAATGTTTACAAAGTAGGGTAAACACTTCCTCTTTTCTTCTTAGAGAAAATTGGCCTTATGCAAAAGAACCCCAAAGCCTACACTTAGCCTTGCATGTAGAGATAGTCGTATTCTTTCCTTGGTGTAATTTTCCAATACATTCAAAGTATTAACCCAACTTGTTGGTTGCACGTCTTATGTGCAGAATCCGAAGACTGAAAGGTGCGTAGGGATCACGGGTCTTCACGCAACTAGCCTGAGGCGTTGATGGACTCAATTTTTACTTAGTTTCCGCTGTTTTATTTTGAGCTAGCTATAAGGTATGCAAGTTGTAATAATTATACTCTGGATTTTTCATGTAATAATGACTTGTGTTTTACATGATATTCATCGACTGTGAAGTGCTAGCTATTGATCCAGGGACTAGCATGTTAATCACAGGGACTTAGGATCCTTAACGATCCGAGGTCACAACAGATGGTATCAGAGCACAAAGTTGTCTGTAGGACGCGACCCCTAGGATTGGAAACCACCTTTTACCATTGTGTGTGTTTTGCTTTCTATATTCTTCTAAGTTATTTATGCTCTTCTAGTAATTCTCTTCCTTATCACTTTGTGCCTAATTTTCGTTCTCCTAACTTAATGATGACGACCTTCTACTATGACACCGCCGAAGACATCAAGTACCTGCGCTTTGGGGAATGCCTTCTGGACATCATCAAGACGTTGGAGTTGCCCATGTCGTCAATCAAGGGAAGCAAGTTGAGGAAGATGCACAAGCAAGGATGCTGGGCGATTGAAGTCATCCAACTGGGGCGCAGCGAGTCTGAACCCAAGACGGAGGCCATTGTACTCAACATCACCAGTGACTCCAAGGAGAAAGGACTTAGCATTAGCATGCAGGAGCTCATTGGACGCCTTTGTGGACGCCACCATGAAGAGGCCGAAGGCCACTACATCAAACTCTTTGGAAGACATGATGAGAAGGGAGTTCCAATCGAGTTAACCCGGAGGAAAGGGCGACATGCAAGCGTCGAAGGATCCAATATCAAGACTTGGAGTGCCACATCAACGATCTTGAGGAGGGAAGCTGCTTTGAGATCATGAGGAATGACGAGTTATGCGCCCTAGTCAAGGAGAAGGACGAGAAGATCGAAGAGCTGGAAGAGAAGATTAAGTCCCTAGGAGGGAAGCTCACCGCCCAAGACAAGAAGTTCGCTAATCAAGAGAAGAGGGTGCAGGATAAGAACAAGAGGATTAGGGAACAAAGTCTTATACTCGCAAAAAACAAGATGGAGTTCAAGAACTTTGCCACCATGTTGAAGGACCTGCGAGCAGCCAAGAGGAGCTTGGAGGAGAAGATCACGCCCATGACTATGGGGTTAAGCTTGATCAAGGAGCTGCAGAAGGAGAAGAAGGAACTTCAAGAGAAGCTCGAAGCTGCTACCCAGGAGCCGCAAGAGGTGAAGGAACTCCAAGAGAGGCTCGAAGCTGCTACACCGGAGCCGCATGAGGTGAAGGAACTTCAGGAGAAGCTTGAAGCCACGACGAAGGACATGGAGTTATACAAGTCAATGGTGGAGAAGGAAGGCTTCACTATTGAGGATGAGGAAGTGTATGATGAGTAGAGTAGATAGTTGGACCACCTTTATTTCTATAGTCAAACGTTGTTCATGATTGTAATGAGTACCAAAACTATTTTGGTTTAGTTAAACTTGGTTGAGTTGTGTTAAACTATGTGCTATGTGTGCCTTGTGTTTCTCGTGTGCTTCTCTCGTGTTTACATAAGGGTAGGAGTTTATTCCTTAAGCTTTCTATCTATTTCTTAACTTGTTTCCGAAACCCCACGGATGGCGAGACGTGGGAACAACAACAACATGCCCCCAGGGATGGCACAACTTCTGAACTCCCAGAATCAGCTGATCCAACTCCTCACTCAAAACATGCAAAACAACAACAACAACCCGCCGCCTCCACCACCTCCACCGCCCCAACAGGATCGCTTGACTCGGTTCTTGAGGTTGAGCCCTCCTATCTTCTCAAGTAGTTCTGAGCCAATTGTGGCAGATGACTGGCTCCGCACCACCAACAAGAAGTTAGACACTGTCCAAGTTGTTGGAGCTGACAGGGTGCGCTTTGCCGCGCACCAACTTGAGGGACCAGCTGCTGAATGGTGGGATAATTACCAAGTCACCCACCCTAATATTGAAGCTATCACCTGGAACCAGTTTGAGGTGGCCTTTCGTACTCATCACGTAGTTGTTGGTGTCATGTCACTAAAGAGACGTGAGTTCCGCGACTTGAAGCAACTGCACCGCTCTGTCTCCGAGTATGGGGACCTTTTCAGCAAGCTGGCACGTTATGCACCTGATGATGTTTCTACTGATGCCAAGACGCAGGAAGAGTTCCTAAGGGGACTTAATGATGAGATATCCATTCAGCTTGTAGCTCTGAAGTTTGATAACTATCAAGAACTTCTGGACAGGGCAGTTGTGGTTGAAGCAAAGCAAAGGAGTATAGAGAACCGCAAGAGAAAGTCCTCTTCACACAAGCACAATTCAGACCCATATCAGAAGCAATGCACTTCGTCACCACCACCCCACAACCACAACGGCCACAACCACAATGGTCATCGTCATGGAGGACATAACCACAATGGCCATAAACACCGCAATGGAAATGGCAATGGGAAGGATCTGAGTGAAGTGACATGCTTCAAGTGTAACAAGACAGGGCATTATGCAACTACTTGCCCCGAAAAGATGAAGAATGGGAACGGCAATGGACACAACCATGGCAATGGTAATGGAAATGGGAAGAAGCCGAATCCATTCGTCAAAGCCACGGTGAATCATGTCTCCGTGGAGGATGCTCGTGAGGCACCTGACTCCGTGATTGGTAAGTTCAAACTTAACTCCACCCCCACAGTTGTTCTTTTTGATACTGGTGCATCGCATTCATTCATATCAAGGGTATTTGTGGATAGAGGCAAGATACCTACGGAGACTGTTAGTACTCCTCTAAGGGTAAGTTCTCCTGGAGGAGAAATAGTGGCAAACTCTAGATGTCGTGGGTTAGAACTAAGGATTAGGGCACACATCTTTCCCACAAGTCTAGTCATTCTGGAGTCACAAGGCTTAGACATAATTTTGGGCATGAACTGGATGACCAAATATGAGGGAGTCATAGATTGTGCCAAAAGTACTGTCGCACTCACAACTCCGGATAAGAAGAGAATCCGCTTTAAATCGGCCTTTGCACTCAAAGGAAGTGTGGTGAACTCTCTTAAGGGGGTTAGCTTGGAGGATGTGCCAATTGTGAAGGAGTATCCAGGTGTATTTCTGGAAGAATTGCCAGGGATGCCTCCTGACCGAGACATCGAGTTTCTCATTGACTTGATGCCTGGTACTGGACCGATAGCAAAGAGACCGTACAAGATGGATGTTGATGAGTTGAAGGAACTTAAGAAACAACTTAGAGAGCAATTGGACAAAGGCTTCATTCAACCAAGTGCGTCGTCTTGGGGAGCGCCTGTCTTATTCGTGGAGAAGAAGGATAAAACCAAGAGGCTAGTCGCTGACCATCGGTCGTTGAATGAAGTGACAATCAAGAACAAGTACCCTCTACCAAATATCAACGACTTGTTCGATCAATTAAAGGGAGCTAGTGTGTTCTATAAGATTGACCTCCGATCAGGTTATTTCCAGTTAAAGATCTGGGAACAGGATGTACCCAAGACAGCCTTCACCATAAGATACAGATTGTATGAGTACATTGTGATGTCTTTTGGCCTAACCAATGCCCCAGCATACTTCATGACTATGATGAACAAGGTGTTCATGGAGTACTTGGATAAGTTTATTGTGGTATTCATTGATGACATACTCATATATTCCAAGGACGAGAAGGAACATGAGAGGCATCTGCGCCTAATTATGGAAAAGTTAAGGGAACACAAGTTGTATGCCAAGTTTAGCAAATGTGAGTTCTGGTTAAAATAAGTGGGATTCCTTGGTCACATTGTGTCAGCTAAAGGAGTTGTCGTGGACCCAAGTAAGGTAGCTTCAGTGATAGAATGGGAGTCACCTAAGAATGTGGGTGACATCAGGAGTTTCTTGGGCCTTACAGGATATTACCGAAGGTTCATTGAAAACTTTTCCAAGATAGCAAAGCCTATGACAGAATTGTTGAAGAAAGAAAAGAAGTTCCAATGGACCGAGGCCTGTGAAGCAAGTTTTCAAGAATTGAAGAAGCGCCTAGTAACAGCACCAGTTTTGTGTCTCCCTGACATCCAAAAATATTTCCAAGTCTATTGTGACGCTTCTCGACAAGGACTTGGTAGTGTACTGATGCAAGATGGAAAAGTAGAGTCTTACACCTCTCGGCAACTTAAGAACCATGAGAATAACTACCCCACACACGATTTGGAACTAGCATCAGTTGTGCATGCGCTCAAGGTATGGAGACATTACCTCATGGGCAAACATTGTGATGTGTTCACGGATTACAAGAGTCTTAAATATATCTTCACTCAAAAGGAGTTAAATATGAGTCAAAGGAGATGGTTTGAACTCATCAAGGACTATGACTTGGACCTACAGTACCATCCTGGAAAGGCCAATGTTGTGGCTGACGCCTTAAGCCAGAAAGTCTATGTAAATGGACTTACCGTGGGAGAACTTCCAAAGGATTTATGTGAACAGTTCAAGGATCTCAGGTTGGAAATAGTTCCGGAGGGATACCTAGCAACGATGGAGATAGTGCCAACGCTTCTGGACCAAATCAAAGAGGCGCAGAACGGGGACAAAGAGTTGGAGGAGATAAAAGCTAATATAAGCAAGGATAAAGCAAAGGGGTTTCATACAGATGAACAAGGGACACTTTGCTATGAGAAGCGTTTGTGCGTTCCCGATGATCCTGATATCAGGAAGTTAATTCTTCAGGAAGCTCATGATTTGCCTTACTCAATTCATCCTGGTAATACAAAGATGTACATGGATGCGAAGGATAGATTCTGGTGGAATAACTTAAAAAGATAAATTGCTAAATACATCTCCTTGTGTGACGTGTGCAACAGAGTCAAGGCCGAACATCAAAAACCAGTAGGGCTGTTGCAGCCATTACCTGTGCCCGATTGGAAGTGGGACAAGGTAGGCATGGATTTTATCACAGGACTACCCCGGACTCGTTCTGGGTATGATTCTATCTGGGTAGTGGTCGATCACTTCACAAAGGTGGCCCACTTTATTCCCGTAAAGACCACCTATACAAGTGCTAAACTTTCCAAGATTTATATGTCAGGGATCGCGGGTCTTCACGCAACTAGCCTGAGGCGTTGATGGACTCAAGTTTTACTTAGTTTCCACTATTTTATTTTGAGCTAGCTATAAGCTATGAAAGTTGTAATAATTATACTCTGGATTATTCGTGTAATAATGACTTGTGTTTTACATGATATTCATCAACTGTGAAGTGCTAGCTATTGATCCAGGGACTAGCATGTTAATCACAGGGACTTAGGATCCTTAACGATCCGAGGTCACAACACAAACTATTTTTAATATATAATAGGACACATTCCATTGACTTATTAACAAATTAGAGTATCTTAAACCTTTCCGTCCACCCCAGGTGAAAAAGACAAATTCCCGCCAAATTTAACTAGGCATTTTGTGAAGGAACCACCAAAGGAGTAATTCAAAATGCTACCACCATATTTTAAAAAATACTAGACCATATTACAAGGACAATGCCCCAACCGGGGTATCTCAAACCTTTATTTCCACTGATACGTTGTAAACTTATCTATAATTTTTGATGTTCCATACATGTTTTATATCTACTTTCTTATGTTTTGTCCATACTTTGGAGTATTTTTACACATTTTCTGGAACTAACCTATTAACAAAATGCCACAGTGCTAGTTGCATGTTTTCTGCTGTTTTTCGTTTCAGAAAAGCCGGTAAGGAAATATTCTCGGAATTGGACAGGACAAAAGCCAAAGTCAATATTTTACCCGAAGCAACACAGAGTCCGGAGGGCAGCAAAAGGGTGGCCACGAGGCGGCCACACCTTAGGGTGGAGCGGCCAGCCCTAGGCGTGCCACCACATAGTGTGGGCCCCTCGAGCCTCCACCGACCTTTCCCTTTCGCCTATAAAAGCCTCCCGGGATGAAAACTCTAAGTACCCGATCAAAATTCCATGAAAGAGTCTATAGGCGTCGCCATCTCCATCCCTAGATCGGGAGGGATCTGAAATTATTCCCGGCACCCTGCCGAAGGGGAGAGATCACCCTGGAGGCCTTCTTCATCACCATGACTACCTCTAGTGTGATGCGTGAGTAGTTCATCCCTGGACTACGGGTCCATGTAGTAGCTAGATGGTTGGTTCTCCTCCTTTGTGCTACCATGTTTAGATCTTGTGAGCTCCGTTCATGATCAAGATCATCTATTTGTAATCATACATGTTGTGTTTGTGGGGATCCGATGGATATTGAGAAGCTATTTCAGATTGGTTATTGATTCTATCATGCCTATGTTATTTGTGATCTTGCATGCTTTCCGTTGTTAGTAGCTATCTTGGACAAGTAGATGCTAGCAACTCCAAGAGGGAATATTTATGCTCGATAGTGGGTTCGTGCATCTAGTAATCTGGGGAAGTGACAGGAATCTCTAAGGTACTAGATGTGTTGTTGCTACTAGGGAAAAAACAACAATCCTTTGTCCATGGGATGATCATATTGTTTACTTTACACACTGTGCTTAATGCAATTATATTTTGCTTGCAACTTAATACTGGAGGGGGTTCGGATGATAACCTAAAGGTGGATTATTAGTCATAGATGCAGTTGGCTTACAATCTATGTATAAAGTTATAATGCCCAATCAAATCTCACAGGAGTCAAGATGATTAGTATATGCATGCATGCTTTCTCGGTGTCTGTCAATTGCCTCGCTGTAATTTGTTCACTAAACATGTCATCTATCTTAAGGAGAATCACCTCTAGTGAACTATGGACCCCAGTCCATTCTTTTACCATCAATCTACCATCTATTTACTGTTTATTGTTTACTTTCTGCAAGCAATTACTATCTTCCACATAATACGTTTAATCCTTTATTTTCAGCAAAATCGGTGAGATTGACAACCTCACTGTAAGTTGGGGAAAAGTTCTGTGGTTGTGTTGTACATGATTCCAAGTTGGAAACAACTCCTTGGAGGTGCTTCCTTGCTCCTACTGGTTCGATAACCTTGGTTTCATAACTGAGGGAAAACTTGCTGTTGTGCTCATCATACCTTCCTCTTGGGGTTCCCAACGAGCTCGAATATATTTTGAGCCATCAAGCCTTTTTTCTAGCGCCGTTGCCGGGGAGTCAAGGACATCTTCACAAGGGGAGTCACTCATAACCAATCTCTTTACTTTGTTTTTTGTTTTGCTTAGTTTATTTCTGCTTTGTTTGCTTGTTTCTTTTATCAAAACACAAAAAAATAGTTGTACTAGTTTGCTTCCTTTATTAAAAACACAAAATAAGGAATACTCTTGAAAATACTAAGTTGTGTGACTTCACTAGCACCAACAACAATGATTTCATGTGCACACCTATTGCTCCACCTGTTCCTGAAGCTACTTTCTTGAAATTAAACCTGCTTTGCTCAATCTTGTTATGAAAGAACAATTCTCTGGTGTTGGTACTGAAGATGCTGCTGCTCACCTTAATAACTTTGTTGAACTTTGTGAGATGCAAAAACATAGGGATATAGATGGAGATATTATTAAGCTTTTTTTCCTTTCTCTTTGAGAGGAAAAGCTAAAGAATGGTTGCTATCCCTAACTAGAAATAGTATTGATTCTTGGACTAAATGCAAAGATGCTTTCATTGGAAAATACTATCCTCCTGCTAAAATTATATCTATGAGAAGTGAAATAATGAAATTTAAACAATATGATAATGAACATGTCGCTCAAGCTTGGGAAAGAATGAAATCTTTGGTAAAGAATTGTCCCACTCATGGACTGACTGCTTGGATGATTATCCAAACCTTCTATGCAGGACTAAATTAATCTTCAAGAAATCTACTGGATTCTGCTACTGGAGGTACCTTTATGACCATTACTTTGGGTGCTGCAACAAAGCTCCTTGATAATATGATGGTTAACTATTCTGAATGGCACACTGAGAGAGCTCCACAAGGTAAGAAGGTAAATTCTGTTGAAGAAACCTCCTCCTTGAGTGATAAAATTGATGTTATTATGTCTATGATTGTTAATGGGAAAGCTAATATTGATCCAAATCATGTTCCCTTAGCTTCTTTGGTTGCTCAAGAAGAGCAAGTTGATGTGAACTTTATTAGAAATAATATTTTAGCAATAATGTCTACAGGAATAATTTTGGTAATAATAATTATACGCCATATCCTCCCAATAATGGTAATGCTTATGGAAATTCCTACAACAACAATAGGAGTGCACCCTCTGAACTTGAAGTCATGCTTAAAGATTTTTATTAGTAAACAAACTGCTTTCAATAAAACTATTGAGGAAAAACTCTCTAATGTTGAAAGAAATATAGCATCATTGTATGAAGCACAATCTTCTTTGATTAATAAAATGGCTGCTAAACCTGAAACTATTGAAAATCCCTTTGCTTCTACTAATGCCATACAAGTTAGAATTGATGAAAATGTTAGACTGTTAGCTGAATTACATTGTAAGTGGGAAAGAGAAGATGAAATTGCTAGAAATAGTAGTATTTGTACTATCACCACCACTAATGTTGATGCTAGCAAACCACATGAAGTCCCCATTCCTTTTGCAACAATGCCGAAAACCAATGGAACCTTTTCTAAAAAAATGCTGAAATTCTTTGAAATATGGGAAACAATAGCTCTACTAGTTTAGATGATAATTATGATTTTGATCTTGATGGTTGCAATATCTCTGAAGTTATTAGGTTCCTACAAAATCTTGCTAAAAGTCCTAATGCTAGTGCTATGAATATGGCCTTTACAAAACACATTACTAATGCTCTCATAAAAATTAAAGAAGAAAAGATGAAACATAAAGCTTATATTCATATTAAACAAGAAGATGATTGGGAACCCATCATTAATATGAAAGTGAATGATTTTGATTTTAAAGCTTTATGTGATCTTGATAGTAGTGTTTCTATTATGCCTAGAAGGATTTATGATATGCTTGATTTGCCACCATTGGAAGATTGTTATTTGAATGTCCCACTTGATGATAATGCTAAAAAGAAACTCATGGGGAGTATTAATAATGTTCTTATTATGGTTAACAATGCCTATGTCCCCGTTGATTTCTATGTTTTGGATGTTGAATGCAATGCTTCTTGTCCTATTACTTTGGGAAGACCTTTTCTTAGAACTGTTGGTGCCATTATTGATATGAAAGAAGGCACCATTAAATATCAACTCCCACTCAAGAAAGGTATATAACACTTCCCTAAGAAGAGAGAGAAGATTTCTTTTGCCTCTCCTATGAAAACAAAATTTGCTCTTAAAGCTTTTTCATTTGAGAACACTTGATTCCTTTTCTTGCTTCTTATGCCTAACTTAAAGGCGTTAAAGAAAAGTACTTATTGGGAGATAACTCAAATGTTTTAGATGAGTCTTGGAAGTTATTACCTCTGTAATAACTGCTCCTTATCCTTTTTATTTGCTTTTTGTGCCAAGAGTAACCTCTAATGAGAGAGAAGTAATGATTGGGAAAGTTGCTGTTCCGAAACAGATTTTTGTGCTTCACCGTAAAAATTCGTGTAAAATCTCTGTATGTCTTTTTGAGGCGTGAATTTTTGTGCTTCTGCTCCAGGTAGTTATCTAACTTTTGTTAGTTCAACACTTTTTGATTTGAGTAACATAAGGTCTTCGAAAAAATTAGTTTTTACTTGATGGTCTCTTTTGACAGATTTCTGCCATTATTTGCATTTTCTTCTTGTTGGTTCCTTTTTTAGTTCTTTTGGGGAATTGAGATTTTTGAGGGTAGTGCTACAGTAACTTGTGTTTTAATGAAAGTTTTATTGGTGTTGAAACTGAACCTAAAGACTTGTTATCTTGAGTGCACTAATGTTGCTAATAAAGATTGTGTGAAGTTTTGTATGAGGGAAAAAATTCAGGTGTATGGAGAGAATGATGTAATGAGATGAAGAATGGACTAAAGCTCAAGCTTGGGGATGCCACCGTGTATCACCCCAAGAATTATCCAAGAAGTACAAGCGTCAAAGCTTGGGGATGCCCAAGGCATCCCCTTCTTCATCAATAAAAATCTCAGGTTTCTTCCAAACACTTCATTTTTATTGTTTCATGCACAGTTGTGTTTTTCTTGGAGCGTCTTCTTTTTCATTTTTGTTCTGGTTTTTGTTTGCTTGGTTTTCTTAGTTTGCTTGAATTAATTGGTTGTACCCCCTCTTTCATGCATTGGTTTTCAAATAGTTTGGTTTGGATTGGAAAAAGAGTAGGAAAGTTCATGCTTAAGTGGTAAAGAGAGCTTGTTTTTGACTGTGGCCTATGCTTTGTCATGACATGCTTGATATTGTTTTGGCTTTATGCTTAGTGATCTTTTCTGTAGCATGACATGTTATAAACAATTGAGATTGCTTAATGTGCCTTGAAAGAATCATGCGTTGTTTTAGCATATTAAAACATAGTATTGTGGTATTCTCCTTTGATTCTTTATTTGGGTTGACTTGGCGCATGCTCACACCATGTTATGACTATCCCAAGTCACCATAAGCCTTTATGATCCTTTAGTTTTCGACTTGTAATATCACTTTATGCTTTGATTAATGATGTTTTGTCGCTCTGCATGATTATGGCCATTATTCCTCTCATAGTTGGTCGCTCCCAGTCTTTTGCTAGCCTCCGTAACCAAGTATGAGTTCCACTCATGCATCCAACTCCTAAAACCAAGTTATTCCAAAGAGTCCACCATACCTACCTATTAGCATTTGCTATTCCAAGTATATTCATGTTTTTATCTACCTTCCGAATTAAACTTGTTATGAGAAAAGCAGTGATTAAAGCTCTCACGAACTTGATGGCACACTTTACTTTTCTTGCCCTTAATAAACTTGAACCATTGTGTCGTCTATGTTGTATATGCTTGCACTTATATGTTGGGGATTAGCAGAACCATGTTGTCATGGGGAAGGCTCTCAACATTGCACTTGTACTTTGTACCTAGTTGATATCATGCTCTTTTGTCTATGGATGTCGTCGGTGTGAAATGAAAGGGGAGCTTGTAAGTCCATGGAGATATGTATGTGTGTTAGAGAAACGCCTGGGTCGCCGGTCTAATCCATGCCGTCATGGTGGAAACCTGCAGCTTAACCATAATGAGCTGTCTATGAAGCATTCTTCTTATAAAAAAGAGACAGATATTGAGAAAAAAGAAAAAGAAAAAAAAGAGATATGAGAAAATAGGAAAGAGAGAAAAAGCACCATTTTCCCATGGTAAATAAGAAGATTGCTGAGATGCTCATTGTCTGCTTGCCTTGTCATTTTGATATGGGGATTCTTCCGCATCATCGGGCAAGGGGTACCCGTTGGCGGTTCTCTATGATACACATGTACTTACTATGACAAGAACTTACCGGTAACTAAACTTGAGTAGCATGAGGAGCGGCCCTCGTATTCAAGGGACATGAGATTTCCAACTTATACTTTGTCAAGCATATACTCCATAATTTGTTCATTTTAACCTTAATCACTTCAAGATGCTTATGATAGGGTCAATGAGATCTGAAAGCTAATAAGTACCATAATTTTTGGAATCTCTTTATGAAACTTGAATCCCTGCTTCCTTTTATGAAGGGCCTTTCTTTTACTTTTATGTTGAGTCTCCACCTTCTATCTTTATGCACCTATTTTGAGAGCATAGTGGCCATTCTTAGTTCTATGTGCATTGTCCCAAGACTTGTTGATTGATGCATAATTTTGATATTGCTTGTTCTTAAACTATTTGTATCTAGTCACTCTTATGAACTTTGAAGGTGTCCTATGCATTTATGTTTGCTACTCTATGAGGGACAAGCTGAATGCCACTATGCTATGATTTCTTTATGTGAAACAAACAAACGTCTTGCAAAGCATTGTTATTCATGAATCTTTTGTTTGTGCCTTTTCATGTTACAACATAATTACTATGTCTTATTGTTAGAACTTTGTCTTTCATGCTATGTTGAAGTACTATGATCCCAGCTATTAATGTTTTGCAAATACTCTGATCAAGTTTATGATGGTGCATGTCACCTCAAAAATCATTCTTTCTTTTTATCACTTACCTACTCGAGGACGAGAAGGAGTTAAGCTTGGGGATGTTGATACGTTGCTAACGTATCCATAATTTTTGATGTTCCATGCTTGGTTTTTATCTACTTTCTTATGTTTTTCCACACATTGGAGTACTTTTTATACACTTTCTTGGACTAACCTATTAACAAGATGCCACAGTGCCAGTTGCCTGTTTTCTGCTGTTTTTGGTTCTAGGAAAGTCAGAAAATGAATATTCTCGGAATTGGACGGGACAAAAGCTAAAGTCAGTTTTTCACCGAGGGGGACACGGAGCCAGAATACGAGACTAAGAGGGGCCAGAGGGCCGCCACACCACCTGGTTGTGTGGCCAGGCCTGGCCTGGGCCAGGGGTGGTGTGGCCGCCTAGGGCACCCCCTCGGCCTCCCCTTTCGCCTATAAGATGCCTCCGATACAGAAACCTTAAGTACCCGATCAAAATTCCCCGAAAGAGTCTGTAGCCGCCGTCATCTCCATCCCTAGATCGGGAGGGATCTGAAGCTCTTCCCGGCACCCTACCGGAGGGGAGAATTCACCCTGGAGGCCTTCTTCATCACCATGCAAGCCTCAGGTGTGATGCGTGAGTAGTTCATCCATGGACTACGGGTCCATGTAGTAGTTAGATGGCTGGTTCTTCTCCTTTATGCTATTATGTTTAGATCTTGTGAGCTCCGTTCATGATCAAGATCATCTATTTGTAATCCTACATGTTGTGTTTGCAGGCATCCGATGGATATTGAGATGCTATTTTAGATTGATTATTGATTCTATCATGTCTTTGTTATTTGTGATCTTGCATGCTTTCCGTTGTTAGTAGCTATCTTGGTCAAGTAGATGCTAGCAAGTCCAAGAGTTAGTATTTATGCTCGATAGTGGGTTCATGCCTCTAGTAATCTGGGGAAGTGACAAAAATCTCTAAGGTACTAGATGTGATGTTGCTACTAGGGAGAAAACAGCAATCCTTTGTTCATAGAACAATCGTATTGTTTACTTTACACGCAATGCGTAATGCAATTATCGGTTGCTTGCAACTTAATACTGGAGGGGGTTCGGATGATAACCTGAAGGTGGATTATTAGTCATAGATGTAGTTGGATTACGGTCTATGTATAATGTTGTAATGCCCAATCAAATCTCAAAGGAGTCAAGATGATTAGTATATGCTTGTATGCTTTCTCGATGTTTGTCAATTGCCCCGCTGTAATTTATTCACCCAACATGTTATCTATCTTAAGGAGAGCCACCACTAGTGAACGATGGACCCCGGTCCTTTCTTTTACCATCAATCTACAACTGCATCGCTTTCGCTTACTTTACGCAAGCTTTTACTTTCTTCCACACAATACGTTAATCCTTTGTTTTCAGCAAAACCGGTGAGATTGACAACCTCACTGTAAGTTGGGGGCAAAGTTCTATGGTTGTGTTGTGCAGGTTTCCACGTTGCTGCTGGCACCGGTAGTGCGCCCTACCAAAGTCCAGCTAGCAACACCTTCGAGGTGTTTCCTTGCTCCTACTGGTTCGATAACCTTGGTTTCATAACTGAGGGAAACTTACTGATGTGCTCATCATACCTTCCTCTTGGGGTTCCCCAATGAGCTCGTTATTACACGAGTAAACACTAACTTATTAACAAGATGACACACTGCCAGTTGGCTGTTTTCTGCTGTTTTTGGTTTTAGAAAAGCTAGTAAGGAAATATTCTCGAAATTGGACCGGACAAAAGCCAAAGTCAATATTTTACTCGAAGCAACACGGAGTCCGGAGGGAAGCTGAAGGGGGGGCACGAGGCGGCCACACCCTAGGGTGGCGCGGCCAGCCCTAGGCACGGCGCCACCTGGTGTGGGCCCCTCGAGCCTCCACCGACCTTGTCATTCCGCCTATAAAAGCCTCCCGGGACAAAAACCCTAAGTACCCGATCAAAATTCCACGAAAGAGTCTATAGCCGCCGCCATCTCCATCCCTAAATCGGGAGGGATCTGAAGCTCTCCCCAGCACCCTGCCGGAGGGGAGAGATCACCCTAGAGGCCTTCTTCATCACCATGACTGCCTCCGGTGTGATGCGTGAGTAGTTCATCCCTGGACTACGGGTCCATGTAGTAGCTAGATGGTCGGTTCTCCTCCTTTGTGCTACCATGTTTAGATCTTGTGAGCTCCATTCATGATCAAGATCATCTATTTGTAATCTTACATGTTGTTTGCGGGGATCTGATGGATATTGAGATGCTATTTCAAATTGATTATTGATTCTATCATGTCTTTGTTATTTGTGATCTTGCATGCTTTCCGTTGTTAGTAGCTATCTTGGCCAAGTAGATGCTAGCAACTCCAAGAGGGAGTATTTATGCTCGATAGTGGGTTCATGCCTCTAGTAATCTAGAGAAGTGACAGGAATCTCTAAGGTACTAGATGTGTTGTTGCTACTAGGGAGAAAACAACAATCCTTTGTCCATGGGACGATCGTATTGTTTACTTTACACACTTTTCTTAATGCAATTATCTGTTGCTTGCAACTTAATTCTAGAGGGGGTTCGGATGATAACCTAAAAGGTGGATTATTAGTCATAGATGCAGTTGGATTACGGTCTATGTATAATGTTGTAATGCCCAATCAAATCTCATAGGAGTCAAGATGATTAGTATATGCATGTATGCTTTCTTGGTGTCTGTCAATTGCCCCGTTGTAATTTGTTCACCCAACATGTCATCTATCTTAAGGAGAATCGCCTCTAGTGAACTATGGACCCCGGTCCATTCTTTTACCATCTATTTACTGTTTATAGTTTAATTTCTGCAAGCAATTACTATATTCCACACAATACGTTTAATCCTTTGTTTTCAGCAAAACCGGTGAGATTGACAACCTCACTGTAAGTTGGGGCAAAGTTTTGTGGTTGTGTTGTACAGGATTCCAAGTTGGAAACAACACCTTGGAGGTGTTTCCTTGCTCCTACTGGTTCGATAATCTTTGTTTCATAACTGAGGGAAAACTTGTTGTTGTGCTCATCATACCTTCCTCTTGGGGTTCCCAATGAGCTCGAATATATTTTGAGCCATCATCCACCCCTCGCAAAAAAGACAAATGTCTGCCGAATCGGTAGGAAGTGGGTTCGATTTGAACTACCGGTACATGATATGACGCTCATGAATTTTTGCAAAAAAACATTTTTAGATACACAATATGCTGTTTTATCAGAGATCCAATGCAAGTTTAGATAGGCTCGGCCCTAGGTAAGAACCTTCATGCCCGCCGTTTTGACCATATTTTGAAACAGACATAAGAAATTCAAAAACGATTCGAACAATATAAAACCTTCGTGTGGTGTCATATTATGTGACATAGTTGCAAGAAAAAATAGCAGACTTGGTATACTGTAAATATCTCAAAAAAAACTTCTCATAAATGACCTATCATGTTCGAGGTTTCATGGCTTTCTGGTCAAACGACCAATGTTAAGGCTAGAATTGTGGCATAGTTTATGATAATGTGCCCATTTTGTGCATGCATGTGCATCATGGGATGACAAACAATGTTGCAGGAGGAAGTTTTCCTTTTCGTCGCATAAAAAAGGCATTTTACATTTTCCGAGTAACAAAAATGTGGCGTTTTGTGAAGCAACCACCAAAGGAATAATTCAAAATGCCACCACCATTTTTTTCAAAAATACTAGACCATATTACATGGAAAATTTCCCAACTGGGGTATCTCAAACCTTTCTGTCCACCTTTCACGAAAAATATAAATGTCTGTCGAATCTATAGGAAGTGAGTCCGATTTGAACTACAGGTACATGATCTGATGCTCATGATTTTTGCAAAAATATTTTTTAGGTTCACAATATGCCATTTCATCAGTGATCCACTGAAAGTTTAGCAAAATTCTATCCCTAGACGAGGACGGTCACCCCCACCGTTTTGACCATATTTTGATAGATTCACTTAATTTTTTGAAGCCATTATCAAGATTATGATGCACAATGGAACAATTGTAATTTTCAATCAAATTGGACAATATTTGATCGTTAATTCCCATTTTTATGAATTTCAAAACAATATAGCTATTTTCTCCAATTTAAATGGTCCTGTGTCAATTTTGCAAAAACTAGGTGAAACACTCGAGATGAAGTAAAATGAGAAATTCGTCAACACAAAAGTTACGCATCTGTTTCAGATGAACCAAATTGATTTTTATATCATCTTGATCTAAGGTCATATACAAAATTGACATTGAAATTAAATTTTTGAATTTTTGAAAAAAGTTGAAACCATTCTATTTACATGAAACACAAACTTATAAATAAGCCCACGAATACACACTAAAAATCTACCTTACAATGGCATATGGGCCGTTGGCCCAACCTATGGGGAATCTCTCAAGGAATAGGAAAAGGAGGCCTAGCCTCCTCACGGTGAGGCCGAGGCCCAACAACAAATTAGAGGCTTTAAAAGATCCGAGCGGGTAGTTTGCACTAGTTGGTCGGTGCTCTAAAGGTTAGGTGGACTAGGTGCATCCCCGGGAGATTGCCGGTTTGAGTGCAGGCGGTGCTCCTTTTTGCGCATTATTCAGCTTGCGGGCCTGCTACTACGATGCCAGTTAAACAAAATGTGTGCGGGCTTAATAACACAAGTGTTTGAGTAGCCAAGATGTTAGTACGTGTTGTCTATATGATTTCCCTAAGGTCGCGAGTTTGACCCCTAGAGACTGATTTTTTGCATCTTATTTCATGCACAGTGTAGGTCCCACGTGTCATTGGTAGTGTTGTAGTTGGGCATCTTGGTCAACAGGTCAACACCGATATGGAAGGGAGGTCCCACCTTTCATTGGATAGTAGTCAATTTCATGTGGACATGACACGTAAACGGAAGTTGACATATGGACATGACAGATAAGAAAAATTGCTGAGGTGGACGACCAATCATTATAAGGCAACATGAATTTGAAGTCATGATCATTTAAATTTCTCGTAATCTACTTAATATAGGACATTGAACCAGTGATATCTATCTATGACCCTTTTGTGTAAGCAAACTATGACCTTTTTGACTAAATTGGTCGTTATTATTCAAGGTCTGGGCCCTCCGAAATGCCTTGCGACCAATTGGTTCAGAATAATCATAGATCTATGACTAAAAAAGTCATGGTCATTAAGAAAAGATCACTAGTGAGCAAATTTCTTGTAGTGGGTATTCCACTACACCGACATTAAATTGCAAAATCGTGAGATAGAAGAACGCCTCGAAATGTAGGGTGACGATAGGAAGTTCATGACAAAAGCAATCGCACTACCATCCCCTGGGCCGAGTCATAAGTCTTGATGTTTCCATAGTAAAATTGGATGTAGTTCTGAACTATCGATGGATGTGTCTAACATCGTAAACTGATTAATAACTTGCCTAGCTCAAAATGGCACAATCATTGAACTTAATTATTGTGATCGATGATGCGCCTAGCTCTCTACATATATTGTTTCAAAGGTCATTATACTTACTTATATAATCGTGATAGATGGTATTTATCATGGCTATGAATTGTCTGATGCTTAATTGTGTTGCTTTTAATTATTTTGGCCCTACTTGATGTTTATTCTTAGGGTGCCGATGATTAAAATGTTGGGACACTATAGGTGTGCCTAGATTTCGGATGTGATCCAAGGATGGTGTGAGCGAGCCTTGTGATATGCACAAATACAAATCTTGTGCATCCTACTTGGCTCGCTTACCCCATCCTTGAGATCTTTGTGTCCAACATAAGTATAAAGCCCTTAGTACTTGATGTTTATATTTTTGGTTCTTGCTTGTTGCAACGGCCGATGATTAAAATGCTAGGGCACCACTATACAGATGTGCCTTGATTTCTGATGTGATATTGGGGCTTGTGTGAGCAAGCCTTGTGATATACACAAATACATATCTTGTGCATCCCCTACTTGGCCCGCTTACACCGTCCATGTGGTTTTTCTGTCCAACATAAGTATGAGGCCCTGAGTACTTGATGTTTGATCATATTTTTGGTTCTTGCTTGTTGCAATAACCGATGATTAAAATGCTAGGGTGCCACTATGGAGGTGTGCCTTGATTTCGGATGTGGTCCTGGGGCCATGTGAGCGAGCCTTGTGATATGCACAAATACATATCTTGTGCATCCTACTTGGCTCGCCTACACCGCCCCTGTGATTTTGTGCCTAACATAAGATGAGGCCCTACTACTTGCTGTTCATATTTTTGGTTCTTACTTGTTGCAATAGCTGATGATTAAATTGCTAGGGAGACACTATACATGTGTGCCTCGATTTCGGATGTGATCTTGAGGGAGTGTTAGTGAGCCCTGTGATATGCACAAATACATATCTTGTGCATCCTAAATGGCTCTCTAACATCGTCCCTATGATTTTTGTGTCCACTCTAAGTATGAGGCCCTAGTACTTGATATTAATATTTTTGGTTCTTATTTGTTGCAACGGCCGATGATTAAAATGCTATGGCACCACTATAGTTGTTCCTTGATTTTGGATGTGATCCTAAGGGTGGTGTTAGTGAGACTTGCGATATGCACAAATACATATCTTGTGCATCCTACTTGGCTCACTAACACCATCTCCGTGATTATCTATGTCCACTCTAAGTATGAGTTCATAGTTCATATTTATTGCAATGGCTCTACATGATGTTCATTTTGTTGTTTTGTTGTTTCTGTGAACATGCATGCCAACCATTTCCTTTCCATTGCATAATATACTATTTGCCTTGTGCAAAAAAATGTCAAAGTGGTACGTGGTGTACAAAGGTTGGGTTTCAGGACTCTACGTCAAGTGGGAGGACTGTCAAAAACAGGTGAACAAGTTCAGCGACAATAGCTACAAAGGGTAGAAGACTAGAGAGATGACAAAAGCTAGATGGAGGAACCACCTGCGAGAGGAATCTAGGTGGAAGAACCGAATGAAGGATTCGGTCGTGGTCACCGTCTTTCTCATCGCCGTTGCGGTTCTACTGTATTTGAACATAGTTTAAGTGAACACTTGATTTATAATGTGATGACTAACTTGCTACTCGATCAGTCTCAGGACCTAATGTTGTGCAACAATCCATTTCTTCACGCTACTTGATCGGTCTTAAATTCTAATTAATGTGATAAAGTATTATCATTGACCTAGTGTCTATAATACATGTACAAATATGAGGGCAGCGTATAAAATATCGAAAAAATACCAGTGTCGCACCAAGTCTAGCATGAATGGTGCACCCTATCATTAGCGCACAACAACAAAATGCGCCACGGATAATAGAACTATATCCGTCGGCAACTGTTATCTGTGGCGCACGTCTCAAGATGCGCCACTGATATTTAGATTATTCGTGGTGCACGGGCCCGTGCACCACTGATAGGCATTTCTATAGTAGTGGATGGGTCTGCATAAAGCCAACGTGGCCACGTAGATTGTAGGCATGCGCATTTCTAGCTGCTACGGGATCCACATATAACCTACGTGGTGGTTTCAACCTTAGCCACACACAGGTTCTCGCGTCTAAGCGGATACCTCGCAGCATAGATCCCTGACATAACGGTAGGTGAGCTGCCTTTCATACTTGGCACTTAGTCGTTTCTAGGTGGGCTCATGCTAAGGATCTAGGCAATAGCAGATGTAGCTTCCGCATTTTCTCGCGAGCTAAGAGTTCACTGCCATTTCTGTATGTGAATATTATCATTATTCGGTTGTCGTGGGGAGGGGTCGCGCGAGCCACAGATGCATCATGCGGATTTTCGTGGCACCAGATCACCTTAGGCGCTTACAATAGTCATTACATGGTCTCAGTTATCCTCACCCTCTCTCTTTCTTCGTCCCCCTCTCTACACACACACTCTACGCGTTTTTTGGCGAGTTCAGCCGGCCATCCGGATCCCCTTTGTAGGTTCTTTACGCTGTCATCTATTGACGTCGGTGACCTGCTTTGTCTCTTCTCTTTCCCTTGATCTCTAATGTCATGTTTTCTCTGATCTCACGGGTTTCATTCTTTATGGTTTACGCTTTGTTCTACACCTTTTGGGCTGCTTTCGTCGGGTGATACGTCTAAAATGTATCTACTTTTCCGAACACTTTTGCTATTGTTTCTCCTCTAAACTTGTGTGATTTGGATGCAACTAACGCGAACTGACATTGTTTTCAGCAGAATTGCCCTGGTGTCTACTTTTTATGCAGAAAATATCCTATTAGGAAAATCCCAGAAAATATGCCGAAAATCCTATTTCACCAGAAGACTCTCGAAGCCAGAATACGAGACAGAGGGGGTTGGGCCCAGGCCACACCACCTGGCCACGCGGGCTAGCCCAGGCCACGCCAGGGGGTGGTCTGGCCGCCCTAGACACCCCCTTGGTCTCCCTCTTCGCCTATAAGAAGCCTTCTGACCTAAAAACTCTGGGGGGTTCGACGTTTTTCCAGAAGGAGTTCCGCTCCGTCGTCACCACCAGATTCCATGAAACAACACCAGAAACTCTGTTCTGGCACCCTGCCGGGATGGGGAATTGGAGGAGATCATCGCCATCATCATCACCATCGCTTCTCCATCGACCATCCATGTTTCCCCTATCTATGAGTGAGTAATCCCCGTTGTAGGCTATGGGGATGGTAGGGATTGGATGAGATCGTTCATGTAATGGCACCAGATTGTTAGGGCATGGTGCCTAGTATCTTCTATTAGTGTTTTATGACTTTGTTGCGACTTGTTATGCTTAATGCTTGTCACTAGGGCCCAAGTGCCATGATTTCAGATCTAAACATGTTATTGATTCATTATGATAGTATTATTTATGGTCTTATTTGCAAGTTGTATACACACGCTGTTGTCCAGAACCAATGGCCGCGAAGTGACAGAAGTCGGGATAACCAGAGGGAATGGCTTTGATGTGAGGATCACATGTGTTCACGGAGTGTTAATGCTTAGCTCCGGTACTCTATTAAAAGGAGCACCTTAATTGCCAGTAGTTCCCTTGAGGCCCCGCTGCAAACGGGCTAGCAGGACAAAAGATGTTGTGCAAGTTCTCATTGCGAGCACGTATGACTATATATAGAACACATGCCTAGGATTATATAGTACTTGGATGCTTTATCGTATTTATCTACAATTGCCCTATGTTCTGATTGCTATGTGAATTGTCTTGTCCATGCAACACCCGTCCATCCATCCCTATGCCTACCGCACTCGAATCCTACGGTTTACTGCTATTGTTACTGCTGTCTTTACTTTACTATTGCTGCTACTTTACTATTTCTATTACAAAACTGTTGCTACTGATAAACTGCTGTGAGCAAGATTGTTTCCAGGTGCAGCTGAATTGACAACTCAGTTGTTAAGGCTTATAAATATTCTTTGGCTCCCCTTGTGTCGAATCAATAAATTGGGTTTCACTTCCCTCGAAAATACTGCGATACACCCCCTATACTTGTGGGTCATCAAGACTATTTTCTAGCACCATTGCCAGGGAGCATAGCTTTATTTATCAAGTTCACTTGGATTCTCTATTGTTCGCTGCTATCCATCCATATCATGGGTAAGTCTCGTGATGGCAAGGTTCCTATTTTACCATCCACTACAAGAAGAGGTACGGTTCTGAACACCTCTGTTGCTCTTGATTCACCATCTGTTATGAGTAAGCTCGTTACACCACCACATACACATGCTACACACACTACTACTGCTGCTGAATCTAAAACTTCTTATACCTATGATGTTGCTTCTACTATGCTTGATAAGAGTGGTTCATTAGGTCCTTTCCTAGATGCTACGATTGCTAGAACTATAGCTGGAAATACTGAAACTCCTAATGTAGACACTACTACACCTGTTAGTTCACCTGAGTCTAGTGAGAGTTATGATATTGAAGATGGTTATGTTGAGATGACCGATGAATTTATTAAAGAATGCAAAAACACCCATGATAGGAGCGCTGCTAAGAGTCTCCTTGAGAGGCGTACTATTAGACCCAAATTGTCTCCTATTGCTAAGTTTGCTGCTTCTCTCATAAACATTAAAGATAAAGATTATGATTTCTCTCTTGATCTATCTTACATAGCTATTGTTGAGAAAGAACCTTTTTGTGGGACTAAGAATGAGAGTGCGGTAGCACATATGAATGAACTTTCTACCATGAGTGGCTTGTTTTCTGATGATATTAAGATGCGTACTTACTTTGTTGCTAAAATTTTCCCCTTTTCACTGAAAGGAGAAGCTAAGCCTTGGTTTAGTAATTTACCTCCTGGATCTATTGATAGCCCTGATTGCTTGATTAGTACTTTCCTGCAAAAATATTTTCCTCCTAGTGCTAGACATGCTATTTTGTAGGAACTTTTTGATTTTAAACAGGGAGAAAAAGAGATATTGCCTGAATCATGGGAAAGGTTTTGTGCTTTGATTCATGCACAAGCTGGAAGTCCATTACCTAAGAATGAGCTTCTTGATATATTTTATAATGGACTAACCGAAGAATCTAGGACATACCTAGATAGTTGTGCTGATTGTGTTTTTAGGAATATGACTCCCAAGGAAGCTGAGGATTTAATGGCTAAAATAAGCAAGAACTATGAAGATTGGACTCCTCCTGAACCAGCTATACCTGAAGTAATTATACCTGAACCAACTATTCCGGTGCCTATTCCAACATCAAAGAAGAGGGGAGTTATTGAATTAAATGATGAAGTGATGAAGGAAGCTAAGAAATGTCTTAAGGAGAAGGGAATTAAAGCTGTAGATGTCAAGAATTTACCTCCTATTGAAGAATTATGTAAGCCTATTCCCCATTCATCCACTATTGAGGTACACTCTCTCCAACACTTTGATGAAGGTGATATCCCTTACTCAAAACCTCCTGATCAATGCTTAGAAGAATTCGATATCTTTATTGTTAAGCAAGATAATTTTAATAAAAGGGTGCAAAATCATCTAATGGAAAACACTAGAGCTATTGTTGAGTTAAAAGATATTGTGGAAAGAACCTCTAATGATGTTAAAATGATCGTTAAACACTTTCAAATGGTTCAAACTCAAATAGATCAACTCATTAAAGTGCAAAAAGACTTGCTAGTTAACGCTGCTAAAGAAAAACATTCTTATGAAATTAGAACTAGAAGTGGTGCTGCTACCCAGGATACTCTATATCCTGAGGGGCATCCCAAAAGAATTGAGCAGGATTCTCAACAAGCTGAAAATAGTGGCTCTACTCGTAAGAAAAGAAAAAAGAAACATAAAACTGTTGTAGAACCCTCTGAACCTGCTATAGATCCCAATAGTATATCTGTCTCTGATGCTGAAACTAAAAGTGGTAATGAAGAAAATGAAGCTCCTAATGAAGAAAAAGTTGAAGAAGAACCTGAAAAGCACACTAAGAATACTAAATACACTAAAGAAGATTTTGTTGCTAAAAAGCATGGTAATGAAAGAGAGCCTTGGGTCCAAAAACCTATGCCTTTCCCTGATAAGAAACACAAGTCAAAGGAAGATGAACACTATAATAAGTTTTGTGAGTGGATGAAACCTTTATTCCTGCAAATTCCTTTGACTGATGCTATTAAATTGCCTCCTTACTCAAAGTATATGAAGGATATTGTCTCGAATAAAAGGAAGATCCCTAATGAAGAAATTTCTACTTTGCTTGCTAATTATTCCTTTAATGGTAAGGTTCCAAAGAAACTTGGAGACCCAGGGATTCCAACTATCCCTTGCTCTATTAAGAATAGTTATGTTAGAACTGCTTTGTGCGATTTGGGAGCTGGGGTTAGTATTATGCCTTTCTCTCTCTATAAGAGACTTCAACTTGAAAAACTGATACCAACTGATATATCTTTGCAAATGGCTGATAAATCTACCACTATCCCTATTGGTATATGTGAGGATGTACCTATTCAAGTGGCTCATAATTGCTTGATATTAACTGATTTTGTTGTGCTTGAAATGCCTGAAGATGATAATATGTCTATTATTTTTGGGAGACCTTTTCTTAATATTGCAGGAGCTGTTATCAATTGTAATCAAGGAAAGGTGACCTTTAATGTTAATGACAAGAAACACACCATCTATTTCCCCAAGAAGATTGAAAGGACTTATGGTCTGAATTCAATTGAACATGTTGAGGGCATTCAAGTTGGAGAGATATATTGTCCCATACCAAGAGAAAATTTTGAAATTATTATGATTGGGACCATTGCTATCAAGGTTGAGGTAACATAATCATTAGTGGAATACAAATTTTTGCCTCATATGGAATTGTTTTGGTAACAAGACCTGATCAACCTTGTTAACAAAAGGATTTCATTGAACAAAACAATGTTTTCACTATGATTATCTCCGCTTACTTCCATTCTATCCATTTTAGTTTTTGTTTTCGTTTAGTTTTCCTTTTTGTTATTAGTTGCTTGCATGTTAGAGTGTCTCAGAACTTCTGTAGTTCTAGCCTTGTTTTGTCATTGCATCATTCAAAAAATCTTTCTGTCAGAAAATCATTCTTCTATGCCTGAAAATTGCCCAAAAATAAAGTGTCTCAAAAAATTCCAGAAAATTCATATTAAATTTTTACGTGAAAAAAGGGGCAGAGGAGTGCCTGGAAGGTACCAGGGAGACCCACCAGGCAGGCACACCACCTGGTGGCACGGCCTGCCCTGGGTGGCACCATGCCATGGTGTGGGCCACCCCTGGTCCTCCACTCACTCTCTCACTTGCCACTTTCTTCTCTCTCCCGAGCAAACTCCAGTTCATTGCTCAAAGCGTGTTCTTGCTGTGCTTGCTCTCGATTTCTTCGATCTCCTTGCTCAGCCCATCTTTGTTGCTGAAATTTGGAGCAATTGTTCTTTGGTATGTGACTCCTCCGCTTGTCCAAGTAGATTTGTGTTTAGTGGATTATATCTTGAGTATTTTGCTGCTGTAGGTGACAGGTTATGAGAGCTTGTAAGCTTGTTTGATGCTTAGAGATATAGTTTTAATGCATGTTTAGGCCTCTTACAAGTCCCTATGAGTAGTACCCTTCATTATATTCGCTTTGCAATCACTTGTTTAATAGGTGTTTAAATTTCAGAATAGAAGATAAATGAGCATCAACTAAACCAACATGAACTATGGGTGGCTGAGATCATAAAGGTTCACCGGGAGGAGGAAGTTTTTCCTTCCATTTACCCATGCTCTGAATTCATGAGAGCTGCAGGAATTCTCTAGGACTTCCACACTTTGGTTTCTAATGCAGGGTTGGAGCACTTTTTGGAAGATGAACCTTGTCAATTTGTGAAGCTAACCATGTCTGTGGTGCAGGACTTTCAATTTAGTTACTCTTTGCCTAACCCCATGGTCCACTATAAAATTTACAATATTGTTGTTGACCTTTCTCTCGATGACTTTTATGCAGCTATTAAGGTACCTCAGTGGGGATCATGTGGAAGGATTAAAGAGTGACCTGCACCACTCATGGATTTATACGCAGAAATTTGCCAAGGGAGCAGCTTCTCGAAGGAGAGTGGAAAAATCCGTAACATTCATCTCCCCTCCATTCGCTACTTTGCCTACTTTATTGCCAAGTGTCTTCTTGCTAGAAAAACTGCCAATAAGTTATTTTCATATGATCTAGCATTTATCTCTGCTGCTCTTAAACGACATAGGTCTTACAACTTGGGTGCTTTGATAGCTTTCCGTCTTGCTGCCAACCGCGAGAAAGGTGGAGTTTATGGGGGCCTAATTGCTTCTCGTTTACTAGCACCTGCATGGTTTAGTGCCTCATCATCTAGACCTACAGTTTCCCATAGAAAGGCTTGATTTTAATTCCATGATACAACATAATTTTTTTTCTTCATGGGCTGGCTTGAGTGAGTTATCTTATGAAATAACTTTTCTCAAAGCTGGTTGGAGAAGGAGCAAGTCCGAACGTGTTGTTCTTTTGACTGCACCTGTTTTGTTAACCGTGATAACATGGTAGGATGGTCTCTCACGGAGGAGGAGTTTGATACGTATTTGGGAGAGCTCTCTCAGCAGGAGCAGGATACTAGAAGGGAGGTCACGGATGATTCGGTCCATCCCTCGAATGAGGGGGAGTCTTCATATCAGCAGCCTGCTTATGATTGGGGAGCTTCTTCTTCTTCCCACGGGCCCAACTACGATCATTCTTATCATGACCCGCCTGCTTGGAACCCTTATTCGTACATGGATTGATACCCACTGATGCACTCGACTTTCAACGTAGAGCTCGTTGGGAACCCCAAGAGGAAAGTATGATGAGCACAGCAGTAAGTTTTCCCTCAGTTATGAAACCAAGGTTTAATCGAACCAGTAGGAGCAAGGAAACACCCCAAAGGTGTTACTAGCTGAGCTTTGGCAGGGCGCACTACCGGTGCTAGTAGCAACATGGAGACCTGCACAACACAACCACAGAACTTTGTCCCCAACTTGCGATGAGGTTGTCAATCCCACCGTGTTTTGTGGAAAACAAAGGATTAAACGTATCGAATGGAAGGAAGTAAAAGTTTGCAGAAAGTAAACACAAAGCAGTAAAAGATTGTAGATTGTATATAAAAGACAAGGACCGGGATCCAAAGTTCACTAGAGGTGGCTCTCCTTAGATAGATAACATGCTGGGTGAACAAATTACAGCGGGGCAATTGACAAACACCGAGAAAGCAATACATGCATATACTAATCATCTTGACTCCTTTGAGACTTGATTGGGCAATACAACATAATACATAGACCGCCATCCAACTGCATCTATGACTAATAATCCACCTTCAGGTTATCATCCGACCCTCCTCCAGTATTAAGTTGCAAGCAATAGATTATTGCTTTACGAACTGCGTGTAAAGTAAACAATACAATTGTTCTATGAACAAAGGATCGTTGTTTTCTCCCTAGTAGCAACAGCACATCTAGTACCTTAGAGATTTCTGTCACTTCCCCAGATTACCAAAGGCATGAACCCACTATCGAGCATAAATACTAACTCTTGGAGTTGCTAGGATCTACTTGGCCAAGATAGCTACTAACAACGGAAAGCATGCAAGATCTCAAATAACAAAGACATAATAGAATCAATAATCAATCTGAAATAGCATCTCAATATCCATCGGATCCCCACAAACACAACATGTATGAATTACAAATAGATGATCTTGATCATGAACAGAGCTCACAAGATCTAAACATGAAAGCACAAAGGAGGAGAAACCAGCCATCTAGCTACTACATGGATCCGTAGTCCAAGGATGAACTACTCACGCATCACACCGGCGGCTTGCATGGTGATGAAGAAGGCCTCTAGGGTGAATTACCCTCTCCGGCAGGGTGCCGGGAAGAGCTTTAGATCCCTCCCGATCTAGGGATGGAGATGACGGCGGCTACAGGCTCTTTCGTGGATTTTTGATCGGGTTCCTAGGGTTTTCGTCCCGAGGGAAACTTATAGGCAGAAGGAGAGGCCGAGGGGGTGCTGGGGTCGGCCAGACCACCCCCTGGCGTGGGCCAAGCCTGGCAGCAGCCTGTGGTGGTGTGGCCCCCCCCTCTCCGTCTCATATTCGCACTTGATCCTTCCGGAAAAATAGTCACTTTGGGTTTTGTCCAGTCCAATTACGAGAATATTCATTTTCTGACTTTCCTAGAACCAAAAACAGCAGAAAACAGGCAGCTGGCACTGTGGCTCTTGTTAATAGGTTAGTCCAAGAAATCATATGAAAAGTACTCCAAAGTTGGAACAAAACACAAGAAAGTGGATAAAACCAAGCATGGAACATCAAAAATTATAGATACATTTGCAATGTATCAACATCCCCAAGCTTAACTCCTGCTCGTCCTCGAGTAGGTAAGTGATAAAAAGAAATAATTTTTGAGGTGACATGCACCATCAAAGACTTGATCAAAGTATTTGTAAAACATTCAAAGTTGGGATCAAAGTACTTCAATCATAACATGAAAGACAAAGTTCTAGCAATAAGCAAAGAGACTATGATGCAACATGAAAAGGCACAAACAAAAGATTCATGAATAACAATGCTTTGCAAGACGTTTGTTTGTTTCACATAAAGAAAACATAGCATAATAGTATTCAGCTTGTCCCTCAATAGAGTAGCAAATATAAATGCATAGGACACCTTCAAAGTTCATAAGAGTGACTAGATACAATAGTTTAAAACAAGCAATATCAAGTTATGCATCAATCAACTAGTCTTGGGACAATGCACATAGAACTAAGAATGGCCACTATGCTCTCAACGTAGGTGCATAAAGATAGAAGGTGGAGACTCAATATAATGGTGGAAGAAAGGCCTTTTGTAAAAAGGAAGTAGGGATTCAAGTCTCATAAAGAGCTTCCAAAAATTATGGTACTTATAGCTTTCAGCTCTCATTGCCCCTATCATAAGCATCTTGAAGTGGTTAAGGTTAAAGTGACACAACTAAGAGGATATGCTTGACAAGTTATAAACCGAAATCTCATGCCCCTTACTTACGAAGACCGATCCTCATGCTAGTCAACTTCAGTCACGAGTAAGCTCTTGTCATTGTAAGTATATGTGTATCATTAATAACCGCCAACGGGGTACCCCTTGCACATGATACGGGAGCTTTCCATAATCAAAATGACAAGGCAAGCAGACAATGAGCATCTCAGCGATCTTTTTATTTGCTATTTGCATAGGTTTTTATTGCGGATGCTTCATAGAGTGCTCATTATGGTGATGCTGCAAGTTTCCACCATGATTAGGCATGGCTTAGGCTAGCGGCCCAGGCGTTTCTCTAACACACATACAAACTCCATGATCTTACAAGTTCCACTTTTATTTCACACCGTCGGGATCCGTAAGCAAAAGAACATGATATCACGAGGTACAAAGTACAAGTGCAATGTTGAAAGCGTTCCCCATGAAACATGGTTCTGCTAATTTCAACTTATAAAGCGCAAGCATATATGCAACAAAGAAGGACCCAATGGTTCAAGTTTATTAGAGGCAATAAAGTAAAATGTGCCATCAAGTTCGTGAGAGCTTTAATCACTAGTTTTCTCATAACAAGTAGAAGGTAAACAAAAGCATGAATGTACTTGGAATAGCATAAGCTAGTAGGTAGGTATGATGGACTCTTTGGAATAACTTGGTTTAGGGAATTTGATGCATGAGTGGAACTCATACTTTGTTGTGGAGGCTAGCAAAAGACTAGGAGCGATAAACTAAGAGAGCAATAATGGCCATAATCATGCAGAGCGACAAAACATCATTGATCAAAGCATAAAGTGATGCTACAAGTTGAAAACTAAAGGATCATAAAGGCTATGGTGACTTGAGATAGTCATAACATGGTGTGAGCATGTGCCAAGTCAACCCAAATAAAGCATCAAAGGAGAATACCACTATACTATGCTTTAATATGCTAAAACAACGCATGGTTCATCCAAGGCACATTAAGCAATCTCAATTGTTTATAATAATTCAAGATACAGCAAAGAATACTAAGCATAATGCCAAAACAATATCAAGTATGGCATGACAAAGCATAGCCGCAGTAAAAAATGAGCTCTTTTTACCACATAAGCATGAACTTTCCTACTCTTTTCCAAACCAAACCAAACTATTTGCAAACCAATGTATGAAAGAGGGGGTCCAACCAACTTATTCAGAAAACTAATCAAACCAAGCAAACTAAAAACCAAAACAAAAACGAAAAAGAAGACGCTCCAAGAAAAACACAATTGTGCATGAAACAATAAAAATGAAGCGTTTGGAAGAAACCTGGGATTTTTATTAATGAAGAAGGGGGATGCCTTGGGCATCCCCAAGCTTTGACGCTTGTACTTCTTGGATATTTCTTGGGGTGACACGCGTGGCATCCTCAAGCTTGAGCTTTAGTCCATCCTTCATCTCATTACTCATTCCTTCCATACTCCTGAAAATTTTCCTTCATACAAAACTTCACACAATCTCATTAGCAACATTAGTGCACTTAAGATAAATAAGTCTCAAGGTTCAGTTCTAACACAAAATAAACTTACATTAGAACACTAGATACTGTAGCACTTCCCTCAAAAAGCTCGATTCCCCAAAGGATCTCAAGAAGGAACTAACAAGAAGCAAATACAGAAAATGGCAGAAATCTGTCAAAACAGACCAGCAGGTAAAGACGAATTTTTTCGAAGACCTTATGTTGCTCAAATCAAAACGTGTTGAACTAACAAAAGTTAGATAACAACCTGGGGCAGAAGCACAAAAACTTACAGCTCAATCCGACGTACAAAACTCTCTTAGGAATTTTTACGGTGAAGCATAGAAATCTGTTTCGGGACAGCAACTTTCCCAATCATTACTTCACTCCCATTAGAGGTTACTCTTGGCTCAAAAAGCAAATAAAAAGGATAAGAAGCGGTTATTACAGAGGTAATTCCTTCCAAGACTCATCTAAAACTCTTGGGTTATCTCCCAACAAGTACTTTTCTTTAACGCCTTTAAGTTAGGCATAAGAAGCAAAGAAAGAATCAAGTGTTCTCAAATGAAGAAGCATTAAGACCAAATTTTGTTTTCATAGGAGAAACAAAATAAATCTTTTCTCTCTTTTTAGGGAAGTGTTCTATACCTTTCTTGAGTGGGAGTTGATATTTAATGGTGCCTTCTTTCATATCAATGATGGCACCAACAGTTCTAAGAAAAGGTCTTCCCAAAGTAATAGGACAAGAAGCATTGTATTCAACATCCAAAACATAGAAATCAACAGGGACATAGGAATCATTAACCATAATAAGAACATCATTAAGACTCCCCATGAGTTTATTTTTAGCATTATCATCAAGTGGGACATTCAAATAGCAATCTTCAAGAGGAGGCAAATCAAGCATATCATAAATCCTTCTAGGCATAATAGAAACACTACTATCAAGATCACACAAAGCGTTGAAATCAAAGTCATCCACTTTCATATTAATGATGGGTTCCCAACCATCTTCTTGCTTTATAGGAATATAAGCTTTATGTTTCATCTTTTGTTCTTTAATTTTTATGAGAGCATCAGTAATGTGTTTTGTAAAAGCCATGTTCATAGCACTAGCATTAGGACTTTTAGCAAGCTTTTGTAGGAACTTAATAACTTCAAAGATGCTGCAACCATCAAGATCAAAATCAACTTTATCATCTAAATTAGTAGGACTATTACTAGCCTCAACACTAGTGGTGGTAATAGTAGAAACACTAATGTTTCTAGCAATTTCATCTTCTCTTTCCCACTTAGCATGTAATTCAGCTAATAGTCTAACATTTTCATCAATTCTTACTTGTATGGCATTAGTAGCTGCAAAGGGATTGTCATTAGTTTCAGGTTTAGCAGCCATTTTATTCAAAGAAGATTGAGCTTCAGCCAAAGATGCTATATTTCTTTCAGCATTAAAGAGTTTTTCCTCAATAGTTTTATTGAAAGCAGTTTGTTTACTAATAAACTCTTTAAGCATAACTTCAAGTTCAGAGGGAGCACTCTTATTATTGTTGTAAGAATTTCCATAAGCATTACCATTGTTGGGAGGATAAGGTTTATAATTGTTGTTACCAAAATTGTTCCTATAGGCATTATTACCATAAGCATTGTTGCCAAAGTTGTTATTTCTTATGAAGTTCACATCAACTTGCTCTTCTTGGGCAACCAAAGAAGCTAAAGGAACATTATTTGGATCAATATGGGCTTTCCCATTAACAATCATAGACATAATTATATCAATCTTATCACTCAAGGAGGAGGTTTCCTCAATAGAATTTACCTTCTTACCTTGTGGAGCTCTCTCAGTATGCCATTCAGAATAATTAACCATCATATTGTCCAAAAGTTTTGTTGCAGCACCCAAAGTGATGGTCATAAAGGTACGTCCAGCAGCTGAATCCAATAGGTTCCTTGAAGAATAGTTCAATCCTGCATAAAAAGTTTGGATGATCATCCAAGCAGTCAGTCCATGAGTGGGACAATTCTTTACCAAAGATTTCATTCTTTCCCAAGCTTGAGCAACATGCTCATTATCAAGTTGTTTAAACTTCATTATTTCACTTCTCATGGATATAATCTTAGCAGGAGGATAGTATTTTCCAATAAAAGCATCTTTGCACTTAGTCCAAGAATCAATACTATTCCTAGTTAAGGAATTCAACCACTCTTTAGCTTTTCCTCTCAAAGACAAAGGAAACAATTTCAGTTTAATAATATCACCATCTATATCCCTATGCTTTTGCATCTCACAAAGTTTAACAAAGTTATTTAGATGGGAAGCAGCATCTTCATTACTAATACCAGAAAATTGTTCTCTCATAACAAGATTGAGCAAGGCAGGTTTTATCTCAAAGAAAGTATTTTCAGCCACAGGTGGAGCAATAGGAGTGCTCATAAAATCATTGTTGTTGGTGCTAGTGAAGTCACACAACTTAGTGTTTTCAAGAGTAGTCATTTTTTTGGGTTTTCAAATAAGAAAGCAAAACAAGTAAAACTAATTTTTTTGTGTGTTTTTGAAGAACAAAACAAGCAAACAAAGCAAAAAAGAAACTAAGGAAAACAAAAACAACAAAGTAAAGAGATTGGTTATCAGGGACTCCCCTTGTGAAGATGTCCTTGACTCCCCGGCAACGGTGCCAGAAAAGATCTTGATGAACTCGACTTTCAACGTAGAGCTCGTTGGGAACCCCAAGAGGAAGGTATGATGAACACCGCAGTAAGTTTTCCCTCATTTATGAAACCAAGGTTTAATCGAACCAGTAGGAGCAAGGAAACACCCCAAAGGTGTTACTAGCTGAGCTTTGGCAGGGCGCACTACCGGTGCTAGTAGCAACGTGGAGACCTACACAACACAACCATAGAACTTTGTCCCCAACTTGCGATGAGGTTGTCAATCCCACCGTGTTTTGCGGAAAACAAAGGATTAAACGTATCGAATGGAAGGAAGTAAAAGTTTGTAGAAAGTAAACACAAAGCAGTAAAAGATTGTAGATTGTATATAAAAGACAAGGACCGGGATCCATAGTTCACTAGAGGTGGCTCTCCTTAGATAGATAACATGCTGGGTGAACAAATTACAGCGGGGCAATTGACAAACACCAAGAAAGCAATACATGCATATACTAATCATCTTGACTCTTTTGAGACTTGATTAGGCAATACAACATAATACATAGACCTCCATCCAACTGCATCTATGACTAATAATCCACCTTCAGGTTATCATCTGACCCTCCTCCAGTATTAATTTGCAAGCAACAGATTATTGCTTTATGAACTGCGTGTAAAGTAAACAATACAATTGTTCTATGAACAAAGGATCGTTGTTTTCTCCCTAGTAGCAATAGTAGATCTAGTACCTTAGAGATTTCTGTCACTTCCCTAGATTACCAGAGGCATGAACCCACTATCGAGCATAAATACTAACTCTTGGAGTTGCTAGCATCTACTTGGCCAAGATAGCTACTAACAACGGAAATCATGCAAGATCTCAAATAACAAAGACATGATAGAATCAATAATCAATCTAAAATAGCATCTCAATATCCATCGGATCCCCACAAACACAACATGTATGAATTACAAATAGATGATCTTGATCATGAACGGAGCTCACAAGATCTAAACATGAAAGCACAAAGGAGGAGAAACCAGCCATCTAGCTACTACATGGATCCGTAGTCCAAGGATGAAATACTCACGCATCACACCGGAGGCTTGCATGGTGATGAAGAAGGCCTCTAGGGTGAATTCCCCTCTCCGGTAGGGTCGACCAGACCACCCCCTGGCGCGGGCCAAGCCTGGCCGGCCGAATGGTGTGGCTGGCCCCAGCCCTCTCCGCCTCAGATTACGGCACTTGATCCCTTCGGAAAAATAGGCACTTTGGCTTTTGTCCCGTCCAATTCCGAGAATATTCATTTTCTGACTTTCCTGGAACCAAAAACAGCAGAAAACAGGCAGCTGGCACTGTGGCTCTTGTTAATAGGTTAGTCCAAGAAATCATATGAAAAGTACTCCAAAGTTGGAACAAAACACAAGAGAGTGGATAAAACCAAGCATGGAACATCAAAAATTATAGATACATTTGCAATGTATCACCCACTTAGGCCAAAAGCCTAAGCTTGGGGGAGGTACGCCAACATCGCACTCATCTCCATATCATTTTTCGTCGGTACTTTGTATATTCATGTTTCGTTCTCTTTTTAGTTTTTGTTCTTTCTTTACTTTTGCTTTCTAAAACACAAAAAGACCAAAAATATTTCTGTTGTTTCTCTTTGGTTTGCTTCTTCTTCTTTTTGCTTTGGTTTGCTTTTCCCTTTTTGTTTTGTTTGAACTATTCAAAAAAATCCAAAAGATTTTGCTTTGCTTGCTCTTCCTTTTTGGTTCTTGCTTTAAAAATTCGAAAACACCAAAAATATTTGTTGTTCTTCTTTGGCTTTGTGAGTTTGTTGCAGGGTTCAGCAGTCCTCAGTGGGATTTGGTTTCATATTATTATTCAAGCCACACAAGTGAAGGGAAATAATGAGGATTAATGACAACTTGAGGTGTGGTAAGAGGCTGGTAATGAACTCTATTTGTTTTCATTTTTGTACATATACTTATCATTGTGGGCATTCTTAGTCTATTCATGTAGGGTGTATGTTATTTATGGATGCTTAGTAGTTCTTGCTTTCATATGATTAGTTCCAGCTTGCTAATAGTTTGTAGCATGTCCTATGAATGGGTGCCTGCATTACTTTATTCACAACTTGGTATGACACCGTGGTATCCTCCTCTGAATGTTTCATCTGAATTGACTTGGCACATGCTCACGCATGCATATGACTGAAATAATCAGTTAAGCCTCGATGAATTATTTTGCCTTGAGGGTCCTGAATCACTTTCATGCCATGATTAGTCCTGTTTTGTTACAAGCATGATTATGACAGCTATTGCTCTCTCGTTGGTCACTCCCTTACTATTGCTAGCCTTCACTTTCACTGAGTATGTTTTACTCATGTTTCCAACTCCCTAAAACCAAATATTGCCAAAGTGTCCACCATACCTACCTTTTAGCATCATTTGCTATTTCCGTGCATATTCAATATGCCTTGTTTTCTTCCGAATGAAATGTTTGCTTGTTATGAGAAAGTTAGTTAGTAAAGATCTCACGAACTTGATGGCACACTTTATTTTCTGCATTTAATAAACCTGAACCATTGTGACTATCCATGAAAGTTATATGCTTGCAAATTATAGGCTGGGGATTAGCAGAACTGTGTTGTCACGGGGAACGCTTTCAACACCTGTAAATATATACCCAGTTGATACCATGCTCTTTTGTTTGCGGATGTCGTCGGTGTGAAATAAAAGGGGAGCTTGTAAGTCCATGGAGTTATGTATGTGTGTTAGAGAAACGCCTGGGCCGCTGGTCTAATCCATGCCGTCATGGTGGAAACCTGCAGCATAACCATAATGATATCTATGAAGCATTCTTCTTATAAAAAAATAGAGAGATAGCTATTGAGAAAAAAGAAAAGAAAAAAAAGAGATTTGAGAAAAGAGGAAAGAGAGAAAAAAGCACCATTTTCCCATGGTAAATAAGAAGATTGCTGAGATACTCATTGCCTGCTTGCCTTGTCATTTTGATATGGGGATTCTTCCATATCATTGGGCAAGGGGTACCCCGTTGGCGGTTCTCTATGATACGCACGTATTTACGATGACAAGAACTTACAGGTAACTAAAGTTGAGTAGCATGAGGAGCGGCCCTCGTACTCAAGAGACATGGGATTTCCAGTTTATAGTCTATCAAGCATATAACTCAGATTGGACCTCACTTTCACCTTAACCATATTAAAGATGCTTATGATAGAGGCAATGAGAGCTCAAAGCTAACGAGTACCATACTTCAGCATTTGGAAGCCTTTCAAACTTTTCAAAACCTTTTTCGTTTTCCTTGTTGAGTCTCCACATATTCTATGAGCACCTTCTTGAGAGCATAATTGTCATTCTTAGTGTAATGTGCTTGCCTCAAAACTTGATTATTTGTGTTATGACTTTGATGCTTGTATCTTTGATATCTTTACTTGTAGTCTTCACCTGAACTTCAGAGGTGCCTTGGCATTCACAATAAAAAGGCAAGCGAGATACCACTCTATCATACCTTGTTATGAGCATTGTAATGTTGCTTATGTTTATGCTTCATGCTACTCATTATTTCTGAGTTGGAATATTTTCATAGCTTGCAATGCCTATTAAGTAAACTTAGTTGCATACTCCTTATTATGAATTGTCTAAATAGTTGATCACATGCTGAGAATATATACATCTTATGAAGCAAATGTGTTCGTGAAAGTTCTTTTATCGCACTCAGTTTTCAACTGAATTGCTTGAGGACAAGCAATAAGATAAGCTTGGGGGGAGTTGATACGTCCAAAACGTATCTACGTTCCCGAACACTTTTGCTATTGTTTCTCCTCTAAACTTGTGTGATTTGGATGCAACTAACGCGGACTGACGCTGTTTTCAGCAGAATTGCCCTGGTGTCTACTTTTTGTGCAGAAAATCAAGTATCAGGAAAAATTCCGGAAAATATGCCGAAAATCCTATTTCACCAGAAGACTCCCGGGGCCAAAATACGAGACGGAGGGGCTGGGCCTGCACCACACCACTGGCCGGGCTAGCCAAGCCACGCCGGGGTGGTGCCGCCTGCACACCTCGGTCTCCCTCTTCGCCTATAAGAAGCCTTCTGACCTAAAAACTTTGGGGGGTTTGACGTTTTTCCAGAAGGAGTTCCGTTCCGCCGCCACCACCAGATTCCAGGAAACAGCACCAGAAACTCCGTTTTGGCACCCTGCCGAGACGGGGAATTGGAGGAGATCATCGCCATCATCGTCACCATCGCTTCTCCATCGACCATCCATGTTTCCCCCATCTATGAGTGATTAATCCCCCGTTGTAGGCTATGAGGATGGTAGGGATTGGATGAGATTGTTCATGTAATGGCACCAGATTGTTAGGGCATGGTGCCTAGTATCTTCTATTAGTGCTTTATGACTTTGTTGCGACTTGTTATGCTTAATGCTTGTCACTAGGGCCCGAGTGCCATGATTTCAGATCTGAACATGTTATTGATTCATTATGATAGTATTGTTTATGGTCTTATCTGCAAGTTGTATACACACATTGTTGTCCGGAACTAATGGCCCCGAAGTGACAGAAATCGGGATAACCAGAGGGAATGGCTTTGATGTGAGAATCACTTGTGTTTACGGAGTGTTAATGCTTTGCTCCGGTGCTCTATTAAAAGGAGCACCTTAATTGCCAGTAGTTCCTTTGAGGCCCCGCTACAAACGGGCTGGCAGGACAAAAGATGTTGTGCAAGTTCTCATTGCGAACACGTATGACTATATATGGAACACATGTCTAGGATTATCTAGTACTTGGATGCTTTATCTTATTTATCTGCAATTGCCATATGTTCTGATTGCTATATGAATTGTCTTATCCATGCAACGCCCGTCCATCCATCCCTATGTCTACCGCACTCGAATCCTACTATTTACCGCTATTGTTACTGCTGTCTTTACTTTACTATTGCTACTACTTTACTATTCCTACTACAAAACTGTTGCTACTGATAAACTGTTGTGAGCAAGATTGTTTCCAGGTGCAGCTGAATTGACAACACATTTGTTAAGGCTTATAAATATTCTTTGGCTCTCTTTGTGTCGAATCAATAAATTGGGTTTCATTTCCCTCGAAAATACTACGATACACCCCCTATACCTGTGGGTCATCACCAGGTACTGTTTTTGTCATTCTTCTTTGCCTCTTCCTGCTCTTTTCTTGACGCCTTTCCAGTTCTATTCTTTGCATCTACTAACTGTGTTTATTTGTCTTTCACAGGTTTGTTTCTCCGTCGAGGTCCATCGTGGTGCATGGTTCTCATGTCTTGGTTGTCCACAAGGTTAGTCTTTTTTTGAGCGTCGCGTGTGTTCCATGCTGCAGGGTCTAAGTTATTGTCGTGTTTTTTCTTTTGCAAGTTTGGTAGGCGCGTGTCACAAAAAGTTTCGTCGTCGTGTCCTTTCACTATCGGTGATCGCTCGCCTCACTTCCTGATCCAGGTAAGTATCCGTCCTTCGTAAATACGTGTTTTAGATAAACTAAGTTCACGTCATCCTTTTAACATCGGCTCTATATTTTCTTCCAATCTACGGGGGCGTTATTCGTAGAGCTTTACGTTGTTTCGTCGCACGCTTCTCACGCTACTCCGGTGACTGAATAGTCGAGTTCTCTTCTACATAGAGCTTTCTTCTAGATACTAGATGACTCGTTGCGCCACCAGCGCAATAACAGAATCGAGGCAGAACTTAAGCCATAAGTTTTACCTTGTTTAGTGCATATTTATGTTTCATTATGTCAGCATTGATTCTAGCAGCACACATCATTTATGATATTTTCACACAATAAACACAAGTACTCGAAAGGAGCTTAAGGGTGACTTTTTTTGGGCTCGTGCTTATACATAAGCCTGCTTATAGATTCCGGTGTGGAGAAACTGCAGTGAGCAGAATCTTTTAGAAACTCTCGAAAGACTTTTTTTGGGCTTATAATATTTTGGCTTATTTGCTGCGATAAGCTGTGAGATGTCTATTATGCCCCTGGATTTCACTTTTCCACTTAATAAAACGATATGTAGTATAGGTATGCTATTTTTAAGTAGAAAAGAAGAAATAAAATTGAAAGAACATGGAGAGCCTTGCATGCGTGGGTGGGTGGAGAGCATGCGCGCGTGGGTGGATGGTGTCGAGAAATCTGGGTGGTTTTATTTCTATTTTTTCCTCACTGATTCGTTTGTGCAGGTGAGAGAAACTGGGGCTTGCAGTGGTATTCTAGCCATAATTTATATGAACGATATGTCTATTTTCAGAAAATAGTTTGCTAGTTGAGCTGAGAAGCCTGGGAAGACCAGTTTCTCCCTACCGCATGTACATGGGCTTCTCATGAGTTTTTTGATGGGGGAATCTAGACACTTCTTTTTTCTTATGCGGTGCGGACCTAAAAGGCATGTGAGAAGCCTAAAAAATAGTCACCCTAAATGCCTTAGCGTGAAGATCTTATATGGCAAGTACGTGAGTGGATCTTGAATCTATGTGTGCATGCAGACTCATTTCTGGTAAGTATAAGTTATATCTAATTAGTTGATTAACATATTTTAGTGTATTTGTATGCTATGAAAACATGACTTGTTTGCGATCTGAGTGCGTTGTTTAGTTGGCATTCAGTATGTTAGTAAGGTTTCCTCTCGTTAGTTGTAACTATCCTAAACAGATACCGAATATAGGTGGTAGTAGCGGAAGGAGCTACATGCACATTTAGTCCCACAACTTGTCCACCATGTGTAAATTAGTTCAACATCTTGCAAAACGGTGTATACCAGTCCTACATCTTGTTATACGGTCTAAAAGTTAGTCTAAACGATTCAGTAACTGACACGTGGCGACGTCTTTTTTGCAAAAGTGTCCCTGTATATTCCTCCATGCGGCCTCAATGTTGCCTTCGTGCAGGTCCACGCAAGCCAAGCTCGTTACCCACTCATACGATGATACTTTTGTGTTGAACTACGATACGAGTTTTACTTGTTATAGCTAAAAAATTTCACGTCTTATTTAGTTACCCCAACTTACAGCCGCCGTATAAAAGACAAGGTTCAAATATGAACAATTTTACACATTAATTCTAGCAAATAGTTCTCGTGTTCATAACAGCCACTACAAGAACACACAAGATGTAACCAGAATAGTATCATGCAAATTTTCTCCATTTGAGGCACTCCAATTACACAAATATGAAACAAGCTATGAAGGTTCATCAACAGGCCTTTTGGATTCAGAATTTGCTGGTGGTGCAATAAAGGGTCTCTAAATGTATCGCCCGCTTGCCATGTTCACCATTGTCCAAAATCCAGTATCTGTAGCCGAAGCAACCTACATTTGCATTAAAATGGTCCTTCAGTCTTAGTGGTCACTTCTCAATACAAAAGAAATAAGCAGTCCTTGCAATTTTCTACACAATGGAGAACTACAATATACAGTACCGTCATATTGTTGCTGACAACCACAAGATCAATAATCACACCAATTCAGAGTTCGTTGTAAACATTATAGGAGAAATTGTGTAGGAGAAATGATTTGTTATCTACATACTTAGCAATCTGAATTAGTAAGTTTAGATCTATTGCATCCATACATTAGATAGCTTGTTGTGGCTCCTGACATGCTAAACTACCATAGCAAGCATACCTGATTTTGTATATTTTACTTCTATGTGTGAACCAACAATAAATATTAATGCATTGTAATCCAAATTCTTGTGTTATGTACTTATCTTTATGGCTGAAATAACATGGATGTATATCTCAGATGAAATAGCACAAAACATGTTACGAGCGGGTTTTGGGATCTACAAACTTCTTGTTGAGGGAGCAGACATACGGTACATGCATTTTCATCGCTCGAACAACCAAATTTAGAGAGGTTGTTGTAACCCCATATAGATATTTTGAATGTTTCATTGATAGAACAAAATTCTTAGATGAGTAATTTGCTGATGCTAGAAAAATAGTGAACATAGAAAGAGTTCCACACAATATGGTGGATTTTATTAGGACCTGCATAAAAGGAAGACACTGTTATGCTATAGTAGGGAAAAATAAAGAGCACTTTCAGAGCAAGTTAAACCGAGCAGGACAATAACAGCTAAAAGTGAACGATACAATGCAAGAAGAACCTTATATCCTTTCAGCAAAAAAAATGGCTCCAGGATGAACTCACACAAGTACTACAAATTCAAGAACATATGTCTCCATAAAAGGGGAAACCCACAAAGAAAGCAGACATCTTGTATTTTTGCAGCAATGCAACCAACTTACTCCCTGATAAGTAACATCCATCTAAAAAGTTGGAAAATTATACCATAAATGTTGGATGAGTTCTCAAGAATTAGCTTTTGTACTATTGAGTCATGAGTCATGACCAAGCAGTGCAGCTCCTAGCGACCTCGGGCAGCTACCTAGGCTTGGCCGCTAAACGTCCATTACAAAACATCGCTGGCTGGGAGTTTTAAATGAAATTTGTTTGGACAAAGGTTCACTGATGCTGCTGCGCCAAGGCTTTGACTGAGCTTCAATGACCAGCTAACTCTGCCGCTCCAACCAAGGATCCTCTGCCAAAAACAGAGATGAGAGTAAGTTTCAAAATAATATAAACTATCTTAGTTCCAATAACATAAATCCCACCGTTTTTGCCCACACCTAGATACCATACAACTCTTCCAACATTCAGACTAAATGTAAAATATGGGAATAGAGGAAACCATAGAACCTAAATTCAGCTAAGGAAAACATAATAATAACGGAGCTAGCCTATGAACTGAAAGTTCCCTTAGAAGCACATATTGAGTATTACCCAACATGATAACTGGAGAGTAAATTACAATCAGCCTGGACTAATCCATGAGTTAGAGCTTCCAACAAAGTAAAGAATCAGGTTGTACCACACTAAGCAGTCTATTTTCTCCCCTAGCTTCCATGTGACCAACTATCATGGTAAAGAATATCTTATTATTTGTATGCCTAAACTACTCAACAAAATAGTTTCAACCATGCATTCAAGATCTGTAGGTGTACCATTTTTCTTACCAAATTGCCACTTTATGCCATGCATTAAAGATTGTAGTGTACCATTTTTCTTACCAATTATCACTTTATGCAGAAATTGGAATGCCACCAAAAAATTACGACCTTGTAATGGAGGTGATGGAGCTCCTCTTGCATCCATGCCCCCAACTATAGGGTGGGTTCATGATTAAGACCTGTAGTGAAGCAATGAATCGAATAGAACTTAATCCAACAATCTATTTGCCTTCCTACCTTCAATAATAATTATGTTCTCTAAAAAAGAGGCAGCCCTCCAATTTCCTTCATCAGAAACTAAAGCAGTACTATAAAACAAATAAGCTACAATACTTGTAAGTTGTTCTGTACCTCTTCTCAAACCAAAAAAGCATGTAGTAAACATACATACATCTTCCCTAGAACTAATAGTTACTTGAACACTTTTAACCAAAGTTCTCTAGCACATGTGTACATTTAGAAGAGACCATAACATAAAAATGCAGGAACAAACTTGACTGAGTTCAAGAGAGAGATAATCACCATGTCCATCACAAGCTTTTCCACCGAATGCTATTGATTCCTCTTCTCTTAGCTCTAAAATCGGTAACATCATATTTAGGCAAACCCTATATTAGAAAATTAAAATGAGAGACATAAAGAGGGTAAAGAGATGAGCACCTAATATGGATTTTTGTGGACAACTTCTTGCTCCACCGCAGAAATATTTGGCATCACTGATGTATCCACCTCCCTTCATCGAGTTACCTCTCTTGACACCTCCTGCACCCACCGCCTGTGAGAATCCCCTTGGTTCGACAGCCTTGGTCCCGACCGGTTATTATTTGGCATGGGGATTAAGAAATGATCCTATCGGGAATCAAAACTTACAACTATGAATTCTCATGTGTATAATTTTTTGTATTATGGTTGGAGCTAACTTAATAAATCATTACCTTGATTTTGCTTTACAAGTTTGATATGGAAGCAAACCACGCCATATAGCACCCAAGTCAATTCTTATATTTAGACCGTGGCTTGAATGACAATGGCTGAAGTTCTGTAAATCTACATGAAAAGTAGAAAGTGGCAAAATGAGCAACTGCAATCGCCGATTAAGAGAAGCATTAGGTATTACGACAATTCAAAAATCCAAACACCCACAACAAATTAAAGATCTATTCTTTGAACTTTAACTACTGATAAGCTTTCTATAGATTTGGAAGCATACAACAACATCCACCTTGCTCCTCCTATAAAACCATGGTCTTCCTCTTCCCAAGAAACAAATTTGTAGACATAAATAGAGAAGAACAAATGGGGAGATGTACCTTGCTGCTTGCTCCCTTCCTGTTACACCAAGTGAACAGATCCGTTCATGAGAGGAGAAGAAAAGGACAATTAGAACAATATGAACTAACAAAAAATGAAATGTGTCGCAGAGCAAGAAAGTACAAACACCCAACAGAAACTCGTGCTAGAGTCCGCCTCCTTCTACCACTAGACGGCTGCCTATCGACCTCAACCCTGCTACACGGTTGCCTATCGACCTCAGCCTGCTACACAGCCGCCTATGGGCCTCATCCGCATTGCACAGCCGCGTACCGTGCTAGGGTTTAATGCTACTGCCTGAGAGGGAGAGAGATGGGTGTGGAGGGGTGACCTCACCTGGTCACCGGCGTTCCATATCGGAGCTGAGGACGAGGCGAGGGAGCATGGAGCAACGGTGACGTCTCGATGGAGGCCGGCGGCTGTCCAGGAGAGGAAGATGCATGGAAAGAGAGAGAACGAGTGGTAGAGGTGGGGTAACTTTTTCCTCACATGGAAGCCCTACCTTTTCACCAGCCATCTAAAAGTATAATACTAGGGTCAATTCTCAGCTCTAACCATATCGATTAGAGCTTTCTAGCCATCCATGATTGAGCCCTCAAAATGAATCATAACCGTGCTTTAAAAAATATCTAATCTAAAAGTATAATAGGGGCAAGTCCCAGCTCTAACAACCACAACGATTGGAGCTTTCTAGCCATCCAATTGAGCCCTCAAAATGAATCCTAACTGTGCTTCTAAAAGTATAATAGGGACAAGTCTCAACTCTAACCATAGCGATTAGAGCTTTCTAGCCATCCGATTGAAAGTATAATGGGGGCAAGTCTCAGCTCTAACCATAGCGATTAGAGCTTTCGAGCCATCCGACTGAGCCTCAAAATGAATCCTAATCGTGCTTCTAAAAGTATAATAGGGACAAATTCCAGCTCTAACCACAACAATTAGAGCTTTCTAGCCATCCGATTGAGCCCTCAAAATGAATCATAACCGTGCTTTTGCGGTAAGTCTTTTTTACCCTCGTGCAAGTTATGCCCGTTTTGGCTGCACCTACTCAGTTTTGTCCCGTACATGAGGGTCTCTAAGGCGAGGCCTCGTTGTTTTGCCCCGTGGGTCCTTCCGGTCCCATAGTCAGCGTCAGATTAATTGATTTTAGTTGATTTTTAGTGGGGGGTGTGAGGATTTGAGAGGCCGACGCTGCCCTTCCGCGGCGACCTAATCCCTACCCACGCTCGTCTCACCAATCCTTTGCTTCGGTAAAACCTAGCTCCCATCCTCGCCACCAGCCATGGCGCCGCCGCTGCCCTCCGCCTCTCTCCCTCTCCACAGGCTCGCATCGCTGCCAGTGACACCCACGCCTCCGCACGCCTCGTCCACCTCCTCACGCCCGCTGTGTACAGGAGGTAGAGGACTGGTGGTGGACCCATAAGGGGGTCGGCCGTCGGAGAAGGAGTTGGCGGCCCCCGCTACCTCCTCCCTTACGACCACATCCCCCTCCTTCTCTGGTCAAACATCCAGCTGAGACGGGAGCCGCTGCCGATGGCGTCGATGGTGCCGAAAAGGACCACGCTCTCCATCACCTACCATCATATTTGCGTCGTAAACGCTGGGGGACGGGGTTAGTGATGTGTTGTGCCTTGACTGCCTGGCCTCCCCCGCCACGCCGGCCAGAAGCTTAGCGGCATGTCCTCCTCGGGTCCGGAAGCCTACAGTCTGCTCCCTTTCTATCTCTATGTATCCACCATCCCCATCATCTACTACATCCAACACCGTCATTCTGTAATTCTGTTCATGTAAAGGAACACTTTGTGTATGTTCGATGCTTGCAAATTTTCCGTTGGAATTAATCCAGATCCAAGAGAAGCATTTTTCCGTTGGAATTTTTGGTATGTGACAGCAGATTTTTCCCCCAGGCTACTATAGTGGATCGCTGGCTAACACCCTAAAGCAACAACGCCGTTGTAGACTGGTGACATCGGAGGTTCTGGAGGATCGTGCTGCCTCCTGGAGGTTATTGTCTTCTTTCTTGAGTTTCATATAAAAAGCTCTAGGTCTTTGCTTATCGGTTACAGGAACAAGGTTACCCCTCTGCCTCCTTTTAAGAAGCCATGTATGTCTCCATTTGCCTATGGGTGGCATGATTTTAATATAAGTTCTAGGTCTTTGCTTCACACCTTTTTCATTTATGAAAACAAAAACATTGTGTTTGGTCATTTGCTAGTAGATTTTTCTTGCAGATTGACTTTTTTGGTCCAGATTAAACCTGAGTGTGCAAATTGAACACTTACATCAGTCTGATTGTTTTAGGAATAAAAATCAGTGATGCCCTTGGAGTGAAATAGTTATTTTGAAAGATGATACCTGGATTTTGTTTGAGTCCGTTCATGATCTACTGAAGATAAAAAAATTAGTTGTGCAATGACATTTCATTAATTTTTAATTATATCTAACAATTCAGACATGTGTCTTTTATTGGTTTATATAGTTCAGAAGTTATTTATCTAGCCCTAAATTTTAGTGTGCTCCATCATTCTGAGTTAGTTCTGTGTGTTTATAGAAGACGAGCAAATGTTTCTGTATGCCAAACAATCCCAGTGGGAGAGATCCTAGCGATCGACATGAAGCTTGGGAAGAATGGCACAAAGATCACGCTCCCGGAGAAAGGAAATGAGCAGATGAGTACAATAGTGATCGACCTGGACCTACAACGGCACGTCCATGACTCCACGACGACTGCTGCGGCGACCGGCGTGATACCGCGGCCAGCTATGGTGGACCACGACAAGTCCCCAAACACCTCAATTTATGCAGCATAAGGTGAGCATGGCCTCCCCCATCACCCTCTCCCGTTCCAAATTGTGTGCATATCTCTCTCGATTTATGTTTGGTTGCCAAATTCTTGAGCACATGTACCGTGTAGTGGTGATCTGCACATGTTTGTTTTAATTGTTATAACTGAAACTATTTGTTTCATGTTGGCATGCTCATGATCCCTGCAGCGCCCTCCCTAATAGCCTCGATGACGACCACGGCGACGATTACTAGAGAAAGTACATGTTGGGATTTGGCCCCTTGAACTGCCACTCACCACTTTATTTACATGTCGTCGCGAGCAACTCTCGCCATTCTTCATTCAGGTTCTCCTTTATTCAATCCTTTCTCTCTCTCACTCTCCAAATATTGATGCATTTGAACTAAATCTGTAGCATGTGGTTCATTCACTCCAGTGGTCATGCGTGATGGCACACTGATGGGAAGCGGTAAGCTGCCTTTTGCACCTTTGCATATGTGGCAGCATCAACAATAGTACAAGATCTTTTTGGTGAGTAATCTTTGAGGTGTTGAACTATCCTACATGTGTTGCATCTTGCATCTGCTTCATATTTTAACTAATTTTGCTTGCAAGCTTCTCCACAGGGAGCATCTAATTGTTTAGCTATTGCAGTTGTAGGTCATGGCAGCCACGACATGGTAAGCAGTCGGTGTGTCTGAACTGAACTGGATAGAAACAAAAGATCAGCGCTGAAGCCTCATGTTGTTCTTTTCTTAATTTATTCATTGCAGCGAGTGATACCTTATGTAATTAAGTGTGCAGCAACATTGCATAGTTTCGAGCTAGCTAGAATAAATTCGTCTTTCGCAGCATTGAATGACACTAATGTTTTGTGTGGACAACATGGCAGGTTATGTTCCCAAACTTTGGCGAGCAGTACCTGTTGTCGGTGCTTTTCAAGTCCATCAGGGAAGAGTAATAAGGCAACATGAATACTCTTGCTTGACTTGCACACATTTCAATTTTTATAATTGTATAGAAAATATTTTTATCCATTTCCATTGGAGGAGCAATGATCGTTAAAAAAGAAGCAGAAATAAGTCTTCCGGTGCCACGAATACTGGAGTTGGAGATCAATTTCAGTATAGATACTTGAATGATAAAAGAGTCGCGCATCATAATTAGTCCTCCATCCGATCTAGATCCACCTTACTTGTGGTGATGAGGACATCCCTACAATTACACCTACAATGACTATTGAAGATGCTATAACTGTTGCAAGAAAGGATCAGTCCAATGAGATTAGAATTGGACCTATTACAAGAGCTCGTGCTAAGCTACTGGAACAACAGGTGAATTTACTCCTAAACGAATCCGGTACTTTGATTGATGAGAACTTTATACTGCCTAAGTCTATGCATTTATGTATGATCAGGTTCATTAGAGAAACAAGCATGGCGCGAGGAGGAGAAGGGCTACAAGAGAAGCCCAACATGATGATCGCCCAAGGATGCGTGAGGGAGGAGCGGGAGGAAGGCGCAAGAGAAGATCATCAAGACGGAGGCAAAAAGATCTGCCACGACCGGAGTGTCCGGCCAGATCCACCCGGACTGTCCGGCCTGGTCGAGAGGCAAACTAGCGTGGACATTCAGTATGCCAGTTCGGACACTACACGGACGCCACCCGAAACTTCAAAGTTTCCGGCCAGACGGATCGTCCGACACACTTCACTCAAGTGTCGCCTGACCGGACCGTCTACCGAATTCAACCGGAGTGTCCGCCCGCCGATCGAATCTGGTCCGAGTCGGTTTGTATCAGTTTGAGTCGTTTGCGTTTAGTTTCGGTTTCTGGTCACTCTAGCCGTCCTTATAAGCTATGGGACGACCTCTAGTTAGGGTTTAGACCACTTAAAATATTTTGGAGTTGTTTCTTTCATAGAACCTCTGGAATTACCCTGTGTTCGAATCTACCAACTATAATTGAGTGTGATCTGTTGTTCCATTGGGAATTAGTAGATTGCATACTACCGTTAGGGTCACAACAAGGCGCAAGAGTGTGGTGTTGTGAATATCCTACAAGATTCGAGAGTCTGCATTGGCATCGTGGATCGAAAGGAGAGTTCATAGCTAGCTAGTTATCTATCATCCACCATTATCATTGCTATCCGCCATCGAGAAGATCCACCCCATATCATCTTGGTATCGATTTCCATGTTGCCTCGGTAGCATCCACAAATCCATCCATAGATTAGAGAGTGTTTTCGTCCCCATACGTAAAAAGCCTTACAAAAAGATTTGTCATAGACTAGATTGCATCGTTTTCAAGTTTTTAGTTGCTGATTGTATCTTCTCATAGATCCGATCTGCAGGTTTTCCTCGTAGGAGTCTAGTTTCCGTTTGTGTCTAGGTTTAATGTTCATCTTGTTTTCCGCTGTTCCCACCGTTATCGTTTCCGCAAGTTTTTATCATTTTTCCGAGTCCACATAGCGTACCTTTGTTTGCATACCATAGACATGCCTATCTACAAAGATCTCGTGCTTCAGGAACGCACTCCACTAGACTAGTTGCTTTGCTTCGACAGTCGCTTATTAGGGTTTAGTAGTAAATTTTTCGACAGTAAACCGGACTATCCTACCGAATCACACCGGACTATTCGCCCAACCGAGTCTCCTACAAGATATCAACCGGACTATCCTACCAGCTCATATAAATTGTTGTGCTCGTTTGCATTGAGAAATATAGTTGAAAAGAATCAAAAAAAGAGAGAAAAGAAAAGAGAATCAGTATAAAAAGAAAAGAAAAGAAAAGAGCTACAAGCGTGACAAAAAAAAGAGAGATATAGAAGTGTGCAATATTGGAGGCCTTGTTTTATAGCACTAGTAGATTGAGCAATCTTGTGCCTGTTCTATTTGAGCTATTACTAGCGTTTCTCTTGTGCATTGCAATATTCCTTTTCATAAGTTGTTTTGCCACGTTTATCTCCACTGTGTGCGTTTCTTGGGTATTTGTACGATCAGCACTAGGACTTGTTTGCGTGTAGATATGATACCATACCTATAGCTCCACCTTAAATAACTTGTGTGCCCTACGATCGTTCTCTATACCTTTGTTATTCACTTCATCACATCAAGTGCATCGGTCTTTGATTTCGTTTGGTAGAGCATCTCTATTCACTTTGGAACGGTAAGATCTCCTTTCTTATTAGTTGTGAGTGAGTTGTGAGAGTTTCCACCATACAAATTCTGATTTTTGCACTAACCTACTAATCATGTCTACTAGTGATGATGATGTTGTGTTGTAGAAGAAGAAAGATGAGGAGCTCGTTAATTGACGTGAATATGAGGCTTTGAAATCCCACTTGACACGTGTGTTTACTAACACGACAGATACCATTGACAAGAATCTCCAAGATATGAATATGAGATTGGATCAGCATGTTGGGACAGTTGATACTATCCAAACGCAAGTGGCTACGCTCAATGTCAATGTCACTACTTTGCAGCAGTCCATTGAGGATTTGACAGCCGCCTTGCATAGAAGGGAAGATCCTCAACATGATGATGCCTTTGATGATTTCGATGAGGGTAGCGCTGTTGATGCTGCTCCACATGTTGGCAGGGGACGTGCTATGCCCCCTGTCCATGCACCTGCTCATGGTCGTGGGTTTGCCCATCTTGGGCGTGGTCCACGTGTGCCCAACCAAGCTGCTAATGACGGTTTGGGCAAGCCAAAATTCTCGATTCCTAAGTTTGATGGTGCCATTGATCCTGAAGACTACCTCACCTGGGAATTGAAGATTGAGAAACTCTGGCGATTATTTGACTATCCAGAAGATAAGAAGGTCAAGCTTGCAGCATCTGAATTTGATGGTTATGCTTTGCGTTGGTGGGATGCTCTTGTGCAACATAGGAGGGAGGACAATGACCTTCCTGTGATGGATTGGCGCGAGATGAAGCAAATCATGAAGGCACGTTTCGTACCAACCAACTACTTGCGATCAGTTTTTGATAAATTGACGCAATTGAAGCAAGGCACCATGACAGTTGATGAGTACTACATGGAGATGGAGATGCTTATGCAGCGTGCTCGAGTTCGTGAGTCCATTGAGATGACCATGCGGCGATTCCTAAACAATCTGAAGTTACCAATCAAGAGCATTGTTCGTCATCACAAGTATGAGACCATGAATGAGTTGTTGCATCATGCTAGAGAGGCCGAATCCCAGTTGGAAGAAGAGGCGAAGTCACGCTACTGCTTTCCATCCTCCAAGAGATTTTCGCCAGATCTACACCTCCTACAATCACGCCACCAATGCTACTCCATTTACACCACCACCAAACCAGCAAGTACACCTTCGTTTGGTTCTAATGCTCGAAAACCCATTGTTCCTACCGCTAGCTTCGGGTTCCAACATGTTCATCTGACGCATCGTGATGTAGTGTGCCATACTTGTGGAGATAGAGGTCACTACAAGAAGGATTGTCCAAACAGCAAGGTTATGTTTGTTAATGAACAAGGTGAAGTAGAAAGTGGAGATGAAGCTTCTAAGGATGATATTGATGACGGCGAGGATGGTGCTGATGCATATGCTGAGCGTGCACCCACTATTGTCGTATCTTCACGTGTACTTAGTGTGCAACCGGTTGAGGAATCCCAGCGTTGCAACTTGTTACAAACAAAAGCTCTAGTTGGACCAAACAAAGCTTGCAAGGTAATTATTGATGGAGGTAGCTGCAGAAATCTTGCAAGTAAGGAACTATGTGCCAAACTGAATTTGACATATTTACCTCATTCCAAGCCATACTACATACAATGGTTGAGCAACAATGGTGAGATGAAGGTAAATCATATGGTACGTGTGAATTTTCAAATAGGGCCATACAAAGATTCTATTGATTTTGATGTGGTTCCTATGACTGTTTGTCACCTACTATTGGGTCGGCCTTGGCTCTATGATCGCCATGTGCAACACAATGGCCGAGCCAATACATATCACTTGGAATTCAAAGGAAATAAGATTACTATGCAGCCAATGTCACCACAAGAAATTGTGAATGATTCTCGCCAGAAGATAGAGGTGAACTTGAAGGAAGATACTACCACTCGGCGAGACTGTGTAACAGCTGTTCCTGATGTAATTGAGCCTAAATTGTGTAGGGGTTCGTAGCATGGAAAACAAAAATTTTCTATCGCATACAAACAAACAAGCCAAGATCTATCTACTAGATTGTAGCAACGAGTCGATAGTGGAACTCACCCTCGAAGATTCCAAAGCGGTTAACGAGAGCAGATTCTCGTGGGTGGTGTAGTCGTACTCTTTCCGATCTCAAGATCGCGTAGACGATCCTTCCAGCGCCCGCGTTCATGGCCTCATGGGTCACATCGCTCGGTACTGGACGAAGACCTTCCTCTCCCTTGTTCCAAAGAGCAATGGAGGTTGTAGCACTCTCCTCGCGATTCCTAAAGACAACGGCGTGGTACCGGAAGTAGAGGGAGATCCCAGGCTTCGCCTTAAGCCGGTGCAGAGTATGGTGGAGCTTATGAGAGAGGCTATTAGTGGTCTAGTAATTAGACACACCAATTAGAAGGCTCTAAACCAATTAGAAGGCTCTAAAGAAATAGCTCTAAACCGGGTTTAGGTCTAGGGTTTAGATTAGAGGATAGGAACTTGTGTGTCTTAGGAGGGAGCCCGCCTCCTTATATAGGTGGGGGGCTGGCGCCAGGGGAGGGAGTGGAGTCCTCCCAACTCGGCATGGGTGGTGGCCGGTTGGAGGAGGTCTCCCTCTCCAACTCGGTTCCTCTTCTCCTCCTCTTTCCACTTTCCAAAACTTGTCGTTGACTTTCAAACTAGCCGCTTGACTTTTCAATTTAGGATTTAAATAAACCCTTTATTTTGGACAGCGAGAACACTTAGTACATGATGCAATCATTCCAATATGTAATGACACATTCATGTACCCTTCCCTCCGGAGTGCCGGACATTCCGGACCTTCTAGAATGTTCGATGAAAACACCTAACCATTCCCCAACTCGAAATGGGACTTTCCTTATATGAATCTTATTCGGACCATTCTGGATCTCCTCGTGATATCCCGGATCCCATCCGAGACTCGAACAACATTCGGTCTCTTTCATAATACCATAACTACTCAAACAACGTCAATCCTTAAGTGTGTCTCCCTACGGTTCGTGAATTATGCGGACATGATCGAGACACTTCTCGATCAATAACCAATAGAGGAATCTGGAAATTCATATGGCTCCACATATTTCTACGATTACTTTGCGATCGAATGAACCACTTACATACGATACCAATTTCCCTTTGTCTCACGATATGTTACTTATCCGGTTATGATCGTCGGTATCTCCGCATACCTAGTTCAACCTCACATCGATAAGTACTCTTTTCTCCCCGTGATATGTGATCCCTTGTGACCAAGTCACATGCTTGCAAGCTAATTGGATGACATTTCACCGAGAGGGCCAGAAGAATATCTATCCGTCATGTGGATGGACAAATCCACTCTTGATCCATGTTTTCAACCAATACTTTCCGAACACTCAATGCCACCTTTATAGCCACCTCGTTACGGTGTGGTGTTTGATGACATCAAAGCATCCATCCTAAAGGTGATATGCATGATCTCATGGTGAAGGAATTAGGTTACTATGTATCGAAAGCATATAGCAATTGAACTATTGAAATGACTTGATCTTTATGCTACGCTTATCTATAGGAGTATGTCCATCACATCATTCTCCTAATGATATGACCGTTGTGTTAATAACATCTCTATGTTCTTGATCAGAAACAATGATCATATATTAACCAACAAGCTAGTTTAACAAGAGGATTTACTAGGGACTCTTATTTTAGTTTACAAATCACACAAGTATTAATGTTTCCGTTAATACAATTATAGCATGGTATGTAAACATTTATCATAAGTATGAAGATATGATAATAACCACTTTATTATTGCCTCTTGGGTATATCTCCAACAGTCTCCCACTTGCACTAGAGTCAATAATCTAGTTTCAAACCTTTGTGTATTCAACACCTATGGCTTTCCGGTGTTGTATGTACACGATTGCTAGTGGTCAACTGATCTCCGGATCTGACACTTCCGGTCCGTGTGTGTAATTGCATGTCTTTGCGTCTCTACGCATCACTCATTCTTTAATGAGATGGCTTTGTACAAATTTGGTCCTTTGGTGTGACCTTTAGTTCTTTGGGGTTAAAACATGTTGATAATATTGTCGTACAATATATCTTCATAGTATTATCCCGCTATGAACTACACCTAGTTTGATAACAAACTACTTGACACAAATGCCCTCTTTAGCTGCTATTATAGCAGTCATATACTTAGCCTTTTGTTGAAGTATCTGTCACAATGTCTTAACTTTGGAACTCATCCAAATCTATTATGGAACTTACTTTCCATTATATTGTGCCACCCTTAGTTTAGATTGAGATAAAACTTAATTTGTACTCTGTGACAAAACTAGTATCAATGTAGTACTTTTACAATGAACTAACCATCTATTTGTCACTTCTACAAATAATATACTCTTAGTTCTTCAAAAGATCATAAGAATATCCTTACTATTGTCCAATGATCATCTTATGAATCATTCTGGTATATGCTCATAATATTTATAGCATAGGACATATCTGGATTTGTACATATCACAGTATGATTGATATAAATACTCTTTGTGATTTCATACATCAAGTATCAATCTATACTTGAATCTTTGTTTCACTTACCAAGTGCCAATACACTTGAATATATCATCAACATTGAACTCTTTCAATCCTTTCTGTGCAACAAGAACCTTTTCTTGTAGTTTCTATATTGAACTCATTCAATATCTCGTCTATGTACTTCTGGCACAACCATATTAGCGTCTATTGATGCCAAATATTTGGGTTTTGCCTAAGTCTTTCATCGGGATGAAATTCTTAATATGTGTTAATAAAGATACATCATTTCTAATCAACAATATGTCCTCCACATAATGTATTAGAAATATGTCTTTAGCGCTCCCACTTAATTTCTTGCAAATGCAAGCATCTTCATTGTCTCTGATGAAATTAAACTCTTTTAACAGTTTCATCATAGTGAAGATTCCAACTCCGCTATGCTTACTTCAACCATTGAAGTTTGCATATGCTTTTAGCATCCTTTGAATTAACAAAACCCTTTGGACCGTGTCATGCACACGTCCTAGGTAACCATTCTATTAGAAGAACTTGTTTTGTTTATTCTACTACCACATAACAAATTATATGTAGTGGTTGCTACATTAATCCGTCTAGACTAAAAATCGCTATGAAAGATCAAATCTTGTCATATACAACCTTTGAACATTGTTGTGAACTCTTTCCCAACATGTCGACTATTTCATAGATGTGAAACATCCATGTCTACTTCTTTATAGATCCAAACACAATTGCAAGGTCTTACACCTTTTTCGAGGGTCCTTCAAGTTCAAAACTTGATTTCTCGTGTATGGAACTATCACGGATTATATGGCTTCAAGCCATTTGACTCGGAGTCAGGCCCATCATCGCTTCTTTGCATGTAGTAGGTTCATTATTCTCAAATAATGATTCAACCCTCAAATCTTGGTATTTGATTGTTCATCCGACCTACTTGTTTCAATAGAAACTTAGACCTCCGTGACCACAACCTTTGAGGCACGTGAGCCATGAGCATTGTTGCTGCCTCCGGAACACTTTTCGGTGCTGCGCAACTTTGCACATATAGCTTAGGTTCCTTTAACCTTATCAAAGTTCTATTGTCCTCCCACTTAACTTTTCACGAAAAATTCCTTCTGAAAGAAACTTGACGTTCTAAGCGACAAACACTTTTGTCTCCGGTGTTTATGGAGGAATACTTAACAGTAATACAAAGACAGGTTTATCCGACTTTGGTTGCAAACATCTTTCTTATGCATAGCATACCAATGTTTAAGAAAGGACTACTTGGGTTTTATCCCAAATCATAACTTTATATGGTGTCATTTCAGCGGATTATGATGGAGCTCTTTTAGTGGAAAACGGTAGTCTCTAAAGCTTTTAATCTTTAAAACATAATAGCAGTTTTATGAATTATACCTTCGATCTTACCATGTCAAACAAGGTTCAATTACATATCTCGAACGCTCCATACTCTTATGGTGTTTCGGGAAATGCAAATCCGTAATCGATTCCTTAAATCTTAGGTATTATGCTAAACTTGTAATTCAAATATCTTCCTTTATGATCTTATCATAAACTATTCATATTCTTGTTACAATGATTTTGCACTTCATCTTGAAAGTCTTTTGAACTTTTCAAATATTTCATACTTCATCCTTATTAAGTAAATATTCATATATTCACTCAAATTTTCGGAGAAAGCATATGAAGTTGAAATCCATCGCTCTTGACTACACATAATGGAGTTCGTACAACAATATGCACAAGTTCCAATAAGCTAGTCTTTCGTTCCCTTTTGGCCTATGAACGAAGTTTTAATTATCTCTAGGAAAGTTTCACAAACGTCATTTGATCAAAAATCAAAAGACTCCAAAATTCCATCCACATGGAGTTTCTTCATGTTTTCTTTCCAATATAATTTAAATGGCGATGTCACTTCCTAAGTGATCTTTCAATCAATTTGTCTTTCGACAATTTTAGCACTAGTTTTATGGATGTGATTTCTCCAACGAGATTTGTGAATCATCCATCTTTTATGGATTACGGCAATTATTTGAACAACCCTTTTGTTCTCAGAAAACATGATAAAACAAATCCTGAAGGCAAGCTTTGATGTTTAACGAGCAACACAATAACCCTTTATTTGTTTTCGAGGAACATCATCACATATTCTTTTGCTAATTACTTAGGCCATTGTAGTTCATGAATTGTGTTGTTTCGTATGACGATTCACACCAACAAATTCAGTATCAAATACTTAAGAACCACATTGTTTAATAAGCAAAGAATATAGCCATAACACGTATATCATCTATATACTTAAACTGAACAATTCTAGTCTTTTCTTTTCTGCCATATACTTATGAGATTCTCTTTCAATATTTCCTTTCATTTGAAAGAATCTATCAACATCAATAGTGGAGTCATACATATGACACATAGTCCAAAGCGTGTATAGTTAAATACCAATGTCTTTGGACTTGCACTTTGAAGTAGATCACCATTATCAAATGTTTGGTGTTCTTTCAAATTCCTTTCTTTAGTAATCTCTTGGTGTAGTAAACATTTTACCTACATCAAATTTTCACCTTCATCATGGATTTATCCATGATCAAGCTACTTTAGCTTATAACGGTGAATCGTGAGTATAATGTTGCTCTCCAAAACCTTTTGGAAGATTAGGACAACTAGTGTCTCCAACCTTTTGCAAATTCTCATCAAATATGAGAACATGACTTTTGCCATATTATACTCTATCATGTTGTAACCAAAACTTCGTTTCAGATATCACAATATCTTCCACACATCATGGTTTCTGAAACAACTCTTTCAGATCCTAGATAACCTTGATATTAAGATAATCTTTTGAATATCAAGAATCATGGAGACAAACATGATACTCATATACTAACACTTTGGAATTGTCACTCTTGTTTTAATACCAATTATTAAACTTCATGGAGTAACCGGAACTTACTGAAAGTTTGCAATAGGACTTTTAAACTTTAGATTAACACTTCAAAACAATACGATACCAGTTAAAAGTAACTAACCAGAATTCTATAGTTCTATCATCTCAATTATAACTAAGCGCAAGGTGGTAGCGGATGCCAATGACTACAACAACTATGCAAATTCACTTTGTTTTTATTTATGATAAATTTAGTTCTAATTAATAATTTAATTAATATAGTTTAACTCCCAATCAAAACAACATCCCTCACATTGTTTTAGTGATCACCGAACCAAATCCACCACATCAAAACCGATCATCACGAGAGTTGATGTAGCTTCAATGGCTAACAATCAACATGTTCATCATATCTACTATATGACTCATGCTTTACCTTTCGGTGATCCGTGTTCACGAGGCCATGTCGTACATGCTAGGCTCACAAGATCAAACCTTAGCTACCGCATAAGCAAATCTGGCTTGCTTACGTTGTATTCACCAGCGGAATCAAAGACACCCGATCATCACGTGGTGCTTCAAGCAAAGAAGCTTTGGCAACGGTGCATACTAAGGGTGAACACTTTAGAACTTGAAATTTATGTGCATGAGGGATCATCTTATAATGCTACCGCTGCCTACTAAGCAATACAAGATGCATAAAGGATTAACATCACAGGCAATTCATAATATGTGATATGATATGGTTTTCTTCTTTGTGCTTTCGATCTCCATCTTCAAGCACGAACATGATCTCCATCATCACCGCATAGCATCAAGGTCAATGACGCTTCTTCATGGTTGTCGCCCACCAGCTTCAACTATTACAACTACTTTGAATAGACACGCAGGTCTTAACAAAATTAAAGACAACCATATGGCTCCGCCGTTGCCAACTTACAATAAGGAACATTGCATACATCAAATGTAATCACAATCATGGCCATATCACATCATCAGACACCCTCGCAAAACAAAGTTAGACGCCTACTTTCTTTGCATATTTTACGTGGTTTGGGGCTTTCAATAAGTGTCGCTCTAACTTACGAACAAGAACCACAACATTGATACTAGCATTGTTGATTACCCGTTGTAAATTGGATCTTAACTATGCTAGGAGAAACAGCACCGCAGAGCCACTTATGCAATACAAGTTGCATGTTAAGCGTGGAGCAAGTCTCATGAACGATGTCATGTAAGGTTAGCCCGGCCGCTTCATCCCAACATACCGCAAGATGCAAAGTACACAAAAGCAATCTACAATAAAGCATCAACGCCCACAATGACCATTGTGTTCTACTCAGGCAACAGATCTACATATAGACACGGCTCGATACCAATCAGAGGGGTTCGTAGCATGGAAAACAAAATTTTCTATCGCATACAAACAAACAAGCCAAGATCTATCTACTAGATTGTAGCAACGAGTCGATAGTGGAACTCACCTCAAGATTCCAAAGCGTTAACGAGAGCAGATTCTCGTGGTGGTGTAGTCGCATTCTTCCGATCTCAAGATCGCAGAGACGATCCTTCCAAGCCTGCGTTCCAGCGCCTCCCGCAATGGTCACATCGCTCGGATTGACGAAGACCTTCCTCTCCCTTGTTCCAAAGAAGCGGAGGTTGTAGCACTCTCATGATTCCGGCAAAGACAACGGCGTGGTACCTAAGTAGAGGGAGATCCCAGGCTTCGCTTAAGCTTGCAAGTAGTATGGTGGAGCTTATGAGAGAGGCTATTAGTGGTCTAGTAATTAGACACACCAATTAGAAGGCTCTAAACCAATTAGAAGGCTCTAAACTGAAATAGCTCTAAACCGGGGTTTAGGTCTAGGGTTTAGATTAGAGGATAGGAACTTGTGTGTCTTAGGAGGGAGCCCCGCCTCCTTATATAGGTGGGAGGGCTGGCGGCCAGGGAGGAGTGGAGTCCTCCCCAACTCGGCATGGTGGTGGCAGCGCTGGAGGAGGTCTCCTCTCCAACTCGGTTTCCTCTTCTCCTCCTCTTTCCACTTTCCAAAACTTGTCGTTTGACTTTCAAACTAGCCGTTTGACTTTTAAAATTATGATTTAAATAAACCCTTTATTTTGGACAGCGAGAACACTTAGTACATGATGCAATCATTCCAATATGTAATGACACATTCATGTACCCTTCCCCCTCCGGAGTGCCTGACATTCCGGGACCTTCTAGAATGTTCCCGATGAAAACACCGGAACCATTCCCCAACTCCGAAACGGGACTTTCCTTATATGAATCTTATTCTCAGGACCATTCGGATCTCCTCGTGATATCCCGGATCCCATCCGAGACCGAACAACATTCGGTCTCTTTCTCATAATACCATAACTACTCAAACAACGTCAATCCTTAAGTGTGTCTCCCTACGGTTCGTGAATTATGCGGACATGATCGAGACACTTCGATCAATAACCAATAGAGGAATCTGAAATTCATATGGCTCCCACATATTTCTACGATTACTTTGCGATCGAATGAACCACTTACATACGATACCAATTTCCCTTTGTCTCACGATATGTTACTTATCCGGTTATGATCGCCGGTATCTCTGCATACCTAGTTCAACCTCACATCGATAAGTACTCTTTCTCGCTCCGTGATATGTGATCCCTTGTGACCAAGTCACATGCTTGCAAGCTAATTGGATGACATTTCACCGAGAGGGCCCAGAATATCTATCCGTCATGTGGATGGACAAATCCCACTCTTGATCCATGTTTTCAACCAATACTTTCCAACACTCAATGCCACCTTTATAGCCACCTATTTACGGTGGTGTTTGATGACATCAAAGCATCCATCCGGTAAAGGTGATATGCATGATCTCATGGTCGAAGGAATTAGGTTACTATGTATCAGAAAGCATATAGCAATTGAACTATTGAAATGACTTGATCTTTATGCTACGCTTATCTATAGGAGTATGTCCATCACATCATTCTCCTAATGATATGACCCTGTTGTTAATAACATCTCTATGTTCTTGATCAGGAAACAATGATCATATATTAACCAACAAGCTAGTTTAACAAGAGGATTTACTAGGGACTCTTATTTTAGTTTACAAATCACACAAGTATTAATGTTTCCGGTTAATACAATTATAGCATGGTATGTAAACATTTATCATAAGTATGAAGATATGATAATAACCACTTTATTATTGCCTCTTGGGTATATCTCCAACAAATTGAGTGATATAACGAAAAGTGAGAGAGTGCCTGGTTTATTGATACTAGCCACCAAGGAGGATATGAGAGGGTTTCGTGAGGATCCTACAGCCATGCCACTTGTGCTCATGTATAAGGGCGAGGTATTGGTTTCTAACGACATGACCTCTATTTCTCTTGGTGTCTCTTCTGTTTTGCAGGATTTTAGGGATGTGTTTCCAGAATACGTACCCGCAGGTTTGCCCCCATTGCGTGGTATAGAACATCAAGTGGACCTAATTTCTGGCGCCACACTTCCCAACCGTGCACCTTACAGGACTAATCCCGAAGAAACTAAAGAAATTCAGAAGCAAGTACAAGCGTTGCTGGATAAAGGGTACATTCGTGTCTCTCTTAGCCCTTGTGTTGTTCCTGTTATTTTAGTTCCTAAGAAAGATGGTACATGGCGCATGTGTGTTGATTGTAGAGCGATTAATAACATCACTATTCGATATCGTCATCCTATTCCACGCTTAGAGGATATGCTCGATGAATTGAGTGGTGCTGCTGTTATCTCTAAAATTGACTTGCGTAGTGGTTATCATCAAATTAGGATGAAAGAAGGGGATGAATGGAAAACTGGTTTCAAAACTAAATTCGGTTTGTATGAGTGGTTAGTTATGCCGTTTGGTCTTACTAATGCACCTAGTACTTTCATGCGTTTGATGAATCATGTTTTGAGAGAGTTTATTGGTCGTTTCGTGGTTGTTTACTTTGATGATATACTCATATACAGCCACACCGAATCTGAACATTGCACTCATATTAGACAAGTTTTGCAAGCGTTACGTGATAATAAATTGTATGCTAATCTTGAGAAGTGTACATTTGCAAAAGATAAGGTCATATTCCTAGGATTTGTTGTTTCTAAGCATGGAGTAGAGGTAGATCAATCTAAAATTGAATCAATTCAGAATTGGCCTACTCCGATGAATGTTAGTCAAGTGCGTAGTTTCCACGGTCTCGCTGGTTTCTATAGGCGCTTTGTGAAAGATTTTAGCACCATTGCTGCACCATTAAATGATTTGACAAAGAAATGTGTTCCTTTTGTATGGGGCGCGGCTCAAGACATTGCATTTGATACATTAAAACGTTTGCTTACTTCTGCACCATTACTTGCATTACCTGATTTTTTGAAGCAATTTGAAGTTGAATGTGATGCTAGTGGTATAGGCATAGGTGGCGTTTTGATGCAAGAGGGTCGACCTATAGCTTATTTTTCTGAGAAATTGACTGGTGCTCGTTTGAATTATTCTATCTATGATAAAGAATTGTATGCACTTGTTAGAGTACTTGAGGTTTGGCAACATTATTTGTGGCCAAAAGAATTCATCATACATTCTGATCATGAAGCATTGAATACTTGAAAGCTCAATCAAACTTGCATAGAAGATTAGCTAAATGGGTTGAGTTCGTTGAGTCTTTTCCTTACATCATTAACTATAAGAAGGGAAAAGAAAACGTTGTTGCTGATGCTCTTTCTAGGAAGAACATGCTATTAACCAATCTTGATGTTAAAATTCCTGGATTAGAAGCTATTTGTGCACTTTATGCAACTGACCATGATTTTGCTAAACCATATCGCTTGTGTGCTCTTAGAAACGCATGGGATAAGTATCATATACATGATGGATATTTGTTTCGAGCTAACAAACTATGTATTCCAGGATCGTCGTTGTGTTTGTTCTTAGTGCAAGAATCACATGCTGGTGGTTTGATGGGTCACTTTGGGCGTGAGAAGGCATTGGTCATGCTTGCTGATCATTTTTATTGGCCCAAGATGAGGCGTGATGTGTACAGATTTGTGAGCCGATGTATTACATGCCACAAGTCGAAATCTAAGTTGAAGCCTCACGGTTTGTATACACCTCTCTCTGCACCGACTATTCCATGGGAAGACATTAGTATGGATTTTGTGCTAGGTCTACCTAAAACTCAGAGAGGTCATGATTCTATATTTGTGGTAGTGAATAGGTTCTCTAAGATGGCTCATTTTATTGCCTGCCACAAAAGCGACGATGCATCGCATGTTGCTAACCCGTTTTTCTGGGACATCATGAGATTACATGGAGTACCAAAGACGATTGTTTCTGACCGTGATGTGAAATTCATGAGCTACTTTTGGAAGACCTTATGGGGCAAGCTAGGAACAAAGTTGCTGTTCAGTACTACATGTCATCCCCAAACAGATGGTCAAACGGAGGTGGTGAATCGAACATTGTCATAGCTACTAAGGACCATGATTAAAAAGAATCCGCGAGAGTGGGAAGAGTGTTTGCCACATGTTGAGTTTGCTTACAACAGGGTTGTGCATTCTACTACTCAGCTTTGTCCTTTTGAGGTGGTGTATGGTTTCAAGCCATTGACGCCACTTGATATGTTGCCTCTGCCATTACATGAGAGAGTTGATATGGAGGCATCAAAACGTGCTGATTATGTGAAAAAAATACATGAGAAGACTCGAGAGACTATTGAGAAGAAAGACAAGAACATTGCTGCTGCAAGGAATCAAGCAAGGAAAGAAGTGTTGTTCGAGCCTGGAGATATGGTTTGGGTGCATCTACGCAAGGATAGGTTCCCACTACTTCGAAAGTCAAAATTGAAGCCACGTGGTGCTGGTCCTTACAAGGTGTTAGCCAAGATTAATGATAACGCCTACTCGGTTGATATACCTATTGAGGAGTTTGGTGGAGTTAGCAATAGCTTCAACGTTGCTGATTTGTCACCATATGCTGGAGAAGACCTTGGAGCGTCGAGGTCGACGCCTTTTGAAGGGGGGGGGAGATGATGAGGACATCCCTATAATTACACCTACCCCAATGACTACTAAAGATGCTACAACTGTTGCAAGAAAGGATCAGTCCAATGAGATTAGAATTGGACCTATTACAAGAGCTCGTGCTAAGCTACTGGAACAACAAGTGAATTTACTCCTAAACGAATCCGGTACTTTGATTGATGAGAACTTTATACTGCCTAAGTCTATGCATTTATGTATGATCAGGTTCGTTGGAGAAACAAGCATGGCGCGAGGAGGAGAAGGGCTACAAGAGAAGCCCAACATGATGATCGCCCAAGGATGCGCGAGGGAGGAGCGGGAGGAAGGCGCAAGAGAAGATCATCAAGATGGAGGCAAAAAGATCTGCCACGACCGGAGTGTCCGGCCAGATCCACCCGGACTGTCCGGCCTGGTCGAGAGGCAAACTGGCATGGACATTCAGTATGCCAGTTCGGATACTACCCGGACACCACCTGGAAACTTCAAAGTTTCCGGCCAGACCGGACTGTCCGGCACACTTCACCCGGAGTGTCTGGCCTGACCGGACTGTCCGGCCGAATTCGACCGGAGTGTCCGCCCGCCGACCGAATCTGGTCCGAGTCGGTTTGTATCAGTTTGAGTCGTTTGCGTTTAGTTTCGGTTTCTAGTCGCTCCAGCCGCCCTTATAAGCTATGGGACGACCTCTAGTTAGGGTTTAGACCACGTTAAAATATTTTGGAGTTGTTTCTTTCATAGAACCTCTGGAGTTATCCTGTGTTCGAATCTACCAACTATAATTGAGTGTGATATGTTGTTCCATTGGGAATTAGTAGATTGCATACTACCGTTCGTGGTCACGGCTGCGTGCGCAAGAGCGTGGTGTTGTGAATATCCTACAAGGTTCGAGAGCTGTTGCATTGGCATCAGGAATCGAGCGGGAGAGTTTATAGCTACAGGCTAGTTATCTATCATCCACCATTATCATTGCCATCCGCTTACTGAGAAGATCGAGCCACCCCATATCATGTGGTTTAAATAAGAACTTCAGCTAAAACCACGACATGTCTTATGGACCCAAGGGAGTAGTAATAAAGTCAATTGCATTTTAACATTCCATCTTGTGGTGTTCCTTCTGTCATGTAGTATCTACTGTGATGAACCTGATATAGTTCGCCCTGCAACTTCATACTCCCCTGAACACGCGCTGGAGGTGAACGAGGAGCAGCAGTGGAGACGTGACCCAGCATGCGGCAACGCCCAGCAGGTCCTTCCCCGGCGAGCAGCAGCGAAGATGTGACCCCGCACAGAGGTCGTGCACCTGGGCGGCTTGATCTCCACGGATGTTATTTCGCTATATTATTATTTATGTTACTCTCTACAGATGTCATTGCTCTCTACGGAGTAAATTAAATGTCCACTGTTTTTACATATGTGATGTTTTCTAGAACATATTTGCCTGATTAAGAAACATTTTGCACAATAATTCATGTCGCTGGGAGGGGAAAGTGGTATCCATCGTCACATTCTATATGTCAACTATACTGTATTTGACTTGTTTATCATAGCCTTTCACTGTCTAGGCATCCAATGGATTGTTGGAGGCTGCAAATAATAATGCGGCAACGCATGCTTTGGGCGGTTTGAGTTTTCCTCCCGACAGTCTTTTCTCTTATATTCTTTCGAGTTCTCTTCAGCAGTCTTTCCTTATATTCTCCACGTCTACTTGTTTGTTATCTGCTTACCATTGAATTGTATTAATGTTTAAAATAGCAATTTACAAATTGGCAAAAGGTGATTTTTTTATTCACTTACCTCTTTCTCATAATATTTCTTATGCATGACTAATATATCTTTTTAAAATTGTTTAACAACGTGAAAGTCGAGGAACACGCCCCAAGGTGCACACTTAAGAAGTTTATCCATCTGAATTAAATGGATATATTAATCTAAAGAGAGTTACCTAATTTATATGGATAATTTTGCTAACATCTCAGAGCAGCATAAAAACATATCAGTAGAGAGTAGAGTTAAAATCTAGCAAGGAATGTAGAATCCACTATTAGGAGCTACTCTTGCCTAAATGGAACAGACATGCTCGAACCCTTCAATTGTGGACATGGAAGGACAACGACCTATGTTAGTGGTCTTGCAAATTCGGGGCAGTGCGGCTGTGTGCAGGCGCTTTGGACAGAGGCAGGGTGGTCGCCGGTGGTGGATCTCTCCATGCAGTCGTTTATAGAGGCGAGGGGAATCGACGGTGGCGTGTAGCGTCGGCGGAGGTAGCGTGCAGCGTCGGCGGAGCAGGCGTGCAAGGTGGCATTGGCGTCGCGCTCACGGCGATGACGATTTGAGTTTGATATTCCTCTAAAAGTCCAGAGATTTAGCATTTTTTTAGGGAGAGAGTTTGCAGTTATGTGCTTACCTTCGCTCTGGGCTGGTGTTGGGCCTAATCTCCATCGACGTAGAAAACATTTTGTTACACGGAAATGTGAAAAGACCCATGCTACAAATCCGTTGGATCAATTCATACTACTCCATGTCTTGGACCAGTAAAAGGAACCTATTGCCCGACAAACAAGAAATTCCCTTGCTATTACATTCTCTGTGTGTACTTATAGCCAACTACTTAGTATCATTGAGTTGTATTAATGTTTAAAAATAGTGTTTTATAAATCTTTTATTGTGTGAAAGGCGGGGTCTACATCACGTAACACTCGATGTCACTCGATGAGTATCATTGAGTTTTATTAAGGCCAATGTTGGCGACTAGGTATACTCGGAGTCACCGCACTAAGGTGTCGCTCGTGTCCCTGCTAGCGATTTCTTTTGTAGGAGTCTAGGATGGCAGCCTTCTTGGGGTTTGCCGGCAACTCACCTTCCACCCTCTCATATCCCAAGAGTTCTCCATGTCTTCTTCCAACATCTCCTCCTCAACATATTGTTTTATAAATCATTTATTGTGAGAATGTTAGGAGATGGTGGTACATCGCACTATCCCATAGTCAAAGCTTGGGCTGGACCTGACGAAAGCGGTATTTCATTCTTGGCAAACATTGTTGCAGTATAAAGGTTTAGCCTATTTTTCTAGCTTGGGGTTGCACAACAAATGTTGCACTACAAAATTTCACATTGTTCATAACGAATTGTGATCACACCTCATTAAGAAACAGTAAAACTCAGCTACTTAGGAGCCACCACAGCGTTTTGACATTTGCAGCTGTCAGATTGCACTTCTAAACGTCCCAGATCCTCGTGTCGTTGTGGTCTTTTTACCCCGCCTGTTTCATCCGGCCCAACAGTTGTAGGGCTACTGCTCCGAAGATTGACCTGGGCGATCGCTGATTAACTGGGCCACCTAGGCCTTCCATACGGGTTTTCTTTCGGTCTGTGCTTGCCTTCTTCCTTGCGCTGGTATGACTAATCTCGAAGGACCTCATCAGGGTCTCGGGGATAGGATGGGGATGAGATGGGAGGCATCTCGACCTCCAAATCGTAGCCACGCTCGGGCGGAGGTGACGGTGAAGTGCCTCTCCCTTGCAGGTTAATTCTCCAGCGCTGCTCCATCGTCTTGCCTTTCTCTCCCCGTCCACTTTCTCGGCAGCAGGCGGTTGTCGAGCTTTAGGTCTAGCAGTGTCGATGAAGAGGAGAAGGATGCTTCGGTGGTTTCAGCGGCGGTGCGTGTGATGGGTATGTGGCCGCCATGAGGAATTTCTGCTCCGCCTCTTTGCCACTTACACCTCTCCCTGGCTGAATCTCCGCCTGGTCGTGACGTGTCATCCACTCCCATGGGTACTCTGTCCCTCTACTTGGTTGTATTCTGGTCGCGTTGGTGCTGACGCTCCTCTCAATAGCTGGGATGGTGAGGGTGATGTATATTTTCGAATTTTAATGTTCCTGCACTTTAGTATGGCATGATTCATCATTTCTTGTTTGATTGACAGGAGCTAGCAGCATTTTCATTGATCAAGATTGACACGTGGATACAAGGCTTTTGCCAACTATTATCTTTCCCGTTTACATAAGTTGATAGGACATAGAAGGTAATTATAGATTCCACGTACAAGATTGAACTCGTTACATACCTATGAGTTGTACGTATTGTACTGTTAAGTCTGTAGGTTAGGCTCACAGTAATAACTACGTGCTTGCTGAAAGTGCTGATACGAAGTAACAAATGGCTTTTTCTGTTTCTGATAATTTTCATGATGTTTGTACATAAGATAGTCTTTTTATCAAGTTAATGGTAATCACAATTAATAACATATATGCTAATATAGTTTTGCTACTGTTTGCAGGTCACCTACAAGGCAGTGTCTTTTGCCTTCAGCATATTGTCCGCTAGTCATGTTACATATGTAAGTAAGATACTACAATATGTGACAATCGAATGGTGAATTACCATGTAATCAAAGTTAATAGGTTTCCTTGATCATATTAGCCTCCCACCATTTTGTGCTTTAATTGGATAAGATTATTGTGTGGCATTGCAATGTATTTATGTCCATCTATTTTTCCGTTTGTTCCAGTAAACTATTGCTCCACTGGATTTGACTGTTCTAGCTGATCTCCCTCTCGTCCAACATACTTATCCAATCATCTACTGTTTAGGACACGTGTTCTTATGTTAAACAGATAGCTCATTTTTGCATGTCCCAATATTTGCCGCACTTTATGTACCCACGTGTATTGACTCAAGCTGATACTCTCTTTCTTTACCATGCTTCATTTTTCTTCACATTTATTATGAATAACTCACTGAAGATTGTTTAGAGCGAAGATATGCGTTACGCTGACTGTGGTTTCTCTAAGTTATTTTCAACTTGGACATTTTGTCTGCCTAGGAGCCTCCACAGCGATTTGGGAGCCTGGACCATCCGATCTGGCAATCTAATGGTCTGCAGCGAGTTACTTAGTCCCGAAACTTACAACGATGGTTTAGTTCTCTTCATCATCGCCTGGAGCTGTCCAGCCTCGTTGCTGGGCTGCTGCTCCACAGAAGGAGTTGGACGTCACCTGCTTTGTCGGGCCGTCGAACTATTAACTCGGCCGAAAATTTCTTCAAACACGTCGATTGCTCACTACGAGATCCACTTCCCTTCCTGGTCACGGCCCTTGCGGTCGATGGAGATCGAGGCGATGTGGTTTTCACGCACGCCGATACAATCCTCCGTGCCTAGTGCGGTGGGGGCGAAGCGGCGTTGCGGCTGCCGAGTGATGCATTGCGGTGTCCAGAACGATCAATGGAGTTATGCGTTACTGTCTCGCCTATTTCATGCGCTGCTTTGTTTTGTTGCCTCAGGATTCTCTGCCTCATCATCGTGTTCCCTTCCCTCCTTGTGGGCGACAAAGACTGTATGGCCAACATAGCTCTCACTCACGGTCGATGGTGAGGCGGCGGAGATGGTGGGTGCGAGGCGGCGACATGAAGGTATGGCTGGCTCGTCCCTTACACAATAGGGTGAGGCGCTCCTGCTGGCACGGGGAGGTAGTCGAAGCCCTAGATTGGCAAGCCAGATTCGAGCATGGTGGTGGTCGGTGAGGCTGGAGTGCGGCCATGACCTCCATCTCGGTAAGTAGCTACGTAACACGAGCCTTCCATGCCTACAGTTTTTATGTGCGATCTCCTTTTTTGTTTCTCTAGCAGCCAAGTTGTTTACCTAGGTAGCTAGCCTCATGTATTTGTGCGGATCTGCTATGTATGTTGGACTCGCTCCCCAATTCCTCCCTTCATGTGGTTTCATCATGAGGTCCAAGATGCAACTATTCAATCTGGTTACTGTACAAAAATGTCAATGGTATCCACATATTATTTGACATATAACAGGAACAAGTTAACATGGGCCAAATTATGTACATCATATTTGCTTACAGCACTATATCTCATATAAGTTTCAGCAGAAATTCCAGAAACTGATCACAAGAATGAGAGAATCACCCACCGCTCAATAATCCAGGGAGGCAAGGCTAGCCCTGGGGGATGCCTGCTGCAGCGCTGCTTTGTGTCGAGGTCACTGATCTGACCTTGCCGTCAATAGAGAAGCCTGCTAGCTTAATGACCAGTTGCCCATCTTCCGACAGTGGGTGATGATGAGGAGGAGCAGACCATGCTACCGTCAGCGGCTTGGGGGCGCAAATGAGGATAATGAGGAAGCTTTGCCAAGTCAAGAGAACACGGTGCAAGGTAGCTGGCTCTGGCTGCTCACCCTTCCTATCTTTGTGACCTCGCTCTCCATATGTTTCCTAACTTACAGATTTCTCCCCCATGAATTGTTTCTATCTGCTAACAAATTGTAAAAAAAATGTTTTTTGACATGAGTACAACTGACTGAGACCACGGAGTTATGGTGCATCTAATTTATTCCTTTGGCCTTATGACCTATCAAAAGGCATCTATTAGAATGTTCTATGGAAGGCAAGCGACTAATTCTTATATGCCTTGAGTGCAAATGGATTTTATTGCTGGTTCCCAAAGTGTCTTGGACAATTCTACGATATCATTTGTATTATGACTTGTCAATGATCTGACTATCCTCTAAGCTTCTTAAGCTCCTAGCATGTCTACCACCATCGAGAAATGATTGTCTTCTTTAGTGAGAAACTCCACCAAATGAAAGAGGATTCTAAAATATTTTCGAACAGTCCCAAGTACCCTCTTGAATACATCTATGCTGAAGGTTGTATGTGTTGTTATAACTAGAGTCGTCTTTCACCCCCATCTTAAAATTAAGTTGTTAACTAAGTTGCTGAATAACGTACACACTATTTCTTCAATAATTATGGATTATGGATGCGGCCTGTATGATATGGTTACTTGTACAGATTGTTTCATACCACTTGCCTTTTTTTTGAATTGTTTGTTCATTGAATTCTTACATGGAGGTGCTTGTTCTGATGCATGTCAGCTCTTAACCGATGGCTTAGATTGAGAAATTTGATGAGCATTGTTCCAAGAACAGTTGTTTCGTTTTTACTACAAAAGGTTTTTTCAATTGCTATAGTTGCCTTCATATAAGTACGAATTTATTGCATTTCTTATTTTCTTTTCTATTTCTGGGGCCGAGGTTTCATTTACATTGTATCATTGACACTGTATATTATTACTAGGTGTGGAATGGTTCCCCAAAACCATTATCAACAATCAGTTAACAACTGGTCCATTGGTTACTTGAAGGTTTATCAGAAGCCCTCTTGCTACATGTGTATGTTTTTAAAGACATTTGTTAAATATATAGTTTTTACTTATCCATGAAGTTTCTAATTGTTAATTCACTATGTGCAGATAATTCCTTTCCTTTGGAAGCACAATATTCTCCACCTGAACGGACTTGGAGCTAGGCTTGGAAATATTGGTCTCCTGGATACACATATGTTTTAATGTCTGTTTAATTACTTTTCACTGAATTTTACATCTCAAATCAAAGAGTTGGGCAAGTAAGTACACTTGCTCTACTTAGGTGCTCTCACGCTATGATGAATTAGGTATCCCAACCCCAGCCATCATTTAATTTCGAATATGCTTATTCACTATCTGACCTAATTCCAGTTGGCAGTTGTTAACCAAAATTTAAGTGATGCACCTTTTTTGGCAGCTATTATACTTCTTGTGTGCATATGAATTAGATTTAAGGTACATACAAGTTTTCTATATAAGTGAAGGCATCAAGTTAATCCCTAGATATATGTTTAGTTCATGTACAAATTTAAGGCTGAACTGTTACTTATATGGAAGTGGGCTATGATGAGAATAAGAGGCTTGTGATTTTATTTGAATCATTTTCATCGAGGGATCAATTGAATATGAACTCTGTATGTCATTTGATTTGAAAAAATAGAGAACTCTTAGTTGAGCAACTCAATCCTGTTTCTTTAACAAACTCTCTGTCTTGCATATTTGATGTAGCCCGACCTATGGTCGTTACCACATCAAGGTCTCCAACTCATGCCAAGTCGTCATGGACTCCAAAGGTGAATCTGTTCCTCTATGCGAGCCCACTTCCTACCTTTTTGGAATGGTATACTACTTCATACTCCGTCTCATATTCATGATAGGTTCACACCAACAAGTATGGAGGCAAGGAAGGAAGCCCGGAGCATCAAGCTCGACAATAAGGACGCTTGGAAGAGGAGATGGCAGAAGACACATGCAGTGATACTACGCTCCCGTGGCCAATCATCAAGTCGGCCATCGCCTCGACGCCTTGCACTGCCACAGATTACCTCCCCAAGCGGTACTAGGTCATCAAGTCCTAGTACCCGTGATAAAGTGTTTCACACAAGACAAAGTTAGCTGGGCCACAACCCATGTATCCCCCTTATTATGTTGCAACCCTAGATTTATTCCCAAGCTACCCCTATGTAAGTGGTTGGCCTATATATAGCTCCCACCCCCTCATGTATCCCTTAGGCATAGATGAGAGACTAAATACAACCCTCTTTGTGGAATCTTTAGTTTGCCTCATCCCCTTTTACCAAAGGGGATCGACTATCGTCACCACCTCATTGGAGTTTGCATCGCGCCACCCTCGTTATACAAGGCCTTGGCATCGGTATCCCTTTGCCAAGACGTCAAGACCCTCTCCAAGGTGTTCTTTCCTCTCCGCGTGGGATCGAGGGAGCATGTTGACCGATCTTTTCTTGCGAGGATTCTATCAGACCGATGGCCACCGGCGGGAGCAATCGGCCTTGTATCGTGTGGGTTTTGCGTGTGTTCATCGTGTTCTTCGCGAGGTGTGCATCCGCTTTCGCTACCTTCTCCCTTTTCCCTCGCTTTCCCATCGATTTGACCACGAGATCCGTGAAGATCGGGCCACCCCTGAGGTTACCACTTAACATCTGGTATCAGAAGCTTTTGGTTGCCACGGATTTCTCATCGATTTGGTCATTTCCCCATAAATTCGAAAATTCCACCAAAAATAGCCTCAATTCGTGTTTTGGACCGATCTGTGATTTGAGTCCGTTTTGATAGGTTTTGATCTGTGGATTACTTGCTAAACTTGTCGATCTAGCTTGTCATGTGTTCCCATGGCCTAATTCCATCATTTACCCCTTCGATTTGGTGTTTTTCCTCAAGATTTTCCGCCCAAATCGCCCCAAAATCGCGAAATCGCGTCAAATCTGCGCGTCCTAGGTATAAACGGTACTACCGGGCCCAAAAAGCGGTACTACCGCACTTTCAAGATTACTAGGGGTCCAAAAGCGGTACTCTGCTTGGGACTGAAAAGAATCAATGATTCAGATTTGACCTCTCATCGTTTTGAGCATAATTTTTGCATACGAACTCAGATTTTGGTGTTCTTTAGCTCGTTTCAAAGAGGACAAGGAGCTCTACATCATTATCCAAGTGGTTCATGCTATCCAAATTCCGTGAGCAAGGCGAAATCCACCAATAAAGGGTGAAGATCGGCGATGAAAGGTGTAACAACCTCGGACCCTACGCTCTAAGTTCAAGTCTGGATGAACCAAAAGTGGTTAAGGGTTTTACCCCAGGGCCACCCACGTGTAGGCCCGTCGGCCGCCCTAACCACTTCCAAGAACATCGGGACAAGAGCGAGCGGCGTAGGCAACATGCGAAGAGATCAAATACATACACAAGTGAGTATGTATGCAAGCTACCTTACAACAGTTCTCAGAGCCATACCATCTAAAAGAAATAGAAATATTGCAACGCCATACGGCAAGATCCAAATATCCTAGATATAAATAACAGTGTAGGATAGCTCCTCATACATCAATCAACAGAGTATCAAGCGGAAGCGGGAAACAAGATCCGAGTACGGATAAGAAGCAAATCGGCATAAGATGCCACATAAGTAAGCACATCCCGCCCACAGATCTCACGGATCCCCATCCCCGGAATCTCTACACCGAGTGATCGTTGCCAACATCATTTGTCTCCTCCACCCAGTATCCATCTTGCGAATACACCTGTTCATCTGAATCAAACAATTTATCGTGTGAGACCCTAGGGGTACTCAGCAAGTCTTTATGCCTCTAAAGGGGACATATACCTGGGGTGACGTAATTGCAGCAAAAGATAATAACTAACAAGCCTATAGATACTCGCTATCCATCCGCCTAACCAATGATAGGCGGATGTCCGTTAATTAGAAACAACAGTTATAACAGTATAAAGTAACAGATCCATCCTCCTTCTCGCTTACCGACGAGAAAGCGGACGAACAACCCATCCGTTGGCAGTTTTATTAACCATTCCATGAATATTGCACTAATTACTAGTCAGATATTTAGTCAAATTAAAGACGGTACTTTAGTTATACTTGTCTATGATCGAGAAACTGTGCTCCAAGTCGTCCATAACCGCGGACACGGCTTTCAGAAAGATTTACCCTGCAGGGGTGCACAAATAGCAACACACACACGATCGACCTCGGAAAAACCAAATCAAAATCCAACGAGGCTTTCACGACAAAACAATCACAGGATTCATAAAATATTTCAGGGCGCCACCCTACTAAGCTACCCGCAACGAAGTTGGCCGGCTTCGGAACGGACCCAGGGTTTGTGTGGACGGCGATAAACGACTGGAAACCCGAAAGTGTGACTGGGCTTGTCGATACAGCGAAAACGTGTCACGATCCAAAACAGTACAGGTGCTCCATGCACAATCTTAAATAAAGCAGTAAAGTATGGCATAAGTACATGATAGTAATAAAGCCCCAAACTACTTTGTGGCTCCAAGAAATAAAGTACAAATCAAGCTCATGCAAAGGAGGATTCATAGAGTCTCCCGTATGTGGATAGTGCGAATAGTCGAGGAACAGGTATCAAGTACTCGGGGTCCTACGGGACACAAGTGAGCATGAAAAACCAAATAACATATATTGCCCACCGGTGTCTCTTTCATTAGTTATCCCATTACTACTCAAGTTATGTTGTTTAGGTACCTCGTTATCCACCAGACACTCACAAACCCTACACATGCAATTCTACGATTCGCAAGGCTCAAGCAACTCCTGTAGTAAGGGTTCATAGGATGGAGGAACAGGCTTCAGTGGGGTTTAAAAGTAAAGGCCATGCAATACTTGGAATTCAGTTTAATGCAATCGCGACTCAATGATGCAAGAATAAGATAGAAGCAATAGGTACTATATGTATGCAAGCATGTGGTAGTGCTTGCCTGGCAGCTCAGTTGAAGCGAGGGATGGATCTGGGTAGTACTCCTAGGATTCCTGATAATTCCCCTGCTCGGCATCTATTCGAAAGAAGAACCAAACAAACAAGGGCCAACATAAATAAAGTGCACAAGCATATAAATAAATTGCGACAAACAACCAAGCATGCCATGATGAATGATTCACAATTTACATGGCAATAATGTAGCATGGCTAAGGTAAGGTGTGGGGACAAGAATAAACCATTTTATTAAGTTTTTAGTCATGTTTTGCCCCCATAACACTTGCTGTCCACTTAATATTTATATGATGCATGCTACAATTCATATCAAGGAATGCGTAGTTAGAACGGGCTCGTCGCGCTGATCGATTTAGACATATTATTTGTCAAATTTGGAGTTATAGAATTAAAGTTATTAATTAATTAAGAAAAGGCATTTTTATTGCAATTTAACAATTTCGAAAATTTGAATTAGACAAACATTATGTTGGATGGTATATTTGAATTCCTCACATTTTTCTGATTCAAAAACATATATTATTTGTATTATTTGCGTTTGCCAATTAAGAGTTATTTAATTTCTGGATTTAAAATCATTTTAAACATTTGTGGAAAACATTTTTATTAACAGAAAAGGACGCAGGTTTTTTATACTCACACAGATCTAACCACCACATTGAGTGGGCCAGGCTCGAAGTCGGCGCTTCTGACAAGCAGACGAGGAGGAGCTCTCGACTTTGCTGTGCTTATATGAGGCCAGGTGGGGCCGGGCGCTTAGCGGGGCCACACGTGAGCGGGCGAGAGGAACGGCGACACGTGGCCGAGACGGGGACTGCGGATTGAGGAACCAAAAAGCCTGGGTATCTTTTTATAAAAGGGCAACCACGGATGACAGGTGGATCTAGGCTGGAGCGCGGGTTGAGGAAACAAAAGGGCAGGGGGGCATTCGGAAAAGGGCCTCGGTTACTGTTTTTCTTCTCGTCAGTTTCGTCAGACGTAGACACCAGCGCGGCGGGGGGGGGGGGATCGATCCCGTGACCTAGCGCGTGCGCACGGCGGCCGCTACCGCTGGGACGAGCTCGGATTGGTGATGAGAAATGACGGCGCGGCCAGGTGAGGTTACTGTGGCACAACGACGGGAAAACGAACGCGAGCGCGGTGCACAGAGAGTGCTCGTCAGAGTGTGTGGCGTGTCCAGGAAGCAGATCGGCAAGAGGTGTCTGGTAGGGTCGGATGCTCACCGGGAGTGGTTCGGTGGTAGCGGATCGGCCTGGGACGCAGGGGAACGACGGCAGAGCTGACGACCCGAGTCTAGGGTTTCTCATCGGCTTGATGAGGTGCAGCGTGTACCGGCCATCTCCTCCTCGCCGCCGTGTACTGGGACGGTCCAGGGGCTCCACTAGTTCTTCCTCGGCACCCCAACTCCACGCCCGCCTCCTCCTAGCTACGGTGGGGAGCTGATGCCGACGGTGGGCGATCTAAGATGGAAGAGAGGGTTGGCAGGGTAGATGGGGAAGGGTGGTGAAGGGCAGCACCCAGGTGAGATCTGGAGAGGCTGCAGGCGGCAGGGGAGGGGTAGATAAGGACAGAGGAGAGGGAGAGATGCACATGGGGGCTCGGTGGGAAAAAGGTGGTGTGCACCTTTTTCTTCTCCCTCTCTCACGCGTGCTGCGAGGCGCGGGAGGCCAGGGGAGGCTGCATCGTTGGGGCCAGCTAGGCAGTGCAAGGTGGCTCGGTGGGGCTTGCTTGGCAGCGGGAGAGAGAGGAACAGAGAGGGTAGAGGTAATGGCTCGGCTAGGGTTTGTTCTAGCCAAGGGGTAGCTAGGTTGGGGGTTTGGGTCGGGCCAGGTAGAAGGGTTGGGGTTGGGGCCGAACCAAGCCACAAGGCTGGCGGTGGCCTCGATTTGGGGAGAGGGGAGTGGTGAGGTGAGTGTAGCTAGGGTTTAGCTAGGTGTAAAGAGAGAGGGAAGATAGCTAGGTGTAGCTAGAAAAAGAAAGAGGGGAGGGAGTAAAAGATATCACATGTATGCACACATGCATGTGTAGATGATGGACAAGGTTAGGAGAGATAGATGGATGAGCTAGGGTTTGGAGTGGATAAGAAACACCAAGGAAGTTTGAATTAAGACAAAGGGAGAAAACCAAAAGGACCAAGAGAGAGAGAGAGAGGTGGGAGGAAAAGATGATCTTTTTGCATGTGGCATTCCCTCATGCACATGATAATATTTGGTGAAAACAAAATATATATCCCATGTATGCTTGACAAAGAGAATTTCCACTAAAAGAGTTGCAAGGTGGGAGAAAAATGGATTAAGCATTTATTTGGCTCATTTGTTTCAATTGATTCCAAACAAACTCCACCCAAATATCCCAAAAGAAACCCAAAATAGAAGAACTAGAGAAAGGCCTTGCATGGGCCATGCATGATCCTTAGATAGGCCACATTATATTTGTGACAACAAAGACAATATCACAAGGCTCCATCTAGTGACATGCACTCAAATTGAATAAAGCCCAAGCAAAAGGATTGGGAAGGTTGAATAAATCATCAAATGGAAGAACTAGAGTAAGATGGGGATGTGGGGTTTATGTATCATGTGACATGAAACAATGGTCCCACACATAAGATATATGCACAAGGAATTAACACATGGCTTGGATTAACCCCTTATGTCCAAAAGTGGAAGAAATAAGCATGAATGAATATAATGGATTTGCTAGTGTGTGTGTCCCACTAGACAGTATATAGCCATAATTATATTCATTCATGATCAAATATTCCAATCCAAGCCATATGGAAGCTAGACAAGGAAAACTACTCATATATCATGCAAATGTGGCCATGTGGCTCTTCCCATATCAATATTGTGGAAACAACATGATGCATATATGAGAGCATGTGTAAGTAGAAGTGGATCCATCCCAACCCACATGAGCTAGAGGTAAACCAAATAAAATGCAAGGCTCACATATAGTTGGATGGTGGAATTATGGGGTGGTGACAAAGAAAGGTGGAGTTAATAAAATATATGCCCCCAACTCAACTTGGGCATCAAGAATTTATCAAGAACCAAATACAATGTATCAAGAGGCAAATACAATTAATAGTGCATATGAGATAAGAACCAAATGAAAAGGGTTTTATATGATGCTCAAATGCAATGTGGCATGATGACATGAGCATGATATAATTATGATGCAACAATTATATGTAGGAAGGTAGCATAAATATAGACTAGGCTAGTAGCATAGAAATTGTTAGACAATTGGGATGCTACAACTCTCCCCCACTAAAGAAGAATCTCGCCCCGAGATTCCTAGGAAAAAGAAACCAACACAAGGAGAGGCGGTTGTTCGGAACGAAGGTGACCCTCATGTTCCCAAGTTGATGAACAACGAAATGGTGCGACTACTACACCTTGCAAACTTGCTAGACTTGTTGCGTGTCTTGCGTTTTGCTTGAGACACAAAGGGTTAGAAGAATTGAAGGATTGTCATGAGACAAGAAGGATAGGACGAACATAGATCCGGTTTTTGAGAAACAAGATAAAAGAATAGAACCACTTGTGAAATAAATAGAAAGGACGATGTATCAGGGAGAAAGAAACAACACACCATTAAGATTAAAGATTGACAAATACAGAGAAGATGAATCTTTGTCTCGCCGGAAGAAAGAGCTAATTTGGAGAGGATATCAACCACTATGAAAAAATAGAATTGTATCTTCTCTTGGATTTGGGAAAAGAAGTTCGGAAACAATATCGCCTTCAAACAATAGAGTTCCTTGATATCACGGAAAAGATTTGAGTTAGACGTTGTCAGATTGGATTCTTGTTGCGCTGGTAAGAACCAAGGGATCACACAATTAAGGTGCACGTATATATCTTCCAGAGACAGAGGTTACACTAGATTATGGTAGAATCTCGAGAAGAAGTGGAATGTGGAATAGATTTGCGATTAATGGCATCAACCATAATTGGCTTTAGCATGAGAAACGATTGACAAAAGGAAGTTAGATATATCTTCCATCCATCTTGTTTGACGATGTCGAGTTTCGGTAGCAAGGAGAGGTCGGAGAAGATTTTGCGTTGGTTTCCACCAGATCATTGAAGATTTTGCTCCATGTTGAAAAAGGCGAGATCACCAACAAGAGATTCTTGATTACTTTCTTCGAGAGAGCACTCCAGATAGACAAGGACGAAAGTAAAAGTATCGAGGGATAAAGGCCACTTCTAACTTCCGTGGAATGAGTTAAATTACATTAATCCGCCAATCCAATGTACAAAAGCGAATGATAAGAGTAGTGGTATGGTAGCTACTCCATCCCGCACTCAAAGCATTACTCCGCACATGAAGAGGAAAACCATGCAACCCAACTACCGAAAACGACTGAAGGTTATGACAAAAAGACTCATGGAGCTCCGTAGGAAAACAAAGATATGATGCAAATGATTCATTGGATCCAGAGTAGATAAAGATGATGATGTTGTCGTCGTGTCGGAAGATCCCAAAACACGGGCAAGGATATGAAGAAAGATTATGGAGAACAACTGCAAGATTCGATAGATAAGGAAAAGATAGCAACAACTTGAACAGAAGGATTACAAAAGATCTAGAAATTCTTCATGGCATCCGGTGGATTGAGGATAGAAGATAAAGCGAGAGGGTTTCAAAAGGTTGCTTGATGAGTGGAGATCAACCGAGTTTATCGTCCTTCTTAAGAAGAACAAAGGGAGATTTAGCTGTCTTTAGGGAAACTTCGGCAGAACGACGAATGATAACTTACCAACAAGGAAAAGCTCCGGTTTTGGTTGAAGGTGGATGATGGAATTAACAATGGGCTTGCTGATTCCAGAATTGAAGCGATGTATTTAGCAGAAGGATGTGGTCGAGATAGGTGACTTCAACAAGCCAGAATTTACACTTTGAGAAGTTTGCACACAGGCAGTGTTCACGAAGCTTGAGAGAAAGAGACACAGATGAACTTCCATGTTCTTCCATTGATATAGAATAAGCAAGCATATCATCAAGATATACCACCACGGATTAACAAGATATTCCAAGAATATTAAGTTCAAGAGGCGGGAGAAACAGACAAGTGCTCGAAACACTTCCTGAGCTCAATGCTCTTTGAAATATTAACACTAAGAGCATGGATTCGTGGTGAAGAAGATGCACTGGCAGAATAGATTGTCTGGTCCTTTAGAAGAGAACAAGAAATGCCACCTGGTTCACATTGTCGATCGGATCACCGGTTACAAAGATAAAGAGATCTTGGATAACAGATCGATGATCACTCATACATTAAGTAAAGCTATCGGCTATGAACGGATGAGATTCTCCTGTATCAAAGAGGACCTTGCAGATATGGGGATTAAAAGATATGAAGCACGAAAATCAGATGAAAATCCATCATAGTGCCTTAAGAAACCTCCGGATTGCCAAAGGTACTTGAATATGATAAAGATATGATCATGGTACAACTCAAAATCACAGGAGATAACCGCCACCATTTGGAGGATAGGGTCGATAGCATTGACTATACTCCACTCATGATAAGTCTCATATAGCTATGCCGAGAACCAAATTATAATCACCAGCATCGGATCGACACACGTTATGTATTTAGCCCAGAAGATTTGCAAATGAAGTAAAAACTCCAGGATTAAGCGCCGGTGACAAAAGAATGAGTTAGCATGAACATGCCGATAAAAGGAAGATAGATAATGTTTCACACATGACTGAAGAGGAGTGTGGAAACACGAATGTATCAAAGAAAAAAATTCCGCATTTTTCGGCATTAAAATACCAATAGTTGCACAATACCACTTATCAGATAGAGATTAGCAACTCCACATTCTGTGAAAGCATGCTGGAAGGAAGAACACCCTTAACAAGATTGCGCCGATTAACAAGGAGTCGGATAGATGACGTCGGTTTACAAAAGCCTGTCGGTATGGAATGTAACAACAGTTGATAACCAAAGGCAGATTGTGACAACAAGGTTGGATGCAACCGGTAGGCAAGGAATTACACACACACACACTTTCTATGGTACTACGGCACCCAGAACACGTGAATCCTAGTTTGAATTTTTAGAAGAGGATTGAAAACGTTACACTTCCTTACCAGAAAAGGGTGGGTGGGTGGGTAAGAAGAAAATGGAAGCAGTCCTACTCTCGCGTTTTGTTTTTCCCTAGTATACATAACTACCAAAATATTTGCTAGACTGACAACGACCATTTGGCTTAGACCCTGAAGGGCGGGATGGCTCTGATACCAACTGAAACAACCTCAGACCCTACGCTCTAAGTTCAAGCCTGGATGAACCAAAAGTGGTTAAGGGTTTTACAGCGGAGGCCCAGGGCCACCCACGTGTAGGCCCATCGGCCGCCCTAACCACTTCCAAGAACATCGGGATAAGAGAGAGCGGCGTAGGAAACAGGCGAAGAGATCAAATATGTACACAAGTGAGTATGTATGCAAGCTACCTTACAACAGTTCTCAGAGCCATACCATCTAAAAGAAATAGAAATATTGCAACGCCATACAGCAAGATCCAAATATCCTAGATATAAATAATAGTGTAGGATAGCTCCTCATACATCAATCAACAGAGTATCAAGCGGAAGCGGGAAACAAGATCCGAGTACGGATAAGAAGCAAATCGACATAAGATGCCACATAAGTAAGCACACCTCGCCCACAGATCTCACGGATCCCCATCCCCGGAATCTCTACACCGAGTGATCGTTGCCAACATCATCTGTCTCCTCCACCCAGTATCCATCTTGCGAATATACCTGTTCATCTGAATCAAATAATTTATCATGTCAGACCCTAGAATTTTCGGCAAGAAGTCTTTATGCCTCTAAAGGGGACATATACCTGGGGTGACGCAATTGCAGCAAAAGATAATAACTAACAAGCCTATAGATACTCGCTATCCATCCGCCTAACCAATGATAGGCAGATGTCCGTTAATTAGAAACAACAGTTATAACAGTATAAAGTAACAAATCCATCCTCCTTCTAAACCGAAGCGAAAGCGGACGAACAACCCATCCGTTGGCAGTTTTATTAACCATTCCATGAATATTGCACTAATTACTAGTCAGATATTTAGTCAAATTAAAGACGGTACTTTAGTTATACTTGTCTATGATCGAGAAACTATGCCAAGTCGTCCATAACCGCAGACACGGCTTTCAGAAAGATTTACCCTACAGGGGTGCACAAATAGCAACACACACATGATCGACCTCGGAAAAACCAAATCAAAACCCAACAAGGCTTTCACGACAAAGCAATCATAGGATTTATAAAATATTTCAGGGGGCCACCCCACTAAGCTACCCGCAACGAAGTTGGCCGGCTCCGGAACGGATCCAGGGTTTGTGTGGACGGCGGTAAACGACTGGGAACCCGAAAGTGTGACTGGGCTTGTCGATACAGCGAAAATGTGTCACGATCCAAAACAGTACAGGTGCTCCACGCACAATCTTAAATAAAGCGGTAAAGCATGGCATAAGTACAGGATAGTAATAAAGCCCCAAACTACTTTGTGGCCCCAAAAAATAAAGTACAAATCAAGCTCATGCAAAGGGGGATTCATAGAGTCTCCCGTATGTGGATAGTGTGAATAGTCGAGGAACAGTTATCAAGTACTCGGGGTTCTACGGGACACAAGTGAACATGAAAAACTAAATAACAGATATTGCCCACCGGTGCCTCTTTCATTAGTTATCCCATTACTACTCAGGTTATGTTGTTTAGGTACCTCGTTATCCACCAAACACTCACAAACCCTACACATGCAATTCTATGACTCGCAAGGCTCAAGCAACTCCTGTTGTAAGGGTTCATAGGATGGAGGAACAAGCTTTGGTGGGGTTTAAAAGTAAAGGCCATGCAATACTTGGGATTCAGTTTAATGCAATCGCGACCCAATGATGCAAGAATAAGATAGAATCAATAGGTACTATATGTATGCAAGCATATGGTAGTGCTTGCCTGGCAGCTCAGTTGAAGCGAGGGATGGATCTGGGTAGTACTCCTGGGATTCCTGATAATTCCCACCTTTCGGCCTATTCGAAAGAAGAACCAAACAAACAAGGGCCAACATAAATAAAGTGCACAAGCATATAAATAAATTGCGAAACAACCAAGCATGCCATGATGAATAATGCACAATTTACATGGCAATAATGTAGCATGGCAAAGGTGAGGTGTGGGGACAAGAATATATCATTTTATTAAGTTGTTAGTCATGTTTTGCCCCCATAACACTTGCTGTCCACTTAATATTTATATGATGCATGCTACAATTCATATCAAGGAATGCGTAGTTAGAACGGGCTCGTCGCGCTGATCGATTTAGACATATTATTTGTCAAATTTGGAGTTATAGAATTAAAGTTATTAATTAATTAAGAAAAGGCATTTTTATTACAATTTAACAATTTCGAAAATTTAAATTAGACAAACATTATTTTGGATGGCATATTTGAATTCCTCACATTTTTCTGATTCAAAAACATATATTATTTGTATTATTTGCGTTTGCCAATTAAGAGTTATTTAATTTCTGGATTTAAAATCATTTTAAAAATTTCTGTAAAACATTTTTATTAACAGAAAAGGACACATGTTTTTTATACTCAGACAGATCTAACCACCGCCGCTGACGAGTGGGCCAGGCACTAAGTCAGCGCTAGCTGACACAGCAGACGCGGGGAGGAGCTCTACTGCCATGTGCTTATACAGAGGCCAGCAGGTGGGGCCGGACGCTTAGCGGGGCCACGCGTGGGCGGGCGAGAGGAACATCGACACGTGGCCGAGACGAGGACTGCGGGTTGAGGAACCAAAAAGCCTGGGTATCTTTTTATAAAAGGGCAACCGCGGATGATAGGTGGGTCCAGGCTGGAGCGCGGGTTGAGGAAACAAAAGGGCAGGGGGGCATTCGGAAAAGGGCCTCGGTTACTGTTTTTCTTCTCGTCAGTTTCGTCAGACGTAGACACCAGCTGGCCAGAGGGGATCGATCCGTGACCTAAGCGCGTCGCAGCGCCTTCCGCTGGGACGAGCTCGGATTGGTGATGAGAAATGACGGCGCGGCCAGGTGAGGTTACTGTGGCACAACGACGGGAAAACGAACGCGAGCGCGGTGCACAGAGAGTGCTCGTCGGAGTGCGTGGCGTGTCCAGGAAGCAGATCGGCAAGAGGAGGTGTCTGGGAGGGTCGGATGCTCACCGGGAGTGGTTCGGTGGTAGCGGATCGGCCTGGGACGCAGGGGAACGGCGGCAGAGCTGACGACCCGAGTCTAGGGTTTCTCGTCGGCTTGACGAGGTGCAACGTCTGGCCTCCTCCTCCGCCACTGTGTCTTTGGGACGGTCCAGGGGCTCCACTGGTTCTTCCTCGGCACCCCAACTCCACGCCCGCATCCTCCTAGCTACGGTGGGGAGCTGACGCCGACGGTGGGCGATCTAAGATGGAAGAGAGGGTTGGCAGGGTAGATGGGGAAGGGTGGTGAAGGGCAGCGCCCAGGTGAGATCTGGGGAGGCTGCAGGCGGCAGGGGAGGGGTAGATAAGGACAGAGGAGAGGGAGAGATGCACATGGGGGCTCGGTGGGAAAAAGGTGGTGTGCACCTTTTTCTTCTCCCTCTCACGCGTGCTGCGAGGCGCGGGAGGCCAGGGGAGGCTGCATCACTGGGGCCAGCTAGGCAGTGCAAGGTGGCTTGGTGGGGCTTGCTTGGCAGCGGGAGAGAGAGGAACAGAGAGGGTAGAGGTAATGGCTCGGCTAGGGTTTGGTCTAGCCAAGGGGTAGCTAGGTTGGGGGTTTGGGTCGGGCCAGGTAGAAGGGCTGGGGTTGGGGCCGAACCAAGCCACAAGGCTGGCGGTGGCCTCGATTTGGGGAGAGGGGAGTGGTGAGGTGAGTGTAGCTAGGGTTTAGCTAGGTGTAAAGAGAGAGGGAAGATAGCTAGGTGTAGCTAGAAAAAGAAAGAGGGGAGGGAGTAAAAGATATCACATGTATGCACACATGCATGTGTAGATGATGGACAAGGTTAGGAGAGATAGATGGATGATCTAGGGTTTGGAGTGGATAAGAAACACCAAGGAAGTTTGAATTAAGACAAAAGGAGAAAACCAAAAGGACCAAGAGAGAGAGAGAGGTGGGAGGAAAAGATGATCTTGCATGTGGCATTCCCTCATGCACATGATAATATTTGGTGAAAACAAAATATATATCCCATGTATGCTTGACAAAGAGAATTTCCACTAAAAGAGTTGCAAGGTGGGAGAAAAATGGATTAAGCATTTATTTGGCTCATTTGTTTCAATTGATTCCAAACAAACTCCACCCAAATATCCCAAAAGAAACCCAAGAGAGAGGCCTTGCATGGGCCATGCATGATCCTTAGATAGGCCACATTATATTTGTGACAACAAAGACAATATCACAAGGCTCCATCTAGTGACATGCACTCAAATTGAATAAAGCCCAAGCAAAAGGATTGGGAAGGTTGAATAAATCATCAAATGGAATAACTAGAGTAACATGGGGATGTGGGGTTTATGTATCATGTGACATAAAACAATGGTCCCACACATAAGATATATGCACAAGGAATTAACACATGGCTTGGATTAACCCCTTATGTCCATATGTGGAAGAAATAAGCATGAATGAATATAATGGATTTGCTAGTGTGTGTGTCCCACTAGACAGTATATAGCCATAATTATATTTATTCATGATCAAATATTCCAATCCAAGCCATATGGAAGCTAGACAAGGAAAACTACTCATATATCATGCAAAGGTGGCCATGTGGCTCTTCCCATATCAATATTGTGGAAACAACATGATGCATATATGAGAGCATGTGTAAGTAGAAGTGGATCCATCCCAACCCACATGAGCTAGAGGTAAACCAAATAAAATGCAAGGCTCACATATAGTTGGATGGTGGAATTATGGGGTGGTGACAAAGAAAGGTGGAGTTAATAAAAGATATGCCCCCAACTCAACTTGGGCATCAATCATTTATCAAGAACCAAATACAATGTATCAAGAGGCAAATACAATTAATAGTGCATATGAGATAAGAACCAAATGAAAAGGGTTTTATATGATGCTCAAATGCAATGTGGCATGATGACATGAGCATGATATAATTATGATGCAACAAATATATGTAGGAAGGTAGCATATATATAGACTAGGCTAGTAGCATAGCAATTGTTAGACAATTGGGATGCTACAAAAGGTATAAAAATTCCGCCACTTCTCCCCAGTTGCACCCTTTGTGAGCCACACTATCTTTGCAAACAACAAACACCTATTGAGACTAGTTTCTCCTATGATTGCTTGGGCTATGCACATTTGATACCTTGTAGAATTTCGTGCAAAAGTTGTGAGCGCGCTATCTCATATAGTTACCGTGTATAGTTGTTGGCACAAGAGGCAAGTGAAAAATAATAAAAAAAATAGAAAAAAGGAAAAGAAAAAGAAACAAACAAACAAGTGCCTCATAGAATAGGAAGCGCAAGCTCGATGAACATCAAATACGTGGTACTTATTGTGCGTATCTTGTAGCCCACCAACTTTATGCAATCGAACTAGCGTCTCTCCTTGCACTTGTGCGACACGAGTTTATAGTCTTCGCTAGGTAATCATTTTGTTCTTAGCTCACTTTCTCCGTCGCACAACTCCCATTTATCCCACCGTGTGTGTTTCCTTGTACATAATTCCTATCTTGTGGATTGACTTGTTTTGCTTTGTGATCATCGTGGTTCTTTACTTGCCATTACAATATCTTGATTTCGGATTGTTCTTGGACACGCCACCTTCCATACCTAGCCACCATAAGCTTTGTGTGTGTGTGTGTTTTAGTGGTTAGTTGGTTTTGGTGTTCCGAATGAACTTCACTTTGCTTGGTTTTGATTGCTCTCAGGTGTTGCCACTTGCATGATACAATCTTCCAAGGTAAAGTAAGGTTTGGCGTTGCATCCCTAACCCCCTACCACTTCTATATACACCACTTGGTCTTGTGAATCATGTCTAGGGACTCCAGAACCGAGGATGATATCTATGAAAAATCGACGATGAGCCACCATGCATATGCCTCCACAAGCATGGATGACATGATGGAGCACTACACCGACAATGGCTCCACATGCTTGGGTGATATGGAGTTCTACAACAACAATAACTCCCCAAGCATGGATGACTTCAAGGATGACAACGGCAAGCTCCTCAAGTCGCATCGACCAAGAGGGAGCCTCCACCTCGAGAGCGCCAAGGTCCACCATCAAATGGACAAGTTCGAAAGATCCCTCAATAACTTCAAGAGCGACATGGACAACAACTTCGCCAAAACCATGAGCATGACGGCCAAGGCTAATGATGCTTTGCGCTCATTACAACGCCTCACCAAGAAGAGTACCAAGGAAAAGGAGAATTGTCGCGAGCGTCATGTGCATGACCAAGTGCGCCATCTACATCAAACTTTGGCAAGGCATGCCAATGACCTCCGTCGACACCATCATAAGACGCCTTCAACTACTCGTGCCACCACCAAAAGGGCACCAAGAGCAAGCTCTCCTCCACGCCATCAAGCTTCACGCCGAGAGTCTACACTTCAAGATGGAGGAAGCCAAGGCCACATATGTGATGAAGTCTATTCGAGCACCGCTCTCGGCAACAACATGAGCCTACTTCCACCACTACTTCAAGACGATGACAAGGTCGATAATGGTGAGCATGGGAATTTCCCTTCACCAAAGGAGGCGCATGGAGTTGAGAGAACCAAGCCTATCCCTACATGCTTGAGTGATGATGTGGTACCAATACCATGTGAGTATGAGAGCCACTTAGCCCACTTGAGTGAGAACAACAGTAAGATGAGTGACTCCACCTTACATGAGATTGAGTGCTTCCACTTGGAGGGAATGAGTGAGACACCGAGTGAGTTGAGAGTGGTAGTTGATAGGTCTTGTGAGACCACTTTGATTTCTAACAACTTACCCTCTACCTCTAGCGTATTTTCTCATGATCTGCTAGGTTCCATGGATCAAGAACCGCCAAGCTTGGAGATGATGATGCCTCCAACCAAGAAGATGAACATGGTGGATGAAGCTAAGGCCATCCCCATACAAGAAGAAGAAGTCGCCCACATGGAGGCCAATACTACCACAACACCCACTTCATCTGAGAGGTATGAACAAGGTACGAATACATGTGTTGATGATGCCATGATCCCACTAGTGGACATGATGATTTGTGATGACTTGCATGCTATGGATGATACTTGTGACATGACATATGTTCCACTCTTATTCGCATGTGTTGATCTTGCTATTCATCATGATGACCATGTGGATTCCTTTTATTTTCATGATATTGCCATAGGCATGATATGCTCTAAACGTTACGTTGATGCTATCATTGCTTGCACCTTGTTGAACAATTGCTATTTCCAATGTTTTGCTTGCAATGATGATAACGGTACCCCTAGGACCATGCTTTGTCATGAGTGTTTTACAATTTCTCCCATTGCTTGCAAAAATTTGAATAATTACTCTTTCACTTGCTTTGCTTGCAACAATAATTATCATATGTTGTCTATTGAGATGGCCCCCATAGCTTTCTCAAATTTTGGAGATTTTGGTAAATGACATGATAAGCATGTTCCCCACTTGCATACTCACCATGCACCTATGTTACACTTGATTAACACTAATGGTGATGTGCACAAGAAGAGATATGTCATGATGGATGATGTATTTCTCTACCATTTAAACACGTTCTTCCTTTTGTGTTTGATCTGTGTAGGTACCCGCATGATCATGTCAACCTCGGCTGAGCACGAGTTGACAAAAAGAGCTCTAGAGAGCTGATGACCCACAAGTATAGGGGGTGTATCGCAGTATTTTCGATAAGTAAGAGTGTCGAACCCAACGAGGAGCAGAAGGTGCTGGCTAGTGGTATGGATCAGGAATTCTCTACAAATACTTAGCAAATGGATTTTTAGGGGTTTTCGATAAAGCAAGTAAAAACAAAGTACGAGTAAACAAAAGACAGTAGGAATAAATGCAGCAAGTGTCCCAATCCCTTATGCAGCAAAGGACAAGCCGGTTGTATTACTTAAGATGACCAAACGTTCTCGAGGACACATGGGAAGACTGTCAAGTGCTTTCGCTTCATATAGTTGATTAATCTTCTTTAGCTTGCTAAGTGTTGTGTGGGTGAACCTGTGCTAATGTACCGCCCCATCCAAGACTAATACATACTTGTGATTATACCCCTTGCAAACATCCGTAAGTACAAGAAAGTAATTAAGGTAGAAACCTAACCACATCTTTAAACTCTAAGACCCTTACGTCCCTTGTGCAATGGTTTCCTAACGGAGGTTCAGGTTTCTGTCACTCCGGCAACCCCTACGATTAGTAGCCAAATACACAATGCATTCCCCTAGGCCCATATAGGTGAAGTATCATGTAGTCGACGTTCACATGACACCACTAGAAGAAGTACACCACAACTTAAATAACAATCTATTGAATCTTTCTCAACACAACTCCACTACTAACAACAAGACTTCTCCCATGTCCTCAAGAACAAAACAAACTACTCACAAGACATCATATGGATCATGATCAGAGATGGAATAATTATGTATAACAATCTGAACATAAACAATAATTCAATGGTTCACTCAATAGCATCAACTACAAAGAGTAATCAACACCGGGAAAGTTTCCCCTATGAACTATGCAAGATTCAACACAATTGTTACAGCAATATGGAGATGGTGATGAGGGTGCTGATGGTGGTGATGATGATGATGATCCCGATGAAGTCTATCTTGATGGTGGTGTTGATGGCGACGATCTCCCTCTCGGGAAGAATTCCCCGTAAATCTGCCGGAGAGATCTTTCTCTCTCAGTGTTTTCCGCCCCGTAGAGGCGGCGGAATCTTTCTATGGTCGCTCCCCGAGTCTTAGGGTTTCAGGAGGATGATATACGCCAGAGGAGAGAGGCTGGAGTGGGCCAGGGTGGCCACACAACCTCCTGGCGTGGCCTAGGGCTGCCCGCACCATGGGGTGGTGTGGGCCCTCTGTGGCCCATCTCCACTCCATCTTCTGGCATCCTTAGTCTTCTGAAAAAATAGGATTTTCCGTATATTTTCCCGGATTTTCTGATCTTCGCGAATTGTGCCTCCAAACAGCACCTTTTCCATCAGAACCCTGACTGCAGCGGTCCATGCTCCAAAAGTCATTCAACCATGCAAAAACAGATGAAATAACATAAGTATCACCTCTCAATATGAAATATATCAATGAATAATAGTGAATTAAGACATAGAATAGTGATGCAAAATGGACGTATCGACTCCCTCCAAGCTTAGACTTCGCTTGTCCTCAAGCGAAACTGAGCTCAATAAACATGGCCTCAGGTTTATGGAGTGAAGAGTCGATAAAAGAATACGGACAAGAAGCATCACATTCATCAAATACACAGATCATAATAGAAGACAACTCACTATTATATAACTCAACTTGTAATAAGTAAAGGAAACACAATAAAGATACATAAAGTGAATCATAATTGGTAATGGCAAACTTAGCTCTTGGTCGAAGAATAGTTGATAATTTGCTGGAGTTCACAAATAGCTAGTTTTCAATGATAGCTTTCAAAGTAGTAAACATAATGATAAGAGCAATGTGCAAAATAAGGAACATAAGACATGATTGCATAAATCATCATATGAATGAATGAAACACAACAACTCAAAATACTTGCTGAGATAGAAGGGAGTAGGTTTACTGACTCAACTACAAAGTAAAAGAAAGGCCCTTCAAAGAGGGAAGCAGAGATTGCAAGTCTCATAAAGAGCTCCCAAAAATTATGATACTTACTAGCTTTCAGCTCTCATTGCCCCTATCATAGGCATCTTTAGGTGATTAAGGTTAAAGTGATCAAAAATGAGGATATGCATTGACAAGTTGTAAGTTGAGAATCTCATGTCCCTTGAATACGAGGGCCGCTCCTCATGCTACTCAAGTTTAGTCACCGGTAAGTTCTTGTCATCGTAAGCATATGTGTATCATAGAGAACCGCCAATGGGGTACCCCTTGCCCGATGATATGAAAGAATCCCCATATCAAAATGACAAGGCAAGCAGACAACAAGTATCTCAGCAATCTTCTTATTTACCATGGGAATATGGTGCTTTTTCTATCTTTCCTCTTTTCATAACCTCTTTTTTTTCTTTTCTCTTTTTCTCAATCTCTATCTCTTTTTTATAAGAAGAATGCTTCATAGATACTCGTTATGGTTACGCTGCAGGTTTCCACCATGTCAGCATGGATTAGACCAGCGGTCCAGGCGTTTCTCTAACACACATGCATAACTCCATGGACTTACAAGCTCCCCTTTCATTTCACAAGCGACATCCATAGACAAAAGAACATGATATCAACTTGGTACAAAGTACCAGTGCAATGTTGAAAGCGTGCCCCATGACAGCATGGTTCTGGTAATTCACAACTTACAAAGCGCAAGCATATACGCAACATAGGTGAGCACAATGGTTCAAGTTTATTAAGTGCAAGAAAGTAAAGTGTGCCATCTAGTTCGTGAGAGCTTTAATCACTAATTTTTACATAACAAGTTTAATTTGGGAGGTAGATAAAACAAGAATTTACTTGGAATAGCAATAATGCTACTAGGTAGGTATGGTGGACACAAATGACAAAGGTTTTGGTTTAAAGGAGGTGGATGCACGAGAAGAAATCCTCTCAGTGCAGGTTTTTGGCTAGCAAGGCTGGGTAGCAAGTATAAGAGTTGAAGGAAACAAACAAACATACAAGTGATAAAGACAAACATGCAATCTTCCTTGGAAGCACAAAAGATCTTAACTAGAGAATACTAGACTTATGAGCAAATCAAGAAAGAAAGACGATGAAATTATTTTTCTCTAGAGTACTTCTATCTTTTTCATTCAACTCTCAAAAATAGTGTTGCTACTGACCGAGTCAGGTTTGCCAAAACCAACTAAATTAACTCAATGATCCCAGAGTGATACCAATACTAACAACAAGATCAATCATATAACCACGAATTGAAAACTAATATAAGCTATGCAAAAGAGTGAATGATAGAACTTCTCATTAATATTCCATAACGGCAACTCACACCAAGGGATACACATCTAACGAGAGAGGGGACACTTCCATAATGCAAACCATACTACATAATAACTCCTCTATTCATGATATGACTCTACTAATAATGTAAAAAGATAGAAGATAGTGATGTGATATCGCGGCACTCCCCCAAGCTTGGAACAAACCAAGGGGATGCCAAACCTGATGACGGATTACTCCTTTGGTGGTGGTGGTAATATTTTATTAGTTGTCGTGAGGAAATCTTCCAGCATCTTGCGAAGCCTATCATTCTCCCATTGAAGCATGTCCACCTTCCTCCGCAAGTCTCGGTACTTATCGCAGAACTCCTTAGTGACTCGTCGGGCTTCCATTGATGCAGGGCTAGAGACTAAAGGTACCAGCCCCTGCTTTTGGTCTTGGAGGTCTTCCTCCATGGGCTCCTTCCCTTTATCCTTGGCGGACACCATTGTGCTTCTAAGCTTTCAAAGAGTATGTCCTGACAGAAACAAATCGAAACAAAAACACGACGAAAACATGATATACGGACCTCGGAAGATCCGGGGGGTTATATATTACGAAGTTTCATATCAAAAGGAAGGTACTGGGAGAAAACGAGTCGGAGGCGGAGTCTAGGGTGGACTCACCACCTGGTGGCGCGGCCAGGAGTGGGCCCGCGCCACAGGGTGGTGTGATCCACCCTGGCTCCGTTTCTGTCCCTTTTTCGCTCCATAGCTTTCCTTATTGACTGAAAACTGCAAAAATATAGTTGGATCATATTTTCGCGGAAGTTTTCTTACCCAAACTGTTACCTATTTGAAAACAGACTCTGCAGGTCTCTGAATTTGGTATCTAGTAGATTCTTCCGGAGTCATCACTTGAATAACATCAACATATTCATCTTCATACTCTTATTACTTGAGTCATAAAACCTTTCTCTTCCTTATTACACCATTGTCTCCACTTCCTGGAAATTTCTTTCACATAAAACTTCACACAATTCTCATTAGCAACATTAGTATAAGTGAAGTGATAAAACCTTTTGCACTCAACTTCAACCAAAAACCATCAAAAAATAAACTACTATAGCAACTCCTTCCGAAAACCCAAAAAGAATTCAAAAAGGAAATCGAATAAAGAAGCAAATGCAAGAGTGGCAAAATCTGTCAAAACAGACCAGCAGGTAAAGATTAATTTTTTCAAAAATCTTCTGTTGCTCAAATAAAAAAGTGCAAAATTAACTAAAGTTAAATAACAACCTGGGGAAGAAGCACAAAAAATTACAGCTCAATCCGACATACAGAGATCTCTCACGAATTTTTACGCTGAAGCACAAAAATCTGTTTCGGGACAGCAACTTCTCCAAATCTTACTTCTCTCTCATTAGAGGTTGATCTTGACACAAAAACCAAACAAAATGGATAAGGAGCGGTTATTACTGAAGTAATAACTTCGAAGACTCAAAGAAACAAAAACAAACTAAAATAAAAAACAAATTGGGTTGTCTCCCATAAAGCTCTTTCTTTATAGCCATTAAGATGGGCATGATAATTTTGAAGAAGCTCTCATAGGGATATGAATTGAAGTGAAAGAGAGCATTAAGAAGCAAAAACACACACACATTTAAGTCTAACCCACTTCCTATGCAAGGGAATTTTGTAAACAAACAAGTTATTGAAACCAGAGGCAACTTGCATAAGAAGGCAAAAGAAGTGCAACATAAAAACTTTCAGCATAAAACGAGGAAACTTGATATTATTGAGATGCATAAGAACACTTTTCCCTCTCTCAAAGTAACTTTCATTATCATGCATAAAATTAACAATATAACTATCACAAGGACCGTCATAGCAATGATCGCTTATTCTAACAGAAAACACGGGAATACTAGCTCTCATAACACTACTTTGTGAAACAATATTAGAGGTATCCTTACAAAGGATAGGGTGTCCCTCTTTCTCATATTTAGTGACAAAGTCTTTCACACTTGCTATTATAGGTTCATCAACCATTTGTTTATCAAGTTCAACAGCTTTATTTGTACTTTCGTTAACAATACTAGCTATCATAGAATGTTCCTTTACCTTAACTGGGAAAGGCATTTTCTCAATGTAAGGTTCAGGTAAAACATGATTAGCACTATAAACTTTAGTATTTCTTGCAGGAACACTCTTAGCAACATCTTGATAAGGTTCATGATACTTATTCCACTTCTTTTTAGGCACTTCAATATAGGAAGCAAAAGCCTTAAAATAAAAAGCAATAGCCTGAGAGTCTAGACCATAAGCATTTTTAATATTTTGAAAGTCATCAGTTCCCATAAAAGATTCAATGCATTCATAATCATAATTTATACCTAACTTTCTACCTTTGTCATTCTCCCAAGCTTCAGCATTATCTTGAATACGGTCCAGAAGATCCCATTTAGCTTCTTCTTCCATGCGAGTGAATGATCCAGCACAAGAAGCATCCAATAAATCTTTATCATGTAGAGGGAGCCTTGCATAAAAGTTATTGATAATAATATTATTGGGGAGCTCATGAATGGGACATTTGAGCATTAGTAACTTCAATCTCCCCCAAGCTTGAGCTGTACTCTCTGCATCAAGAGGCCAAAAGTTGTATATTTAATTCCGATCTTTATGAATCTCACTAGGAGGACAAAACTTTGAGTAAAAGAGAGGCACTATTTCCTCCCATTCCAGAGCTTGACCATTCTTCAGCAGCTTATACCATTCCTCAGCTCTTCCCTTCAGTGATAATGAGAATAACTTCTTCTTAACTTGATCTGTAGTAATACCTGCACACTTGAACAACCCGCATAATTCGTGTATAAAGAGTAAATGATCACCGGGATGGACAGTTCCATCCCCAACATAGTAGTTATCCATAACACGATCAATAATTCTTGTAGGTATTTTGAAAACATCATTTTCAGGAGGTGGTGGTTTATCTACTACCTTAGCAGTGGTAGTAGCATTACCAAATAAGAAACTCAGCGAATTATCCATAACGAAAATAAAGCAACTAGCAGAAGTAAACAATACTCACAGTAGAAGTTTCCTTTACCAGTTCCACTCTCCAATAGTGCTTCACTCCCCGGCAACGCCGGAAAATAGTCTTGATGACCCACAAGTATAGGGGTGTATCGTAGTATTTTCGATAAGTAAAGTGTCGAACAACGAGGAAGGTCTTGGCTAGTGGTATGGATCAGAATTCTCTGCAAATACTTAGCAAACGGATTTTTAGGGGTTTTCGATAAAGCAAGTAAACAAAGTACGAGTAAATAAAAGACAGTAGGAATAAATGCAGCAAGTGGCCCAATCCCTTATGCAGCAAAGGACAAGCCGGTTGTATTACTTAAGATGACCAAACGTTCTCGAGGACACACGGGAATTCTGTCAAGTGCTTTCGCTTCATATAGTTGAGTAATCTTCTTTAGTTTGCTAAGTGTTGTGTGGGTGAACCTGTGCTAATGTACCGCCCCATCCAAGACTAATACATACTTGTGATTATACCCCTTGCAAACATCCGTAAGTATAAGAAAGCAATTAAGGTAGAAACCTAACCACAACTTTAAACTCTGAGACCCTTACGTCCCTTGTGCAATGGTTTTCTAACGGAGGTTCAGGTTTCTATCACTCTGGCAACCCCTACGATTAGTATCCAAATACACAATGCATTCCCCTAGGCCCATATAGGTGAAGTTTCATGTAGTCGACGTTCACATGACACCACTAGAAGAAGTACACCACAACTTAAATAACAATCTATTAAATCTTTCTCAACACAACTCCACTACTAACAACAAGACTTCTCCCATGTCCTCAAGAACAAAACGAACTACTCACGAGACATCATATGGATCATGATCAGAGATGGAATAATGATGTATAAAAATCTAAACATAAACAATAATTCAATGGTTCACTCAATAGCATCAACTACAAAGAGTAATCAACACCGGGAAAGTTTCCCCTATGAACTATGCAAGATTCAACACAATTGTTACAGCAATATGGAGACGATGATGAGGGTGCTGATGGTGATGATGATGATGATCCCGATGGGGGATGCTCTTGATACGTCCATTTTGCATCAGAGCTGGGTTCGATCTTGAACTCACATGGGGGATGCTCTTGATACGTCCATTTTGCATCACTATTCTATGTCTTAATTCACTATTATTCATTGATATATTTCGTATTGAGAGGTGATACTCATGTTATTTCATCTATTTTTGCATGGTTGATGACTTTTGGAGCATGGACTGCTGCGGTCAGGATTCTGATGGAAAAGGTGCTGTTTGGAGGCAAAATTCACGAAGATCAGAAAATCCGGGAAAATATACGGAAAATTCTATTTTTCTAGAAGACTCAGGATGCCAGAAGATGGAGTGGAGGTGGGCCACAGGGGGCCCACACCACCATAACGCAAGCAGGCCTAGGCAGCGCCAGTGGTGTGGCATACAGCCCTCCAGCCTCTCTCCTCTGGCGTATATCATCCCCACGAAACCCTAAGACTCGGGGAGCGACCACAGAAAGATTCCGCCGCCTCTGCGGGATGGAAAACACCGAGAGAGAAAGATCTCTCCGACAGACAGATTTCTGCCGGGAGAATTCCTTCCCGGAGAGGGGAGATCGTTGCCATCAACACCACCATCAAGCTGGACCTCATCAGGATCATCATCACCACCATCATCACCATCAACACCTTCATCACCATCTCCATATTGCTATAACAATTGCGTTGAATCTTGCATAGTTCATAGGGAAACTTTCTCGGTGTTGATTACTCTTTGTAGTTGATGCTATTCAGTGAACCATTGAATTATTGTTTATGTTCAGATTGTTATACATCATTATTCCATCTCTGGTTATGATCCATATGATGTTTTGTGAGTAGTTCATTTTGTTCTTGAGGACATGGGATAAGTCTTGTTGTTAGTAGTGGAGTTGCGTTGAGAAAGATTCAATAGATTGTTATTTAAGTTGTGGTGTACTTCTTCTAGTGGTGTCATGTGAACGTCGACTACATGACACTTCACCTATATGGGCCTAGGGGAATGCATTGTGTATTTGCTACTAATCGTAGGGGTTGCCGAAGTGATAGAAACCTGAACCCCCGTTAGGAAACCATTGCACAAGGGACGTAAGGGTCTTAGATTTTAAAGCTGTGGTTAGGTTTCTACCTTAATTACTTTCTTGTACTTACGGATGTTTGCAAGGGGTTTAATCACAAGTATGTATTAGTCTTGGATGGGGCGGTACATTAGCACAGGTTCACCCACACAACACTTAGCAAGCTAAAGAAGATTAATCAACTATATGAAGCGAAAGCACTTGACAGTCTTCCCATGTGTCCTCAAGAACGTTTGGTCATCTGTAGAAATACAACCGGCTTGTCCTTTGCTGCACAAAGGATTAGGCCACTTGCTGCATTTATTCCTACTGTCTTTTATTTACTCGTACTTTGTTTACTTGCTTTATCAAAAACCCCTAAAAATCCGTTTGCTAAGTATTTGCAGAGAATTCCTGATCCATACCAGTAGCCAGCACCTTCTGCTCCTCATTGGGTTCGACACTCTTACTTATCGAAAATACTGCGATACACCCACTATACTTGTGGGTCATCAATACTCCGTCCCATATTCATGATAGGTTCACACCGACAAGTATAGAGGCAAGGAAGGAAGCCTGGAGCATCAAGCTCGACAAGAAGGACGCTTGGAAGAGGAGATGGCGGAAGACACATGCCAGCGGTACTACCGCTCCCGTCAGCGGTACTACCGGACAATACTGAAGCCAGCGCCATCGCCTCTAGACGCCCCGGTACCAGCTTGCTGTACTACCTCCCCCAAGCGGTACTACCGGTCATCAAGTCCGGTAGTACCGGTCGTGATAGTGCTTGCACGCACAGCAGTTGGGCCACAGCGCATGTGTCCCCCTTATTATGTTGCAATCCTAGATTTATCCCCAAGCTACCCCTATGTAAGTGGCTGGCCTATATATAGAGCCCCCACCCCCTCATATATCCCTTAGGCATAGATGATAGACTAAAGACAACCCCCTTTGTGGAATCTCTAGTTTTGCCTCATCCCCTTCTACCAAAGGGGATCGACTATGGTCACCACCTCATTGGAGTTTGCATCGCGCCTCCCTCGTTGTACAAGGCCTTGGCATCGGTGTCCCTTTGCCAAGACGTCAAGACCCTCTCCAAGGTGTTCTTCCCTCTCCGCGTGGGATCAAGGGAGCACATTGACTAATCTTTCCTTGCGAGGATTCTATCGGACTGGTGGCCACCGGCGGGAGCAATCGGCCTTGTATCGTGTGGGTTTTGCGTGTGTTCATCGTGTTCTTCGCGAGGTGTGTATATGCTTTCGCTACCTTCTCCCTTTCCCCTCGCTTTCCCATCGATTTGACCATGAGATCCGTGAAGATCGGGCCACCCTTGAGGTTACCCCTTAACAATATTTATGGCCACGGTTGGCTACTAAGTGCAACGATAAGTTCCTAAATAAAGCTAATTTATTTGTCATCTTGGTATCCTATGTGGGAAATTGCTTATCTTATTTCTGCCTATTTTTTGTGAGTTATTTCTAGCCCTAATTGTGTTATTATAAGCTTGCACTAAAGAAAGAAAAGGCCCTTCCATATGGACTCGAGAATTTGTCCCATCTAGGCTTTGATCAAGTGCTGTCTTGGTAGGCCTTTTTTGTCTTGCTACTATCATGTATCCGATCACAATGGCAATGATAATTTGCCAATCATAACAATAAGCGGTAAATGTATTTGGAAAATTTAAACGCCATTATTTTATACCTTCATATTTACAAAACCTTCTATCAGTATATACAAAATAGGACGGACGTGGCAATGCGCACTATCATGGTCTAGTTATTCCTTAATATAAGATGTTTTTCCCTCTCGGTTTTTTCACCGTAACACACAATATAAATTAGTGCGAATATCACGGGGTCGTGCGCCAAGGCGCACCCCTAAATCTAGTAGAAACAAGAGCAGCCAGACGTACATAAGAAGTATTTGCTACCTCAGACACGCGGGTCCGTGCACGGATGGGCCCAATCGTCATTGGTACTTTTACCCAGCCAAGAAGTGAACAACAATAAGACAGATCTGACGGTGGTAACTGGATGCGGAGGTGAAATCGATACTTCCTTACCACATCAAATGGTCTAGAATCATGCGCGCCTGAGGATGGCGTGTGGAGGCGGGTAGCCCATGGTCATTTATAGGAGAAATTTGCTGGGTAGCCATTGTACATGGGATCTATGATATGCATCACAATGTTTCTGTTTTTGTAACTGCTTTTCTTGTAACGTGTTTGTGGGTACATGTCTTGTATCGTTTTTTTCTTGGAAATGGATATACCAAGTCTTCCGCTTTGTCTTTTTTTGCATGTGTACGTGTTTTTCTTACGGATGCCTATGTTCAGCTTTCAATCGGAGCTAAAGGTGCTGAACCGATTGTTCGCATGGAAATCGTCTTTGTTGACTCGAAGGTAGATCATTTCGATATCTTTATTTCAACACCCGGATTTTTAATCCGAGATGCCTGTTATGCCATACATCGCAATCCCAGGATTACCATTTTTGCGAGACATAACAGATTGGATATCACAGTACATCATCCATTACAAACCATAATAAGGTTTTACACAAATAAAGGATCTCATGATCTAGTCTTAATACAAACAAGCAGCGGAATAATAAGCGTAGCGATGGGATCCATCTTCAGTGTCACAGGCAATGCTGACGATGGGAGATGATCCTAGTTGTTGTAGCCGTCCTGCTATCCTTCTTCTGGATAGTCCTCCTCATAGTCTGGCCACGGGAATAGCCAGGGACAAAGCCATGAGTACTCTTTAAGTACTCACAAACTATCACTAACAAGTAAGGTAGTTCTAGGAGGAATGCTAAGTTCTAAGTTTATTTGCAAAGTTAAGTTTGAAACCTAAGCTGAGTTCAAAAACAAAGAAAGAGAAAATAAAGTTCTAAATCACCTAAGTGGGAACTTAGTTGTCATAGTCCCAACCATGTTGTGGTCAAGTCATGTCACAATTCATTTCATAAGTCATTTTGAAAACATCTGACAACGGAACAGTATGGCCACTCCAACTGTCCATAACATGGGCATGACCTATTCGAATAGTTTGACACTCTACAGAGGTGGTACACTTTCACCACAAAATTCGATACATCCGTCAGGGATAACCCTGAATCATCATACTTAGTATGCGGATAATCAAACATAACCTTTCCTTTACACACTCTAGTATAAGCACCTCTCATATGATCTTGGCCTCCCAGCCATGGCCATCTGCCATCCTGGGCACTGCATTGGTGGACAACATCGAGAGGTAGCCTTAGCTCAAACCTCTCCTACGAGAGAACCAATACTAATGCATATAAACTTCCGGATAAGCCTTACCCAATTCAGGTATTGTGGTTGTACGGTAAAATTGGAATGGCATCGCATCCGAACCCAACCATCAGTTTTTATAAAGGGCTAAGGCTCATGCCTCAACATTTTCACCATCGTAAACCATTTTTTGTTTCTCAACACATGTCAAAACATTTCAATAGAATGACTCATCATTCCAAGGTTTTCATAAGCATTCTCACCAGGGGTTCCCATCTAGAGTGATCAAGTTTTTGGTTTAGCTCCAACTACTAAGTTAAGAGGGTTCACTAAGGTAGGATGCTAATCTTAATCTCATGCCATAGAATGACATCTAGTATAGGCCAAGTTTTATACTCTTTATGCTATCTAAACTACTTTCTAAAATCTCACACAACATTACTAGAAGTAGAGAAAACTTTGGTAAAGTAAAAGGTAAAACTTGTAAGTAGAACTTGGGATAGGTATAAATCAAAAGGTATAACCAAAGCATGCCTAATGCATCTTGCTTAGGTTATCTTGCTTGCAAGGGTTAGCTTGCATTGTTAATGATGGCTTGCAAGTATTAGCTTGCCAATAATAGCTTGCCTAGATTGGTGAAGTGGTTGAAATTCTCCCCGTCTTCTTCGGGGTAGAACTCCTCCTCCTCGTAGACTTGGTCGGTACTATCGTCTATAAATACATACGGGATACACAATCACCAAACAATACTTCACTAGTCTATTTAGCACACTAATGCATATACTTGATGATCTAGTATAATCACATTCAACATAAGATTTAATTTCTACTTTCATTTATTTTCTTTAAGAAAAGTAATTTCTACTAATTGAAATTAATTAAGATTTAATATTCTCCAATTTAAAATATGGGATCATGTGGACACATGTCATCACCACATATTCTAATACATGGGAATGTGATTTAAATGTTGGATCACCTTTTATAAATTCTAGGATTAATATTTAAATGATTTAAAGTGACTAGAAATGCCTATATAGCATTATTTTGGTACTAGTCCAAAGTCACTGCTTGCAAACCTAAATATTATGACATATTCAGATAGGTATTATCCAATGTGATTTTTGAGAGTTGGAATCAACTCAAAAGCTATTATGGTTGATTTTTGAAAAATGTTTGAATGTAGAAAAGTCTATGTCTTGTTATTTTTTCTATATGTGATCTATAACTCCAATTTATTTAAATCCAATGGGCTGGGATATATATTTTAATTATCTTTCTAACAAAATTTGAATCATTATATTTGGTTTAGTATAACTCTCTGAATTGATTTTTAAACTAGTGGACATAATTGAGTTTAAGTCTAAATAGAAAAATCTTTATTTGAATCGGTGGGCTAAGGAGGGAAACAAAATGGGCCGCCCCAGTGATGCTCCACAGCGTAGAGGGCATCTGACAGGGGGGTCCACACATCAGCGGCTGACTCTAACGCGAAGCGGTACGAGGCGATGTGGGCCGTGCGATTAGAACAGAGATCAACGGTCGTGGCTCGTCGTCGACGACGAACAGGTCGCTGGCGAGACTGAACCCTAGCGGCTCAGTGGGGGTCGATTGGGGGCTTACTAGGGCTCCAGCTAAGATGGTGACCGATCAGACTGGTGGATGATACATTGCAAATGTATCTATAAGTTTTGATGTTCCATGCTTGGTTTTATCCACTTTCTTGTGTTTTGTCCACACTTTAGAGTAATTTTCATATGATTTCTTGGACTAACCTATTAAGAAGTGCCACAATGCCAGCTGCCTGTTTTCTTCTGTTTTTGGTTCGAGGAAAGTCAGAAAATGAATATTCTCGGAATTGGACGGGACAAAAGCCAAAGTGCCTATTTTTCCGGAAGTCATCATATGCTAGAATACGAGACGGGGAGGGGCCAGAGGGAGGCCACACCACCTGGCCACGTGGCCAGGCTTGGCCAACGCCAGGGGGTGGTGTGGCTAGCCTAGGCCTCCCCTTCCGCCTATAAGATGCCCTCGGGACGAAAACCCTAAGTACCCGATCAAAAATCCATGAAAGAGTCTGTAGTCACCGTCATCTCCATCCCTACATCGGGAGGGATCTGAATCTCTTCCCGGCACCCTGCCGAAGAGGGGAATTCACCCTGGAGGCCTTCTTCATCACGATGCAAGCCTCCGGTGTGATGCGCGAGTAGTTTATCCTTGGACTACGGATCCATGTAGTAGCTAGATGGCTGGTTCTTCTCCTTTGTGCTTTCATGTTTAGATCTTGTGAGCTCCGTTCATGATCAAGATCATCTATTTGTAATTCTGCATGTTGTGTTTGCGGGGATCCGATAGATATTGAGATGCTATTTCAGATTTTTTGATTCTATCATGTCTTTGTTATTTGTGATCTTGCATGCTTTCTGTTGTTAGTAGCTATCTTGGCCAAGTAGATGCTAGCAACTCCAAGAGTTAGTATTTATGCTCGATAGTGGGTTCATGCCTCACAGTAATCTGGGAAGTGACAGAAATCTCTAAGGTACTAGATGTCTTTGCTACTAGGGAGAAAACAACAACCCTTTGTTCATAGAACAATCGTATTGTTTACTTTACACGATTAGTAAAGCAATAATCTGTTGCTTGCAACTTAATCTTTGGAGGGTTGGATGATAACCTGAAGGTGGATTATTAGTCATAGATGCAGCTGGATGGCGGTCTATGTATAATGTTGTAATGCCCAATCAAGTCTCAAAGGAGTCAAGATGATTAGTAAATGCATGTATTGCTTTCTCGATGTTTGTCAATTGCCCCGCTGTAATTTGTTCACCCAGCATGTTATCTATCTTAAGGAGAGCCACCTCTAGTGAACTATGGATCCCGGTCCTTTTCTTTACATACAATCTACAATCTTTTACTGCTTTGTGTTTACTTTCTACGAACTGTTACTTCTTTCCATTCGATACGTTTAATCCTTTGTTTTCAGCAAAACACGGTGAGATTGACAACCTCATCGCAAGTTGGGGACAAAGTTCTGTGGTTGTGTTGTGCGGGTCTCCACGTTGCTACTCGGTAGTGCGCCCTGCCAAGGCTCAGCTAGCAACACCTTTGGGGTATTTCCTTGCTCCTACTGGTTCGATTAAACCTTGGTTTCATTACTGAGGGAAACTTGCTGCTGTGCTCATCATACCTTCCCCTTGGGGTTCCCAACGAGCTCTATATCAACACCGCACCAACACTTTTCTAGCGCCATACACTGAGCCATCAAGCATTTTTCTAGCGCCGTTGACAGGGAGTCAAGGACATCTTCACAAGGGGAGTCCCTCATAACCAATCTCTTTACTTTGTTATTTTTGTTTTGCTTAGTTTCTTTTTGCTTTATTTGCTTGTTTCTTTTTCAAAAACACAAAAAAATTAAGTCTCCTTTAGTTGTCACCTCTTCCTTAGCTCACCATGTTGATCCCTAAATTCACCCTGAAAGACCTTTCAATTGGTAGTGGTTCTATAATTGGGAAAGATAATATTGAAGAACTTAGGATAGATCCCTTGCAGAACTTGCTCCAAACTATGAGATTGCTGCAGCTTCTTTAATTCATATGTTAGAAGCTAGGTTTGTTAACCTCAACCCCTTAATGCAAGTAATGTTTCTTAAGCTTAAAGAAATTGAGGACCCTGAAAAGAGGGATTTTATTCTAGAAACTTTGTTTAAAGAGTTCTATGATGTTGCCAAGGAAGCTAGGAAAGTCTTTGAACATTTCAATATGCTAGGCTCATGTGTAGATGTTGTTGGTACACGAGAAAATATGAACAAAACCAAACCTAATGGGGAGGAACCTAAGATACCAATACCCTTCAAACTAGTAGCAATACATGATGCCATAGAAAAGAATCTTGATTGGATTTTTCCTGCAAACCCTTATGAATAGAATAGTGAACCTAAGAGCATTAAGATAGGATCCTCTAGAACTTATTTGGATGATATACCTTGCCATGTTGAAAATATTTCTAGTATTGATCTTAATGCTTCTTCATTTGAGAACACTTGATTCTTTTTCTTGTTTCTTATGCGTAACTTAAAGGCGTTAAAGAAAAGTACTTATTGGGAGATAACCCAAAAGTTTTAGATGAGTCTTGGAAGTTATTACTTCAGTAATAACCGCTCCTTATCCTTTTTATTTGCTTTTTGTGCCAAGAGTAACCTCTAATGAGAGAGAAGTAATGATTGGGAAAGTTGCTGTCCCAAAACAGATTTCTGTGCTTCACCGTAAAAATTCGTGTAAAATATCTGAACGTCTTTTTGAGGCTTTATTTTTTGCGCTTCTTACCCAGGTTGTTATCTAACTTTCGTTAGTTCAATACTTTTTGATTTGAGCAACAGAAGGTCTTCGAAAAAATTCGTCTTTACCTGCTGGTCTGTTTTGACAGATTTCTGCCATTTTCTGCATTTGCTTCTTGTTGGTTCCTTTTTGAGTTCTTTTAGGGAATTGAGATTTTTGAGGGAAGTGCTACAGTAGCTAGTGTTCTAATGGAAGTTTATTTGGTGTTAGAACTGAACCTTAAGACTTATTTATCTTGAGTGCACTAATGTTGGTAATAAAGATTGTGTGGAGTTTTCTATGAAGGAAAAATTTCAGGTGTATTGAAGGAATGAGTAATGAGATGAAGGATGGACTAAAGCTCAAGCTTGGGGATGCCACGCGTATCACCCCAAGAAATATCCAAGAAGTACAAGCGTCAAAGCTTGGGGATGCCCAAGGCATCCCCTTCTTCATCAATAAAAATCCCAGGTTTCTTCCAAACGCTTCATTTTTATTGTTTCATGCACAGTTGTGTTGTTCTTGGAGCGTCTTCTTTTTTGTTTTCGTTTTGGTTTTTCGTTTGCTTGGTTTGCTTAGTTTTCTGAATAAATTCGTTGGACCCCCTATTTCATACATTGGTTTGCAAATAGTTTGGTTTGGTTTGGAAAAGAGTAGGAAAGTTCATGCTTATGTGGTAAAAAGAGCTTGTTTTTGACTGTGGCCTATGCTTTGTCATGCCATGCTTGATATTGTTTTGGCTTTATGCTTAGTATTCTTTGCTGTAGCATGACTTGTTATAAACAATTGAGATTGCTTAATGTGCCTTGGATGAATCATGCGTTGTTTTAGCATATTAAAGCATAGTATAGTGGTATTCTCCTTTGATGCTTTATTTGGGTTGACTTGGCGCATGCTCACACCATGTTATGACTATCTCAAGTCACCATAGCCTTTATGATACTTTAGTTTTCAACTTGTAATATCACTTTATGCTTTGATCAATGATGTTTTGTCGCTCTGCATGATTATGGCCATTATTGCTCTCTTAGTTTGTCGCTCCCAGTCTTTTGCTAGCCTCCACAACCAAGTATGAGTTCCACTCATGCATCCAACTCCCTAAACCAAGTTATTCCAAAGAGTCCACCATACCTACCTACTAGCTTATGCTATTCCAAGTATATTCATGCTTTTGTTTACCTTCCAAATTAAACTTGTTATGATAAAACTAGTGATTAAAGCTCTCACGAACTTGATGGCACACTTTACTTTTCTTGCCCTTAATAAACTTGAACCATTGTGTCGTCTATGTTGTATATGCTTGCACTTATTTGTTGGGGATTAGCAGAACCATGCTTTCATGGGGAACGCTTTCAACATTGCACTTGGTACTTGTACCTAGTTGATATCACGCTCTTTTGTATATGGATGTCGTCGGTGTGAAATGAAAGGGGAGCTTGTAAGTCCATGGAGTTATGTATATGTGTTAGAGAAACGCTTGGGCCGCTGGTCTAATCCATGCTGACATGGTGGAAACCTGCAGCGTAACCATAATGAGCTGTCTATGAAGCATTCTTTTTATAAAAAAAAATAGTCCTATATTGAGAAAAAAGAGAAAAAGAAAAAAAGAGACTATGAAAAGAGGAAAGAGAGAAAAAAGCACCATATTCCCATGGTAAATAAGAAGATTGTTGAGATGCTTATTGTCTGCTTGCCTTGTCATTTTGATATGGGGATTCTTCCGTATCATGGGGCAAGGGGTACCCCGTTGGCGGTTCTCTATGATACACATGTACTTACAATGATAAGAACTTACCGGTGACTAAACTTGAGTAGCATGAGGAGCGACCCTCGTATATAAGGGACATGAGATTTCTAACTTATATTTCGTGAAGCATGTACACCATAGTTTGTTCACTTTTACTTTAATCACTTCAAGATGCTTATGATAGGGGCAATGAGAGCTGAAAGCTATAAGTACCATAATTTTTGGAAGCTCTTTATGAGACTTGAATCCCTACTTCCTTTTATAAAGGCCTTTCTTCCACCATTATATTGAGTCTCCATCTTCTATCTTTATGCACCTACTTTGAGAGCATAGTGGCCATTCTTAGTTCTATGTGCATTGTCCCAAGACTAGTTGATTGATGCATAACTTGATATTGCTTGTTTTAAACTATTTGTATCTAGTCACTCTTATGAACTTTGAAGGTGTCCTATGCATTTATATTTGCTACTCTATGAGGGACAAGCTGAATACTATTATGCTATGTTTTCTTTATGCGAAACAAACAAACGTCTTGCAAAGCATTGTTATTCATGAATCTTTTGTTTGTGCCTTTTCATGTTGCATCATAGTTTCTTTGTCTTATTGCTAGAACTTCGTCTTTCATGTTTTTATTGAAGTACTATGATCCCAGCTTTGAATGTTTTACAAATAATTTGATCAAGTCTTGGATGGTGCATGTCACCTCAAAAATTATTCTTTCTTTTTATCACTTACCTACTCGAGGACGAGTAGGAGTTAAGCTTGGGGATGTTGATACATTGCAAATGTATCTATAATTTTTGATGTTCCATGCTTGGTTTTATCCACTTTCTTGTGTTTTCTCCACACTTTGGAGTACTTTTCATATGATTTCTTGGACTAACCTATTAACAAGAGCCACAGTGTCAGTTGCGTATTTTCTACTGTTTTTGGTTCCAGGAAAGTCAGAAAATGAATATTCTCGGAATTGGACGAGACAAAAGCCAAAGTGCCTATTTTTCCGGAAGTCATCATATGCCAGAATACGAGCCGGAGAGGGGCCAGAGGGCGGCCACACCACCTGGCCGCACGGCCAGGCTTGGCCCACACCAGGGGGTGGTGTGGCTAGCCCAGGCACCCCCTCGACCTCCCCTTCCGCCTATAAGATGCCCTCAGGACGAAAACCCTAAGTACCCGATCAAAAATCCACGAAAGAGTCTCTAGCCACCGTCATCTCCATCCCGAGATCAGGAGGAATCTGAAGCTCTTCCCGGCACCCTGCCGGAGAGGGGAATTCACCCTGGAGGCCTTCTTCATCACCATGCAAGCCTCCGGTGTGATGCGTGAGTAGTTCATCCTTGGACTACGGATCCATGTAGTAGCTAGATGGCTGGTTCTCCTCCTTTGTGCTTTCATGTTTAGATCTTGTGAGCTCCGTTCATGATCAAGATCATCTATTTGTAATTCTGCATGTTGTGTTTTAGGGGATCCGATGGATATTGAGATGCTATTTCAGATTTATTGATTATATCATGTCTTTGTTATTTGTGATCTTGCATGCTTTCCGTTGTTAGTAGCTATCTTGGCCAAGTAGATGCTAGCAACAACAAGAGTTAGTATTTATGCTCGATAGTGGGTTCATGCCTCTGGTAATCTGGGGAACTGATAGAAATCTCTAAGGTACTAGATGTGATGTTGCTACTAGGGAGAAAACAACAATCCTTTGTTCATAGAACAATCGTATTGTTTACTTTACAGTTCAGTAAAAGCAATAATCTGTTGCTTGCAACTTAATCTTTGGAGGGGTTGGATGATAACCTGAAGGTGGATTATTAGTCATAGATGCAGTTGGATGGCGGTCTATGTATAATGTTGTAATGCCCAATCAAGTCTCAAAGGAGTCAAGATGATTAGTAAATGCATGTATTGCTTTCTCGATGTTTGTCAATTGCCCCGCTGTAATTTGTTCACCCAGCATGTTATCTATCTTAAGGAGAGCCACCTCTAGTGAACTATGGATCCCGGTCATTTTCTTTACATACAATCTACAATCTTTTACTGCTTTGTGTTTACTTTCTGCAAACTATTACTTCTTTCCATTCGATACGTTTAATCCTTTATTTTCAGCAAAACACGGTGAGATTGACAACCTCATCGCAAGTTGGGGAAAAAATTCTGTGGTTGTGTTGTGCAGGTCTCCATGTTGCTACTAGCACCGGTAGTGCGCCCTGCCAAGGCTCAGCTAGCAACACCTTTGGGGTGTTTCCTTACTCCTACTGGTTCGATTAAACCTTGGTTTCATTACTGAGGGAAACTTGTTGCTGTGCTCATCATACCTTCCTCTTGGGGCTCCCAATGAGCTCTACATCAACACCGCACCAGCACTTTTCTAGCGCCATACACTGAGCCATCAGTGGACGACGGCAGACTTAGGCATGGTCGCGGCGGCTCCTGGGGTGGTCGCAATCGACTGCCCCCTTCCTCCTCTGCTGCGGCGGCTCCGGTGGAATTTCTAGCGAACGGTGGCTCGAGTGGCTCCGCGGATGGTGTGAGGGACTCAGTGGGAGGTGGGGAGTGTTGGAGTGTGGAGAAATGGTGCTGGGGCGAGATCCTTATATATCCCAACAAGGGGACCGAGGGGTGCGACGGTGAGCTCGTCGGTGACGGTGGTATAGGGTGCTAAAGGCATGGGCGGGGTAGGCGGACGGTGCACTGCCTCCTGGCGGTCATCTACGGCGCAATGGCGCAGCTAGGGGCGGTGGCTTTTGGTAGGGCGAGGCTGGCGCTCTGATCGGGTCCGACGGTGTTTGACGCGGCGTGCGGTGGCTGCAGGTCAAGTGGCGGGGAGAGGGGTTGTCTCGGAGGCTACTAGGGTTAAGGCGATGCTGCACGCGCAAGCTGGGAGCAAGGCGTGAGCTGGGCGAGCAGGTCGGGGACGGCGCACTCGAGCAGTCCATGCATGGCACAGAGGCGGCGGTGCGCGGCTGCTCCTCGGTGGTCCAGGGCTCGGCTGCTTCCGTGGGGTGGACAGGGGATCGCGGTAGGGTGCGGCGGAGCTAAGGGACGAGCTGGTTTGGCGCGGCGTTGTCTCAGGCGCGTTGTCCATGTTTGGCCGGCGACGACCATATTTGGGCGGTGCGCTACTGCTGCTAGCGAAGAAGGGGGATTTTGTCTAGGATGGGGTAGATGCTAGGGGGACAGGGGGTTAAGATGGAGACCAAATTGGTCGATGATCACTATAGAAATAGTGAAGCTACTCTAGTGTTTGACCTGTGCCTGCCATGTGTTTGATAGAATGGCCGCATGAAGAATTTTTTTGAATTTTGGATTCAAAATTTTTGAGGGTTCTCCACTTAAGCTTGAGATTCTAAGTTTGCTTGGAGAGGTCAAGGGGAATTCATTTGAGTGGTTTTTGAAAAGGTGGGATCTATGCATATGTAAAGGATTCAATTTTCCAATGTCATTTAAAATTAGTGTTCAAATGTTTTTGTAAGATTTCAAAGTGGGCCTTGGTAGATCTTTACTTGTACTAGCAAGGGGTGAAAAGAGTTGAGAATGTTTCTGTTTGAATTTGACCTAGTGGATTAAAATGGCAAAAGTGACCATTTGCATTTATTAATTCCATTTGATTTCTTTGTCTTTGTATTTGGTTTTGGAATGATCTCGATGATGTGGCATTCATCTTTGAATTATTTTACAACCATTAGAACAAACAAACATGGCAATTCTAAACAATTCTATATTAATGCAACACACATGCATTCTTAATTATTTTAATGCTAAAAAGTTTTTGTTAACCCCAAATTGGGTGATTTGGATCTTGATAACCTTGATTAAAGTTTTGGGATGTTACAAACCTTCCCCCCTTAAACAAAATCTCGTCCCGAGATTTAAGAAAGAAAACTAGGAACTAAAGAGATCTGGAAACTCAGTCCTAATGTAATCTTCTCGCTCCCATGTGGCTTCTTCTTCGGTGTGGTTGCTCCATTGGATCTTGAGAAATTTGATACTTCGGGTCCTGGTGGTTCTGAAGGCTTATTCCAAGATACGGATGGGCACTTCATGATAAGTCAGATCCTTGTTGATATCAACGGCTCGGTGATCGATGTTCTTGAAAACTTCGGTCTTCTCCGGCACTTCTAGGCATTTGCGAAGTAATGAGATATGGAACACATTGTGGATGGTAGACATTTCTTTTGGCAGTTCCAGTTGATATGATACTTCTCCTTGATGATTTAGAATCTTGAAGGGTTCGATATATCTGGGGGCTAACTTTCCTTTAAGACTAAAATGTTGCATCCCTTCAATGGCGAAACTTTGAGATATACAAAATCTCCGACATTGAAAGTCAGGTCTCTACGTCTCTTGTCAGTGTAACTCTTCTGTCTGGATTGGTCGGTCTTGAGGTGCTCACAGACTTTGTGTACCTTCTCTTCGGCTTCTCGTAGGATGTCGGGTCCGAAAATCTGACTCTCTCCTACTTGCGACCAATTCAAATGGGTACGAAACTTTCTCCCATAAAAGAACTCAAATGGGGCCATTTGCAAACTGGCTTGATAACTGTTGTTGTATGAGAATTCTGCGAAAGGCAGGCAATCTTCCCATTTTGATCCATACTCTAACACACAAGCTCTCAACATATCTTCTAAGATTTGGTTGACTCTTTTAGTCTGTCCATCGGTTTGCAGGTGATAAGCTGTGCTGAAATTCAACTTGGTCCCTAATCCTTCTTGGACTTTCTGCCAAAATCTCGAGGTAAATTGGGATCCTCGATCCGATACTATGGTCTTGGGGGTTCCATGCATACTGAAACTTCTAGCAATGTACAACTCTGCTAGCTTTGAACTCTGGTAGGTTGTCTTGACAGGTCTAAAATGGGCTACCTTGGACAGTCTATCAACTATGACCTAGATTGAGTCATTTCCCCCACTAGAAGTAGGCAAACTGGTGATAAAGTCCATTTCGATAGAATCCCATTTCCATTCCGGAATCTGCAATGGTTGCAATAGTCCTATGGGTCTCTGGTGTTCCGCTTTGACTCTTTGTCAGATATCACACTTGGCGATGTAGCTTTCGATTTCTCTCTTCATCTTGTACCACCAAAATTGCTCCTTCAAATCCTGATACATCTTTGTTCCTCCGGGGTGGATAGAATAAAGAGTATCATGAGCTTCTTGCATGATAAATTGCTTCAGCTCCGAATCTGCTGGCACACAGATACTCCCTCCGTTTCAAAATATAAGATGTTTTAGTTTTGTGAAAGGAGTGTATCTAGACCCCTTTTAGTGTGTAGGTTCACTCTAAACCTAAATGAACCTACACACTAAAAGATGTCTAGATACATTCCATTCACAAAGCTAAAACATCTTATATTTTGAAACAGAGGGAGTACGTCCTTTGTATCACAGAACTCCTTCTTCGTCTTCGGTGAATCCAGTTACCTTTCCTGTACCAATACGACGCTTGATTCCGTCGATACTTGCATTTCCCTTCTGGGCTTCCTTGATCTGGCTGATCAAAGTGGGTTGAAGTTCAATGCTAGCTAAAAATCCTTTGCTAACAAGCTCAGTTCTAAACTGCTCCAACTCTTCATGCAAACTTGGTTGCTTCTCCTTGATCATGGTGTTTAACCTACACGGAAATCTGCTAAGAGCATCCGCTACCACATTGGCTTTGCTGGGGTGATAGTGAATGTCAAGGTCATAATCCTTGATTAACTCTATCCATCTCCTTTGCCTCATATTCAGCTCCTTCTGAGTTAAAATATACTTCAAGCTCTTGTGATCTGAATAAATCTCACAGCGATTACCCATAAGGTAATGACGCCATGTCTTTAATGCTAACACTACGACTGCTAATTCAAGATCATGGGTGGGGTAGTTCTGCTCATGCTGCTTTAGTTGTCTGGACAGTTATGCTATGACTTTGCCTTCCTGCATCAACACACATCCGAGACCAATCTTGCATGCATCACAATACACATCAAACGGCTTCTTGATATCTGGCATAATCAATATTGGGGCTGAAATCAATCTCTTCTTGAGCTCTTGGAAGCTTGCTTCACATTTGTCGGTCCATTCAAACTTTTTGTCCTTCTTCAACAATTGGGTCATTGGTCTTGCGATGCTCGAAAATCCTTCTACGAACTTGCGGTAATATCCCGCTAATCCAAGAAATGCACGGACTTGGGTTTGAGTGGTTGGGGCTTCCCATTCTTCCACATCTTTGATCTTGGCAGGATCAACAACGACTCCTCCTGCCGACACAATATGTCCGAGGAATCCTACTTCTTTCAGCCAGAACTCAAATTTGCTGAACTTGGCATACAACTGATGCTCTCTAAGGGTTTCAAGGATGATTCTCAGATGTTTCTCATGGTCTTCCTTTGACTTGGAGTAGATAAGAATATCGTTGATAAACACAACGACAAACTTATCCAGAAAGTTCATAAAGATCTTATTCATGAGATTCATGAAATAAGCGGGAGCATTGGTTAATCCAAAAGACATGACCGTATACTCATATAATCCATATCTAGTGGTAAAGGCGGTCTTTGGAATATCCGTTGCACGAATCCTAAGTTGGTGATAACCAGTCCTCAGATCAATCTTAGAGAACACTCTGGCACCAGTCAACTGATCAAACAGATCCTCTATCTTGGGCAGTGGGTACTTGTTCTTGATGGTGATGTAGCACCCTAGGAAAACCACTACTAGAAAATCGCTGTGTTTTGTCTTTATGCATCATCATGATAGCAAGCTCATGTCATCATGCCACATTGCATTTGAGCATCATCATCATGCATATGTTTGTCTACGACTATTTTGCAAAAGCCTATTTTCATTTTCCAGATATTCCCCTCTTTTATTTCAAATCTAAACCCCAGGTCTTCCTGGATATTTTATTTGTCTAAGAACTATTTGCAAAAGTATTTTGTATAAAAATAAATGAACAAACAAAATAAAGACTATTTTTGTTAGGGGAGCTAGCCAGCCAGGCCAGCGGCCCAGCTAGCCAGCTACTACCCCGACCCAACCCCAAACCCAACCCAAACCCTAAACCACCCGCACACCACACCTACCTGGCCGCAGCACTCCACACAGACGCGCGCAGCCCTCCCCATGAGCAAGCGATGCAACGCACGCTGCTGGCCGATCGAACCCAACCAACCCCGCACCGACCCACCGCCCGCACTCGCGTGCAGCACACCACACCCAGGTGCACTGCACGCCTAGCCCCGATCCCCACACCCCGCGTGGCCCCACCCCGCTCAACCGCGCGGTCACCCTGCCTCGAACCCGCCCCATCTCCCTCACCGTGCGGTACCTGGCCCACCACCCCGTTTCCGTCCGTATCCACCAACCCCGATCCCCCGATCGATTCCTCCTCCCCGTAGCACCCCGCCGCCGCCAGGATCTCAATCACAGCGAGCTCACCCCCACCGCCAGCGGATGCCTCCTCCGGCCCCTACCCTGGCCTCATTCACCCTGCATCGTTCCCTCCTCGCCGGCCTCGTCCAGAAGCGGCTCCTCGTCCCTCCGCCCGATGCCGCCCAACTCGTCCACGCATATGGCTGCCTCCGGCCAGCGCTTGTCGCCAGTCGCCATGACGCCACCTCGAGCCTGCCGCCGGCTGCCTCTGCCCACGAGCAGCGCCTCCGCGCCATCCGCCTGTGGCCGGCACGGCCCCTCCTCGAGCCGTCCTCGCCACGTGGCCTCTATCTCGTGCCCTTCACGCCGGCCATCGCTTGCCGCGTCTCAAGCTCCTCTGACCACCATCGTCCCACTAGCGAGCATCACCGCCGCGTTGTTGACCCAGTCGTCGCGTGGCCTCATCCTCCCCCCGTCTTCGAGCCTGTGCGCGGTCGCCCTGGCGCCTCTCTGCCATCTTCAAGGCCTCGCCTCCGCCACTGTTTCTCGCGTTCAGCGGACGACGCTTCTCTCACAGGTTTCTGCTGATGCTCGAGCTCGCTCCTCTGTGCGACTCCTCGTTGATGTGGTGCCGTGAAGGTAGTGACCGTGCTCACTGCTTTAGGATCCTGACTATGGCGTGCCAAGATGGTGTTGAACATGATCAGATGGTGGTGGAATAACCCAAGTACAATACGAGCCGCTCGCCCTGGAACCCTGCCCTCGGTTGTTCCATAGATCTTCACTATCGAACGTCGAAGCCAAACCTCAAGATCTCAGACCCCAGATCTGGTGATGCCGAACACCAAGTGCTCCGTCATGGATAAGATGGCCGAGGCCCGAACCCAAAGATCGACCTCACGGAACCCCAAGGCCTTCGATGTGGAACGCCATGATCTCCTTCTCGATCCTGACAACACCCTGATCCCGGAGTCCGAGACCGATCCCCGACCCCTCGGAACAAGATCGCCAAACCCTATGTGTGACCCCTTTCTGAAACCCTATTTTTATAAATGAAATAAAAACTTGTTGCATATTAAATTGTTCATACTTACATGCATATTGTGGGTGTTTGGGGCTATTTCAATGATTCACCTAAATTAAATATGGAGTCCATATGCGGGCTATTTTAGTCTTATAATGGCTCCATTTAAATTTGTGTAGCGAACCGATGCCATGTTTTGTCTTGTTAATCCAACATTTAAATTGCGGGGTATCTAAATAACTTGAACCTTCTATTTAATTGTTGGGGCCCTCATTCTGCTTAATATTGCCTAATTGCATCACATCTTTGCCATGTCATACATCATACATTCTCGATCTTCTGCCATAGTATTAAATAGTGCATTCGGTGTTTCTTCTAGTGTTTGCTTCTTCACGGATTAGGCCGTTGAGTAGATGCGAGTACCAACAAGTTCTTTGGATATGTATCTCCAGCAGTGCTTCCTAGGCGAGCAATCTCCCCCTTTCTACCTATTTTGCATTTATAGTCTTTACTTCCACCTGTTGATCTATTGCTATCCGTGTTGCGATGCTTTAGTTTCCATGCACCATTTATATTCCTTGCAGCCTCTATATTGCCTTGGACACCTCCTATTGCCCGTTGTTTAATAGATAGTCGGCCCTGCGAGTCGTATTTGCTGGCTCAGGTGCTGCTTTGTGTCGTTGTTGTTCCACCGTGGTTAAAAGGTTGGCACATGCTTAATGATGGAGATGCTTAATGGTGGAGTTGATCATGACTTTAATTACAACTTGATATTAAATTGTTGGGATAACTAATGAAAGAGGCACCGGTGGACCATATATGCTATTTGGTTTTTCATGTCCACTTGTGTTCTGTAGGCCCCGAGTACTTGATACCTGTTCCTTGATTATTCGCACTATCCACATCTGGGAGACCCTATGGATCCCCCTTAGCCAGAGCTTGATTCATTTCTTATTTCTTGGGGCCACAAACTAGTTTGGGGCTTTATTACTATCCTGTACTTATGCCATGCTTTACTGCTTTATTTACGATTGTGCGTGGAGCACCTGTACTGTTTAGGAATTGCGGAGTGTTTTCGCGGTATCGACAAGCCCAGTCACACTTTTGAGTTCCCAGTCGTTTACAGCCATTGGCGCAAACCTTGGGTCTGTCTCGGAGCTGGCCAACTTCGTTGGGGGTAGCTTAATGGGGTGGCCCCCTGAAATATTTTATGAATCCTGTGATTGCTTTGTCGTGAAAGCCTTGTTGGGTTTTGATTTGGTTTTTCCGAGGTTGATCGTGTGTGTGTTGCTATTTGTGCACCCCTGCAGGGTAAATCTTTCTGAAAGCCGTGTCCGCGGTTATGGACGACTTGGAGCACAGTATCTCGATCATAGACAAGCATAACTAAAGTAGTGCTATAAATTTGACTTAATATGTGACTAGTAACCAGCTTCACTACAATGGAATGGATAATAAAAGTGCCAACAACTGGTGGAACTGGGGTGTATCGTGTCATGTTATACCTGCCTAGTAAGTATCACAACTCCAATGGAATGAAATAAAAGTGCCAACAACTGCTAGGTTTTGGGATAACTCATGCTATCTATATCTGACTAGTAAGTGGTACAACTATAATGGAATAAATAAAATTGCCAACTGTGTGAGTTCCTCGGTTTGACTTCCTCGTGTGGTCTCGAGGGGGAAATACCAGGATGGGTACGTTTTGGTGTTACTATCAGGTTGGATCCGGACAGGTCTTTCTTATCCCTCTCTAATAGCCGACAGTTGAATCGAGTCTCTATAGATTGTTTAGTGCATGCTTCGCTGCCGCTTCAGCCCACCATACCTATGTAGGCGAGAGCCGCCGAATTCTATCCTCGCCGTGTACTGGCCTCAGTACTGACGCTCCTCTTTTTCCTCGCCCTTTGTCGGCACCCCTTTTGTTTTAGCAGGTTTGAGATCGACATCGTTAGCAGGGTTAACCTTCCGTCTTGGCCTGGGTAGGGTTATGTACGCCATTGATTATTCTTCAGGGCTCTTAGCCCAATTTGCTTCTTATCCGTACTCGGATGTTGTATCGTTTTCAAGGTGAATTGGATCTTTGTACTGTATATCTGTATTCTTGACTCAATGAGTCATTGTTGTATATATATGTGTTGTGGGTTCAATCATGAACTATTGTGTAATGGTATTACTTCGTTTTCCACCCGCACGCAAGTGCCTGGTGGGCGTCCTTGAATCGTTTCTATGCGGATTTGGCGGGAAGCGCTGAAATCTGCATAGGGCCGATTTGAGGGTGTTACAGGTGACATCATTCAGCTTCCTGTAATCTGTGCACAAACGATTGCCTCCATCCTTCTTGTCGACGAACAACACGGGCGATCTCCAAGGCGATGCGCTTGGTTGAATCAAACCTTTCACCAGTATAGCATCCAATTGTTTCTTCAACTCCACTAACTCTGATGGGTTCATGCTATAGGGTATCTGAGCTATGGGTCCGGTTCCAGGAATTAGTTCAATAATGAACTCAATATCCCGATCTGGGGGCATACCGGGCAATTCATCTAGGAATACGTCAGGGTATTCACAGACTACTCCGACTTGGTCTATGGTTGGTAGGGCTAGACTCTTGTTGCATTTGAATTGACGGGGCAAGGTTTCAGATATATGCTCTACTGATACTCCAGAGCTACTGGTCATGGTGATGGATTTCTTGGCATAGTCGATCAATCCTTTATGCTTTGACATCCAATCCATTCCTAGTACTACTTCCAAACCTTTGGTTCCAAGTACTATTAGATTGGCATAAAAATCTATCCCATGTATTCTGATAGGCACAACCTTGCAAATTTTTCTAGCTTTGGTGGTTGAACCAGGTATTTGAACTATCATAACATGCTTCAAGTTGGTTGGGTGAATCTTACTAGTGCATGCAAATTCTTTGGTAACAAACAAGTGCGATGTTCCAGAATCAAACAACACTCTTGCTAATACTGAGTTAATAGAAAACATACCCAGCATGACATCTGGCGCTTCTTGGGATTCTTCGGCGTTCATGTGGAAGATACGGCCGTTGCGGTTGTGAGGATTCCCTAGGGCAAATCTTCTTCCGGGCTGAACACGGCGCTGCTGCTGAGCTGGAGCATTCACATTGGCAGTGGTAGCAATCTTCTTGGGACACTCATTGGAGTAGTGACCCTTCACTCCACACTCAAAACAAGTAACATGTGACTTGTCTTTTGCTGCAACAGGCACAACATTGCTTCCAGTCCTTGGGGTAGTGCTGTTATTGTTGTTGTTGGACTTGGGCGGTGCACGGTTGAAGTTGTTGGAGTTGCCGGGGTGGTGGTTGTTGTTCCCTCCAGTCTTCACATATCCTCCGCTACGGTTGGGGTAGCTTGGGCGAGACATTGGGGGTCTATTGTTCCGCGGGGCATATCCTGCAGACGGGTTGGGGCGATACTTTTGGGCACTGTGGGACTCATCTTGGTGAATCATCCGACGTTTGCAGTTGTCATTCGCTTGGTTGATCTTCCCTTTCATCTGGATGACAGAGTCGACTAGCTCTTTGAGATCATCAAAACGGATGTTGACTAGCACCGTCTGCATCTCATCATGTAGTCCGTTCAGGAATCTCTCCTTCTTATTGGCTTCAGTGTTGATCTCATCAGGTGCATACCTGGCGAGGGACAAGAATCTGTCATGGTACTCCACTACAGTCATTCTGCCTTGCTTTAGTTCTCTGAATTCATCTCTCATTCTGGTGACTAAACCCCGCGGCACATGGGTGCGGCTGAACTTGACTTTGAAGGCTTCCCACGTCATCACTAGACCGTGGTTCATCGTGCGGGTGCTGTTCCACCATGCTCTTGCATGTCCTGCCAAATAGTGGGTGGCAAACAGAACTTTCTCGTTGGCACCCACTCATGCGACTTCTAAGTTATTTTCCATGGTCTGTAACCAATCATCAGCATCCATCGGGTTTTCAGACTTGCTAAAGATTGGGGGATTGGTATTCTGGAAGTTTTTGAGTTTGGATCCATGATCATCTTGATTTCCATGGCCCTGATTGTTGTGGGCCATCTGGGCGATCTGTTGCAGGGTAGCTAGGTTGGCTTGGCGCTATGCTCTACTAGCTTCACAGTCCGAAACTAGCATCTGCAGAATTTGCAGCATCGGGTCCTATGATGAGCTGCTCCCTCCTTGGTTTCCACGAGTCATCTGAAGATTAAGATAGATAAAGGGGTAAGAGGGAAATTTCTAAGGTTCATGGTTTTGTTTTCAAAGCTAAAACTTTGAGTTTGACTCAGGTTTTGCAAACTAACTTCTTTTCATTCATTCAAGCAAATCACACGATACAAACACACACACACACCACAACAAAAGGAAAACAGATGGTTTTAAGAACCATTCTGTAATCTAAGATACAATGGGACCGATACTTCTCACTCCTACGATAGTGCTCTAGTGTATCTAATCATCATCGATGAAGTCGGAGTCATCATCGTCGGTGTAGAAGTCCATGGCATCATCCTCCAGATAGTCATCATCATTGCTGAGGTACGAGTGAATATCCCCTGGATGTCTTCACCTTCTTCCTCTTCTTCTTTTGTTGCAAGCTGAGCTTCTTGCTCCTTGATGGTCTTCTCGAGGTCGGCCACCTTCTTGTGAAGACGAGCGATGGTGCGATCCTTCTTCTCGTGTTGCCGGCGAAGTGATTGACGATCCTTGACGAGCAGTGAGAAAGTTTGGGCCTTCTGGGCGGCAATGTCAAGGTTGTGGTTAACGTAGGCTTGAGCATTGTCCAATTTCTTCTGTCTATCATACATCAGGAAGTCCAGGTTCTCCACTTGGCGCTTCAACTCCGAGTGACTTGGCATCTCTAATGGCATTCCCATAGAATCACGCCTTGCGTAGTGAGCAAAGCGAGTTCCCTGGATCAAGTTGATATTCTGTCCACAAACACGGGCTAGAGCTTCATGCATAGCCCTGGCTAATCCATCTAGCCAGTTGTTCTCCCTCACGGTGAATTGAATCTTCTCGGAAAGAGGTGCCTCCATCTTGCCTCAAAGATCAGCAACTATCAGCCATTGTAAATCTCCTCTTGGAAAATCCTTGAGTTGGGCTCCGAAGAATTCCGGATGCGGACGCTCAAGGTACTCAGACAGTGCATCAAGATCCCTCTCGAAGATCAGTTGGCCTCTGTTGCCCAACTGGTAGAACTTGCAATACTGAACTTCCATCTATAAGAATTTAGGATGAGAAAGTTAGTGAGGTGATCAAGGGTGTCAAATTTTATGTAGTAAGGTAAGAATTTTTGAGGAACATGATTTTTTTGAAAGAATCCCAAGGATAAGAGCGGAAATAGGTTTTCACAAATACTCACTTCTTTGATTTTGGAAACTAAGTTTTTGTTCGGACGTCCATTCTAACTAGGGTCTTCTATGGTCAGGATGGCTCTGATACCAACTTGTCAACACCCGGATTTTTAATCCCAGATGCCTGTTATGCCATACATCGCAATCCCAGGATTACCATTTTTCCGAGACATAACAGATTGGATATCACAGTACATCATCCATTAAAAACCATAATAAGGTTTTACACAAATAAAGGATCTCATGATCCAGTCTTAATACAAACAAGCAGCGGAATAATAAGCGTAGCGATGGGATCCATCTTCAGTGTTACAGGCAATGCTGACGATGGGAGATGATCCTAGTTGTTGTAGCCGTCCTGTTGTCCTTCTTCCGGATAGTCCTCCTCATAGTCTGGCCACGGGAATATCCAGGGACAAAGCCATGAGTACTCTTTAAGTACTCGCAAACTATCACTAACAAGTAAGGTAGTTCTAGGAGGAATGCTAAGTTCTAAGTTTATTTGCAAAGTTAAGTTTGAAACCTAAGCTGAGTTCAGAAACAAAGAAAGATAAAATAAAGTTCTAAATCACCTAAGTGGGAACTTAGTTGTCATAGTCCCAACCATGTTGTGGTCAAGTCATGTCACAATTCATTTCATAAGTCATTTTGAAAACATCTGACAACGGAACAGTATGGCCAATCCAACTGTCCATAACCGCGGATGCGGCTATTCAAATAGTTTGACACTCTGCAGAGGTGGTACACTTTCACTACAAAATTCGATACATTCGTCAGGGATAACCCTGAATCATCATAGTTAGTATGCGGATAATCAAACATAAACTTTCCTTTACACACTCTAGTATAAGCACCTCTCCTATGAGCTTGGCCTCCCAGCCATGGCCATCTGCCATCCTGGGCACTGCTTAGGTGGACAACATCGGGAGGTAGCCTCAGATCAAACCTCTCCCACGAGGGAACCAATACTAATGCATATAAACTTCTGGCTAAGCCTTACCCAATTCAGGTATTGTGGTTGTATGGTAAAATTGGAATGGTATCGCATTCGAACCCAACCATCAGTTTTTATAAAGGGCTAAGGCTCATGCCTCAACATTTTCATCATCGTAAACCATTTTTTGTTTCTCAACACATGTCAAAACATTTCAATAGAATGACTCATCATTCCAAGCTTTTCATAACAATTTTCACCAGGGGTTCCCATCTAGAGTGATCAAGTTTTTGGTTTAGCTCCAACTACTAAGTTAAGAGGGTTCACTGAGGTAGGATGCTAATCTCAATCTCATGCCATAGAATGACATCTAGTATAGGCCAAGTTTTATACTCTTTATGCTATCTAAACTACTTTCTAAAATCTCACTAAGCATTACTAGAAGTAGAGAAAACTTTGGTAAAGTAAAAGGTAAAACTTGTAAGTAAAACTTGGGATAGGTATAAATCAAAAGGTATAACCAAAGAATGCCTAATGCATCTTGCTTGCAAGGGTGAGCTTGCATTGTTAATGATGGCTTGCAAGTATTAGCTTGCCAATAATAGCTTGCCTTGATTGGTGTAGTGGTTGAAATTCTCCTCGTCTTCTTCGGGGTAGAACTCCTTCTCCTCGTACACTTGGTCGGTACTATCGTCTATAAATACATATGGGATACACAATCACCAAACAATACTTAACTAGTCTATTTATCACACTAATGCACATACTTGATGATCTAGTATCATCACATTCAACACCAGATTTAATTTCGAGTTTCTTTTATTTTCTTTAAGAAAAGTAATTTCTACTCATTGAAATTAATTAAGATTTAATATTCTCCAATTTAAAATATGGGATCATGTGGACACATGTCATCACCACATATTCTAATACATGGGAATGTGATTTAAATCTTGGATCATCTTTTATAAAGTCTAGGATTAATATTTAAATGATTTAAAGTGACTAGAAATGCCTATATAGCATTATTTTGGTACTAGTCCAAAGTCACTGCATGCAAACATAAATATTATTACATATTCAGATAGGTATTATCCAATGTGATTTTTGAGAGTTGGAATCATCTCAAAAGCTATTATGGTTGATTTTTAAAAAATGTTTGAATGTAGAAAAGTCCCTATCTTGTTATTTTTTCTATATGTGATCTATAACTCCAATTTATTTAAATCCAACGGGCTTGGATAGATATTTTAATTATCTTTCTACCACAATTTGAATCATTCAATTTGGTTTAGTAGAACTGTCTGAATTGATTTTTAAACTAGTGGAAAGAATTGAGTTTAAGTCTAAATAGAAGAATCTTTATTTGAATCCGCGGGCTAAGACAGGAAACTAAATGGGCCGGCCCAGTGACATTCCGCAGCGTAGAGGGCATCTGACAGGGGGGGGGGGGGTCCACACGTCAGCAACTGACTCTAACGCGAAGCGGTATGGGGCGATGTGTGCCATGCGATTAGAACAAAGATCAACGGTCGTGGCTCGTTGTCGACGACGAACAGGTCGCTGGCGAGACTGAATCCTAGCGGATCGGTGGGGGTCGATTGGGGGCTTACCAGGGCTCCAGCTAACGTGGCGATGGGGCCGATCGGACTGGTGGACGACGGCGGACTCAGGCGTAGTCGTGGCGGCTCCTGGGGTGGTCGCAATCGACTGCCCTTCCTCCTCTGCTACGGAGGCTCCGGTGGAAATTCCGGCGAACGGTGGCTCGAATGGCTCCGGGGATGGTGTGAGGGACTCAATGGGAGGTGGGGAGTGTTGGAGTGTGGAGAAATGGTGCTGGGGAGGGCTCCTTATATATCCCAACGAGGGGACCGAGGGGGTGCGACGGTGAGCTCGTCGGTGACGGTGGTACAGGGTGCTAAAGGCATGGGCAGGGTAGGCGAACGGTGCGCTGCCTCCTGGCGGTCATCTACGGCGCAATGGCGCAGCTATGGGCGGTGGCTTTTGGTCGGGCGAGGCTGGCGCTCTGAGCGGGTCCGACGGTGTTTGACACGGCGTGCGGTGGCTGCCGGTCAAGCGGCGGGGAGAGGGGTTGTCTGGGAGGCTATTTGGGTTAAGGCGATGCTGCACGCGCAAGCTAGGAGCAAGGCGTGAGCTGGGCGAGCGGGTCGGGGGACGCGCACTGGAGCGGTCCGTGCATGGCACAGAGGCGGCGGTGCGCGGCTGCTCCTCGGTGGTCCAGGGCTCGGCTGCTTCCGTGGGGTGGACAGGGGATCGCGGTAGGGTGCGGCGGAGCTAGGGGACGAGCTGGTTTGGCGTGGTGTTGTCTCTGGTGCGTTGTCCATGTTTGGCCGGCGACGACCATATTTGGGCGACGCGCCACTGCTGCTAGCGGCGAAGGGGGATGTTGTCTGGGCTGGGTAGATGCTAGGGGGACAGGGGGTTAAGATGGAGACCAAATTGGTCGATGATCACTGTAGAAATAGTGAAGCTACTCTAGTGTTTGATCTATGCCTACCATGTGTTCGACAGAATGACCGCATGAAGAATTTTTTTGAATTTTGGATTCAAAATTTTTGAGGGTTCTCCACTTAAGCTTGAGATTCTAAGTTTGCTTGGAGAGGTCAAGGGGAATTCATTTGAGTGGTTTTTGAAAAGATGAGATCTATGCATATGTAAAGGATTCAATTTTCCAATGTCATTTAAAATTAGTGTTCAAATGTTTTTGTAAGATTTCAAAGTGGATCTTGATAGATCTTTACTTGTACTAGCAAGGGGTGAAAAGAGTTGAGAATGTTTCTGTTTGAATTTGACTTCTAGGAACACCTAAAATGACCTAATGGATTAAAATGACAAACGTGACTATTTGCATTTATTAATTTCATTTGATTTCTTTTTCTTTGGATTTGGTTTTGGAATGATCTAGATGATGTGGCATTCATCTTTGAATCATTTTACAACCATTAAAACAAACAAACATGGCAATTCTAAACAATTCTATATTAATGCAACACACATGCATTCTTAATTATTTTAATGCTAAAAAGTTTTTATTAACCTCAAATTGGGTGATTTGGATCTTAATAACCTTGATTAAATTTTTGGGATGTTACACTTTAGCTGGTATCGTTTCCAGTTTTCCTATCTTGCTACAGACTATGTAGTTGCTTTCATGATTTTCAGGCCGCCGACATTTATGCAGAAATCGGAAAAGCACACATCCGCGAGCTTAGCGCGAGGCTAGAGGAAGGCCATGTGTACGCGATGTGGCGGTTTACGGGCTCCAACGCTTAGGTTGCCTATCGTGTTGTCAAAGACGGGCTGATGATTTGTCTCGCTCGAGACACTATCATCATCGAGGTAGTCCAGTATTCGGAAAAATTCCTAAAACTCATATGTGATGCCGTTGCATTTAGCGGCCTAGCTTATTTCGTTGGAGACGTGTCACGCTACGTTGGTACATTATATTTTTTCGATCACTATTTAGAAGGTTGCTTTCGTATGGCAATGTATTTTTATTTTGGCAGACGTTGTCGGTATCATTGTCGGTGGTTTTGATCTCCAAGCTCTTCGTGTAGGCCGACACACGTGGATTTCGTGATCAATAAGCGGAGTATCCTCCTTAAAGACGACACATACATGCGAATAGTGTTTTTTTCTCTTTAGGCAACCTTTGTTAACCTAACGTGTTTACCTAAATCTTTTGTAGTGGCAATGAAGTGACTGTACCTCTTCGGGGTGACCGAGCAACCGAGTTCCTTACAGACGAGGTGTTACTCACGTGTCATGCTAGGCCCTAAGCACCATTTTCACTGGCATGATCGTCATATCTAAAGGTGGAGGCACTCCTAGCGGGACTGCTGTCTACAAGTGTTACATCGACTCAGATGACCATCGCATAGTCTCTATGTTGTTAAGGCACCTTCTCTTTGACGTCACTTTTTAGGACTAGGAACATGGTCGTTGTTTAATTTTGAATTTTTTTCTTTGGTACGCAGTTATGTTGAACGTTCTTTAGAAAAGCAATTACAAATCGTGGGGTGTCTTGAGCATTCATCTCAGCTACCTTCGCACCCGATAGATCACAACACTGGCGCAGCTTCATGATATTGATTCATACACTCCCTCGGTCAATGCTCGCTCTCTTACTTTTTGCACGTGCTTTTGTTCTTAGAATGGTGGATCGATACTTTTTCCTATTAGAACAAGATATACAAGTTTAGCATTACTATCACAAGTCTGCTAGATAAGGGCGTGTGGTGGGCCGCTTGGTGCGCGGAGTGCCGCTGTGTATGCTATCGTTGCAGCGTTTTTGACGCAAACAAATATTAGAGATGCCACAGCGAATGTCCCAAATTGCGCAACAATATTCATGTTGTATGCATGTACAGTTTGGCTTAAGCCAAATTCTTGCTCAAGGGTCATGTCGCTGAGACAGTGTTGGGAAATCGGTCGACCTACTACTTAAACACAATTGCGGTTTGGAATTGTCGGGTGAAATTCTTGCTAACCTGTATAATAAGTATACGTGGAACGTGGAGATCGTAAGGAGATACTTCCGCGATGGGAAGAATGTATTACTTGTTGACAATATAGACGTTTGTTTAAATGACTGTAAGTATATGTACATATGTTATTCCTGCTGAGAACTTGCTTCAGACACGATAATCTTACATCAGTATCTTCTATTGCGCGGAGACACGGTGAAAGAGCGGAATGAAAAGAGCGGACAATAGTATAAGAGTTGATAGCATCGTGATGTGGCTACGAGTGTTGTGCACTATATTCTCTAAAAAGACAAAGCACCTGAGTTTCTTTTGTGCGATGACACTTTGTGAAATATGTGTATGTTATAAAATCGATTCTATGTGTACGGTTATCATCGTTCATGATTGCTTATAAGTTGCCCTCAGCATGGCCTTGCTATATGTTGTTGGATGATTTGTGCGATCAATGTTGCAAACCATTTCGTTCCATCTTTTTCTCACATGATGTTCACCCTTTCTCACACGATCGAGTTTATTGCACGTGTTATGTGCATCTAGCGTGTGCGAGCCCTTGTTTTGGCGCAGAAGCGTAGGTTTATCCCTTTGTACATACCACGCAGGGATAGACAACGCACTATAGCTTCATACGCACGTCAACCTTCAGTGTCTCTAACGTTAGGCTGGACGAGCTTTGACGAGTTCATAGCGGCGACCTCTTCTCGGGAACCTAGATGGCGTGGAAAAGAAGTGTTCGTGTCAGACTTATCTGATTTCATCATTGCTCGTACACATAGATGTTCTTAAGCGTAGATGTACTACGACTATATCATGAGGCATTCTGCCTACCGGCCGCGCCCTAGGGGGCGTGGAGAAAAGTCTAGTCTATGTAATTCCTATGTGGTGGAACTTTGATTTATTATTTGACATTTAAGATTGGAATTCTAGTATATCTAAGATGTATTGGTAGATGAATATTATGTATCCAATTTTGAACTACTTGTTATGATCAAACCTGTATGGAGAAACATGTGTGGGGAAACATTTGTATTAGATGGAGTAACATTATGGTGGAGATTGGGCAGTGATAAAAAACTTGAGATCCACTATGGTTTTTATATTACTTTTGTTACCTCACTAGGGATAAAGTGAATGCATGTGTTATAATCATCTAGTGACAGCCAAGATGATCTTGTTTGTTGAAGGTAGCATATATGATATTCAAACATCATGTAAAAATACCTAAGACTATACTCTGTTTGTTCCTAATTCTAGATTGCATGGAGTATTCCCTTTCTAGAGGAGTATAAGTGAGATTTGTTGTATCATCTTTATATTAGGACATGATGCCCATATGAATGTTAATCAAACACATAATGAAGTTTCATCAATACTATGTATTTTATGACCAGTTTTATGTCCACTACACCTTATGAGACAATACTCAAGTGAACCCATAAATCCCAGTCTACTTTTTATCATAAGAAACCACTTTTCATCACTTTTATTGTGTTTTACATTTTCTGCACTAATTAAAACCAAAAATACAAAAAACTTTTACTATTAGGAAACACAAACAAAAAACCAAAAAAATTTACTTTATTGTTATTACTTCCTTTCCCAATCATAGTTTTTTTACTTTTATTTATGTGCGGTTTTATTTTAGTTTTACCAATATGAAAGTTTGTGCTTGACAATCTCATGGTGGAATTGGGGACACAAGTTGTAGGTTGCTTGAATAAGATAAGATGAGAAGTCTTTAGCCAATTCCTTGAGAGTTTAATATAAACCCTCGAATCACCCTTGTAGAGAAAACATGCTTGCTATAACACTATGCACTTGCGGTCCCAATGAGTTGGTACACACAGAGTTTTTTCCATCAAGAACATTTTCTGGCGTCGTTGTCGGGGACTTGCAAGAGACATCTCATAGTGGTTACAGTGTGGTGAAATTCCCATTGTAGCTATTATAACATTTTCTAGCACCATCTTCATCAACTTCTGCTTCTTTCAAAGATATGCTTGAAGCAGACCCTAGGCTTCATGTTCTTAAGATTCTTTAAGAGAAAGAAAGGGAAGAAAAGGCAATATGGATAGTAAAAGAAAACAAACATAATCAAGTATAAGAAGTCAAAATGCTTAGTGAAGCAAATGAACCTCTACTAGATCTTGATAGATGTAGCTTGCATGAGCTTATCAATATCTTACCAAAATTTCTAATGATCCTTATATTAATGTCCATCAAGCAGGATTTGGATCATACGTAGGAAACCATGTCATAAAAGAAAAGATAGAAAGATACAATAATGAAGCTATGACACCACCAAATCTTGGAATACTTGCCTTCCCAAAATATTAAATACCATTGGCAAAGAATCTCACGATGCTATATTAGATCTAGGATCTAGTGTTTTAGTTTTGTTGAAAGAATAGTATGATTTGCTTGAACTCAAAAGTATGGAAAAATGCACTATAGATCTTTTACTTGCTGATAATTCTACCAAGCATGCTTTAGGTAGAGTGAATGATATTATGGTTGAATTACATATGACCTTTGTTCCTGTTAATTTTATTTTTATGTACATGGAGAGTAAAACCTCTAGTCCTATAAGCTTGGGAATACCTTTTTTGAAGACCACATGGGCTATCATTGATTCAAAGGAAGGGAATGTTAAGTTTTAGTTACCCAATAAGAAGTGCATGAAACACTTCCCAAGGAAGAAGGATACGTCACCAAGGTACAAGTTAGCACATGATCTCTGCACATCTTGAAACAAGTAAGTAAGAATAGCTATATGGCTATAAACAAAATGCTTTTCGAGAGGCAGTCTGTTTGTTTTTCTTTTATATTTTAGTTTTGCACTCTTACTGTAGTAAGAGAGTTTTATTTTAGTTTAATTTCTATAGTTTTTAATAAAGTGCCAAGTTTAACCCATTTAGATATTCAAAAGTTGATGGAACTATTAGGAGTTGCAGTTTCATGCATGCTATTGTTTACGAGAAAACTTCTGTAACTCCGATTGAGCTTATATTTATACTGTACAACTTTTCGTCCTATGTATGAAAAAATTAGCAAAAATTCCTGACATGTATAAGTAGGGTACATTATTACGTTTTGCAGCTGCTATTTTTTTTATAGATTCTATTTTTGTTATTTAAGTCATTGTTTTGAGTTTCAGTTTGATTCCTTATGAATCTTTTCATCTTATATTGATATTACAAACTTAATATACTCAATGTACATCTCAAACCAAAATTTATTTCGGAGTTATATGGAATATTGCAATTTATCTTTGTGCCCACTGTTGTCAACTCTCAGAAAAGAGATGAGAGAAAAGTCTGTGTTGAAGTTTTTTCATAGGGAATGGAGGAATACCATACAATGAGCTATCCAAGAATGGTGATGATCATAAGCTTGGGGATTCCCAAGGCACCCCACTATACCTATTAGACTCATAGTTTTCAAACTTCTAAACTCTTTTTTCGAGCAACATCATGTTTTTTCTTAAACTTGGAGCGTCTTTATCTAGTTTTATGTTTACTTTCGTATTTTTACCTTTTGAATAAATGGATAACCATAGAAATTTGTGTTGAATATGTATGAAAGAGCTACTAAAATAAAAGGGGTGATTGATTTGGATGCTAGGATGATAAGTGAAAGGGGAAGTAAAAGTTGAGATACAAGTTATGCACATTGTTGTTTGTTTCATATGATTTAGTGAATGATAATCTACAAGTTCCTTATGTACTACTAAATTTTATTTACATACATGGATGATTATAATTAAGTTAACTTGTGTAATATAGAATGAGTAGAACTATGGGCACTTCTGCATGCTTGTAAATGGTCAGATTTCTCCACTTACCAGCCCAAATATCCCGACAAGCAAAGACTCGTGCATCCAAATCCCTTAAAACCAAATTATTCCAATAGTGTCCACCATACCTACCTACATAGAACTTGCTATTACAAGTATATTAGATGTGTTACATCTTTGAATATTTCAAAATCATCTCTTTTGTGTAGTCTAAAGGTCATGGGAAAGTAAGATGTGGGGTGAAACCATAAGTGCACAACTACTTGAAATAAGGCAGAAAAATTAAACTTGACACATTGTGATTATAATTATGTAATTTATGTGTTTGAAAACTTATGAGTTGATTGTTAGCAGAACCATGATGATATGGGGAACACTTTCATCATTTCACTATGTAATCATATCATGTATTCTTTTGTTTATGGGTACCTACGATGTGAAATAACAGGGAACCACTCTAGAGTTTTCTGGAGTTTGCATATGTGTCATAGGGATACCTAAGCTGCCAATCTAAGCCATGCTATGCATCATGGTAGAAATTTATAGCATGGACACCAATGAAGCGTTTTAAATAAAAAATTATGCAAATAGTAAATAAAAAGAAACACTAAGGGGTAATTTGTTGGTTTGTCTTGTCATGTGAGTATGGGTAGCCCCTCACTAAGGGACTCACTGTACAAGGGGTCAAGATGTACCTTGGTTGCCACCCTCGTTAATGTATGCTTACAATAACAAAATTCTTTGGGCCCCAATTTGAGTAAACATGTGGGCTAGGTGCCTATGGTCAACGAGCATGAGACATTCTAGATCCCAACTCGTATGATTACCATTGGCATGAGCTACATATCCCAAAACTTTATTTTACTTTCTTTTGTAACTTTTAATTTTCACAAAGATCTAGCACATGTATTCCCTGCTTACTTTTTGTTACTCAAGTATCTAGAATGAAGAAAGAAGTGAAAGGATGAGCCTAAAATATCAATATATGATTTACTTGTTTGCACTTTATATGCTTAATGGTCCATAGTACTTTCATTTTTTATTATGCAAGTTAATATATTGTTAAGAATAGATGTAAGTGCATAATAGATATCACTTCATAGTTCATTTTCCTGTTGTCGTTCTTTAAAGAATGAAACATATAACCTTGTCTAGCAATGATCATAACTTATGCTTTCCAACATAGAAAAAACTCCAAATTCCATTTTTAGGTTTATCACATTCATGCTCGAGGATGATCATAGGTTAAGCTTGGGGATGTTGATGCATGTAAAATGTATACATGAACTTTGTAGTTTGTTCATACATATTCCCATGTATTTACATCTTACATAATGTTATATCCATGTTTTATATTGATTTATAGGGATTTGCCAATGATACCCTTTATTTGGGTTATAACTCTATAAGACAGGAAAACTCTATTCTGTGTATTTTTATATTTTAGGGACCTAAACAAAGCCAAATGGATCGGGGGATTTTTGAGGATTATGTTCTCATGAAGAGAAGCAACTGGAGCACTAGAACCACCAGAGGGAGGCCGGAGGACCAAAAGATCCTAGGTGGCATGGGCACCCAGGGCCACGCCACCAGGTCTCTTTCCCTCCTCGAGCCTCCGTAGTCGTCCATCTTCATTTCAGACTCAAAGTCTTGACCTAAAAATGCCTATAGAAAGAGCCTCCGAGGTGATCTCGGATGAGGCGGAGCGAGAACATAGAAACACCGCAACAGAGCCAGAACCAGCGAAGACTAGAGAGGCAAACACTGTTGGAGCCGCCATCGGTTGGATATCTACCTTCTCCAATATCATCTCCATGTCGATGTAGTAGTCTACCTCTAGACTATGGGTTTGTAGTGGTAGTTTGATCTATCTCTCTATCTATCATTGTTCTAGTACCATTGAGCTTCCCTACATGATTATGGTCATCTATGTAATTACTATGTTGTGGATCTTTGTTTTATTATTTGATATTTGAGATTGGAATTCGATTATGTGTAATATGTATTAGTAGATGCATATTATGTATCCCTTTTTTAAATACTTGTTATGATCAGACTTCTATGGAGAAACATGTGTGGGGGAACATGTGTATTAGATGGAGTAACATGGTGGTGGAGATTAGGCAGCGATAGAAATCTCTAGATCCACTATGCTTTCTATCTTTCTTTTGTTACCTCACTAGGGATAAAGTTAATGCATGTGTTACAATCATCTAGTGACAACCAAGATGATATTTTTTGTTCAAGGTAGCATATTTGATATTCAAATATCATGTCAAAGTACCTAAGACTATACTCCGTTTGTTCTTAGTTCTAGATTTCATGGATTTTTTATTTCTAGAAGAGTATATGTGAGATGTGTTTCATCATATTTGTATTAGGACGTGATGCCCATATGAATTCTTATCAAACACGTAATGAAGTTTCATCAATATTATGTCTTTTCTAAATAATTTTATTTCACTACACCTTATGAGAGACTATTCAAGTGAACCCATGAATTCTAATCCACTTTTTTATCATAATAAACCACTTTCCATAACTTTTATTGTATTTTATATTTTCTTCACTAATTAAAACCAAAAATACAGAAAAAACTTTTACCGTTAGCAAATACAAACAAAACCCCCAAAAGAACTTTGTTTTATTTATTTTTACTTTTCTTGCCTAGTCATAGTTTTCTTAATTCTATTTATTTGCAGTTTTATTTCAGTTTTACTAATACAAAACCTTGTGCTTGACCACCACACGGTGGAGTTGGGGACATAAGGAAAATATTTTGTTTTGTAGGTTTTTTGAAGAAGATAAGAGAAGTCTTTAGCCAATTCCTCGAGAGTTCGATATAAACGCTCTAGTCACCCTTGTGGAAAAAATACGCTTGTTACAACACTTTGCATTTGGAGTCCCAACGAGTTGGTACACACAGAGTTGTTGCCATCACCATGGTATGTTTGTTCGAACATAGGCGCTTTTTGTCAGCCATAGAGAAGAACAAGGATAAAAATAGAAGGAAAAAGAGGGGGATTGAAGGTGTGCAGGAGGTTGACTTTGGTAAAAAATGGTACATATAGATACGCCAATAAAGGGGATGCATCTTTGGTTCCTTTCTAAAGGTCGAAACCGTTGGTTTTGAATCATAGAGTAAAAGAGTTCCTATCGTTCGTGTAAGCCAACGTGGAACCCGAGGAAATGGTTGTTCCACGCAATCTGAAAAGGCTATGCATTTACACTTGACACATCCCATCAATAGATGTCGTGGGAAGAAATATCATTATGATCACCACCTCCAATTACGCTGTCCGCCGTGACAGATTCTCACGTAGTGATGACCTTTGGGTTGCCTCAGGTATCAGTCATGAAGATATGTGGAATGGTTTAGATTCAGGTCCTCACGGCCAATAAGATAAAAGACCTCGATCTTTCTGGCGACCTGATAAGGTCAGGTAGTTAATAGGGAGACCTACCAACTTCATCACTTATGCTATCGTGGACCATACCTTAACCCAACGCAATCTACTCATGTTGCACTCATGTAACTACCTCGGTGAATTACGCTCCTAGTTACAAGCCTGGATGAGCGGAAATGGTTAAAATAGTACGGTGGGGCCCAAATGCCACTCACAGGTAGACCTTTCGGCCGTCCTAACCATTTCCAAACATCAGGACAAGAACGGGCGGCGTAATCGGCAGGCGAAGGGATCAACTACATACACAAATGAGTATGTATGCAAGCCACCATACAATGGTTCTCAGAGTCATTCCATCTAAAAAGAAAGGAAATATTGCAACGCCATACGGCAAGATCCAAATATCCTAGATAGATATAATAGTTTAGGATATCTCCTCATACATCAAACATCAGAGTATCAGGCGGAAGCGGAAGACAGAATCCGAGTACGGATAAGAAGCAAATCGGCATAAGATGCCCCATAAATAAGCAGATCCCGCCCACAGATCTCACGGATCCCCGTTCCCGGAATCTCTACACCGAATGATCGTTGCCCACATCGTCTCTCCACCCAGTATCCATCTTGTGAGTGTACATGCATCGAACCAATAATTTATCGTGTGAGACCCTAGGGGTACTCAAAGAAGTCTTTATGCCTCTAAAGGGGACACAACCTGGGGTGACGCAATTGCAGCAAAAGATAAACCCTAGCAATTCTATAGATACTCGCTAACCATCCGCCTAACCAGAGATAGACGGATGTCCGTGAATTAATAACAACAATTATAACGGTAATCTTAACAGATCCATCCTCCTCCTCGCTTACCGACGAGGAAGCGGACGAACAACCCCCCATCCGTTGGCAGTTTTATTAACCATTCCATGAGTGTTGCACTATTTACTAGTCAGTTATTAGTCAAATTAAAAGCGGTACTTTAGTTATTCTTGTCTATGATCGAGAAACTGTGCTCCAAGTTGTCCATAACCGCGGACACGGCTTTCAGAAAGTTTTACCACGAGGGTGCACAAATAGCAACACACACTCGATCAACCTCGGAAAAACCAAATCAAAACCCAACGAGGCAGTCACGACAAAGCGATCACAGGATTCAGAAATATTTCAGGGGGCCACCCCATTAAGCTACCCGTGACGAAGTTGGCCGACTCCGAGACGGACTCAAGGTTTGCGCCAATGGCTATAAACGACTGGGAACCCGAAAATGTGACTGGGCTTGTCGATACCGTGAAAACACTCCGCTTTCCTAAACAGTACAGTGTGCAGTACCTCACACAATTTTAAATAAAGCAGTAAAACATGGCATAAGTACAGGATAGTAAATAAAACCTCAAACTAGTTTGTGGCCCCAAGAAATAAGAATGAATCAAGCTCTAGCTCAGGGGGGTTCATAAGCCTCCCGGATGTGGATAGCGCGAATATTCAAGGAACAGGAATCAAGTACTCGGGGTCCTACGGGACACAAGTGAGCCTGAAAAACCAAATAGCGAATATGGCTCACCGATGCCACTTTCATTAGTTATCCCATTACTACTCAGGTTAAGTTGTTTAGGTACCTCGTTATCCATCAGACACTCACATACCCTACACATGCTGTTCTACGACTCGCATGGCTCAAACAACTCCTGTAGTAATGGCTCATGGGATGGAGGAACAAGCTTCGGTGGGGTTTAAAAGTAAAGGGTATGCAATTCTTGGGATTCAATTTAATGCAATCGCGACTCCATGATGCAAGAATAAGATAGAGGCAATAGGTACTATATGTATGCAAGCATGTGGTAGTGCTTGCCTGGCAGCTCAGTTGAAGCGAGAGAAGGATCTGGGTAGTGCTCCTGGGTCTCTTGATATATCCCCTGCTCAGCGTCTATTCGAGGAAGAACCAAACAAACAAGGGCCAACATAAATAAAGTGCACAAGCATAGGAATAATATGCGACAAGCAAACAATCATGCCATGATGAATGATGCACAATTTGCATGGCATAATGTAGCATGGCATGGGTGAGGTGTGGAATACAAGAAATAAACATTTTATTGGGTTTTAATCACATTTTAACCTCATATAAGTTGCTGTACTTTATATTTATATGATGCATGCTGCAAAACAGATAGAGGAATGCATAAACAGAAAGGTCTCGTCGAGCTAATCATTTTAGACATATCATTTGTTAAATTCGGAGTTATAAAACAAAAGTTATTAATTAATTAGGAAAAAGGGCATTTTATTGTAATTTTAATCAACTTGGAAAGTAAAGTGTTCAAAATATATTTTGAATGTCATATTTGAATTCCTCACATTTTTCTGATTTGAAAACATATATTATTTGTATTATTTGGGTTTATAATTTAAAAGTTATTTAAAAACAGAAATAAATTTGAATTTAAAAACAATTTGAAAAGATTTAAATTCAAACAGACATGCAGAATTACTTTTACTACTCAGGTTTAGCTAGCCACGGACAATGACAGGTGGGGCCTGGCTGACTAGGCATACAGGCCAGAAAGTTTCACATCATGAGCACGCCCAGCCCGTGACACTGACAGATGGGACCCGCTGGCTCGCAGGCCCACTTGACAGAGAAAGGTGGGGAACTGACCACGTGGCGCTGTGAGGGAGTGCGGGTTGAGGATCCGAAACTTGTGGTCTCTTTTTGCAAAGTGGCATCAACCGATGACAGCTGGGTCCGGAGGGGTCGCGGGTTTGGCCGGCAAAAAGGCAGGGGGCTAAACCGAAAAGAACGACGCTACTGTTTTTCTTCTCTTCGCGATCTAGCGAGATCGGTCTTGCGCTGGCGGGGATCGATCCTGGTCGCGCGGCGTCTTGAGGGAACGGAACCAGTGCGGTGGCTTCCAGGTTGGTGTCAGAGGAGTGGGCGAGGCCTAGCTAAGTCGCTGCGCGGCGTAGCAACGCAGGAACGACGTCGGCCGCCGCGCACCGAGGCTGTTCGACGATATGACCGGCGAGCACAGGCGACGACAGCGAGGCGAAACATGTCAGGGGGGTGGAGAGGCTCACCGCGAGGCTGTCGGTGGCGGTGGATCGGGCAGGCGTGCAGCGGATCGGCGGTGGAGCTGGAGGACAGAGAGCTAGGGTTTCGCTCGGGCGGTGACGGTGTGCAGCGGTCTGGGGCTCTTCCTCCTTGTCGACGTGTCCAGGCGAAGCAGAGAGGTTCCCTTTGGTCTCCTAGATCACCTCCACGTCGCCCACGCCGGCTGGATCGAAGAGGGGCAGAGGTAGACGGCGGCAGCCGGCGTCGGGGTCTGGCGGTGGTGGAGAGAGAGGGGAGGAGAGGGCAAGCTCTGGGGCGGATCTGGAGAGGTAGCAGGCGAGAGAGGGAGGGAAAAGCAGAGAGGGAGAGGGGGTGCCATGGGGGAGTGGTGGAGAGAAAAAGGTGCTCGGCCACCTTTTCTTCTCCCTCCCTCCTCACGTGCTTGGGGCCGGGCAGGACCAGGGCAGGGCAGGTGGTGGTGGGGCTGCCAGGTGGGGACGGCCGGTTGGTGGAGAGGCTCGGGCTGGGGCCCTCATGGCAGAGAGAGCTAGAGAGAGAGAGAGAGAGAGGGGTAGGGGGAGCTCGGGTTGGAGCTAGGGTTGGGTAGTAGGAGGCTCGGGCTAGGGTTTCTGCTGGGGATGGGGTAGCTAGGTGGGGCCAGGGTGACCAGGTGTGGCCGAGCTAGGTGAGAGAGAGGGAGGCCGAGAGAGAGGGTGGAGCTAGGTTTAGCTAGGGAGAGAGAGGCTAGGGTTAGGTTAGATGGGGTGTGGTTTAGAGAGGATGGTTAAGAGAGGAGAGATGAGTGTAAGGTGGCTAGGGTTTGTTTTTGTCAAGATCAAGCCAAGATCAAACAAAGCTAGGCAAAAGAGAGAAGGAGAACAAAGGTGGTGAGAGATAGAGAGAGAGGTTAGGTTTGGATAAGGAATAAGGGAGAGGGGTATAGAGATATTGGGATGATCCACTCAAGATTCAAATAAAAACCAAAAGGCTAGAAAAGGTGGTACTTGCATGGGCCATGCATAAATAATTAATACCATGCTTATCTTTGTGAAAACAAGATTATTTACATGGCATTTTCTTATGCATTCCAAAATGTGGAGTAAGGCCTAAGCAAAAGAATTTAAAAGAAAGCTCCAAGTGGAGTAGATGGAGATGATCACATTTGATTATCATTGGGAATTACTAGTGTGTATATTCCACTAGATGCTTACTATTCCCAAAAATATCCCCACATGAGCATAACTCCATAATAACCCATATGGAAGCTAGGAAAAAGGGTTCCACTCACAAGGCATGCAAAGGTGGCCACGTGGCTCTCATATATCAATAATGTGAAAACAACATGATGCTAAGATGAGAGCATGTGGAAAAGAATTGGATCCATCCCAACCCACATGAGCTAGAGGTAAACTCAAATAAAGTGCAAAGCTCATATTTAGTTGGATGGTGGAATTATAAGGTGGTGAAAGAAAAGGTGGTGGAGTGGAATAAAAGATATGCCCCCAACTCAACTTGGGCATTAAACAATATATCAATAACCAAATACAATATCAAGAGGCAAATACAATTAACAATGGATATGAGAGAAGAACCAAATCAAAAGGGTTTTATATGGTGCTCAAAATGCAAGGTGGCATGATGACATGAGCATGATATATTTATGATGCAACAATTATATATAGGAAGTAGCATCTATGTAGACTAGGCTAGTAGCATTGCAATTATTAGACAATTGGGATGCTACAACTCAGAACCGGCTCTGGCCTAGGGCGACCACCATGGGCCCGATCGAACTAGGGGCCCAAGCCCACTACACAAGTACACGTTCACGTACAAAAATAAAGCCTTGTATTACATACACATGAAGTAGAAGGAAAGAAAAGGCCACACACAGGCCCATCTACCTAGTACGCACGGCCGTATGGAGGTCTTTGATCACTTCGTTCTCATTTGTCTTATAATCCCACGATCGTATCTACAGAGTTCTACAGATCAGTAGGCTTAGGCACGCATAGGAACATGACCCTACCGGTCCGAACGAGAATACAAAAGGCGAAACTAGGAGCGTTCCCCCAGCCGCTAGTGGAAAAAAAGCGATCTGGGCGATCGCATCTCTGGCCACGACTACACCATCCCCCACAGGTGCCTACCTCCTTAGTTCGCCGCTCCAGTGACGGGAGGGGATGGGAACCCCGGGATCCATCTAGTAGTTAGGGTGACCTAGTGTTTCCTTGGGTGCTACTTTTATGGAGGAGACTGTGCCGTGTCGGAATAATTTGCCCCTGCTCTTCCTCCTTCTTGGTGTTGCTCTTATCGCTGGTGTCGGGGGGTAGGTGGCTCGGTCTTCTCGTCGGTCTCTCGATCTGACGAGATTCGTGTCTGGTGGTAGGTGTTCGGCACTCTCACGGGTGGAAACCGCGTCGACTGCTGTAGTTATGTTTGTTGTCTTAGAGTTGTGCGTGTGGAAGACTGTAGACGACGATGTTTCTCTTCTCCAACTTCGTCAGATGAAGATGTCAGCGTTGGGATCTGGTGACCATGGGGAAGATCCCCAGCCGACGTGCCACAAAGTCTTGGACTCGATCCTCGTGTGCGATTGTGCTCTCCCAGATCTAGGTATTGCGGTTGTTCGCCTCTTTTTCCGGCCCTGTCGTGGTGGGGGTGGAGGACGATGGACGAAGGTTCGGCGAGGTACAAGTTTCTCCAAGAGTGGAATTGTAATTTTACTTATGAATTTCTTTGTGCAAAGTTGCTTGACACGCATGTTTGTCGTAGTGATTATCTTATGAAATATATGGTTACTCAAAAAAAAAGCGCACGGCTCTGCCTCTGATAACAGACGTAGACAGGCACGACTGGTCGATGCTACGGACTAGAACAAGAAATTTGGGAGACTGGTCTTGAGATAATTGTGAGATCAACACTCCAATTAGCATGGCCGGATCTACTTTTTTGTGTTCTCAATCTCAATTTGTTGATCGATTTATCTTTTTTTACAACACTTGCAACACGATCCGTCTGTTAGCGCGCGTAGGTTCGCTGGTTTGGTTCTTGAAGAAGATACTTAGATTTTGTCATTGTTGATCAGCAGTTCTCTCTAAATTTCTTGTAAACATGTTCGTAAAAAGTATTTATCAGGTTGCGAGAAATAAAATAATATAGGAAATGAGAAGACACTACCATTGCTGACTTTGCAACCCAAAATGAAACAGAAGTCGAGACATTCTTTTGACTATTGGAAGCTTGGAGCTTGTTAGCAAGCTATTTTTTAATTTTTTTGTAAATTATATGTTGCTTGATTCAGGATAGAATCAATACAATTTATAACATATTTGATGCTAATAAAATTTGTGTTTATGGCCTTACAAAATTTGTATACAGTGTTGTATGAAATCGACTTATTTTTCTCTACTGGGCCCGTTATTGAAGCTCGCCCTAGGGCTTCAAAAAACCCATAACCAGCCCTGCTTGCACTAGAACCACAGGTAGTGTCTCATTCCGGTAAACACATGGATATACATGCCCAAGGACCTCTCAGGTCAAGGCTTCGCGTCTCAGGAGATCACTCTCGTCTAGACCTCCTCAGTTCACTAAGCTATGACTCGTGGTTTGAGATGTATTTTACCTGTGTCGCTAACTTGCCTTTCAGGACCTCTTCGTGAGCCTGGGAAAATTGAGACAGAGAAATCATCATACCTATTAGATCGAGGACTTGAGGAAACCCGAAGGATTGGATCACCAGGGCGGAGGCACGAGGCGGCGACTTATCCCATGGTCTCAAGACACTCGCCAGACCTCATCGATTAGGTCACGGAAATCAACGAGCTCATCAGTCGAAGGTCGGTCATCTTATTAAAAATACTGATCGGTAGCCCATTAGTGATAAGTAGATTAAAGCTTATAATTAACCTACAGGTGTCTTATCCTACTTCCCTTTCCACGACGACCCTCAATGTCTCTGACTTGGACGCCCGCATCCTAAAGCGCTCAACAAATCTGACTTATCGTGTCGTAAGAGAACTTCCTCAGGGATCCTAAAGATGAGACATACATTAAAAGGAGAGTGGGGATCAAATTAACGAGCAAGGCAAGAGGGAGATCTGACGATACCTATGGCCCTATATATACAGAGAACCATTCACCTGAAAAGTACACACCATCAACGTCCACGCCATAAATTTAGCCGTAGTTTTAGTCTCTAAGTCATAAACCCTAGATCCATGTACTCTCGTCGAAAAAAAATGTACTCTCGTCAAGGGAAAATCGTCGTTGGCACATGGGCACCAGTGCTCTATGATATTAAAAAAAATTACAAGTTTCAAAACGAATTTAAACAATAATCCTAAAGGTAGCTAATGATGTACTCCACAAACATGCAAATTTTTAATTCCAAATATTTTTCTATTCTAAGCTAAAAAAATAACAAAGTCTGAGTTTTTTTAGATTTGAAATAACTATACTTAGATCTAAAAAATATATTTTTGTGTAGATCAAAACACACATTATTCCAATTGATATTTTCCAAGTTTGCTGCATATATCACTGCCTATTGTGTCTTGGATTTCGACACTGGAGCATGGGAGGTCTCCTTTTAGTTTGGCTAGGGGCGCAGCGTCCGACGTGCTCGAACGGCGAGCTAGACGAACATACAATCACATAGAGACACATGTTTTTTATTCAGGTTAAGGACACAATGTGCGAATCCCTACGTGATTCAACTATCAACTATATGGTGGATGATCACACGATTACAGAATCTCTTCTTGAGGAAGACCCAACTAGTTTTTCCCTTCTAAGTCTCCCCCCCTCTTGATCGACCTGGGCCTCCTTTTATCATGGCAAGGAGACACCACAAGGGTTGGTCACCACGCGGAGATGCTGAGACACCACGCGGAGGACATGGTGCACATGGCTGCGACGTGGCATAACTGCTGTGTTAGCCATCAGTATGGGCCAGGTTATGCGTGCGTGGGGGCGGTTGATGGCTCTGAAAATAGTCATCTTTATTCACGTTTAATTCATATATTAAGTCAATCAAATGATAAATATTTCTCTAGCCTTGCCACTAATGACTAATTATTGCAAAGATGTGCAAATTTTTGTTTTGAATTGTCATGTGTAGAAAATCACTCTTTTATGCTGAAATCTGAAGCAATTAAGGGAGAATCACATGTTGCCAACACCACCAAGTAAACCAGGGTCGAATGCCAATGTCCAGAAGTGTTAACTAGCGTCGGTACGGGCAGGGCTTGCCTGTATCGTCTGTCCATACCACATGGCGGCGGCTTCGCCATATCAAACCAAACAACTTTTGTGAAGGACCCTATATATTTTGATACTCCTAGCCTCCGTAGAGGGCCAACATTCGCATATTACATCTGAAAACACATCTGCGAAGATCCACCATTTCACTACCACCATAGTTTAACATCTCCATCTCCACCTCTATCCATAGCCATCGCCATAACTTGTATTCAAGATCTACTCACTTTGCCGACTATTGTAAGGATATTGTGGGCCCCGCATATTAATCCTCCGAGAATCCCTCTTGTGCATACACAACGATCCCATGATCAGTCAGTCGTGGCACATAACCGACAAGTATCAAAGAAAACATCCATTACTTAAGCGGATACAAGTCATACTTCAATCGCCATTTTGGCTATATTGATCATCATCAGTGGAACTTATCAAGCGTCGAGCCCGAGCCATGCCTTAACCTATAGGCAGTTGGCTGGGAGAACATCCTAGCTCGCATAGTCATCAACGTCATCTTCATCTTTGTCTTACTTCTTGAATCTGACCAAGTTAATAGCCAGGGACATTGCCAGTGAGTATATTGAATGTACTAACAGACCATCGTAAGAGAAATACAATAAAAGTATATGCAATATGGTAGTGGTAGTAAGAGGGATCCATAAGAGGTTATTTTCTAAAATAGTTTCTCTTGTAGATATAACATCTACCTATATTTATTGTAAACTTTTGTAAAAAAATTGGAAACCTTTTTGAAAAGTTTTGGAAAACACTAGGATTGGGTCACCCATCTTCTCAGCTCACAGTCATCATTCGACCGGTTTTTCATCTTCCGTGATCTTCTGAGATCACCTCACTTCCTCCGTGGTCATGCTCGACCATCCTTTTCAGAAATATCTTTCTTTTTCTGAAATCCTTTTTAAAATCAAAACCAGCACCGCTCTACAGTAGTTTGTTCAACCGCTCATAACTGCAAACACGGCCATTCGAATAGATTTACACTCTGCTGAGGTTGTACACTTTACCCACACCATCCGGGCACGCCGCCCTGATCCCTTATGGATCATGGATCGAGTACAATCTAGACCGTTAGGATGCCCACTCTAGCATAGGCCCTACCCTATGAGTTGTTCCCCTCAACACCGGGATGTCGGGATACACGGACACACCGGAGCGCTCCACTCAATCCTAGAGTGTGTACTTTCGATGAGTGGCTCATAGTATCGACCGACCACTCACGAGGGAGGTCTCAACTCCCCCAGGTCATGGCCTTCGGCAGATGACCCTTCTCTGTAATGGAACCCCAGAATTCGAGAGATGTGTTTCCCTATAAGTAGTTGCGAGGAATCCCATACCAAAGTAGACAACCTTCAAGTCCAGCCCCGTCCCATTCCAAGGTAATGTGGTTGCACGGTTTAGTTGTTATAGCTAAAGCTGCAAAGAAACGGGTGTGTTTTTGTAAAACTTTTTATCCTCCTCCTTTTCATCATCATTTGTAAAAAAAAACCTTATTCTTTCTCAAATATATCTTGGTAGGTCAAACCTCACCAAGGTTTTGCCATAAAACATTTTTATAAACTTTTCCGGGGTCTTCCTATCTTAAAGCTTTGCTTGGCTAAAACGGAGTCTCCAAGGGGTTTGGTGTTTATACACCACTAACAGTACTAGGGGAAAGTAGGTGTCATCAAAAGGGTTATACTTATTAGTACAAATGGTATTGGTTGGAGGATTCAAGCCACTACCAGGTATAAATCATCATATAGTAAAATAATGCAATTTTTCATAACCAGGTAGGTAAAACATACATAAGTAAAACAGTAGGACAAGGCTTATGAGAAAGTAGGTGGCTTGCCTGTGATCAGCAATATGGAAATATGTCATTGGACTTCTTCTTTGAAAACCATAATAATGAAAATAACCATCTTCTTCTGGTCTTCGATATAATCGCAACTATTGTCGTCAAGGACAGAACATGCAAACAAACAAGGCCACAATTAGCACATGGCATACATTCATCAATGCAATACAAACAATTCAGAATTCTCAACTATTCGGTAGGTATTGGGTTTTTTAGATCAAATCAATTGAGATTACCTGGGTTGCATTTGTGGCATTTCTTTTATGGTTTAAATGGCAAATACCTCTTAATTAAGGGGTTTTGAAATATGGCTTGGGTCTATATGATATAAATGTGCAAAAATGATATCCTCAGATGGGTATTGAAATAACAAGGCCACCAAAAGTGGTTTCACTATTTTATCATTTTTCTTTATTCAGTTATGAATTTTCTAGTGAAATAAACCCTAGTTAAAGGGAATAATACACCAAAAAAGATCTGGATCTCAATTAATTTTTTCCTCAGATGTTATTGAATATTTTTGAGTTTGTGATTTTGAGAGTTGGAATCACTTCAAAATAGTTAGTAGAATGCCCTTGGGAAATTCCCAAAGTCAATTATGTAGTCAATTTGTCTGTTTAACCAGGTTCATTCTATATGTACAAATGGTATGAGACCAAGGGCAGTGGATAGGCAATACAAATACCTTCCAGTACAAATTGGAATCATCATTTTTGGAGTTGTAGATTTACTGTAAGGATTTATTTAGTGAAATAACCCTAGGTAGAGAGGTTTAATCACTAAAATTTATTAGCAGTTCAATAAATCTTGATCTTTTGGTTTTTGGTATATCTAGATGCAACTTGGCAAGGAGAGTTGGAATTTGGTCAAAACATTTCATGGTTTGACCTAGAGAAATTTCTAGAATTAGATCTAGGGTATTTTTATCATTTTTACTATAACAGACTCACATGGAGTTTTGGAATGAGTCCAGCATCATGAGGTAGTGATGTGTCCAAAATTGTTGCATATCTAAGTATATAAATTATTCATATTTTGACTCATTACATGTTACATATATCTATAACTATGCCTATTGTGTATGATTATTAGTTTTCATTCATTTCCACATGGGCTTTGCACAATATTAGTTTTATTAGGATTTTATTACCTTTTTCTTGTCTTTGATTTTTGTGTAGGTGCTATGGAGAATCATGGATAAAAGGAGTGAAGAGGATTCAATATGGAGGAGTTGCAAGCACCAGACTTAGCCATTTGAGGGGAGGAAGAAGTGAGTTTTTCCATCAACTCCAAATGAAGATCCAAGGCCATTGTAACACCCTCGAATCGGCCCTATGGAAGTTTTAGCGCTTCCCGCCAAACCCGCATAGAAACGATTCGAGGACGCCCATCAGGCACTTGCGTGCGGGTGGAGAACAAAGTAATACCATTACACAACAACCCTCGATGGGACCCTCAGAACAGATATACATACAACAACGACTCAACGAGTCAAGAATACAGATATACAATACAAAGACCCAAATCACCTTGAAATCGCTACAGCGTCCGAGTACGGACAAGATGCAAATGGGGCTAAGAGCCCTGAAGAATAACCAATGGCGTCCATAACCCTGCTCAGGCCAAGCCGGAAGGGTAACCCTGCTAACGACGTCGATCTCAAACCTGCTAAAACAAAAGGGGTGCCAGCAAAGGGCAAAGGAAAAAGAGGAGCGTCAGTACTGAGGCCAGTACACGGCGAGGCTAGAATTCGGCGGCTCTCGCCTACATAGGTATGGTGGACTGAAGCGGCAACGAAGCATGCACTAAACAACCTATAGAGACTCAATACAATGGTCGGCTATTAGAAAGAGATAAGAAAGACCTATTCGGAACCACCTGATACTAACACCATTCATACTCATCCTGGTATTTCCCCCTCGAGACCAAACGAGGAAGCCGGACCAAGGAATTCACACAGTTGGCAGTTTTACTCATTCCATTATAGTTGCAGCATTTACTAGTCAGATATAAATAGCATGAGTCGTTCTGAAGCATAAGTAGTGGGCCGTTTCAATTACCATTCCGTTGTAGTTGGAACATTTACTAGTCAGATATAATTGTCCTGAGGAATCCAAAAACCCAACAGATGTTGGCACTTTTATCACATTCCATTGGAGTTGCAATACTTACTAGGCAGATATAACAAAACAACCCAGATCCAGCAGTGTTGGCATTTCTAATATCCATTCCATTATAATGAAGGTGATTACTAGTCACATATTAAGTCAAATTTATAGCACTACTTTTGTTATGCTTGTCTATGATCGAGATACTGTGCTCCAAGTCGTCCATAACCGCGGACACGGCTTTCAGAAAGTTTTACCCTGCAGGGGTGCACAAATAGCAACACACACTCGATCAACCTCGGAAAAACCAACTCAAAACCAAACAAGGCATTCACGACAAAGCGATCACAGGATTCATAAAATATTTCAGGGGGCCACCCCACTAAGCTACCCGCAACAAATTTGGCCGGCTCCAGAACGGACCCAGGGTTTGCGTCAATGGCTGTAAACGACTGGGAACCCGAAAGTGTGACTAGGCTTGTCGATACCGCGAAAACACTCTGCATCCAAAATAGTACATGTGCTCCACGCACAATCTTAAATAAAGCAGTAAAGCATGGCATAAGTACAGAATAGTAATAAAGCCCCAAACTACTTTGTGGCCCCAAGAAATAGAAATGAATCAAGCTCTGGCTCAGGAGGGTCCATAAGGCCTCCCGGATGTGGATAGTGCGAAAAATCAAGGAACAGGTATCAAGTACTCGGGGTCCTACGAGACACAAGTGAGCGTGGAAGAACCAAATAACATCTATTACCCACTGATGCCTCTGCATTAGTTATATCTAGCAATTTAATAGTTGTGTTTAAAGTCGTGATCATCTCCACCAATAAGCATCTCCACCATTAAGCATAAGGCAACCTTCCGTCAATGGTGGAACAACAACGACGCAAACCAGCACATGAGCAAGCGACTACAACTCGCAAGACTGACTATCTATCAAACAATAGGCAATAGGATGTGTCCAAGGCAATATAAAGGCTGCAAGGGATATATCTGGTACGGAACACTAAAGCATCGCGACACAGATAGCAATAGATCAACAGGAGGAAATAAAGACTATAAATGCAAAATAGGTAGAAAGGGAAGGGATGCTCGCCTGGAAAAACACTGCCGACGGATCATATCCGGAGAACTTGTCGATACTCGCATCAACTCATCGGCCTAATCCGTGAAGAAGCAAAGCACTAAAAGAAACACCGGATGCAATATTTAATACTACGGCAGAAGATCCGACATGATTATGATATGATGCAGATGCGGTGCAATTAGGCAGTATTAAGCGGAACCAGGGTCCCGACAATTAATTAATAGGTTCGAGTTATTTATATGCCCCGCAAATTAAATGTTGACTTAACAAGGCAAAACATGGCATCGGTTCGCTACATAATTTAAATGGAGGCGGTATAATACAAGTATAGCCCACATATAGACTCCATATTTAATTATGAGGTGAATCGACATAATTCCCCCAAACCACAGGCAGGTATGCATGTATGAACAACTTGATATGGGATAGTTGATAATGTCATATTATAAAAATAGGGTCTTAGGGTCACACATCTGGGTTCGGGAGATCTTGGGTTCCGGGGGTTCGGGGTTCGACGGGGATCGAGCGTCGGGGTTGTTGCCGGACTTGGTTTGGCGTCGGTGACTCATCGGATTCGCCCTGGTCGGTGTCGATCTTGTCGTTGCGAAGATCTTGTCGGGTCCGCGTACCGGGTCGGTCTTGGCGTTCGGGATGAAGAACTTGGCGTTCCGGTGGCGATCTTGGCGGTCTTCGGATCCGAGTCTTGGCGTCTGAGAGGAAGTGCTTGGTGGTTCCGAGAAGGAGGTTTTGTCGCATCCGATGGATCGGTCCTCGGGGTCGAAGAACTTGGCGCGCCAGGGTTCGGTCTTCGGATCTTGGTCGGGTCGTCGGTTTTCCTGGACCGAATGACTTGGCGTCCGAGAGATGATCTTGGCGTTGTTCAATCTTTGCAGCAGGGCCATCTAGTCCTCAGGGTGTGCATACTCGCATCGACACCACCAATCGTATATCGTGTCGTCCCTGTTCTGGCTCGCACCATGGCATCCCTGCGGATCTAGGTTGATGTGGGGCGCGACCGGGGCGGTGCTTGGCGACGGATGATGGGGCATCAACGATGAAGGAAACGCAAAGGTCACGGCGAAGGGGCCTGCAGGGAAACGCTGGGGCATGGGTGTTTGCAGAGGAGGCTGGCGTCGGCTTGGCATCACATGGACGTGGCAAAATGCGTGCCCCGAGGCGAGGCAAAGGTCCCCAGGGTGGCACCAGGGCCAGCAGCGCGGTCCTGCAGGGGAGGAGGGTAGCGGCTTGAGCAGGCGACGGGGAGCTCGTGACCGCGGGACAGGGAGGCCAGAGACGAGGCACATGGCGACAGAGATCTTGAGGCGACCACGAGGTCGATGGAGGCGAGGATCTCATGGCGGTGGCGCGGCGCGACCAGGGCGAGGTCGAGACGCAGGCCTGCGCGAGGGACGAGGGCGCGTGCAGCACGGCAGCCGGGCTCGGGACGGCCAGATCGCATAGGAGAAGAGGGCCAGCATCAGCGGCGCTCCAAGGAGAGGCAGCGGCGGAGCTACTCGGCGTGGCGGCCGCTGGTCTCCGGCGAGGTCGTGGCGGAGTAGCCGGAAAAGTCGAGGGCGACGAGGTGCTGGCGGCGACGCTCGGGATCCGGTGATGACGTACGCGGGGTTTGAAGGAGGCGAGGCGATCGCATCCTCGGGCACTTGTGGGGTCGAGGCGGCCGCCGGGGAAGGCGGCTCCGGCAAGCTAACGGCGAGGGGTCCGGCAGCGTTGCGGTGGTGGGAGCGGGGCTCTGCCTCGACAAGAAGAAGAGGCGAGAGCGGGGATGGCACGCGGGGGAGACGCGGTTGGTGGGAGGGATCGAGGAGAGGTGGGGTTGGGTCACGTGGGGGCGGTGGGGCGGGGGTTTAGGCGGCGACAGGTGAAGGGGCTAGGGGTGTGGGATAAGCGGCTTGGGGCGATGCATGGCCGATGCATTCGCGGGTGGGGGCAGTGTGGTCGTGGGGGCGAGTGCAGGCACGGGAGTGGGAGGCGCAGGTGGGGCCCGCGCGGGTGAGGTGGCAGGCGGTGAATGGAAGGAGTGAGGTGGAGGGAGTTGGCTGGGAGGCGGTCGGTGGGCTGAGGTGGCTGTGGGGAGTAGGTAGGTGTGGGTGGTGGCGGCAGGGAGTGTGGTTAGGCTTAGGCTAGACTAGGGTTTGATTAGGATTAGGTTTGGGGTGTTTAAGGAATAGGGTTTTGGGGTTGGACTAGATTTGTTTTGGAGGTGGCCGGCTGGGCTTTCGGGCCTGGCTGGCTGCCTCCTGCAAAAATAATATAAATATTTTATTTATTTAAAACGGGGCGTTTGAAATCTGTTTGTAGACGAAACAAAATATTCCGGCCAAGCCCGGGTTTTAATTTGAAATAAAGACGGGGCGTTTAGAAAAACAAAACCAGACTTTTCGAAAATAGTTTTGAGACAAACCATGCATGATGATGACGATGCTCAAATGCAATGTGGCATGATGACATGAGCATGCGGTCATGATGATGCAATGCACAAAAACACCGCGATTTTCTAGTAGTGGTTTTAGCGGGATGCCACAATTCGACACCACTAACAATGGATCTCGCTCTCGAGATCCGCCTCATGGTACCGGGAAGAAGGTCGGCGATCTGAATTTTCTCGCTTCATGTAGATCCTCACGACACCACTAACAAGGGCCGTTGCCCGTGATCGTCGAGAGAACACTCCGGAGAAACAAGGACGAAGGTAGAGGCATTAGAAGATCACGCCACCTCTAACTTCTGGGGACGGAGAAAAATTGCTTGATCCACTGTTTCGATGTACAACAGCGAATGATAAGAGTAGTCGGATGGTGATCAGCCCATCACGCACCCAATCCATTACTCTGCACATGAATAGGAGAATTATGCAACCAACTCTCGGAATCAGACTGAAGATCTCGACAATCAAGGTTCAGAACAAAGGAGTGATGCAGGCTCTGCATCGGATCTGGCGTAGATGATGTCGTCGCGTCGGAAAACACTAGAAGGCACAAACAAGGAACCAGGAATGGTACCACAGATAAAGGATCACTCAGCTAGCACGAAGACCGGATGTAGAAACACCGTTACCAAAGGAGGAGGCGAAACCCTGAAGGTACGACGGAAAACCCACCACGAGAAACCCTGGACTCGAAGAAAAGATAAGATAGCAGATTCAAAACACACAGAGGTAAGAGAAGAACAACAGAGGGGTAAGTAGTAAAATCAGACCTAATCAGATCTATCCAACCGATTTTTGCAAAATAGTTTTGACACTCTATATCGGCCCGTTAGCTAGGTTATCCTACAGGCTGGACTTGCGGGGTATCGCAACTGCTGAGCTCTGATACCACTCTGTAACACCCTCGAATCGGCCCTATGCAAGTTTTAGCGCTTCCCGCCAAACCCGCATAGAAAAGATTCAAGGACGCCCACCAGGCACTTGCGTGTGGGTGGAGAATGAAGTAATACCATTACACAACAGCCCTCGATGGGACCCACAGAACAGATATACATACAACAGCGACTCAACGAGTCAAAAATACAGATATACAATACAAAGACCCAAATCACCTTGAAATCGCTACAGTGTCTGAGTACGAACAAGATGCAAATGGGGCTAAGAGCCCTAAAGAATAACCAATGGCGTCCATAACCCTGCCCAGGCCAAGCCGGAAGGGTAACCCTGCTAACGACGTCGATCTCAAACCTGCTAAAACAAAAGGGGTGCCGGCAAAGGGCAAAGGAAAAAGAGGAGCGTCAAGATCGAGGCCAAGACACGAAGGCTAGAATTCGGTGGCTCTCGCCTACATAGGTATGGCGGACTGAAGCGGCAACGAAGCATGCACTAAACAACCTATAGAGACTCAATACAACTGTCGGCTATTAGAGAGAGATAAGAAAGACCTATTCGGAACCACCTGATACTAACACCATTCATACCCATCCTGGTATTTCCCCCTCGAGACCAAACGAGGAAGTCGGACCAAGGAACTCACATAGTTGGCAGTTTTACTCATTCCATTATAGTTGCAGCATTTACTAGTCAGGTATAAATAGCATGAGTCGTTCTGAAGCATAAGTAGTGGGCCGTTTTAATTACCATTCCGTTGTAGTTGGAACATTTACTAGTCAGATATAATTGTCCTGAGGAATCCCAAAACCCAACAGTTGTTGGCACTTTTATCACATTCCATTGGAGTTGCAATACTTACTAGGCAGATATAACAAAACAACCCAGATCCAGCAGCGTTGGCATTTTTAATATCCATTCCGGTATAATGAAGCTGATTACTAGTCACATATTAAGTCAAATTTATAGCACTACTTTAGTTATGATTGTCTATGATCGAGATACTGTGCTCCAAGTCGTCCATAACCGCGGACACGGCTTTCAGAAAGTTTTACCCTGCAGGGGTGCACAAATAGCAACACACACTCGATCAACCTCGGAAAAACCAACTCAAAACCCAACGAGGCATTCACGACAAAGCGATCACAGGATTCATAAAATATTTCAGGGGGCCACCCTACTAAGCTACCCAAGAACGGTTGGCGCTCGAATGCACCAGTGATTTGCGTCAATGGTCAGAAACGACTGGAAACCCGAAAGTGTGACTAGGCTTGTCGATACCGCGAAAACACTCCGCATCCAAAACAGTATAGGTGCTCCATGCACAATCTTAAATAAAGCAGTAAAGCATGGCATAGGTACAGAATAGTAATAAAGCCCCAAACTACTTTGTGGCCCCAAGAAATAGAAATGAATCAAGCTCTAGCTCAGGGGGGTCCATAAGGCCTCCTGAATGTGGATAGTGCGAAAAATCAAGGAACAGGTATCAAGTACTCGGGGTCCTACGGGACACAAGTGAGCGTGGAAGAACCAAATAACATCTATTGCCCACCGATGCCTCTGCATTAGTTATATCTAGCAATTTAATAGTTGTGTTTAAAGTCATGATCATCTCCACCAATAAGAATCTCCACCATTAAGCATAAGCCAACCTTCCGTCAATGGTGGAACAACAATGACGCGAACCAGCACATGAGCAAGCGACTACGACTCGCAAGACTGACTATCAAACAACAGGCAATACGATGTGTCCAAGGAAATATAAAGGCTGCAAGGGATATATCTGGTATGGAACACTAAAGCATCGCGACACAGATAGCAATAGATCAACAGGAGGAAATAAAGACTATAAATGCAAAATAGGTGGAAAGGGAAGGGATGGTCGCCTAGGAAAACAATACCGATGGATCATATCCGGAGAACTTGTCAATACTCGCTTCAACTCATCAGCCTAATCCGCGAAGAAGCAAAGCACTAAAAGAAACACCGGATGCAATATTTAATACTACGGCAGAAGATCCGGCATGATTATGATATGATGCAGATGCGGTGCAATTAGGCAGTACTAAGCGGAACCGGGGTCCCGACAATTAATTAATAGGTTCGAGTTATTTATATGCCCCGCAAATTAAATGTTGACTTAACAAGGCAAAACATGGCATCGGTTCGCTACACAATTTAAATGGATGCGGTATATTACAAGTATAGCCCGCATATAGACTCCATATTTAATTATGAGGTGAATCGGCATAATGCCCCCAAACCAAAGACAGGTATGCATGTATGAACAATTTGATATGCGACAGTTGATAATATCATATTATAAAAATAGGGGCTTAGGGTCACACATCTGGGTTCGGGAGATCTTGGGTTCCGGGGGTTCGGGGTTCGACAGGGTTCGACGGGGATCGAGCGTCGGGGTCGTTGCCGGACTTGGTTTGGCGTTGGTGACTCATCGGATTCGCCCTGGTCGGTGTCGATCTTGTCGTTGCGAAGATCTTGTCGGGTCCGCATACCAGGTCGGTCTTGGCGTTCAGGATGAAGCACTTGGCATTCCGGTGGCGATCTTGGCGGTCTTCGGATCCGGGTCTTGGCGTCTGAGAGGAAGTGCTTGGTGGTTCCGAGAAGGAGGTCTTGTCGCATCCGATGGATCGGTCCTCGGGGTCGAAGAACTTGGCGCGCCAGGGTTCGGTCTTCGGATCTTGGTCGGGTCGTCGGTTTTCCCGGGCCGAAGGACTTGGCGTCCGAGAGATGATCTTGGCGTTGTTCAATCTTTGCGGCAGGGCCATCTAGTCCTCAGGGTATGCATACTCGCATCGACACCACCAATCGTATATCGCGTCTTCCCTGTTCTGGCTCGCACCATGGCGTCCCTGCGGATCGAGGTTGATGTGGGGCGCGACCGGGGCGGTGCTTGGCGACAGATGATGGGGCATCAACGATGAAGGAAACACAAAGGTCACGGCGAAGGGGCCTGCGGGGAAATGCTGGGGCATGGGTGTTTGCAGAGGAGGCTGGCGCCGGCTTGGCATCACATGGACGTGGCAAAACGCGTGCCCCGAGGCGAGGCAAAGGTCCCCAGGGTGGCACCAGGGCCGATAGCGTGGTCCTGCAGGGGAGGAGGGTAGTGACTTGAGCAGGGCGACGGGGAGCTTGTGACCGCGGGACAGGGAGGCCGGAGACGAGGCACATGGCGGCAGAGATCTTGAGGCGACCGCGAGGTCGATGGAGGCGAGGATCTCATGGCGGTGGCGCGACGCGACCAGGGCAAGGTCGAGACGCAGGCTTGCGCGAGGGACGAGGGCGCGTGCAGCGCGGCAGCCGGGCTCGGGGTGGCCAGATCGCAGAGGAGAAGAGGGACAACATCGGCGGCGCTCCAAGGAGAGGTAGTGGCGGAGCTACTCGGCGTGGCAGCCACTGGTCTCCAGCGAGGTCGAGGCGGAGTAGCCGGAAAAGTCGAGGGCGACGAGGCGCTGGCGGCGGCGCTCGGGATCCGGCAATGACGTACGCGGGGCTCGAAGGAGGCGAGGCGACGAGCATCCTTGGGTGCTTGTGGGTTCGAGGCGGCCGCCGGGGAAGGCGGCTCCGGCAAGCTAGCGGCGAGGGGCCCGGCGGCACAGCGGTGGTGGGAGCGGGGCTTTGCCTCGACAGGAAGAAGAGGCGAGAGCGGGGATGGCACGTGGGGAGACGCGGTTGGTGGGAGGGATCGAGGAGAGGTGGGGTTGGGTTGGGTCGCGTGGGGGCGCGGGGCCAGGGGGTTGGGCGACATGGGAAGCGTGCGGTCTGGGGGCGCACAGGGGCGTGGGGATAAGCGGCAGGTGGGAGCGGGCTGGCGCGATGCGTTGCGCAGGTGGAGGCGCAGGTGGGGCTGGCGACCAGGTGGTCATGGGGGCGAGTGCAGGCGCGGGAGTGGGAGGCGCAGGTGGGGCCTGCGTGAGTGAGGTGGCAGGCGGTGAATGGAGGGAGTGAGGTGGAGGGAGTTGGCTGGGAGGCGGTCGGTGGGCTGAGGTGGCTGTGGGGAGTAGGTAGGTGTGGGTGGTGGCGGTAGGGAGTGTGGTTAGGCTTAGGCTAGACTAGGGTTTCATTAGGATTAGGTTTGGGGTGTTTAAGGAATAGGGTTTTGGGGTTGGACTAGATTTTATTTGGAGGTGGCCGGCTGGGCTTTCGGGCCTGGCTGGCTGCCTCCTGCAAAAATAATATAAATATTTTATTTATTTAAAACGGGGCGTTTGAAATCTGTTTGTAGACGAAACAAAATATTCCGGCCAAGCCCGGGTTTTAATTTGAAATAAAGACGGGGTCTTTAGAAAAACTAAACCAGACTTTTCAAAAATAGTTTTGAGACAAACCATGCATGATGATGACGATGCTCAAATGCAATGTGGCATGATGACATGAGCATGTAGTCATGATGATGCAATGCACAAAAACACCGCGATTTTCTAGTAGTGGTTTTAGCGGGATGCCACAGCCATGGTGTTGTATCCCTCATCCATACGAATCCAACGAGCCAAAGAACACCTCAATCGGAGTCCGTATGAAGAAATGACGGCCAAAACACCGTGGAGTACTACGCGCGTAACGACCACTGGTACGAGCAGAGCCCGCCCATACCATACGTCCGTACCACCCTCCGATGGCTTCGTTTCATCAAACGGACGAACATTTGTTAAGGCCCAATGGACATAATCGGCTCCTAGCTCCGTCGATTTGCAAAACTGGCCTCCAGATGCCTTTTTAAAGAGGGGAAACCCCTAGAACGAGGAAGAGAGTCCACATACGCCATAAGGGCGGAGCCCTGCCGCTCTGCCACCTCCATAGCCACCGCCCACGAGATCTACATCACCATAGAACTCACAGGAGAGAGGAAACTTGCATCTTGAAGGTCTACGCATCGATCTTCATCAACTTCTTCATCAACAAACGTCTCCAACTCTAATCCCTTTTGTTTAATTTGTTGTGATCCAATCTCTATTGTGGATTTGTACTTGTATTCAATTGTACCTTCATATTGCATCTATACAATTCCATGATGTTGATCCCCTTCATGTATGAGTAGTTGCCTTGTTCTTGTGGAGAGATGGTGAAACCCTAGTATTATTATGCATTGAAATAAACACGATCTATTACTTGTGTACAAAGATCCATTGATCTATGAATTGTGTTTGATCTCTCTCTTTAGATGATATGTGAAAGTCGACCACATATCATTTGCCCTTGGGACTAAAGGGAGGGATAAATCCTTTGGACATGTCTTGGAAGCGTAGTCGAAATGCCCCATGACAGATTAGCGCCGTCTCGTAACCTACACGGTCAAAGGAGGGTTAAAGAGGGACTCCCTAAGCTAATTACGATATCCATGGGGAAACCCTTAATTGCGGTGGTTTGTATGGGTGACTTGTAACGCCCCAGAATCGGGTCTATGCAGATCTTAGCATTTTCCGCCAAAACCCGCATAGAAGCGATTCAAAGGCACCCACCAGACACTTTCGTGTGGGTGGGTTATTATTACAAGTAGTACATCACAGTAGTTTACAACAGAATCCACAAGAACTTATATATACAACAACGACTCGATGAATCAAGAATACAAATGATACAATTCAAAGATACAAATCTCGAAGAAAGCGAAATAGTGTCCGAGTACGGACAAGAACCAAATTGGACTAAGAGTCCTGAAGAATAACCAAGCGGTGTCCATAAACCCTGCCTAGGCCAAGCCGGAAGGGTAACCTTGATAACGTCGTCACACATACCTGTCAAAGCCAAAGGGGTGCCTACAAAGGGCAAATGAAAAAGAGAGCGGTCAGTACTGAGGCCAGTACACGGCGAGGCTAGAATTCGGCGGTCCTCGCCTACATAGGTATGGTGGGTTCAGCGGCAGCAAAGCTTGCACTATCTAACTTATAGAGACACACTACAACTTCAGCTATTAGAGCGAGATTAGAGAGCGATATACGATAAGTATAATATAACACCAATCACAACCCATCCGAAGATTTCCCCCCTCGAAGACCAGTCGAGGAAGTCCTCTTGCGGAACACACACGATGAAATTTTAATTAAGCAGGTATTTAGTTGATAAGGCTAATTACTAGTCATGTTATTAGAGGCAAAGCATTAGTGGCGTTGTCTATGATCATGACACCGTACTCCTAAGGCGCCCATAACCGTGGACACACGGCTTCTCGAAAAGATTTACCCTTCAGGGGTGCACTACTGTACCCAAACGCATGTCAACCCTTCAGGCAACATAATACGCGTGCCTTCTGAATCTCACAACAAGAACTGTCCCATAACTACGTGCATATCTAGAGGTATCACCTACTATGTTTTACCCAGCCAAGAGGCACGACCGAGCCTCAAGGTGGGACATCGTTTGAGTCTACGGCCGGTCGATGATCGGAAGATAACTTGTAGAGCTCCATCCCACCTCCGACACGGTATCCCGATTTTATGCAATGCAAGCCATGGCAGTCCACCAAAATCATATCACAACTCAACCCATGTCCGAGGACATATTATGCGTATGCACCAAATGGAAAACCAATTTTGTGACCCTCTGGATAAATGAATAGCACCGGTAGTTGAGGAGGGATCCCAGGTGGAAGGAGGGAGAATGCTCGCCTGTGAGACAAAGTCGGTATCCGAAGGCTTGTCGCAACTCGCAACCACTCATCGTCCTATCCGGTGAAGAAGCAAATCACTAGAAAGAACACCCAATGCAATATTTAATGCTATAGTTAAGATGCGGCATGTTTATGATATGATGCATGGCATGGCAATATGCGGACTAGCTTAGCAATATTAAGCGGGATCGGAATCCCGACAATTAAATAGACGGTTCAAGTTGTTTATCTACCCTGCAAATTAAATGTTGAATTAACAAGGCAGAGCATGGCATCGGTTCACTACACAAATTTAAATGGAGGCAATATAAGACTAGAATAGCCCTCATATAGTCTTCATATGTAATTATTAGGTGAGTCGACCAAATACCCTCAAATGACAAAGTATGTATGCAAGCATGTACATTTTATATGCAACAAGTTGTCTATCATATTATAAAATAGGGGCGGATAGGGGTCACACTTTTGGTGCCGAAGATCTCAGGGTTCGAAGATATCGATCATCAGATCCTAGGGGGAAGGAAGCTTCGGGGTTCTTCGGTTCTGTGTAGAAGATCTTGTTGGAATTCCCATCAATCTTGTCAATCGTGAGGGTCTTGAACAACCGAGCCAAGATCACCACATCTTCTCGCAGCAACAACATAACCACATCTGAACACCGAAGCCACAACACACATACTCCACCATCACCACTTCATATTAACAGAAAGCTTGGTTGTTAGAAGGCCTTGTCCTGTTCGGACATTACCTCAAACACCTAGTGATCAGGATGCAGCGGAAGGGCGACAAGCTCGGGTGGCTATTAAGGGAAGCAGTAGGACGCGTGGGTTGAAGGCGCGCGTGCGTTAAGGTCCAGAGCAAACGCGCGCAGCACTAGGAGGAGGAGAGGGGGTCGATGCCCGCAGATAGGAGAGGTCACGCATGGGCGGTACTGAGGTGGTGAGGCGCCACAGCAGGAGGACGACCCCGTGTCTGGCGGCTGCTGGCGACGACCAGGACGGGGTGAACCCGGGGCGACCGGCGACGGCGCTACTAGGAGAGAGGCGGCGGGGAAGGAGACATGCGGTGGCGCAGGGCTCGCTGATGGGGCGACGCAGAGGGGAACCGCTGGAGCGGCCGACGGAGAGGAGCGAGGTGCTCAGGAGGCGACGGTCGCCCGTGGCAGAGTATGGCGGCAAAAAACGAGCAGGGAGGAGGCGCGATTGCTGGAGGCGGGGTTGGTGGCGAACGGGAGGACTCGCGTGAGGAATGGGATCGCGTGGAGGCGCTCTAGGATCGAGCAGAGGGGGGCGGTTGGTCTAAACGAGAGGGAGATCGATGCGGGATTGTGAACATGGTCTCTTTTCATGTGCGAGAACGAACAGGAAAAGAGGATGGGCTTGATCGCTTTTTCAGGAAAGGATCCAGGGGGTGGCTGCAAAATGTGGAGGGGCGGCCGAGTTGTTCTGTACGTGCGTGTGTGTGTTGGGTGCACCGACGAGGGTGTCAAGTGTGGATCAGGTGTGACTGTGTAACGTGCGTGTATGCGTGATCGGGTGGCCGGGTCAGTTTGGGTTAGCTAGGGTTTGGGTAGTAGGTGGCCTCCGATTGGCTGCCTCCCCAAAACAGTTTTTTATTTTTTTATTTTTTTAAAGGCTTTCGTAAATAGTTTTTAGACAAATAAAAGATCCGAAAAAGACCGAGGATCTAATTTGAAATTAAAGGAGGGGACTAGTTAGAAAACAAAATCGTCTTTTGGCGAAAATATTTTAGGGCAAAAATATGCATGATGTCATGATGATGCACAAAATTAAAATAACAGGCAATTCTAATTGGGGAATATTTTCCCGGGCATTACATGACTGCTCCCAAACATCATAGTGGTAATTTAGAGGTGACCTCACTCTTGGCTCAACAAAGTGGCTTCCTACGAGCCTTGTAGTGAACATCTTATTATGGAGCTCTCTCCACACATGTCATGACATAAGGAATAGGTTTATTATAATCATTCATAATTATTCCATGCTAGTGGTGAATCCTACACTCCTTGAGAACCCCTCAATCATATTAAACAACACTTCAAAGATACTCTCTTTCTTTAGTTTACTTTTGTTATTTACTTTGTTCTTGTTTACTTTAGCACTCATTCAAACACACTCTTTATACACCCTTTACTTGGAATTAAAGATAAGTTACAACTACTCTCTAGTGAATAGTAACGAGGGTCATAAAGACCTTAACCAATAGCTCTCTGTGGGTTCATATCATTATTTCAAAATTAGCTACAATTGATCTGTGCACTTGCAGTCATCAAGCTTTTTTCTGGCGCTGTTGCTGGGGAGCAAAGTGCTTTTGGTCTTTGTCTTTAGTTGCTAATTTATTATTGTTGTACTAAAAGTTATTAACGAGTTTCAAGTTATTTATGTTTATTATTTTTTACTGCTTTTACTTATTTGAAAAAAACAAAAAATTATCAAACCAAAAACCCATAAAAATTTATAAAACAAAAACTATAAAAACTTTTTCTACTAATCATGTCTTCCGAGATTGCTATTTTTGAACAGATGAAGCTCTCAATAGAGGAGAAGAAAGATGGAACATTTGGATATTATATTACAAGGGAAAAGGTATTAGGAGAATGGATGAGTTGGTTGAAAGGCTATTCATCCACATTATGTACCTCGTACAATTTTACTTGTGAATACCGTGGATCCAATGATCATTTTAATTATCAATGTAAGAATAATGCCGCTGATATCAAATTAGCATTTTATAATGGGAATTTTGAATTCTCTGCTAATATGGAGGTTTATGAGAGGGTACTTTTTACTAGTTGTTGTGAGTTGCTAGCTCGCATGAGTGATATAAAAAGAGAAGATGAAGTTGATGCAGCCTGTCCTACGGACGCCTCTACATCTACACCACCAAGTCCCCCAAGTGGACCGATGACTCGCGCTCGAGCCAAGTTCCTCCAAGCTAAGGTGAATTCGCTCCTATACTCATGTCACTTCGATACACCCCTGGATGGCTTGCTACTTCATGCCCCGACACTATGCATCATCAGGTATGAAGACACGAGCCAATGAGCGAGAGACAAAGAGCTGCCAGGAGCAAGCGGTACTACCGGCCCCAAGTAGCGGTACTACCGCCCAAGCGGTACAACCGGCCCCAAGTAGCGGTAGTACCGCCCAAGTGGTACTACTGCCTAGAGCACCCGGTACTACCACCTCGGATAGAGAGCTTTTGCCAGCAGCCCTAGACCTACCTTGCACCTGCAAGCGGTACCACCGCCTTCAATCGGTACTGCCGTGTTGATCGAATGGTACTACCGCCCGCGCCTAAAGACCCCACCAAAGCCTCTGCCCGCACCGGTATCTGCGGGTGGTACTACCGTGACTGACCGGTACTACCGGTCATCAGACACGGTACTACCGGTTGGCCTAGGGCATGCATGTCCCAGCTCGGCCCCTTTGGCCTTGTAACGCACCCCTTTTAATATTTTAGTTGCCTAAAGTATCCCTGACTTTTTGGTTGGCCTATATATTGTCCCCCACCTCTATTGTAAACCTTAGGCATGATATTTGGAATTAGTGGAAACCCCTTGTGGATCTATCTAGTTCTTGCCTCATGCTCCTCGACAAAGGAGCACCAAATATCCCAACCTCATTGGAGTTTACATCGTGCCTCCGCGTTGTACAAGGCCTAGGCACCGGAGTCCCTTTGCCTAGACGTCAAGATCTCAATGAGTCTCCCTACTCACCGTGCCGGTTCGAGAGAAAGTATCTGCCCGACGCCGACCCTAGGGATTGCGCTAGACCAGTCACCGCCAGCGTGAGCTATTGGTGTGTATCGTGGTTTTGCGTGTGTGTGTTCATCGTGTTCTTCGTGCGTGTTCATCTGCCTCCCCTTCCACCGCACTCCACCCTCAATTTGAACGGGAATCGTGAAAGATCGGGCCACCCACGAGGTTTGCCCTCAACATATTGGTATCAAGAGCTTCTGATATGGGGTGGTCCGATCTTCTCAGCAAGCACTTGTCGAGGATGATAATGGTGGATAGCTAAATAGCCTATAGCTACGAACTCTCCCGCTCGAACCCTGATGCCAATGCAACAGCTCTTGAACCCTGTGGGATATTCACAACACCACGCTCTTGCGCACGCAGCCGTCGACCATGAAAGGTAGTTTGCAATCTACTAATTCCCAATGGAACAACAGATCACACTTAATTGAAGTAGTATAATTCGATCATAGGGTAATTCCAGAGGTTCTTTGAAAGAAACAACTCCAATATATTTTAACATGGTCTAAACCCTAACTAGGGGTCGTCCTAGGGATTATAAGGGCGGCTGGGCGGCCATAAACCAAAACTAAACGCAAACGACTCAAACTGATCCGGACCAAATTTGGTCAGCGGGCGGACTATCTAGTTGATATCAGCCGGACAGTCCGGTCGGGCGCATACTCCGGGTGGATTTGGCCGGATAGTTCGGTCTGGCCGGAAACTTTGAAGTCTCCGGGTGGTGTCCGGGTAGTGTCCAATTCGGTGTACTGATTGTCCCCACCACTTCTCTTTGCAGGTAGGCCGGACAGTCTGGGTGGACTCGACCGGACACTCCGGTCGTCGCAGGCATTCTTGCGCCTTCCTTCTCGATGATCTCCTCCCCGCTCCGTGCGCCTGCGTCCCGCTCCTCCCTCGCGCAACCTTGGATGATCATCACGTCAGACTCCTCGCCTTCCTCCCTCTCCTTCCCGCTAGCGCTCGTCTAAAGGATATTAAATCTAGTCAAACAATAACACCATGATTTAGGTAGTATAAAGTTCTTATAAATCAAAGTATCTTGTCCAACTAGGAATGAAATCACCTGATAGTCATCATTGATTTGACTCAATATTTCCTTCCAATTCAAGCAGTCAGAATCATTGTAATCCCTGTATATATCCTCATCATCCTCCCTTTCTTCAAGAAAAGCCGTCCACGGCTTTGGGTAAGCTGAAAGTGGAAGAAACAAAAAGAACAATGTGTACGCAAGGTATATGTATATATAACATGTTGTATTATTGTTGTTCACATGAAAATTATGTTTAGTATACATCAAGCAACTTAAATTGCATAAATAAGTGAAATACAAAGAATCATGATCATGGTGAAAAACAATGACATAGATAGTCTTGTTCTGCAATATTAAATTCAATTTTCTCAAAGAAGATCTATGATCAAATTTGTGAACAAGATCAAACCAATTCAATATGTGTGATAACCAAATTGATTCATGCCATGCTTCAACTACGCTAATCTGATTATTATGAACATGATCATGTTGTCCAGTATTTAAGATGCAGCTCAATTTGCAAATATAAGTGAAGTATAAAGTAGTATCATAACTAGACAAAGACTTTTGGACAAACACAATGGATATGAAAACTTGGGTTCTATTCTAGCAAGATTACAACAATACAACATAGGTAAAATTACGTGTGTTGGCTGCATTATATCAACGAGACCAGAATTTATTTCCATAATATCTCGAACATGAACTATTGTCCCATAGCAAACATTTTGTGACACATTGCATATATGGCTGAAAACAGCTTGTTTCAGTTCAACACAAGTAATGCATATGTGATCCACAAGAAAATTTTCATCCATGCTATATTCACCAATTAGATAGAAAGTGAAACAAGGAGAATTTGTGCTAGAATTTAGACATGAAATTTCAGAAATCTTATCCATAGCACAACTCATACTCATAGGTTCATTTAGCATGATGGAATACACAATATCAGCAGGTGTTATTCGAGTGAGTATTTCCTTATGTGTTATCAGTACCACATGATCAAAATTTGAATTTGATAAACTATCACATGGTGCTGAAACAGTAGTGCAAGAAAAGTCATAAGGAGGCTTCAGTAAAGGAATATACTCACAATATGTCATACATGTTTGCTGAAGCTCCAAATCAGTACCAATGTCATCAACAATCTGATCAGTTGTTGTAGGTACTAAAACATCCTCCACAAGTGACAATGCACAGTCTAGTGATACAGGTTGTAAAATAGACGGTTCCCTTTCTTCAAAAGCAACCTGGATATCACAAGAAACAACACTAGGAGTAGAGATGATTACATTAGTAGAAACCTCATTTTTCTCATCAACTCTCACTCTCGGTTCTTTTACGAGAGGATCAACATGTGGTTTTATGTTGGTGGTTACAGGTACACATAGGTTTTGACGCCTAATCTCCTGAAATTGCTTAATACGTGAACGTGCTAACCACATGTGTGTACCATTCCAAAAGACAGTAGGATCAGAACACTCATTACTAAACACAACCTGGAATTGATTACACCACTTTGTTCCCAACATGATATGACAAGAGTTAAACGCTCTAGGAATGACAAAACAAGAAATCGTCCTGCTAGGGCCATAAATGGTGAGTGGAACAGATGCGATGTGAGTAACTGGTAGTGCATGACCAGAAGGTGCTAACATAAATGGTTTTTTGAATGCACTTGTATATAATTGTAGCTTTTCAACAACCTTAGCACTAACCAAATTTATGTAAGAACAAGTATCAATGGTAGTAGCAGCTTGTCTACCACTAATTTTCATGATGAAGTGGAACAAACCCGAAGGAGGCACCACTCCTCACTCCTCTTCCCAAAATGTCTTGCTGCAGTAGGATTGTAATGGAAAGGGATAATCATCTGCATCCTTTTTCTGCATCACATCAACACTACTAGAAGACATGATTAGTACATTAATGCACAAAACAAAATCTAGTGGTGGATCTCTCACAACTCACTCAAAACTGACAAGAAAGCAGATCTTACCGTTCCAAAGTGAATAATGATGCTTACCAATTCGAATCAACAACTTATGCACAAATGTGATGAAGTGAATATCCAGGGTATAGAGAACGATCACAGGGCACACAGGTTATGTATGGTGGAGCTCTAGGTATGGTATCCTAACTACACCGCAAAAAAGTCCTAGTGATGATTGTACAAAACCCAAGAAACACACATGTGGAGATAAATGTGGCAATGCAACTATGAAGGGCGTTGCACTCCTCTAGAGAGGCACTAGCAAAGCTCAAAGTAAACAGGCACAAGATTGCTCAATCTACTGGTGCACAAAGATATCACTAGGCCTCTTGCTCAATTCTCCTTTTCTTTTTATTTTTCTTTTGCATATCTTCTTTCTCTTTTTGCTTTTTTCTTTTGCTATATGCTCTTGCTCTTTTTTTAATATATATCACACACGGCCAATTTACAAAGCACAGCACCCAAACCCTACGAGCAGCCTGTAAGAGCGAAAACTAGTCTCAATGGGAAAGTTCCTACACTTGTGAAATAGAATGGTTGTAGCTAAGGTTTGGAAAATTGCAAAATTTCACAATTTTTTATATGGCTGCCGTGGCAGAAAAATAGGGCAAAACTATGTCGTGGCAGAGAATCTGCACCTCGCGGCAGAACGCGTGCCGTGGCAGAAAAAGACAGGAAATCGTGTCTTGGCAGGAAATCGGATCCGTGGCAGACACGGACTCGCGGCAGAAAAAGGGCGGTTTCTATGCCGCGGCAGAGTCGGCAACATTTTTTTTGCAATTTCGACTTGCCAAGTAGTACACAACTAGGACTCTTATGCTGAATTCGGATCTGAGCTTGTGGCGGCGGAAAACAAAGATGGGGAACACGTATGAAAGCAAAAACTAGATATAAACCGAAACCTAGACTCCTACGGATCAAAACTATAGATCAGATATATGAGATAGGATGATCAGCAACTAACACTTGAAAGCAATGCAATCTAGGCTATGGTGATTATTTTTGTGGGATGGACAGTCCGGTTGGGCGGATACTACAGGTGGATTTGGCCGGACAGTCCGGTCTGGCCGGAAACTTTGAACTCTCCTGGTGGTGTCCTAGTAGTGTCCGATTCGGTGTACTGATTGTCCGCACCACTTCTCCTCGCAGGTAGGCCGACAGTCTAGGTGTACTCGGCCGGACACTCCGGTCGTCGTAGGAATTCTTGTGCCTTACTTCTCGGTGATCTCCTCCTCGCTCCGTGCGCCTGCCTCCCGCTCCTCCCTCGCGCATCCTTGGGTGATCATCACGTCGGACTCATCGTCTTCCTCCCTCTCCTTCCCGCTAGCGCTCGTCCAAAGGATATTAAATCTAGTCAAACAATAACACCATGATTTAGGTAGTATAAAGTTCTTATAAATCAAAGTATCTTGTCCAACTAGGAATGAAATCACCTAATAGTCATCATTGATTTGACTCAATATTTCCTTCCAATTCAAGCAGTCAGAATCATTGTAATCCCTGTATATATCCTCATCATCTTTGTTGCTCACGAATTCCCCCACTAATTTTTCTTCTATCCACCCATAATTTCGAAAATTCTCCAAAAAGAAGAGCCCCAATTTTTCCTTCGGATTGATCTCTTGATTTGGTGAGTTTTTTCTGGTTTTTTCCATAGATTTGTGGCCTGGGGTATCAATCTACCTTCTTGGTGTATTCCTAACCCCAATTTTGGTTAGAGTTCTGCAGTTTTGAGGATTTTTGGGCTGATTGTGCGGTCAAGTTCGAGATCCACGCGCCCAGAAATCCATGAAGCAGTACTACCGCCGAACGAGCGGTACTATCGGCGAGCGGTACTACCGGCTGATCCCAGCGTTACTACCGGTCACCGGTACTACCGGCCGATTTGGGCGGTACTACCGCCCCTGTTAGACAAGAAATTTTCACCCCCATTTTTGTTCGCTAACTTTTAGTATTGGTTTGTTCATGTTTCGCGTGCGTGTCGCCTTCCTAACAACAAGCTTCCGCATCTGCTATACTCTCCGTGCTCCTCGACACCGCGACACCCGAACACCATCCCCAACACCAGTACCAAGTCGTCAACAAATACCAAAGGTATAACTTGCTCCACCTTGTTAACCCTTCTTCCTTAGTGTGTAGCTATCCTATGAGAGAAATTCATTTTGTGTTTGCCTAAGCATTGTGCACTTTCCCTTGGAGAAGTGAGAGTTTTGAAGAAAATACAAAAGTGATATAGTCGTATAGGAAGGGCGAGAAAGAATCAAAAAAAAGAGAGAGAAAAACAAAAACAAAAGAAAAATGGAAAGACACAAAGTCTCCCAATACAAAGAGAGTCTCAAAACTTGTAAGCAAAGAGAGAGATAGAGCGTGACCAAGGCAAGTACACAAATCCGTTGCTTATTTCTCTATTGGCGAACGAGTTGTGGTCTCTCCTTGAGTTGGCACGACACTGAGTGTAGTTTTTGTTAGGACCTTTTGTGCTCATTTTATAGTCGTGTTAATCACATACGTCTCCATGTGTGTGTATCCTTGTGTTTCGTGGATCGTTTTCTTTTCGCTTTTGATCTTTGGTTCTCTACCACTTTTGACAATAACCTTTTCTTTGGATCGTTTTGTTTGGTTTTCCACAACCCTAAACTTCCACCAAAAGCTTTTGAGAGTTAGTTCTTTCTTTAGCGTGAGTTTTTTTTTGCGTTTCCACTTTGCACGCTTATAGCTCTCGCTTGTGGTCTCTAGTTCGATGCAATCCCCAAGGTGAGGTACAAGGCTAACACCACCATATCCCAATTCCATATACAATACTTGTGTGTTTTGCATGATGGATAGGAATAGTGAGTCGAGCCAACCACCTCCCCAAGAAGACGAACATGGACCGTACATGACACGCGCAAGTCACTTCATCGTCCGACAAGAGTTCCGTGAATGTTGCCAAGCCCTTGAGACACGTCAAGATGAACAATTTGGCGAGACACAAGCGGAGTTCAAGAACATCGACAACCGCTTCGATGGCCTCGAACGACAAATGCACGCAATGCATCACAACTTTGGCCATCAAAATGAAGCGCTCCAATGTTCCGTTGCCGAAACAAATGACAAGCTTTGTGTCATCATCGACGGAATGGCAAGACCACATTCACGCACATCAAGCTCTTCAAGTTCTTCGCGTCGTCATGCACCTCTTCAACAAGATCTCCATCCAAGTGCTCCAAGACACAATGACGCCCCCGTGGTTGAAGATGGAAGTTCTTCAAACTATGTACCTTACCCACGACATGCCCAACATCAATTTATGATGGTGATTTCTCTTCAAGGCCTCAAGCACAACGTGAAGCACACCATCATCATGCAAGGGCACTAGTGATCCAACAAGCACAACCAAAAGAAGAACCGCGAGTGCAACCGCAAGTCCACCACCATCGCCCGTGACACATACTTGACACAACAAGTTGATGCAGCCCGTCCTACGGACGCTCCTACATCTACACCAACAAGTCCCCCAAGTGGACCCATGACTCGTGCACGAGCCAAAATCCTACAAGCTAAGGTGAACTCGCTCCTTTCGTCGTGCCAATTTGATACCTCCTTGGATGGCATGCTACTTCATGCAACTACCCTATGCATCATCAGGTACAAAGCTTCGACACATCAACAAGCACCCAAGGATGGAGAACAAGGAGCAGAGCATGAAGCAGGAGCCACTGGAGCTGCTCAGACCGGAGTCTCTGGTCTGCTCACACCGGAGTCTCCAGACCCACCTCCGGTCTGCCCCCGGAACCAGGCGCTAGGACAATCTGAAGGCCCCTCCGGAGGCCAGTCCGGAGACCGGCCAGAGTCTCTGGTCCACCACACCAGAGTCTCCGGTCCGACCGTCGCCAGGCATGAAAAGGCCTTTGGGCTTGTGGCCCATGTAACCCCTAGTCCGTCCAGAACTTGTCTTTTATTCCTAAAGTACCCCCGTTTAAGTGGCTGGCCTATATATAGTCCCCCACCTCCATTGTAAACCCTAGGCATGATATTGGAATTAGTGGAAACCCCTTTGTGGATCTATCTAATTCTTTCCTCATGCTCCTTGACAAAGGATCACCAATATCCCCAAACCTCGTTGGAGTTTGCATCGTGCCTCCGCGTTGTACAAGGCCTATGCATCGGTGTCCCTTTGCCTAGACATCAAGATCTCACCGAGTCTCCCATCTCACCATGTCGGTTCGAGAGAGAGTCCTCCGCCCGACGCCGATCCTAGGGATTGCGCCGGACCGGTCACCGCCGGCGTGAGCTATTGGTGTGTATCGTGGTTTTGTGTGTGGGTGTTCTTCGTGTTCTTCGTGCGTATGTTCGTCGTGTTCATCCTCCCCTCCTCTCCCCGCACTCCATCCTCGATTTGAAAGGTAATCATGAAAGATCGGGCCACCCTAGAGGTTTGCCCCCAACATATTGGTATCAAGAGCTTTGTTGCTCACGATTTCCCCCACAAATTTTTCTTCTATCCACCAAAAATTCGAAACTCCCCAAAAAATAGCCCATATTTGCCTTTGGATCGATCTCTTGATTTGGAGTGCTATTTGTGGTTTTGATCCGACCAAACCTTGTCTTAGGTGTTGGTCCAGCTTTATCCTGTGTTTTCCCAGCCCAATTTGGCCAATTTTTCGCGGATTTGAGGACCCAAGGCGTGGATTTCCGCTCAAGAACACGAGCAGTTCGCGATCTGACTCCAGAACGGAGTCTCTGGCCTGCACACCGGAGTCTCCGGCCTATACCGGAGTCTCCGGCCTGACGCCTGATTTTGACAGTTTTGCCTCTAATCTTGCATTGGCTAATTTCTTCTTGTTTGTTTGTGCCCGTGTGCGTGTCGTTAACTAACAACAAGCTTCCGCATCGACAACCCCCGTGCTCATCGACACCATGGCCCACGAACATCATCCCGCACCACCGACGCCAAGTTCATCATCACCAACGAAGGTATAACTTGTGTCACCTTGTTAACCCCTATCTTCCTTTGTGTGTACCTATCCTATGAGAGTGGCTCATCTTGTGTTTGCTTGAGCATTGTGCATTTGTCCTTGGATAGTGAGTGTGCAAGAGCAACATCAAGTCTGACTAGGTAGCATCAAGGGAGAGCAAAAAAAAGATACAAAAGAAAGAAAAAGATACAAAGAAAAAGCAAAAGAAAAATAGTCTCCCATTGCCAAAGAGAGTCTCAAAGCTTGTAAGCAAGAGAGAAATAAGAGCGCACAAGGCAAGTGCACAAATCCGTTGCTCATTTTTCTTCTTTGCAAACGAGCCACGGTCACTCCTTGCATTGGCACGACAACGAGCTTAGTCTTTGTTAGGACATTTTGTTTGCTCATTTTCAAAGTCGTGTCAATCCCAACTTTCTCCATGTGTGTGTACATAGTCGTAGGTTCTCGTCACCCTTTTGAGTTGTTGACCTTCGCCTTTGACTTGAGTTTTGTTGGATTTTACCCACTTTTGACTATCCCTTTTCTTTTGGTTGGTTCTTTGGCTTTCCACAATCCTAACCTACCACCAACAAGATTTTGAGAGTTAGTTCTTCCTTTAGTGTGAGTTTTCTTTGCATTTCCACTTTGCACGCTTATAGCTCTCACTTGTGGTTTCTAGTTTGGTGCAATCCCCAAGGTGAGGTACAAGGCTAACACCACCATATTCCATTTCCATATACAATACTTGTGTGTCTTGCATGATGGATAGGCATGGTGAGTCGAGCCAACCACCTCCCCAAGAAGAAGATCAAGGACCGTACATGACGCGCGCAAGTCACTTCATCATCCGCCAAGAGTTCCGTGAATGTTGCCAAGCTCTTGAGACGTGACAAGATGAAAAATTTGGCGAGACGCAAGCCGAGTTCAAGAACATCGACAACTACTTCGACGGCCTCGAATGACAAATGCATGCAATGCATCACAACTTCGGCCACCAAAATGAAGTGCTTCAACGCTCCGTCGCCGAAAGAAATGACAATCTTCGATGCCTCATCGACGGAATGGCAAGACCATGTTCACGTGCTTCAAGCTCTTCAAGTTCTTCGCGTCATCATGCACCTCCGCAACAAGATCTACCTCCAAGTGCTCCTAGACGCAATGGTGCCCCCGTGGTTTAAGATGGAACCTCTTCGAACTATGTACCTTCCCCACGCCACGCCGCAACGTCAAGCTATGATGGTGACCTCTCTTCAAGGCCACGAGCAAGGCAAGAAGCACACCATCATCACGCAAGGGCACTAGTGATCCAACAAGAGCAACCACAAGAGGAACCGCAAGCGCAACCGCAAGTGCAACCGCAAGTCTACCACCATCGACCGCGACACATACTTGACACAACGAGTGATGACTCCAATTTGGAGAATCCAGCTCGTCATCGACGTGAAGCTCTCCAAGATCCACCTCCTCGTCATCACCGTCATGAACATCAACAATGACACCATGGTCATCACGAGGCGCCTCCTCCACATCAACAAAACTTGGAGCGTCAAGTGATACAAGTTGAGCGACGCCCACCACGTCAAGAGGCTCATGACCATGTTCTTTGCCGTGCGGCCCATGTGCCTAAACAACATCACCAACTGAGGAACGAGCCTCCTCTTCGACATCAAACACGTCAAGAGGCTCCACACCCTCGCCACCATGAGGCCCAAGCGCATCAACCACGTCAACAACCGCGCCAAGAGCAAGAGAAAGCTCCTCCACAACAATACCAAGAGCAAGCTCTGCAACAAGTACGCGAGAACCAACTTACACCTCCCCAACTACAAGATCATCAACAAGGTCACCAAGCTCCTCGCAATGACCGCAACGATGGAGAAACTTTTGGCAAGCTCAAGTTCACCATGCCCAAGTTCACCGGATCCAATGCCCCGAAGAATACCTCTCGTGGGCACTCAAAGTCGACAAGATCTTCCGCATGCACAACTATAGCAACGAGAAGATGGTCGCCATGGCTTCACTAGAGTTTGATGATTACGCCAACCTTTGGTGGGAACAAGTTCAAGTTGCTCGTGATGCAAGGCAAGAACCACCAATCACAACTTGGCATGATATGAAGGCTCACATGAGATCCCGGTTCGTCCCAGCACACTACACGCATGACCTCTTCAACAACCTTCAAGCGCTTCGTCAAGGGACAAAGACCGTGGAAGAGTACTTCAAGGAAATGGAACTCAACTTGATTCGCGCCAACATTGATGAGCGCATGGAGCAAACAATGGCACGTTTCCTTATTGGGTTGAACCACCCAATCAAGCGCATCGTCGAGTTCCAAACATACAACACCATGGTTGAGCTTGTGCACATAGCAACAAAGGCTGAACGTCAAGTGCAAGAGGATATCAAGTACAACAAGCCCAAGACGTATTTCACCTACAAGCAAGCTTCAACCGCTACACCAACAACTTTCAATGGAAGCTCATCAAGTACCTCCAAGCCTTCCTTCAAGCCCACACTTCCTCAAGGAAAACTGCCCCCAAGTGGCAAGCAAGCAAAGAGTGATACACCTTTCAACGGTGAATGCTACAAGTGTGGAGGTAAAGGACACAAGTCGGCCGAATGTGGAAACAAGAAAGTCTTGTTCATCCATGAAAATGGTGATGAAGAGTACTTGAGTGAAGATGAGTTTGATGCCCGTGTCAAGGAAGCAATGGCAAGGCAACGAGTGGAAGATGATCAAGAACTCCTCATGTGTGAACATGACGCAAGTCCATCGCTTGTCATCACAAGGATCTTGACCACTCAAGCACAAGAGCATGAAGACCAACGCTCCAATATCTTCTAAACACGAGTCGGCATCAATGGCAAATCTATCAAGGTGATCATTGACGGAGGGAGTAGTCACAACCTTGCTAGCACCGAGTTGTGTGAGAAGCTCAACCTCACCCTCCATCCACACAAGCACCCCTACCACGTGCAATGGCTAAGTGACAAAGGGTCCGTGAATATCAAGCATACCGTATCAGTCTCCTTTGCCATTGGTCCTTACAAAGATACGGTGGAGTGTGATGTGGTTCCTATGATAGTTTGCCACATGCTTCTTGGTCGACCGTGGCAATTTGACAAGGCTACTCAACATGATGGTCTCACCAATATATACACCTTCAAATGGCTCAACAAAACATGTGTTTTGCAACCGATGACTCCTAACCAAATAATTGCGGACAATGCAAAGGCTTTAGCGAGGGAGCAAAGCACAACACCTACTTGTGAGAAGAGCGGTGAGAGAGAGAACCACCTCATAGTGAGTGAGAGCCACAAGCCAAATTCGAGTGGAAAAACTAAGAGTGTTCTCCTTGCCACCAAAAGTGAGATGAGAGATGTTCGGAACAACCCATCCATCTTGCACTATGTCCTCCTTTGCAAGGGACTAGCGCAAGGAACTAACGAATTAACCAATGTTCCTCCATCTTTGATGAGTGTTTTGCAGGAATTCAAGGATGTGTTCCCCGAAGAGCTTCCACATGGACTACCCCCTCTTCGCGGCATTGAAAATTGCATTGACCTCATCCCCAGTGCACCACTTCCCAACCGTGCCGCTTACCGCACGAACCCGGAGGAGACAAAGGAGATTGAACGTCAAATCAACCAACTCGTCTCCAAAGGTTTGATCATGGTTAGCACTAGTCAAAGTGCAATACCCGTGATTCTTGTTCCAAAGACGGATGATACGTTACGGTTATGCATGGACTGCCGTCCAATCAATGCTATCACCGTGCGTTATCGACATCCCATACCACGTCTCGATGACATGCTTGATGAGTTGTGTGGAGCCAGTATTTTTTCGAAAATTGATCTTCATAGTGGTTACCATCAAATACGCATGGCTGAAGGTAATGAGTGGAAAACCGCCTTCAAGACCAAACTTGGTCTCTATGAATGGTTGGTTATGCCCTTTGGTTTATCGAATTCCACATCCACCTTCATGCGCCTTATGAATCACATCTTGCGTTCTCTCATTGGGAAAAGTTTTGTTGTCTATTTCAATGATATTCTTGTTTATAGCAAATCACTTGAGGACCATATAACACATGTCAAGGAAGTTTTGCAAATCCTTCGACATGAAAGCTTTATGCTAATCTTCCCAAGTGCACATTTGCTAAAGACAAGTTGATTTTTCTTGGATTTGTCATTTCTTCGAAGGGAATTGAAGTTGATGTTTCCAAGGTAAAGGACATACGAGATTGGCCCATCCCAACAAATGTGAGTGAACACCGAAGTTTTCATGGGTTGGCCGGTTTCTATCGTCGCTTTGTCAAAGACTTTTCAACCATTGCTTGTCCCCTTAATGAATTGACCAAAAAGAATGTCACCTTCGTGTGGGGCAAAGCACAACAAAAAGCTTTTGATGAACTTAAAAAGAGGCTCACCGAAGCACCTCTCCTTGCTTTACCGGATTTCACAAAAACTTTTGAGATAGAGTGCGATACTAGTGGTATTGGCATTGGAGGAGTCCTTATGCAAAACGGACGTCCTATAGCCTACCATAGCGAGAAACTTGATGGTGCTCGCCTCAACTATCCGATTTATGACAAAGAGCTTATTGCCTTAGTTTGTGTCCTTCAAGTTTGGTAACACTACCTTTGGCCCAAGGAATTTATAATAGATTCCGACCACGAGTCGTTGAAATATCTCAAAGGCCAAGCTAACTTGAGCAAGAGACACGTTAAGTGGGTGGAGTTCATGGAGTCTTTTCCGTACATTGTCAAGTATAAGAAGGGCAAAGATAATGTAGTTGCAGACGCATTGTCTCGCAAACACACAAGCCTTCTTACAAGACTTGAAATCAACGTGTTGGGTCTTGAGGAAATAAAATCTTTGTATGCTTCTGACCCGTTCTTCGAACGAATTTTCACAAAGTGCTCCAATGACAAAGGAGTTGATGATTCTATTTGCATAAGGGCTTTCTATTTAAACAAAACAAGCTATGCATTCCGAAGTCGTCGCTTCAACTTTTGCTCCTCCAAGAATCTGAGGCCTTATGGGTCACTTTGGCCACGACAAGACATTGGACATGCTCTCCAATCACTACTTTTGGCCCAAGATGAAGCATGGCGTGGAGCGCTACGTTCAACGATGCACGACATGTGTTCAAGCTAAGTCGCAAGCTAATTCCTATGGTCTTTATATGCCATTGCCTATTCCTCATACACCTTGGTCCGACATTAGCATGGATTTCGTGTTAGGATTGCCTAGATCTAAGCATGGTCATGATGCTATATTTGTTATTGTGGATCGTTTTTCCAAAATGGCACACTTCATACCGTGCCATAAGACCGACGATGCTTCACATGTTGCAAATCTGTTTTTCAAGGAAATCGTCCGTCTTCACGGTGTGCCAAGGACAATCGTCTCCGACCGCGACGTCAAATTCATGAGCTACTTATTGAAGACCCTCATGGCCAAGCTCGGCGTCAAGCTCCTCTTTTCATCCGCATCACATCCTCAAACTGATGGCCAAACCGAAGTTGTCAACCAAAGCTTCGGAAATCTCCTCTGTGTGTTGATCAAGAAAAACCTGAAGGATTGGGAGGAATGCATCCCACATGCCGAGTTCGCCTACAATCGAGCCAAGCACTCAACAACCAAGATGAGTCCATTCATGATCGTCTATGGTTTCGAGCCCCTCACCGCACTCGACATCCCACCACTACCTCTCCATGAGCGCACGAACATGGACGTCGAGAAACACGCACAAGCTATGAAGAAACTTCATGAAGAAACAAGAGATACTATCGAACAACAAGTCCTTCACCAAGATTCAAGGTTAAACAAGGACAAGAAGGAAATGATCTTTGAAGAAGGTGACCGTGTATGGATACACCTAAGCAAAGACCGCTTCCCCAAGGAACGTGACTCCAAGCTCAAGCCTAGAGGAGATGGTCCCTTCAAGGTCCTTAAAAGAATCAACAACAACGCCTACATCATCGACATACCGACCTCCAAGTACCTTGCAAGCAATACATTCAATGTCAAGGATCTCTCACCCTACCATGGAGATGTTCAAGATGATAACCATGAAGAGTCGAGGACGACTCTTTCCCAAGGGGGGAGCTGATGCAGCCCGTCCTACGGACGCTCCTACATCTACACCAACAAGTCCCCCAAGTGGACCCATGACTCGTGCACGAGCCAAACTCCTACAAGCTAAGGTGAACTCGCTCCTTTCCAGGTGCCAATTTGATACCTCCTTGGATGGCATGCTACTTCATGCAACTACCCTTTGCATCATCAGGTACGAAGCTTTGACACATCACCAAGCACCCAAGGATGGAGAACAAGGAGCAGAGCGTGAAGCAGGAGCCGCTGGAGCTGCTCAGACCGGAGTCTCCGGTCTGCTCACACCGGAGTCTCCGGCCTGCCAAAGTCTCTGGCCTGAAGACACCGGAGTCTCCGGACCCACCTCCGGTCTGCCCCCGGAACCAGGCGCTGGGACAATCTAAAGGCCCCCCCGGAGGCCAGTCCGGACACCGACCGGAGTCTCCGGTCCACCACACCGGAGTCTCCGGTCCGACCGTCGCCGGGCATGAAAAGGCCTTTGGGCCTGCGGCCCATGTAACCCCTAGTCCGTCCAAAACTTGTCTTTTATTCCTAAAGTACCCCTGTTTAAGTGGCTGGCCTATATATAGTCCCCCACCTCCATTGTAAACCCTAGGCATGATATTGGAATTAGTGGAAACCCCTTTGTGGATCTATCTAATTCTTGCCTCATGCTCCTTGACAAAGGAGCACCAATATCCCCTAACCTCGTTGGAGTTTGCATCGTGCCTCCGCGTTGTACAAGGCCTAGGCATCGGTGTCCCTTTCCCTAGATGTCAAGATCTCACTGAGTCTCCCATCTCACCGTGTCGGTTCGAGAGAGAGTCATCCGCCCGACGTCGATCCTAGGGATTGAGCTGGACCGGTCACCTCCGGTGTGAGCTATTGGTGTGTATCGTGGATTTGTGTGTGGGTGTTCTTCGTGTTCTTCGTGCGTGTGTTCGTCATGTTCATCCTCCCCTCCTCTCCCCGCACTCCATCCTTGATTTGAAAGGGAATCGTGAAAGATCGGGCCACCCTAGAGGTTTGCCCCCAACACAAGTGATGCCTCCAATTTGGAGAATCAAGCTCATCATCGACATGAAGCTCTCCAAGATCCTCCTCCTCCTCGTCATCACCGTCATGAACATCCGCACAGACACCATGGTCGTCACAAGGTGCCGCCGCCACCACAGCAAAACATGGAGCACCAAGTGGTACAAGTTGAGCGACGCCCACCGTGTTAAGAGGTTCAAGACCATGATCTTCGCCGTGAGGCCTCTGTGCCTAATCCACATCACTAACCGAGGAACAAGCCTCCTCTTCATCACCAACCGCGCCAAGAGCAAGAGCAAGCACCTCAACAAGGTCAAGTCAATCAAGTTCCACCTCCCCAACCACATGATCATCAACAAGGTCAGCAAGTTCATCGCAATGACCACAATGATGAAGAAACTTTTGGCAAGCTCCAGTTCACAATTCCCAAGTTTACCGGATCCAATGAACCTGAAGAATATCTCTCATGGGCACTCAAAGTCGACAAGATCTTCCGCATACACAATTATAGCAATGAGAAGATGGCCGCCATGACTTCGCTTGAGTTTTATGATTACACCAACCTTTGGTGGGAACAAGTTCAAGTTGCTCGTGACGCAAGACAAGAGTCGCCACTTACAACTTGGCATGACATGAAGGCTCACATGAGATCCCGTTTTGTCCCCACGCACTACACACACGACCTCTTCAACAACCTTCAATCGCTTCGTCAAGGGACAAAGACCATGGAAGAGTACTTCAAGGAAATGGAGCTCAACTTGATCCGCGCAAACATTGAAGAGAACACAAAACAAACTATGGCACGTTTCCTTATTGGCTTGAATCACCCAATCAAGTGCATCGTCGAGTTCCAAACATACAACAACATGGTTGAAGCTTGTGCACATCGCAATGAAGGTCGAACATCTAGTGCAAGAGGATATCAAGTACAACAAGCCCAAGACGTATTTCACCTACAAGCAAGCTTCAACCGCTACACCAACAACATTCAATGGAAGCTCCTCAAGTACCTCCAAGCCTTCCTTCAAGCCCACACTTCCTCAAGGAAAACTGCCCCCAAGTGGCAACCAAGCAAAGAGTGATACACCTTTCAACAGTGAATGTTAAAAGTGTGGAGGCAAAGGACACAAGTTGGTCGAGTGTGGAAACAAGAAAGTCTTGTTCCTCCATGACAATGGCGATGAAGAGTACTTGAGTGAAGATGAATCTGATGCCCGAGTCAAGGAAGCAATGACAAGGCAACGAGTGGAAGATGACCAAGAACTCCTCATGTGTGAACATGACGCAAGTCCATCGCTTGTCATCGCAAGGATCTTGACCACTCAAGCACAAGAGCATGAAGACCAACGCTCAAATATCTTCTAAACATGAGCCGACATCAATGGCAAATCTATCAAAGTGATCATCGATGGAGGGAGTTGCCACAATCTTGCTAGCACCGAGTTGTGTCAGAAGCTCAACCTCACCCTCCATCCGCACAAGCACCCCTACCATGTGCAATGGCTAAGTGACCAAGGGTCCGTAAATATCAAGCCTACCGTATTGGTCACCTTCGTTGTTGGTCCTTACAAAGATATGGCGAGTGTGATCTGGTTCTTATGGCAGTTTGCCACATGCTACTTGGTCGACCATGGTAATTCGACAAGGCTGCCCTACATGATGATCGCACCAATGTGTACACCTTCAAATGGCTCAACAAAACATGTAATTTGCAACCAATGACTCCTAGCCAAATAATTGCAGACAACACAAAGTATTTAGCGAGGGTGCAAAGCACAGCACCTACTTGTGAGAAGAGCGGTGAGTGAGAGAACCACCTCATAGAGAGTAAGTGCCACAAGCCAAACTCGAGTGGAAAAACGAAGAGTGTTCTCCTTGCCACCAAATGTGAGATGAGAGATGTGCGGAACAACCCATCCATCTTGCACTATGTCCTCATTTTCAAGGGACTAGCGCAAGAAACTAATGACTTAACCAATGTTCCTCCATATTTGATGATTGTTTTGCAGGAATTCAAAGATGTCTTCCCTGAAGAACTACCACATGGACTACCTCCTCTTTGTGGAATTGAGCATCGCATTGACCTCATCCCTGGCGCACCCCTTCCAAACCGTGCTGCTTACCGCATGAACCCGGAGGAGACAAAGGAGATCGAACGTCAAATCAATCAACTTGTCTCCAAAGGTTTGATCCAAGTTAACACTAGTCCAAGTGCCTTACCCGTGATTCTTGTTCCAAAAACGGATGATACGCTATGATTATGCATGGACTGCCATCCAATCAATGCTATCACCGTGCGTTATCGACATCCGATACCACGTCTCGCCATGCTTGATGAGTTGTGTGGAGCCACTATTTTTTCAAAAATTGATCTTCGTAGTGGTTACCATCAAATACGCATGGCTGAAGGTGATGAGTGGAAAACTGCCTTCAAGAGCAAACTTGGTCTCTATGAATGGTTGGTTATGCCCTTTGGTTTATCTAATGCCCCATCCACCTTCATGCACCTTATGAATCATATCTTGCATTCTCTCATTGGAAAAAGTGTTGTTGTTTATTTTGATGATATACTTGTTTATAGAAAGTCACTTGAGGACCATATTAAACATGTCAAGGAAGTCTTGCAAATCCTTCGACATGAAAAGCTATATGCTAATCTCTAAAGTGCACTTTTGCTAAAGACAAGTTGATTTTTCTTGGGTTTGTCATTTCTTCGAAGGGCATTGAAGTTGATGTGTCCAAAGTAAAAGACATATTGGCCCATCCCAACAAATGTGAGTGAACTCCGAAGTTTTCATGGGTTGGCCGGTTTCTATCGTTGCTTTGTGAAAGACTTTTCGACCATTGCTTGTCCTCTCAACAAGTTGACAAAAAGAATGTCACCTTCGTGTGGGGAAAAGCTCAACAAAAGGCTTTTGATGAACTTAAAAAGAGGCTCACCAAAGCACCTCTTCTTGTGTTACCGGATTTCACTAAAAGTTTTGAGATAGAGTGTGATGCTAGTGGTATTGGCATTGGAGGAGTCCTTATGCAAAATAGACGTCCTATAGCCTACCATAGCGAGAAACTTGATGGTGTTCGCCTTAATTATCCGATTTATGACAAAGAGCTTTTTTCCTTAGTTCGTGTTCTTCAAGTTTGGCAACATTACCTATGTCCCAAACAATTTATCATACATTCTAACCATGAGTCATTGAAATATCTCAAAGGCCAAGCTAACTTGAGAAAGAGACACGCTAAGTGGGTTGAATTTATGGAGTCTTTCCCGTACATTGTCAAGTATAAGAAGGGCAAAGCTAATGTAGTTGCAGACGCTTTGTCTCCCTAGCATACAAACCTTCTTACTCGACTTGAAGTCAACGTGTTGGGTCTTGAGAAAATAGAAACTTTGTATTCTTCTGACCCATTCTTTGAATCAATTTTTGCAAAGTGCTCCATCGATAAAGGAGTTGATGATTTCTATGTGCATAAAGGCTTCCTTTTTAAACAAAACAAGCTATTTGCATTCCGAAGTCGTCTCTTCAACTTTTGCTTCTCCAAGAATCTCATGGTGGAGGCCTCATGGGTCACTTTTGCCATGACAAGACATTATACATTCTCTCCACTCACTACTTTTGGCCAAAGATGAAGCGCGACATGGATCGCTACACTCAACGATGCATGGCATGTGTTCAAGCTAAGTCGCAAGCTAACCCTTATGGTCTTTATATGCCATTGCCTATTCCTCATACACCTTGGTCTGACATTAGCATGGATTTTGTGTTAGGATTACCTAGGTCTAAGCATGGTCATGATTCTATATTTTTTGTCGTGGATCGCTTTTCCAAAATGGCACACTTCATACCATGCCATAAGACTGACGATGCTTCACATGTTGCAAATCTGTTTTTCAGGGAAATCATCCGTCTTCATGGTGTGCCAAGAACAATCGTCTCCGACCACGACGTAAAATTCATGAGCTACTTATGGAAGACCCTCATGGCCAATCTCGGTGTCAAGCTCCTCTTTTCATCTGCATCGCATACTGAAACCGATGGCCAAACCAAAGTTGTCAACCGAAGCCTCGAGACTCTCCTTCATGTGTTGCTCAACAAAAACCTCAATGATTGGGAAAACTGCATTCCCCACTCCGAGTTCCCCTACAACCTAGCTAAGCACTCAACAACCAAGATGATTCCCTTCATGATCATCTATGGGTTCGAGCCCCTCACCGTGCTTGACATACTACCGCTACCACTTCATGAGCGCACTAACATGGATGTCAACAAGCGTGCACAATCTATGAAGAAGCTCCATGAAGAAACTAGAGCTACTATAGAACAACAAGTACTTCGCCAAGCTTCAAGGTTAAACAAGGACAAGAAGGAGATGATCTTTGAAGAAGGTGACCTTGTGTGGGTACACTTGAGCAAGGACTGCTTTCCCAAGGAACGAGATTCCAAGCTCAAACCAAGAGGAGATGGCCCCTTCAAGGTCCTCAAGATAATCAACAACAACGGCTACATCATCGACATCCCAACCTCCAAGTACCTTGCAAGCAACACATTCAATGTCAAGGACCTTTCACCCTACCATGGACATGTTCAAGATTATAACCATGAAGAGTCGAGGACGACTCTTTCCCAAGGGGGGGAGCTGATGCAGCCCATCCTACGGACGCCTCTACATCTACACCACCAAGTCCCTAAGTGAACCTATGACTCGCGCTTGAGCCAAGTTCCTCCAAGCTAAGGTGAACTCGCTCCTATACTCATGTGACTTCGATACAACTCTGGATGGCTTGCTACTTCATTCCCCGACACTATGCATCATCAGGTATGAAGACACGAGCCATCGGAGTGAGACAGCAGCCAGCATCTGCCAGGAGAAAGCGGTACTACCGGCCCCAAGTAGCGGTACTACCGCCCAAGCGGTACTACCGGCCCCAAGTAGCGGTACTACCGGCCAAGCGGTACTACCGCCTAGAGCACGCGGTACTATCAGCCCGGATAGAGTACTTCTGCCAGCAGCCCCAGACCTACCCGGTACCTGTGAGCGGTACCACCGCCTTCAACCAGTACTACCGCGTTCATCGAACGATACTACCGCCCGCGCCTGAAGACCCCGCCAAAGCCTCTGTCCGCACCGATATCTGCAGGCTGTACTACCGCAACTGACCGGTACTACTGATCATTAGACACGGTACTACCGGTCGGCCCAGGGCCTGCGCATCCTAGCTCGGCCCTTTGGCCTTGTAACACACCACTTTTGATATTTTAGTTGCCTAAAGTACCTATGACTTTGTGGCTGGCCTATATATAGTCCCTCACCTCTATTGTAAACCTTAGGCATGATATTTGGAATTAGTGGAAACCCCTTGTGGATCTATCTAGTTCTTGCCTCATTCTCCTTGACAAAGGAGCACCAAATATCCAAAACCTCGTTGGAGTTTGCATCGTGCCTCCGTGTTGTACAAGGCCTAGGCATCAGAGTCCCTTTGCCTAGACGTCAAGATCTCACTGAGTCTCCTACTCACCGTGCCGGTTCGAGAGAGAGTCCTCCGCCCGACACCGGTCCTAGGGATTGCGCCGAACCGGTCACCGCCGGATTGAGCTATTGGTGTGTGTGTCATGGTTTTGTGTGTGTGTGTTCATCGTGTTCTTCGTGAGTGTGTTCGTCATGTTCATCCGCCTCCCCTTCCCCCGCACTCCACCCTCGATTTGAATGGGAATCGTGAAAGATCGGGCCACCCATGAGGTTTGCCCTCAGACGTTAAGGGGTAACCCCGTGGGTGGCCTGATCTTCATGGATCTCGTGGTCTAAACGATGGGAAAGCGAGGGGAAAGGGGGAAAGTAGCGGAAGTGGACGCACACCTCACGAAGAACACGATGAACACACACAAAACTCATACGATACAAGGCCGATTGCTCTCGCCGGTGGCCAGCGGTCCGATAGAATCCTCGGAAGGAAAGATCGGTCAACATGCTCCCTCGATCCCACGCGGAGAGGGAAGAACACCTTGGAGAGGGTCTTGACAACTTGGCAAAGGGACACCGATGCCAAGGCCTTGTACAACGAGGGAGGCGCGATGCAAACTCCAACGAGGTGGTGACGATAGTCGATCCCCTTTGGTAGAAGGGGATGAGGCAAAACTAGAGATTCCACAAAGGCGGTTGTCTTTAGTCTATCATCTATCCCTAGGGTTTACAATAGAGGTGGGGGACTATATATAGGCCAGCCACAAAGTCAGGGGTACTTTAGGCAACTAAAATATCAAAAGGGGTGCGTTACAAGGCCAACGGACCGAGCTAGGATGCGCAGGCCCTGGGCCCACAAGTAGTACCTTGTCTGATGACCGGTAGTACCGGTCAGTCACGGTAGTACCGCATGTAGATACCGGTTGAAGGCAGTGGTACCGCTCGCAGGTACCGGGTAGGTCTAGGGCTTCTTGCGAAAGCTCTATGTCCGGGGTGGTAGTAACGCTTGGGCGGTAGTACCGCTACTTGGGGCCGGTAGTACCGCTTGCTCCTGGCAGCTGCTGGCTGCTGTATCGCTCTGCTGGCTCGTGTCTTCATACCTGATGATGCATAGTGTCGGGGCATGAAGTAGCAAGCCATCCAGGGGTGTATCGAAGTCACATGAGTATAGAAGCGAGTTCACCTTAGCTTGGAGGAACTTGGATCGAGCGCGAGTCATCGGTCCACATGGGGGACTTGGTGGTGTAGATGTAGAGGCGTCCGTAGGACGGGCTGCATCAGCTCCCCCCTTGGGAAAGAGTCATTCTTGACTCTTCATGGTTATCATCTTGAACATCTCCATGGTAGGGTGAAAGGTCCTTGACATTGAATGTGTTGCTTGAAAGGTACTTGGAGGTTGGGATGTCAATGACATAGGCGTTGTTGTTGATTATCTTGAGGACCTTGAAGGGCCATCTCCTCTTGGTTTGAGCTTGGAATCTTGTTCCTTGGGAAAGCGGTCCTTGCTCAAGTGTATCCACACAAGGTCACCTTCTTCAAAGATCATCTCCTTCTTGTCCTTGTTTAACCTTGAAGCTTGGAGAAGTACTTGTTATTCTATAGTAGCTCTAGTTTCTTCATGGAGCTGCTTCATAGCTTGTGCACGCTTGTCGACATCCATGTTGGTGCGCTCATGAAGTGGTAGCGGTCGTATGTCCAGCGCGGTGAGAGGCTCAAAACCATAGACGATAATGAAAGGACTCATCTTGTTTGGTGAGTGTTTGGCACGGTTGTAGGCAAACTTGGAATGGGGAATGCAGTCCTCCCAATCCTTGAGGTTTTTCTTGATCAACACACGAAGGAGAGTCCCGAGGCTTTGGTTGACAACTTCGGTTTGGCCATTGGTTTGAGGATGCGATGCGGATGAAAAGAGGAGCTTGCCGTCGAGTTTGGCCATGAGGGTCTTCCATAAGTGGCTCATGAATTTGACGTCGCGGTCAGAAACGATTGTTCTTGGCACACCATGAAGCCGGACGATTTCCCTGAAAAACAAGTTGGCAATATGTGAAGCATCATCGGTCTTATGGCACGGTATAAAGTGTGCCATTTTGGAAAAGCGATCCACGACAACAAATATAGAATCATGACCATGCTTAGACCTAGGAAATCCTAACACAAAATCCATGCTAATGTCAAACCAAGGTGAATGAGGAATAGGCAATGGCATATAAAGACCATAAGGGTTAGCTTGCGACTTAGATTGAATGCATGTCGTGCATCGTTGAATGTAGCTCTCCACGTCGCGCTTCACCTTTGGCCAAAAGTAGTGAGTGGAGAGCATGTCCAATGTCTTGTCACGACCAAACTAACCCATGAGGCCTCCTGATGCAGCCCGTCCTGCGGTGCTACTACATCTACAATGCCAAGTCCCCAAGATCGTCCCCAAGTCAACCAAGAAGTTGGACCAGGAGCAGCCAGCTCTAGAACCGAAGTCTTCACTGTCATCGCTCGGAGTCTCCACCGTCATCGCCCCGGAGAGTCTGCCCGATGCCAGCCGAAATGTCCAGCACAGCCGGAGTGTTCGGCCAGATCCAGCCGGAGTGTCCGGCCTACCCCATCTCCATCCTGGCACGGACAATCAGTATGCTACATCGGACTCTACCCGAACACTACCCGGAGTGTCCTGCCACCCCGGACTGTCTGGTCCACTCGACCCGCACTGTCTGGCTAAGTGATGGGCCTACGAGCCAACATCTGGGCCCTTGGCCCATGTATCCCTCTATTCCGCACAAAACCCTAGTGTTATGCCCAAACTACCCCTGAACTTGTGGCTGGCCTATAAATAGATCCCACACCCCTCATGTATCCGTGAGGCATAGATGATAGACTAAAGCCAACCCCCTTTGTGGAATCTCTAGTTTTGCCTCATCCCCTTCTACCAAAGGGGATCGACTATCGTCACCACCTCGTTGGAGTTTGCATCCGCTAATACATTGCTAACGTATCCATATTTTTTGATGTTCCATGCTTGGTTTTATCTACTTTCTTATGTTTTGTCCACACTTTGGAGTACTTTTCATATGATTTCTTGGACTAACCTATTAACAAGAGCCACAGTGCCAACTGCTTGTTTTCTGCTGTTTTTGGTTCCAGGAAAGTCAGAAAATGAATATTCTCGGAATTGGACGGGACAAAAGCCAAAGTTAGTTTTTCACCGAGGGACACCAGGAGCCAGAATACGAGACATAGAGGGGCTAGGGCCCGGCCACACCACCTGGCCGTGCGGCTAGGCTTGGCCCACGCCAGGGGGTGCTCTGGCCGCCCCAGACACCCCTCGGCCTCTCCTTTCGCCTATATATTGCCTCCGATACAGAAACCCTAAGTACCTGATCAAAATTCCACGAAAGAGTCTTTAGCCGCCGTCATCTCCATCCCTAGATCGGGAGGGATCTGAAGCTCTTCCCGGCACCCTGCCGGAGAGGGGAATTCACCCTCGAGACCTTCTTCATCATCATGCAAGCCTCCGGTGTGTTGCATGAGTAGTTCATCTGTGGACTACAGGTCCATGTAGTAGCTAGATGGCTGGTTCTCCTCCTTTGTGCTATCATGTTTAGATCTTGTGAGCTCCGTTCATGATCAAGATCATCTATTTGTAATTCCTACATGTTGTGTTTGCGGGGATCCGATGGATATTGAGATGCTATTTCAGATTGATTATTGATTCTGTCATGTCTTTGTTATTTGTGATCTTGCATGCTTTCCGTTGTTAGTAGCTATCTTGGCCAAGTAGATGCTAGCAACTCCAAGAGTTAGTATTTATGCTCGATAGTGGGTTCATGCCTCTAGTAATCTGGGGAAGTGATAGAAATCTTAATGTACTAGATGTGCTGTTGCTACTAGGGAGAAAACAACAATCCTTTGTTCATAGAACAATCGTATTGTTTACTTTACATGCAATGCGTAATGCAATTATCCGTTGCTTGCAACTTAATACTGAGGGGGTTCGGATGATAACCTGAAGGTGGATTATTAGTAATAGATGCAGTTGGATTACGGTCTATGTATAATGTTGTAATGCCCAATCAAGTCTCAAAGGAGTCAAGATGAGTAGTATATGCTTGTATGCTTTCTCGATGTTTGTCAATTGCCCCGCTGTAATTTGTTCACCCAACATGTCTTCTATCTTAAGGAGAGCCACCACTAGTGAACTATGGACCATCAATCTACAATCAACTGTTTACTGCTTTGTGTTTACTTTCTGCAAATTATTAGTTTCTTCCACTCGATACATTTAATCCTTTGTTTTCAGCAAAATCGGTGAGATTGACAACCTCATCGTAAGTTGGGGAGAGAGTTATGTGGTTGTGTTGTGCAGGTCTCCATGTTGCTGCTGGCACCGGTAGTGCGCCCTGCCAAAGTTCAGCTAGCAACACCTTTGGGATGTTTCCTTGCTCCTACTGGATTGATAACCTTGGTTTCATAACTGAGGGAACCTTACTGCTCTACTCATCATACCTTCCTCTTGGGGTTCCCCAACGAGCTCGTTAGTACACGAGTCAGCACGCGCCTCCCTCATTGTACAAGGCCTATGTTTGCGAGTGCGTGAGCATTGATGACCCACAAGTATAGGGGGTGTATCATAGTATTTTTGATAAGTAAGAGTGTCGAACCCAACGAGGAGCAGAAGGTGCTGGCGAATGGCTAGGAGTAGGAATTCTCTGTAAATACTTAGCAAACGGATTTTTAGGGGGTTTTAATAATGCAGGTAAATAAAGTACGACTAAATAAAAGACAATAAGAATAAATGTAGCAAGTGGCCCAATCCTTTCTTTAGCAAAGGACAAGCCGATTGTATTACTTAAGATGACCAAACGTTCTCGAGGACACATGGGAATATTGTCAAGTGATTTCGCTTCATATAGTTGATTAATCTTATTTAGTTTGCTAAGTGTTGTGTGGGTGAACCTGTGCTAATGTACCGACCTTCCTAGGACTAATACATACTTGTGATTATACCCCTTGCAAGCATCCGCAAGTACAAGAAAGAAATTAAGGTAGAAACCTAACCACAACTTTAAACTCTAAGACCCTGACATCCCTTGTGCAATGGTTTCCTAACGGGGGTTCAGGTTTCTGTCACTCCGGCAACCCCTACAATTAGTAGCCAAATACACAATGCATTCCCCTAGGCCCATATAGGTGAAGTGTCATGTAGTCGACGTTCACGTGACACCACTAGAAGAAGTACACCACAACTTAAATATCCAACTATTGAATCTTTCTCAACACAATTCCACTACTAACAACATGACTTCTCCCATGTCCTCAAGAACTAAACGGACTACTCACAAGACATCATATGGATCCTGATCAGAGATGAAATAATGATATGTAACAATCTGAACATAAACGATAATTCAATGGTTCACTCAATAACATCAACTACAAGGAGTAATCAACACCGGGAAAGTTTCCCCTAATAACTATGGAAGATTCAACCCAATTTGTTACAGCGGTATGGAGGTGGTGATAATGGTGCTGGTGGAGATGATGGTGGTGATGATGATGATGATCCCGATGAAGTACAGCTTGATAGTGGTGTTGATGGCGATGATCTCCCGTCTCCGGGAAGGAATGCCCCTGGCAGAATTCTGTCTATCGGAGAGATCTTTCTCTCTCGGTGTTTTCTGCCCCGTAGAGGTGGCGTAATCTTTCTGTCGTTGCTCCCTGAGTATTAGGGTTTCGGGAGGATAATATAGGCCAGAGGGGAGAGCCAGGGGTGGACCAGGGCGGCCACACTACCTGGTGGCGCGGCCTAGGGTGGCCCGCGCCAGGGGGTGGTGTGGGCCCCTATGGCCCATCTCCGCTTCCCCTTCTGGCTTTCTCCGTCTTCTGTAAAAATAGGATTTTCCATGTATTTTCCCAAATTTTCTGATCTTCACGAATTTTGCCTCCAAACAGCACCTTTTCCATCAGAATCCTGACTGCAGCGGTCCATGCTCCAAAAGTCATCAACCATGCAAAAACAGATGAAATAGCATAAGTATCATCTCCTAATATGAAATATATCAATGAATAACAGTAAATTATGATATAGAATAGTGATGCAAAATGGATGTATCAAGCGTAGTTGTCAAGACCCTCTCCAAGGTGTTCTTCCCTCTCCGCGTGGGATCGAGGAAGCATGTTGATCGATCTTTCATTGCGAGGATTCTATCGGACCGGTGGCCACCGGCGAGAGCAATTGGCCTTGTATCGTGTGAGTTTTGGGTGTGTTCATCATGTTCATCGCAAGGTGTGCGTCCGCTTCTGCTACCTTCTCCCTTTCCTCTCGCTTTCCCATCGATTTGACCAAGAGATCCGTGAAGATCGGGCCACCCACGGGGTTACCCCATATCATATGGTATCAGTAGCTTTTGGTTACCACGGATACCTCATCGATTTGGTCTTTTCCCCATAAATTCAAAACTTCCACCAAAAATAGCTCCAATTCTTGTTTTGGATCGATTTGTGATTTGAGTGTGATTTGGTAGGTTTTGATCTGTGGATTACTTGCTAAACTTGTTGATCTACCTTCCCCTGCATTTCCATAGCCTAATTCCTTGATTTCCCCCATCAATTTGAGGTTTTGGTTCGAGTTTTTCCGCTAAAACTCGTCTCTTTCATGTACTGGAAGTTCTTGATCGACCGGACCAGGCTGTCCGATCTAAACGGACTATCCACTCTACCGGACTGTCCGGCCTAAACGGACCGGAATATCCGCCCCGACCAGACTGTCCGGCCTACGCGCCCTGGAATGCCCGCCCCCTGCTGACAAAAAAATCTGTTTCACGGTTTTGAGCATAACTTTTGCATACGAACTTGGATTTTGGTGTTCTTTATCTCGTTTTGAACAGGAGAAAGAGTTCTACATCATAATCTCCGTGGTTCAAGCTATCTATTCCATCCAAATTCCGTGAGCAAGGTGGAATCCACCAATAAAGGGTGAATATCGGTGATGAAAGGTATAAAAATTCCGCGACTTCTCCCCACTTGCATCCGTTTGTGAGCTACACTATCTTTGCGTTCAACAAACACCTATTGAGACTAGTTCCTCCTATGATTGCTTGGGATATGCACATTTGATACCTTATAGAATTCCGAGCAAAAGTTGTGAGAGCGCTATCTCATATAGTTATCTTGTATAGTTGTTGGCACAAGGAAGGGGCAAGTGAAAAAGAAAAGAAAAAGAAAAGAAAAGAGAAAATAATAGAAAAACAAAAAGAAGAAAAAGAAAGAAAGAAACAAGTGCCTCATAGAATAGGAAGCGCAAGCTCGATGAACATCAAATAGGTGGTACTTATTGTGCATATCTTGTAGCCCGCCAATTTATTGCAATCGAACTAGCGTCTCTCCTTGCACTTGTGCGACACGAGCTTATAGTCTTCGCCAGGTAATTATTTGGTTCTTAGCTCACTTTATCCGTCGCGCAAGTCCCATTTATCCCATCGTGTGTGTTTCCTTGTACATATTTCCTTCTTGTGGATTGACTTGTTTTGCTTTGTGATCATCGTGGTTCTTTACTTGCCATTACAATATCCTGATTTTGGATTGTTCTTGGACATGCCACCTTCCATACCCATCCACCATAAGCTTTGTGTGTGTGTGTTTTTTTAGTGGTTAGTTGGTTTTGGTGTTCCGCGTGAACTTCACTTTGCTTGATTTTGATTGCTCTCAAGTTTTGCCACTTGCACGATACTATCTTCCAAGGTAAATTAAGGTTTGATGTTGCATCCCTAACCACTACCACTTCCATATACACCACTTGGTCTTGTGAATCATGTCTAGGAACTCCGGACCCGAGGATGATATCTATGAAGAATCCACGATGAGCCACCACGACTATGACTCCACAAGTATAGAGGACATGATGGAGCACTACACCGACATTGGCTCCGCATGCTTTGAGGATCCAGAGCATTGAACCTATGACGGCTCCACATGCATGGAAGACATGGAGCACATCATCAACTATGGCTCCTCAAGCATGGAGGAATTGGGGCTCTACATCGACAATGGCTCCTCGTGCATGGAGCACTACACCGACAATGGCTCCACATGCTTGGGTGATATGGAGTACTACATCAACAACAACTCCCCAAGCATGGACGACTTCGAGTGCTACAACAACGACGCCTCACCAAGAATGGAGGACATGGTGAGCTTCACCCACTTCGAGGGCTTTTCCATGAGGCATGAAGAATACCTCCACCGCTTGGAGATGGAGGACTAGTATGCCAATCTAGCGGATACACATCATCAAGAAACCATGACCTTCAAGGCCAAGTGTGTCACACCAAAGGGCACCACCTACTTCGATGATCCACCTCCAAGGCGTCAAGCACCACCACCTACATGGCGTCATGAACCACCATCTCCAAGGCGACGAGCGCCATCACCTCAAGCCATCAAGCGCCACAATCTCCAAGGAGCCAAGCACGACCATCTCCAAGGCGTCAAGTTCATATACCTACAAGGCATCAAGTGCCATCTACTCCAAGAAGAGTGGCGCCTAAACATCATCTTCCACAAAAGGCGCCACAAGGCAAGAATCTTCATCGACATACATCCTCTAGAGATCATCGCCAACATCAAGAGGATACAAGACGTCGTTCAAAGCATCTTCTCCATGAAGACAGAGAATACATGTTGAGCACCGTACATAATGCTCATCCAAGCTCAGGAAGGCACTGCCATCAAAAGAAGAGTGCCAAGGACAAGGAGAATCGTCGTGAGCATCATGTGGATGACCAAGTGCGCCATCTACATCAACCTTTCGCAAGGCACGCCAATGACCTTCGTCGACACCATTAAAGCGCACCTTCCACTACTCGTGCCACCACCAAAATGTCACAAAGAGCAAGCCTTCCTCCATGCCATCAAGCTTTAATGCCTAGACTTGACGTCCTAGATGACGCATGCAACTTCATGGATGAGGAGGACGAAGACCTCTACTTTGCCAAGTTGGACGAGTAAGTCAAGAGGACTACACAAGCCAAGGTGCAAGATGGCAACGACAAGGTCAAGAGTGGTGAGCATGGGATTTTCCCTTCACCAAAGGAGGCGCAAGGAGTTGAGCACACTGATCCTATTCCCATATTCTTGAGTGATGATGTGGTACCAATCCCATGTGAGTATGAGAGCCACTTAGCCCACTTGAGTGAAAACAAGAGTGAGATGAGTGACTCCACCATACGTGAGATTGAGTGCTTCCATTTGGAGGGCATGAGTGATGCACCGAGTGAGTTGAGAGTGGTAGTTGATAGGTCATATGAGACCATTTTGATTTCTAACAACTTACCCTCTACCTCTAGTGTGTTTTCTCATGATTTGCTAGGTTCCATGGATCAAGAAGCGCCAAGCTTGGAGATGATGATGCCTCTGACCAAGAAGATGTACATGGTGGATCAAGATGATGCCATCCCCATACATGATGAAGAAGTCGCCCACATGGAGGCCAACACTACCACAACACCCACTTCATAAGGGTGTTGATGATGCCATGATCCCACTAGTGGACATGATGACTTGTGATGATTGGCATGCTATGGATGATGTTTCTGATATCGCATATGATTCATTGGTATTTCCATGTGATACTTTGCCTTTGCATAATGTTGAGCATGTGAAATTATTTGATTGTGATGATGTTTCCATAGACATGCCATGCTCTAAATGTTACATTGATGATATCATTGCTTGCACTTTGTTGAACAATTTCTCTTTCCAATGTTTTGCTTGTAATGATGTTACCAATGGTACCCCTCGAACCATACTTTGTCATGAATGTCTTACAATCTCTCCCGTTGCTTGCAATAAGTTGAATAATTCCTATTTCACTTGTTTTGCTTGCAACAATAATTCTCATATGGTTTATACTGAGATGGCCCCCATAGCTTTCTCAAATTTTGGAGATTTTGGTGATTACCATGATAAGCATGATCCCCACTTGCATACTCACCATGCATATTTTTCATACTTGATTGACACTAATGGTGATGTGCACAAGAAGAGATATGTCATGATGGACGATGTGTTTCTCTACCATGCACACACATTCTTCCTTTTGTGTATGATGTGTGTAGGTACCCGCATAAGAATGTCAAACTCGATTGACCACGAGTTGACAAAACGAGCTCTAGAGAGCATCCCCCAAGTGAGTTCAAGATCGAACCCAGCTCTGATACTTTTTGCATGCTTTGCATCTTTCATGTTGAAAAATTTCTCTTTCCTGTGGTTTGCTTGCAAGCATGTTGATGTTATTCTTTCACCTTGTGACAATCATGTTTCGTTGCTATTGGATATTGATGCTATGTGTGTTGCAATAAATAATGTTGAACAATTTCTCTTTCCAATGTTTTGTGTGAAACCATAATGCCATTTTGAGCATGTATGGTCATGAGAGCTTCCAAGTCTCTCGTATTGTTGTTGCAACAAACATAAGGACCGCTTGCTCTTTCATATGGTTTGTTTACAAACATGTTGTTCTTGCTTCTGCTTGCGATACTCATACCCCCATGATTTTGGCTTTTGATGATATGTTTATGGCATCCAACATATTGAACAATTGTTCTTTCCAATTGTTGGCTTGCACACATAGTAATGTTGTTTTGCATATCTTTCCTCATGTGTTTTTGCTGAATTCTCCTATCCTTGCATCAAAGATGTTGACCAATATTTTAGTCCATTGCTTTGAGTGCCACACTAAGAAGTTATATGGAGTTTTCGAGTTCCCACATTTGGATGATGTTCAATTAACTTCCATGCACTTTGACCTTGCATACGCATTTCTTTTGCGATACTTGAGTTGTGCTAATAGTATTGTGAACAAGAATAGACATGCCACAAATGACATGCTCCTCTATCAAACACAAACATATGTTGCTTGGTCTTTGTTGTGTGAAGGTACAATTGCTTACGTGTCAACCTCTATGGACCATAAGTTGACAAGATGAATCAAAGAGAGTTACATATGGCTGCACTTCAACAAGCTATCCCTACACCATAAGGTGACCTCCTTCTACTTGAGGACTCATCCTACAATTCTCATCAATTGGCTACGCTTTGAGTGTTGCTTCGCTTTTGTGGTGCTCTTTGTAGGCTTCATGAAAGTTGAAGGAACATTGAAGTGTTGTCAATCCAATCTTCCCGAGGACGACTATATGGTGAACCCTAGGATCAACAAGGTCTCTCGACATCCTCTTCTTAGTGATGAGCATGAAGAGTCGAGGACGACTCTTTTTGAGGGGGGGAGCTGATGCGGCCCGTCCTGCGGATGCTACTACATCTACAACGCCAAGTCCCCAAGATCATCCCCAAGTCAACCAAGAAGTTGGACCAGGAGCAGCCAGCTCCAGAACCGAAGTCTTCGCCGTCATCGCCCGGAGTCTCCACTGTCATCGCCCCGGAGAGTCCGCCCGATGCCAGCCGGAATGTCCGACACTGCCGGAGTGTCTGGCCAGATCCATTCGGAGTGTCTGGCCTACCCTAGCTCCATCATGGCACGGAAAATCGGTATGCTACATCGGACTCTACCCAGACACTACCCGGAGTGTCCGGCCACCCCGAATTGTCTGGTCCACTCAATCCGGACTATCCGGCCTAAGTGATGGGCCTGCGAGCCAACATCTGGGCCCTTGGCCCATGTACCCCTCTATTCCACACCAAACCCTAGTTTTATGCCCAAACTACCCCTGAACTTGTGGCTGGCCTATAAATAGAGCCCCCACCCCCTCATGTACCTGAGGCATAGATGATACACTAAAGACAACCCCCTTTGTGGAATCTCTAGTTTTGCCTCATCCCCTTCTACCAAAGGGGATCGACTATCGTCACCACCTCATTGGAGTTTGCATCGTGCCTCCATTGTTGTACAAGGCCTACGTTTCCGAGTGTGTGAGAGTAGTTTTCAATACCCTCTCCAAGGTGTTCTTCCCTCTCCGCTAGGGATCGAGGGAGCACATTGACCGATCTTTCCTTGCGAGGATTCTATCGGACCGGTGGCCACCGGTGAGAGCAATCAGCCTTGTCATCATGTGAGTTTTGCGTGTGTTCATCGTGTTCTTCGCGAGGTGTGCGTCCGCTTCCGCTACCTTACAAGGTTCTTTCCAAGATAAATGGCAATGCCTACAAGATAGATTTGCATATTGAGGAGTTTGGTGTCAGTAATTCTTTCAATGTGTCCGATTTGACACCCTATGAAGAAGAAGATATTGATGCGTCGGGATCGACGCCTTTTGAAGGGGGGAGGATGATGAGGACATCTCTACCATTCTTCCATTATTCAATGAAGATAATGATGCAAAGATTCAAGACACTAACGAAATCAGAATTGGACCTATTACAAGAGTTAGAGCCAAGTTGTTAAAGCAACAGGTGAATTCCTTCTTAGTTGGTTCTGGAATATTATTTGGTGAGAATTTTATATTACCTAAATCTTTTCATCTATGTTTGATCAGGTATGAGGAAGGCCAAGGAGCCGAGGAAGAAACATTCAAGCTGCAGCAGAGGAAAGAAGAAGAGATTCTCTGCCGCCATAGGATTTTGGCCGATTCCCTGCAGCGGCAGGAGGTTGGCGCCAGGGGAGGAGAGGGAGGCATGCGCCAAAGGAAGAACCAGAAGGGGGCGGGCTGCACCTAGATGGTGCACCCCTCGCGCGTGGCCTATGTGCCGACTTGGCCGAGCCCTAAGGGGCCGGTTTGTATCTGACTCAGACCCACTTGGGTCGAGTCTTAGCTATGTGCGGCTGGCCTCCCATATAGCCAGTCGCCACCCCCTCTTTTATTCTTTAGACTTGTTTTAGACTAAAACCCTAGATTGAATTGCTACAAGCATTCATCTTGAATCCTATGATATTGTGATTGTGTTTCACTAGACAATATCAAATTGACTCTAATTAAGTGTTATCTGTCGTTCCACTTGGAATTGGTAGATTGCAAACCGTTCGTGATCCGGGATCATGTGCGCAAGTGTGTGGTGTTGCGAATATCCATAGGGCCGAATATCTGTTGCATTGGCAACAGGGGAGAAGCCGAGAGATAGTTCGTCAGTGTCTCACAAGTTATCTCCATCAACATCGCCATCATCTACGCCGCTCACTGAGAAGATCGGGCCACCCCTTATCATACGCACTAAGGAAGAAGGGTTAACAAGGTGGAGCAAGTTATACCTTTGGTATTTGTTGACGGCTTGCTACTGGTGTTGGGATGGTGTTCGGGTGTCGTGGTGTCGAGGAGCGTGGAGAGTATAGTAGATGTGGAAGCTTGTTGGTAGGAAGGCGACACGCACGCGAAACACGAAAAAACCAATACTATAAGTTAGCGAACAAAAATGGGGGTGAAAATTTCTTGTCTGACAGGGGCGGTAATACCGCCCAAATCGGCTGGCAGTACCGGTGACTGGTAGTACCGCTGGGATCAGCCGGTAATACCGCTCGCCGATAGTACCGTTTGTTCGGCGGTAGTACCGCTTCACGGATTCCTAGGCGCGTGGATCTCGAACTTGACCACACAATCAGCCCAAAAATCCTCAAAACTGTGGAAATCTAACCAAAATTAGGGTTAGGAATGTAACATCCCAATTTCAGCAACCCTGATTAGATGTCTAGAATGCAAAAATCAAGGGGAACAAAACCTTTTTCTTGTTCATTGGTGCAGTGGTTGCTTGTTGTTTCTGTGTGCTTGTGCTTGTGAGTGTATACCATATGATACTCCTTACCTCAACACAAGTTGACAAAAGCTACTTCCCAAAAACTGTCTTGGCTTAATTTCCATATTCTCAAATGTTCTGGCATTTCAAAACCTGAGCCAAGAAGCCTTTGCAAACCAACTATTTTAGTAGTGTCTGTTTCCCTAAACTATGGAGGGCAACCCATTATAATCTCCTTATGTTTTCCAGACAGAACCTTCAACTACTCTTACCTTGAGGATTTCCAAAATCTTGTATAAAACTTTTGAATTCTACTCTTGGTAGGGATACCAAGAATTCTTACCTTATTCAAACTCCAACCTTTCAAAATTGCCCATCCTTACCTCAAGCTAAGCTTGGTGGTAACTCTAGTAGTAGTTGATTTGTTTGTAAGATGAGTTGCCTTGATCTGCTGTTTGACTTGATTGCTTAGAAGTAGTATGAGCTACTCTAGGAGCTCATCACTAGGATCAAGATGTTTCCAAATCATCACACCCTAAGCAAGAATACAAAGCTGGATCTGATCTCTAACTCCTAGATGATCATCTAAAACCCTTAACCAGACCAATTCTACAGTGATCCATTCTACAAGATTCCAAGTCAATGAAGACCCATATCAAGAATGGATCCTTTCTACTCAATCTACACTTCAACATCATCCACTTGATGATGCTTGGGTACCTTGCAACCCATGAAAAACATCCCCTCTCATGCTCTAGTCAAAAACCCTAAATCTGCCAAATTTGGCTAAGTCTGGAAACTGTTTCCAACATCACCTTTTTGAATGTCTCCCATTCTCAACCCTTGTGCATTTTTGAAAATGCATATGAACCATATTGTTAACCATCCTAAGGACCACCAAGGCCCACTCTTTCCCTTGGTTAGACCATCCTCCAACCTACTTGTTCTTGATGGTTTTGTAGGCAAGAAAATAACTATTCCTGCAAATACTAGTCATCATGCCTACTTGGATAGAAGCTCACACCATCATCCAACATTCTCTGTACCAACTCTTTGCATGGTTGTGTTCCAATCCTATAGGTATATCAACATCTACTTCACTTGTTCCAAGTGGATCCTTGTGCTTCTTAAACCAACATGGTTTATAAGGCATCATGACTCATCTGGTATGGTAGCCTTATTTTCAACAAAGTTTGCCATCACTTCTAGACCACCTCAAATGTAACCAATCCAAAATCCTTCTTCCATGATCATCTATATGACTTGGTATATCTATCCATCCATCCCTTGCATCAAGGTGAGCTCTGAGCTCCAAGATCCAACAAGGTTTTGGTGGTATAAAAATAGCATCACCCTACATCCTCAATTCCTTGTTTTTCCATCAAATTCAAGTTGGAATTCCAATCTCCAAGGTTGAAAATGCTTGCTACACCTTGTCTACATCATATAACTTGATCACCAAGATCTATCAAATATTATCCATAATTATTATGGCTCTAAATCTATTTAATCTCTTTAATAGACCAAATATCCAAAACTTCTTCCATAAAGGAAAGTTTGGTTTTTACCAAAACACTTCCCCATCTTTTGGCTCATTTTATATCCATGCTTCATACTCTACCTTCCCAACTCAAAAATAAATATTTTTGAGATCCTTTATTAATTCTTTTTGCCTTTTTCTCAAATGGCAGAAATGGAATAATAATTGTTTTAAATACTTTTATTGCCAAATAAATCTTGGGAAAATTCCTCGAAGTGTGTATTCACATTTGGGGCCATCTCACATCAAAACTCCATCTGTCCAATGTAAATTTATCAAATGATCTTCTAGAAACTACTTCTGTACTTTTTGAATAGATGATTTTAAGTGGACTTAAAATCCTTAGAAAAATCACAAATAATTCCTAGGGAGGTCCCTTAACCTCATCTATCTCCCAGTACCATTTCCTCATCTGGTCCAATGCAACTTTTGCGACTTTCTTCATAGCCATCTATTTGATCAAAATCACCAAGGAGACAAATCCTCGAATCAAAAACCCACCCAAACCTATACCTTTTGGTCAAACAAACTTGCACAACACACATCTTCACCCTCTGGTAGAAATGCACTGTAGCAACCCTCTTCCCCTTGTCTTTAGTGCTTGGAGCTAATTTGAGGGTGAGAGGGTGTGATAATTACAATTGGTGGGCAATGTAGTTGCAGCAGGCTAACTACCCCTCTCAGCACGACCAGATCCCCCTCTTACCCCTCTCCACCTCTCCTTTAGACCAATCACCAGCCAGTTCTACCCTGTCCAAAATGGACATTTCCCCTTCTTAAGCTCTCACCTTGGTATAAGTGGGCTAGAGGCCCTCCCAGCATGCCCTGCCCCTCCATTTGCTTCCCCTCCTCTCCACTCAGCTCCCCAGAGCCCCTCTCCTCCCCCTTGCTCTGTTCTGCTCAAGAGAAGGAGAGCGAAGCACTTCGGCCTCCTCCATGGATTTGAGCTAAGCTCCCTCCCCTCCACTCCACTTTCTCTACATGTCATCCTCCGGTGTCCTCCTACCTCCCTGACCCTCCCCCTGTCTTTGTTTTGCTCAGGACCCCCTCTAATAGCGTCGCTGTTGAACACCGACGCCCTCTAGTTCGGGCGTCCTCGCACGAGCCCCGCATCGGCGTCAAACCACCTCGTGCCGCCCCTCCCCAGGCTCGTCGTCAACCACCGTGTCACCTCCGCGCCTCCCCTATCATCAGCACGGCCGCAGGTGAGATCCTCGAGCTCCTCTGGTGCTCACTAGGGTTCCGTCCCCGGCGCTCTGCCGCTGCGAGGACGACACCGGCAGGCCGTTCATCGCCACTTGATCCAACGGCTGAGATCCAGCGATACCCCTTCACTTGCCACCACCTATGACCAGCGGGCCCCGCCCAGCGGGATTCGAACTTGCCTCCCGATGGTGAGATCCTCGAGCTCCTCTACTGCTCCCTAGGGTTCCGTCCCCAACGTTCTGTCGCTGCGAGGACGACGCCGACGGGCCGTTCATCGCCACTTGAGCCAACGACCGAGATCCGGTGATACCCCTTTGCTTGCCACCGCCTCTGACCAGCGGGCCCCGCCCAGCGGGATTCGAACCCTGCGCGCTGCGTCGCCCTCCGTGGGCCGCTTCTCCGTAGTGCGGCCCATCTCCGCTCGAATTCAGCCCAGCCGCCCCAGTCCTCCTTTTCCATTTATTTAAATTACTCCAAGATCTGAAACTAGCTGTTTGGTTTAAATAGAAATAAAATTGGAAAATGCCCCCAAATGCCTAGATCCAAATTTCCTAATATTTATAAAGGTTTTCTTAAACATGCAGTACCTCTGTGGTACCTAAAAGAATTTTTGTTCTTCTCTAATAATTAAAATACCACCTGATGTCCTTTTCACTAAATAAATCTTTTAGAGAGTTTGATAAGCCCAAATTGGGTAAATCCAATTGTATCTGGTAGGTGTTGCATATACCTAACTCATGGAATTGGTCCCATGCCAAATGGAGCTCTGATCCACCTTTAGAAAAAATAACAAAATCACCTTACCTTGCCTCTAGAAAATTCCCTGGACCAAGCTATAACCTGTTTTGACCTAATTCCAACTCCTGGAACACATTAAGGCACACATCTATCAAAACCCAGGAGCTCATAATTTTCTAAGCCCCAGCTGATTTATTGTGAATTAATCTGTTCTAGGCTTAGCTATTTCACTAATAAAATCACTAAAGTAGCTCTGCAACTCCAAAAAGGTTAACTCCAATTTCTACAGAAAGGTACTCTAAATACCTAAAATGTGCCCGTGCAATCAACTCCAAAGAATCTGTAGAATTAATCTAGTGAAAAAGACAAAATAGCTACAGAACTGCCTATGGGATTTTCTCAGGGGCATCCTGGTAATTATCTTGACATGATTCCAACTCTCAGTGAACAAGTACATCAAACTCTACCTGACAATCTAGGGAAATAATTTTCAGAGCTCCAGAACATTTCTGGTGAATTATTTCCTAAAACTAGAGCCTTTAGCACTAGAAAATGCATAGGAAATCAAAGAAAAGTGATAAAATAGTGAAACCACTTTTGTTGGTTTCATTTTATCAACACCTATATGTTGGTATCATTTTTACTCTATGGTATCCTATAGAATAGGTCCTTGATCCAAAACCCATCTCTTAGGTAGTTTCTAGACTATAAATCCTAAGGGATTTTCTTCCATATTTCCAAGACAAGGCCAATCCCATTAATCCATTCTCCCTAAGACCTACTGATCTGTAAACTTGTATGGTTCATTGTTTTCTGTATGTATTGGTGCTCGTATGCCTTGTGTTGATTGTGGCTTGGTTTGCTTGCATGTGCTGTCGGGACGACGATAGTTGCGATGAAATCGGAGAGCAGAAGAAGTGGTATTTATTATTGGTATTGGTATTCTGGGTTATCTAAAGAAGAAGTCCAGGGACATTTATGCCATATTTCTGATCATCAGGCAAGCCACCTTCTTGCTCATAAGCCTTGTCCTACTGTTTCACTTATGCATTTTTATCTTCGGTTTATTCAAACTTCATTGTTTTACTATATGTTGATGTATATATGGTAGTGGTTTGGCTCCTCCGAACTATTACACTTCTGTACTATTAAGTACAACCCCCTTGGTGACACCTACTTGTCCCCAGTAGAATAGATGGTGTATCGTACCCTACCCCTCTTGGAGACCCTGTTTCAGCCAAAGCAAAGTTAGAGGATGGGAAGACCCCGGAAAAAGTTTTACCAAATGTTTTATGATAAAACCTTGGTGAGGTGGGACCTCCCAAGAGTTATTGAGAAGAAAAAGGGTTTTGTTTTACAAAATGTTGAAGGAAAGCTGGAGGAAAAAGATTTACGAAAACGCACCCGGTTCTTTGTAGTTTAGCTATAACAACTTAACCCTGTGCAACCACATTACTCTGGAATGTGACAGAGCTGGATTTGATATTTGTTTATTCTGGTATGAGCTGCCTTGTAACTACTACAGGGGATCGGGGATCCCTAGAGGGTGGGCCTTCTCCGATAAAGGTCCATGTGGGACATCGACCTAGAGAAGGATTGAAGGGTCTGTTGGCCTCCACGCGTTACTATGAGCCCCTCATTGAAAGCACACACTCGAGAAGTGGAAAAAGCGCTCCGGTTGGTCCTTGGTACCCGACGTCCTGGTTTTGAGGGGATTAACACTCATAGGGTAGGCACTTATATTGGAGTGGGAATCCGGAGAGTCTTGATCGGTTACTCGACCCATGATCGGTGAAGATCAGGGTAGTGTACCCGGATGGTGTGGGTAAAGTGTACAACCTCTGCATAGTGTAAATCTATTCGAATAGCCGTGTCCGTGGTTAAGGACGGGTTGGACAAACTTCTGTAGAGTGGTGCTGGTTTTGTTTTCAAAAAGGATTTCGAAAAAGAAATGGCTTTTGAAATGTTTTGACCATGGGATGGTCGTAAAGGAGAAAGGTTTTGACCATGGGATGGTCGGAAGGAGGAGAAAGGAGTTTGGTCATGGGACGACCTGAAGACGGGAACAAATGGGTGATCTAGTCCTAATGTTTTCCAAAACTTTTCAAAAAGGTTTCCAAAATGTTTTACAAAAGTTTTCAACAAAGATATGTAGATGCTATTTCTACAAGAGAAACTAATTGAGAAAAGAACCTCTCCTATAGACCTCCTCCTACCATAGCCATAATGCATATCCTCTTGTTATTATTGTTATCTTAAGGTGGTTGGAGAGTACATTCAAAGTACTCACTAGCATTGTCCCTGCCTATTAACTTGGTTAGATATCAAGAAGAGGTGAAGTGGACGACTATGCGAGCTAGGACGTTCTCCCAGTCAGTTGCCTGTAGGTTAAGGCATGGATTAGGCTCTACGCTTGATGAAGTTCTGCTGATGATTATTGATGTATCCATAACGACATTTAGGTAAGTCTTGGAAATTCGGTATGTCTCGGATGTTGTAATGATGCTTGTCGGTTATGTGCCACGACTAACTCATCATGGGATCGTGGTTGTATGCATAACAGGGATTCTCGGAGGATTAATCCGGTGGCCCCACAAGGAATACACCAAGAAGGTAGATTGATACCCCAAGCCACAAATCTATGGAACAAAACCACAAAAACTCACCAAATCAAGAGATCGATCCGAAGGCAATATTGGGGCTCTTCTTTTTGGAGAATTTTCGAAATTATGGTCGATAGAAGAAAAATTTGTGGGGGAATTCGTGAGCAACGAAGATCTTGATACCAATATGTTAAGGGCAAACCTCGTGGGTGGCCCGATCTTTCATGATTCTCGTTCGAATCGAGGTTGGAGTGCGGGGGAAGGTGAGGCGGATGAACACGACGAACACACGCATGAAGAACATGATGAACACACACACGCAAAACCATGATACACACCAATAGCTCACGCCGGCGGTGACCGGTCCGGCGCAATCCCTAGGATCAGCGTCGGGCGGAGGACTCTCTCTCGAACCGGCATGGTGAGTAGCGAGACTTGGTGAGATCTTGACGTCTAGGCAAAGGGACTCCGATGCCTAGGCCTTGTACAACACAGAGGCACGATGCAAACTCCAACAATGTTTGGAATATTTGGTGCTCCTTTGTCAAGGAGCATGAGGCAAGAATTAGATAGATCCACAAGGGGTTTCCACTAATTCGAAATATCATGCCTAAGGTTTACAATAGAGGTGGGGGACTATATATAGGCCAGCGACAAAGTCAGGGGTACTTGAGGCAACTAAAATATCAAAAGGGGTGCGTTACAAGGCCAAAGGGGTAGTATCGCCTGATGACCGGTAGTACCGGTCAGTCGCAGTAGTATCGCCTGCAGATACCGTTGCGGCCAGAGGCTTTGGCGGGGTCTTCAAGCATGGGAAGTAGTACCATTCGATGAATGCGGTAGTACCGGTTAAAGGCAGTGGTACTGCTCGCAGGTACCGGGTAGGTCTGGGGCTGCTGGCGGAAGCTCTCTGTCCGGGGCGGTAGTGCCAAGTGCTCTAGGCGGTAGTACCGCTACTTGGGGCCGGTAGTATCGCTTGCTCCTAGCAGCTGCTGGCTACTGTCTCGCTCCACAAGCTCATGTCTTCGTACCTGATGATGCATAGTGTTGGGGCATGAAGTAGCAAGCCATCCAGGGGTGTATCAAAGTCACATGAGTATAGGAGCGAATTCACCTTAGCTTTGAGGAACATGGCTCAAGCGCGAGTCATCGGTCCACTTGGGGGACTTGGTGGTGTAGATGTAGAGGCATCCATAGGACGGGCTGCTTCAACTCCCCCCTTTGGGTAAGAGTCGTCCTCGACTCTTCATGGTTACCATCTTGAACATCTCCATGGTAGGGTGAAAGGTCCTTGACATTGAATTTGTTGCTTGCAAGGTACTTGGAGGTTGGGATGTCGATGACGTAGGCATTGTTGTTGATTCTCTTGAGGACCTTGAAGGGGCCATCTCCTCTTGGTTTGAGCTTGGAATCTTGTTCCTTGGGAAAGCGGTCCTTGCTCAAGTGTATCCACACAAGGTCACCTTCTTCAAATATCATCTCGTTCTTATCCGTGTTTAACCTTGAAGCTTGGCGAAGTACTTGTTGTTCTATAGTAGATCTAGTTTCTTCATGGAGCTTCTTCATAGCTTGTGCACGCTTGTCGACATCCATGTTGGTGCGCTCATGAAGTGTTAGTGGTAGTATGTCGAGTGCGGTGAGGGGCTCGAACCCATAGACAATCATGAATGGAATCATCTTGGTTGTTGAGTGCTTGGCTCGGTTGTAAGCAAACTCGATGTAGGGAATACAGTCCTGACAATCCGTGAGGTTTTTGTTGAGGGCAAACCTCTAGGGTGGCCCGATCTTTCGAAGAACACACACACAAAACCAAAATACACACCAATAGCTCACGTCGGCGGTGACCGGTCCGGCGCAATCCCTAGGATCGGCGTCGGGCGGAGGACTCTCTCTCAAACCGGCACGGCAAAATGGGGGACTCGGTGAGATCTTGACGTCTAGGCAAAGGGACACCGATGCTTAGGCCTTGTACAACGCGGAGGCACGATGCAAACTCCAACGAGGTTTGGGGATATTGGTGCTCCTTAGTCAAGGAGCATGAGGCAAGAATTAGATAGATCCACAAAGGGGTTTCCACTAATTCCAATATCATGCCTAGGGTTTACAATGGAGGTGGGGGACTATATATAGGCCAGCCACTTAAACAGGGGTACTTTAGGAATAAAAGACAAGTTACATGCGGACTAAGGGTTACATGGGCATGAGCCCAAAGGCCTTTCATGCTGGCGGCAGTCGGACAGAGACTCGGTGTGGTGGACCAAGACTCAGTCAGTCTCGGACTGGCCTCGGAGGGGCCATCAGTTGTCCCAGGGCCGGTTACAGGCGGGCTGAGGTGGGGCCGGAGACTCCGGTGTCTTCAGGCCGGAGACTCTGGTGGACCGGAGACTCCGGTCTGAGCAGCTCCAGCGGCTCCTGCTTCATGCTCTGCTCCTTGTTCTCCATCCTTGGGTGCTTGGTGGTGTGTCGAGCTTCGTACCTGATGATGCATAGGGTAGTTGCCTGAAGTAGCATACCATCCAAGGAGGTATCAAATTGGCACGAGGAGAGGAGCGAGTTCACCTTAGCTTGTAGGAGTTTGGCTCGGGCACGAGTCATGGGTCCACTTGGGGGACTTGTTGGTGTAGATGTAGGAGCGTCCGTAGGACGGGCCGCATCAGCTCCCCCCTTGGGAAAGAGTCGTCCTCGACTCTTCATGGTTATCATCTTGAACATCTGCATGGTAGGGTGAGAGGTCCTTGACATTGAATGTATTACTTGCAAGGTACTTGGAGGTTGGTATGTCGATGATGTAGGCGTTGTTGTTGATTCTCTTGAGGACCTTGAAGGGACCATCTCCTCTTGGCTTGAGCTTGGAGTCATGTTCCTTGGGGAAACGGTCTTTGCTTAGGTGTATCCACACAAGGTCACCTTCTTCAAAGATCATCTCCTTCTTGTCCTTGTTTAATATTGAAGCTTGGCGAAGGACTTGTTGTTCGATAGTAGCTCTTGTTTCTTCATGAAGCTTCTTCATAGCTTGTGCGCGTTTCTCGACGTCCATGTTCGTTCGCTCATGGAGAGGTAGTGGTAGGATGTCGCGTGCGGTGAGGGGCTCGAAACCATAGCCGCTCATGAATGGACTCATCTTGGTTGTTGAGTGCTTGTCTCGATTGTAGGCGAACTCGGCGTGTGGGATGCATTCCTCCCAATCATTCAAGTTCTTCTTGATCAACACACGAAGGAGAGTTCTGAGGCTTCGGTTGACAACTTCGGTTTGTCCATCAGTTTGAGGATGTGATGCAGATGAAAAGAGGAGCTTGACGCCGAGCTTGGCCATGAGGGTCTTCCATAAGTAGCTCATGAATTTGACGTCGCGGTCGGAGACGATTGTCCTTGGCACACCGTGAAGATGGACGATTTCCCTGAAAAACAGATTTGCAACATGTGAAGCATCGTCGGTCTTATGGCACGGTATGAAGTGTGCCATTTTGAAAAAAGATCCACAACAACAAATATAGAATCATGACCATGCTTAGATATAGGCAATCCTAACACGAAATCCATGCTAATGTCGGACCAAGGTGTATGAGGAATAGGCAATGGCATATAAAGACCATAAGGGTTAGCTTGCGACTTAGCTTGAACACATGTCGTGCATCGTTGAACGTAGCGCTCCACGTCGCACTTCATCTTGGGCCAGAAGTAGTGAGTGGAGAGCATGTCCAATGTCTTGTTACGGCCAAAGTGACCCATGAGGCCTCCACCATGAGATTCTTGGAGAAGCAAAAGTTGAAGCGACGACTTCGGAATGCATAACTTGTTTTGTTTAAATAGAAAGCCCTCATGCAAATAGAAATCATCAACTCCTTTGTCATTGGAGCACTTTGCAAAATTTGGTTCAAAGAACAGATCGGAAGCATACAAAGATTTTATTTCCTAAAGACCCAACATGTTGATTTCAAGTCTCGTAAGAAGGCTTGTATGTTTGCGAGACAATGCGTCCGCAACTACATTATATTTGCCCTTCTTATACTTGACAATGTACGGAAAAGACTCCATGAACTCAACCCACTTAGCGTGTCTCTTGCTCAAGTTGGCTTAGCCTTTGAGATATTTCAATGACTCGTGGTCGGAATGTATGATAAATTCCTTGTGCCAAAGTAGTGTTGCCAAACTTGAAGGACACGAACTAAGGCAAAAAGCTCTTTGTCATAAATCGGATAGTTGAGGCGAGCACCATCAAGTTTCTCGCTATGGTAGGCTATAGGACGTCTGTTTTGCATAAGGACTCCTCCAATGCCAATACCACTAGCATCACACTCTATCTCAAAAGTTTTTGTGAAATCCGGTAACGCAAGGAGAGGTGCTTCGGTGAGCCTCTTTTTAAGTTCATCAAAAGCTTTTTGTTGTGCTTTGCCCCACACGAAGGTGACATTCTTTTTGGTCAATTCATTAAGGGGACAAGCAATGGTTGAAAAGTCTTTCACAAAGCGACGATAGAAACCGGCCAACCCATGAAAACTTCGGAGTTCACTCACATTTGTTGGGATGGGCCAATCTCGTATGTCCTTTACCTTGGAAACATCAACTTCAATTCCCTTCGAAGAAACGACAAATCCAAGAAAAAACAACTTGTCTTTAGCAAAGGTGCACTTAGGAAGATTAGCATAAAGCTTTTCATGTCGAAGGATTTGCAAAACTTCCTTGACATGTGTTATATGGTCCTCAAGTGATTTGCTATAAATAAGAATATCATCGAAATAGACAACAACACTTTTTCCAATGAGAGAACACAAAATATGATTCATGAGTCGCATGAAGGTGGATTGGGCATTAGATAAACCAAAGGGCATAACCAACCTTTCATAGAGACCAAGTTTGGTCTTGAAGGCGGTTTTCCACTCATCACCTTTAGCCATGCGTATTTGATGGTAACCACTACGAAGATCAATTTTCGAAAAAATAGTGGCTCCACACAACTCATCAAGCATGTCATCGAGACGTGGTATGGGATGTCGATAACGCACGGTGATAGCATTGATTGGACGGCAGTCCATGCATAACCGTAACATATCATCCGTCTTTGGACCAAGAATCACGGGTACGGCACTTGGACTAGTGCTAACTTGGATCAAACCTTTCGAGACGAGTTGGTTGATTTGAAGTTCGATCTCCTTCGTCTCCTCCGTGTTCGTGCGGTAGGCGGTGCGGTTGGGAAGTGGTGCACCCGGGATGAGGTCAATGCGGTGTTCGATGCCGCGAAGAGGAGGTAGTCCATGTGGGAGATCTTCGGGAAACACATCCTTGAATTCCTGCAAAACACTCATCAAAGATGGAGGAACATTGGTTAAATCATTAGTTCCTTGCGCTAGTCCCTTGCAAAGGAGGACATAGTGCAAGATGGATGGGTTGTTTCGAACATCTCTCATCTCACTTTTGGTGGCAAGGAGAACACTCTTAGTTTTTTCACTCGAATTTGGCTTGTGGCTCTCACTCACTATGAGGTGGTTCTCTCTCTCACCGCTCTTCTCACAAGTAGGTGTTGTGCTTTGCGCCCTCGCTAAAGACTTTGCATTGTCTGCAATTATTTGGCTAGGAGTCATCCGTTGCAAAACACATGTTTTGTTGAGCCATTTGAAGGTGTATACATTGGTGCAACCATCATGTTGAGTAGCCTTGTCGAATTGCCACGGTCAACCAAGAAGCATGTGGCAAACTATCATAGGAACCACATCACACTCCACCGTATCTTTGTAAGGACCAATGGCGAAGGAGACCGATACGGTATGCTTGATCTTCACGGACCCTTGGTCACTTAGCCATTGCACGTGGTAGGGGTGCTTGTGTGGATGGAGGGTGAGGTTGAGCTTCTCACACAACTCGGTGCTAGCAAGGTTGTGGCAACTCCCTCCGTCAATGATCACATTGATAGATTTACCATTGATGCCGGCTCGTGTTTGGAAGATATTGGAGCGTTGGTCTTCATGCGCTTGTGCTTGAGTGGTCAAGATCCTTGTGACGACAAGCGATGGACTTGTGTCATGTTCACACACGAGGAGTTCTTGATCATCTTCCACTTGTTGCCTTGCCATTGCTTCCTTGACACGGGCATCAAACTCATCTTCACTCAAGTAATCTTCATCACCATTGTCATGGATGAACAAGACTTTGTTGTTTCCACATTCGGCTGACTTCTGTCCTTTACCTCCACACTTGTAGCATTCACCGTTGAAAGGTGTATCACCCTTTGCTTGCTTGCCACTTGGGGCCAGTTTTCCTTGAGGAAGTGTGGGCTTGAAGGAAGGCTTGGAGGTACTTGAGGAGATTCCATTGAAAGTTGTTGGTGTAGCGGTTGAAGCTTGCTTGTAGGTGAAGTACGTCTAGGGCTTGTTGTACTTGATATCCTCTTGCACTTGACGTTCAGCCTTTGTTGCGATGTGCAAAAGCTCAACCATGGTGTTGTATGTTTGGAACTCGACGATGCGCTTGATTGGGTGATTCAATCCAATAAGGAAACGTGCCATTTTTTGCTCCATGCGTTCATCAATGTTGGCGCGAATCAAGTTGAGTTCCATTTCCTTGAAGTACTCTTCCATGCTTGAAGGTTGTTGAAGAGGTCACGCGTGTAGTGCGCGGGGACAAAGCGGGATCTCATATGAGCCTTCATGTCATGCCAAGTTGTGATTGGCGGCTCTTGTCTTGCATCACGAGCAACTTGAACTTGTTCCCACCAAAGGTTGGCGTAATCATCAAACTCAAGCGAAGCCATGGCGACCATCTTCTCGTTGCTATAGTTGTGCATGCGGAAGATCTTGTCGACTTTGAGTGCCCACGAGAGGTATTCTTCGGGGTCATTGGATCCGGTGAACTTGGTCATTGTGAACTTGAGCTTGCCAAAAGTTTCTTCATTGTTGCGGTCATTGCGACGAGCTTGGTGACCTTGTTGATGATCTTGTAGTTGGGGAGGTGGAACTTGGTTCTCGCGTCCTTGTTGCGGAGCTTGCTCTTGATATTGTTTTTGAGGAGCTTGCTCTTGCTCTTGGTGCAGTTGTTGACGTGGTTGAGGCTCTTGGGCCTCATGGTGGCGAGGGTGTGGAGCCTCTTGCCGCGGTTGATGACAAAGAGGAGGCTCGTTCCTCGGTTGGTGATGTTGGTTAGGCACATTGGCCTCACGGCGAAGAACATGGTCATGAGCCTCTTGATGTGGTGGGCGTCGCTCAACATGTATCACTTGATGCTCCAATTTTTGTTGATGTGGAGGAGGCGCCTCGGGATGACCATGGTGTCGTTGTTGACGTTCATGATGTTGATGACGAGGAGGAGGATCTTGGAGAGCTTCACGTCGATGACGAGCTTGATTCTCCAAATTGGAGTCATCACTTGTTGTGTCCAGTATGTGTCGCGGTCGATGGTGGTAGACTTGCGGTTGCACTTGCGGTTGCGCTTGCGGTTCCTCTTGTGGTTGATCTTGTTGGATCACTAGTGCCCTTGCGTGATGACGGTGTGCTTCTTGCCTTGCTCGTGGCCTTGAGGAGAGGTCACCATCATAGCTTGATGTTGCGGTGTGCCGTGGTGAAGGTACATAGTTCGAAGAGGTTCCATCTTCAACCACGGGGGTGCTATTGCGTCTTGGAGCACTTGGACGTAGATCTTGTTGCGGAGGTGCATGACGACGCGGAGAACTTGAAGAGCTTGAAGCACGTGAACGTGGTCTTTCCATTCCATCAATGAGGCATCGAAGATTGTCATTTGTTTCGGCGACAAAACGTTGAAGCGACTCATTTTGGTGGCCGAAGTTGTGATGCATTGCTTGCATTTGCCTTTCGAGGCCATCGAAGCGGTTGTCGATGTTCTTGAACTCGGCTTGCGTCTCGCCAAATTGTTCATCTTGTCGTGTCTCAAGGGCTTGGCAACATTCACGGAACTCTTGTCGAACGATGAAGTGACTTGCGCGCGTCATGTACGGTCCTTGATCTTCTTATTGGAGAGGTGGTTGGCTTGGCTCACCGTGCCTATCCATCATGCAATATACACAAGTATTATATATGCAAGTGTAATATGGTGGTGTTAGCCTTGTACCTCACCTTGGGGATTGCACCAAACTAGAAACCACAAGTGAGAGCTATAAGCGTGCAAAGTGGAAATGCAAAGAAAACTCACACTAAAGAAAGAACTAACTCTCAAAAGCTTGTTGGTGGTAGGTTAGGATTGTGGAAAGCCAAAGAACCAACCAAAAGAAAAGGGATAGTCAAAAGTAGGTAAAATCCAACAAAACTCAAGTCAAAGGCGAAGGTCAACAACTCAAAAGGGTGACGGGAACCTACGACTATGTACACACACGTGGAGAAAGTTGGGATTGATACGACTATGAAAATGAGCAAACAAAATGTCCTAACGAAGACTAAGCTTGTTGTCGTGCCAATGCAAGGAGAGACCGTGGCTCGTTTACAAAGAACAAAGGTGAGCAACGGATTTGTGCACTTGCCTTGGGTGCTCTTCTTTCTCTCTTGCTTACAAGCTTTGAGACTCTCTTTTGCAAGGGGAGACTATTTTTCTTTTGCTTTTTCTTTGTATCTTTTTTTTGCTCTCCCTTTGTGCTACCTAGTCACACTTGATATTGCTCTTGCACTCTCACTATCCAAGGACAAATGCACAATGCTCAAGCAAACACAAGATGAGCCACTCTCATAGGATAGGTACACACAAAGGAAGATAGGGGTTAACAAGGTGACGCAAGTTATACCTTCGTTGGTGATGATGAACTTGGCGTCGGTGGTGCGGGATGATGTTTGTGGGCCGTGGTGTCGATGAGCGCGGGGGTTGTCGATGCGGAAGCTTGTTGTTAATTGACGACACGCACACGGGCACAAACAAACAAGTGGAAATTAGCCAATGCAAGATTATAGGCAAAACTGTCAAAATCAGGCGTCAGGCCGGAGACTCCGGGGTTTCAGGCCGGAAACTCCGGTCCAGACCGGAGACTCCGGTGTGGGTAGGCCGGAGACTCCGGTGTGCAGGCCGGAGACTCTGATCTGGAGTCAGATCGCGAACTGCTCGTGTTCTTGAGCGGAAATCCACGCCTTGGGTCCTCAAATCCGCGAAAAATTGGCCAAATTGGGCTAGGAAAACATAGGATAAAGCTGGACCAACACCTAAGACAAGTTTTGGTCGGATCAAAACCACAAATAACACTCCAAATCAAGAGATCGATCCAAAGGCAAATTTGGGCTGTTTTTTCGGGGGATTTTCGAATTTTTGGTGGATAGAAAAAAAAATTGTGGGGGAAATCGTGAGCAACGAAGCTCTTGATACCAATATGTTGAGGGCAAACCTCTAGGGTGGCCTGATCTTTCACAATTCCCTTTCAAATCGAGGATGGGATGCGGGGAGAGGAGGGGAGGATGAAGACGACGAACGCACGCACGAAGAACGCGAAGAACACACACACACAAAACCACGATACACACCAATAGCTCACGCCCGCGGTGACCGGTCCGGCGCAATCCCTAGGATCAGCATCGGGCGTAGGACTCTCTCTCGAACCGGCACGGTGAGATGGGGGACTCGGTGAGATCTTGACGTCTAGGAAAAGGGACACCGATGCCTAGGCCTTGTACAATGCGGAGGCACGATGCAAACTCCAACGAGGTGTGGGGATATTGGTGCTCCTTAGTCAAGGAGCATGAGGCAAGAATTAGATAGATCCACAAAGGGGTTTCCACTAATTCCAATATCATGCCTAGGGTTTACAATGGAGGTGGGGGACTATATATAGGCCAGCCACTTAAACAGGGGTACTTTAGGAATAAAAGACAAGTTCTGGACGGACTAAGGGTTACATGGGCCATAGGCCCAAAGGCCTTTTCATGCCTGGCGACGGTCGGACTGGAGACTCCGTTGTGGTGGATCGGAGACTCCGGTCTAGGCCGGAGACTCTGGTCAGTCTCCGGACTGGCCTCCAGAGGGGCCATCAGATTGTTCCAGGGCCCGGTTCTAGGGGCAGACCGGAGGTGGGACTGGAGACTCCGGTGTCTTCAGGCCGGAGACTCTAGTGGATCGGAGACTCCGGTGTGCGTAGACCGGAGACTCCGGTCTGAGCAGCTCTGCTCCTTGTTCTCCATCCTTGGGTGCTTGGTGGTGTGTCGAAGCTTCTTACCTGATGATGCATAGGGTAGTTGCCTGAAGTAGCATACCATTCAAGGAGGTATCAAATTGGCACGAGGAGAGGAGCGAGTTCACCTTAGCTTGTAGGAGTTTGGCTCGGGCACGAGTCATGGGTCCACTTGGGGGACTTGTTGGTGTAGATGTAGGAGCGTCCTTAGGACGGGCCGCATCAGTTTTTCTTGATCAACACACAAAGGAGAGTCCCGAGGCTTCGGTTGACAACTTCGGTTTGGCCATCGGTTTGAGGATGCGATGCGGATGAAAAGAGGAGCTTGACGCCGAGCTTGGCCATGAGGGTCTTCCATAAGTAGCTCATGAATTTGACGTCGCTATTGGAGAGGATTGTTCTTGGAACACCGTGAAGACGAACGATTTCCCTGAAAAACAGATTTGCAACATGTGAAGCATCGTCAGTCTTATGGCACGGTATGAAGTGTGCCATTTTGGAAAAGCGATCCACGACAACAAATATAGAATCATGACCATGCTTAGACCTAGGTAATTCTAACACAAAATCCATGCTAATGTCGGACCAAGGTGTATGAGGAATAGGCAATGGCATATAAAGACCATAAGGGTTAGCTTGCGACTTAGCTTGAACACATGTCGTGCATAGTTGAACGTAGCGCTCCACGTCGTGCTTCATCTTGGGCCAAAAGTAGTGAGTGGAGAGCATGTCTAATGTCTTGTCACGGCCAAAGTGACCCACGAGGCCTCCACCATGAGATTCTTAGAGAAGCAAAAGTTGAAGAGACGACTTCGGAATGCAAAGCTTGTTTTTATTTCCTCAAGACCCAACACGTTGACTTCAAGTCGAGTAAGAAGGTTTGTATGCTTGCGAGACAAAGCGTCCGCAACTACATTATCTTTGCACTTCTTATACTTGACAATGTACAGGAAAGACTCTATAAATTCAACCCACTTAGCGTGTATCTTGCTCAAGTTAGCTTGGCCTTTGAGATATTTCAACTAAACTTTAAGGAAAAAAGCTCTTTGTCATAAATCGGATAATTAAGGCGGGCACCATCAAGTTTCTCGCTATGGTAGGCTATAGGACGTCCGTTTTGCATCAGGAATCCTCCAATGCCAATACCACTAGCATCACACTCCATCTCAAAAGTTTTAGTGAAATTCGATAACGCAAGAAGAGGTCCTTCGTTGAGCCTCTTTTTAAGTCATCAAAAGCTTTTTGTTGATCTTTTCCCCACACGAAGGTGGCATTCTTTTTCGTGTCGAAGGATTTGCAAGACTTCCCTAACATGTTTAATATGGTCCTCAAGTGACTTGCTATAAACAAGTATATCATCAAAATAGACAACAACACTTTTTCCAATGAGAGAAGGCAAGATATGATTCATAGGGTGCATGAAGGTGGATGGGGCATTAGATAAACCAAAGGGCATAACCAACCATTTATAGAGACCAAGTTTGGTCTTGAAGGTGGTTTTCCACTCATCACCTTCCACCATGCGTATTTGATGGTAACCACTACGAAGATCAATTTTCAAAAAAATAGTGGCTCCACACAACTCATCAAGCATGTCATCGAGACGTGGTATAGGATATCGATAACGCACGGTGATAGCATTGATTGGACGGTAGTCCATGCATAACCGTAACGTATCAACCGTTTTTGGAACAAGAATCATGGGTACGACACTTGGACTAGTGCTAACTTGGATCAAACCTTTGGAGACAAGTTGATTGATTTGATGTTCGATCTCCTTTGTATCCTCTGGGTTCGTGCGGTAAGCGGCGTGGTTTGGAAGGGGTGCACCGGGGATGAGGTCAATGCGGTGCTCAATTCCGCGAAGAGGAGGTGGTCCATGTGGTAGTTCTTCAGGGAACACATCTTTGAATTTCTGCAAAACAATCATCAAAGATGGAGGGACATTGCTTAAGTCATTAGTTTCTTGCGCTAATCCCTTACAAATGAGGACATAGTGCAAGATGGATGGGTTGTTCCGCACATCTCTCATCTCATGTTTGGTGGCAAGGAGGACGCTCTTAGTTTTTCAACTCGAGTTTGGTTTGTGGCACTCACTCTCTATGAGGTGGTTCTCTCGCTCACTGCTCTTCTCACAAGTAGGTGTTGTGCTTTGCACCCTCGTTAAAGCCTTTGCGTTGTCCGTCGTTATTTGGCTAGGAGTCATTGGTTGCAAAACACATGTTTTGTTGAGCCATTTGAAGGTGTACACGTTGGTGCGACCATCATGTAGGGCAGACTTATCGAACTGCCATGGTCGACCAAGTAGCATGTGGCAAACTCTCATAGGAACCACATCGCACTCGACCTTATCTTTGTAAGGACCAAGGGCGAAGGTGACCGATACAATATGCTTGATCTTTACAGACCCTTGGTCACTTAGCCATTGCACGTGGTAGGGGTGCTTGTGCGGATGGAGGGTGAGGTTGAGCTTCTCACACAACTTGGTGCTAGCAAGATTGTGGCAACTCCCTCCGTTGATGATCACTTTCATAGATTTGTCATTGATGCCGGCTCGTGTTTGGAAGATATTTGAGCATTGGTCTTCATGCTCTTGTGCTTGAGTGGTCAAGATCCTTGCGATGACAAGAGATGGACTTGCGTCATGTTCACACATGAGGAGTTCTTGGTCATCTTCCACGCGTTGCCTTGTCATTGCTTCCTTGACACGGGCATCAAATTCATCTTCACTCAAGTACTCTTTGTCGCCATTGTCATCGATGAACAAAACTTTCTTGTTTCCACACTCGGCCGACTTGTGTCCTTTGCCTCCACACTTGTAGCATTCACCATTGAAAGGTGTATCACTCTTTGCTTGTTTGCCACTTGGGGGCAGTTTTCCTTGAGGAAGTGTGGGCTTGAAGGAAGGCTTGGAGGTACTTGAGAAGCTTCCATTGAAGGTTGTTGGTGTAGCGGTTGAGCCTTGCTTGTAGGTGAAATACATCTTGGGCTTGTTGTACTTGATGTCCTCTTGCACTTGACGTTCGACCTTTGTTGCGATGTGCACAAGCTCAACCATGTTGTTGTATGTTTGGAACTCGACGATGCGCTTGATTGGGTGATTCAAGCCAATAAGGAAACGTGCCATAGTTTTCTCTATGGGCTCTTCAATTTTGGCGTGGATCAAGTTGAGCTCCATTTCCTTGAAGTACTCTTCCATGGTCTTTGTCCCTTGACGAAGCGATTGAAAGTTGTTGAAGAGGTCGCGCGTGTAGTGCGCAGGGACAAAATGGGATCTCATGTGAGCCTTCTCATGTCATGCCAAGTTGTAAGTGGCGGCTCTTGTCTTGCGTCACGAGCAACTTGAACTTGTTCCCACCAAAGGTTGGCGTAATCATCAAACTCAAGCGAAGCCATGGTGACCATCTTCTCGTTGCTTTAATTGTGCATGCGGAAGATCTTGTCGACTTTGAGTGCCCATGAGAGAGATTCTTTAGGGTCATTGGATCCGGTAAACATGGGCATTGTGAACTTGAGCTTGCCGAAAGTTTCTTCATCATTGTGGTCATTGCGATGAACTTGGTGACCTTGTTGATGATCTTGTGGTTGGGGAGGTGGAACTTGATTGTCACGACTTTGTTGAGGTGCTTGCTCTTGCTCTTGGCGCGGTTGGTGACGAAGAGGAGGCTCGTTCCTCGGTTGGTGATGTGGATTAGGTGCACAGGCCTCACGTCGAAGATCATGGTATTGAGCCTCTTGAAGTGGTGGGCGTCACTCAACTTGTACCACTTGTCGCTCCATGTTTTGTTGTGGTGGAGGAGGCACCTGGTGACGACCATGGTGTGGGTGCGGACTGTTTTTCTCTGCGTGGCCCAACAGTGGTATCAGAGCGTTAGCTTCTGGTTTTAGGCTCGAGATCATGCATATGTGCTATGCGGTTAGTGTTAGATTGGATCTAATTGCAGTTTTGGTGGTCGATCTATGAGATAGATCGGTTTTGTACTAAGTTGATTGGATCAACTGTACTCGGGGAATGGATGATCTGGTTTCCATGATCTAACTGCTAAGACATACCCCTATCGGTCGGCTTCCGCCATCAGGGTAGACTGTGACATGTAAACCCGGATGCAGCGATCAAAGATCAAAGTGTTTGATCGAATCAGAGTCCGGCTAGCGGGACCACCGGCTTCACCCTGTCGTAGCGCCTTAGATGTCGTTGCAAGTTTCACAACGCCGGTAGATATCGTATCTATGCATAACTTGTTTTTGCAGGATGATGTTGTGAATGGTGTGGATTATGTGCATGTGATGTGTGTAATCCATACGTGATCTGCGTATCACGGTTTTTGTCAGCCGGCTGGAGCCTAGGTGCTGTCATCTTATTGTATAACAGCCTGCGTGTCGGATTCTCTGTGTAATTTGCATTACTAGCTAGTGTACCTGTTTGGAGAATCCGGATGGCATGCAAGTCGGTGTACAAGTCGGCTACATGGTGTAAGATGGCATGTGACAAGAGTTGACACGAGTCGGATTACAGGCTTTATGGAGATGGAGATCGCCATGAAGAGAGCCATACCATTTCACATTATAATTGCCTTATTTTGTGTTATTGTTATGTCTCTGTTTTACCTCTATTAGATAGTTGGTAGAAAGTAATCCCTCAAAGAAGGTCTAGTCGGTTTCCCCGCCAGTGCTGCACCATCACAAGTCGGACATTTTTTATAGTGGGCTCATAATATTGAGGTGCTATCAATTCTTTCCGACTAGGTGGGTTCGAGTCGGACTCTTACAGCGGAAGTGCTTGGTAATCTAGACAGGTCTATCACAACGGTTGTGGGACTTGGGGAAAAGTCGGATGGGAGCCGGGGCATGTGATGCCACCCATTCAACAGGAGTCGTATGAGATACGATTGGCAAGGAGTTGTCTACCTAGATCACTTGACGGCTAGCGGTGATGCTAAAGTTCACTAGTCGACTTGCTTATTTAGGGTCCTGAATCACTAAGTAACCATCGGAGGGGTGTTGGTTCTAGTGGGAGCATAAATATTAAAAGGTTTAATATGCTTGCTCTTTTATGGATACATGTCTTAAGTATTTTGCATATTTTCTGTTGTAGATCAATGGCACCTAGCAGTGTTCCTCAGATTTCCGGTTTTGCTTTGAGAACCATCTTAGAGAAAGATAAGATGAATGGAACTAACTTCACCAACTGGTATCGTAATCTAAGAATTGTTCTCAAACAAGAAAAGAGGGATCGTGTCCTAGACAACCCACTTCCAGCTGAGCCGGATGAGAATGCGACTGTCGCAGACACCAATGCCTACCGTCGGATTTGTGATGAATCCACGGAGATTAGCTGTCTTATGCTTGCTCACATGGAACCGGACTTGCAGCAGCAGTTCGAGAATGTTGAGGCCTACGATATGATCGAAAGCCTCAAAAGTATGTTCCAGGCTCAGGCAAAGACTGAGAGGTATCAAGTCTCTCAGGCTTTGTTGAGCTGTAAGCTTAAGGATGGTGATCCACTGAGTCCGCATGTGATCAAGATGGTTGGTTACGCAGGTCTTTGAAAGGCTGGGCTACCCCATTAGCGAAGAGTTCGCTACGGACATAATTCTGAACTCTCTTCCTAGTGCGTATGGTCAGTTCATATCGAACTACCACATGCATGGTATGGATAAGAAGCTCACTAAATTACATGGGATGCTCAAGCAGGCTGAGGCGGATCTCAAGAAAGGTGCCAGTCAAGTGTTGATGGTACAGAATAAGGCTAAGTTCAAGAAGAGTTCTTGGACTAAGAAGAAGATGGCTAAGTCGGGAGGTAAGGCCGAGGACCCGGTCCAAAGCGCTTCCTCAGGGACTAAGCCATCTCCTGCAGTCGGATCCACTTGCTTCTACTGCAAGGCGGATGGCCACTGGAAGAGGAATTGCAGCAAGTATCTGGCTGACAAAGCCAAGAGCGGAGGTGTGACTTCCGGCTCAGGTATGCTTGTTTGCAATGTTATAGACATTTATCTTGCTGATGCACCTGGTAGTTCTTGGGTATATGATACCGGATCAGTCATTCACATATGCAACTTGTTGCAGGGACTTGTAAGAACTAGGAGCGTGGCAAGAGGCGAGGTTGACATTCGGGTCGGCAACAAAGCAAGAGTTGCTGCGTTGGAAGTCGGCACAATGCAACTTCATTTACCTTCTGGATTCTTAATGGAGCAGAATAATTGTTATTATGTTCCAGTGCTTAGTAGAAACATTATTTCTGCCTCATGTTTGATGATACAAGGCTATGAGTCGAACATTAAGAATAATGGTTGTTCTTTGTATTTGAATGATATGTTTCACGGCTTTGCACCCGTCCAGTACGGGTTATTTATTTTGAATCTTGAGGGTGAATCTGTCTTTAACATAAATGTGAAAAGGTTAAAACCAAATGATCAGAATATGGCTTACTTTTGGCATTGTCGGCTTGGTCATATAAGTTGGAAACGCATGAAGAAGCTCCATGATGACGGACTCCTAACTTCGTTTGACTTGGAGTCGTTTGAGACATGCGAATCCTGCCTTCTCGGCAAGATGACCAAGACACCTTTTGCAAAGAGTTGTGAAAGGGCGTCCGACTTATTGGGACTAGTACATAGTGATGTATGTGGCCCAATGAGCACGACAACCAGAGGTGGTTATGAGTACTTCATTACCTTCACTGATGATTTGAGTAGATATGGATATATCTACTTGATGAAACATAAGTCAGAAACCTTTGAAAAGTTCAAGGAATTCCAGAATGAGGTACAAAATCAACTTGGAAAGAAAATAAAGTTTCTTCGGTCGGACCGAGGAGGCGAGTACATGAGCCATGAGTTTGATTACCATCTGAAGAGTTGTGGAATAGTTCCCCAGCTCACTCCTCCAGGAACACCGCAGAGAAATGGTGTATCGGAAAGGAGGAATCGGACCTTGTTGGACATGGTACGTTCAATGATGAGTCAGACAGACCTGCCTTTATCATTTTGGGGATATTGTCTAGAAACTACAACATTCACACTAAACAGAGTACCATCAAAGTTGGTAGAAAAGACACCGCATGAGATGTGGACTGGCAAGAAGCCAAGTTTGTCTTTTCTCAAGATTTGGGGTTGTGAAGCTTTTGTCGGACAAGCTTACAGCTAAGTCGGATAAGTGTATTTTCGTGGGGTATCCGAGGGAAACCTTGGGTTACTACTTCTACAACCGAGAAGAGGGCAAAGTGTTTGTCGCTCGAAACGGTGTCTTCCTTGAGAAAGAGTTTCTCAGTCGGGGAGTCAGTGGGAGTACGGTGCATCTCAAAGAAATTCAAGAAATACCGGCTAGCAGCGAGTCGGCAAAAGCCTTAGAGGTTGAGCCGGACGTGGTACCTGAGCCGGAAATTGCACCGACACTACGAAGATCGGCCAGATTGCGAAGTGTTCGTGATGTAATGTTGTTGGACAGTGATGAGCCGGCAACTTATTCGGAAGCGATGGTGGGTTCTGATTCCGAGTCATGGCTTGGAGCCATGAGATCCGAGTTAAAGTCCATGGATGAAAATCAAGTTTGGAACTTGGTTGATCTGCCAGACGGTGCAAGACCCGTCGAGTGCAAATGGGTCTTTAAGAAGAAAACTGATATGGATGGAAATGTTTCTATCTATAAGGCACGGCTTGTCACGAAAGGGTTTCAACAAGTTCAAGGAGTTGACTACGATGAGACTTTCTCTCCTGTAGCGATGCTTAAATCAGTTCGGATCATGTTAGCTATAGCAGCCTATTTCGATTATGAGATATGGCAGATGGATGTCAAAACGGCTTTCCTTAATGGAAATTTAACCGAGGATGTGTATATGATACAGCCCAAGGGTTTTGTCGATCCGGCTAATGCTGACAAGGTATGCAAGCTTTGGAAATCCATTTATGGGTTGAAGCACGCATCTTGAAGTTGGAACATATTGAGATGCAACGAACAAGTCGTCATTCGCATGTCTCAATCAATGTAATCCTTAGACCTGAGGTTATTGCACAATCCGAGTTGAGGATCTCCGACTTAGGTTCTGTCAAACGTTGTTCCGTCACTAGGCAGTTATAAAGGCATAGTTCGGGTCGACTGAGAATCAAGCTGCGTGATGTGAATAACCAAGACGGGATTTTGCCCCTCCATCCGGAGAGATATTCTCTAGGCCCTCTCGGAAGATATGATTCGGAAAGCATGGCCATGCGCGTCTCGGATAAGTGTTAACCAAGGCAGCCGACTAAGAGTTAGTCGGATGGATCACGTATCTCGGATCGAGAAAGAGAGTGGGACTATTTAAGGGATGACGATCATTCGCCTATAGTCCGACAAGGTATATCGTGAGGCAAAAGAGACTCAGACGAAAGTCACATTGGAAGGTATGTCGTCATGACTAATTGGTACTTGGGAGTTGGCACGTTCTGCTAGGAGCCGCTACCAACTGATCGATCACGAGTGAGACTCGGAATCGTTTCCGGGTTACCATGAGCCTGTCGGGTCACACACTTAAGAGCAGGAGCCATTTGGGCTAGACCCAAACAGGAAACCTATTTGGGTTGGACCCAAATAGTGACATGGACTTAGTCAGCAAGTGAGACTTGCAGTGGCAAATATAGGCCTTTTAGTGACTGGGCCACAAGTGTGTGGAGCCCACTTTCACTCCCTATATAAGCTGGGGCGCAGGTGCTTAGAGCACAAGGTTAGGTCACTCCATGTGTTGGAAACCCTAGCTCCAGTCCAGTCCTGTCGCCGCCGTACCGGACCTAGCAGTCCATCGCCGACGCTCCTCCTCGTACGTGTGGATACCGGCGGAGGTGCTGTACGTTCAGCACTTCGACGATCGTGAAGAAAGAACGGATCGTGGATCGTGGAACCGGAACGGATCGCGAGGACTGCACTGCATCAAGCGACGGAACAGCGTTTGACAGAACCTAAGTCGGAGATCCTCAACTCGGATTGTGCAATAACCTCAGGTCTAAGGATTACATTGATTGAGACATGCGAATGACGACTTGTTCGTTGCATCTCAATATGGGTCAGTCCGACTCGCTAAACTCTTTAGCCGAATCTGTGTAAGTCGGAATAGCATCTCCATGCCCATGACAAGTGGAACCTAGTCATCTGCCGACTTTCACATTGGTCTAAGTTGTGTGTCCAGCACAACTCAATGACCAAGTACAATTAGTATGAACAACATGAATATATAGTTCCACAATCAAATCACATATTCGATGATACATATTAGTAGTTCATACATGGACCATAACCTTATGAATACATTGGGAATAACATCATACATGATTGCCTCTAGGGCATATTCCCAACACGGACGTTCATGACGGTGATGACGAGGAGGAGGATCTTGGAGAGCTTCACGTCAATGACGAGCTTGATTCTCTAAATTGGAGGCATCACTTGTTGTGTCAAGTATGTATCGCGAGCGATGGTGGTGGACTTGCGGTTGCACTCGCGGTTCTTCTTGTGGTTGTGCTTGTTGGATCACTAGTGCCCTTGCGTGATGATGGTGTGCTTCACGTCGTGCTTGAGGCCTTGAAGAGAAATCACCATCATAACTTGACGTTGTGGCATGTCGTGGGGAAGGTACATAGTTCGAAGAACTTCCATCTTCAACCACGGGGTCGTCATTGCATCTTGGAGCACTTGGATGGAGATCTTGTTGAAGAGGTGCATGACGACGCGAAGAACTTGAAGAGCTTGATGCGCGTGAACAAGGTCTTGCCATTTCGTCGATGAGGGCACGGAGCTTGTCATTTGTTTCAGCGGCGGAACATTGGAGCGCTTCATTTTGATGGCCAAAGTTGTGATGCATTGCATGCATTTGTCGTTCGAGGCCATCGAAGCAGTTGTCGATGTTCTTGAACTCGGCTTGCGTCTCGCCAAATTGTTCATCTTGATGTGTCTCAAGGGCTTGGCAACGTTCACGTAACTCTTGTCGGACGATAAAGTGACTTGCACGTGTCATGTACTCGATAAGATATATGGAATTGTATACCTTATATACTCTTATTGTATTGATAACTTTTGTGACAATGCATTATTGATTGCTCACAAGCGGATAGCCGCAGAAGAGACTAACCTTTTGTAGGACTCACGGAAGTAAGAAGAAGAGGATATACACCGCAGCAAAGATACTACTACCGCTGGTATGGATTTTTTTAACTTGTATGATCTGCTAGATGGTTGTGCAAAATCCTTTTGTAATTCATATCATGATCCTTGTGATAAATGTATGGCAGTTGGGCACTTTAGTTTTCAATGTTCCATTACTCTTGAAGAGTCCCTAGTGTCTCACACTAGAGAGGAAGTCATAGAGTATTTGGTTTATAAAGGTGTCCATGATATACTATTAAAAGATTCAATCATAAGAAAGATTAGTGATAGTATGCTTCACATGAATATTACCAACTTGTTACCAATGTTACAATCTTATTGCCAAGAACGTCTTAGTGGTAATCCACTTGTTGTAAAGAGTAAGGCATGACCTCAAACCGTAGTGCCCGAAGATAACCATTTGCAGGAACCACAAGATAAAGAGGAGGAACAACAAGAAGGTGAGGTTGACAAAGATTGGCACACTACAAATACTACATTTGTTTATGATGCCTCTCTCTCTCTAGTAATGATTCTTATAATGCTAAAGATGATTGTAATTTATCTGTGGAGTCCTTGTGCCTAGACACTCATGAGGAGATCATTACTAATGATAAACTAGAGATAGAACCTTGTTATGAATCTTTGGATGCTAATATGCAGGGACCTGATTTACTCCCTATTGCAAAGGAAGAATATTATGAAGTGTTCCCCTACAATGGTAACCAAGGTAAGAGTTTAACAGTTACATTCCAACCTCTAATCCTTTCGTTGCAGCTACATAAGGAGGCATGCTCACAAATTTTGGTGCATCAATACTCGCTTGGAAGCGAGAACTTATTCATCTATATGATACCGATGCCCCGCAAGAGGGTACGACTTCGACCGTACTCCACTATGAGATGCTCCAACTCCTTGCTAGAGGTAAGTACCATCACACCTCGAATTGATATTCCCTGGGATCCAGGTGGATAATTTAATGGAGCATCTAAGCCTGGCTATATGGCTTTAAAGAAAGCGCTTGCCGGGAGGCAACCCGGAAGTTTTTAGGTGTCTTTCTTAATTTCGTGTCTTGAGTCTAGTTACATTCATGTTGCATTGACACTTGTATATATGCATGATTTCCTATTAGAGTTGGCGTGGGACTATTTTCCATAGGTAGAATTATTTGTTGCTCTAATGATGCATTGCATATCTTGGTTAAATCTTCTCATAAAAAATATATGTTTGCTTTCTTTGGATGGTGGACTAACGCTTCAGGTCCTTAGTAAAATTTTCGGCGAAAATAACTCGTTCCGGAGTTCACTGTAAGCTTAACGAGCAGCAGTACGAGCGGACACGTCTGTACCACGCACCCGTACCACCCATGTGACACATCAAAAGAAATAGAAAATTTTGCAGAAAAGCTACCGCAAGCTTAACGAGCACCCGTATGGTGGGACGTGTCTATACCTTCTGTCTGTACCAACCTCGTTACCAGGCGAAGGAAACATGAAGAGGACTCAGAATTTTTAACGACCATTGGTACGGGCGCATCCCGCTCGTACCACCCGGTCGTACCAACTTTGACGGAACCCTTCAAAAAAAAGAAGACAAGGTGCAGTACGAGCGGAGCCCATCCATACCTCGTGCCTATACCAAGAAGCAGCACCGCGCAGCAAGGGTAGGAACAATTACAAAAAGGCTATAACCCCAACAATCTTTTTATTTTGATAATCTCAGGTCAGTGGGTTACCTTCTATATGTTCCATTTTACTTCATTTTCTTTCACCTACCTTCAAACTCCCTAGCCTATAATTCTCTATAGTGTTTCATGTTTCTTTTATTTCCTTTTCACGGTTGGGTGAACGAACTCCGTCCGTACACCAAATCATTTGCTTTTACTTCGTTTGCTATTGTCGCAGGGACTTGAACCTTGTGTGATGACGTGCATGGTTCGTGCCAACCGTGTAAATACTTGCACAAGCCACTTGGTTGTTTCAACTCAACACTTCAACAAGGAAGTATTCGTTGAACCAAAGGTCCATGTCCATCAAAAGTGAGGTTATTCATACCTCGACGGTAAAGTGTATCACCCTTGTTTTATTCAAGCTTGGGGAGGTAACCACTTCTCATACTCTCTTTTGATAACTGCATTTTTTCTTTTCTTTTGGTAATATATTCAAGCTTGGTTCTTACAAAAGTTCTAACTTGGGGAAGTTACTTCTGCATGTGATATGGGGTGGCCCGATCTTCTCAGCAAGCACTTATCGATGATGATAATGGTGGATAGATAAATAGCCTGTAGCTATGAACTCTCCCGCTCGAACCCTGACGCCAATGCAACAGCTATCGAACCCTGTGGGATATTCACAACACCACGCTCTTACGCATGTAGTCGTCGACCATGCACGGTAGTTTGCAATCTACTAATTCCCAATGGAACAACAAATCACATTCAATTGTAGTTGGTAAAATCGATCACAAGTAATTCCAGAGGTTCTATGAAAGAAACAACTCCAAAATATTTTAACATGGTCTAAACCCTAACTAGAGGTCGTCCCAGGGCTTATAAGGGCGGCCGGGGCGGCTAGAAACCGAAATTAAATGCGTACGACTCAAACTGGTACAAACCGACTCGGACCAGATTTCGGTCGGTGTGCGGACAGTCCGGTTGATATCGGCCGGACAGTCCGGTGGGGCGGACACTCCGGGTGAATTCGCCGGACAGTTCGGTCCAGCCGAAAACTTCAAAGTTTTCGGGTCGTGTCCGGGCAGTGTCCGATTTGGTGTACTGATTATCTATGCCAAAGCTTCTCTCGGGCAGCCGGACAGTCCGGGTGGACTCCACCGGACACTCCGGTCGATGTAGAGCTTTTGGACTCCGTCTTGATGATCTTCTCTTGTGCCTTCCTCCCGCTCCTCCCTCGCGCATCCTTGGGCGATCATCATGCTGCGCTCCTCTTGTAGCCCTTCTCCTCCTCGTGCCATGCTTGTTTCTCCAACAAACCTGATCATACATAAATGCATAAACTTAGGCAGTATAAAGTTCTCATCAATTAAAGTACCAGATTCGTTTAGGAGCAAATTCACCTGTTGTTCAAGTAGCTTAGCACGAGCTCTTGTAATGGATCCAATTCTAATCTCATTGGGACGATCCTTCCTTGCAACAGTTGGAGCATCTTCAGTAGGTGTAATTGTAGGGATGTCCTCATCATCTCCCCCCTTCAAAAGGCGTCAACCTCGACGCTCCAAGGTCTTCTCCATCATATGGTGATAAATCAGCAACGTTGAAGCTGTTGCTAACTCCACCAAACTCCTCAATAGGTATATCAATCGAGTAGGCATTATCATTAATCTTGGCTAACACCTTGTAAGGACCAGCACCATGTGGCTTCAGTTTTGACTTCATCAGTTGTGGGAACCTATCCTTGTTTAGATGCACCCATACCATGTCACTAGGCTTGAACACGACTTCCTTCCTAGCTAGATTCCTTGTAGTAGCAATGTTCTTGCCTTTCTTCTCAATAGGCTCTCGAGTCTTCTCATGAATCTTCTTCACATATTCAGCATGTTTTGATGCCTCCATATCAACTCTCTCATGTAATGGCAAAGGCAACAAATCAAGTGGCGTCAATGGCTTGAAGCCATACACCACCTCAAAAGGACAAAGCTTAGTAGTCGAATGCACAACCCTGTTGTATGCAAACTCAACATGTGGCAAACACTCTTCCCACTCCCACAGATTCTTCTTTATCATAGTCCTCAACAACTGTGACAATGTGTAGCATCCCAATTGTCTAACAATTGTAATGCTACTTGGTCTAGTAATATAATGGCTACTTCAACTATATAATTGTTGCATCATCATTATATCATGCTCATGTCATCATGCCACCTTGCATTTGAGCATCATATAAAACCCCCTTTGTGTTTTGGATCTTGTCTCATATGCATCATTAATTGTATTTGCCTCTTGATATTGTATTTGGTTCTTGATATATTGTTAATGCCCAAGTTGAGTTGGGGGCATATCTTTTATTAACTCCACCACCTTTCTTTCACCACCTTATAATTCCACCATCCAACTAAATATGAGCTTGGCATTTACTGGTTTTACTTCTAGCTCATGTGGGTTGGGATGGATCCAATTCTCGTCCACATGCTCTCATCTTAGCATCATGTTTTTTCACATCATTGATATATGAGAGCCACCTGGCCACCTTTGCATGCCTTGTGAGTGGAACCTTTTTCCTAGCTTCCATATGTGTGATTTTGGGGTTATTCTCATGTTGGGATATTTTTGTGGGCTTATTAAATACCTAGTGGCATATACACACTAGCAAGTCCCAAATATAATCCAATGTGATCATCTCCATATACTCCACTTGGAATTCTTTCTAAATTCCTTTGCTTGGGCCTTACTCCAATTTTGGGAATGCATAATAATAATGCCATGTATTAATATTGTTTTCACAAGAATCAACATGGCATTAAATATTTGCATGGGCCATGCAAGTACCAACTTTGCTTGTCATTTGGTTTTTACTTGTTTTGGTTGGATCATGCCATCCCTCATCTATCTCTCCCTCCTTTTAGCTTGATCTGGTTTGATCTTGCTTAAGACCATCATCACCACACCCCCCCTCTTGCTTTGCTTGACCTAGTTGGAGCATGCCATCTTCTTTTAACCCTAGCTCTCACCCTCTCTCTTATCCTCTATCTAGCATCTACCCTATCACCATACCCCCTCACTCCTAAACCTAGACCCTCTCTAATCTAATCACACCCCCCATCTAAACCTAAACCCTAAGCCTACCCTCTCTCTCGGCCTCTCTCTCACCTAGGCCCCACCATGCCACCTCTCTCCCTGGCCACCTCACCCCGGCCCTAGCTCCCCTCTACCCGAGCCATACCTAACCCTAACCGAGCCCACCTTCTACTCCAACCCTAGCTAACCCGAGGCTACCCCCCCTCTCTCTCTCTCCCTCTACCCGAGCCTGCCCCTGCCCTTGGCCTCGCCTCTAGCCCCACCTGGAAGCCTCCCACCTGGCCCCTGCCCTGGCCTCCTAGCCGAGCACGTGAGGAGGAGGACAAAAAGGTGGCCGAGCCACCTTTATCGTCTACCTGCTCCCCACGGCATCAGCCTCGCTTTATCCCATCCCCACCACCTCTCGCCGAGACCATCCCAGATCTACCCAGCGCCTCCCTCCTTCCTTCTTCTCCATCGCCGCCACCGCCACCCCCACCTCCATCGCGTCGGCCTGTTCAGGACGAGCACGACGGGAGGTGATCGAGGAGACCAGAAGAGCACTGACCGCCAGACGCAGCCGTTGAGGAGGAGGAGGACCGGAGCTGCCAGTACCGGCGCTGCACCGACGCTAACCCTAGATCTTCGGCCACAGACGCCGGCGATCGCTTGCTCGCCGACCACCGACACACTCCCGGTGAGCATCTCAGTCGCCCTGACATGGTCCGCCTCGCCGTAGCCGTCTAGAGCCGCCGATCAAACCGACAAACGCTCTATGTGCACCGGCGATGTTTTCGGTTCTCCTCGCCGTAGCGCAGCAGAAACCCTAGCTAGCCGCCCAGCTCCCTCCTATCAACTACCCCAGCCCACCGCAGTGGTTCGCCACCCCAGCGCACGCCCAGGTCCCCAGTTCGATTCCCCCGCGCGCTGCGCTCCGCGCGTCGGCACCGATTTGTCGTCAGACGTAATTCAGAAGAAGAAGCCTGACGGGCGGTCGTTTACGATACCCCGCTTTCTTTTGACTAAACCCGCGGTCCAGCCAGGCCCACTAGTCAGAGTCGGTTCCGTTTTGCAAAAGGGCACCTGCACTCTGTGTTCCTCAACCCGCGCTCCAACCCAACCCCACCTACCAGCGCTTCGCCTCATCACGTGGACCCCATGGCCGCTAGCCCCACATGTCATACGCTGGGACTAGCTAACTCGCGGTGAGAAAAGTTTTCCAGCGCGCTTGTTGCCAGTCAGCAGCGACCCCACCGTCAGCGACGATGTCTGAGTCTGGGTATAAAAGTTTTTCCTGAATCTGTTTAAATTCAAATCTTTTTAAAATCTTTTCAAATTCAAATTAAATTCTGTTTTAAATAACTTTTGAAATACAAATCCAATTTAAACAAATAATATATGTTTTCAAATCAGAAAAATGTGAGGAATTCAAATATGCCATTCAAAATCTATTTTAAACAATTAAAATTCCAAGTTAATTTAAATTACAACAAAATGCCCTTTTGACTTAATAAATTAATAACTTTTGTTTTATAACTCCAAATTCAACAAATAATATGTCTAAAAAGATTAGCTCGACGAGACCTTTCTGTTTATGCATTCCATGTCTTGTTTTGAAGCATGCATCATCTAAATATAAAATATACAGCAACTAATATGAGAATAAAATGGGGCCAAAACTAAATAAAATGCTTTATTATTGTATTCCACACCTCACCCATGCCATGCTACTTTATTGCCATGCAAATTGTGCATCATTCATCATGGCATGATTGTTTGGTTGTCGCATTTATTCATATGCTTGCGCACTTTATTTATGTTGGCCCTTGTTTGTTTGGTTCTTCCTCGGATAGACGCTGAGCAGGGGATATATCAAGACAACCAGGAGCACTACCCAGATCCATCCCTTGCTTCAACTGAGCTGCCAGGCAAGCACTACCACATGCTTGCATACATATAGTACCTATTGCCTCTATCTTATTCTTGCATCATTGAGTCGCGAATGCATTAAATTGAATCCCAAGTATCGCATAGCCTTTACTTTTAAACCCACGAGCTTGTTCCTCCATCCCATGAGCCCTTACTACAGGAGTTGTTTGAGCCATGCAGTCGAGAACAACATGTGTAGGGTATGTGAGTGTCGATGGATAACGAGGTACCTATACAACTTAACTTTGAGTAGTAATGGGATAACTAATGAAAGTGGCATCGGTGAGCCATATTCGCTAGCTATTTGGTTTTTCAGGCTCACTTGTGTCCGTAAGACCGAGTACTTGATTCTGTTCCAAGATTATTCGCTATCCACATCCGGAGGCCTTATGGACCCCCCTGAGCCATAGCTTGATTCATTCTTATTTCTTGGGGCCACAAACTAGTTTGAGGTTTTATTTACTATCCTGTACTTATGCCATGCTTTACTGCTTTATCTAAATTGTGCGAGGTATCGCTTTGTCTTTGTTAGGAAAGCGGAGTGTTTTCGCGGTGTCGACAAGCCCAGTCACATTTTCGGGTTCCCAGTCGTTCACAGCCATTGACGCAAACCTTGAGTCCGTCTCGGAGTTAGCTAACTTCGTTACGGGTAGCTCAATGGGGTGGCCCCCTGAAATATTTGAATCCTGTGATCGCTTTGTCGTGGCCTCGTTGGGTTTTGATTTGGTTTTTCCGAGGCATATCAGTGTGTGTTGCTATTTGTGCACCCTGCAGGTAAAACTTTCTGAAAGCCGTGTCATGTTATGGACGACTTGGAGCACAGTTTCTCGATCATAGACAAGCATAACTAAAGTACCGCTTTTAATTTGACTAGACTAGGTATCTGACTAGTAAATAGTGCAACACTCACGGAATGGATAATAAAACTGCCAACAGATGGGGGGGTTGTTCGTCCGCTTCCTCGTCGATGGCGAGGAGGAGGATGGATATGTGGATATTACCGTTACAACTGTTATAACTGTTGTTATTAATTCACGGACATCCGTCTATCTTTGGTTAGGCGGATGGTTAGCGAGTATCTATAGAATTGTTAGGGTTTATCTTTTGCTGCAATTCGTCACCCAGGTTGTGTCCCCTTTAGAGGCATAAAGACTTCCGAGTACCCTAGGGTCTCACGATAAATTATTGATTCGATGAACAGGTACCCTCAAGATGGATCTTGGGTGGAAGAGACGGACGATGTGGGCAACGATCATTCGGTGTAGAGATTCCGGGAACGGGGATCCGTGAGATCTGTGGGCGGGATGTGCTTATTTATGGGGCATCTTATGCCGATTTGCTTCTTATCCGTACTCGGATTTTGTTCGCTTCCGCTTGATACTCTGTTGATTGATGTATGAGGAGATATCCTAAACTATTATATCTATCTAGGATATTTGGATCTTGCCGTGGCGTTGCTATATTCCTTTCTTTTTAGATGGAATGGCTCGATGTACTATTGTATGGTGGCTTGCATACATACTCATTTGTGTATGTAGTTGATCCCTTCATTGCCGATTACGCCCGTTCTTGTCCTGATGTTTGGAAATGGTTTGGACGGCGAAAGGTCTACTGTGAGTGGCATTTGGGCCCACCATACTATTTCAACCATTTCGATCATCCAGGCTTGTACTAGGAGCGTAATTCACCGAGGTAGTTACAATTGGTATCAGAGCCATCCCGACCTTCAGGGTCTCAGCCAAATGGTCATTGTCTGTCTAGCAAATATTTTTGGTAGTTATGTATACTAGGGAAAAACAAAACGCGAGAGTAGGACTGCTTCCACTTTTCTCCTTACCCAACCACCACTCTTTTCTGGTAAGGAAGTGTAACGTTTTCAATCCTCTTCTTAAATTCAAACTAGGATTCACGTGTTCTGGGTTTCCGTAGTACCATAGGTTGTGTATCTGTGTGTGTGAGTGTGTGTGTGTGTGTAATCCTTTGTCTATCTGTTGCATCCAAGTTGTTATCTTATCGGCCTTTTGGTTATCAACTGTTGGTACATTCCATACCGACAGGCTTTTGCAAACCGACGATCTATCGATTCGTTGTATACCGAGCGATCTGTCTTACTCTTTGTTATCCGGCTATCTTGTTTGTGGTGTTCGTTTCCGTAGTTGCTAATCTTTAGGTTATCTTGAGGAGAAGGTGTTGAGATATGTGTTTTACTTGTTCATGTGCGGAGTAATGATTTGAGTGCGGGATGGAGTCGCGACCATACCACTACTCTTATCATTCGCTCTTGTATATTGAATTGGTAGAGTCACTAATCTTGATTCGTTAAGTAATTTTGCGCATCTATTGGTATTTTAATGCCGAAATTTGTGGAAAAATTTTTCTTTGATATATTTGTGTACCACACTCCTTTTCAGTCGTGTGCGATATGCTTAATATCTTCTAGGTGCTTTGAACTTTGTTGATATTTTAATATCATCTTAGTAAATTGTATCCTTTAATCTTGATTAATTCCATTTTGGTACTATTTTGGATTATTATTATTCTCCATTATAATCTTGACTTGTATTATATCAATAACAGGATGGCACCACGCCCGTTCGAGGAGGACATACAACCTGAGCTGGGGGCAGCATTGTCAAGCATCGCCAATGCCTTGGCAAAGCAATCGTGAGAACCAGCTTTGAGGAAAGTGTCGGGAGGAATGAGTTTGCTCCTACCTCCACCTCCCAAGCGAGGAGACATCAAAAGCTTTCAAGTTCAACCCACACCAGTTTGATGTTTCGATCAACCACTTGATGTTGATGATTGGTTGCGTGAGATGTCAAGGTTCTTGATGCTGATGTTCTGAGCAAGAATGGGTAAAGTGTGCTACTCACCTTACGAAGGAGATGCAGCTCTGGTGGGAGAATTACACAAGGCATCGCACTTGGTTTTCAGCCTACTTGGGGACAGTTCTTGGAGCTTTCAAAGAGCGATGTCTGCCGAAATTGTCATGGAGAGGATGAAGGAAGTGTTTCTCAACCTCAAGCGAGGGCAATGATAATGTCAATACCTACATCAGAACTTCATGAACCTTTCTCGTTATGGTGGCGATGAGATCTCCGATGACAAGAAGAAGCAAAAGAGGTTCGAGCAAGGGCTCAATGCATCGATTAAGTATGCAATCACACATGCAAGGCCGGCGTCTTTACGGAACTTCAGCATACTGCTCTGCGGAAGAGGCAAGTAGGCAAGTGTTTGAGGAGTCAAAGAAACACAGCCGTGATGCAGCAGGCTCTTCAGCTATGTCAGCTCCTTCTAAGCGTCGTGTCTGGGTTCCTAACACCCCACCGTCGCTCCCGGCTCCACCAAGACCTTCAAGCTTCGCGGCAAGGCCACCAAACTTCTTCAACTGCGGCTCCGGGGCTACAACCACCACTACCTGGGCGCTGGCGGAGTCCTGCTCGTTGCTCCACGTCCAGCTGGTGCTTGTTACACTTGTGGAGACTCTGGGCATCAACAATGGAACTGTCCGATGAAGAACAAGGCTCTTCCTCCACCACCTCCAAGATCTGCGGCAAGCTCTCCTTTGGTTCGTGCACCACCACCTCGGGCTCTCAACATCAACACCAAGCCCGGGTCTGCTATTGCTCGTGCTAGCTGTGTCAACGCTCAAGGCGAGCATGCACTGGTTGTGATGGGTATGCTAACCGTTAACTCAGTCCACCACGAGTTTTGTTTGATTCTGGTGCATCGCATTCTTTTGTGTCTCACAAGTTTGCAAATGAGAATGAGTTAGCTATGGATCCTCTCCTCAAGCGGTTAATGGTCCTTTCTCCTGGAGCAACAATGGCAGCTTCTAAAGTCAGCCATGGCAATCAAATTGAGATTGGTGGCTCTTCGTTCTCGGCTTCCTTGATTGTTCTGGGCAATTCTGACATTGATGTCATCTTGGGCATGGATTGGTTGTGACAAAATGCAGCTGTGATTGATTGTCTTTGAGCTTCGGTTTCTCTGAAGATTCACGAAGGCCATATAGTCTAATCTCCAAGTCTGACTCCTGCTATCCAGCTTTTCTCTTTGGCGGCTCTGAATGTTGATGCTATGGAAGCTATTCAGAGTGTTCCGGTGGTCTGTGAGTTCCCAGATGTCTTTCCTGAAGAGTTGCCAGGTATGCCTCCGGATCGTGAGGTTGAGTTTGTAATTGAGCTTGAACCTGGTACCGCTCCTATCTCCAAGCGGCCTTATAAGATGGGTCCTGCTGAGTTGGCTGAACTCAAACGTCAGCTTGATGAACAAGAGAAGTTGGGTTTCATTCAGCATAGTACTTCTTCTTGGGGTAGCCCAACTCTCTTTGTGAAGAAGCGAGATCAGACTGATAGACTTTGTGTTGACTATCGGGCTCTCAATGCTAAAACCATCAAGAATAAGTATCCCCTTCCGCGGATTAATGATCTCTTTGATCAGCTAGCTGGAGCTGTGGTATTCTCTAAGCTTGACTTGAGAAGTGGTTATCACCAAATCAAGATTCGCAAGGAAGATGTTCCTAAAACAGCTTTCACCACCCGCTATGGCATGTATGAGTACACGGTCATGTCTTTCGGTCTCACCAACGCACCTGCCATCTTCTCGAGGCTCATGAACTCGGTTTTCATGGAGTATCTTGATAAGTTCGTTGTGGTCTATCTGGATGACATCCTAGTCTATTCTAAGTCACAAGAAGAGCATGAAGAACACCTTCGGTGTGTCCTAAACAAGCTTCGTGAGAACCGCTTGTATGCAAAGTTCTCCAAGTGTGAGTTCTGGCTGCCTCAAGTAACCTATCTTGGTCATGTTATCTCTGCCAAGGGCATTGCAGTCAATCCGGAAACTGTGAAGACAATTGTTGAATGGCTTCCTCCTGTTAATGTCAAAGAAGTGCGGAGTTTCCTTGGTTTGGCTAGTTATTGCCATCGCTTCATTCTGAACTTTTCGAAGATAGCGAAGCCTCTTACCGATCTCCTTAAGAAAGGCAAGAAATACCTTTGGACTCCTGCATGTCAAACAAGCTTTGAGACACTCAAAGAGAAGCTCACTTCCACACCAGTCTTGGTTCCTCCGGATACATCCAAGCCGTTCAGATCTTGTGGCGCCTCTTTGCAAGGATTGGGTGCGGTCCTTATGCAAGAAAAACAAGTTGTTGCTTATGCCTCTCGACAGTTGAAGACGCATGAGATCAACTATCCTACACATGACCTCGAGCTCGCAGCAGTTGTCTTTGCTTTGAAAGTATGGAGGCACTACTTGCTTGGTAACCGTTGTGAGATCTTTTCTGATCACAAGAGTCTGAAGTATATCTTTACACAGCCTGATCTCAACCTTTGGCAGAGGAGATGGATTGAGGCAATCAATGATTTTGATTTGACCATCAACTACACTCCGGGCAAAGCTAATGTCATGGCAGATGCTCTCAGCCGTAAACCTTATGTCAACAACCTCATGATGGAAGAACAACAGCCTCTCTTGTGCGAGGAATTCCGTCATCTCAACCTTGAAATTGTGGAACAAGGGTATCTCCTGAACCTTCTAGCAACTCCTCTCTTGGAAGAAAAGGTTCGCTCTTCTCAGCTTGGTGATCCATACACAAGAAAGATCATCTCCAGGATTCAGCTTCCGAAGTATGAGTCCTTCCACGTCGATGATCAAGGCACACTTTTCTTTGAACACCGGATGTTTGTTCCGAACTACCCGGGTTTGAGAGAGCAAGTTCTCAAGGAGGCGCATGATTCTGTTCTTTCTATCCACCACAGCGGCACAAAGATGTACATGGACTTGAAAACACAATATTGGTGGCCTGGTTTGAAAAGGTATTGTGCCAAGTATGTCTCAGTGTGATGTACGCAGAGTGAAAGCTGTTCATCAGAAACCTTCCGGTCTTCTACAACCATTGAAACCCCCGGAATGGAAATGGGAGAAAGTAGAGATGGACTTCATCACTGGTTTTCCTAGGTCGCAGAAGGGCAACAATGCAATCTTTGTTGTCATTGATAGGCTTTCTAAAGTGGCTCACTTCTTCCCCGTCAAGGAGACCATTTCTGCAATTCAGCTGGTCGAGCTCTATATCAACAGAATTGTCTCTCTGTATGGGGTCCCGCTTGAGATCAGTTCAGACCGTGGAAGCATCTTCACTTCCAAGTTCTGGGAAAGTTTCCAAAATGCTTTGGGAACAAAGTTGAACTTCAGCACAACTTACCACCCTCAGTCGCAAGGACAAGTTGAAAGGATCAATCAGATTCTGGAGGATATGCTTCGTGCTTGCGTCATCTCGTTCGGCATGAAGTGGGAAGAATGTCTTCCTTATGCTGAATTCTCTTACAACAACAGCTTCCAGAAAAGTCCAAAGATGGCACCATTTGAGGCCCTCTATGGTCGCAAGTGCAGAACTCCGATTGGTTGGTCGGGTGCAGGTGAAAGGATCTTGTTTGGCCCTGACATTGTGACTCAAGCGGAGGAGAAGGTTCACATCATTCTTGAAAATCTGAGGATTGCTCAAAGTCGCCAGAAGAGCAATTACGACAGGAAGCACACGGACATGGAGTATGTCCCTGGTGATCTCGTTTACCTTCGTGTCACTCCCATGAGAGGCACGCACCGCTTTGGTATCAAAGGAAAGCTGGCTCCTAGATACATCGGTCCTTTCAAAGTTTGTGGAAGAAGAGGAGAAGTTGCTTATGCACTTGAGCTCCCGGAAAAACTCAAGGTCTATGATGTTTTCCACATCTCTCAGCTCAAGAAGTGCTTCAAGGATCCCGGCAGGACCGTGGACCATGAGCTTATCAATCTCCAAGAAGACCTGTCTTATCAAGAACACCCCACAAAAATCCTTGAAGTCGCAGAAAGAAGGACTCGCAACAAGTCCATCAAGTTACGCAAGGTGCGATGGTCGCACCATTCCGTTGATGAAGCCACTTGGGAACATGAAGATGATCTCCGTGCCAAGTATCCTACCCTCTTTGTGTCTTCTTCTTCATCCTAGAATCTCGGGGCGAGATTCCTGTTTAGTGGGGGAGAGTTCTAGCATCCCAATTGTCTAACAATTGTAATGCTACTTGGTCTAGTAATATAATGGCTACTTCAACTATATAATTGTTGCATCATCATTATATCATGCTCATGTCATCATGCCACCTTGCATTTGAGCATCATATAAAACCCCCTTTGTGTTTTGGATCTTGTCTCATATGCATCATTAATTGTATTTGCCTCTTGATATTGTATTTGGTTCTTGATATATTGTTAATGCCCAAGTTGAGTTGGGGGCATATCTTTTATTAACTCCACCACCTTTCTTTCACCACCTTATAATTCCACCATCCAACTAAATATGAGCTTGGCATTTACTGGTTTTACTTCTAGCTCATGTGGGTTGGGATGGATCCAATTCTCGTCCACATGCTCTCATCTTAGCATCATGTTTTTTCACATCATTGATATATGAGAGACACCTAGCCACCTTTGCATGCCTTGTGAGTGGAACCTTTTTCCTAGCTTCCATATGTGTGATTTTGGGGTTATTCTCATGTTGGGATATTTTTGTGGGCTTATTAAATACCTAGTGGCATATACACACTAGCAAGTCCCAAATATAATCCAATGTGATCATCTCCATATACTCCACTTGGAATTCTTTCTAAATTCCTTTGCTTGGGCCTTACTCCAATTTTGGGAATGCATAATAATAATGCCATGTATTAATATTGTTTTCACAAGAATCAACATGGCATTAAATATTTGCATGGGCCATGCAAGTACCATCTTTTGCTTGTCATTTGGTTTTTACTTGTTTTTGGTTGGATCATGCCATCCCTCATCTATCTCTCCCTCCTTTTAGCTTGACCTGGTTTGATCTTGCTTAAGACCATCATCACCACACCCTCTTGCTTTGCTTGACCTAGTTGGAGCATGCCATCTTCTTTTAACCCTAGCTCTCACCCTCTCTCTTATCCTCTATCTAGCATCTACCCTATCACCATACCCCCTCACTCCTAAACCTAGACCCTCTCTAATCTAATCACACCCCCCATCTAAACCTAAACCCTAAGCCTACCCCTCTCTCTCGGCCTCTCTCTCACCTAGCTGGCCCCACCATGCCACCTCTCTCCCTGGCCACCTCACCCCGGCCCTAGCTCCCCTCTACCCGAGCCATACCTAACCCTAACCGAGCCCACCTTCTACTCCAACCCTAGCTAACCCGAGGCTACCCCCCTCTCTCTCTCTCCCTCTACCCGAGCCACCTGCCCTTGGCCTCGCCTCTAGCCCCACAGAAGCCTCCCACTGCCCCCTGCCAGCCTCCTAGCCGAGCACGTGAGGAGGACAAAAGGTGGCCGAGCCACCTTATCGCTACCACCTCCCCACGGCATCTGCCGCCTCGCTGCTTTATCCCATCCCCACCACCTCTCGCCTCATGAGACCATCCCCAGATCCACCCCAGGCGCCTCCCCTCCTTCCTTCTTCTCCATCGCCGCCGCTACCCCACGCCGGCCACCGTCGGCCTCCATCGCGCCCCACCGTTCCAGACGACGAGCACGACGGGGAGGTGATCGAGGAGACCAAGAAGAGCACCTGCACCGCCCCTGTACGCGCCGTTGAGGAGGAGGAGGACCGGAGCTGCCAGTACCCGCGCGAGCCCGACGCTAACCCTAGATCTTCTAGCCACTGCAGACGCGGTGATCGCCCTTTCGCCGACCCGAACCGACCACACCGACACACTCCCGGTGAGAATCTCAGTCGCCCTGACATGGTCCGCCTCGCCGTAGCCGTCTAGAGACGCCGATCAAACTGACAAACGCTCTCTGTGCACCGGCGACGTTTTCGGTTCTCCTCGCCGTAGCGCAGCAGAAACCCTAGCTAGTCGCCCAGCTCCCTCCTATCAACTACCCCAGCCCACCGCAGTGGTTCGCCACCCAGTAGACGCCCAGGTCCCTGATTCGATTCCCCAGCACTGCGCTCCGCGTCGGCACCGATCTGTCGGCTGCATGTAATTGAGAGAAGAAGCCTGTCTGGGCGGTGCGTTTTGCGCGATACCCCACCTTTCTTTTGACTAAACCCGCGGTCCAGCCAGGCCCACTAGTCAGAGTCGGTTCCGTTTTGCAAAAGGGCACCAAAACACAGTGTTCCTCAACCAGCGCTCCAACCCCACCTACCGGCCTTTGCCCGCTTCGCCTCATCACGTGGACCCCATGGCGCTAGCCCCATGTCATACGCTGGGACTAGCTAACTCGCGGTGAGAAAAGTTTTCCAGCGCGCTTGTTGCCAGTCAGCAGCGACCCCACCGTCAGCGACAGTGGCTGAGTCTGTCTGGGTATAAAAAGTTTTTCCTGAATCTGTTTAAATTCAAATCTTTTTAAAATCTTTTCAAATTCAAATTAAATTCTGTTTTAAATAACTTTTGAAATACAAATCCAATTTAAACAAATAATATATGTTTTCAAATCAGAAAAATGTGAGGAATTCAAATATGCCATTCAAAATCTATTTTAAACAATTAAAATTCCAAGTTAATTTAAATTACAACAAAATGCCCTTTTGACTTAATAAATTAATAACTTTTGTTTTATAACTCCAAATTCAACAAATAATATGTCTAAAATGATTAGCTCGACGAGACCTTTCTGTTTATGCATTCCATGTCTTGTTTTGAAGCATGCATCATCTAAATATAAAATATACAGCAACTAATATGAGAATAAAATGGGGCCAAAACTAAATAAAATGCTTTATTATTGTATTCCACACCTCACCCATGCCATGCTACTTTATTGCCATGCAAATTGTGCATCATTCATCATGGCATGATTGTTTGCTTGTCGCATTTATTCATATGCTTGCGCACTTTATTTATGTTGGCCCTTGTTTGTTTGGTTCTTCCTCGGATAGACGCTGAAAGGTGGATATATCAAGACAACCAGAGCACTACCAGATCCATCCCTTGCTTCAACTGAGCTGCTGTGCAAGCACTACCACATGCTTGCATACATATAGTACCTATTGCCTCTATCTTATTCTTGCATCATTGAGTCGTGAATGCATTAAATTGAATCCCAAGTATCGCATAGCCTTTACTTTTAAACCCCACCGAAGCTTGTTCCTCCATCCCATGAGCCCTTACTATAGGAGTTGTTTGAGCCATGCGAGTCGTAGAACAGCATGTGTAGGGTATGTGAGTGTCTGATGGATAACGAGGTACCTATACAACTTAACCTGAGTAGTAATGGGATAACTAATGAAAGTGGCATCGGTGAGCCATATTCGCTATTTGGTTTTTCAGGCTCACTTGTGTCCTGTAAGACCCAGTACTTGATTCCTATTCCAAGATTATTCGCTATCCACATCCGGAGGCCTTATGGACCCCCGAGCCATAGCTTGATTCATTCTTATTTCTTGGGGCCACAAACTAGTTTGAGGTTTTATTTACTATCCTGCATTTATGCCATGCTTTATCGCTTTATCTAAATTGTGCAGGTATCGCACAATCGCATTAGGAAAGCGGAGTGTTTTCGGTGTCGACAAGCCCAATCACATTTTCGGGTTCCCATCGTTCACAGCCATTGACGCAAACCTTGAGTCCGTCTCGAGTTAGCTAACTTCGCTATGGTAGCTCAATGGGGTGGCCCCTGAAATATTTCTGAATCTGTGATCGCTTTGTCGTGATCGCCTGGGTTTTGATTTGGTTTTTCCGAGGCATATCGAGTGTGTGTTGCTATTTGTGCACCCTGCAGGGTAAAACTTTCAAAGCCGTGTCCGCGGTTATGGACGACTTGGAGCACGTTTCTCGATCATAGACAAGCATAACTAAAGTACCGCTTTTAATTTGACTAGACTAGGTATCCGACTAGTAAATAGTGCAACACTCACGGAATGGATAATAAAACGCCAATGGATGGGGGAGGTTGTTCGTCCGCTTCCTCGTCGGTGGCGAGGAGGAGGATGGATCTGTGGATATTACCGCTTTTAACTGTTATAACTTGTTATTAATTCACGGACATCCGCTCATCTCTGGTTAGGCGGATGGTTAGCGAGTATCTATAGAATTGTTAGGGTTTATCTTTTGCTGCAATTCGTCACCCGGTTGTGTCCCTTTAGAGGCATAAAGACTTGCCGAGTACCCTAGGGTCTCACACGATAAATTATTGATTCAGATGAACAGTACCCTCGCAAGATGGATACTGGGTGGAAGAGACGATGTGGGCAACGATCATTCGGTGTAGAGATTCCGGGAACGGGATCCGTGAGATCTGTATGGATGTGCTTATTTATGGGGCATCTTATGCCGATTTGCTTCTTATCCGTACTCGGATTTTGTCTTCCGCTTCCGCTTGATACTCTGTTGATTGATGTATGAGGAGATATCCCAAACTATTATATCTATCTAGGATATTTGGATCTTGCCGTATGTATGCTATATTTCCTTTCTTTTTAGATGGAATGGCTCGATGTACTATTGTATGGTGGCTTGCATACATACTCATTTGTGTATGTAGTTGATCCCTTTGCCATTGATTACGCCGCCCGTTCTTGTCCCGATGTTTGGAAATGGTTGGGGCGGCCGAAAGGTCTACCTGTGAGTGGCATTTGGGCCCCACCGTACTATTTCAACCATTTCTGATCATCCAGGCTTGTACTAGGAGCGTAATTCACCGAGGTAGTTACACAATGTTCGATTCACCACCTCCGTTTGACCATCTGTTTGGGGATAGCATGTAGTACTGAATAGAAGCTTCGTTGCTAGCTTCCCCATAATCTCTTCCAAAAGTAGCTCATGAACTTCACATCACGGTCAGAAACAATCGTCTTAGGTACTCCATGTAATCTCACGATGTCCCTAAAAAATAGGTTAGCAACATGCGACACATCATATCTTTTGTGGCAGGCAATAAAATGAGCCATCTTAGAGAACCTATCCACTACCACAAATATAGAATCATGGCCTCTCTGTGTTTTAGGTAGACCTAGCACAAAATCCCTACTAATGTCTTCCCATGGCGTAGTAGGTGCAGAGAGAGGTGTATACAAACCATGAGGCTTCAACTTTTATTTGGACTTGTGGCATGTAATGCAACGGCTCACAAATCTGTACACATCACGCCTCATCTTGGGCCAATAAAAATGATCAGCGAGCATGAGCAATGTCTTCTCACGCCCAAAGTGACCCATCAAACCACCAGCATGTGATTCCTGCACTAAGAACAAATGCAATGACGATTCTAGAATACATAGTTTGTTAGCTCGAAACAAATATCCATCATGTATATGATACTTATCCCATGCGTTTCTAAGAGAATACAAACAATACGGTTTAGAAAAATCATGATCAGTTGCATAAAGTGCACAAATACTTTCTAATCCAGGAATTTTAACATCAAGATTGGTTAATAGCATGTTTTTCCTAGACAAAGCATCAGCAACTACATTCTCTTTTCCCTTCTTATACTTAATGATGTATGGAAAAGATTCAATAAACTCAACCCATTAAGCTAATCTTCTATGCAAGTTTGATTGAGCTTTCAAATACTTCAATGCTTCATGATCAGAATGTATGATAAATTCTTTTGGCCACAAATAATGTTGCCAAACTTCAAGTACTCTAACAAGTGCATACAATTCTTTATCATAAATAGGATAGTTCGATCTAGCACCAGTAAGTTTCTCAGAAAAATATGCTATAGGGCGACCCTCTTGCATCAAAATGCCACAATACCTAGACCACTAGCATCACATTCAACTTCAAATTGCTTCGAAAAATACGGTAACGCAAGTAATGGTGCAGAAGTAAGAAAACGTTTCAATGTATCAAAAGAAATATCTTGGGTTGCGCCCCACACAAATGGCACACCTTTCTTAGTCAAATCATTCAATGGGGCAGCAATAGTGCTAAAATCCTTCACAAAGCGCCTATAGAAACCAACTAATCCATGGAAACTACGCACTTGACTAACATTCATGGGAATAGGCCAATTCTGAATTGCTTCAATTTTAGATTGATCTACCTGTACGCCATGCTTAGATACAACAAATCCTAGAAATATGGCCTTCTCTTTTGCAAATGTGCACTTCTCAAGATTAGCATACAATTTATTATCACGCAACACTTGCAAAACTTGTCGGATATGATTACAATGTTCAGTTTCGTTGTGGCTATAGATAAGTATATCATCAAAATAAATAACCACAAAACGACCAATAAATTCTCTCAAAACATGATTCATCAATCTCATGAAAGTACTAGGTGCATTAGTAAGACCAAACGACATAACTAACCACTCATACATACCAAATTTTGTTTTGAAAGAAGTTTTCCATTCATCCCCTTCTTTCATCCTAATTTGATGATAACCGCTACGCAAATCAATTTTAGAGAAAATAGCAGCACCACTCAATTCATCTAGCATATCCTCTAAGCGTGGAATAGGATGACAATATCGAATAGTGATGTTATTAATACCTCTACAATATACACACATGCGCCATGTACCATCTTTCTTAGGTACTAAAATAACAGGAACAACACAAGGGCTTAGAGAAACACGAATGTACCCTTTATCCAGCAATGCCTGTACTTGTTTCTGTATCTCCTTTGTTTCTTTGGGGTTGGTCCTATAGGGTGCACGGTTTGGTAATGTGGCGCCAGGTATCAAGTCGATTTGATGCTCAATGCCACGTAATGGAGGCAATCCTGTGGGTACATCTTCTAGAAACACATCACCAAAATCCTACAAAACAGTAGATACACCAAGAGAAATAGGGGTCATATTGTTAGAAACCAATACCTCGCCCTTATACATGAGCACAAGCGGCACGGCTGTAGGATCCTCACGAAACTCTCTCATATCTTCCTTGGTGGCTAATATCACTAGACCAGGCACTCTCTCACTTTTTGTTATATCACTCTTTTTGGGCTCTATTACATCATGGACAGCTGCAACACTCTCTCGACTATCTATAGATGCTTCCTTCAAGTTCACTTCTATCTTCTAACAAGACTCATTCACAATCTAATATCGCATCATTGATTGCAAATTAATCTTATTGCCCTTGAACTCCAAGTGATATGTATTGACACGGCCATTGTGTTGCACATGGCGATCATAAAGCCAAGGCCGACCCAATAAGAGATGGCAAACAGTCATAGGAACCGCATCAAAGTCAATAGAATCCTTGTATGGTCCTATCTCAAAATTCACACGTACCATATGGTTTACCTTCATCTCACCATTGTCACTCAACCATTGTATGTAGTAGGGCTTGGGATGAGGTAAATAAGTCAAATTCAGCTTGGCCCATAACTCCTTACTTGCAAGATTTCTGCAGCTACCTCCATCAATGATTACCTTGCAAGCTTTGTTAGGGCCAACGAGTGCTTTGGTTTGGAACAAGTTGTAGTGTTGAGAGTCAATAATAGGCTACACACTAAGTGTACGTGGAGACACCACTTTCATAGGCGCATGCTCAAGGAAGGCATCCATACCGTCCTCACTGTCATATCCATTATCGCCATGAGTATCAACATCATCTCCACTATCATACTCTCCTTGTTCATTGACAAACATCACCTTGCGGTTGGGACAATCTCTCTTGTAGTGTCCTCGACCTCCACAAGTATGGCACTCCACATCACGCGTACGCGCGGTTGACATATTGGAAGCCGAGCTAGCAGCAGGAGCAGCGGGCTTCCTAGCATTGGAACCAGAAGAAAACGCGGGAGCAGGCTTGGCCAATGGTGAAGGGTGGCTAGCAGCCACTGCAGGTGGCACTATAGGTGGCGGTGGTGTATACCTCGCCAAAAACGACTGGTAGACAGAAACCTCGCACGTGACTTAGCTTCTTTAGCCAACTGTGATTTGGCCTCTCTAGCATGGTGCAATATCTCATTCATAGTATCATACTTGTCAAGACGAACAATGCTCTTGATTGGTAACCTCAAATTGTTGAGGAATTGCTGCATGGTCATATCAAGGGATTCACGAACTCTAGCACGCTGCATAAGTATCTCCATCTCCATGTAGTACTCATCAACTGGCAAGGTTCCTTGCCTCAATTGTGTCAACTTATCAAAAACTAATCGCAAGTAGTTGGTGGGTACAAAACGAGCCTTCATTATTTGCTTCATCTCGCACCAATCCATCATAGGAAGTTCATTGTCCTTCCTTCTATTCTGCACAATAGCATCCCACCAGTGCAAAGCATATCCATCAAATTATGACACTGCAAGCTTGACCTTCTTGTCTTCTGGCTAGTCAAACAATCGCCAGAGTTTCTCAATCTTCAACTCCCATGTAAGGTAATCTTCAGGATCAAGTGAACCATCAAACTTGGGCATCGAGAATTTTGGCTTGCCCAAACCATCATTAGCAGCTTGGTTCTAAACACGTTGAGCACGCCCAATAGGAGCAAACCCGCGGCCATAAGCAGGTGCAGCAGCAGGTGATACGTCGTAAATGTATCTATAATTTTTTATGTTCCATGCTTGTTTTATATCTACTTTCTTATGTTTTATTCACACTTTGGGGTCTTTTTATACATTTTATGGAACTAACCTATTAACAAGATGCCACAGTGCCAGTTGCCTATTTTCTGTTGTTTTTGGTTTCAAAAAATCTAGTAAGGAAATATTCTCGGAATTGGACGGGACAAAAGCCAAAGTCAATATTTTACCCGAAGCAACACAAAGTCCGGAGGGGAGACGAAGTGGCGCACCAGGGCGGCCACACCTAGTGGTGGCGCAGCCAGGGTAGGGCACGCCACCAGGGTGTGTGGGCCCCCTGGTACTCCACCGACCTTGCCCTTCGCCTATAAAAGCCTCCCGGGACGAAAACCCTAAGGACCCGATTAGAAATCCACGAAAGAGTCTGTAGCCGCTGCTATCTCCATCCCTAGATCAGGGGATCCGAAGCTCTTCCCGGCACCCTGCCGGAGGGGAGAGATCATCCTGGAGGCCTTCTTCATCACCATGACTGCCTCCGGTGTGATGCGTGAGTAGTTCATCCCTAGACTACGGGTCCATGTAGTAGCTAGATGGTTGGTTCACCTCCTTTGTGCTACCATGTTTAGATCTTGTAAGCTATGTTCATGATCAAGATCATCTATTTGTAATCCTACATGTTGTGTTTGCGGGGATCCGATGGATATTGAGATACTATTTCAGAATGATTATTGATTCTATCATGTCTATGTTATTTGTGATCTTGCATGCTCTCCGTTGTTAGTAACTATCTTGGCCAAGTAGATACTTGCAACTCCAAGAGGGAGTATTTATGCTCAATAGTGGGTTCATGCCTCTAGTAATCTGGGGAAGTGACAGAAATCTCTAAGGTTGTAGATGTGTTGTTGCTACTAGGGAGAAAACAGCAATCCTTTGTCCATGGGGCAATTGTATTGTTTATTGTACACACTTTGCTTAATGCAATTATATGTTGCTTGCAACTTAATACTGGAAGGGGTTCAGATGATAACTTGAAGGTGGATTATTAGTCATAGATGCAGTTGGATTACGGCCTATGTATTATGTTGTAATGCCCAATCAAATCTCATAGGAGTCAAGATGTCTAGTATATGCATTGTATGCTTTCTAAAATCTGTCAATTGCCTCGTTGTAATTTGTTCACCCAACATGCTATTTATCTTAAGGAGAAACACCTCTAGTGAACTATGGACCCCAGTCCATTCTTTTACCATTGATATACCATCTACTATTTACCATTTACTGTTTACTTTCTGCAAGCAATTACTATCTTCCACACAATACGTTTAATCCTTTTTTTTCAGCAAAACCAGTGAGATTGACAACCACACTGTAAGTTGGGGCAAAGTTATCTGGTTATGTTGTGCAGGATTCCAAGCTGTTAGCAACACCTTGGAGTTGTTTCCTTGCTCCTACTGGTTCGATAACCTTGGTTTCATAACTGAGGGAAACTCATTGTTGTGCTCATGATACCTTCCTCTTGGGGTTCCCAACGAGCTTGATGTATTTTGAGCCAAGAAGCCTTTTTCTGATGTCGTTGCCGGGGAGTTAAGGACAGCTTCACAAGGGGAGTCTCTCACAACCAATCTCTTTACTTTGTTTTTGTTTTGCTTAGTTTATTGTTTCTTTGTTTGCTTGTTTCTTTTTTATCAAAAACGCAAAAAAAATAGTTGCACTAGTTTGTTTCTTTTATTAAAAACACGCAAAAATATTCCTATTTCAAGTTGCTATTATGTCTAGCATTGCTCTAATCACTATGTCACCCGAGGAAATGATTTTTACTTTCAAACAAGGAATTGAAGAGAGTTTCGAAGAAGCTTGGTCTAGAATCTTTGATTTACATAAAAAACTGAACCTAAAATGACTCTAAGTTTGTTTCTTAGCAGTTTCTACTCTGGTCTTGCTCTTTGCTATAGATATGCTTTGGATGCTGTAGTAGGAGGAGATTTCCTCCAGTGCAATGAGGGTGAAGCTTTTAATGCCATAAAAAAGTTGGTTTCAACATATAACTTTCCTAACAAATCTGATTCCTCCAATATAAAAATATTTTCTAGATTACATACTCTTGAGACCAACACAGCTAGTTTAAAAGAATGATGTAACATGCTTAGAGAACATCATGAATATGTTCCAATAAATTATGAATCTTCAAAATGGCTTCCTACAGTAAAAGTTGTTATAAATAATGAAACTTTTTAAGCTTGTTGTGATATCATGTCTAAATTTTATCTTATGCCTAAAGATATCTATGAATCTTTAAATCTTTGGGGACTTTGTGAAGGAGGAGAAGAAATATCTCTTACCAATAATGCCACAATATTACCCATTGGAATAGATTAAGGAGTGTTTACAAAGATCCTAGGGAAAGTCGTGTCTATTGATTATCTTGTTATTAAATGTGTAGGAAAAGGACAAATTACACTTGGAAGATCCCTACTAAAACTCCTTGGAGCAATAATAGATGTGGAAAAAGGCATCATGCATTTTGCTTCTCTACCAAACAATCATACGTTCCCTAAAGATAAGAATAAAGGTAAGAAAGGTAGGGCAAGAAATTTGGTCTTAATGCTTCTTCATTCGAAAATACTTGAATCTTGCTCCTATGCCTAGCTAAAAGGCATTAAAGAAAAGCACTATTGGGAGATAACCCGAATTTTTATTCAGTAAGTTTTTCTTTTGTTGAGTCTTGGAAGTTATTGCCTTAGTAATAACCTCTCCTTATCTTTTTTGTGTGGTTTTTGCCAAGAATAACCTCTAATGAGAGAGAAGTAAGACTTGGGAAAGTTGTTGTCCCGAAACAGTTTTTTTGTGCTTCACTGTAAAAATCGTGAAAAATCCATGTACGTCGGATTGAGATGTAATTGTTTATGCTTATGCCCCTAGGTTATTATCTAACTTTTGTTAGTTTATCACTTTTCGATTTGAGCAACAGAAGGTCTTTGAAAAAATCGGTTTTTACCTGCTGGTCTGTTTTGACAGATTTCTGCCATTATTTGCATTTGCCTCTTAATCTCTTTCTCTTTGAGTGCTCTTTGATCACTTGAGCTTTTAGAAGGAATTGCTACAGTAGCTTGTGTTTTAATGGAAGTTTTACTTATGTTGAAACTAAACCCAAAGACTTATTATCTTGAATACACTAATGTTGCTAATGAAGATTGTGTGAAGTTTTATATGAAGGAAATTTTGAAGTGTAGGGAAGAATAATGTGATGAGATGAAGTATGGACAAAAGCTCAAGCTTGGGGATGCCACCCGTGTCACCCAAGAAATATTCAAGAAGTACAAGCGTCAAAGCTTGGGGATGCCCAAGGCATCCCCTTCTTCATTAATAAAAATCTTAGGTTTTCTTCCAGACACTTCATTTTTATTGTTTCATGCACAATTGTGTTGTTCTTGGAGCGTCTTCATTTTTGTTTTTAGTTTTCTTTTGTTTGGTTTGCTTAAATAAATTGGTTGGACCCCCGCATTCATACATTGTTTCAAATAAGTTGATTGGTGATTGGAAAAGAGTAGGAAGCTTCATGCTTATAAGTGGTACAAAAGGAGCTTGTTTTGACTGTGGTCTAGGCTTTATCATGTCATGTTTGATGTTGCTTTGACTTTATGTTTAGTGATTATTGTTGTAGCATGACTTGTTCCAAACAATTCAGATTGCTTAATGTGCCTTGAAAGAATCATGCGTTGTTTTAGCATACAAAAGCATAATATTGTGGTATTCTCCTTTGATGCTTTATTTGGGTTGACTTGGCGCATGCTTACACCATGTTAAGACTATACCAATCACCTTAGCCTCTATGATCATTTAGTTTTTGACTTGTAATATCACTTTATGCGTTAATTAATAATGTTTTGTCGCTTTGCATGATTATGGCCATTATTGCTCTCTTAGTTGGTCGCTCCCAGTCTTTTACTAGCCTCCACCTATACCAAGTATGAGTTCCACTCATGCATCCAACCCTCAAGAAAACGAAGTCATTCCAAAGAGTCCACTATAAATTCCTGTGCATGGTGTGTTACACCATTCCAATTAGTTTCATGTTTTTATCTACCTTCCAAATTAAACTTGTTATGTGAAAATTAGTGATTAAAGCTCTCACAAACTTGATGGAACACTTTACTTTCTTGCACCTAATAAACTTGAACCATTGTGTCCATCTATGTTGCTTATATGCTTGCACTTTATAAGTTGTGAATTAGCAGAACCATGTACCATGGGGAACGCTTTCAGCATTGCACTTATTATTCAATTGATATCATGTTCTTTTGTTTATGGATCCCAGCGGTGTGAAATAAAAGGAGAGCTTGTAAGCTCATAGAGTTTGTATGTGTGTTAGAGAAACACCTGGGCGGCTAGCCTAAGCCATGCCTAATCATGGTGGAAACTTGCGGCATAACCATAGTGAGAATTCTGTGAAGCATCCTCAATAAAAAACTATGCAAATAGCAAATAAAAAGATCGCTGAGATGCTCATTGTCTGTTGCCTTGTCATTTTGATATGGGATAGCTCCTGTATCATTGGGCAAGGGGTACCCCATTGGCGGTTCGCGATGATACACATGTACTTACAATGACAAGAACTTACTCGTGACTAAAGTTGAGTAGCATGAGGTTCGGTACTCGTAAGCAAGGGGCATGAGATTTTCAACTTATAACTTGTCAAGCATATTCTCATATTTGTGTCACTTTAACCTTAATCACCTCAAGATGCTTATGATAGGGGCAATGAGAGCTGAAAGCTAATAAGTACCATAATTTTTGGAAGCTCTTTATGAAACTTGAAATCCCTACTTCCCTTTGTGAAGGGCCTTTCTTTTTACTTTTATGTACTTCTATATTTACGCACCTATTGAGAGAGCATAGTGGTCATTCTTAGTTTAATGTGCATTGTCCCAAAACTTGTTGATTGATTCATAACTTTGATATTGCTTGTTCTTAAATTATTTGTATCTAGTCACCCTTATGAACTTTGAAGGTGTCATATGCATTTATGTTTTGCTATACCATGAGGGACAAGATGAATACCACTCTTATTATGTTTTCTATATGTGAAACAAACAAACGTCTTTCAATGCATTGTTATTCATGATCTTTTGTTTGTACCTTTTCATGTTACAACATAGTTGCTATGTCTTATTGTAAGAACCGTATCTTTCATGTTCATGTTTAGAGTATTATGATCCTAGCTATCAATGTTTTACAAATACCTTGATCAGGATTGTGATGGTGCATGTCACCTCAAAAATTATTCATTTTATCACTTACTTACTCGAGGACGAGCAGAGTTAAGCTTGGGGATGCTTGATACGTCGTAAACGTATCTATAATTTTTTATGTTCCATGCTTGTTTTATTTCTACTTTCTTATGTTTTGTTCACACTTTGGGGTATTTTTATACATTTTATGGAACTAACCTATTAACAAGATGCCACAGTACCAGTTGGCTGTTTTTAGCTATTTTTGGTTTCAGAAAAGCTAGTAAGGAAATATTCTCGGAATTGGACGGGACAAAAGCCAAAGTCGATATTTTACTCGAAGCAACATGGAGTCCGGAGGGGAGACGAAGTGGCGCACCAGGGCGACCACACCTGGTGGCGGTGCGGCCAGGGTAGGGCACGCCACCAAGGGTGTGGGCCCCCTGGTACTCCATCGACCTTGCCCCTTTGCCTATAAAAGCCTCCCAGGACAAAAACCCTAAGGACCCGATCAGAAATCCACGAAAGAGTCTGTAGCCGCCGCCATCTCCATCCCTAGATCGGGGGGATCCGAAGCTCTTCCCGGCACCCTGTCGGAGGGGATAGATCACCCTGGAGGCCTTCTTCATCACCATGTCTGCCTCAGGTGTGATGCGTGAGTAGTTCACCCTTGGACTATGGGTCCATGTAGTAACTAGATTGTAGATGTGTTGTTGCTACTAGGGAGAAAACGACAATTCTTTGTCCATGGGGCAATTGTATTGTTTACTTTACACACTTTGCTTAATGCAATTATCTGTTGCTTGCAACTTAATATTGGAAGGGGTTCGGATGATAACCTGAAGGTGGATTATTAGTCATAGATGCAGTTGGATTGTGGTCTATGTATTATGTTGTAATGCCCAATCAAATGTCATAGGAGTCAAGATGTCTAGTATATGCATTGTATGCTTTCTCAAATCTATCAATTGCCCTGCTGTAATTTGTTCACCCAACATGCTATTTATCTTGAGGAGAAACACCTCTAGTCAACTATGGACCCCAGTCCATTCTTTTACCATTGATATACCATCTACTGTTTACCGTTTACTGTTTACTTCCTGCAAGCAATTACTATCTTCCACACTATACGTTTAATCCTTTGTTTTCAGCAAACCAGTGAGATTGACAGCCTCACTATAAGTTGGGGCAAAGTTCTGTGGTTGTGTTGTGCAGGATTCCAAGTTGTTAGAAACACCTTGGAGTTGTTTCCTTGATCCTACTGGTTCGATAACCTTGGTTTCATAACTAAGGGAAACTTGCTGTTGTGCTCATCATACCTTCCTCTTGGGGTTTCCAACGAGCTCGACATATTTTGAGCCAATAGCAGGCACAGGTGCAGGGGGATTGGCATGTCCCCTGCCAAGATGTGGGGTAGCATCAGCCACACTACCCTCATCATAGTCATCAAAAGCATCATCATGTGGGTGCTCCTGCCATTGCTGTATTGCTACAGTCAAAGCGTCAATGGAACGCTGCAAAGTTGCAATATTGACATTGATTGCTGTCACTTGTATTTGAATAGTAGTGACTACGCCAACATTCTGATCCAATGTCATTTGCATGTCCTAGATATTCTTGTCAATGGCATCTGTCGTGTGAGTAAACACACGCGTCAAGTGGGATTTCAAAGCCTCATATTCGCGCCAATTAACAAGTTCTGCATCCTTCTTTTTCTGCGACACAACATCATCATCACTAGAAGACATGATTAGTAGGTTAGTGCAAAAATCAAAATCTGTTTGGTGGAAACTCTCACAACTCACTCACAACCGACAAAAAAGGAGATCTTACCATTCCAAAGTGAATAGATATGCTTTACCAAAACAAAATCAGCGACTGCTGCACTGATATGATGAAGTGAATATCAAGGGTATAGAGAATGATCACAGGACACACAGGTCATTTAAGGTGGAGTTGCAGGTATGGTATCCTAACTACACCGCAAACAAGTCCTAGTGTTGATCGTATAAAACCCAAGAAACACACACGGTGGAGATAAACGTGGCAAAGCAACTTATGGAAAGGAATATTGCAATGCACAAGAGAGATGCTTGTAAAAGCTCAAAATAAACATGCACAAGATTGCTCAATCTACAAGTGCTATGATCAACTAGGCCTCCAACAAAGCACACTTGATATCTCTTTTTGTCACGCTTGTAGCTCTTTTCTCTTTTTTATACTGATTCTCTTTTCTTTTCTCTATTTTTTTATTTTTTCAACTATAGGACTCAATGCAAATGAGTACAACAACGTATAACAGAACTTGGCCAGATAGTCCGGTTGATATGCGCCGGATACTCTGGTGTGGCCGGATAGTCCGGTGTGTGTCAGCCGGATAGTCCAGTGTTTGCCTGTCAAAAATTTCTGCACTTTCAAAACCTAAAGAGCAGTCTGTCGGAGCAAAGCAACTAGTCTCGTGGGTACATTCCTAGGCACGGATGTTATAGATAGGCTGTGTCTATGGTATGCAAACAAAGGTACGCTATGTGGACTCGGACAAACGAGGAAAACTTGTGGAAAACGGAGATGGTGGACTCAGTGGAAAACAAGATCAAGCCCTAAACCTAGACACAAACGAAAACTGGACTCCTACGAGATAAACCTGCAGATCGGATCTACGAGAAAACACGATCAGCAACTAAAACTCGAAAATGATGCAATCTAGTCTATGGTAAATCTTTTTGTAAGACTTTTTCTGTATAGGACAAAAAACGCAAACTAATCTATGGATGGATTTGTGGATGCTCACCGAGTAAACAAGGAAATCTGATACCAAGATTGTTGATGGCAAACCTCGAGGGTGGCCCGATCTTTCACGAATCCCTTTCAAATCAAGGATGGAGTGCGGGGAAAGGAGGGGAGGATAAACACGATGAACTCACGCACGAAGAACACGATGAACACACTCATGCAAAACCACGATACACACCAATAGCTAACGCCAGCGGTGACCAGTCCGGCGCAATCCCTAGGATCGGTGTCGGGCGGAGGACTCTCTCTCGAACCGACATGGCGAGAAGGGGAGTCTCGGTGAGATCTTGACGTCTAGGCAAAGGAACTCCGATGCCTAGGCCTTGTACAACGCGGAGGCACGATGCAAACTCCAACGAGATTATATTTGGTGCTCCGTTGTCAAAGGAGCATGAGGCAAGAACTAGATAGATCCACAAGGGGTTTCCACTAATTCCAAATATCATGCCTAGGGTTTACAATGGATGTGGGGGACTATATATAGGCCAGCCACAAAGTCAGGGGTACTTTAGGGATGATAGATAAGTTCTGGACGGACTAAGGGGTACATGGGCCGAAGGCCTTTTATATGCCTGGCGATGCTCGGTCCGAAGACTCCGGTGTGGTGGACAGGAGACTCCGGTCTGGGCTGGAGATTCCGGTCGGTCTCCGGTCCATCTGCGGAGTGGCCATCTAGCTGTCCTCGAGCTCGATTCGGGTGTCTGATGTCTACGCACTTCTATTCTTGTAGACAGTTGTTGGGCCTCCAAGTGCAGAGGTTTGTAGAACAGCAGCAAGTTTCCCTTAAGTGGATTATCCAAGGTTTATCGAACTCAGGGAGGAAGTGGTCAAAGGTATCCCTCTCAAGCAACCCTGCAATCAAGACAAGAAGTCTCTTGTGTCCCCAACACACCCAATACACTTGTCAGGTGTATAGGTGCACTAGTTCAGCGAAGAGATAGTGAAATACAGGTGGTATGGATAATTATAAGTGGTAACAGTGCCAGAAAATAGCTTGACGGGAGGAAAAGACTAAAGGCAAAAAGATGGAAGCAAGCAAACATGTAACAGATCTAGTTGCAAACGGTGTTTCAATGCTTAGAAACAAGGCCTGGGGATCATACTTTCACTAGTGAACACTCTCATATAAATATCATCTCTTTATGATACTACTCTCTGGTTGGACACTCTAATCCATGGTAGGGCTATAACAGCACTCCTCAAAGTTCGCTTTCCCCATCTAGATAACCCCTCACTATCACCTTGAGCGCTAGATGGTTCCAACAAACACCACAATTTCATAGAGACATCCAACTCCAAATTTAACTCATAACAAGTATTTGTAATCTCCAGCCTAAGTGCCACCATGGTGTGCACGCTTTCACTTTCACACACGTGGGGAGAGCCAGAGATCTATTAAAGCACTTGAGTAGCAAGGTAGATCTACTTAATTACAAAGCTCATGATCACAATATGATCATGCATAGAGAGAGATGAACACATAGCTACCGGTAGAACCCTTAGCCTCGAGAGAGAACTACTCCCTCCTCATCACGGGAATCAGCAATGGCGATGGAGATGGAGGTGGAGATCGATGGAGATGGATCGAGGAACTTCCGTCTGCAGGTGCCTAATGCAGACTTTTGTCCCTAATCTCCCCTTCTATGGTGGTGGCGCTGCGAAACTATTCATGGCTAGAGGCTGGATTATTTAGGATTTCTGCATCGGAGGCTTCTTATAGGCGAAAGGGCGATGTCAGAGGGTGGACCAGGTGCCCACACCACCTGGTGGTGCGGCCAGAAGGGACCCGCGCCACCACATGGTGTGGCTACCCCTGGCTCTTCTCTGTCTCGTCTTCTGGCTTCGTGAGTCTTCCGGTAAAATATCGACTTTGGCCTTTGTCCTGTCCAATTCCGAGAAATATTCATTTTCTGGCTTTTTTGGAACCAAAAACAGAAGAAAATAGGCAACTGGCACTATGGCATCTTGTTAACAGGTTAGTTCCAGAAAATGTGTAAAAGTACTCCAAAGTGTGGACAAAACATAAGAAAGTAGATATAAAATAAGCATGGAACATCAAAAATTATAGATACGTTTGCAACGTATCAACATCCCCAAGCTTAACTTTGCTCGTCCTTGAGTAGGTAAGTGATAAAAAGAAAGAATAATTTCTGAGGTGACATGCTCCATCATAATCTTGATCAAAGTATTTGTACAACATTGATAGCTGGGATCATAGTACTCTAACATTGCATGAAAGATATAGTTCTAACAATAAGACATAGCAATTATGTTGTAATATGAAAAGGTACAAACAAAAGATTCATGAATAACAATGCTTTGAAAGACGTTTGTTTGTTTCACATATAGAAAACATAATGAGAATGGCATTTAGCTTATCCCTCATATTGTAGCAAAACATAAATGCATAGGACACCTTCAAAGTTCATAAGGGTGACTAGATACAAATAGTTTAAGAACAAGCAATATCAAAGTTATGAATCAATCAACAAGTTTTTGGACAATGTAGATTAAACTAAGACTGGCCAATATGCTCTCTCAATAGGTGTATAAAGATAAAAGATGGAGACTCAACATAAAAGTAAAAAAAAGGCCTTCATAGAAGGAAGCAGGGATTCAAGTCTCATAATGTAACACCCTCAAATCGGCCCTATGCAAGTTTTAGCCCTTTCTGCCAAACCCGCATAGAAACGATTCAAGGACGCCCACCAGGCACTTTCGTGCGGGTGGAAAAACGAAGTAATACCATTACACAACAGTCCTCGATGGGACCCACAGAACAGATATATATATACAGCACGACTCCAAGAGTCAAGAATACAGATATACACTTCAAAGATCCAAATCACCTTGAAAACGATACAGCGTCCGAGTACGGACAAGATGCAAATGGGGCTAAGAGCCCTGAAGAATAACCAATGGCGTCCATAACCCTGCCCAGGCCAAGCCAGAAGGGTAACCCTGCTAACGACATCGATCTCAAACCTTCTAAAACAAAAGGGGTGCCGACAAAGGGCAAAGGAAAAAGAGGAGCGCCAGTACTGAGGCCAGTACACGGCGAGGCTAGAATTCGGCGGCTCTCGCCTACATACGTATGGTGGACTGAAGCGGCAGCACAGCATGCACTAAACAACCTATAGAGACTCGATACATCTGTCGGCTATTAGAGAGGGGTAAGAAAGACCTATTCGGAATCACCTGATACTAACACCAAACATACCCATCCTGGTATTTCCCCCTCGAGACCAAACGAGGAAGTCGGACCAAGGAACTCACACAGTTGGCAGTTTTACTCATTCCATTATAGTTGCAGCATTTACTAGTCAGATATATAGCATGAGTCATCCTGATAGCATGAGTAGTGGGCAGTTTTAGTTAACAATTCATTGTAGTTGGAACATTTACTAGTCAGATATAATTGTCCTGAGGAATCCCAAAACCCAGCAGTTGTTGGCACTTTTATCACATTCCATTGGAGTTGCAATACTTACTAGACAGGTATAGTATGACACAGATCACCACAAATCCACCAGTTGTTGGCATTTTTATTATCCATTCCATTATAGTTGAAGCTGAATTACTAGTCACATATTAAGTCAAATTTATAGCACTGCTTTAGTTATGCTTGTCTATGATCGAGATACTGTGCTCCAAGTCGTCCATAACCGCGGACACGGCTTTCAGAAAGTTTTACCCTGCAGGGGTGCACAAATAGCAACACACACACGATCAACCTCGGAAAAACCAACTCAAAATCCAATGAGGCTTTCACGACAAAGCAATCACAGGATTCATAAATATTTCAGGGGGCACCCCATTAAGCTACCCGCAACGAAGTTGGCCGGCTCCGAGACGGACCCAAGGTTTGCGCCAATGGCTGTAAATGACTGGAAACCCGAAAGTGTGACTGAGCTTGTCGATACCGCGAAAACACTCCGCAATCCTAAACAGTACAGGTGTTTCACGCACAATCTTAAATAAAGCAGTAAAGTATGGCATAAATACATGATAGTAATAAAGCCCCAAACTACTTTGTGGCCCCAAGAAATAGAAATGAATCAAGCTCTGGCTCAGAGGGGTCCATAAGGCCTCCCGGATGTGGATAGTGCGAATAGTCAAGGAACAGGTATCAAGTACTCGGGGTCCTACGGGACACAAGTGAGCGTGGAAGAACCAAATAACATCTATTGCCCACCGATGCCTCTGTATTAGTTATATCTAGCAATTTAATAGTTATATTTAAAGTCATGCTCATCTCCACCATAAACATCTGCTAGCATTACAACAACTGTGGTACTCGACCACACGAGATCGTACCTGAGCAAGCAACTACGACTCGCAAGGCCAGCTATCTACCAAACAACAGGTATTAGGAGGTGTCCATGGCAATATAGAGGCTACACGGGATATAACTGGTGCACGGAAACTAAAGCATCGCGACACGGATAGCAATAGATCAACAGAAAGAAATAAAGACTATAAATGCAAAATAGGTAGAAAGGGGGAGAATGCTCGCCTGGAAAACACCGCCGACGGATCATATCCGGAGAACTTGTCGATACTCGCATCAACTCATCGGCCTAATCCGCGAAGAAGCAAACACTAGAAGAAACACCGGATGCAAGATTTAATACTACGGCAGAAGATCCGGCATGCTTATAATATGATGCATGGCATGGCACAGATACGATGCAATTAGGCAATATTAAGCGAAACCGGGGTCCCGATAATTAATTACACGGTTCAAGTCATTTAACTACCTCGCAATTTAAATGTTGTTTTAACAAGACAAAACATGGCATCAATTCGCTACGCAAATTTAAATGAAGCCAATATAAGGCTAGAAAAGCCTCGCATATGGTCTCCATATTTAATTTAGGTGAATCATCGAAATAGCCCCGAACACCCACAATACGACATGTGTGCAAGCATAAATAGGTTTAATACAACAAGTATAAAAATTAGGAATAAGATCGGGATCTCACGGTTCCAATCGCTAAGGCGGAGAGGAGATCTTGAGATTTTTGTTGAAGTAGCGAAGTAGCCAAAATAGCGAACACCGGGAAAAACTTGTCGTGGGGTGTCGGCGTTAGACGGCGAAACTTGACGAAAGAGATATTGACAAGGATGTCCGGATGTCGCTCGCACACGGTCAGAAATGTCCCGCCGAGACAACCAACATTGCGCGCTGCAGGAGGCACACGAGCTAGCACCCCACTGGTTGGCAGAAAGAGTGAGGTGAGATGGACCTTGGCAAGGCTGGGCCGGTTCAGGCATATGCTCGAACACCTTACGGGTGTGCGTCGACATAAGAGCAGCACGGGGCCGCTTGGTTGGCAGCTTGCGGGTGCACGCGCATGGAATCAAGGGGAGCAGTTCGGCTAGCGACGCGAGGCGGGGAATTTGGGTGGAGCTACATCTTTTGTTTCCGGCGGTGTCGTCTCCGATGCACACGAGGCGAGGGGAGGTGGTCGGGAGCAGCCGACCCCTGCTGTTGTTGAAGAGGCAAGGTGGGCACGGGCAGGCGATGGAGGTGCTGCTGCCTGTTGAGTGTTGATCGATGTTGGATCGGACAGAAGCGTGTGTCAACGCGGTATTCTGCTGGTGTGCATACATGGGAGAAAGACCCAAGGCGGCAAGGATCTTTAGATACATGCGCATGGTGGAGTAGGGCCATGGACATCGAGTGGAGGCAGCAAGAAATGCTCCAACGCGTGGATCGAGGCCAAGTAAAAATTGATGAATCGGAGATGCTCTAGGGAGAGAATTTTGGCGCGCCACAATTTAATCTGGACATAGCTGCACTGCTCAGAAAGACATGAAGCCCAGGATGAGGAAAAGAACATCGCCTAGTGGAGAAGAGATTGATTAGAATTTTTGGAGAAAAGACAGGGGATTTCGAATCTGATCTTGGCTGAGATTTGGGGGCTAGGGTTAGAGAAGGGAAAAAAAAGGAAAGGGCTATTTATATAGTCTAAAGTAGACTAGATGAGACTAGTTTTGGGCCAAAATATTAGATGGACTTTTTGTCTAATTTTATTTTTAGTGAAATAAGAAAATCTTTATGGTCACGTAACGGACCGGAAAAAAAAATATTATTTTAATTTAAAATAACAAAGAAAGATGATGGCTTAATATATATTAGACCGTATGGATATTTTAGAAAAACAAAATACGGTGTTTAATAAAAATACTTTCGCGCTTAGAAAAATGCAAGAAAAAAATATGCATGATGACATGGCGATGCTCAGATGCAATGTGGCATGATGACATGAACATGCGGTCATAATGATGCAATGCACAAAAAGACAGCAATTTTCTAGTAGTGGTTTTAGCGGGATGCCACACATAAAGAGGTTCCAAAAATTATGGTACTTATTAGCTTTCAGCTCTCATTACCCCTATCATAAGCATCTTGAAGTGATTAAGGTTAAAGTGAACAAACTATGGAGTATATGCTTGACAAAGTATAAGTTTGCAATCTCATGTCCCTTGAATACGAGGGTCGCTCCTCACGCTACTCAAGTTTAGTTAGCGGTAAGTTATTGTCATACTAAGTACATGTGTACCATAGAGAACCGCTAACGGGGTACCCCTTGCACATGATACATGAGCTATCCCATAATAAAAATGACAAGGCAAGCAGGCAATGAGCATCTTAGCAATCTTGTTATTTACCATGGGAAAATGGTGCTTTTTTATCTCTTTCCTCTTTTCTCATCTTTTTTTCTTTTTCTCAATCTCTCTCTTTTTTTATAAGAAGAATGCTTCATAGATATGGTGATGCTGCAAATTTCCACCATGATTAGGCATGGCTTAGGCTAGTGGCCCAGGCATTTCTCTAACACACATATATAATTCCATGGACTTACAAGCTCCCCTTTCATTTCACACCGACGACATCCATAAACAAAAGAGCATGATATCAACTAGGTACAATGTACAAGTGCAATGTTGAAAGCGTTCCCCATGACAACATGGTTTTGCTAATCCCAATGTATAAGTGCAAGCATATACAATATAGATGACACAATGGTTCAAGTTTATTAGGGGCAAGAAAAGTAAAGTGTGCCATCAAATTCGTGAGAGCTTTAATCACTAATTTTTACATAACAAGTTTAATTCGGAAGGTAGATAAAAACATGAATATTGGAATAGCAAATGCTAATAGGTAGGTATGGTGGACTCTTTAGAATAACTTGGTTTTATTTGGAGTTAGATGCATGAGTGGAACTCATACTTGGTATGGAGGCTAGCAAAAGACTGGGAGCGACCAACTAAGAGAACAATAATGGCCATAATCATGCAAAGCGACAAAACATCATTAATTAAAGCATAAAGTGATATTACAAGTCGAAAACTAAATGATCATAGAGGCTATGGTGACTTGGTATAATATTAACATGGTGTGAGCATGCGCCAAGTCAACCCAAATAAAGCATCAAAGGAGAATAACACAATATTATGCTTTTTTATGCTAAAACAAAGCATGATTCTTTCAAGGCATATTAAGAATCTCAAATGTTTGGAACAAGTCATGCTACATCAGTAATCACTAATCATAAGGTCAAAGCAATATCAAACATGACATGATAAAGTCTAGGCCACATTCTAAACAAGCTCCTTTCGTACCACTTATAATCATGAAGCTTCCTACTCTTTTCCAACACCAATCGAAAACTAAATCTAAACGCAGTGCTAGCAAAAGAGAACACTCGCAAGACAACAAGAATGAAAACTAGAGTGTTCTAGGCAATCAAAAACAGAGTGTGTCTCTATCTAAAATAATTGCTGGGATCCAACCAACTTATTGCAGCAAACCAAGCAAAAGAAAACTAAAAAAAAAACAAAGACGCTCCAAGAACAACATAATTGTGCATGAAACAATAAAAATGAAGTGTTTGGAAGTTCCCACCCCCCGGGAACGCCTTTTATGTTTTGTAAAAAATAAACAAAAATGATAGAAACTTCAAAAAAATAATTCCTTTGAGTTGTAGTTAGATTTTAGGGTATAGATCTAGACAAAATTGAAAAACATGAATTTCGATGTATTTTGCAAAAATAGGTCATGGCACGGTAAAACGGCTATAACTTTTGCATACGATGTCGAAAAAAAATCTTTAATCTATCAAAACGATCTTCTTGAAATTTCCTATTCGAATTCAACCACTTGTGGTTGTTCTGGATTTTACAGAATCCCCAAATTCGAAAAGAGTAAAAAGTTATGGCCGAAACAAGATTTTTTCCTGCAAAAAAAATTAAAAAAATATTCGAGGCGCATATCATATTATGCGCCTTGCATAAGTAGAGCCGGATTCAAATTTGAAGCGTGGGCCTACCACACCTACCACCTCTCCTCTTTCTCCTTCTCCTTCTACTCCACATCTCCTCCACCTCTCCTCCTTCTCCTTCTCCTCCACCTCTCCTCCTTCTCCTCCACCTCTCCTTCTCCTCCATCTCTCCTCCTTCTCCCCTTCTCCTCCTCCTCTTCCTCCGGCGACCTTCTGTTCCTCTTCCTCCGGTGTCCTTCTCCTCCTCTTCCTCCGGCATCCTCCTCCTCCTCCTCCGGCGATCACTTCAGCCATTGCCTCCACAACCACACCGACCACCTTCTCCTCCTCCACCTCCGGCGGCCTCATCCTCCTCCACCATCTCCAGCGACCCCATGGCCATGGCCTCCTGCACTTGCCTGCGGTGGTAGGTTGTGGCCACGGGCACGGCCTCCGACGAGCTTCAACGAAAGTCTGGCTAGATCTAGATCTGGCTGCCATTTTTTTTGAAATTCAAAAATAATAGCCGAGGCGCATTTGGATCAATATGCACCTCGCATATGCAAAATATAGGAGGCGCATTCGGATCAATATGCGCCTCGCATATTCTGAGTATGGGAGGCGCATATGATCAATATGTGCCTCGCATATCTAGGATATAGGAGGCACATATGATATGTGTTGGAGATATGCCCAAGAGGCAATAATAAAGTGGTTATTATCATATCTTCATACTTATGATAAATGTTTACATACCATGCTATAATTTTATTAACCGGAAACATTAATACTTGTGTGATTTGTAAACATAAAAGAGTCCCTAGTAAAGCCTCTTATTAAACTAGCTTGTTGGTTAATATATGATCATGGTTTACTGATCATGAACATAGAGATGTTATTAACAACAGGGTCATATCATTAGGAGAATGATGTGATGGACATACTCCTATAGTTAAGCATAGCATAAAGATCAAGTCATTTAATATAGTTCATTTGCTATAAGCTTTCTGATACATAGTAACCTAATTCCTTTGACCATGAGATCATGCATATCACCTTTACTGGAAGGATGCTTTGATGACATCAAACACCACACCGTAACAGGGTGGCTATAAAGGTGGCATTGAGTGTTCGGAAAGTATTGGTTGAGACACATGGATCAAGAGTGGGATTTGTCCATCCATATGACGGATAGATATACTCTGGGCCCTCTCGGTGGAATGTCATCCAATTAGCTTGCAACCATGTGACTGGCTCACAAGGGATCACATATCACGGGAACGAGAAAAGAGTACTTATCAGTAACGAGGTTGAACTAGGTATGCAGAGATACCGACGATCATAACCTCGGATAAGTAAAATATCGTGAGACAAAGGGAAATTGGTATCGTATGTAAGTGGTTCATTCGATCGCAAAGTAATCGTAGAAATATGGGGGAGCCATATGAATTTCCAGATTCCTCTATTGGTTATTGATCGGAGAAGTGTCTCGATCATGTCCGCATAATTCACGAACCGTAGGGAGACACACTTAAGGATTCGATGTTGTTGAGTAGTTATGGAATGATGAGTAAGAGACCGAATGTTGTTCGGAGTCTCGGATGGGATCCGGGATATCACGAGGAGATTCGGAATTGTCCGTAGAATAAGATTCATATAGGGAAAGTCCTGTTTCGGAGTTGGGGAATGGTTCCGGTGTTTTCATCGGGAATGTTCTAGAATGTTCCAGAATGTCCGGCACTCCGAAAGGGGGGGAGGGTACATGAATGTGTCATTACAAGTTGGAATGATTGCATCATGTACTAAGTGTCATCGCTGTCCAAAATAAAGGTTTTATTCAAATCCTAGTTTGAAAAGTCAAACGGCTAGTTTGAAAAGTCAAACGGCATTTTTTGGAAAGAGGAGGAAGAGGTGAAATCGAGTTGGGGAGGGAGTCCTCCTCCCCAAGCCGGTGCACCACCCAAGACGAGTTGGGGAGGGACTCCACTCCCTCCCCTTGGCCGCCGGCCCCTCCACCTATATAAGGAGGGGCAGGGCTCCCTCCTAGTACACACAAGTCCCTCTCCTCTAAAACCTAAACCCTAGCCACAGCCTAGGGATTTCTCCCAAGCCGTCAAGTTAGAGCTTCTAATTGCCATAGCCTCCGATTTAGAGCCTTCTAATTGGTGTGTCTAAACCGTAGATCACCAAAGCTCTCTCATACTCCACCATACTCGCTCCGGCTTAAGGCGAAGCCCTGCGAGATCTCCCCTCTACTTCCGGTACCACGCCACAGCCGCAGAATCGCGAGGAGAGTGCTACAACCTCCGCTGCCTACTGGAACAAGGGAGAGGAAGGTCTTCATCAAGTACCGAACGTGTGACCGACTGCGGGAGCGCTGCCGGAACGCAGCGCCGGAAGGATCGTCTATGCGATCTTGAGATCGGCAAGTGTACGACTACATCACCCACGAGAATCTGCTCTCGTTAACCGCTTTGGAATCTTCGAGGGTGAGTTCCTCTATCGACTCGTTGCTACAATCTAGTAGATAGATCTTGGCTTGATCATAGATTAGATCTTGATTGTGTGTTCATGCGGTAGAAAATTTTGTTTTCCATGCTACGAACCCCTACAGTGGTATCAGAGCCGTGTCTATATGTAGATCTCATTGCGAGTAGAACACAATGGTCATTGTGGGCATTGATGCTTTTATTGTCGATTGCTTCTTGTGTACTTTGCATCTTGCGGTATGTTGGGATGAAGCGCCCGCTAACCTTACATGACATCGCTCATGAGACTTGCTCCACACTTGACATGCAACTTGTATTGCATAAGTGGCTTTGCGGGTGACTGTTTTCTCCTAGCATAGTTAAGATCCAATTTACAACGGGTGATTAACAATACTAGTATCAATGTTGTGGTTCATGTTCGTAAGTTAGAACGACACTTATTGAAAGCCCCAAACCACGTAAAACATGCAAAGAAAATTAGAGGCGTCTAACTTTGTTTTGCAGGGGTGTGCAGTGATGTGATATGGCCATGATTGTGATTATATATGATGTATGCAATGTTCCTTATTGTAAGCAATCGCAGGAGCCATATGGTTGTCTTTAATTTCTGTTAAGACCCGCGTTCTATTCAAAGTAGTTGTAATAGTTGAAGCTGGTGGACGACAACCATGAAGAAGCATCATTGACCTTGATGCTATGCCGGTGATGATGGAGATCATGTTCGTGCTTGAAGATGGAGATCGGAAGCACAAAGAAGAAAGGCCATATCATATCACATATTATGAATTGCATGTGATGTTAATCCTTTATGCATCTTGTATTGCTTAGTAGACGAAGGTAGCATTATAAGATGATCCCTCATGCACATAAATTTCAAGTTCTAAAGTGTTCACCCTTAGTATGCACCGTTGCTAAAGCTTGTTGTTTCGAAGCACCACGTGATGATCGGGTGTGTTAGATTCCGCAAGTGTATACAACGTAAGCAAGCCAGATTTGCTTATGCGGAAGCTAAGGTTTGATCTTGATGAGCCTAGCATGTACAGACATGGTCTCAGGAACACGGATCACCGAAAGGTAAAGCATGAATCATATAGTAGATATGATGAACATGTCGATTGTTCGCCATTGAAACTATATCAACTCTCGTGATGATCGGTTTTGATATGGTGGATTTGGTTCGTGTGATCACTAAAACAATGTGAGGGATGTTGTTTTGTGTAACACCCTCAGAATCGGCCCTATGCAAGTTTTAGCGAAACCCGCCAAACCTGCATAGAAACGATTCGAAGGTGCCCACCAGGCACTTTCGTGCGGGTGGAAAACGAAGTAATAACATTACACAACAGTCCTCGATGGGACCCACAATGAGATATATAACAAATGACTCCAAGAGTCAAGAATACAGATATACGGTACAAAGATTCAAAGCACCTTGAAAACAATAGAGCGTCCGACTACGGACAAGATGCAAATGGGGCTAAGAGCCCTGAAGAATAACCAATGGCGTCCATAACCCTGCCCAGGCCAAGCCGGAAGGGTAACCCTGCTAACGACGTCGATCTCAAAACCTGCTTAAACAAAAGGGGTGCCGACAAAGGGCAAAGGAAAAAGAGGAGCGTCAGTACTGAGGCCAGTACACGGCGAGGCTAGAATTCGGCGGTCCTCGCCTACATAGGTATGGTGGACTGAAGCGGCAGCGGCAACATGCTCTAAACAACCTATAGAGACTCGATACAACTGTCGGCTATCAGAGAGGGATAAGAAAGATCTATTCGGAACCAACCTGATTCTAACACCAAACAATCCCATCCTGGTATTCCCCCTCGAGACCAAAAGAGGAAGTCAACCGAGGAACTCACACAGTTGGCAGTTTTATTTATTCAGTTATCGTTGCAGCAATTACTAGTCAGGTGTAGATAGTCATCCTGATAAAATAAGCAGTGGGCACTTTTAGTTAACCATTCCGTTATAGTTGCAACAATTACTAATCAGGTACAGATAGCATGAGATAAACCCAAAACCCAGCAGTTGTTGGTACTTTTATTTAGCCATTCCGTTGTAGTTGAAATACTTACTAGTCAGGTACAATGGTCGCAAGCGACGCCCAAACAAGCAATTGTTGGCAGTTTTATTTAGCCATTCCATTATAGTGAAGCTGATTACTAGTCATTATAAAGTCAAATTGATAGCAATAAACTTTAGTTATAGTTGTCTATGATCGAGATACTGTGCTCCAAGTCGTCCATAACCGCGGACACGGCTTTCAGAAAGTTTTAACCCGCCGGGTGCACAAATAGCAACACACACTGATATGCCTCGAAAACCAAATCAAAACCCAACGAGGCAGTCACGACAAAGCGATCACAGATTCAGAATATTTCAGGGGCCACCCCATTGAGTAGACCAAGAACGAAGCTAGTGACTCGAGGCGGACTCAAGGTTTGCGCCAATGGCTGTGGAACGATCGGGAACCCAAAACTGGGCTTGTCGACACCACGAAAAACACTCCGCTTACCTAAACAAAGACAAAGGTGCTATCCATCGCACAATTTAAATAAAGCAAAGAAAGCATGGCATAAGTACAGATAGTAAAATAAAACCTCAAACTAGTTTGTGGCCCCAAGAAATAAGAATGAATCAAGCTCGCCTGGGGGTCCATAAGCCTCCCGGATGTGGATAGCGATAAATCAAGGAACAGTATCAAGCACTCGGGGTCCCACGGACACAAGTGGGCGTTCGGAAACCAAATATTATCTATCACCCACCGATGCCTCTGCTTATTTCAATTTTAGTTGTTAAACAGGAATTAAAGTGAGCGATAAGTAAAACTATGATCATCTCCAACATCAACATGCGGCAATACATCAGAAACTGTGGCACTGGACGACACGCAACATCACTTGAGCAAGCGACTACGACGCGCAAGTCCAACTATCTACCAAACAACAGGTAATAGGAGGTGTCCAGGGCAATATAAGGCTGCAAGGGATATCACGGGTACGAAAACTAGAGCATCGCAACACAGATAGCAAGAGATCAACAGGAGGGAATAAATACTATAAAAGTAAGATAGGTAGAAAGGAGGGAGGTGCTCGCCTGAAAAACATTGCCGAAGGTGCAACCGAAGATCGGGGCGAAGCTCACATCAACTCAACGGCCCAATCCGCGAAGAAGCAAAACACTAGAATAAACACCGGATGCACTATTTAAGATTACGGCAGAAGATCGGCATGATGCATGCATGATGCATGACATGGCAAAGGTGCGATGCAATTAGGTCAATATTAAGCGGAACCGGGGTCCCGACAGATAATTAAATGGTTCAAGTTATTTATCTACCCCGCAAATTAAATGTTGTCATAACAGGGCAGAGGATAGTACCGGGTTCGCTACACAAGTTTAAATGAGGCCAATATGAGACTAGATTTGCCCGCATATGGGCCCCATATTTAATTATAAGGTGAATCGGCATAAGGCCCCCAAACCAATGATATGCATGCGAGTATGACAATTTAATATGCAACAATTTGTATTATATTATAAAATAGGGTTCGGGAAAAGGTTCACACATGAGAGGGTCTCGACGCACTTGGGGTTCCGAGGGTTCGGGTCGGTCTCGTGGTCCAGGGTTCGACGGGACGTTCTCGGCTCCGGGGTCGTTCTCGAATTACAGGGGTAGATCTTGGCGCATCCGTGGTCTTCGGGTCACGTTGACGGTCATGGCGTCCTTGTTGGAGAACTCGAGGTCGATGGCGAACTTGTCCGGTACCGGGGTTCTTGTCGGGGTCCTCGGCTTCGGGCGCCGGGCGTCAGTAGATCTTGGCGATTCCTTGGTTTTCGGGTTCGGCCCTTGGCGTCATGGTGGTCGATGACGAACTTGTCGGATGGCATGTTCTTCGGAAGATCTTGGCGTTTCCTGACGACGATCTTAGCGGAACACAAAGGTTCTCGGCTTGCGACGGCATCTCCCGAAGGTCTTGTTGTTGGGATGGCTTTCGTCCTCTAGGCAGGGTACATACCGCCACCACAGAACCCACGCATCAAAGCAACATCCCCAAAGCACCAGACGCCACATCCAACGCCGACGACGCCGCTGGCGTTCGCCAGAGTGGTACCTCAGCGCAGACGGAAGGGTGGCCTCGCCGCGAGACGAGGGCCGACGGCCGAGAGGGACGAGCCGCCGGCGGCGCTAAGGAGGCGCGCCGAGGCGGTGGACGTGGAGGGCGGCGCAGGCTGGGCGGGACGAGGGGGCGCTATGGCGCGGCCTGGCCGGAGGCGGCCGGGACGGGAGGATGGGGCCGGCAAGGCGGCGCTGTTGGCGAGGGGTCTGGCCGGAGGGGAAGATGGGGAAGGGAGGAGAACGGGCAGGCGGATGCGTGAGAGGAAGACGGGCGGCGACGGGAGGCCTGGGACGGGCGGGGGCTCGAGCGGCCGGAGGGCGAGGGCAGCGACGCTGGGCCTGGGCGACGGCCGGAGGGACGCGGGAGGCCGGCGAGGCTGGGGAGGGAGGAGAGGCCGCGGAGCAGAGAGGAGGGAGGAGGGGAGCGGCGGCGTCGGGTGAGGGTGCGGGGAGGGAGAGGAGCGCGTGGGGAAGGTGGGGGCGCGCGGGGTGGGCCACGGCTGCGGGTGGGGCCAGAGCGGCAGGCGTGCGTGTGTGGTGTTGTGTGGGTGTGTTGGGCTGGGGAGAGAGAGGAGAGAGAGAGAGGGGGTGGAGGAGGGTGGCCAAGTGGCGGCTGCTGGTTGGAGGGGAGAGGGAGATAGGTGAGGTGGCAGCAGGTTATTGGCCAGGGTGAGGTGGAGGCTGGGTGTGGGTAGAATAGGACTGGTAGGTTTAGGAATTTAGGTGGACCGCTTTTATTCGGGTGGTCGCTCGGTCGAATCGGCCTGCTCGACCGCCCCACTAAAATAATTAACTATTTTATTTATTTCAAACATGGCTTTTGCAAACCGATAGCATAAAAACAAAATAATCCGGAGACCCGGTTTTGGCGCTTGAATAAAGACGCGCTTTAGAAAACAAATTAGGTTTTCCCGAAAATAGTTTTATGCAAGCAAATGCAAGATGATGACGATGCTCAAATGCAATGTGGCATGATGACATGAGCATGCGGCCATGACGATGTAATGCACAAAAACAACGCGATTTTCTAGTAGTGGTTTTGCGGGATGCCACAATTCGACACCACTAACAATGGATCTCGCCCTCGAGATCCGCCTCATGGTACCGGAAGGGAGGTCGGCGATCTGCATCTTCTCGCTTCGTAGATCCGCGACACCACTAACAAGAGGTTGTTGTCCGCGATCGCCGAGAGAACACTCGGGAACAAAAGGTCAAGGTAGAGGTATCCACAAATAAAGCCACCTCTAACTTCCATGGACGGAGTAAACCGCTGGATCCACCGATTCGACGACAAGAGCGAATGATAAGAGTAGTCGGATGGTGATCAGTCCATCGCGACCCAAACCATTACTCCGCACCTAATAGGCGGATTATGCAACCAACTCTCGAATTAGATCAAGATCTCGACAAGAGGTTCGAACAAAGGAGTGATGCGCATCAGCATCGGATCTGCGAGATGATGTCGTCGCGTCGGAAAACACCGGAAAGCACAAACAAGGAACAAAGAATGGTACCACAGATAAAGGATTCCTCGGATAGCATGAAGGCCAGAGGTAGCAACACCGTTACCAAAGAGGAAGCGAAAACCCTGAAGGTATGACAAAAAACCCCACCACGAGAATTCCTGGACTCGAAGAAAAGATAAGAGAGCAGATTCAAAACACGTCAAGATAAGAGGAGAATAGCAGAGGGGTAAGGAGTAAAAATCAGACCTAATCAGAACTATCCAACCGCTTTTTGCAAAAATAGTTTTGACACTCTACTCGGCCGTTAGCTAGGTTATCCTACAGTTGGACTTAGGGGTATCGCAACCGAGCTCTGATACCACTCTGTAACACCCTCAGAATCGGCCCTATGCAAGTTTTAGCGAAACCCGCCAAACCTGAATAGAAACGATTCGAAGGTGCCCACCAGGCACTTTCGTGCGGGTGGAAAACGAAGTAATAACATTACACAACAGTCCTCGATGGGACCCACAGAACAGATATATATAAATGACTCCAAGAGTCAAGAATAGAGATATCGGGTACAAAGATTCAAAGCACCTTGAAAACAATAGAGCGTCCGACCACGGACAAGATGCAAATGGGGCTAAGAGCCCCAAGAATAACCAATGGCGCCCATAACCCTGCCCAGCCAAGCCGGAAGGGTAACCTGCTAACGACGCCGATCTCAAAACCTGCTTAAACAAAAGGGTGCCGACAAAGGGCAAAGGAAAAAGAGGAGCGTCGATCGAGGCCAAGACACCATGAGGCTAGAATTCGCGGCCCTCGCCTACATAGGTATGGTGGATGAAGCGCAGCGGCAACATGCTCTAAACAACCTATAGAGACTCGATACAACCGCGGCTATCGAGAGGGATAAGAAAGATCTATTCGAACCAACCTGATTCTAACACCAAACAATCCCATCTGGTATTCCCTCGAGACCAAAAGAGGAAGTCAACCGAGGAACTCACGCTTGGCGCTTTATTTATTCGCTTATCGCTGCAGCAATTACTAGTCGTGTGTAGATAGTCATCCCGATAAAATAAGCAAGCACTTTTAGTTAACCATTCCGTTATAGTTGCAACAATTACTAATCAGACATAATAGCATGAGATAAACCCAAAACCCAGCAGTTGTTGGTACTTTTATTTAGCCATTCCGTTGTAGTTGAAATACTTACTAGTCAGGTACAATGGTCGCAAGCGACGCCCAAACAAGCAATTGTTGGCAGTTTTATTTAGCCATTCCATTATAGTGAAGCTGATTACTAGTCATTATAAAGTCAAATTGATAGCAATAAACTTTAGTTATAGTTGTCTATGATCGAGATATCAGGCTCCAAGTCGTCCATAACCGCTGACACGGCTTTGAAAGTTTTAACCCGCCGGGTGCACAAATAGCAACACACACTGATATGCCTCGAAAACCAAATCAAAACCCAACGAGGCAGTCACGACAAAGCGATCACAGGATTCAGAATATTTCAGGGGCCACCCCATTGAGTAGACCAAGAACGGTTAGCTGACCGAGGCGGACTCAAGGTTTGCGCCAATGGTCGTGAACGATCGGGAACCCAAAGCTGGGCTTGTCGACACCGCGAAAACACTCCGCTTACCTAAACAAAGACAAAGGTGCTATCCATCGCACAATTTAAATAAAGCAGTAAAGCATGGCATAAGTACAGGATAGTAAAATAAAACCTCAAACTAGTTTGTGGCCCCAAGAAATAAGAATGAATCAAGCTCTGGCTCAGGGGGGTCCATAAGCCTCCCGGATGTGGATAGCGCGATAAATCAAGGAACAGGTATCAAGCACTCGGGGTCCTACGGGACACAAGTGGGCGTTCGGAAACCAAATATTATCTATCACCCACCGATGCCTCTGCTTATTTCAATTTTAGTTGTTAAACAGGAATTAAAGTGAGCGATAAGTAAAACTATGATCATCTCCAACATCAACATGCGGCAATACATCAGAAACTGTGGCACTGGACGACACGCAACATCACTTGAGCAAGCGACTACGACGCGCAAGTCCAACTATCTACCAAACAACAGGTAATAGGAGGTGTCCAGGCAATATAAGGCTGCAAGGGATATCACGCACGAAAACTAGAGCATCGCAACACGGATAGCAAGAGATCAACAGGAGGGAATAAATACTATAAAAGTAAGATAGGTAGAAAGGAGGGAGGTGCTCGCCTGAAAAACATTGCCGAAGGTGCAACCGAAGATCGGGGCGAAGCTCACATCAACTCAACGGCCCAATCCGCGAAGAAGCAAAACACTAGAATAAACACCGGATGCACTATTTAAGATTACGGCAGAAGATCGGCATGATGCATGCATGATGCATGACATGGCAAAGGTGCGATGCAATTAGGTCAATATTAAGCGGAACCGGGGTCCCGACAGATAATTAAATGGTTCAAGTTATTTATCTACCCCGCAAATTAAATGTTGTCATAACAGGGCAGGATAGTACCGGTTCGCTACACAAGTTTAAATGAGGCCAATATGAGACTAGATTTGCCCGCATATGGGCCCCATATTTAATTATAAGGTGAATCGGCATAAGGCCCCAAACCAATGATATGCATGCGAGTATGACAATTTAATATGCAACAATTTGTATTATATTATAAAATAGGGTTCGGGAAAAGGTTCACACATGAGAGGGTCTCGACGCACTTGGGGTTCCGAGGGTTCGGGGTCGGTCTCAGGGTCCAGGGTTCGACGGGACGTTCTCGGCTCCGGGGTCGTTCTCGAATTACAGGGGTAGATCTTGGCGCATCCGTGGTCTTCGGGTCACGTTGACGGTCATGGCGTCCTTGTTGGAGAACTCGAGGTCGATGGCGAACTTGTCCGGTACCGGGGTTCTTGTCGGGGTCCTCGGCTTCGGGCGCCGGGCGCCGTGAGATCTTGGCGATTCCTTGGTTTTCGGTTCGCCTTGGCGTCATGGTGGTCGATGACGAACTTGTCGGATGGCATGTTCTTCGGAAGATCTTGGCGTTTCCTGACGACGATCTTAGCGGAACACAAAGGTTCTCGGCTTGCGACGGCATCTCCCGAAGGTCTTGTTGTTGGGATGGCTTTCGTCCTCTAGGCATGGTACATACTCGGCCACCACAGAACCCACGACCGAAAGCAACATCCCCAAAGCACCCGTACTGCCACATCCAACGCCGACGACGCCGCGGCGGCTGCTCGAGCGGACCACACTGCCAGGGTGGCCTCAGCGCAGACGGACGGAAGGGCTGGCCCCCGCGAGACGGAGGGCCGACGCGGCCGGAGGGGACGAGCTCGGCCGGCGGCGCTTGGCGGAGGCGCGCCGGAGGGGCGGTGGACGGTGGAGGGCGAGCAGGCTGGGCGCGGGGACGGCGAGGGGGGCGCTGCGGCGGCGCGCGCCTGGCCGGAGGCGGCTCGGGACGGGGAGGATGGGGCCGAAGCGGGCGAGCGCGCGGTTGGCGAGGGGGTCGGTGGCCGGAGGGGAAGATGGGGGAAGGGGAGGGAGAACGGCGGCGAGGCGGATGCAGGAGAGGAAGACGGGGCGGCGACGGGGAGGCTCGGGGACGAGGGGCTCGGCGACGGGCGAGGCCTGGGGCGCCGGCCGGAGGGACGCGGGAGGCCGGCGAGGCTGGGGAGGGAGGAGAGGCATGGAGCAGAGGAGGGAGGAGGAGCGCAAGGCTGGGTGTGGGTGGGGGGAGGGATCGGAGCGCGTGGGTAAGGTGGGGGCGCGCGGGGTGGGCCACGGCTGCGGGTGGGGCCAGAGCGCAAAGGCGTGTGTGGTGTTGTGTGGGTGTGTTGGGCTGGGGTGCGAGTGGAGCGCGCGAGCGGGGGGGGAGGTGGGTGGCCAAGTGGCGGCTGCTGGTTGGAGGGGAGAGGGAGATAGGTGAGGTGGCAGCAGGTTATTGGCCAGGGTGAGGTGGAGGCTGGGTGTGGGTAGAATAGGACTGGTAGGTTTAGGAATTTAGGTGGACCGTTTTTTTATTCCGGGGGTGGTCGTTCGGGTCGAATCGGCCCGTTCGACTGCCCCACTAAAAATAATTAACTATTTTATTTATTTCAAACATGGCTTTTGCAAACCGATAGCAGACAAAACAAAATAATCCGGAGACCCGGTTTTGGCGTTTGAATAAAGACGGTGCGTTTAGAAAACAAATTAGGTTTTCCCGAAAATAGTTTTATGCAAGCAAATGCAAGATGATGACGATGCTCAAATGCAATGTGGCATGATGACATGAGCATGCGGCCATGACGATGTAATGCACAAAAACAACGCGATTTTCTAGTAGTGGTTTTGCGGGATGCCACATTTTGAGTGGGAGTTCACCTAGATTAATTTAATTATTAATTAGAACTCAATTTATCATAAATTAAATCAAAGTGAATTTGCATAGTTGTTGTAGTCATTGGCATCCGTTTACCACCTTGCGCTTAGTTATAATTGAGATGATAGAACTATAGAATTCTGGTTAGTTACTTTACGAACTGGTATCGTATTGTTTTGAAGTGTTAATCTAAAGTTTAAAAGTCCTATTGCAAACTTTCAAGAAGTTCCGTTACTCCATGAAGTTTAATAATTGGTATTAAATCAAGAGTGACAATTCCAAGTGTTAGTGTATGAGTATCGTGTTTGTCTCCATGATTCTTGATATTCAAAGGATTGTCTTAATATCAAGGTTATCTAGGATCTGAAAGAGTTGTTTCAGAAACCATGATGTGTGGAAGATATTGTGATATCTGAAACGAAGTTTTGGTTGCAACATGATAGAGTATAATATGGCAAAGTTCATGTTTCTCATATTTTGATGAGAATTTGCAAAGGTTGGAGACACTTGTTGTCCTAATCCTCCAAAAGGTTTTGGATAGCAACATTATACTCGTAATTCATCGTTATAAGCTAAAAGTAGCTTGATCATGGACGATTCCATGATAAAGATGAATATTTGATGTAGGTAAAATGTTTACTACACCAAGAGATTACTAAAGAAATGAATTTGAAAGAACACCAAACATTTGATGATGGTGATCTACTTCAAAGTGCAAGTCCAAAGACATTGGTATTTAACTATACACCCTTTGGACTATGTGTCATATGTATGACTCCACTATTGATGTTGATAGATTCTTTCAAAAAGAAAAAGAAATACTGAAAGAGAATCTCTTAAATATATGGCAGAAAAGAAAAGACTAGAATTGTTCAGTTTAAGTATATAGATGATATACATGTTATGGCTGTATTCTTTGCTTATTAAACAATGTGGTTCTTAAGTATTTGATACTGAATTTGTTGGTGTGAATTGTCATACGAAACAACAGAATTCATGAATTACAATGGCCTAAGTAACTAGCAAAAGAATATGTGATGATGTTCATCGAGAACAAATAAAAGGGTTATTGTGTTACTCGTTAAACATCAAAGATTGCCTTCAAGATTTGTTTAGCAAGTATTATGAGACCAAAAGGGTTGTTCAAATAATTACCGTAATCCATAAAAGATGGATGATTCACAAATCTCGTTGGAGAAATCACATCTATAAAACTAGTGCTAAAGATGTCGAAAGACAAATTGATTAAATGATCACTTAGGGAGTGACATCGCCGTTTAAATTATATTGAAAAGAAAACATGAAGAAACTCCATGTGGATGGAATTTTGCAGTCTTTTGATTTTGATCAAATAACGTTTGTGAAAACTTTTCTAGAGATAATTAAAACTTCGTTCATAGGCCAAAAGGAAACGAATGACTAGCTTATTGGAACTTGTACATATTGTTGTATGAAATCCATTATATGTAGTCAAGAGCGATGGATTTCAACTTCATATGCTTTCTCCGAAAATTTGAGTGAATATATGAATATTTACTTAATAAGGATGAAGTATGAAACATTTTGAAAAAGTTCAAAGTCTTTCAAGATGAAGTGCAAAATCATTGTAATAAGAATATAAATAGTTTATGATAAAGATCATAAAGGAAGATATTTGAGTTACAAGTTTAGCATAATACCTAAGATTTAAGGAATCGCTCAGGATTTGCATTTCCCGAAACACCATAAGAGTATGGAGCGTTCGAGATATGTAATTAAACCTTGTTTGACATGGTGAGATCGAAGGTGTAATACACAAAACTGCCATAATATTTTAAAGATTAAAAGCTTTAGAGACTACCGTTTTCCACTGAAAAGAGCTCCATCATAATCCGCTGAAATGACACCATATAAAGTTATGGTTTGGGATAAAACCCAAGTAGTCCTTTCTTAAACATTGGTATGCTATGCATAAGAAAGATGTTTGCAACCAAAGTCAGATGAACCTGTCTTTGTTAAGTATTCCTCCAAAACACCGGAGACAAAAGTGTTTGTCGCTTAGAACGTCAAGTTTCTTTGAGAAGGAATTTTTCGTGAAAAGTTAAGTGGGAGGACAATAGAACTTTGATAAGGTTAAAAGAACCTTAGCTATATGTGCAAAGTTGCGCAGTGCCGAAAAGTGTTCCGGAGGCAGCAACAATGCTCATGGCTCACGTGCCTCAAAGATTGTGGCCACGGAGGTCTAAGTTTCTATTGAACCAAGTAGGTCGAATAAACAATCAAATACCAAGATTTGAGGGTTGAATCATTATTTGAGAATAATGAACAGACTACATGCAAAGAAGTGATGATGGGCCCTGACTCCGTCAAATGGCTTGAAGCCATAAAATCCGTGATAGTTCCATACACGAGAAATCAAGTTTTGAACTTGAAGGACCCTCGAGAAAGGTGTAAGACCTTACAGTTGTGTTTGGATCTATAAAGAAATAGACATGGATGTTTTCACATCTATGAAATAGTCGACATGTTGGGAAAGAGTTCACAAAATGTTCAAAGGTTGACTATGACAAGATTTGATCTTTCATAGTGATATTTAGTCTAAACGGATTAATGTAGTAACCACTACATATAATTTTGTTATATGGTAGTTGAATAAACAAATCAAGTTCTTCTAATAGAATTATTACCTAGGACATGTGCATAACACGGTCCATAGGGTTTTGTTAATTCAAAGGATGCTAAAAGCATATGTAAACTTCAATAGTTGAAGTGAGCATCGCGGAGTTGGAATCTTCACTATGATGAAACTGTTAAAGGAGTTTAAAAGTTCATTAGAGACGATGAAGATGCTTGCGTTTGCAAGAAATTAAGTGGGAGCGCTAAGACATGTTTCTAATACATTATGTGGAAGACATATTGTTGATTGGAAATAATGTATCTTTTATTAACACATATTAAGAATTTCATCCCGATGAAAGACTTAGGCAAAAACCCAAATATTTGGCATCAATTGACGCTAATATGGTTGTGCCAGAAGTACATAGACGAGATATTGAATGAGTTCAATATAGAAACTACAAGAAAGGTTCTTGTCGCACAGAAAGGATCGAAAGAGTACGATGTTGATGATATATTCAAGTGTATTGACATTTGGTAAAGTGAAACATAGATTCAAGTATAGATTGATACTTGATGTATGAAATCACAAAGAGTATTTATATCAATCATACTGTGATATGTACAAATCCAGATATGTCCTATGCTCTAAATGTTATGAGCATATACCAGAATGATTCATAAGATGATCATTGGACGATAGTAAGGATATTCTTATGATCTTTTGGAAGAACTAAGAGTATATTATTTGTAGAAGTGACAAATAGATGGTTAGTTCATTGTAAATATACTACATTGATACTAGTTTTGTCACAGAGTACAAATTAAGTTTATCTCAATCTAAACTAAGGGTGGCATAATATAATGGAAAGTAAGTTCCATAATGGATTTGGATGAGTTCCAAAGTTAAGACATTGTGACAGATACTACAACAAAAGGCTAAGTATATGACTGCTATAATAGCAGCTAAAGAGGGCATTTGTGTCAAGTAGTTTGTTGTCAAACTAGGTGTAGTTCACAGCGGGATAATACTATGAAGATATATTGTACGACAATATTATCAACATGTTTTAACCCCAAAGAACTAAAGGTCTCACCGAAGGACCAAATTTATACAAAGCCATCTCATTAAAGAATGAGTGATGCGTAGAGACGCAAAGAAATGCAATTACACACGGACCTGGAAGTGTCAGATTCGGAGATCAGTTGACCACTTGCAAACGTGTACATACAACACCGGAAAGCCATAGGTGTTGAATACACAAAGGTTTGAAACTAGATTATTGACTCTAGTGCAAGTGGGAGACTGTTGGAGATATGCCCAAGAGGCAATAATAAAGTGGTTATTATCATATCTTCATACTTATGATAAATGTTTACATACCATGCTATAATTGTATTAACCGGAAACATTAATACTTGTGTGATTTGTAAACATAAAAGAGTCCCTAGTAAAGCCTCTTGTTAAACTAGCTTGTTGGTTAATATATGATCATGGTTTCCTGATCATGAACATAGAGATGTTATTAACAACAGGGTCATATCATTAGGAGAATGATGTGATGGACATACTCCTATAGTTAAGCATAGCATAAAGATCAAGTCATTTAATATAGTTCATTTGCTATAAGCTTTCTGATACATAGTAACCTAATTCCTTCGACCATGAGATCATGCATATCACCTTTACTGGAAGGATGCTTTGATGACATCAAACACCACACCGTAATAGGGTGGCTATAAAAGTGGCATTGAGTGTTCGGAAAGTATTGGTTGAGACACATGGATCAAGAGTGGGATTTGTCCATCCATATGACGGATAGATATACTGGGCCCTCTGTGGAATGTCATCCAATTAGCTTGCAAGCATGTGACCGCTCACAAGGGATCACATATCACGGGAACGAGAAAAGAGTACTTATCAGTAACGAGGTTGAACTAGGTATGCAGAGATACCGACGATCATAACCTCGGATAAGTAAAATATCGTGAGACAAAGGGAAATTGGTATCGTATGTAAGTGGTTCATTCGATCGCAAAGTAATCGTAGAAATATGTGGGAGCCATATGAATTTCCAGATTCCTCTATTGGTTATTGATCGGAGAAGTGTCTCGATCATGTCCGCATAATTCACGAACCGTAGGGAGACACACTTAAGGATTCGATGTTGTTGAGTAGTTATGGAATGATGAGTAAGAGACCGAATGTTGTTCGGAGTCTCGGATGGGATCCGGGATATCACGAGGAGATCCAGAATGGTCCGGAGAATAAGATTCATATAAGGAAAGTCTCGTTTCGGAGTTGGGGAATGGTTCCGGTGTTTTCATCGGGAATGTTCTAGAATGTTTCGGAATGTCCGGCACTCCGAAAGGGGGGGAGGGTACATGAATGTGTCATTACAAGTTGGAATGATTGCATCATGTACTAAGTGTCATTGCTGTCCAAAATAAAGGGTTTATTCAAATCCTAGTTTGAAAAGTCAAACGGCTAGTTTGAAAAGTCAAACGGCATTTTTTGGAAAGAGGAGGAAGAGGTGAAACCGAGTTGGGGAGGGAGTCCTCCTCCCCAAGCCGGCGCACCACCCAAGCCGAGTTGGGGAGGGACTCCACTCCCTCCCCTTGGCCGCCGGCCCCTCCACCTATATAAGGAGGGGCAGGGCTCCCTCCTAGTACACACAAGTCCCTCTCCTCTAAAACCTAAACCCTAGCCACAGCCTAGGGATTTCTCCCAAGCCGTCAAGTTAGAGCTTCTAATTGCCCTAGCCTCCGGTTTAGAGCCTTCTAATTGGTGTGTCTAAACCCTAGATCACCAAAGCTCTCATACTCCACCATACTGCCTCCGGCTTAAGGCAAGCCTGAGATCTCCCTCTACTTCCGGTACCACGCCAGGCCGGAATCGCGAGGAGAGTGCTACAACCTCCGCCGCTGGAACAAGGAGAGGAAGGTCTTCATCGAGTATTGAACGTGACCGATCATGGAGTGTCGCCGAACGCAGCGCCGAAGGATTGTCACGCGATCTTGAGATCGGCAAGTGTATGACTACATCACCCACGAGAATCGCTCGTTAACCGCTTTGGAATCTTCGAGGGTGAGTTCCTCTATCGACTCGTTGCTACAATCTAGTAGATAGATCTTGGCTTGATCATAGATTAGATCTTGATTGTGTGTTCATGCGGTAGAAATTTTTTGTTTTCCATGCTACGAACCCCTACAATATGTGCCTCACATAACAAATACTAGAGGCGTGACGCTAGAGGCGCATATCATATGGGCCTTGGATAGGGTTTTCGGTGTGCCTCAGGTAGGGTTTTCCCTAGTAGTGACGGCATCGATCTTCTACATCCGATATTATACTTTTGTTTCAATTTTGCCTCATTTATTTTATCGAATCATGCCTCATGAACATGATGACCTTGTCCATAAGACACCATCTTGCTCGGGGACGAGCAAGAATCTAGCTTGGGTAAGTTCATGAGTCCAAAATTGATGCATATCTAAGGATATAAATTATTCATATTTTCACTCATTACATGTTACATCTATCTATAACTATGCCTATTGTGTATGATTATTAGTTTTCCTTCATTTCCACATGGGCTTTGCACAATATTAGTTTTATTAGGATTTTATTACCTTTTTCTTGTTTTTGATTTGTGTGTAGATGCTATGGAGAATCATGGATAAAAGGAGCAAAGAGGATTCAATATGGAGGAGTTGCAGGCACTAGACTTAGCCATTTGAGGGGATGAAGAAGTGAGTTTTTCCATCAACTTCAAATGAATATCCAAGGCCATGGTTTTTTAGCCCTCGTCCATACAAATCCAACAAGCCAAAGAACACCTCAATCGGAGTCTGTATGAAGAAATGGCGGCCAAAACACCGCGGAGTACTGCACGCGTAAGGACCACTGGTACGGGCAGAGCCGCCCATACCGTACGGTTGTACCGCCCTCCAACAGCTTTGTTTCATCACGGAACAACATTTGTTAAGACCCAATGGGCATATTCCGCCCCTAGCTCCGTCAGTTCGCAAAACCGACCTCCAGATGCCTATTTAAAGAGGGGAAAACCCTAGAACAAGGAAGAGAGTCCACATACGCCATATGGGCGGAGCCCTACCGCTCCACTGCCTCCATAGCCACCACCCACGAGATCTACATCACCATAGCACTCAAGGGAGAGAGGAAACTTGCATCTTGAAGGCCTACACATCAATCTTCATCAACAACATCTCCAACTCCGATCCCCTTTGTTTACTTTGTTGTGATCCAATATATATTGTGGATTTGCACTTGTATTCAATTGTACCTTCATATTGCATCCATACAATTGCCATGATGTTGATCCCCTTCATGTATGAGTAGTTGCCTTGTTCTTGTGGAGATATGGTGAAACCCTAGTATTATTATGCATTGAAATAAAGATGGATCTATTACTTGTGTACAAAGATCCATTTATCTATGAATTGTGTTTGATCTCTCTCTTTAGATGATATGTGAAAGTCGACCACATATCATTTTCCCTTGGGACTAAAGGGAGGGAGAAATCCTTTGGACGTGTCTTGGAAGCATACCCGGAATGCCCCATGACAGATTAACGTCGGCTCGTAACCTACACGGTCAAAGGAGGGTTAAAGAGGGACTTCCTAAGCTAATTACGATATCCATGGGGAAACCCTTAATTGCGGTGGTTTGTATGGGTGACTGCTCTCAAACACCACAGTGGTTACTTAGAGGTGACCTCACTCTTGGCTCAATAAAGTGGCTTCCTATGAGCCTTGTAGTGAACATCTTATTATGGAGCTGTCTCCACACATGTCATGACATAAGGAATCAGTTTAGTCTAATCATTCATAATTATTCCATGTTAGTGGTGAATCCTACACTCCTTGAGAACCCCTCAATCATATTACACAACATTTCATAGATACTCTCTTGCTTTAGTTTACTTCTGTTATTTACTTTGTTCTTGTTTACTTTAGCACTCATTCAAACACACTCTTTATACACCCTTTACTTGGAATTAAAGATAACTTACAAGTACTCTCTAGTGAATAGTAACGAGGGGCATAAAGACCTTTACCAATATCTCTCTATGGGTTCAATATCTTTACTTCAAAACTAGCTACAATTGATTTGTGCACTTGTAGTCACTAGGTAGATACATGAAATACCTACCAGAGGAAGTTGAATTTACCCTATTTAGATAAGGGAAACTCACTAGGGAATTTACCCCATTTGGATAAGGGAAACTCTCTAGGGAATTCAAGTGGGAATGAGAGGATGAAAGGTTCCAAACTCATCATCAAGTGGATGAGGTTTATGGGTAGATTGAGTAGAAGGGATCCATGCTTAGAATTGGTCTTGGATGACTTGGAAACTTCTAGAAAGAAGCAACTCTATATTGATCTAGTTAAGGGGTTAGAGGGTCACCTTAGCAACTGCATGAAAGGATAATCTTAGGAAATTTGCTTAGTGTTTGTAATTTTACTTTAGCTTGATCCTAGAGGATGATCTCTTAGGGTAGCTCATACTACTTCCTAAGAAAACAACACAGACAACAGATCAAGGAAATTCATCAAACAGCAGATCAAGGCAATTCATCAAATAGTAGATCAAGGAAATTCATTAAACAGAAGATCAAGGCAATTAATCTTAGCCAACCACTCAACTACTACCAGGGTTACCATCAAGCCTGGCTTGAGATAAGGTTACGTATTTTGAAGAGGTTGGAGTTTTTGAATAAGATAAGGTCGAATCTCCTCATATCTGTCTTTAGAAAATTCTCTTGGATAATCTGTATCAAATTTTGAGTTGATTCCAAGTCACAGTGATCAGTAACTACCCTGTTTATAAGATCCTAGCAAACCAAGATTTATTGATCCATTAATAAATTTTTGTGAATTAAACATCTTTGTCTAGGGTTAATTCATAAGATAAACCACTATAGGATTTTTACAACTCAAAAAATGATGAATCCAACTTATACATAAAGGTATTTGAAATACCTACAAGGTGTCCTTGGATTCATATCAATAGCTTCTGTAGTTTTAATCTAGTGAAAAATACAAATAGCTAACATAACTGACTTTGGGATTTTCCCAAGGGCATTCTACTAATTATTTTGAAGTGATTACAACTCTCAAAAATAAAAAATTCAATGATGTATAGAATCCTCTTAGGACAAATTTATTTGAGATCCAGATCTTTTCTGGTGAATTATTCGCCCAAACTAGGGTTATTTCCACCATAAATTCCATATATAATTAAAGGAAAGTGATAAAATCATGAAAACACTTTTGGTGGCTTAGTTATTTCAATACCTATCTAATGATATCATTTTTTAACATTGATACCATACAAACCCAAGCCTTGGTTCAAAACCCTTTCCTTAAGTGGTATCTAGCAATTAAAATCATAAAAGAAGTTCCACAAATGAACTTTAAGTATTTCCAAGTGATATAAACTCAATCTAACAAAATCTATTGAGTTAGTATTGTGTTGTATGCTTATTTTCTATATTATATTGGTGCTTGTATGCCTTGTGTTAATTGTGGCTTTATTTGTTTGCATGTGTGATCCTTGACGATGATAGTTGCGATTATGTCGAAGACCCGAAGATAATGGTTATTATTGTTATTATGGTATCTAAGAAGAAGTCCAGGGACATATTTCCATATTGCTGGTCACAGGAAAGCCACCTTCTTGCTCATAAGCCTTGTCCTATGGTTTTACTTATGCATGTTTTACCTACCTGTTTATGAAAAACTACACTGTTTTACTATATGATGATTTATACCAGGTAGTGTCTTGGCTCCTCCAAACCATTACACATTTGTACTACTAAGTACAACCCCCTTGATAACACCTACTTGTCCCTACTATGGTAGATGGTGTATAACACCATACCCCTTTATAGACCCCGTTTTGGCCGAAGCAAAACTATAGGATGGGAAGACCCTCGGAAAAGTTTTACAAAATGTTTTATGGTAAACCTTGGTGTGGTTTGACCTACCAAGAGAAGTCTGAGAAAATAAAAAGGGTTTTGTTCTACGAAGGAAAGAGGAGGAAAATGTTTTTGAAAATGCACCCAGTTCTTTGCAGCTTTAGCTATAACAAATTAACCCGTGCAACCACATTACTCCTATATGGGAAGGGGCTGGACTCAAAAGTTTGTTCACTCTAGTATAGGTTGCCTCACAACTACTACAGGGGATTGCCATCCATGGAGGGTGGGCCTTCTCCAAAAAAGGTCCATGCGAATCATCAACCAGGAGAAGGAACGTATGGTCTATGGGCCGCCATGCGTTTACTATGAATGACTCATAGGGTAGGCGTGTATATTGGAGTGGGCATTCCGAAGGTCTTGACCGGTTACTTGACCCACGATCCGTGCGATATTAGGGCAGGGTACCCGGATGGTGTGGGTAAAGTGTACAACCTCTGCAGAGTGTAAATCTGTTCGAATAGCCGTGTCCGCGGTTATGGATGGGTTGGACAAACTACTGTAGAGCGGTGCTGGTTTTGATTTTCAAAAAGGATCTTGGAAAAGAAAGAGATTTATGAAAAGGCTGGTCCAGCGTGACCATAGAGGAAGTGATGTGATCTCGAAAGATCACGAAGGATGAAAAGCTGGTTGAGTAAAGACCATGAGATGAGAAATGGGTGACCCAATCCTAGTGTTTCCAAAACTTTTCAAAGGTTTTCAAAATGTTTTATAAAAGTTTTCAGCAAAGATGATGAGGACATCCCTATAGTTACACCTACCCCAATTGCTACTGATGATGTTCTAGCTGCTGCAAAGAAAGATCAATCTAATGAGATAAGGATTGGACCAATTACAAGAGCTCATGCTAAGCTACTAGAACAACAGGTGAACTTGTTTCTTAATGAGCCTGATGTTTTAGTTAATGAGAATTTTATACTACCTAAATCTTTGATTTATTGCATGATTAGGTACTTAGGAGAAGAAGGCATAGCACGGAGCGAGGAGCTAATGGAACATGGCGTGTTGATCAATGAAGAATGCGCGAGGGAGGAGAGGAAGGAAGCGCAAGGAGAACACAAGGTTGAAGATCAACACTTAGTGGAAGACCCCTGTCGCGGCAGAGAAACACCACCATTCTCTGCCATAGTAGGCTGCCGCGGCATAGAAACAGCACAAACGGCTGCCATGGCAGGCAACTGCGGCACCAAAAGTGTGCCCAAGTCTGCCACGACAGAGTCATAAGGCCGAACCCCTTATGGGTCGGTTTGTACCCTAGTTGGGTGGGACCAACTCGGATCCCATCTTGGCCGCCTCCCCTAGACTCTTAAATAGATGGGGTGCCACACATAGTTAGGTGGAGACCACGTTAAAATTATTTTGGAGTTGTTTCTTTCATAGAACCTCTGGAATTACTTGTGATCGATTTCTACCAACTTCAATTGTGTGATTTATTGGTCCACTGGGAATTAGTAGATTGCAAACTACTGTTTGTGGTTGACGGCTGCGTGCGCAAGAGTGTGGAGTTGTGAATATCCTACAAGGTTCGAGAGCTATTGCATTGGCATCAGGGTTCGAGCGGGAGAGATCATAGCTACACACTAGTTATCTATCATCCACCATCATCATCGACAAGTGCTTGCTGAGAAGATCGGGCCACCCCATATCAAAAGATATGTAGATGCTATATCTACAAGGGAAACTATTTTAGAAAATAACCTCTCATGGAGCCCTCCTACTACCACATCCATATTGCATATCCTCTATTTTTATTATCTTAAGGTGGTTTGCGAGTATATTCAAAGTACTCACTAGCATTGTCCCTGGATATTAACTTGGTCAGATATCGAGAAGAAGGTGACATTAGTGACTATGCGAGCTAAGACGTTCTCCTAGTTAGTTTCCTGTAGTTAAGGCATGGCTCGGGCTTGGCGCTTGTTAAATTTCTGCTGATGATAATCTATGTAGCCATAATGGCAATTGAGGTATGACTTGTATTCGCTTAAGTAATGGATGTTTACTTTGATACTTGGTGGTTATGTGCCATGACAAATTGATCATGGGATTTTTGTGTATGCATAACAGAGATTCTCGGAGGATTAATCTGGGGGGGCGGGGGGCACAATGAAAGGGACGAACTATGGTGTGGATCTCCTTTGGTGGTGTTGTGATGTAATCTAACAATGGCGGCCTTCTGCACGGAGGCTAAGGCCTCAAAATATATAGGTGTCTTCATGAAAGTTGTAGGGTTTGAGAAGACAAAGCCAAAGCCGCATGGTACGAGCGGACCCTGCCCGTACCAGTGGTTGTTACAGCTGCAGACGCCTAGAAATTGCTCCAGAATTACTTGGTCGTGTGGACTTCCTCAAAATCTTCATTATGACTCCCGATTTCACATTAAAAAGCGTGATTTTCTGCGCAACACAAATCAAAGCAATGGTTTGCATATCTTTGCAATTATTAGTCATTAGTGGCAAGGCTAGAGAGTTTCTTGTCAATTGCTTTACTAAAAACAATGTTTAAACACTGGAAAATATGGCTATTTTTAGAGCCATCAATGCGCATAAAATATGTTGACCCTAATGCGGTCAATCTATGTTTATTTCCTTTCTCACTTAGAGGAAAGGAAAAAGATTGGTTGTTGGCTTTACCTAAAGGCACTATTACTTCTTGGGAGGAATGTGCTATAATTTTCATGACTAAGTTTTCCCCTCCATCTAAGACTACAAAACTTCGATCTAACATGACTGGGTTTAGGTAGGAAGATTGTGAGCCACTAGTGCTTGCATGGGAAAGGATGAAGGAATCCATAATGAATTGCCCCAGCCATGGGATGGAAGAATGGTTAATCATCCATTTATTTTACAGTGGTCTTAATCCTATGACTAAATATATGCTTGATACAGCTAGAGGAGGCACTTTCATGGGCATGCAAGTAAATGTTGCCAAATAGCTTCTTCATGATATGCAAAGCAACCATGCCCAATGGCATTCATAAATATCCTCCTCAAGGAAGGTGAATTCTATCACCAAGGAGAAGGATGAAGATCTTACAACAAAGGTATATGATCTATTGACTATTATAAAGGGTAAGGAAGATACCCAGGAAAATGCCATCGCCAAGACTACTATTGAAGAAGTAGATTTTATAGACCGTAATCCATATAATCCTGCATGGAAGAGTCAAAGCTATTGCTCAAACTTTCAAAAACAATATTCTAATCATGTTGCTCCAAACAATAACTTAATTAAGAGTAATGGAGCAAACCATGGTAATCTCTAGCTTGGAAATTCTTTTAGATCATTTATGCAAACTCAAACTAAAAAAATGTTCTTATTAAAATAATAGAGAACCATGATGCTATTATTGCTACACTTTCTAACAGAGAACCATGATGCTATTAAAATAAAAGAGAACAAAGACCGTGGAGGCATAAATGGGAAAAATTGCTAGAAGTTAAACTCTCGTACCTACAAGATTCACAGGAAAACCCGAGCCAAATTTGGTTGAAGACCTCAAGATGACAAGTGTGTTGAAAATGAATATGAACAACGTGAAGATCTGGATTATAGTATTGCACCATCTCTAGAGTGTACCATGGAAGATCTAGTCAAGATGATTGCATTAAAGAATACTAGTATCGAAGGAGGTAATGAGACCATATACGAACAATTTATAAATAAAGTGGCCATAAAGGTACATGAGTTAGAGATGGAATATAAGAAGCTAGTTGAGAAACTTCTAGCTAAGCTTGATGGTATATTTGAGCCCACTATTAAGATTCATATATGAATTAATGAGATAGATGCACTTTCTAATTTAGGTGCTAATGTTTCAACAATTTCTAAGAGTCCATTTGATAAACTAAACCTAGGGCCATTTGAAATTGCTGAACTGAAACTCCATGTAGCTGATTCTACTTATAAGCAATTTGTGGGAATTAAAGAAAACATAGTTGTTTACATCAAAGGATGTCCCACACTTATTGATCTTTTTATAGTTGATATGCATGAAGATCCTATAGTGCCTATCATTCTAGGTAGGCCATTTTTAATAATTATCAAAGCCTTAATTAAGTTGCATAAAGGGAATGTGAGAATAGGACTACCATCTAGAGAGCCATTCATAGTTCACTTTCCTAGAAATATGGTGATGGGATCATAACCTTTAAAGCTAATTACTTTGGATTGGCTATTCCACTTCCAAAACCAAAAACAAAGTTATCACCATCTGGGTCAAGCTAATTGACACTAACTAGAAGAGCATCATGGGAGGAAAACCATGTGAAATAAAATTTCAAGTCTTCGTGTAAGTGTTTGTTTTTGTTTTTGTGTGCTAATAAAGAGTGTTCAAAGATCCTATGCAGGGAGAAGAAGAACAAGGTAAATCTCAGTCCCAATTATTTACTAACACTTGGCTGACGGAAGTACTGATTTGGTAATATATGTATTGTCGTTTTCGAGTTTTTGTTGATGTGCAAAGGTGTGTGAATAAATTCTATGTTACAATGTAATTTTTGCAGCTCATGGAAGTTTTAACAACCAACCATACATGCGGAGCTTCCTGTAACATGCGCCGGTACCACCCCGCTGGCGAGAAAAATGGAAAATTGTTGCGACCAAACCACCTGCTCGTACCACGTGCACAACCATCCCATATCAGGCAAGGAAGAGGTAAACCTAAAACAAATCCCTCTTTCTCTTTATTCTTCCTCCAAACCTCAAACCATCTCAATTGGATCTCCACATCTACTCTTTTTTGTTTGATTCCTCACACACCATAGATCCAAGATGAACGCAAGGAGTCGTTCCCAAGCGGTGGTGGCACAAGTTTCACTACCCGTCAAAGATTCTACCATTGCATCATTGGGCATCCAGCTCACCAAGGAATCACACCACACCCGTTTCAACTGTCTCAAGGACCGGGAGATTGAGTCCACCAAATAGGCATGTCCATATACCTTGATTTTAATTTACTTTTCAAAAATATTGGTTTGTTTGATTTTTTCAGGATGCTGCCACCTATCACCGGCTTACTCTTGAGTTCCTTAGCACCTTAAATCATACGGTGGGTCAAAGTTTTTACTCCGAGGAGGATACACCGGGAGGATACTTGATCTCTTTCCATCTAATGAATCGTGTGCTTTGTCGCTTGACCAATTGAGCCACTGCTTTGGGTTCATAAACAACATCACCGACATTCATGCTCCTACTTTTATGGTTGATCCTACCCCCATTTACTTATTTCAACAGGATGAAAATTAATAATCATGTTCCTAAGGGTAATCATATTGAATGTCCTGCAGTATGCTATTTGTATTATGTTATTCCTAACATCCTATAGGATGTTGGAGAATTTACAAGAGTCAATGAGGAGGATATGATGTTCCTCGCAAGAGATACCATCCCTAGATGCAAATTGACATGAAACTTGGGTGCTCTTCTCGTATTATATTTGGAGTATCAGTCTCACCAAACCCATGGACCCATTTGCTACGAAGGAGTGATCATCATCCTTGCCATATCACTCAATATCAACATAGTTAACTTGCAACCATTGGTAGGTGTTCGTTGTCTCAGTTTTGTTAATTATTGTGGCATGGTTAAAAAGATACATAGTAGATATTTTGTTGATATGCCTGTAGCCGATCATTGGATCCAAGCTCCCGTATCTCACGTATCTTCTTTATCAAGGAGGGACGTTTGTGTCATCACACACAGGTTGAAGCAAGTCTACCACATGATGAGGTACCCAAAGTAGAAGATGATGAAGAATAACAACAAGAAGGACCCGATAAGGAGCAGCAGCTACAAAACCCCTACACCGTGTATGAGGACCTATGCGCGCTCGAATGCAACATTCAGTAGAGCAACCTCGCCATCAACCTTCGATCCAACACCGTCCACCTCTCATCCTAGTTAACCAATAGAGTGGCTAATGGAACATGGATGGATTTCCTCCACCATCATAACAAGCATCAAGAGGGCTTGCAAAAGCCTAAGATTTGGGATGTATTCCCTAAGTAATTTATTTATGTCATAATGATGTTGTACTCCGGATCCACATGTGATGTGATACAGTCGTGTTGGGCTCGTTCCAACACTTTATTTTTTTGTTTTTAATACATTGTTTTTTTGCCAATCCTTCTTTTCTTTAAACCAGTCTTCAAAAATATAAAAATATTTCTCCTTCTATCTTTATTCCTGAAAAGTGGATTTCCATTTGCCTCTTTACTTTAATCAGGAGTAAAAAATAGCGCTAGATTGTTGCGGCTCAAACTCTTATCAATGTCATCCTGATTCTTTTCGGCTATGAGATGGACGCCCAAAAGGACACAGAGTTACATAGGAACGGAGCCATGTTATCCCTTGAGGTGGCCCCATTGCGCACCAGGGCGAAAGATTCCATACCGCGGAAGTGGGCTGCGCATAGGATGGTGGGCCGTGTGTGTTATATGCACCCATCGTCAGCATACACGGGTAGGAAGGCGCTCTGTGAGAGGTGTTCCAGGGGTGATAACTCTCCACACCCTCTAGATGGGGGGCGCCGAGAGTCGACGTGGCACGGTGAGGCCATTTTGGTCGCGGTTTCTCGCATTCATGGGGCCCGCAAAAAGCCGACATGGCATCGTAAACCCATGTTGGCCACGGTTTCCCGCGGATGTGGGCCATTCCAGGGTTGACGTGTTGACATATACTATAGCCGTCTGCAATTCCTCGCGGGTCTAGGGCCTTCCCATAGCCGACGTGGAGCGATAAGCCCATGCCGATCGTTCTTTCTCGCAGACGTGGGGACGTTCGAAGCCGACATGGTTATGTAAACTCATGAAGTCTCTCAACATATACTATTGACTACGCGGGTTCTCATGGGCGTAGAGCCTGGATGCCAGCGTTATCGCATGTGGTAGAGCATGTCTGGCAGCGTGATCTTTCTCTCCTAAGATCTAATATCTAGCATCATAGATTCTAGTTGTACACAGGTTCTCACGGCGGAATCAATATAAGATGCTTTATCATGTATTTTCTTCAAGAAATGCATTAGATAGTTCCTTTCATATTTCCACCACCATCTTTTCCCATCTCGCTAACGTCGTTGTCACGTCCGTCGAGCTGGCAAACACGCCTGGTTTCGGTGATGCGGCAGCCGACGATCATCAGCTGAAATAGCGTTGTGGAGCTTTGGAAGCGGCAGGACAATGGTGAACGTCTGGGATCCTATGCGTCGGTGTAGTCGTAGCCTGGGCCTCGCTCGGTTATACTCGAGGTCATGGCGATCACCTGGCCTCCTGTACTCTAGTGCTCTAGTAGACTGGTCTTGCTTAGTGATATTTCGGATCACGGTGAGATTTTCCCTTTTCTTTTTTCACTTTATTTTATTTCTTTGTTCTGCCGTGTTTCTAGCTATTTTTCTTGATTCCATTGCTTTTCTCCATTTTTCATTTTTTGGAGTTCGCTTGCCTCTTCCCGTACTTTTGTGTTGCGCTTATTTGGTTATTAAAATGTTCATATGCGACAACATGAAATGCGAAAACATTCAGAAGCAATTGTTCAAAAGTGGATATGTTGATAAGCGAAAAGTGTCCAAATCGGCGATGTCGTGGAAAGAAAATAAAATGCAACGTTTTGCCGTATATTCTTTGTTTTCGTAGATAAGCGACTACGGAGATAAGCCAACACATTTAAGACTCAGACGTGCTGCAAGATGGTAACTAAGTGGACGATTCGTTAGGATTTATTATTTAGGACATGGTGTCTATGCTCTTTCACCGTTTATTGTCCGTTGAAGTACGAGTCCTTTCAGAAAGTGTAAATTGCAGAATCCAAGTACATGAACGACGTATAGCAAAAAAATATCTTTTAGTTTGAAAGAAAATAGAGAAAAATATCAGCTTGATGTTATAGACATTAATCCATGATACAATCTGTTACGCACTGTGTTGCCCAGACAGATGTGTACAGTAGATCGGATCTACGAATGCCTAGAATTGAGATCACATGTTTAGTTATTGTTAAAAAGAGAGATCACGTGATGAGCGGACGCATCATGCATTAATCGTTGTGTACTATTGATCTATAAAAGAAAGAATGTGTGAGAAAAAGTTGGATACGATTGGTTCGCGCCGTCTAGATCTGTAAACAGGGTAGAAAATGGTCAACGTTGTTTAATGCTATAGTTGGTTCCCGAGACGATCGTCCATATTTACGCGCCTAACTATTGTGTTTCTGAACGCATGCACGCTTTTACAAAGATGTCATTAACACCCACGTCACTCATATTCTTCTCCTGCTCGCGTCGTTAGTCCCCTCTTCTTCCATCTTCTTAATCCCTTCTAAAATAAACATGTCTAGGTTCTACCTGATAGAAGGGGAGGCGAGTGAGTGCGCTCGGTACGACCTGTTGGTGCCGCCAGCCACGGTTATGCTGAACGTTTGGGCTATCAACCTAGGCATCTTAGCAGTACCGCCGCCACTGTCTGGGCTATGTTGTAAGGCAGAGATTGTGATACAGATCAAGCTGATCATCCTTAAGTTTTGTCCCGATCTTTCACAACGAGTCCACCAGGTAGGTAATCTTCCAATCACGCGATGAATGCAACCTGAAGAAGAGGAATCAATCCAGCAAGTAACATGATGAAGATCACCACGCCTCAAACCTGAGCACGACAATCCTTGATGAACACAAGAACCTCCGCAGCAATCTCTATGAGAATACGATAAACAGTATCACCGTCCCTGAAGGGATGATACACGGTGGAGCACCATATATAGTTTTTAGAATAAACAACTGAACTCTCCTAAATCCTAGGTGGTTGACTCCTTTATATAGGAGGCCTGCAACTATTCGGTTGGATAGACCCAAACCGAACACACAAACAGACTCGAACCTAACCTGGACTCAGACTCAATAACATAGCAAAATATTTGACACAACCTTAGACTTATCATTACATATCGTAGGTCATCCTGGCGTGCCAGTCATCAATGGGATGTGCCTGCATCACCTAGCTTGGTGGAGTCCTAAAATTAGGCTTTACCTCCTCCTTCATGCCCATATCATCATCCCCCCTTTCAAGAAGCGTTCTCCCCAACGCTTGCGGGCTGGGTCGGAAAGGTGGCGTGATATGAACAATTCCTTCACACGTCTTCTCCATCTTAAAGTCTTGCTTGCCTTCACTCCGCAACCTCCCTCTCGGCTTTCTTGACTTGAAACATCCCTTGGAGCACGCACCTCCTTGCGTCTCCATACGAGCTTGGACCTAGGCACCGCCGTCTTCTTCTTCTCACTTCTCGTTGGAACCCATGGTTGCTAAACATGGACCTTCTTTGCACGACTTGGCATAAGATGAGTAATGCCTGGACTACACAGCTGACGAACATGCCCATCCTTGCCTCTATGCATCCGCACAACTGTCCCAACAAAACGCCTCACAAGTGTGCTAACAAAACTTCTCTTGTTACCCCGCTGCACCACATGCACTGGACATCAGGAGCACAACTGTCATCCGTCTGAATACCTGTGTCAACACAAACACCCTTCTAAACACATGTTGCAACATCCTTCCTCTCAGCAATAAGAGGATGCACTTCAACTGGCTTGTCACTAACAAGTTCCACTGGCTAGTCATTTACAGGCATAGCTGAAGCAATATCAACATTGTCGCACTGTGCATCATGCTCTCCATCCTGCACGTTAGCTAGCCCAGATTTTGGCTTAGCCTTGCGCACCTTCTCCTTATGTACCACCAGCTCTACATCAGACTTTATGTGATCATCCTACATAGGCTTCAAAGTCTGTTGTTTGCCACCATGCACAAAAGAATATGTATTTGCTCTTCTAGCATGTGTAACATTGCGATCATACTGCCATGGACGACCAAGTTATAGCCCACACACCTCCAATGGCAACACATCGCACTCAACCTCATCAACATAATCACCAACTGTAAATGGCACACGCACCTTATGAGTTACCTTCACCATACCGCAGTTATTTAACCATTGTAGATGCTCAGGTTCAGGAATACGACATGTGGACAACCCCAACGCTGCCACCATTGCCTTGCTAATACCATTAGTACAGCTTCCTCCATCAATAATCAACTTGCATGCTTTGCCTTTGATCATACACTGTGTCTGAAATAAATTCCAACGCTGGCCCTTGTCAATTGTCATGAAAGCATCGCATTGTACCTTATTGAGTTGCAAATTCAGCCCACGCAATGGTACAACATCCTCCACGACATCCTTAACAACATCAGCCTTAACAACATCAACCGCTAATGCTTCAGAAATCGTGGTTGCCACCTTGCTAACTGTCGGCAATGGAACAACTGTCAACTTCTCATGAGTAGTCATAGCTGTTGCGAGCTTCAGTATAGGAGCTATACTCTTGCCAACATCCACTATCCCATTCACAACCTTACACGGCTGCTCGATTTCCTCCATATATGGTAATACGAAACCATGACGGAGAAAACTTTTGTAGTCCTCCCAAGTATGAGAAAAACCATCTATTTCAACCGCCTTGAACCACTAACTGTCCAACTCCTTGTCCACACGCCGGTGAGCAAGAACATACCCATCATACCCACTAAACGTGTCATTGTATTTGCAACATCGATGGAATCCCCGTTCCATGTGCCTTTCCCAATCTTGGTACTCCTCAACTGTCGCAAGTCTATGTAGGCACCATCTAAGTTCGGATGCATCACGTGCCACTCTATTTAGGAGATCGAGATAGTCATTGAAAATAACACTAGACTTTTTGATACGGATCAAGCCGATGATCCTTTAGATTTGTCCTGATCTTTCACAGCGAGTAACACGTATAACAATCCTTCCAATAACACCGATGAACGTCACCTAAAGAAGAGGAACGAATCCAGCAAGTAACATGATGAAGATCACCACGCCTCAAACCACAGCTCGATAATCCTTGATGCACACAAGAACCTTCGCAACAATAATAATCTGATAAACGGTATCGCCGTCCCCGGAGGGATGATACACGGTGGAGCACAATATAGTGTTTTTGACTAAACAACTGAACTCCCCTAAACCCTAGGTGGCTGGCTCCTTTATATAGGAGGCCTGCAACTAGTCGGTTGGATAGACCCAAACCGAACACACAAATGGACTCGAACCTAACATGGACTCGGACTCAATAACATAGAAACAATATTTGACACAACCTTAGACTTATCATTACATATCGTAGGTCGTCCTAGCGTGTCAATCATCAATGGGATGCACCCGCATCACCTAGCTTGGTGGAGTCCTAAAATTAGGCTTCACCTCCTCCTTCATGCCCATATCATCATCCCCCCCTTCAAGAAGTGTTGTCCCTAACGCTTGCGGGTCGGGTCGGAAAGGTGGCGTGATATGAACAATCGCTTCACGCATCTTCGCCATCTCCAAGTCTTGCTTGCCTTCCTCACCACATCCTTCCTCTTGGCCTGCTCGACTTGATACAGCCCTCGACGCCTGCACCTCCTTGCGTCTCCATACGAGCTTGGACCTAGGCGCCAACGTCTTCTTCTTCTCAACTCTTGTTGGAACATGTGGTTGCTGAACACGGACCTTCTTTGCACGACCTGGCATAAGATGAGTAGTGCCTGGACCACATAGCTGACGAATATGTCCATCCTTGCCTCTATGCATCCGCACAACTGTCCCAACAAAACGCCTCACATGTGTGCTAACAAAACTGCTCTTGTTATCCCGCTGCACCACATGCACTGGAACATCAGGAGCACAACTATCATCCTTCTAAACACCTGTGTCAACACAAACAACCTTCTGAACACATGCTGCAACATCCTTCCTCTCAGCAATAAGAGGATGCACTTCAACTGGCTTGTCACTAACAAGTTCCACTAGCTTGTCATCTACAGGCATAACTGAAGCAATATCAACATTGTCGTACTGTGCATCATGCTCTCCATCCTGCACCTTAGCTAGCCCAGATTTTGTCTTAGCCTTGCACACCTTCTCCTTATGTACCACCAGCTCTACATCAGACTTTATGTGATCATCCTGCATAGGCTTCAAAGTCTGTTGTTTGCCACCATGCACAAAAGAATATGTATTTGCTCTTCCAGCATGTGTAACGTTGCGATCATACTGCCATAGACGACCAAGTAACAACCAAACATACCTCCAATGGCAACACATCGCACTCAATCTCATCAACATAATCACCAATTGTAAATGGCACACGCACCTTATGAGTTACCTTCACCATACCGCAACTATTTAACCACTATAGATGCTTAGGTTCAGGAATACGCCATGTGGACAACCCCAACGCTGCCACCATTGCCTTGCTAATGCCATTAGTACAACTTCCTCCATCAACAATCAACTTGCATGTGATGAGGACATCCATACAATTACACCTACCCCAATGACTACTGAAGATGCTACAACTGTTGCAAGAAAGGATCAGTCCAATGATATTAGAATTGGACCTATTACAAGAGCTCGTGCTAAGCTACTTGAACAACAGGTGAATTTACTCCTAAACAAATTTGGTACTTTGATTGATGAGAAGTTTATACTGCCTAAGTCTATGCATTTCTGTATGATCAGGTTCATTGGAGAAACAAGCATGGCGCGAGGAGGAGAAGGGCTACAAGAGAAGCCCAACATGATGATCGCCCAAGGATGCGCGAGGGAGGAGCGGGAGGAAGGCGCAATACAAGCAAGGGAGATCATCGAAGAGAAGGAACGTTCAATTCGGACAGATAGAAGTCCTGAAATTCAAACGGACGTGGATTCTTCATACGAACTCCAAATCAAGCAAATAAGCACTTGTTGGATAGATAATTCCAAGATCTTTCCAATGAGTACTTCCATGCCTAAAAGACCCCGGATAATCCGGCCCCCACACCCCGGATAATCCGGCCCTGCTTTGGAGATTCTGCAAAGGACTTCGTGCGCGACATTCAGTACCGGGGCGGATATTTGACCGGACTTTCCCCCAGAAAATCCGGCCCCCGAATAATCCGGCCCTCTTAGACCAGATAATCCGGCCCAAAAAGTTCCCATCAGATCCGGACGGATCTGACTGTATCAGACATGTTTTTGTTTCGCGTTTTTCAGCCGTTCTGGCAGCCATATAAGCCTGTGAACGCCCTCTAGTTTAGGTGAGACCACGTTAAAACTATTTTGGAGTTGTTTCTTTCATAGAACCTCTGGAATTACCCTGTGTTTGAATCTACCAACTATAATTGAGTGTGATCTGTTGTTCCATTGGGAATTTGTAGATTGCATACTACCGTTCGTGGTCACGGCTGCGTGCGCAAGAGCGTGATGTTGTGAATATCCTACAAGGTTCGAGAGTTGTTGCATTGGCATCAGGGATCAAGCGGTAGAGTTCATAGCTACAGGCTAGTTATCTATCATCCACCATCATCACCGCCATCCGCTTACTGAGAAGATCGGGCCACCCCATATCATCTTGGTATCAGATTTCCAGTGTTACCTCGGTAAGCATCCACAAATCCATCCATAGATTAGAGAGTGTTTTTCATCCTATATAGAAAAAGCCTTACAAAAAGATTTGCCATAGACTAGATTGCATCGTTTTCGAGTTTTAGTTGCTGATTGTATCTTCTCGTAGATCCGATCTGCAGGTTTTTCCTCGTAGGAGTCTAGTTTTTCTTTTGTGTCTAGGTTTAGGGTTTGATCTTGTTTTCCACCGTGTCAACCATCACCGTGTTCCGCAAGTTTTTCCTTGTTTGTCCGAGTCCACATAGCGTACCTTTGTTTGCATACCATAGACACAACCTATCTACAACATCCATGCCTAGGAACGTACCCACGATACTAGTTGCTTTGCTCCGACAGGCTGCTCATTAGGGTTTAAAGTGCAAAATTTTCGTCCAGGTAGACCGGATTATCCGGACCCCGACAAACCGGAATATCTGGCCCATAATTGCTCAGAATTGTTGCATTCTGTTTTGCTTTATGTCAGATAGTTAATAAAAAAATCAAAAAAAAAGAAAAGAAAGTTATGAAAAAAAAGAGAACCGGTATAGAAAAAAAGAGAAGAAAAGAGCTACAAGCGTGACAAAAAGAGATATCAAAGTGTGCATTGTTCGAGGCCTAGTTTCATTATAGTACTAGTAGATTGAGCAATCGTGTGTCTGTTCTATTTGAGCTATTACTAGTGTTTCTCTTGTGCATTGCAATATTCCTGTTCATAAATTGCTTTGCCACGTTTATCTCCACCGTCTGTGTTTCTTGGGTTTTTGTACGATCAGCACTAGGACTTGTTTGCGGTGTAAATAGGGTACCATACCTATAGCTCCACCTTAAATAACCTGTGTGCCCTGCGATCGTTCTCTATACCTTTGATATTCACTTCATCACATCAAGTGCATCAGTCTTTGATTTTGTTTGGTAGAGCATCTCTATTCACTTTGGAACGGTAAGATGTCCTTTATTATTAGTTGTGAGTGAGTTGTGAGAGTTTCTACCATACAGATTTTGATTTTTGCACTAACCTACTAATCATGTCTTCTAGTGATGATGATGTTGTGATGCAGAAAAAGAAGGATGAGGAGCTTGTTAATTGGCGTGAATATGAGGCTTTGAAGTCCCACTTGACACGTGTGTTTACTAACACGACAGATGCCATTGACAAGAATCTCTAGGATATGAATATGAGATTGGATCAGCATGTTGGAACGGTTGATACTATTCAAACGCAAGTGGTTACGCTCAATGTCAATGTCACCACTTTGCAGCATTCCATTGAGGGTTTGACAGCCGCCTTACATAGAAGGGAAGATCCTCAACATGATGATGCTTTTGATGATTTCGATGAAGGTAGCGCCATGGATGCTGCTCCACATGTTGGCAGGGGACGTGCTATTCCCCCTGTCCATGCACCTGCTCATGGTCGTGGGTTTGCCCCTCTTGGGCGTGCTCACCGTGTGCCCAATCAAGCTGCTGATGATGGTTTGGGCAAGCCAAATTCTCAATTCCCAAGTTTGATGGTTCCATTGATCCTCAAGACTACCTCACATGGGAGTTGAAGATTGAGAAACTCTGGCGCTTATTTGACTATCCAGAAGATAAGAAGGTCAAGCTTGCAGCATCTGAATTTGATGGTTATGCTTTGCGTTGGTGGGATGCTCTTGTGCAGCATAGAAGGAAGGACAATGAACTTCCTGTGATGGAATGGCGCGAGATGAAGCAAATCATGAAGGCTCGTTTCGTACCAACTAACTACTTGCGATTAGTTTTTGAGAAATTGACGCAACTGAAGCAAGGCACCATGACAGTTGATGAGTACTACATGGAGATGGAGATGCTTATGCAGCGTGCTAGAATTCGTTAGTCCATTGAGATGACCATGCAGCGATTCCTAAACAATTTGAAGTTACCGATCAAGAGCATTGTTCGTCATCATAAGTATGAGACCATGAATGAGTTGTTGCATCATGCTAGAGAGGCCGAATCCCAGTTGGCAGAAGATGCAAAGTCACGTGCTTGTTTTCCGTCCTCCAGCAGATTTTTGGCCAGGTCTACACCTCCTACAGTCACGCCACCAGCTGCTGCTCCTTTTACACCATCGGCCAAACCAGCAAGTACACCTTCGTTTGGTTCTAATGCTCGGAAACCCGCTGCTCCTGCTGCTAGCTCGGGTTCCAACATGTCTACGGCACGTACTCGTGATGTGGTGTGCCATACTTGTGGAGGTAGAGGCACCTACAAGAAAGATTGTCCAAACAACAAGGTTATGTTTGTTAATGAACAAGGTGAAGTACAAAGTGGAGATGAAGCTTCTAATGATGATATTGATGACGGCGAGGATGGTGCTGATGCATATGCTGAGCATGCACCCACTATTGTCGTATCTTCATGTGTACTAAGTGTGCAACCGGTTGAGGAATCCCAGCATTGCAACTTGTTCCAAACAAAAGCTCTAGTTGGACCAAACAAAGCTTGCAAGGTAATTATTGATGGAGGTAGCTGCAGAAATCTTGCAAGTAAGGAACTATGTGCCAAACTAAATTTGACATACTTACCTCATCCCAAGCCATACTACATACAATGGTTGAGCAACAATGGTGAGATGAAGGTAAATCATATGGTAAGTGTGAATTTTCAAATAGGGCCATACAAAGATTCTATTGATTTTGATGTGGTTCCTATGACTGTTTGTCACCTACTATTGGGTCGGCCTTGGCTCTATGATCGCCATGTGCAACACAATGGCGGAGCCAATTCATATCACTTGGAATTCAAAGGAAAGAAGATTACTATGCAGCCAATGACATCACAAGAAATTGTGAATGATTCTCGCCAGAAGATATAGGTGAACTTGAAGGAAGATACTACCACTCGGCGAGACTGTGTAACAGTTGTTCCTGATGTAATTGATCCTACATTGAGTGATATAACGAAAAGTGAGAGAGTGCCTGGGTTATTGATACTAGCCACCAAGGAGGATATGAGAGAGTTTCGTGAGGATCCTACAGCCATGCCACTTGTGCTCATGTATAAGGGCGAGGTATTGGTTTCTAACGACATGACCCCTATTTCTCTTGGTGTCTCTTCTGTTTTGCGGGACTTTGGGGATGTGTTTCCAGAAGACGTATCCACAGGTTTACCTCCATTGCATGGTATAGAACATCAAGTGGACCTGATTCCTGGTGCCACACTTCCCAACCGTGCACCTTACAGGACTAATCCCGAAGAGACTAAGGAAATTTAGAAGCAAGTACAAGCGTTGCTGGAAAAAGGGTACATTCGTGTCTCTCTTAGCCCTTGTGCTATTCCTGTTATTTTAGTTCCTAAGAAAGATGGTACATGGCGCATGTGTGTTGATTGTAGAGCGATTAATAACATCACTATTCGATATCGTCATCCTATTCCACGCTTAGAGGATATGGTAGATGAATTGAGTGGTGCTGCTGTTTTCTCTAAAATTGACTTGCATAGTAGTTATCATCGAATTAGGATGAAAGAAGGGGATGAATGGAAAACTGCTTTCAAAACTAAATTCGGTTTGTATGAGTGGTTAGTTATGCCGTTTGGTCTTACTAATGCACCTAGTACTTTCATGCGTTTGATGAATCATGTTTTGAGAGAGTTTATTGGTCGTTTCGTGGTTGTTTACTTTGATGATATACTTATATATAGCCACAACGAAACTGAACATTGCACTCATATTCGACAAGTTTTGCAAGTGTTACGTGATAATAAACTGTATGCTAATCTTGAGAAGTGTACATTTGCAAAAGATAAGGTCATATTCCTAGGATTTGTTGTTTCTAAGCATGGATTAGAGGTAGATCAATCTAAAATTGAATCAATTCAGAATTGGCCTACTCCAATGAATGTTAGTCAAGTGCGTAGTTTCCACGGTCTCGCTAGTTTCTATAGGCGATTTGTGAAATATTTTAGCACCATTGCTGCACCATTAAATGATTTGACAAAGAAAGGTGTTCATTTTGTATGGGGCGCGACCCAAGACGTTGCATTTGATACATTAAAACGTTTGCTTACTTCTGCACCATTACTTGCATTACCTGATTTTTCGAAGCAATTTGAAGTTGAATGTGATGCTAGTGGTATAGGCATAGGTGGCATTTTGATGCAAGAGGGTCAGCCTATAGCTTATTTTTCTGAGAAATCGACTGGTGCTCGTTTGAATTATTCTATCTATGATAAAGAATTGTATGCACTTGTTAGAGTACTTGAGGTTTGGCAACATTATTTGTGGCCAAAGAAATTCATCATACATTCTAATCATGAAGCATTGAAATACTTGAAAGCTCAATCAAACTTGCATAGAAGATTAGCTAAATGGGTTGAGTTCATTGAGTCTTTTCCTTACATCATTAATTATAAGAAGGGAAAAGAGAATGTTGTTGCTGATGCTCTGTGTAGGAAGAACATGCTATTAACCAATCTTGATGTTAAAATTCCTGGATTAGAAGCTATTTGTGCACTTTATGCAACTAACCATGATTTTGCTGAACCATATCGTTTGTGTGCTCTTAGAAACGCATGGGATAAGTATCATATACATGATGGATATTTGTTTCGAGCTAACAGACTATGTATTCCAGAATCGTCGTTGCATTTGTTCTTAGTGCAGGAATCACATGCTGGTGGTTTGATGGGTCACTTTGGGCGTGAGAAGACGTTGCTCATGCTTGCTGATCACTTTTATTGGCCCAAGATGAGGCGTGATGTGTACAGATTTGTGAGCCGATGTATTACATGCCACAAGTCGAAATCTAAGCTGAAGCCTCACGGTTTGTATACACCTCTCTCTGCACCTACTACTCCATGGGAAGACATTAGTATGGATTTTGTGCTAGGTCTACCTAAAACTCAGAGAGGTCATGATTCTATATTTGTGGTAGTGGATAGGTTCTCTAAGATGGCTCATTTTATTGCTCACAAAAGCGATGCGTCGCATGTTGCTAACCTGTTTTTCAGGGACATCGTGAGATTACATGGAGTACCAAAACGATTGTTTCTAACCGTGATGTGAAGTTCATGAGCTACTTTTGGAAGACCTTATGGGGGAAGCTAGGAACGAAGCTGCTGTTCAGTACTACATGTCACCCCCAAACAGATGATCAAACGGAGGTGGTGAATCGAACATTGTCACAGCTGCTAAGGACCATGATTAAAAAGAATCTGCGAGAGTGGGAAGAGTGTTTGCCACATGTTGAGTTTGCTTACAATAGGGCGGTGCATTCAACTACTCAGCGTTGTCCTTTTGAGGTGGTGTATGGTTTCAAGCCATTGACACCACTTGATATGTTGCCTCTGCCATTACATGAGAGAGTTGATATGGAGGCATCAAAACGTGCTGATTATGTCAAGAAAATACATGAGAAGACTCAAGAGGCTATTGAGAAGGAAGGCAAGAACATTGATGCTGCAAGGAATCAAGCAAGGAAAGAAGTGTTGTTCGAGCCTAGAGATATGGTTTGGGTGCATCTACGCAAGGATAGGTTCCCACTACTTCGAAAGTCAAAATTGAAGCCGCGTGGTGCTGGTCCTTACAAGGTGTTAGCCAAGATTAATGATAACACCTACTCGGTTGATATACCTATTGAGGAGTTTGGTGGAGTTAGCAACAGCTTCAACGTTGTTGATTTGTCACCATATGCTGGAGAAGACCTTGGAGCGTCGAGGTCGATGCCTTTTGAAGGGGGAGAGATGATGAGGACATCCCTACAATTACACCTACCCCAATGACTACTGAAGATGCTACAACTGTTGCAAGAAAGGATCAGTCCAATGAGATTAGAATTGGACCTATTACAAGAGCTCGTGCTAAGCTACTTGAACAACATGTGAATTTACTCCTAAACGAATCTGGTACTTTGATTGATGAGAACTTTATACTGCCTAAGTCTATGCATTTATGTATGATCAGGTTCGTTGGAGAAACAAGCATGGCGTGAGGAGGAGAAGGGCTACAAGAGAAGCCCAATATGATGATCGCCCAAGGATGCGCGAGGGAGGAGCGGGAGGAAGGCGCAATACAAGCAAGGGAGATCATCGAAGAGAAGGAACGTTCAATTCGGATGCATGAAGTCCTGAAATTCAAACGGACGTGGATTCTTCATACGAACTCCAAATCAAGCAAATAAGCACTTGTTGGATAGATAATTCCAAGATCTTTCCAATGAGTACTTCCACGCCTAAAAGACGCCGGATAATCTGGCCCTGCTTTGGAGATTCTTCAAAGGACTTCGTGCGCGACGTTCAGTACCGGGGCGGATATTTGACCGGACTTTTCCCCCGGAAAATCTGGCCACCGGATAATTCAGCCCTCTTAGACCGGATAATCCGGCCCAAAAAGTTCCCATCAGATCCGGACGGATCTGACTATATCAGACACATTTTCGTTTCACGTTTTTCGGACGTTCTAGCGGCCATATAAGCCTGGGAACGCCCTCTAGTTTAGGTGAGACCACGTTAAAACTATTTTGGAGTTGTTTCTTTCATAGAACCTCTGGAATTACCCTGTGTTCGAATCTACCAACTATAATTGAGTGTGATCTGTTGTTCCATTGGAAATTAGTAGATTGCATACTACCGTTCATGGTCATGACTGTGTGCGCAAGAGCATGGTGTCGTGAATAGCCTACAAGGTTCGAGAGCTGTTGCATTGGCATCAGGGATCGAGCGGGAGAGTTCATAGCTACAGGCTAGTTATCTATCATCCACCATCATCACTGCCATCCGCTTACTGAGAAGATCGGGCCACCCCATATCAGCATGCTTTGCCTTCGATCATACATTGCGCCTGAAACAAATTCCAGCGCTGGCCCTTGTCAACTGTCATGCAAGCATCGTCTTGTACTCTCTTGAGTTGCAAATTCAGCCCACTCAATGGTACAACATCCTCGGAACTAACCACCTTGTCCAGCTCCTTGGACTTCTCCCAAAATCTAGTGCGCAGAAATTGCTTCAAATCTGCCCAACTAGGTATTGTTATGCCCTTTGCGGTCCTCTCTTCCTTCCACCAACTAACCACAGTCTCATCCACACGCCGGTGTGCAAGAACAAATTCAATGCGACCACCAAACTTGCTATCCCATGCACGACATCGTGCAAAACCATCGACCATGTGAGATTCCCAAGCATCATATTCTGTGAATGTTGCGGTACTGTCCAATCTCCATTTAATTGTAGTTGCATCAAATTGACAGCCGACCACGATACTGATATAGTCATGATATACATCATCGGACTTGTCAGTTAGATGAGTAGACCTTGATGAACCCATATCTGAATACTAAATACTGCTCTGTATTTTTCACACACAAAATCTGCACAAAGATACGTACCAAAAAAAATTTGGGCAGAAGGTGCAGCAGAAAAAGAACTCTAGGCGGGGCATACTTCTCTCGATCGCCAGAAACCTCGCTCGAGGACAGAGGCAGGTAGGATCGATCTGTAGCACCAGCGGGCCTCCTGATACTTTTCCTTTTTTTTCTTCGATCAGATCGCATGATCCCTGATCGCGAGCGGGCAAGGAACAGAGTGTAACACCCTCAGAATCGACCCTATGCAAGTTTTAGCGAAACCCGCCAAACCCGCATAGAAACGATTCAAAGGTGCCCACCAGGCACTTTCGTGCGGGTGGAAAACAAAGTAATAACATTACACAACAGTCCTCGATGGGACCCACAGAACAGATATATACAACAGCGACTCAACGAGTCAAGAATACAGATATAATATACAAAGATCCAAATCACCTTGAAAATGATAGAGCGTCCGACTACGGACAAGATGCAAATGGGGCTAAGAGCCCTGAAGAATAACCAATGGCGTCCATAACCCTGCCCAGGCCAAGCCGGAAGGGTAACCCTGCTAACGACGTCGATCTCAAAACCTGCTTAAACAAAAGGGGTGCCGACAAAGGGCGAAGGAAAAAGAGAGAGCGGTCAGTACTGAGGCCAGTACACGGCGAGGCTAGAATTCGGCGGTCCTCGCCTACATAGGTATGGTGGGCTGAAGCGGCAGCGGCAGCATGCACTAGACAACCTATAGAGACTCGATACAACTGTCGGTTATCAGAGAGGGATAAGAAAGACCTATTCGGATCCAACCTGATACTAACACCAAACAAACCCATCCTGGTATTTCCCCCTCGAGACCAAACGAGGAAGTCAACCGAGGAACTCACACAGTTGGCAGTTTTATTTATTCAGTTATCGTTGCAGCAATTACTAGTCAGGTATAGATAGTCATCCTGATAAAATAAGCAGTGGGCACTTTTAGTTAACCATTCCGTTATAGTTGCTACACTTACTAATCAGATACAGATAGCATGAGATAAACCCAAAACCCAGCAGTTGTTGGTACTTTTATTTAGCCATTCCATTGTAGTTGCAATACTTACTAGTCAGATTCAATGGCCGCCAACGACAACCCAAACAAGCAATTGTTGGCAGTTTTATTTAGCCATTCCATTATAGTGAAGCTGATTACTAGTCATCATGAAGTCAAATTTATAGCACTACTTTAGTTATAGTTGTCTATGATCGAGATACTGTGCTCCAAGTCGTCCATAACATGGACACGGCTTTCGAAGTTTTAACCCGCCGGGTGCACAAATAGCAACACACACTCGATCAACCTCGGAAAAACCAAATCAAAACCCAACGAGGCTTTCACGACAAAGCAATCACAGGATTCAGAAATATTTCAGGGGGCCACCCCATTGAGTACACCCGCAACGAAGCTAGCTGACTCCGAGACGGACTCAAGGTTTGCGCTGCTATCAGAAACGACTGGGAACCCAAAACTGGGCTTGTCGATACCGCGAAAACACTCCGCTTTCCTAAACAGTACAGTGTGCTATCTGTCGCACAATTTAAATAAAGCAGTAAAGCATGGCATAGGTACAGGATAGTAAATAAAACCTCAAACTAGTTTGTGGCCCCAAGAAATAAGAATGAATCAAGCTCGCCTGTGGGGGTCCCATATACCTCCGGATGTGGATAGCGCGAATATTCAAGGAACAGGTATCAAGTACTCGGGGTCCTACGGGACACAAGTGGACGGTTAACAACCAAATAACATCTATTGCCCACCTGTGCCTCTGCTTACCTACTTCAATTTTAGTTATTAAACAGTAATTAAAGTGAACGGTAAATAAAGCCAAGATCATCTCCAACATCGAACAAGCGGCAATACTCCAACAACTGTGGTACTTGACGACACGCAACAGCAGTTGGGCAAGTGACTATGACGCGCAGGTCCAACTATCTACCAAACAACAGGTAATAGGAGGTGTCCAAGGCAATATAGGGCTGCAAGGGATATCACGGGTACGAAAACTAGAGCATCGCAACACAGATAGCAATACATCAACAGGAGGGAATAAATACTATAAAAGTAAGATAGGTAGAAAGGGGGAGGTGCTCGCCTGAAAGCACTGCCGAAGGTTCAACCGAAGATCGGGGCGAAGCTCACATCAACTCAACGGCCTTATCCGCGAAGAAGCAAAACACTAGAATAAACACCGGATGCAATATTTAAGATTACGGCAGAAGATCGGGCATGATGCATGTATGATGTATGACATGGCAAAGATGCGATGCAATTAGGTCATATTAAAGCGGAACCGGGGTCCCGACAATTAATTAGATGGTTCAAGTTATTTATCTACCCCACAATTAAATGTTGTCTTAACAGGACAAAACATGGCATCGGTTCGCTACACAAATTTAAATGAGGCCAATATAAGACTAGATTTGCCCGCATATGGGCCCCATATTTAATTATACGGTGAATCGGTCATAAGGCCCCCAAACCACATGACAATATGCATACAAGCATGATGATTTAATATGCAACAATTAATATATAGCATTTATAAAAATAGGGGCTCGGGAAAAGGTTCACACATTAGGGTTCGAAGAGCTTGGGGTTCCGGGGTTCGGGTTCGCCTCGTGGTTCGACGGAGCGAGGTTCGATGGGATCGGTCTCGGACAACGGAAGTTGATCTTGTCGCATCCGGGAAGAAGAACTTGGTTGGTGTCGGGGGCACATCGGATCCGCCCTGGTCGGTGTCGATCTTGTCGTCGATGGCGGACTTGAGTGGATCGGGTACCGGGGTCTTCGGGTCCGAGAAGAAGACCTTGACGCCTGTGACGAAGAACTCGGGTTCAGAAGAAGGGCTTGGCGTTCCGATGGATCGGTCCCCAGGGTCGAAGAACTTGGTGTCCGAGAGACGATTCTATCGCATCCGCGGTCGTCGGGCCATGTCGTCGGTCTTGTCGTCTCACGGCGGAGATCTTGGTGTCCCGGGAAGAAGGTCTTGCGGTTTCCGTGTCTTCGGTTCCCTAAAGGCGTGCTTGTCCTCCGTGATGGCGAACTCGATCTCCCGAGAAGATCTTGTCATACCGGCGGCACCGGATCCTCGCAGGAGGGCATGGCGTTCTAGGATGGAGAACTTGTCGTTCCGAGGGTTCAACGTCGATGGTTCATCGGGTTCGGGTTTGGTCTTCGGACGCCAGGATCGGTCTTCGAGGTTCGGTCTCGATGTTCCATGAAGAAGGTCTTGTGTTTCTTGAAGGTCGATCTTGACAGCTCACAAAGGTTCTCGGCTTGCGACAGAACACCCATGGCCTCGGCAATCTTGGCATCAGAGACCAACACGGACATCGGTGCCCAAGTCTAAATCGCCCCACGGAAATCCTTGACCGATTCTAGTCGTGGTCCATGTGCAGAACTTGAACAGAAACTGGCAGCAGCACACCACCTCGTCCTGTGTTCTTGTGCCAACAAACAACCAGGGGCGCTAGCTTGTGGACGGAGGCATCGCTTGCTGGGGAAGGCGGGCGAAGCTCCCGTGCTGGAGGCGGCTGCGAAAGCAGAGGCTCACGGACGGAAGGACAGGGCGTTCTGCGCCTGGGCGCGGAAGGGAGAGAACGGGCCGGAGAGGGGGCCGCCGGAGACGGACACGGGCGGCCGCAACGAGGAGGAAGGCGGTCGGCGCGGAAGCAGAGAGAGGCCAGGCAAAAGACGGCCGACACGAGGATCCTTGGGGCGACGGGGAGCACAGGAGCAGGCGGAGGCGCTCCAGGCCGAGGAAGAAGCGCGACGGAGAAGGACGGCCGGAGAGAGGCGACGGGGGGCGGAGCGGAGGAGGCTGAGGGAGGCGAGGGTGCAGCGGGCTGGCGGGACAAGGGCGAGGCAGAGGCGGGGAGACGGAGCCTGGCAGGGGCGGCGGCAGAGACACCGAGGAGAGGGCGGGCGAGGCGAGCGGTGGTAGGGGAAGCGGGGTTGGTGGGGGACTGGGGGCGCGGGGAGGCGTGCCCAGGGGGGGTGGTCGGTCGGGGTGGGCCACGCGGGGTGGGGCCAGGGAGACAGGGGTGAGAGAGAGAGGGGGGTTTAGGCAGGTGGCGTGCGTGCTCTGTGTGTGTGGAGTGGATCAGGTCAGGGGGTGAGGTGCAGGTGGGATTAGGGTGAGGTGGCGGGCACTGGTTGGTGGGGTTTTGGGCCAGGGGGATGTGGCGAACCGTGGTTGGCCGGGGTGATGTGGAGGGGGCTGGGTAGACTAGGGTTTGGGTAGGAAAAGATTTAGATAGACCGGTTTGTACTGGGGGTGGCCGACTGGGTCGAATCGGCCCGGTTTGGCTGCCCCCTAAAAATAATTAAACATTTTATTTATTTAAAACGGGGCTTTTGAAACCTATTGGCAGACGAAACAAAACAATCCGGAGACCCGGGTTTGGATTTTGAAATAAAGGCTGGGTATTTAGAAAACAAAAATATGTTTTTCGAAAATAGTTTCAGGCAAACAAATGCATGATGATGACGATGCTCAAATGCAATGTGGCATGATGACATGAGCATGCGGTCATGATGATGCAATGCACAAAAACAACGCGATTTTCTAGTAGTGGTTTTGCGGGGCGCCACAATTCGACACCACTAACAATGGATCTCGCCCTCGAGATCCGCCTCATGGTACCGGAAGGAAGGTCGGCGATCTGCGTCTTCTCGCTCCGTGTAGATCCTCGCGACACCACTAACAATAGGTCGTTGTCCGTGATCGTCGAGAGAACACCCCGGAAACAAAAAGGCGAAGGCAGAGGTATCAACAAATAAAGCCACCTCTAGCTTCGATAAAAAGAGAGGACCGATGCATTCTCATCCACTTCAATGTACAAGAGCGAGTAGAAGGGGTAGTCGGCATGGGGGCCAATCCATCACGCACCCAAACTATTACTCTTCACAATCAGTAGAAAAGCGTGCAACCATTCTCGAATCGATCAAGATCTCGGCAGCGAGGTTCGGAAACAAAGGAGTGATGCAGACTCTGCATCGGATCTGGCGTAGGTGATGTCGTCGCGTCGGAAAACTCCGTTACCAAAAGAGGAAGCGAAACCCTAAAGGTGCGACGGAAACCCAACCCCGAGAATTCCTGGACTCGAAGAAAGAGAAGTGAGCGGATTCAAAACACGCAAAGGTGAGAGGAGAGCAGCAGAGGGTAAGGAGTAAAACCAGACCTAATCAGAACTATCCAACCGATTTTGCAAAAATAGTTTTGACACTCTACTTCGGCCGTTAGCTAGGTTATCCTACAGGCCGGACTTGTGGGGTATCGCAACTGCTGAGCTCTGATACCACTCTGTAACACCCTCAGAATCGACCCTATGCAAGTTTTAGCGAAACCCGCCAAACCCGCATAGAAACGATTCAAAGGTGCCCACCAGGCACTTTCGTGCGGGTGGAAAACGAAGTAATAACATTACACAACAGTCCTCGATGGGACCCACAGAACAGATATATACAACAGCGACTCAACGAGTCAAGAATACAGATATAATATACAAAGATCCAAATCACCTTGAAAATGATAGAGTCCATCACGGACAAGATGCAAATGGGGCTAAGAGCCTCAAGAATAACCAATGGCGTCCATAACCCTGCCGCCAAAGCCAAGCCGGAAGGGTAACCCCGCTAACGACGCCGATCTCAAAACCTGCTTAAACAAAAGGTGCCGACAAAGGGCAAGGAAAAGAGAGAGCGTCAAGATCGAGGCCAAGACACGGCGAGGCTAGAATTCGGTCCTCGCCTACATAGGTATGGTGGGCTGAAGCGGCAGCATGCACTAGACAACCTATAGAGACTCGATACAACTGTCGGTTATCAGAGAGGGATAAGAAAGACCTATTCGGATCCAACCTGATACTAACACCAAACAAACCCATCCTGGTATTTCCCCCTCGAGACCAAACGAGGAAGTCAACCGAGGAACTCACACAGTTGGCAGTTTTATTTATTCAGTTATCGTTGCAGCAATTACTAGTCAGGTATAGATAGTCATCCTGATAAAATAAGCAGTGGGCACTTTTAGTTAACCATTCCGTTATAGTTGCTACACTTACTAATCAGATACAGATAGCATGAGATAAACCCAAAACCCAGCAGTTGTTGGTACTTTTATTTAGCCATTCCGTTGTAGTTGCAATACTTACTAGTCAGATTCAATGGCCGCCAACGACAACCCAAACAAGCAATTGTTGGCAGTTTTATTTAGCCATTCCATTATAGTGAAGCTGATTACTAGTCACATAAAGTCAAATTTATAGCACTACTTTAGTTATAGTTGTCTATGATCGAGATACTGTGCTCCAAGTCGTCCATAACCGCGGACACGGCTTTCAGAAAGTTTTAACCCGGTCGGGGTGCACAAATAGCAACACACACTCGATCAACCTCGGAAAAACCAAATCAAAACCCAACGAGGCTTTCACGACAAAGGAATCACAGGATTCAGAAATATTTCAGGGGGCCACCCCATTGAGTACACCCGCAACGAAGCTAGCTGACTCCGAGACGGACTCAAGGTTTGCGTCAGTGGCTGTACACGACTGGGAACCCAAAACTGGGCTTGTCGATACCGCGAAAACACTCCGCTTTCCTAAACAGTACAGTGTGCTATCTGTCGCACAATTTAAATAAAGCAGTAAAGCATGGCATAGGTACAGGATAGTAAATAAAACCTCAAACTAGTTTGTGGCCCCAAGAAATAAGAATGAATCAAGCTCTGGCTCAGGGGGGTCCCATATACCTCCCGGATGTGGATAGCGTAATATTCAAGGAACAGTATCAAGTACTCGTGGTCCCACGGACACAAGTGGACGTTAACAACCAAATAACATCTATTGCCCACCTGTGCCTCTGCTTACCTACTTCAATTTTAGTTATTAAACAGTAATTAAAGTGAACGATAAATAAAGCCAAGATCATCTCCAACATCGAACAAGCGGCAATACTCCAACAACTGTGGTACTTGACGACACGCAACAGCACTTGGGCAAGCGACTACGACGCGCAGGTCCAACTATCTACCAAACAACAGGTAATAGGAGGTGTCCAAGGCAATATAGGGCTGCAAGGGATATCACGGGTACGAAAACTAGAGCATCGCAAATACGTATAGCAATACATCAACAGGAGGGAATAAATACTATAAAAGTAAGATAGGTAGAAAGGGGAAGGTGCTCGCCTGAAAGCACTGCCGAAGGTTCAACCGAAGATTGGGGCGAAGCTCACATCAACTCAACGGCCTTATCCGCGAAGAAGCAAAACACTAGAATAAACACCGGATGCAATATTTAAGATTACGGCAGAAGATCGGGCATGATGCATGTATGATGTATGACATGGCAAAGATGCGATGCAATTAGGTCATATTAAAGCGGAACCGGGGTCCCGACAATTAATTAGATGGTTCAAGTTATTTATCTACCCCACAATTAAATGTTGTCTTAACAGGACAAAACATGGCATCGGTTCGCTACACAAATTTAAATGAGGCCAATATAAGACTAGATTTGCCCGCATATGGGCCCCATATTTAATTATACGGTGAATCGGTCATAAGGCCCCCAAACCACATGACAATATGCATACAAGCATGATGATTTAATATGCAACAATTAATATATAGCATTTATAAAAATAGGGGCTCGGGAAAAGGTTCACACATTAGGGTTCGAAGAGCTTGGGGTTCCGGGGTTCGGGGTTCGGCCTCAGGGTTCGACGGGAGCGAGGTTCGATGGGATCGGTCTCGGACAACGGAAGTTGATCTTGTCGCATCCGGGAAGAAGAACTTGGTTGGTGTCGGGGGCACATCGGATCCGCCCTGGTCGGTGTCGATCTTGTCGTCGATGGCGGACTTGAGTGGATCGGGTACCGGGGTCTTCGGGTCCGAGAAGAAGACCTTGACGCCTGTGACGAAGAACTCGGGTTCAGAAGAAGGGCTTGGCGTTCCGATGGATCGGTCCCCAGGGTCGAAGAACTTGGCGTCCGAGAGACGATTCTATCGCATCCGCGGTCGTCGGGCCATGTCGTCGGTCTTGTCGTCTCACGGCGGAGATCTTGGTGTCCCGGGAAGAAGGTCTTGCAGTTTCCGTGTCTTCGGTTCCCTGAAGGCGTGCTTGTCCTCCGTGATGGCGAATTCGATGTCCCGAGAAGATCTTGTCATACCGGCGGCACCGGATCCTCGCAGGAGGGCATGGCGTTCTAGGATGGAGAACTTGTCGTTCCGAGGGTTCAACGTCGATGGTTCATCGGGTTCGGGTTTGGCCGTCGGACGCCAGGATCGGTCTTCGAGGTTCGGTCTCGATGTTCCATGAAGAAGGTCTTGTGTTTCTTGGAGGTCGATCTTGACAGCTCACAAAGGTTCTCGGCTTGCGACAGAACACCCATGGCCTCGGCAATCTTGGCATCAGAGACCAACACGGACATCGGTGCCCAAGTCTAAATCGCCCCACGGAAATCCTTGACCGATTCTAGTCGTGGTCCATGTGCAGAACTTGAACAGAAACTGGCAGCAGCACACCACCTCGTCCTGTGTTCTTGTGCCAACAAACAACCAGGGCGAAGCTTGGACGGAGGCATCGCTTGCTGGGGAAGGGCGGGGCAGAGCTCCTGGTGCTGGAGGCGGGCTGCGAGAGGTCAGGCCGGAAAAGGACGAAGCGGCCTGGCGCTGCGCGCTGGCGCGGGAAGGGAGAGAACGGGCCGGAGAGGGGGCCGCCGGAGACGGACACGGGCGGCTGCGACAAGGAGGAAGGCGGTCGGCGCGGAAGCAGAGAGAGGCCGGGAAAAAGGCGGCCGACACGAGGATCCTCGGGGCGACGGGGAGCACAGGAGCAGGCGGAGGCGCTCCAGGCCGAGGAAGAAGCGCGACGGAGAAGGACGGCCGGAGAGGCGACGGGTCCGCGGGGAGCGGAGGGCGGCGGCGGGGATCCAGACGAGAGGGAGGCGGCGGTGGTTGTCGCGGGGTGGAAGGAGCGAGGCACGGCGCTGGGACCGGCGAGGCGAAGGCGGGTCGGGGAGACGGCGGGCTGGCGGGGGCAAGCAGAGACACCGAGGAGAGGGCGGGCGAGGCGAGCGGTGGTAGGGGAAGCGGGGTTGGTAGGGGATGGGGAGGGCGTGGGAGGTGGCCTGTGGGGGTGGGCAGTGGCCACGCGGGGTGGGGCCGGGGAGACAGGGGTGAGAGAGAGGGGGGGTTGGGCAGGTGGCGTGCGTGCTCTGTGTGTGTGGAGTGGATCAGGTCAGGGGGTGAGGGGCAGGTGGGATTAGGGTGAGGTGGCGGGCACTGGTTGGTGGGGTTTTGGGCCAGGGGGATGTGGCGAACCGTGGTTGGCCGGGGTGATGTGGAGGGGGCTGGGTAGACTAGGGTTTGGGTAGGAAAAGATTTAGATAGACCGGTTTGTACTGGGGGTGGCCGACTAGGTCGAATCGGCCCGGTTCGGCTGCCCCCTAAAAATAATTAAACATTTTATTTATTTAAAACGGGGCTTTGGAAACCTATTGGCAGACGAAACAAAACAATCCGGAGACCCGGGTTTGGATTTTGAAATAAAGGCTGGGTATTTAGAAAACAAAAATATGTTTTTCGAAAATAGTTTCAGGCAAACAAATGCATGATGATGACGATACTCAAATGCAATATGGCATGATGACATGAGCATGCGGTCATGATGATGCAATGCACAAAAACAACGCGATTTTCTAGTAGTGGTTTTGCGGGGCGCCACACAGAGGCGGGTGGCCCACGCTGGAGGACGAGGCCGCGTGAGGCCTCGCTCGACCACAGAGGAGGTCTCTCCTCAGGCGAGCGACGTGAGGCAAGACCAGCGATCAGACTCCCTTTTTTTTCCTTTTTTTTAAAATGGCCTTGATCAGATCTCCTCGATCAGCACGCACAGAAACCGGTCACGGATCCTTCGATCGAGCGGATCGCCCCAGCAGGCGTACGACGGCGGGACTCTGTCCCCTTTTTAAAAAAAAATCTTCGATTGGATCTAGTGTAGATCGGTAGGACTCTCAAAAGAATGCCCCGATCGGATCTAGTAGAAGTAGATCCATCTGATTCCAGCTGCCTTGTTCGGATCTGATCAAATCGCTGCGGATCTGATCTGCGATTACGTTCTAGCCCAAGAACTCGCCTCCCAATCTCTTCTCCAAACAAACTGATCTGTAAACTACTTGTAGAAAAATAGTCCACAGATGATCAAAAAACACGCTGTGATCAACGAAAGCTCTGATACCACCTGATACGAATCAAGCCGATGATCCTTTAGATTTGTCCCGATCTTTCACAGCGAGTAACACGCATAACAATCCTTCCAATAACACCGATAAACGTCACCTGAAGAAGAGAAACGAATCCAGCAAGTAACATGATGAAGATCACCACGCCTCAAACCACAGCTCGATAATCCTTAATGCACACAAGAACCTTCGCAGCAATAATAATCTGATAAACGGTATCGCCGTCCCCGGAGGGATGATACACGGTGGAGCACAGTATAGTTTTTTAGATTAAACAACTGAACTCCCCTAAACCCTAGGTGGCTGTCTCCTTTATATAGGAGGCATGCAACTAGTCGGTTGGATAGACTCAAACCGAACACACAAACGGACACGAACCTAACATGGACTCGGACTCAATAACATAGAAACAATATTTGACATAACCTTAGACTTATCATTACATATCGTAGATCGTTCTGGCGTGTCAATCATCAATGGGATGCGCCTGCATCACCTAGCTTGGTGGAGTCCTAAAATTAGGCTTCACCTTCTCCTTCATACCCATATCACTTTTTGCCACGTGTACACCTGAAGCTAAAAGTATCTCTTGAAAAAGAATCTATCCTCGCAGGCAAAAACTTTGTCCGTAGACTGTTTGATAATATCTATGCACTGTTTCAGAAAATTTGAAACAAAATGGCACTGCACCAAAAAACAATTCTAGATAAAAACAGACGAATTCCGACCTGCGTACGGATCGGCACGCCGAATCAAAAATTCGATCACGGAACCTAGTGGATCACATCCCGTTTCCTGTCGCCGAGCGATCGCACGTCCTGCTTTGCTTTCTTTTTTTTCTGGAGAACTCACTTACGTTGACCTGGGAATCGATCCGAACTGTAGCTATAAGATTTCCTTTTTTTTCAACTGAGCGCCTCACGTACGTGAGCAGGACGTGAGCAGGCTCCTTACGTACAGATCGAACTCACGATGAAAACTTTCCCGGGAATCAATCGATTCCGTTCCAAAACGGGGCGAGCGGCAGCGATTTTTGTTATTTTTTTTCTTGTTCACGTACGCTACCGTACGTACAAGCTTGACTCTAGGAAACTTGAGATCGATTTGAAACTGTGCAGACTTCCCTCGATAGTGAACAACTTGGAACTCATGAACGTGAGTTGTTGAAATCGCACAAAAATCGAAAACAACAAAATCGGTCCAATATTTATTGCCAACCGGACTCCCTCTTTCCCTTCTTTTTTTACGTGAAGGAAAGTCTCATACTTGATACGTATCCCAGATTAGCGATCGCCCCGGAGATCATGAGGCGTACGGCGAGGACTCCCTCGATGGCTCCTGGATTGCAGCACGCGGGGCAAGCTTTGCACCTTTTTTAACTGGGACCGACCAGGATCGAGATTTGAATGACCCGGACTTCTTCCAATCGATCGGATCTAGGACTAGTAATACAGAACAGCTGATCTTTTTTCGCTACAAGCCGCCAGATGCTCTTTCCACCTCGGTAGATCGAAATTAACTTGAGAATTGAAGATCCCAACATGGACAAGAACGCCTCCAACATCTGATCTGATCTGCCCACAAATCTCAATCTCCTCCAAACAAACTGATATGCAAACAGCTTGTAGAAAAATAGTCCACAGATGATATAAAAACACGTTGTGATCAACGACAGCTCTGATGCCACATGATACGGATCAAGCTGATGATCCTTAAGTTTTGTCCCGATCTTTCAATGCAAGTCCACCAGGTAGGTAATCTTCCAATCACGCGATGAACGCAACCTGAAAAAGAGGAATCAATCCAGCAAGTAACGTGATGAAGATCACCACGCCTCAAACCTGAGCATGATAATCCTTGATGAACACAAGAACCTCCGCAGCAATCTCTATGAGAATATGATAAACGCTATCGCCGTCTCCGGAGGGATGATACACGGTGGAGCACGATATAGTTTTTAGACTAAACAACTAAACTCCCCTAAACCCTAGGTTGTTGGCTCCTTTATATAGGAGGCCTGCAACCTGGACTCGGACTCAATAATATAGCAAAATATTTGACACAACCTTAGACTTGTCATTATATATCGTAGGTCGTCCTGCGTGCCAATCATCAATGGGATGCGCCCGCATCAACTAGCTTGATGAAGTTCTAAAATTAGGCTTCACCTCCTCCTTCATGCCCATATCAGATTGAACGCCGACGGCGGACTATATCGGGTGAGGAAAGAGTTCGTCCAAGGTTCACGCCCGACAGCGATTACTGGGACTACGAGTTCTGTGAAGAGTACGTGAAGGCTCCTAGGAACTACGAGGGTTTTTGCGAGCCAAAGCGTAACAACTGCGACGAGCGAAGCAAATTCTGGTCAGTGCCATGGCGCACTTTCCAGAAGGTTCTCGGCATCTGCTATCACCGGGAAGTGAGGCTTACGACGCAGGCATCACCAGCATTTGGTGTGAAGGCCGATGTCTTCAGCAACACGCAGCAAGACACTTGATTTGCCTTACCGAAAGCTCATAAGTGATCTTCCTTCAACATCTCCAGGTGTAACACCCCAAAAATATTAATCAAGATTACCAAGTTCTAATCACCCAAGTTTAGGGTTAACAAAAACTTTTATTACTAAATTGAATAAGAATGCATGTGTGATTTGTATTAGTGTATGATTGAGTGAAATTGCCATGTGTGTTTGCTACAAATGATAAGAAATGGTTTAAAAATGAATACTACATCATCTAGGCCAATTACAAACAAAATCGAAAGAAAAGGAAATCAAATATAAGGCATATGATCAAATGGTCATTTTGACCAAAATTAACCACTAGGCCACTTTGTGAGTTCCTAGCAGAAACATTTCCATTTCTTTTTACCCCTTGCTAGACCAAGTAAAAGTGAATCCAAGCCCACTTTACAAACTCATAGAAACTATTTTTAAATCTATTTAAAGGACAATTCAAAATTGAATCAAGTGTTAGGTACTAAGATCACCATTTTGCAAAAACCACTCAAATCAATTCACCTTGACTTTTCCAAGCAACCATAGACACTCAAGCAAGTGCTCAGAACACTCACCAAATTTCATTTAAAAATTTCAAATTTGAATTCATGCGGCCATTTGGTCGAACACATTGCAGACACCTAAAACTACTGCCTAACTTCCACAGTTTGGATCAGTGATCACTCGACCATTTGTCCCCTCTTCACTCCCTTGGTCTCCCCCAGCACCTAGCAGAGCAGCAGACCACTTCCCCCTTTGTCGTTGATGCAGTAGCGCCGCACGCTCACATGGTCGCCGTCGACCATGGACAGCTCGCCACAGACCGCGCCGCCCTCTCCCATGACGACCAGGACACAGGCGACCATCCACCGCCACCCCCTGTCCAACCCTCAACCGCAGGCAGGCCATGGACCACCCAGGATCGCCGCGCCCATTTTCTCTACGCCATGCCGAGAGCACGCCAGAGCGCCGTAGCGGACCAACGCGCACACGCCGCGCTGTAGCACCCCGGTAAGACCACTACTAGAAAATCGCTGTGTTTTTGTTTTGTGCATCATCATGACCGTATGCTCATGTCATCATGCCACATTGCATTTGAGCATCGTCATCATAATGCATGGTTTGCCTAAAACTATTTTGCTAAAAGCCCTATTTTGTTTTCTACAGTAATCCTCTCTCTTTTATTCAAAGTCAAATCCCGGGTCTACCTAAATATTTTATTTGTCTAAAAACTAATTACCAAAGCCTTTTACATAATATATAAAAACTTATATTTATTTTGGGAGGCAGCCAGCCAGGTCCAAAAGCCCAGTCGGCCACCTCCAAAAGCCAAACCCTAAAAACCTAACCCTAATCCCCATCCCACCTACCTCACACCTAGTCCCTTCCCGCCACCGCACACACTCTGCGCGCACACCCAGCCTCGACACGGCCACGCCAGTGCGACCTTGCATCGCGAACCGCATGCTACCGCGGTACACGCTCCGCTCGCGCGGAACCCACCCTACACGCACGCCACCACGCGAGCGCAGCCCACTCGCCCGCCGCTTTGACCTGCCCTTCCTCGATCCGATCCCCACCTGACCAAGTCCTTGGCCGTCCCGCAACCGCCACCGCTAGCGCAGAGCCCGCTGTCCGCCATCTCCACCGCCGCCCCGCTTTTCCGTACCATTTATATTCCTTGTAGCCTCTATATTGTCTTGGACACATCCTAGTGCCTGTTGTTTGATAGATAGTCGACCTTGCGAGTCGTAGTTGCTTGCTCAGGTGCTGCTTTGCGTCGTTGTCGTTCCACCGTTGGTAGAAGGTTGATACATGCTTAATGGCGGAGATGCTTAATGGCGGAGATGCTTAATGGTGGAGATGTTCATGACTTTAATTTCAACTGATAATTAAAATGCTGGGAATAGATATAACTAATGCAGAGGCATCGGTGGGCAATAGCTAATATTTGGTTCTTCCACACTCAGTTGTGTCCCGTAGGCCCCGAGTACTTGATACCTGTTCCTTGACTATTCGCACTATCCACATACAGGAGAGTCTATGAATCCCCCTTAGCCAGAGCTTGATTCATTTCTTATTTCTTGGGGCCACAAACTAGTTTGGGGCTTTATTACTAACCTGTACTTATGCCATGCTTTACTGCTTTATTTACGATTGTGCGTGGAGCACCTATACTGTTTAGGAATTGCGGAGTGTTTTCGCGGTATCGACTAGCCCAGTCACACTTTCGGGTTCCCAGTCGTTTACAGCCATTGGCGCAAACCTTGGGTCCGTCTCGGAGCCGGCCAACTTCGTTGGGGGTAGCTTAATGGGGTGGCCCCCTGGAATATGTTATGAATCCTGTGATTGCTTTGTCGTGAAAGCCTCGTTGGGTTTTGATTTGGTTTTTCCGAGGTTGATCGTGTGTGTGTTGCTATTTGTGCACCCCTGCAGGGTAAATCTTTCTGAAATCCGTGTCCGCGGTTATGGACGACTTGGAGCACAGTATCTCGATCATAGACAAGCATAACTAAAGTAGTGCTATAAATTTGACTTAATATGTGACTAGTAATCAACTTCACTACAATAGAATGAATAATAAAAGTGCCAACAATTGGTGGAACTGGGGTGTATCGTGTCATGTTATACCTGCCTAGTAAGTATCGCAACTCCAATGGAATGAAATAAAGGTGCCAACAACTACTGGGTTTGGGATGTCACATGCTAATTGTATCTGACTAGTAAGTACTGCAACCATAACTGAATGGTTAATTAAAACTGCCCACTACTTATGCTATCAGGATGACTCATGCTATCTATATCTGATTAGTAAGAGCTTCAGCTATAATGGAATGAATAAAATTGCCAACTGTGTGAGTTTCTTGGTTTGACTTCCTCGTTTGGTATCGAGGGGGAAATGCCAGGATGGGTATGTTTGGTGTTAGTATCAAGTTGGATCTGAATAGGTCTTTCTTATCCCTCTCATATAGCCGACAGTTTATCGAGTCTCTATAGGTTGTTTAGTGCATGCTTGTCTACCGCTTCAGTCCACCATACCTATGTAGGCGAGAGCCGCCGAATTCTAGTCTCGCTGTGTACTGGCCTTAGTACTGACGCTCCTCTTTTTCCTTTGCCTTTGTCAGCACCCCTTTTGTTTTTAGCAGGTATGAGATCGACGTCGTTAGCAGGGTTACCCTTCCGGCTTGGCCTGGGAAGGGTTATGGACGCCATTGGTTATTCTTCAGGGCTCTTAGCCCAATTTGCTTCTTATCCGTACTCAGATGTTGTATCATTTTCAAGGTGAATTGGATCTTTGTACTGTATATCTGTATTCTTGACTCAATGAATCGTTGTTGTCTATATATGTGTTGTGGGTTCCATCATGGACTACTGTGTAATGATTATTACTTTGTTCTCCACTCGCACGCAAGTGCCTGGTGGGCGTCCTTGAATCGTTTCTATGCGGGTTTGGCAGGAAGCGCTAAAACTTGCATAGGGCTGATTCGAGGGTGTTACACGCGCCTCGCCCTCTCCGCATGTGCACGCACTTGCTGTGACACTAGCTACCTCACAGGCATCCCCGTTCGCCGCCGCGCGACCCGTAGCCCCCGTAAGCCGTCTCGAACGCCGCCAGTTCCGCGCAGAGCACCGCCCGCGCCCGACCATTCTCGACCGCCCCGTACCGCGCCTTTAAGCATGTGATGACCGCCAGGGAGCACGCGTCGCCCCCTACCCTCAGCCACGCCAATAGCTCGCTGTACCGCCGTCGCTGGAGGAGCCAGCCCATACCGCAATGTCCCTCTCGCCGGTGTATAAATAGAGGCCACCTTCGCCTCAATTCACCACACCATCCCACTACCCACTCCTCACAGAACCTCCCACACCTCTCCCTGGAGCAAGGCGAGCACCACATCGCTGGAATTTGGCTAGAGCTCGCCGCTGCAGAGCAAGAAGGGATCCGTTGATTGGAGCCGCCCCAGGAGCCGCCACAACCACCGTTCGAACCGCCGTCGTCTACCACGTCATTCGCCCCCCATCGCCGCCCCTAGCTGAAGCCCTGGTGAGCCTCACATGACCCCCACCACCGCGTTAGGGTTAGAATCTCACCGGAGCTGTTCGTCGTAGACGATGAACCTCAGCCGTTAGATCAGGTTCTAATCGCACGACCTAGATTGAAACGTACCGTTTCGGGTTAGATGAGCCACTGACTAGTGGGACCCCCCTGTCAGCATCCCGATGTGCCTGCGCAGTGCAACTAGGTCGGCCCGTTTACTTTCCCACGCAGAGCCCAGTGATTCAAATAGTTATTTTCCATTTTAGTTGAAACCAGATTCTGTCAGTAGATTCAAAAAGCAATTCAAAGAGATTCAATAAACCAAATTGCATAATTCCAATTTTTTTAGAAAGATATTCAAATTATCTATCCAAGCCCGTTGGATTCAAACCATTTGAAATTATAGATCACCTATACCAAAAATAACAAGACACAGACTTTTCCAACTTCAAACATTTTTCAAAGATCAACCATAAATGCTTTTGAGTTGATTCCAACTCTCAAAAATCACATTTGACAAGATCTATCTGAATATGTAAAAATATTTAGGTTTACATGCAGTGACATTGGACTAGTACCAAAAGAATGCTCTATAGGCATTTCTAGTCACATTAATTCTATTAAATGATAATCTTAAACTTTATAAAATATGACCACCACTTTAAATCACATTCCCATGTATTAGAATATGTGGTAATGACATGTGTCAACATGATCCTATATTTTAATTGGAGAATACTAAATCTTAAGTATTTTCAATGAGTAGGAATTACTTATCTAAAATAAGATAAACAAGATTAAGTCTTTATTTCATGTGATGATTGTGATGATGCTAGATCATCAAGTGTGAGCCTTAGTGTGCGAAATAGAAATAGTTAAGTATTGTTTGGTGATTCTGTACCTCGTATTCATTTATAGACGATAGTACCGACCCGGGATACGAGGAGGAGGAGTACTACCAAGAAGAAGAAGAAAACTTCAATCACTGCACTACTCACGACAAGCCTATCACTACAAGTTAACTATGCAAGCTAACACTTGCAAGTGTCATACTTATTCAAGCCATCACTAATTGCAAACTTGATAACCTATGCAAGATGCATTAGGCATGCTTTGGTTATGCAACCTTGATTATACCAATCCCAAGTTTTACTTGCAAGCTTTACTCTTTTACTTTACCAAAGTTCTTTACTTTTAGTTAGTGCTTTGTGAGTATGGGAGAAATAGTATAGATACCATAAAGAGTATAAAACTAGGCCTAGCTAGTTATACTTAGATGTTATCAAAAGGCATAACCCTAGAGTTGGATAGTTACACTTGATTAGCACCCCTCATTAGTGAATACCCTCCACTTTAGTGGCTAGTGCTAAGCATAAAAGTTGATCACTTTAGATGGGAATACTTGGTGAAAATGATTATGAAAACCTTGGAATGAGGATTCGTCCTATTGAAATGTTTTGACATGTGTTGATAAGCACAAAAGGATTTTGATGATGAAAATGTTGAGGCATGAGCCTTAGCCCTTTATAAAAACTGATGGTTGGGTTCGGATGCGATACCATTCCAATTTTAACGTACAACCACAATACCTGAATTGGGTAGGGCTTAGCTGGAAGTTTATATGCCTTAGTATGGATTCCCTCATGGAAGAGGTTGAGTTGAGGCTACCTCATGAGTGTGAATGTCCACCTATGCAGTGCCCAGGATGGCAGATGGCCATGGCTGGGAGGCCAAGCTCTAGAGTGTGTAATTGAAAGGTTGTGATTGATTATCCGCATACTAAGTATGATGATTTAGGGTTATCCCTGGCGGATGTATTGAATTTTGTGATGAAAGTGTACCACCTCTGGAGAGTGTGAAACTATTCGAATAGCCGCGTCCGCGGTCATGGATAGTTGGACTGGCCATACTGTTCTATTGTCAGATGTTTTCAAAATGACTTGTGAATTGAACTATGACTTTGACTTGACCACAACAGGATTGTGGACATGAAAATTAGGTTCCCACTTAAGTGATTTAGAACATTAACTTCTAAACTCAGTATGAAATAAACTTGCCGTTTTGTAAATAAACCTAGAGCTTAAGATTCCTACTAGAACTACCTTACTTGTTAGTGATAGTTTGCGAGTACTTAAAGAGTACTCATGGCTTTGTCCCTGGCTATTCCTATGGCCAGACTATGAGGAGGACTACCAGGATGATGGACAGCCGGAGGTCTATGACAACTAGGATCATCTCCCATCGTCAGCATTGCATGTGACTCTGAAGATGGAGCCCCTACTACGTTTATTTTCCGCTGCTTGATTTGTATTAAGACTGGATCATGAGATCCTTGATTTGTAAGACCTTATTATGGTTTTTAATGGATGATGTACTGTGGTACCAATTCTGTTATGTCTCGCAAAAATAGTATAACAGGCATCTGGGATTAAAAATCCGGGTGTTGACAAGTTGGTATCAGAGCCATCTTGACCATAGGAGACCCTAGTTAGCAGGCACGTCCGAATAAAAACTTAGTTTCAAAACAAAAGAAGTGAGTATTTATGAAAACCTATTCCCACTCTTATCCTTGATTCTTTCAAAAAAAGTCATGTTCCTCAAAAATTCTTGCATTCCTACATAAAATTTGACACACTTGATCAGCTCACTAACTTACTCACCCTAAATTCTTATAGATGGAAGTCCAGTATTGCAAGTTCTACCAGCTGGGCAACGGAGGCCACCTGATATTTGAGAGGGATCTAGATGCACTGTTAGAGTATCTTGAGCGCCCGCACCTGGAATTCTTCTGGGCACAACTCAATGATCACATAGGAGGAGATCTACAATGGCTGATAGTTGCAGATATCAGAGGACAAGATGGAAGCACCCACTTCGGAGAAGATCCAATTCACCTTTCGGGAGAACAACTGGCTAGATGGATTAGCCAGGGCTATGCATGAAGCTCTTGCCCGTCTGTGTGGGCAAAACATCAACCAGATCCAAGGAACTCGTTTTGCTCACTACACAAGGCGTGATTCTATGGGAATGCCCTTGGAGATGCCAGGACACCCGGAGCTGAAGCACCAGGTGGACAATCTTGACTTCATGTTGTATGATAGGCAGAAGGAGTTGGACAACGCTCGTGCCTACGCCAACCACAACCATGCCATTGCAGTCAAGAAGGACTAGACCCTCGCAATCCTCGCTAAGGAGCGTCAATCACTTCATCATCAGCGCGACAAGAAGGATCGCACCATCGATCTTCTTCGCAAGAAAGTGGCCACTCTCGAGAAGACCATCCATGAACAGGAAATCTAGCTTGAAGCGAAGGAGGAGGAAGGTGAAAATATCCAGTGAGATCTTTACTCTTACCTAAGTGATGACAATGACTACCTGGAGGATGATGCCATGGAGTTCCACACTGATGATGATGATTCCGACTTCATTGATGATGATTAGATGCACTTGATAACTACCATAGGAGTGAGTTGTACCGGTCCCAATGTATAGTAGTTTCATAGAATGGTTCTTAAAACCACCTGTTTTCTATTTGTGTTGTGGTGTGTGTTTGTTTTGTGTGCTTTGAATGAATGAATGAGAGGAAGTTGTTAGTTTGCAAAACCTGAGTCAAACTCAAAGTTTAAAGCTTTTGAAACAAAACCATGAACCCTAGAGATTTCCCTCTTATCTCATTATCTATCTGAATCTTCAGATGACTCGTGGAAATCCCGGAGGAACCAGTTCATCTCAGGACCCGATGCTGCAGATTCTGCAAATGCTAGTTTCTGACCATGAAGCTAGTAGAGCCGAACGCCAAGCCAACCTAGCCACTCTTCAACAGATAGCTCAGATGGCCCACAATAATCAAGGTCACAGAAACCAGGATCACCATGGATCCAAGCTCAAGAACTTTCAGAATACCAACCCACCCAGCTTTAGTAAGTCTAAGGATCCCTTAGATGTTGATGACTGGCTGCAAACCATGGAGAACAACTTGGAGGTCGCAGGAGTTGAAGCCAATGAAAAAGTACTATTTGCCACCCATTTTATCTGGCAGGAGATGCAAGAGCCTGGTGGAATAACACCCGTACCATGAACGAAGGTCATATGATGACTTGGGAAGCATTTAAGATCAAGTTCAACCGGACCCATGTGCCCCAAAGTTTGGTCACTAGGATGAGGGATGAGTTCAGGGAACTGAAGCAAGGAAGAATGACGGTAGTTGAGTACTATGACAAATTTCTGTCACTAGCTAGATATGCCCCCGATGAGATTAATACCGAAGCAAAGAAGAAGGAAAGTTTCCTGAATGGGTTACATGATGAGATGCAGACTGTGTTAGTCAACACGATCTAGAAGAGCCAGTAGACTCTGATATCCAGATGGAAGGGAAGATCAACCAAGCCAATGACAATCTTAAGCGTCGCATGATGCACCAGCCTGGATCCCACCATACCCAGAAGTATCGCCCCAACCCATCTGCAGGATATGCCCCAAGAAACAACAGACCCCCTATGTCCTGTCCAAACTATCCCAATCGTAGCGTAGGAAACCTGAAGTCTGGAGGAAACCACAATAATAACCCCGAAAACTCCAATAACTTCAACCGTGCACCGCCCAAGTCCAACAACAACAATACTGCCCCAAAGACTGGAAGCAATGATGTGCCTGTTGCAGGAAAAGACAAGTCCCAGATTACTTGCTTTGAATGTGGAGTCAAGGGTCACTACTCCAATGAGTGCCCCGAGAAGCTTGCAGCAGCCACCAATGTGAATGCACCCGCTCAGCAGCAACGCCATGTTCAGCCCGGAAGGAGATTTTCCCCAGGGAATTCGCTCAACCGCAACGGCCGTCTGTTCCACATGAATGATGAAGAAGCTCAGGAAGCACCAGATGGCGTGCTGGGTATGTTTTCTGTTAACTCAGTACTTGCAAGAGTGTTTTTTGATTATGGAGCATCGCACTCGTTTGTTATAGAAGAATTTGCATGCCCTAGTAAGATTCAACCAACAAAATTGCAGCATGTTATGATAGTTCAAATACCCGGTTCAACCACCAAAGCTAGAAAAATTTTCAAGGGTACCTATCAGAATCCATGGAATAGATTTTTATGCTAATCTAATAGTACTTGGAACCAAAGGTTTGGAAGTAGTACTAGGAATGGATTGGATGTCAAAACATAAAGGATTAATCGACTGTGCCAAGAAAGCCATAACCATGACCAGTAGCACTGGAGTATCAGTAGAGCATGTATCTGAGACACTACCCCATCAATTCAAATGCAACAAGAGTCTATCCCAACCAACCCTAGACCAAGTCAGAGTAGTCTGTGAATACCCTGACGTATTCCCAGATGAATTGCTCGGTATGCCCCTAGATCGGGATATCGAGTTCATCATTGAACTAATTCCTGGAACTAGACGCATAGCTCAGAGACCTTATAGTATGAACCCATCTGAATTAGTGGAGCTGAAGAAGCAACTTGATGCTATGCTGGAGAAAGGTTTGATTCAACCAAGTGTGTCGCCCTTGAGATCTCTTGTATTGTTTGTGGATAAGAAAGATGGAGGTAACCATTTGTGCACGGATTATCGGAAGCTGAATGATGTCACCGTCAAGAACAAGTACCCACTATCGAAGATAGAGGATCTGTTTGACCAGTTGACTGGTGCCAGAGTGTTTTCTAAGATCGATCTTAGAACTGGTTATCATCAACTCAAGATTCGTGCAACGGATATTCCAAAGACCACCTTCACCACTAGATATGGATTGTATGAGTATACGGTTATGTCTTTTGGATTAACTAATGCCCCCGCTTATTTCATGAATCTCATGGATAAGATTTGTTGAGGGCAAACCTCTAGGGTGGCCTGATCTTTCACGATTCCCTTTCAAATCGAGGATGAAGTGTGGGGGAAGGAGGAGAGGATGAACACGATGAACGCACGCACGAACAACGCGATGAACACACACACGCAAAACCACGATACACACCAATAGCTCACGTCGGCGGTGACCGGTTCGGCGTAATCCCTAGGATCAGCGTCGGGCGGAGGACTCTCTCTCGAACCGGCACAGCGAGATAGGAGACTCGGTGAGATCTTGACGTCTTGGCAAAGGGACACCGATGCCAAGGCCTTGTACAACGCGGAGGCACGATGCAAACTCCAACGAGGTTTGGGATATTTTGTGCTCCTTTGTCAAAGGAGCATGAGGCAAGAATTAGATAGATCCACAAGGGGTTTCCACTAATTTCAAATATCATGCCTAGGGTTTACAATAGAGGTGGGGGCTATATATAGGCCAGCCACAAGTTCAGGGGTAGTTTAGGCAACTAAAGTATCAAAAGGGGGCGTTATAAGGCCAAAGGGCCGAGCTGGAGCGTGCAGGCCCTGGGGTGTCCGGTAGTACCGCTCGGTTGAGCGGTAGTACCGCTGGAAGGGTGCGATAGTACTGGAGCGGGCAGAAGCTTTGGCATGAGTCTTCAGGTGCGCGCGGTAGTACTGCTTGCTGAGTGCGGTAGTACCGGTGGGATCTAGGGCTTCGGATCCATCTCTCTGCCTAGGGCGGTAGTACCGCTTTCCATGAGCGGTAGTACCGCTTAGGCAGTAGTACCGTTTCCAGGGGCCAGTAGTACCGCGGTCTCCTGGCAGCTGTTGGCTGCTGCATCGCTCCTCTGGTTCATGTCTTCATACCTCATGATGCATAGTGTCGGGGCATGAAGTAGCAAGACATCCAGGGGTGTATCGAAGTCACATGAGTATAAGAGCGAATTCACCTTAGCTTGGAGAAGCTTGGCTCGAGCACGAGTCATGGGTCCACTTGGGGGACTTGGTGGTGTAGATGTAGGAGCGTCCATAGGACGGCCTGCATCAGCTCCCCCCCTTGGGAAAGAGTCGTCCTCGACTCTTCATGGTTATCATCTTAAACATCTCCATGGTATGGTGAAAGGTCCTTGACATTGAATGTATTGCTTGCAAGGTACTTGGATGTCGATGATGTAGGCATTGTTGTTGATTCTCTTTAGGACCTTGAAGGGACCATCTCCTCTTGGCTTGAGCTTGGAGTCACGTTCCTTGGGGAAGCGGTCTTTGCTTAGGTGTATCCATACGAGGTCACCTTCTTCAAAGATCATCTCCTTCTTGTCCTTATTTAACCTTGAAGCTTGGCGAAGGACTTGTTGCTCGATTGTAGCTCTTGTTTCTTCGTGAAGCTTCTTCATAGCTTGTGCGTGCTTCTTGACGTCCATGTTCGTGCGCTCGTGGAGGGGTAGTGGTAGGATGTCGAGCGCGGTGAGGGGCTCGAAACCATAGACGATCATGAATGGACTCATCTTGGTTTTTGAGTGCTTGGCACGATTGTAGGCAAACTCGGCGTGGGGGATGCATTCCTCCCAATCCTTCAAGTTCTTGTTGATTAACACACGAAGGAGGGTCCTGAGGCTTCGGTTGACAACTTCGGTTTGGCCATCGGTTTGGGGATGCAATGCGGATGAAAAGAGTAGCTTGACGCCGAGATTGGCCATGAGGGTCTTCCATAAGTACCTCATGAATTTGACGTCGCGGTCGGAGACGATTGTTCTTGGCACACCGTGAAGACGGATGATTTCCCTAAAAAACAGATTTGCAACATGTGAAGCATCGTCGATCTTATGGCACGGTATGAAGTGTGCCATTTTGGAAAAACGATCCACAACAACAAATATAGAATCATGACCATGCTTAGATCTAGGCAATCCTAAGACGAAATCCATGCTAATGTCGGACCAAGGTGTATGAGGAATAGGCGATGGCATATAAAGACCATAAGGGTTAGCTTGCGACTTAGCTTGAACACATGTCGTGCATCGTTGAACGTAGTGCTCCACGTCACGCTTCATCTTGGGCCAAAAGTAGTGATTGGAGAGCATGTCAAATGTCTTGTCGCGGCCAAAGTGACCCATGAGGCCTCCACCATGAGATTCTTGGAGAAGCAAAAGTTGGAGCGATGACTTCGGAATGCGTAGCTTGTTTTTTTTAAATAGAAAGCCCTTATGCAAATAGAAATCATCAACTTCTTTGTCATTGGAGCACTTTGCGAAAATTGGTTCAAAGAACGGGTCGGAAGCATACAAAGATTTTATTTCCTCAAGACCCAACACGTTGATTTCAAGTCTCGTAAGAAGGCTGGTATGTTTGCGAGACAAAGCATCCGCAACTACATTATCTTTGCCCTTCTTATACTTGAAAATGTATGGAAAAGACTCCATAAATTCAACCCACTTAGCATGTCTCTTACTCAAGTTGGCTTGGCCTTTGAGATATTTCAAGGACTCATGGTTGGAATGTATGATAAATTCCTTGGGCCATAGGTAGTGTTGCCAAACTTGAAGGACACGAACGAAGGCAAAAAGCTCTTTGTCGTAAATTGGATAGTTAAGGTGAGAACCATCAAGTTTCTCGCTATGGTAGGTTATAGGATGCCTGTTTTGCATAAGGAATCCTCCAATGCCAATACCACTAGCATCACACTCTATCTCAAAAGTTTTAGCGAAATCCGGTAATGCAAGAAGAGGTGCATCGGTGAGCCTCTTTTTAAGTTCATCAAAAGCTTTTTGTTGCGCTTTTCCCCACACGAAGGTGACATTCTTTTTGGTCAATTCATTGAGGGGACAAGCAATGGTCGAAAAGCCTTTCACAAAGCGACGGTAGAAACCGGCCAACCCATGAAAACTTCGGAGTTCACTCACATTTGTTGGGATGGGCCAATCTCGTATGTCCTTTACCTTGGAAATATCAACTTCAATTCCCTGCGAAGAAATGACAAATCTAAGAAAAATCAACTTGTCTTTAGCAAAAGCGCACTTGGGAAGATTAGCATAAAGCTTTTCATATCGAAGGATTTGCAAAACTTCCTTGACATGTGTTATATGGTCCTCAAGTGATTTGCTATAAACAAGAATATCATCGAAATAGACAACAACACTTTTTCCAATGAGAGAACGAAAGATATGATTCATGAGGCGCATGAAGGTGGATGGGGCATTAGATAAACCAAAGGGCATAACAAACCATTCATAGAGACCAAGTTTGGTCTTGAAGGCGGTTTTCCACTCATCACCTTCAGCCATGCGTATTTGATGGTAACCACTACGAAGATCAATTTTCGAAAAAATAGTGGCTCCACACAACTCATCAAGCATGTCATCAAGACGTGGTATGGGATGTCGATAACGTATGGTGATAGCATTGATTGGACGGCAGTCCATGCATAACCGTAACATATCATCCGTTTTTGGAACAAGAATCACGGGTACGACACTTGGACTAGTGCTAACTTGGATCAAACCTTTGGAGACGAGTTGGTTGATTTGACGTTCGATCTCCTTCGTCTCCTTCGGGTTCATGCGGTAAGCGGCACGGTTGGGAAGTGGTGTGCCAGGGATGAGGTCGATGCGATGTTCGATGCCACGAAGAGGAGGTAGTCCATGTGGAAGCTCTTCGGGAAACACATCTTTGAATTCCTGCAAAACACTCATCAAAGATGGAGGAACATTGGTTAATTCGTTATTTCCTTGCGCTAGTCCTTTGAAAAGGAGGACATAGTGCAAGATGGATGGGTTGTTCCGAACATCTCTCATCTCACTTTTGGTGGTAAGGAGAACACTCTTAGTTTTTGTACTCGATTTTGGCTTGTGGCTCTCACTCACTATGAGGTGGTTCCCTCTCTCACCGCTCTTGTCACAAGTAGGTGTTGTGTTTTGCGCCCTCTCTAAAGCCTTTGCATTGTTCGCAATTATTTGGCTAGGAGTCATTGGTTGCAAAACACATGTTTTGTTGAGCCATTTGAAGGTGTATACATTGGTGCGATCATCATGTTGAGCAGCCTTGTCAAATTGCCATGGTCGACCAAGAAGCATGTGGCAAATTGTCATAGGAACCACATCACACTCCACCGTATCTTTGTAAGGACCAATGGCAAAGGAGACCGATACGGTATGCTTGATCTTCACGAACCCTTGGTCACTTAGCCATTGCACGTGGTAGGGGTGCTTGTGCGGTTGGAGGTTGAGGTTGAGCTTCTCACATAACTCGGTGCTAGCAAGGTTGTGGCAACTCCCTCCGTCTATGATCACCATGATAGATTTTCCATTGATGCCGGCTCGTGTCTGGAAGATATTGGAGCATTAGTTTTCATGCTCTTGTGCTTGAGTGGTCAAGATCCTTGTGACGACAAGCGATGGACTTGCGTCATCTTCACACATGAGGAGCTCTTGATCATCTTCCAATCGTTGCCTTGCCATTGCTTCCTTGACACGGGCATCAAACTCATCTTCACTCAAGTACTCTTCATCACCATTGTCATGGATGAACAAGACTTTCTTGTTTCCACATTCGGCCGACTTGTGTCCTTTGCCTCCACACTTGTAGCATTCACCATTGAAAGGTGTATCACTCTTTGCTTGTTTGCCACTTGGGGGCAATTTTCCTTGAGGAAGTGTGGACTTGAAGGAAGGCTTGGAGGTACTTGAGGAGCTTCCATTGAAAGTTGTTGGTGTAGTGGTTGAAGCTTGCTTGTAGGTGAAGTACGTCTTGGGCTTGTTGAACTTGATATCCTCTTGCACTTGACGTTCAGCCTTTGTTGCGATGTGCACAAGATCAACCATGTCGTTATATGTTTGGAACTCGACGATGCGCTTGATTGGGTGGTTCAATCCAATAAGGAAGCGTGCCATAGTTTTCTCCATGCACGAATCAAGTTGAGTTCCATTTCCTTGAAGTATTCTCCACGGTCTTTGTCCCTTGACGAAGCGCTTGAAGGTTGTTGAAGAGGTCACGCGTGTAGTGCGTGGGGACGAACCGGGATCTCATGTGAGCCTTCATGTTATGCCAAGTTGTGATTGGCGGCCCTTGTCTTGCATCACGAGCAACTTGAACTTGTTCCCACCAAAGGTTGGCGTAATCATCAAACTCAAGCGAAGCCATTACGACCATCTTCTCATTGCTATAATTGTGCATGCGGAAGATCTTGTCGACTTTGAGTGCCCACGAGAGGTATTCTTCGGGGTCATTGGATCCGATAAACTTGGGCATTGTGAACTTGAGCTTGCCAAAAGTTTCTTCATCGTTGTGGTCATTGCGACGAGCTTGGTGACCTTGTTGATGATCTTGTAGTTGGGGAGGTGGAACTTGGTTCTCGCGTCCTTGTTGCGGAGCTTGCTCTTGATATTGTTGTTGTGGCGCTTGCTCTTGCTCTTGGTGCGGTTGTTGACTGTGTTGAGGCACTTGGGCCCTATGAGGTTGTTGAGGGTGTGGAGCCTCATGACGCGGTTGATGACGAAGAGGAGGCTCGTTCCTCGGTTGGTGATGTTGATTAGGCCCATGGGCCTCACAGCGAAGATCATGGTCATGAGCCTCTTGACGTGGTGGGCGTTGCTCAACTTGTATCACTTGACGCTCCAAGTTTTGTTGTGGTGGAGGAGGCGCCTTGTGATGACCATGGTGTCGGTGTGGACGCTCATGACGTTGATGACGAGGAGGAGGATCTTGGAGAGCTTCATGTCGATGATGAGCTTGATTCTCCAAATTGGAGTCATCACTTGTTGTGTCGAGTATGTGTCACGGTTGATGGTGGTATACTTGCGGTTGCACTTGCGGTTCTTCTTGTGGTTGCTCTTGTTGTATCACTAATGCCCTTGCGTGATGACGGTGTGCTTCTTTCCTTGCTCGTGGCCTTGAAGAGAGGTCACCGTCATAGCTTGACGTTGCGGCGTGCCATGGCGAAGGTATGTAGTTGGAAGAACTTCCATCTTCAATCACGGGGGCATCATTGTGTCTTGGAGCACTTGTACGAAGATCTTGTTGGAGAGGAACATGACGACGCGAAGAACTTGAAGAGCTTGAAGCACGTGAACGTGGTCCTGCCATTCCGTCGATTAGGCGTCGAAGATTGTTATTTGTTTCGGCGACGGAGCGTTGAAGCGCTTCATTTTGATGGCCAAAGTTGTGATGCATTGCGTGCATTTGTCGTTCTAGGCCGGCGAAGCGGTTGTCGATGTGCTTGAACTCGGCTTGCGTCTCGCCAAATTGTTCATCTTGTCGCGTCTCAAGGGCTTGGCAACGTTCACGGAACTCTTGTCGGACGATGAAGTGACTTGCGCGTGTCATGTACGGTCCTTGTTCTTCTTCATGGGGAGGTGGTTGGCTCGACTCACCGTGCCTATCCATCATGCAAAACACACAAGTATTGTATATGGAAGTGGAATATGGTGGTGTTAGCCTTGTACCTCACCTTGGGGATTGCACCAAACTAGAAACCACAAGTGAGAGCTATGAGCGTGCAAAGTGGAAATGCAAAGAAAACTCACACTAAAGAAAGAACTAACTCTCAAAAGTTGTGGGTGGAACGTTAGGGTTGTGGAAAACCAAACAAAACGATCCAAAGAAAAGGTTATTGTCAAACGTGGTAGAGAACCAAAAGATCAAAGCAAAAAGGAACGACCTACAAAACACAAAGATACACACACGTGGAGACGGATGTGGTTAACACGACTATAAAATGAGCACAAAAGGTCCTAACGAAGACTACGCTCGGTGTCGTGCCAACGCAAGGAGAGATCACAACTCGTTCGCCAAAAGAGAAATAAGCAACGGATTTGTGCACTTGCCTCGGTCGTGCTCTTTTTCTCTCTTTGCTTACAAGCTTGAGACTCTCTTTGTATTGGGAGACTTTGTATCTTTCTATTTTTCTTTTGCTTTTTCTTTTTCTATTTTTTATTCTTTTTCTCCCTTTCTATACTACTATGTTAACTCTTGTATTTGCTCTCACACTCTCACTTTCCAAGGACAAGTGCACAATGCTTAGGCAAACACAAAATGAGCTGCTCTCATAGGATAGATACACACCAGGAAGAAGGGTTAACAAGGTGGAGCAAGTTATACCTTCGGTATTGTTGATGACTTGCTACCGGTAGTTGGAATGGTGTTCGGTGTCGCGGTGTCGATGAGCGCGGGATGTGAATATTGTTGCGGAAGCTTGAAGTTAGTTGGGTGACACGCACGTGAAACACGAACAAGCCAATACGAAAATTAGAGAACAAAAATGGGGGTGTAAAATTTCATGTCTGGCAGGTGCGGTAGTACCGCTCAAAAAGTCCGGTAGTACCGGTGACCGACAGTACTGCTGTGATCAACCAGTAGTACCGCTCGCCGGTAGTACCGCTTTGCAGATTCCTAGGCACGTGGATCTCGAAATTGAACGCACAAACGACCCAAAAATCCTCAAATTGGCAGAAAACTGAACAAATTTGGGGCTAGGAACACACAAAGAATGTAGATCGATAACCCAAGCAATAGATCTATGGACCAAAACCACAAAAACGCACCAAATCCAGAGATCGATCCGAAGGAAAAATTGGCGCTCTTTTTTGGGGATTTTCGAATTTTTCGTGGATAGAAGAAAAATTTGTGGGGGAATTCGTGAGAAATGAAGCTATTGATACCAATATGTTGAGGGCAAACCTCAAGGGTGGCCCGATCTTTCACGATTCCCTTTCAAATCGAGGATGAAGTGTGGGGGAAGGAGGAGAGGATGAACACGACGAACGCACGCACAAAGAACGTGATGAACACACACACGCAAAACCACGATACACACCAATAGCTCACATCGACGGTGACTGGTCCGGCGCAATCCCTAGGATCAGCGTCGGGCGGAGGACTCTCTCTCGAACCGGCACGGCGATATGGGAGACTCGGTGAGATGTTGACGTCTTGGCAAAGGGACACCGATGCCAAGGCCTTGTACAACACGGAGGCACGATGCAAACCCCAACGAGGTTTGGGATATTTGGTGCTCCTTTGTCAAAGGAGCATGAGGCAAGAATTAGATAGATCCACAAGGGGTTTCCACTAATTCCAAATATCATGCCTAGGGTTTACAATAGAGGTGGGGGCTATATATAGGCCAGCCACAAGTTCAGGGGTACTTTAGGCAACTAAAGTATCAAAAGGGGGCGTTACAAGGCCAAAGGGCCGAGCTGGAGCGCGCAGGCCCTGGGGTGTCCGATAGTACCACTCGGTTGAGCGCTAGTACCGGTCAGATGCGGTAGTACCGCTGGAAGGGTGCGGTAGTACTGGAGCGAGCAGAAGCTTTGGCGTGAGTCTTCAGGTGCGCGCGATAGTACCGCTTGCTGAGTGCGGTAGTACCGGTGGGATCTAGGGCTTCAGGTCCATCTCTCTGCCTAGGGCGGTAGTACCGCTGTCCATGAGCGGTAGTACCGCTTGGGCAGTAGTACCGTTTCCAGGGGCCGGTAGTACCGCGGTCTCCTGGCAGCTGTTGGCTATTGCGTCGCTCCTCTGGTTGGTGTCTTCATACCTGATGATGCATAGTGTTGGGGCATGAAGTAGCAAGCCATCCAGTGGTGTATCAAAGTCACATGAGTATAAGAGAGAATTCACCTTAGCTTGGATAAGCTTGGCTCGAGCACGAGTCATGGGTCCACTTGGGGGACTTGGTGGTGTAGATGTAGGAGCGTCCGTAGGACGGCCTGCATCAAGATTTTTATGAACTTCCTGGATAAGTTTGTCATTGTTTTTATCGACGATATTTTGATCTATTCCAAGTCATAAGAAGACCATGAGCTACACCTGAGAACCATCCTTGAAACCCTTAGAGAGCATCCGGTGTATGCCAAGTTTAGCAAACTGTAGTTATGGTTGAAGGAAGTAGGATTCCTAGGACATATTGTGTCGGTAGGAGGAGTCGTTGTCGTTCCCGCCAAGATCAAAGATGTTGAAGAATGGAAAGCCCCAACCACTCAAACCCAAGTCCGTGCATTTCTCGGATTAGCAGGATATTACCGCAAGTTTGTTGAAGGATTTTCGAGCATCACATGATCAATGACCCAGTTGTTGAAGAAAGATAAGAAGTTTGAATGGACGGACAAATGTGAAGCAAGTTTTCAAGAGCTCAAGAAGAGATTGATTTCAGCCCCAATTTTGATTATGCCGGATATTAAGAAGCCTTTTGATGTGTATTGTGATGCATCCAAGATTGGTCTCGGATGTGTGTTGATGCAAGAAGGCAAAATCACAGCATATATGTCCCGACAACTGAAGCAGCATGAGCAAAACTACCCTACCCATGACCTTGAACTAGCACCTGTAGTTTTAGCATTGAAGACATGGCATCATTACCTTATGGGTAACCGCTATGAGATTTTTTGAGATCACAAGAGCCTAAAGTATATTTTCACCAAGAAGGAGCTGAATATGAGGCAAAGGAGATGGATAGAGTTAATCAAGGATTATGACCTTGACATTCACTATCACCCCAGCAAAGCCAATGTGGTAGCGAATGCTCTTAGCAGATTGTCGTGTAGATTAAACACCATGATTAAAGAAGCCTAGCCTAGTTTGCATGAAGAGTTGGAGCAATTTAGAACGGAGCTAGTTAGTGAAGGATTTTTAGCTAGCATAGAACTTCAACCCACTTTGATCAGTCAGATCAAGGAAGCACAGAAAGGAAATGCAAGTATCGACAGAATCAAACGTCGTATCGGTATAGGAAAGGTACCCGGATTCACCGAAGATGAAGGAGTTTTATGGTACAAAGGACGTATCTGTGTGCCAACAGATTCCGAGCTGAAGCAAGTTATCATGCAGGAAGCTCATGATACTCCTTATTCTATCCATTCCGGAGGAACAAAGATGTATCAGGATTTGAAGGAGCAATTTTGGTGGCACAAGATGAAGAGAGAAATCAGAAGCTACATAGCCAAGTGTGATATCTATCAGAGAGTCAAAGCAGAACATCAGAGACCCGCAGGACTTTTGCAACCATTGTAGATTCCGGAATGGAAATGGGATTCTATCAGAATGGATTTTATCACCGGTTTGCCTACATATAGTAGGGGAAATGACTCTATTTGGGTCATAGTTGATAGACTGTCCAAGGTAGCCCATTTTATACCTATCAAGACTACCTACCAGAGTTCGAAGCTAGCAGAGTTGTACATTGCTAGAATCGTCAGTTTACATGGAACCCCTAAGACCATACTGTCGGATCTAGGAACCCAGTTTACCTCAAAATTTTGGCAGAAAGTCCAAAAAGGATTAGGAACCAAGCTGAATTTCAGCACATCTTATCACCCGCAGACCGACGGACAAACCGAAAGAGTCAACCAAATCTTAGAAGATATGTTGAGAGCTTGTGTGTTAGAATATGGATCAAAATGGGAAGATTGTCTGCCTTTCGCAGAATTCTCATACAACAACAGTTATCAAGCTAGTTTGCAAATGGCCCCATTTGAATTTCTGTATGGAAGGAAGTGTCGTACCCCCTTGAATTGGTCGCAAGTAGGAGAGAGTCAGATTTTCGGACCCGACATCCTACAAGAAGCCGAAGAGAAGGTTCACAAAGTCTGTGAACACCTCAAGACGGCCCAATCCAGATAGAAGAGTTATGCTGACAAGAGATGTAGAGACCTGACCTTCAATGTCGGAGATTTTGTGTATCTCAAAGTATCACCCTTGAAAGGAACGCAACATTTTCAACTGAAAGGGAAGTTAGACCCCAGATATATTGGACCCTTCAAGATTTTGAATCGCCGAGGAGAAGTATCTTATCAACTGGAACTGTCGGAGGAGATGTCAGCCATACATGATGTTTTCCATATCTCGTTACTTCGCAAACGCCTAGAACTTCTGGATAAGACCAAAGTGTTCAAGAACATAGATCACCGAGCCATAGATATCAACCAGGATCTGACGTATCGTGAAGTACCAATTTGTATTTTGGAAGAAGCCTTTAAAACCACCAGGACCCAGAGTATCAAGTTTCTCAAGATCCAGTGGAGCAACGATACTGAAGAAGAAGCTACTTGGGAGTGAGAAGATTTCATTAGGACGGAGTTTCCAAATCTCTTTAGTTCCTAGTTTTTCTTAAATCTCAGGATGAGATTTTGTTTAAGGAGGGAAGGTTTGTAACACCCCAAAAATATTAATCAAGATTATCAAGTTCTAATCACCCAAGTTTACGGTTAACAAGAACTTTTATTACTAAATTGAATAAGAATGCATGTGTGATTTGCATTAGTGTATAGTTGAGTGAAATTGCCATGTGTGTTTTCTACAAATGATAAGAAATGGTTTAAAGATGAATACTACATCATCTAGGCCAATTACAAACAAAATCCAAAGAAAAGGAAATCAAATATAAGGCATATGATCAAATGGTCATTTTGACCAAAGTTAACCACTAGGCCACTTTGTGAGTTCCTAGTAAAGAATTTCTAATAGAAACATTTCCATTTCTTTTCACCCCTTGCTATACCAAGTAAATGTGAACCCAATCCCACTTTATAAACTCATAGAAACTATTTTTAAATCTATTTAAAGGACAATTCAAAATTGAATCAAGTGTAGGTACTAAGATCACCATTTTGCAAAAACAACTCAAATCGATTCACCTTGACTTTTCCAAGCAACCATAGTGTTGAGGGCAAACCTCTAGGGTGGTCCGATCTTTCACGAATCCCACTCAAAACGAGGGTGCAGTGCGGGGGAAGGAGGGAAGGGTGTACATGACGAACTCATGCACGAAGAACGCGATGAACACACACTCGCAAAACCAGGATAAACACCAATAGCACACGCCGGCGGTGACTAGTCCGGCGCAATCCCTAGGATCGGCGTCGGGTGGAGGACTCTCTCTTGAACCGGTATGGCGAGATGGGAGACTTGATGAGATCTTGACGTCTTGGCAAAGGGACACCGATGCCAAGACCTTGTACAACATGGAGGCACGATGCAAACCCCAATGAGGTTTGGGATATTTGGTGCTCCTTTGTCAAAGGAGCATGAGGCAAGAATTAGATAGATCCACAAGGGGTTTCCACTAATTCCAAATATCATGCCTAGGGTTTACAATAGAGATGGGGGGCTATATATAGGTCAGCCACAAGTTCAGGGGTAGTTTAGGCAACTAAAGTATCAAAAGGGGGCGTTACAAGGCCAAAGGGCCGAGCTGGAGCGCGCAGGCCCTAGGGTGTCCGGTAGTACCACTCGGTTGAGCGGTAGTACCGGTTAGATGAGGTAGTACCGCTGGAAGGGTATGGTACTACCGGAGCGGGCAGAATCTTTGGCGTGAGTCTTCAGGTGCGCGCGGTAGTACCGCTTGCTGAGTGCAGTAGTACCGGTGGGATCTGGGGCTTCGGGTCCATCTCTCTGCCTGGGGCGGTAGTACCGTTGTCCATGAGCGGTAGTACCACTTGATGATAGTGCCGCTTTCGGGTAGTAATCGCGGTCTCTGGCATGTTGGCTGCGTCGCTCCTCTGGCTCGTGTCTTCATACCTGATGATGCATAGTGTCGGGGCATGAAGTAGCAAGCCATCCAGGGGTGTGTCGAAGTCACATGAGTACAAGAGCGAATTCACCTTAGCTTGGAGAAGCTTGGCTCGAGCACGAGTCATGGGTCCACTTGGGGGACTTGGTGGTGTAGATGTAGGAGCGTCCGTAGGACGGGCTACATTAGCTCCCCCCCCCTTGGGAAAGAGTCGTCCTCGACTCTTCATGGTTATCATCTTGAACATCTCCATGGTATGGTGAAAGGTCCTTGACATTGAATGTATTGCTTGCAAGGTACTTGGAGGTCGGTATGTCGATGATGTAGGCGTTGTTCCCTTTCTATACTACTATGTTAACTCTTGTATTTGCTCTCACACTCTCACTTTCCAAGGACAAGTGCACAATGCTTAGGCAAACACAAAATGAGCTGCTCTCAAGGATATATACACACAAGGAAGAAGGGTTAACAAGGTGGAGCAAGTTCTACCTTCGGTATTGTTGACGACTGGCTACCGGTAGTTGGGATGGTCTTCAGTGTCGCGGTGTCGATGAGCGCGGGATGTGAATATTGTTGCGGAAGCTTGAAGTTAGTTGGGCGACACGCACGCGAAACACGAACAAGCCAATACGAAAATTAGCGAACAAAAATGGGGGTGTAAAATTTCATGTCTGGCAGGTGCGGTAGTACCGCTCAAAATGTCCGTGATCAGCCGGTAGTACCGCTTGCCGGTAGTACCGCTCGTTTTGGCGGTAGTACCGCTTCGCAGATTCCTGGGCGCGTGGATCTCGAAATTGAATGCACAAACGACCCAAAAATCCTCAAATTGGCGGAAAAAAGAACAAAATTGGGGCTAGGAACACACAAAGGAGGTAGATCGATAACCCAAGCAATAGATCTATGGACCAAAACCATGAAAAACGCACCAAATCCAGAGATTGATCCGAAGGCAAATTTGGGGCTCTTTTTTAGGGATTTTCGAATTTTTGGTGAATAGAAGAAAATTTGTGGGGGAATTCGTGAGCAACGAAGCTCTTGATACCAATATGTTGAGGGCAAACCTCTATGGTGGCCCGATCTTTCACGAATCCCACTCAAAACGAGGGTGGAGTGCGGGGGAAGGAGGGAAGGGTGTACACGACGAACTCACGCACGAAGAACGCGATGAACACACACACGCAAAACCATGATAAACACCAATAGCTCACGCCGGCGGTGAACGGTCCGACGCAATCCCTAGGATCAGCGTCGGGCGGAGGACTCTCTCTCGAATTGGCACGGCGAGATGGGAGACTCGATGAGATCTTGACATCTTGGCAAAGGGACACCGATGCCAAGGCCTTGTACAACGCGGAGGCACGATGCAAACTCCAACGAGGTTTGGGATATTTGGTGCTCCTTTGTCAAAGGAGCATGAGGCAAATATTAGATAGATCCACAAGGGGTTTCCACTAATTCCAAATATCATGCCTAGGGTTTAGAATAGAGGTGGGGGGCTATATATAGGCCATCCACAAGTTTAGGGGTAGTTTAGGCAACTAAAGTATCACAAGAGGGGCGTTACAAGGCCAAAGGGCCGAGCTGGAACGCGCAGGCCCTAGGGTGTCCGGTAGTACCACTCGGTTTAGCGGTAGTACCGGTCAGATGCGGTAGTACCGCTGGAAGGGTGCGGTAGTACCGGAGCGGGCAGAAGCTTTGGCATGAGTCTTCAGGTGCACGCAGCAGTACCGCTTCCTGAGTGCGGTAGTATCGGTGGGATATGGGGCTTCGGGTCCATCTTTCTGCCTGGGGCGGTAGTACCGCTGTCCATGAGCGGTAGTACCGCTTGGGCGGTAGTGCCGCTTTCGGGGGCCGGTAGTACCACGGTCTCCTGGCAGCTGTTGGCTGCTGCGTCGCTCCTCTGGCTCGTGTCTTCATACCTGATGATGCATAGTGTCGGGGCATGAAGTAGCAAGCCATCCAGGGGTGTATCGAAGTCACATGAGTACAAGAGCGAATTCACCTTAGCTTGGAGAAGCTTGGCTCGAGCACGAGTCATGGGTCCACTTGGGGTACTTGGTGGTGTAGATGTAGGAGTGTCCGTAGGACGGGCTACATCACATAGACACTCAAGCAAGTGCTCAGAACACTCACCAAATTTCATTCAAAAATTTCAAATTTGAATTCATGCGGCCATTTGGTCGAACACATTACAGACACCTAAAACTACTACCTAACTTCCACTGTTTGGAGGAGTGATCACTCGACCATTTGTCCCCACTTCACTTCCCTAGTCTCCCCTAGCACCTAGCAGCGCAGCAGACCACTTCCCCCTTTGTCGTTGCGCCAGTGCAGCGCCGCCCGACGCTCACCGCGTCGGTCAACCATGGACAGCTCGCCACAGACCACACCACCCTCTCCCACGACGACCAGGAGACAGGAGACCGTCCATCGCCACCCCCTGTCCAACCCTCGACCACAGGCAGGCCATGGACCACCCAGGATTGCCGCGCCCATTTTCTCTGCGCCATGCCGAGAGCACGCCAGAGCGCCGCAGCCGACCAGCACACACACACCGCGCCTCGCCCTCTCCACGCGTGCACGCACTCGCTGCGACACTAGCTACCTCCCAGACATCCTCGTTCACCGCTACGCGACTCGTAGCCCCCGTGCACCATCTCGAACACCGCCAGTTCCGCGTAGAGCACCGCCCATGCTCGACCATTCTTGAACATCACGTGCCGTGCCTTTAAGCCTGTGATGACCGCCAGGGAGCACCACGTCGCCCCTACCCTCAGCCACACCAATAGCTCGTTGTACCGCCGTGGCCGGAGGTGCTAGCCCATGGCGCAATGTCCCTCTCGCCGGTGTATAAATAGAGGCCACCTCCGCCTAAATTCACCACACCATCCCACTCCCCACTCCTCATAGAACCTCCCACACCTTTCCCCGGAGCAAGGCAAGCACCACATCGCCGGAATTTGGCCAGAGCCCGCCGCTGCAGAGGAAGAAGGGAGTCGTTGATTGGAGCCGCCCCAGGAGCCGCCGCGGCCACCGTTCGAACTGTCGTCGTCTACCTCGTCGTTCGCCCCCATCGCCAACCCTAGCTGGAGCCCTGGTGAGCCTCACATGACCCCCACCGCCGCGTTTGGGTTAGAATCTCACCGGAGCTATTCATCATAGATGATGAACCTCAGCCGTTAGATCAGGTTCTAATCGCACGGCCTAGATTGAAACGTACCGTTTTGGGTTAGATGATCCACTAACTAGTGGGACCCCCTTGTCAGCAGCCCGCTGCGCCCATGCAGCGCACCTGGGCCGGCCCGTTTACTTTCCCGCGCAGAGCCGAGTGATTCAAATAGTTAATTTCCATTCTAGTTGAAACCAGATTCTGTCAGTAGATTCAAAATCAATTCAAAGATATTCACTGAACCAAATTGCATGATTCCAATTTTTTTAGAAATATATTCAAATTATCTATCCAAGCCCGTTGTATTCAAACCATTTGAAACTATAGATCACATATACCAAAAATAACAAGACATAAACTTTTCCAAGTTCAAACATTTTTCAAAAAAAATATTTTTCAAAAATCAACCATAAATGCTTTTGAGTTGATTCCAACTCCCAAAAATCACATTTGAGAAGATCTATCTGAATATGTAAAAATATTTAGGTTTACATGCAGTGACATTGGACTAGTACCAATAGAATGCTCTATAGGCATTTCTAGTCACTTTAATTCTATTAAATGATAATCTTAAACTTTATAAAATATGACCACCACTTTAAATCACATTCCCATGTATTAGAATATGTGGTGATGACATGTGTCAACATGATCCCATATTTTAATTAGAGAATATTTAATCTTAAGTATTTTCAATGAGTAGGAATTACTTTTCTAAAATAAGATAAACAAGATTAAGTCTTTATTTCATGTGATGATTGTGATGATGCTAGATCATCAAGTGTGAGCCTTAGTGTGCTAAATAGAAATAGTTAAGTATTGTTTGGTGATTGTGTACCTCGTATTCATTTATAGATGATAGTACCGACCCAGGATACGAGGAGGAGGAGTACTACCAAGAAGAAAAAGAAGAAAACTTCAATCAGTGCACTACTCAAGGCAAGCCTAACACTACAAGTTAACTATGAAAGCTAACACTTGCAAGTGTCATACTTATGCAAGCCATCGCTAATTGAAAACTTGATAACCTATGCAAGATGCATTAGACATACATTGGTTATGCAACCTTGATTATACCAATCTCAAGTTTTACTTGCAAGCTTTACTCTTTTACTTTACCAGAGTTCTTTACTTTTAGTAGTGCTTTGTGAGTATGGGAGAAATAGTATAGATACCATAAAGAGTATAAAACTAGGCCTAGCTAGTTATACTTAGATGTCATCAAAAGGCATAACCCTAGAGTTGGATAGTTACACTTGATTAGCATGCCTCATTAGTGAATACCCTCCACTTTAGTGGCTAGTGCTAACCATAAAAGTTGATCACTTTAGATGGGAATACTTGGTGAAAATGATTATGAAAATCTTGGAATGAGGATTCATTCTATTGAAATGTTTTGACATGTGTTGAGAAGCACAAAAGGATTTTGATGATGAAAATGTTGAGGCATGAGCCTTAGCCCTTTATAAAAACTGATGGTTGGGTTCGGATGCGATACCATTCCAATTTTACCGTACAACCACAATACCTGAATTGGGTAGGGCTTAGCTGGAAGTTTATATACCTTAGTATGGGTTCCCTCGCGAAAGAGGTTGAGCTGAGGCTACCTCATGAGTGTGAATTTCCACCTATGCAGTGCCCAGGATGGCAGATGGCCATGGCTGGGAGGCCAAGCTCATAGGGGAGGTGCCTATACTAGAGTATGAAATTGAAAGGTTATGATTGATTATCCACATACTAAGTATGATGATTCAGGGTTATCCCTGACGGATGTATCAAATTTTGTGGTGAAAGTGTACCACCTATGTAGAGTGTCAAACTATTCGAATAGCCGTGTCCACAGTCATGGACAGTTGGAGTGGCCATACTGTTCCGTTGTCAGATGTTTTCAAAATGACTTATGAATTGAACTATGACTTTGACTTGACCACAAAATGATTGTGGACATGAAAATTAGGTTCCCACTTAAGTGATTTAGAACATTAACTTAGTTTTCTTTACTTCTAAACTCAGTATGAAATAAACCTAGCTTTTTGCAAATAAACCTAGAGCTTAAGATTCCTACTAGAACTACCTTACTTGTTAGTGATAGTTTGCGAGTACTTAAAGAGTACTCATGGCTTTGTCCCTGGCTATTCCCATGGCCAGATTATGAGGAGGACTACCAGGATGATGGATAGCAGGAGGTCTATGACAACTAGAATCATCTCCCATCATCAGCATTGCCTGTGACTCTGAAGATGGAGCCCCTACTACGTTTATTTTTCGCTGCTTGATTTGTATTAAGACTGGATCATGAGATCCTTGATTTGTAAGACCTTATTATGGTTTGTAATGGATGATGTACTATGGTACCAATTCTGTTATGTCTCGCAAAAATGGTAATCCTGGGATTGCGAGGTATGGCATAACAGGCATCTGGGATTAAAAATCCGGGTGTTGACACCAGGCTAGAGCAGTGTGACGATTCCTTCGGCTTGTGCAAGGTGGAGCATGATGCTGCCTTCGACGTCCCCACCACAAAGAACGTAAGCTTCGTCTTTCCGAAGCCAGAGGGCAGCATCTTTGTCTTGCCCAAGCTAGAGCAGGTCATCTTGGTCATGCCGAAGCTCGAGCATGACCTCTTCGTCGTGCCGAAGCCGGAGCACGTCGTACTCGCAAAGACGAAGAATGCCAACGCCATCTTTGATGTACCGAAGGTAGACCCAACATCGGATTACTTTAGCATTTAGAATAGTTTGAAAAAAGTTTGTATGCTATTATAAAAACTCTTTAGTTCCCTAGAAATATAATGTTTAAATTTTTTTTGTTCATCCTTTTTTGTTTATGTATGAAGCATGATGTGATAGAAGAAGGCGTGTCATATTTATTATTATAGTCTGTTCGATGAGATGTTCCAGTGGCACGGCCGCCAGCGCTTGGCAATAAAAGAGCCTACATCACTCCGCATGGACATGCCCATTCGTGCACACCACACGGTTGCTCCTTCGTCGGTGTAAATCTACCGCTACATTCAGAGAGACAACATCTAGGGCAGCATTTATTAGACCGTCTACGAGAAAAAAAGAGCAAACATGCATGTTATAAAATACAGTCTATGTTTCATGCACACTTTGTTTGATGTGTCACAACTAACCGTTGTAAACTTATGACCACATTGATTTGTACTTTTACATGCTCACTTTTATTCCATTGGCTTATGGTTTCCTACTACTATATATTTAGATGGAGTACATAGTGCACATAAGCATACAACTATCTATCTACAGTCACGCCCCAAGGGGCACAGAGTAAAAAAGGAAAAAAATGCTACTATAAGCACTGATTTTTAAGAGGTTAGGTTGATGTGCATGATGCTTGCATCGCTCGAACTTTTTGTATACTTGGTCCATCCGTCAAGGTTTTAAAATGCCTCCACTTCTATTTCATCGGTCCATCTGACAACTTTGCCCCGAGGGGGCGCGAAGAGAAGTCTAGTATTATTAATAAGAGTTATCTACTATGATTTTTGAAGGAACACATCATATGGAAGAGAATTGTGAAGTCACTCATGAGAGGTATGTCCTATGTCTCCCACTTTAGAAGTTTGAATGCTTATGCTAGTTTGTAGTATTGTTAAGATGTTATGCTAGTGGGACTAAATCTTGAGAGTTAAAGTAAAGCTTTTATTTGTATGAATAATTAGATGTGCTTGCTCTTGTTCTAGTTCTTGTAGTTAACGAGTCTTGTCTTAAAAATAATATTTCCAAACAACTACATTAAGAAAAATTCACAAACTATGACTTGCGTGATTTTTAATTATCTTAAGAGTTTAGCCTTGAACATACAAAACTTCATAGATATAATGATAGACACTACAAGAAAAGTGTCCATCCATAATGACTTGGTTCGTCGGCTGGAGAATTTTCTCGGCTCGATCGTGGCCGATGGAAACTTTTTTCCGGATTTGCGCCCCCCTACTACGATGAAACCGCTAAAAACATGAAGCTCGGCCAGCGCATGGCAGGAGCAAGATTTTCGGTTAATCGCACGATGTTGACCCGCCGAAGTCTTTTGAGGCGTGTGGGTCCCAACATCAGTGTCTCTAGCGGACCATAATTTTTGATCACGCCTCCCTGATTTGAACTCGACAACGTTGCTCAATGCGTCTGATGTTTAGTTAGGCTGCCGGATCCCACATGCCAGCCTCTTATTAGAAGAATCGTGTGTATGATGGAATTTTCTTCCTTTGCTCGCGCTACCCTGTTCCGAACTTGATAACCCTGCTCGACGCATCTGCCGTTTAATCACGCTGATGGGTCCCATATGTCATCCTCTTATTAGAAGAAACATGTGTATGATGGAGTTTCTTCCTTCACTCGCGCTACCCTGTTCCAAACTTGATAGTGCTGCTCGATGCATCTACCATTTAATCACGCTGCTAGGCCCCACATGTCATCCTCAGATTAGAAGAAACGTGTGTGTGATGCATTTTTGCCCTCGGTCACGCCTCCGTGTTCCGAACTTGATAGCATTACACGTTACATCAGCCGTTTATTCGGGCTGGTGGGTCCCTTATGCCAGCCTCACATTAGAAGAATCATGGGTATGATGGATTTTTTTCCTCTCTGGTGCTACCCTGTTCCGAACTAGACAACGTTGCTCAACAAATCTGCCATTTGGTCACGCTGCTTGGTCCCCCATTTCAGCCTCTCATTATAAGAAACGTGTGCATGCTGAACTTTTTCTTGCTTGCGCCTCCCTGTTTTGAACTTTCAACGTTGCTCGATGCAACAAATGCATAAGGTCACGCTGTTGGGTTGCACATATCAGCCTCTCTGTAAATAAAACATGCGTATGATGGACTGTTTTGGCCCCGTGTGCTATTTTGACCATATCAGCCTCTCTATAAATGAAATATGTGTATGATGGACTTTTTTAGCCGCGTTCGCTGTTTTGACCATATCAGCCTCTCTATAAATGAAACGTGTATATGATGGAATTTTTTGGCCGTGTTCGCTGTTTTGACCTTGTCAACTTGCTGGGTCCCAGATGTCAACCTCCTATGTGTAGGAAACGTGTCTATGCTGGGTCCTAGATGACAGCCTGTATTTGAAAGAAACGTGTATATATTGGACTGTTTTTTCGGGTCCCATCTGTCAGCCTCAGAGTATAAAAAAATGCTCATAAAGGCCGAATTAAAAAGATTATAGGCAAACTCGGGGCGGATTCCCTATTCGTCATGGTTATAATCCATGGGCTCACTCCTAAATTGAATGGGCTATGATCGGTGACTACAAGACCACGAAAAGACCAAATTAGAAGGTTTTAGGCTATGCTTGGGGCTGATAGGCTAATTTTGTGGGCTATGCTTAGGTCTGCTGGATCCGACATGTCAGCTTCTCTATAAGTGTAACGTGTGTATGATGGACTTTTTTGTCACGTCCACTGTTTTGACTGTGGTAGCCGTGTATGGTCTTACTGTTGGGGCCCTTATGTCAGCCTGTCTAGTATGTTCTGTCTGGTCGGTCCCTGATGCCAACCTCTCTGTATAATTATTTAAACTTTTTTTCAAACCCACCCTCAAAAAAAACTCGAGGGACGCTCCAGGTTGGTGGGTCCGTGATGTCAGCCTCTCCGTAACGCGATAGTGCTAGAAAAAATATGAACCCAAGATATATAGATATATATATATATACACACAGGTGATTCGTACAAAAGAACTTTGAATCAAATAAACGTAAATTGAGTGTGTTGCCGCTACAACAAAGATATTTATAGAAAAATATCATTAAACATCTATTAGTACTACAACTTATGTATTAGTCTTTTTAAAAATATTTTGTGTGTCTATGTTTATCTCTTTTAAAATATAAAAGCATAGCACTCCTGGCATCTCAATTTATAAAATGCTACAAAATGGAGTATTTTCTTAAAACATGGGTAGGCAGAGTTTTTTATTTTGAGAGGTGGGGTGGAAATGCCCAAAAGACCGAATTAAAAAGAGTTTGGCTATTCTACATAGGGTTCTCTATGTGGGTTATACTCCATAGGCTATGCTCCATGGGCTTCTTTCTCAAATTTCATTGGGCTATGCTCAGTAGTCCCCTGATCCCTAAAAGGCCGAATTAATATGTTCTCGAATATGCTCCATGAGCTCCTTTCTTAAATTTCATTGGTCTATGGTCAGTAGTCCTCTGACCCCGAAAAGACCAAATTAAAATGTTCTGGGCTAAAGAGTGGCCGAATGAGCTAGATTTCTTCTCCTAGTTAATAGAAATTGCATTATGATGTGGATTAGTCGGATTCGAAACAAAGACCTCATAGAGGGAGAGGGAAAGGCGATAATTCTTTTTGGCAGATATTCATATAAAAATTTAGCAGTATCGAATAAGATAGAAAAATTATAGATGAATTCGCATTTCATATTCAGCATCACTTGACTAATTCAGCAGCATTTTAAAGTGACCAATTCAACAATACATACATTAAAATACAATAGTAGTACAGAGAGAACCAGTTCTTGTTTCAGCTCTAAAAACCTTGTCACACGATCAGTTTGCCCTTTTCTACAAACACACTCGACCATTGGAGCAAGCAAAATTGACGATCAAGTCTGCTTTGAGTACCTTCCGCTCACATCAATGCGTGTGTGACCCTCATATGCAACCCAACATGCCCAAGTCTCATCTAGATTGCAAGACTAACTACTGATCTTGATTTAAATAAGTACCAGTATATCAGTATTAGTTCCACAAAATGTTTTAGTAATAGCAACGATAGAACATTTGAGATATTCAGTAGCTTTCCTACTTGAAATTCAATAGTAGTATAGAGAGAATTAGTTCTTGTTCTAGCTCAAAAATTAGACTCGATCTGTGTGAATACCTCCTCCTAACATCAATGCGTGTGTGACCCCCCATATGCAACCCAAAATGCCCTAGACTCATCTAGATAATTGTGGCAATGCTAACTTTCAAAAAAAAGCAAGACAAACTGCTGCACTTGATCTAAACAAGTAACAGTACATTACTATTAGTTTAACAAAATACTTTAGTAATAGCAACGACAGAATAAAGGCAAAGCAAGACCATCTCATGTCCTTGACCTAAACAAGTATTACCAGTATATAGTACAAAATACTCCAAAGTACAATAACTAGTACTATATTAGTACTACTCTGCATTCAAAATCTAACCTCCAATACACATAAGTCCGCTGTATGTAGTGAAAGTGGGATAAAAAATCTGAGGTAGCAGAATGGTCAATTGGGAATGCTCCCTCGCGATGGATGCATATTGAGTAATGCAGGCACCGGATAGTAATATGAGATGTTTCATGGTACACCAACATGCAATGCTTTTCCTTCTGCATAATGCCAGGCACCGCCCTGCTCTCAGGAGTGAAGGAATTGCGTATTCCACCCTCCCAAAACCCTGCCTCTGTTGACAGGTGATAGACGGTGAACTTCACATTGTAGAAGGGTCACGAGTACTTATCCGGCCTGATGCACACGACGGATATGATGATGTCGCTTGACTCGCGCATGTCAAATAGCACAATGAACACCATACCATCATCCCCAGATCTGATGTTCTCTAGTCTCGATGAGCGCGGTGACGACAGCGGCTAAGAGATGTACCTGGAATTTCTAAATAAAATAAGAATCAGCAGACTAAATTGCAGCATGCTAATATCATAAGAAAAAATGATTAAGTAAATATTACAAACGAACTGACTACGATAAAACATACGTAGTACGTATAGAGTACATGTGCACCGCCATGTTTCAAAGGAAAAGCGACTTGATCTCAACAAGTAGTCATAGCTACCAGTACAGAGCCATGTTTCAAAGGAAATTCTAGATCATCTCTAGCGTTTGATCTAAACAAACTTCAACAGTAGATCATCATCAGAATCAAGACGGTTATATTTGCCATCTCCCAACTTGTGGATGCAAAATTAGTAATCCAGTGTGAACATATGATGTTTCTTAATCAGAAAATTCCGGAAATCTTTAGTAATCCTAACGGTGGCCGGCGACGCGCTGCTCTTCGGCTCGAAAAGTAGGCTATCTTCGGTGAACTCCTCCAGGTCCTCTCCCATCATTGACGGTTTATAAAAGTGCAACTCTACCACATACCACCGAAACAAGCACGCTGCCGACCTGACGCACTGGATGGATACGGCGAGGCCATAGTCGAGCATGTTAAATCACACGGTGAACACCATACCATCGTCCCAGGATACGACGGTCCCTACTCTCTATGAGCCAGGTGCCAGCAAAGGCTGAGAGATGTACCTGTGTTACTCGTCGTAGTGGAAACTATGCACTTCCATTGAGTGGGATATTTCAAGGTGAGCGAGGATCGTTGTGGGTGGGGCGGCAAACTCGCAGCCACGCTCAGTGCAGTTGCACGGGCCGTGCGGGGACACCATCTTGTGGTTGAGTAAGTTGTGGAAGGCGACCAATGTCCTACAACCATCGTTGGGGCATCTGCTACCTTTTCCGCCGGCGACTTGGTGGCGCAACTCCTTTGAGTATGCGGCCAGCCGGACGATGCTAGTTGTGTCCATACACATAGCGATTTCTTCGAAGGTGTCATCACTGAACTTGCACCAGCCACCATACCGAATGTTGTGCATCGAATCTGCCATTGCATCCAGATGGACTGGGGGGGAGGGTGGATTCAAATATGATTGTTGGGGTTTCTTGAAGAAGAGTGATGGATACCTGCAAGAACTGATGCAGTGGGCGAGAAATGTCTAGGAAAATTTAGGAAGTGTGAGCTCGACAAGATCCAAAATGTGTCTAGCTAGCATTGGCGAATGGGGATCGACATAAATGGGGAAGATGGGAGGCTCTTTGAACGAGGGGTGTTAATTTTGTGTGTTCCCTCGTCGGTCTTCGGAAGTGCACAATTGGATCAAGGACGCCTGCTAGATTTATAGCTAGAGTGCTAGACTAGCAAGTTGTCACATCTTGGCTCAGTATTGTATCATCTCATCACGTAGACTAGCTAAATAATACCATAATAAATAAGTTTTATTGTGTTTTAGGAAAGGACGTGAACCCACATTTCTCCCTCGCTAGATAGCATGCATGGTAGAATCGCATTTCTCTCATGCGAAGGATTTGAATCCACATGCCGAAATAAAAGGATGTCAATCCTCAAGCCAGCTTGCCCAACTCTGATAAATGTTACTAGTACGTGAGAATCAGATAATAGAAGTGTGACATATCATTTTTTATATAACATTATAATAGGTGAAGCTCAAAAATAATTGTAATTTTGAGCCACGTCTATGGAATATCCGTTATATATTTGATTCTTATACTTTGTATCATGTAGTAATCAACCTATTAGCTACCTAATGCTCAACATGCTCTAGAGAAATGACGAAGAACATTCTAGAATTATTGAGAAATGTGTTTTGATGTTTATGCATATCGTTTAGTATGCTAAAGACTATCAATAATATCTTCCAGATTCTAGAATGGATAGAATTAAGATACAACGGTTAGCAATTTTTGGATTTGCCAGTCTTGATCCAATGGTCAAAGTTCAAAGCTATCCATACACTATATAGTGCTAATATTATATAATAGATAAAACTCAAAAATCATAAATGATCGACATCAATAAAGTGTGGGTGTATATTTGATTCTTGGAGTTTGTATCATGTAGAAGTCAATGTTTATTAGCTATACCTAATACTTGAAATTTTTGGTAACATGGTCTAGAGAAACGACGGAAAAGATTCTAGAATGATGGAAAAGTATGTTTTGATGTTTGTGCATATCATTCAGTGTGCTAAAGACTATCAATAGTATCTTCTAGATGCTAGAATGGAAAAGAAGATCGAACGGCTCACGATGTTGGGATTCGCTAGTCTTGATCCAATGGTCAATATTCAAAGCTAATAAACATTGACATCTACATTGACGCACTTTGCCAAGACTAACTTCGATAATTGTGGAAGCCACAAAAGTGTGGCTTAGAAAATCGAAGCCACAAAGTGTGACAAAACTTGGCAATAAATTTACTCTATGACCGATGGACCATATGTTTAATAAAGTGTGGCAAGCCAAACTATGGCAAAAAAAATACATACCAATTGCCAAACTTTGTCTTGGCAAACTTTGGCTAGGAACCAAACACTTCCAAAGTACTAGAACAAAATATACACGCACACTTTATAGATGTCGATCAAATTTATAATTTTTTGAGCTTTACCTATTATATAATCCTACAACTATATATTGTATGAATAACTTTGAACATTAATTGTTGGATCAAGACTAGCAAATCACAACATTGCAAACCATTGGATCTTCTATCCATTCTAGCATCTAGAAGATTCTATTGATGTTCTTTAGCACAATAAATGCTTTGTGCACAAGCCTCAAAACACTTCTCCATCATTATTCTAGAATGTTCTCAGTCATTTCTCTAGACCATGTTACCAAAATTTTCAAGTATTAGGTATAGCTAACAAACATTGACTTCTACGTTGACTTATACATGATACAAAGTACAAGAAACAAATATACACCCATACTTTATAGATGTCCATCAAATTTAAAACTTTTTGAGCTTAACCTATTATATAATCTTATCTTACCACTATATATAGTGTACGGGTAACTTTGAACTTTGACCATTGGATCAAGACTGGAAAATTCCAACACTTTTAAAATTAAGTTGGATCTTCTATCCATTCTAGCATCTAGAAGATTCTATTGATGCTCTTTATCACAATGAACACTATGCACAAACTTCAAAACACACTTCTCGGTAGTTCTAGAATCATCTTCGTCATTTATCTAGAGCATGTCGAGTATTAGGTAACTAATAGTAGGTTGATTTCTACATGATACAAAGTACAATAACCAAATACACACCTTGTACTTTATGGACGTAGCTCGAAATTATAATTATTTTTTGAGCTTCACCTATTATAATTTTATATAAAAAATGATATGGCATACTTATACTATATGATTCTCACATACAAGGCATGTGCAACTTACTAGTAAGATATATAACACGAATAACTTTGAACATCGATCATCGGATATAGATTGACAGGTTCCAACATTGCTAAATTTTGGATCTCTTGCAAATTTAAGAAAGAATCTATTGCACGTACTTATAGTTCAAAATTTACCTAATTACTTTAAATCGATATAAAGTTATTTAAGTGCGTGGGCGTAGTTAGCTAATATATAGGGAAGCTTGAAATATGCTAAGACTAGGGAATTGTAACAAAACATGGTCCGCTTTTTTTGAAAACCGGTTGGTGGCACTTTATTTTTTTAACTGGAGTATGTCCCGAAGGAGTGAGATGCTTCAATAAGCAATTTAGTCAGTGGATGTGTATATGTTACACCAAGGACCTTAAAAAGGTGAAATTACATCCAAATCCATCCATTTAACACAAAGGACCCTGTAATCAAGCAATGAAAATTAGTAGTCGGGTCCTGCTCCGCCATCGCGGAGTTGAGCCATGCTCTTTGTAGTAGTACCGGTAAGCTGCACGTGCCTTCCACGTGAGACTCATATAATATACAGAAGCATGATATGTCATCTGTATATAACATTATAATAGGTAAAGCTAGAAACATTTATGTATTTGAGCCACATCCCTAAAGTATGAGTGTATATTTGGTTCTTGCACTTTATATCATGTAGAAATAAACGTTTATTAGCTACCTAATAATTGAAAATTCTAGAAGCATGGTCTAGAGAAACGACCGAGAAGATTCTATAATGATGGATAAGTGTTTTTTGAGGTTTTTCTACATATATAGCATTCATTATGCTAAAGACTATCAATAGAATCTTCTAGATGCTAGAATGGAAAAGATGATCCAAAGTTTGGCAATGTTGGGATTTGTGAGTCATGATCCAACGGTCAATATTCAAAGTAACTCATACACTACATAGTGGTAATAAGACTATTATCTGCTTCTCATTTTTCAAGGCAAGTACACCACATAAGAGGACGTCACAGGAAAGTATTTTTTTCTTTGTTTTATTTGAATGTTTGCAAAACAAGGTCGAATTCGTCAGCATGCAGATTCTTAGCACGAAGTTAGTTGCATTTTTTAAAACCTTGGTGGTGCTTGATATATAAACATCATGGGTCCATTTAAACAATGTTTAAAAAATTCAAGAGGAATCTATCATGCTTACTTGTATTTCAAATTTGACCAAATTTATTTGAATTGACATAAATTCATTTATGTGGGCACAGTTAGCTAAGGAATTTTGAAATGTGCTAAAACTAGGGATTGTAAGAAAATATGGTCCCCACTTTTTTTTGAAAACCGACGGGTGGTGGCACTTTTTTGACTAGGGTATGTCCCGAGGGAGCGAGATTCTCTTTAATTAATTAACACGATAAGTGGATGTGTACATGTTACACTAAGGACCTCAAAAAATGAAAATTATATCAAAGTCCATACATTTAGCACAACGGACCATAAAATCAAGCAATGAGAAGTAGTTGTGTCCTGCTCCTTCTCTACTGCGGAGCTAATAAGCCATATTCTTCCTAGTAGTACCACTAAGTTACACGTGCCTTACACGTGAGACTCAAGTAATATACAGAAGTATGACATATCATCACCATATAAAATTATAATAGGTAAAGCTCAAAATAATTATAAAACCGAGCCACGTCTATAAAGTATATGGTGTATATTTGGTTCTTGCACTTTATATCATCATGTAGAAATAAACGTTTATTAGCTGCCTAATTCTTGAAAATTCTCGTACCATGGTCTAGAGAAATGATAGAGAATATTCTAGAATGATGGATAAGTGTGTTTTGAGGTTTCTACATATATAGCATTAATTGTGCTAAAGACTATAAACAGAATCTTATAGATGCTAGAATGGAAAAGAAGATCCAGCGGTTGGAAATGTAGGGATTTGCGAGTCTTGATCCGGGCAACGGTCAATCTTCAATGTTATTTGTATACTATATAGTGGTAATGGTAATATTAGTGCCTACTTAACAAAAGAAAACACCACACTTCTCACTTTCGGCAGATCTTGTTGAAGAAGATGCACGAATCTATCAAATGTGGAAACTGTATCATAAACTATATATGATGTCGATATGGTCATGACCCTGACCGCTCGGGTCTAAACCAGGAATGTTCATACACCATAGGCCAATATTGTGAAGCAGCCAAAGCATTTTTTCTATTCAAAGCTGTCAAAACACATGGGTCTCTTTTTTTTGAAGGAAAGTAGTACACATAAGAGGATGCCACGATGAAGTATTTTATTTTTCTTTGTTTTATTTTAATGTTTTCAAAACAAGTTGAATTCATCAGAATGCAGATTTTTCACACGAAGTTAGTTTCATTTTTCAACACTCTCATGGTGCTTTATATATATTGACATTGTGGGTACCTTCTGACGACATTTGGAAAAAAAAGAGTCTATCACGCTTACTTATAATTTAAATTTGACCTAATTTATTTAAATCTAGGTATAAAGTCATTTAAGTTGGCACAGTTAGCTAGGGAAGCTTGAAATGTGCTAAGTCCAGGGGAATCGTAAAAAAAACATCGTCCACTTTTTTTAAAAACAGGGTGGTGGCACTTCATTTTTCTAATTGGGGTATGTCCCGAGGGAGCAAGATGCTTCAATTAACACAGTCGGAGAATGTGTACATATATGTTACACCAAGGATCTCAAAAAAGATAAAAATACATCCAAGTCCATAAATTTAGCGCAAAGGACCTTAAAATCAAGCAAGGAGAAGTAGTCGGGTACTACTCCTTCACCATGGAGCTGAGCTATGCTATTCCAAGTAGGACGAGAAAGTTGCACGTGCCTTTGCATATAAGACTCATGATATATAGAAGTATGTCATATCATCACTATAAAATTGTAATAGGTAAGACTACTACCTGCTTAATAACAAAAGAAAACAGTGTGCTGCTCACTTTCGACGGATCTTGTTGATGAAATGCATCGAATGCGATGGGACGTATCCCTTGTCCATCGTTTAGTAGTGCCGCGAGTGGCGATCCTTTGAATAACCTTCACTCCCGATGTTTGGGAAGGAAGAGAAAATTTCCAAAGTTTGAATTCTACTGATTTTTGCCACCAATTCCCTAAATGGATCCTTCCGAAGTACACCAACACGCACGTCGGAGACACAGTTGAGCCGCCATACCAAGACACATGTGCGCATCGCTGTGGATGAGGGAGTGTCAAGGAGAGATGGATGGTGAGAGACAGTGAATGAGAGAGAAAAACAAATTTGTTTTGCGTGCACATAAGTCCTGAAATATACTACTGCTACTGGTAGAGTGTGTACCATGTAAAGGCTATAGTAGTTCCTCATGTCAGGATAACTCTCCTCTGACATTGCACCGCCTTTAACTGCCCTATCGCGCTGCCTTCCCGTGCTACCTCCTTTTATTCTCTGTGCTCATAGTCTCCTCCCGCTCTTTGGTTTTTCCCCTCCATTTCTAGCCATGTATGACCCCTCCGTCTCAAAGCTTAAGGCTTTTTTTAAAAAAGTCAAGCTACGAAAAGTTTGACCAAACTTCTAGAAAAAACTATCAAGAACTACTATATGATATTAGTAGATACCATGTGAATATATGTTTCATGATGTATCAAAGGGTATGTATTTCATATTGTAAATATTAATATATTTTTCTACAAACTTGGTCAAACTTTGCATAGTTTTATTTTTCAAAAAAAAATAGGCCTTAAGCCTGGGATGGAGGTACTACTGTTTACTACTCCGTCCCGGAGCTTAAGGCTTGATATATAGACATGGTGGGTCCCTTCAAACGATGTTTGGAAAATTCAAGAGGAATCTACCGTGCTTACATGTATTTCAAATTTGACATGATTTCTTTAAATCAACATAAAGTTATTTAAGTAGGTGCAATTTGCTAGGGAATCTTGAAATGTGCTAAGACTAGGGAATTGTAAGAAAACATGGTCCCTACTTTTTTCTGAAAACTGGGTGGTGGTACTTTTTTGACTAGGGTATGTCCCGAGGGAGCGAGATTCTTCAATTAGTTAACGAAGTAAGTGGATGTGTACATGTTACACCAAGAACCTCAAAAAAATGAAAATTACATCCAAGTCCATATAGTTAGCACAAAGGACCCTAAAATCAAGCAATGAGAAGTAGTCAGGTCCTGCTCCTTCTCCACCGCGGAGCTAAGCCATATTCTTCCTAGTAGTACCAGTAAGTTGCACGTGCGTTGAACGTGAGACTCACGTAATATACATAAGTATGACATATCATCACTATATAAAATTCTAATAGGTTTATCTCGAAATAATCATAAAACCGATCCACGTCTATAAATTATATGGTGTATATTTGGTTCTTGCACTTTATATCATCATGTAGAAATAAACGTGTATTAGCTGCCTAATACTTGAAAACTCTTGTACATTGGTCTAAAGAAATGACAGAGAAGATTCTATAATGATGGACAAGTGTGTTTCGAGGTTTTTGAATATATAGTGTTAATTGTGCAACAGAATCTTGTAGATCCTAGAATGTCAAAGAAGATCCAACGGTTGGCAATGTTGGGATTTCCAAGTCTTGATCCAATGGTTAATATTCAATCTTATTCGTACACTATATATACTAGTAAGTTGCACGTGCCCTGCACGTGAGACACAGATAATAGACGTCTGACATATCATCACTATATAAAATTATAATAGGTAAAGTAGAAAAAATATAAATTTGATCAATATCTATAAAGTATGGGTGTATATTTGATTCTTGTACTTTGTATATCATGTAGAAGTCAATGATTATTAGCTATCTAACACTTGAAAATTTTGGTAACATGGTCTATAGATATGAGGAAGAAGATTGTAGAATGATGGAGAAGTGTGTTTTAAGGTTTGTGCATAGAATTCATTGTAATAAAGACTATCAATAGAATCTTCTCGATGCTAGAATGGAAATAAGATCCAATGGTTGGAAATGTTGGGATTTGCGAGTCTTGATCCAACAAACAATATTCAAAGTTATTCATACAATATATAGTGGTAAGATAGTGGTAATGGTAAGACTAGTACTTGCTTAACAAAAGAAAATAGTGCATTGCTCACTTTCGGCAGATCTTCTTAAAGAAGATGCACGAATCTACTAGATGTGGGAACAATATCATAAACTATATATGATGTTGATATGGTCATGACCTTGGTCGTTCGGGTCGAAATCAGATATGTTCATACACCATAGGCCAATATATTATGAAGCGGCCAGATAATTTTTTGTATTCAAAGATGTCAAAACACATGTTTCTCTTTTTTTTCTTACCACTATATAGTGTATGAATAATTTTGAATATTGACCGTTGGATCAAGACTCATGAATCCCAATATTGCTAGCTGTTGGATCTTCCTTTCCATTTTGGCATCGAGAAGATACTATTGATAGTCTTTCTTTCCATATCTTACCACTATCATATATAGTGTACGGATAACTTTGAATATTCACCGCTGAATCATGACCCACGAATCCCAACATTGTTGTTAGATGTTGGATCCTCTTTTCTATTTCATCATCTAGAAGATACTATTGATAGGCTTTGTTTCTTATCTTACCACTATATAATGTACGAATAACTTTGAATATTGGCCGTTGGATCAAGACTCATGAATCCCAACATTGCTAGCCGTTGGATCTTCTTTTCCATTCTAGCATCTATTATTAGTATTTCTTACCTTCTCTTACCACTATATAGTTTATGAATAACTTTGAATATTGACCATTGGATCGATCAAGATTCGTGAATCCCAATATTGACAACTGTTGGATCTTCTTTTTTCATTCTAGCATCTTGAAGATACTATTGATAACCTTTCTTATCTTATCTTACCACTACTAGTAAGTTGCACGTACCCTGCATGTGAGACTCAAATAATAAACGTATGACATATCATCACTATATAAAATTATAATAGGTAAAGCACAAAAATTTACAAATTTGATCAACATATATAAAGTATGGGTGTATATTTAATTCTTGTACTTTGTATCATCATGTAGAAGTAAAAGATTATTAGCTACCTAACACTTAAATTTTTTGGTAACATGGTCTAGAGAAACGAGGGACAAGATTCTAGTATGATGGAGAAGTGTGTTTTGAGATTTGTGCATACCATTAATTATGCTGAAGACTATCAATAGAATCTTCTAGATGCTAGAATGGAAAAGAAGATCCAACAGCTGGAAATGTTGGGATTCGCGAGTCTTGATCCAACGGTCAAAATTCAAAGATACTTCTTATCTTATCATATCTTATCTTATCTTACCACTATATATTGTACAAATAACTTTGAATATTGACTGTTAGATAGAGACTCGTGAATCCGAACATTATCGATCATTGGATCTTATTTTTCATTCTAGCATCTAGAAGATACGAATGGTAGTCTTTAGCACAGTGAACGCTATGCACAAACGACAAAACACACTTCTCCATAATTCTAGAATCTTCTCCATTGTTTCTCTAGACCATGTTACCAAAATTTTCAAATATTAGGAATAGCTAATAAATGTTGACTTCTACATGATACAAAGTACAAGAACCAAATATACACCCATACTTTATAGATGTCGATCTAATTTATAATTTTTGAAATTTACCTATATATAATAATCTAACCACTATATAGTGTAAAAACAATTTGAACTTTGACAATTGGATCAAGACTAGAAAATCCTAACATTGCAAACCGTTGGATCTTCTATATTCATTCTAGCATCTAGAACATTCTAGTGATAGTCTTTAGCATAATGAATGCTATGCACAAACCTCAAAACACACTTCTCAATAATTTTAGAATATTCTTTGTCATACACCTAATACTTTATGAACGTGGCTCAAAATTATAATTATTTTTTAAGATTTACCTATTATGATATTATAAAAAAATGATATGTCATACTTCTATTATCTGATTCCCATTACGTGTGCAACGCACATGCAACTTACTAATCTTACCACTATATAGTGTATGGATAATTTTGAATATCGACCATTGGATCAAGACTAGTGAATTCCAACATTTCCAGCCGTGGAATCTTCTTTTCCATTCTAGCATCTAGAAGATTCGATTGATAGTCTTCATCATAATAAATGCTATGCACAAACCTCAAAATACACTTCTCCATTATTCTAGAATCTTCTCCCTCGTTTCTCGAGACCATGTTACCAAAATTTTCAAATTTTAGATAGCTAATAATCGTTGACTTCTACATGATATACAGAATACAAGAACCAACTATACACCCATACTTTATAGATGTTGATCGAATTTACATTTTTTCTGATTTACCTATTATAATTTTATATAGTGATGATATGTCATACATCTATTATCTGAGTCTCACGTGCAGGACACGTGCAACTTACTAGTAAGGAAAGTAGTACACATAAGAGAATGCCACGATGAAGTATTTTGTTTTTCTTTGTTTTATTTGATTGTTTTTGCACGAAGTTGGTTGCATTTTTCAAAACACTCTTGGTGGTACTTGATATATATACGTGTATATTGACATCGTGGGTATCTTCAGACGACATTTGGAAAAATCAAGAGTCTATCACGCTTAATTGAGTTCAAATTTGACCTAATTTCTTTAAATCTAGGTAAAGTCATTTAAGTGGGCGTGGTTAGCTAGGAAAGCTTGAAATGTGCTCAGACTAGGGGAATTATAAGAAAACATCGTCTACTTTTTTTAAACCGGGCGGTGGCTCTTTATTTTTCTGACTAGGGTATGTCCCGAGAGAGCGAGATGCTTCAATTAATACGTTCAGATGATGTGTACATATATGTTACACCAAGGATCTCATAAAAGAGAAAAATACGTCCAAGTCTATACATTTAGCACAAAGGACCCTGAAATCAGCAAGGAAATAAAAGTAGCCGGGTCCTGCTCCTTCTCCACCGTGGAGCTGAGCCATGCTCTTCCTAGTAGGATGAGTAAGTTGCACGTGCCTTTGCATATAAGAATCACGTAATATATATAAGTATGGCATATCATAACTATATAAAATTAGAATAGGTAAAGCTTGAAATATTATAAATTTGAGCCACATCTATAAAGTATGGTTGTATATTTGGTTCTTGTGTACTTTTATCATGTATAAATAAACGTTTATTAGCTACCTAATAATTGAAAATTCTTATACCATGGTCTAGATAAATGACAAAGAATATTTTTGTATCGCATATAGTGTACGAATAATATTGAATATTGACTGTTGGATCAAGTCTCGCTAATCCCAATATTGCCAGCCGTTGGATATTCTTTTCCATTCTAGCTAGCATCTACAATATACTATTGATAGTCTTTAGCACAATGAATGTTATCCACAAACCTCAGAACGCACTTCTCCATCATTTTAGAATCTTCTCAGAGGTTTATCTAGACCATGTTACCAAAAAAAATTAAGTATTAGGTATAGCTAATAAACATTGACTTCTACATGATACAAAGTACAAGAACCAAATATAAACGTGCATAGCGTTCATCGTGCTACTAGTAAGTTGTATATGCCTTGCACACGTGAGAATCAAAAATAGAAGTATGATATATCATTCTTTATATAAAATTATAATAGGTGAAGCTCAAAAATAATTATAATTTTGAGCCACATCCATAAAGTATTAGGTGTATATTTGGTTCTTGTACTTTGTATCATGTAGAAATCAACCTATTAGATACCTAATACTCAACGTGTTCTAGAAAAATGACAAATAATATTCTAGCTAGACTCGCATGCTACCTTGAGTATTGTCTCATCATATGATTTATTTTTATATCTTTTGTTTTCATCCAAATTATAGCTATAATGGAGTATATAGATTCATCAAATTTAGACAAATTTGCGATATACCTTTCAGAAACTAATATTCCCTATGTTCATAATAACCTCATGTTCTGAGTTTTTTAGAGTCAAAGTTTGCAAATTTCGACCAAGAATACAAAAAAAAAAAGATCAACACTAATGATTCAAAATTCATATAATATGAAAATATAGTTCATGACAATTCAAATGCAGTGGACTTTACATTATAGATGTTAGTATTTTTCTTACATATATAGTTAAAGTTTACAAAGTTTGACTTTAAAAATTCTAGGATACGAGGTAATTGTGAATGGAGGAAGTACTACTATAGTAGTAGAAGAACTAGATACAAAATACATGAACATTCAGAGGAAAAGCAAGACCATCTCCACACGTATACTAGATCGCAGTCATGTCCTAGTAGTGGGCAAGTGGCGTAGTAGTTGAACAATTTTAGAAAACACTTAAAATCCAAAATATAAACATTAGCAGCAAAGTCATTTTATAGTCAAAATACACCCTTCCTAGTGCCAAAAGAGACCCTGCCTCCGACTACTAGTACAGTAACTAGTACACGAGTGGTACTCATCTACAACTAAATTAACTAGTAATACATCATTACCATCACGTTAGGATCACTTAGGAAAAGATTAAGATCAATTCATCATGTCAATGGAAACGCAGAAAGACAACACCTTGATCATCCGGTACTATCTAGCAGCTGCGGTAATGTACTACGGCAGTACCGTGAGGAACGTCAGATCTTCGAGAACGACACTATTGAGTGATGTGCAGCTCGTCGGCTCAATTACCCCATTAAGGGTGTCCATTGAGAAGTCCACTGGCGACTATGGGCCAGTCGCGCACAGCTTCACCCTGTACCAGGGCCACGATCATGTGGCCGCCCTAACACACACCAAGGAAATGTCGGTGGCCTGGCCGAGCTCACCGATGATGAGGCGGAACATGCTAGCATCATCATCATAGATGATGACCATGGATGGCAGAAAGGATGGTAAAGGTATTGTTACTATACACTCCATGGGCTGGCCGTACGATAGCCTATGCACTTGTACATTGTGGACGATGTTGAGGTGGAAAAGGAGTGCAACCGACGAGGTGGTGAACATGCAGCTGACCTCCATGCAGCCGCACAGGCTGTATGGGCACGCGGTCTTATGGTTGTCGAGCTCGCAGTAGGTGACCATGGTGAGGTAGCCGTTGTGGGAGCACCGAACAGTTCTCGACGCTAGCTCGTCTTTGTCCATCACCGGCTAGCTCTTGGTGGAATTCACCGACGTGACCGGTGTTGGAGTGGTTCCCTGGAAGCTCGTCTTGCCGATGTAGTGCCCGCAGTCTAGAATTTTTGTGTAGCATTGAGGGAATTGAATATGGGTCCCTTGATCCATCCTAGATCCATGCTCATGCATAAAAATATAGTAAGTAGTAGGTATTGTCGCACCGGTGGCGGATGACTGGCTGAGGCTGTGCACTCTGCGTACTACAGAGTAGTACAACGCAAGATTTTAGTGAAGGCCACTTCAACACCATGCTTCACACTACTCAGTCAAAACAAGGATACAGAAAGTTGACAGGTGAGAATAAATCAGGTATCACCCGGTATAGTACTATACCAGACAAACAGATCCTACCCGCGTGAGTGGTAAGAAGGTCTACACCTAGAGAGAGACAGAGAAACCTGGGGCCTAGCGCGAAGTGTACAGTGCTACAGGGGAGAGATCAAGGACTACATGTATGTTTTCAACACCATCTGCATTTTGTTCTATCTGCTTGTCTCTTCTGGCTCTTTCGTTTGTCGGCATGGTAGACTCGTTTCTCTTCTCCATTTCTTTCTTGTGGTTAAAGATTGTCTAGATACAGAGTAGTAGTAGTACAGTTGTACTAGTACTCCATTAAGAGGAGTATATGTCTTTTTATACTCGAATAGTACTACTAGTACTCCAATAATACATATGCCTTATTTTTACTATACTCCAGTAGGTAGGCATCTACGGGTGGCAGGCGGTGGTGGCTATTTACGGATTTTTACTACTCCTACTAGGGCGGCGGGCGGCAGTGGAAGTAGGGTTCTAGTAGTAGTACTCGAGTATTCCTACTCACTGATTCATAAAGTGAGACTTTAGTAGTGTATTGCAGTCATGTAATACTCAAATGCAGCTGTGATCACACGGTTCCTAGGGAGACACCAGAGACACAAGTGCTCAGAACAGTTATCGATGCTAGCTCATCTTTGTCCATTGCCGACTAGCTCTTGTTGGAATCCACCAACGTGACCGGCGTTAGAGTGGTTCCCTAGAAGCTCGGCTTTCCGATGTAGTGCCCGTAGTCCATAATTTTTGTCTAGCATTGAGGGAATTGAATATGGGGTCCCTTGATCCATCCTAGAGCCATAATCCTGCATAAAAATATAGTAAGTAGTAGGTATCGCTGCACCGGTGGCGGATGACTGGCTGAGGCTGTTGATGGCTTGGTATTGATGTAGAGCTTGTTGGGGAACCCCAAGAGAAAGGTATGATGAGCACAGCAGCAAGTTTTCCTCAGTTATGAAACCAAGGTTTAATCGAACCAGTAGGAGCAAGGAAACACCCCAAAGGTGTTGCTAGCTGAGCCTTGGCAGGGCGCACTGCCGGTGCTAGTAGCAACGTGGAGACCTGCACAACACAACCACAGAACTTTGTCCCCAACTTGCGATGAGGTTGTCAATCTCACCGGTTTTGCTGAAAACAAAGGATTAAACGTATCGAATGGAAGAAAGTAAAAGTTTGCAGAAAGTAAAAACAAAGCAGTAAACAGTTTGTAGATTGTATGTAAAAGAAAGGACCGGGATCCATAGTTCACTAGAGGTGGCTCTCCTTAAGATAGATAACATGCTGGGTGAACAAATTACAGCGGGGCAATTGACAAACATCGAGAAAGCAATACATGCATATACTAATCATCTTGACTCCTTTGGAACTTGATTGGGCATTACAACATTATACATAGACCGCCATCCAACTGTATCTATGACTAATAATCCACCTTCAGGTTATCATCCGAACCCCCTCCAGTATTAAGTTGCAAGCAACAGATTATTGCTTTACGAATTGCATGTAAAGTAAACAATACGATTGTTCTATGAACAAAGGATTGTTGTTTTCTCCCTAGTAGCAACAGCACATCTAGTACCTTAGATATTTCTGTCACTTCCCCAGATTACCAGAGGCATGAACCCACTATCGAGCATACATACTAACTCTTGGAGTTGTTAGCATCTACTTGGCCAAGATAGCTACTAACAATGGAAAGCATGCAAGATCACAAATAACAAAGACATGATAGAATCAATAATCAATCTGAAATAGCATCTCAATATCCATTGGATCCCCGCAAACACAACATGCAGAATTACAAATAGATGATCTTGATCATGAACGAAGCTCACAAGATCTAGACATGAAAGCACAAAGGAGGAGAACCAGCCATCTAGTTACTACATGGATCCGTAGTCCAAAGATGAACTACTCACGCATCACACCAGAGACTTGCATGGTGATGAAGAAGGCCTCCAGGGTGAATTCCCCTCTCCGGCAGGGTGCCGGGAAGAGCTTTAGATCCCTCCCGATCTAGGGATGGAGATGACGGCGGCTACAGACTCTTTCGTGAATTTTTGATCAGGTACTTAGGGTTTTCGTCCCGAGGGCAATATATAGGCGGAAGGAGAGGCCGAGGGGGTGCTGGGGTCGGCCAGACCACTCCTTGGCGCGGACCAGGCCTGGCCGAGCGGCCAGGTGGTGTGGCCGGCCCCCAGCCCTTCTCCGTCTCGTATTCTGGCATCTGATGACTTCCGGAAAAATAGGCACTTTGACTTTTGTCCCGTCCAATTCCGAGAATATTAATTTTCTGATTTTCCTGGAACCAAAAACAGCAGAAAACATGCAGCTGGCACTGTGGCTCTTATTAATAGGTTAGCCCAAGAAATCATATGAAAAGTACTCCAAAGTATGGACAAAACACAAGAAAGTGGATAAAACCAAGCATGGAACATCAAAAATTATAGATACATTTGCAATGTATCAACATCCCCAAGCTTAACTCCTGCTCGTCCTCGAGTAGGTAAGTGATAAAAAGAAAGAATAATTTTTGAGGTGACATGCACCATCATAAATTTGATTAAAATATTTGTAAAACATTCAAGGCTGGGATCATAGTACTTCAATCATAACATGAAAGACAAAGTTTTAGCAATAAGACAAAGAAACTATGATGCAACATGAAAAGGCACAAACAAAAGATTCATGAATAACAATGTTTTGCAAGACGTTTGTTTGTTTCACATAAAGAAAACATAGCATAGTGGTATTCAGTTTATCCCTCATAGAGTAGCAAATATAAATGCATAGGACACCTTCAAAGTTCATAAGAGTGACTAGATACAAATAGTTTAAAAAAGGCAATATCAAGTTATGCATCAATCAACTAGTCTTGAGACAATGCACATAACTACATATATGAAAGAGGAGCCTTACAGCGAGCTACGAACGTGTACACGTCACGCTGGTTACTGTAGAAATGGGCATCGACAGTAACTGCCTATAACTACATATATGAAAGCAGAGCATTTCAGCGCTCGCTTAGGGCTGCCAAATCAGAATTCGGTACTGTAGATGCGCATCTACAGTAACCTTGGACGGTTGGACCTACGGTGTACGTACGAAAAGATTAGGTGTTATGCGCGTGGACAGCGTACCCGGCACCCCCACCCATTTTTTTCTCCCTCTCCTTTTTCGTGGCCTCTCTGGAAGCATCTCCCGATTTTCTCCTCCAAATCCGCCTCTTTTTGCTACCTCTCATCTTCTCTTTCAATCAACCCTGCCCGACGCAGGTGTGGAGGCGGCGGACCGGCGAAGGCCGTGATTTGATGAGGGTGGTGGGGCAAGGTGGCCGCTAGTGGCGGTGGCATGCGGGTCCGGCCGGCGGGGACGGACCTCATCCGGAGGCGGCGGTGCTCTCTTATCCCTCGACTCCGACGGCTTGCCGTTCTTGACGGGCCTCCTCAACGACTAAGGCATCGGAGTCGTCGCTCTCAGGTCTGCTCAGCCAACGTGCGTGAGGTTTCTTTGCTTCTATTGCTATTTCATTTTCTTCCTTATATTGATTTGTTACGGTTGCTTCTAGTCTGAGCGGCGTACCTCATGGCGGTTGGCTGGACGGACAAGGGAGCAATTTTTTGCGGCTAAGTGGTGGACGAGCAGGGCAGGGAGGCGATGACCGCAGGAGCCCTCTGTGCCCTGCTTTACTGTAGGCTGTAGCCCCCGACCTTCAAATCGGTTACTCCTAGGTTTTGTTGGAAGCGGCCGCAGTCCAGCAGACGTTAGGAGTTCCCACAAGAAGGGTTTGGACAGCGGTGCAGTGAGGATTGATGAACGAGGATAGCCAAAAGATATAGCAGGAGCCTCTGATGGAAGGTAATTCACATGTTCCAGCCTACCTTAATACTTCTCAATTTTGTTGTGATATGATGCATACGACGGACAGTGGAATTCAAGATGATTGTTTAAGCCACCCAATCACGCAATTGTTTCTTTTTTAATTCTTAGCAATCTCTTAATTGTTTCAGGGGTGATGATTTCGAGTCTGTGTGTCACTGTAGTTATTGTGAATATGGCAATAGAAAAAGCAAGAAATAATTAGTAGTAAGAAGGTGTCTCTCTTTAGTTGCTAATACATATAGGACATGTTTTCACGATTCTAATAATTTTATTTGAAATTTAGTATCATGGATGGAGAGTTGGTCTTGCAATTTGTCTGAATAAGTGCACAATAATTTGCAATTTCTCAGAAAACAATACACAGGGAGTCTAATTGGAGCCGGTTGTAAAATTGGCTCCACAATTTCGAGTGGAAGGTTAAGGTATCTTTTTTCCTTGCTAGATAATGGTTTCACTTTGCATTTAGTTACAAAGGTGATTGAGTGATGCTGTTGCCTCGAATTCAGAAGGTAGGACGAAGAGAAGGTTCAGTATTAACACCATTCGTACTATTTTGCTATAGCTAACTTTGGTTCATGTGCACTGCTGGAATTCAACCAATGGAGTTTCAGCAAACTTCCGAATCTGGTTGGCCTCCACCAAGCTATTACTTCTACACCACTGCATTATGAACTGGATCTCAAGGGAGGTGAATGTGCTCTTCCTACAGGTATTTCTGTATCTTTATATACAATTTTTGTGTATTAGTTCTTATACAGATGTTCATAGGCGATAAAAAAATAGTGGTCTATCCATTCTTTGGGTAAAATTTCTCTTTTCTAAGACATAGATGGATTTGGTTCTGCACGCATGTATATTTCACCGGAATGTTCTTTATTTTCTTATTGATTAGTAATTGAATGAATCTCCGTGTCTTAATGGAGTGTTAAGTAAGGACCCGTCGGCCTGCGAGACGAAGTTTGTCACTAATGATTCTAAGAATATTGGCTATTTGTAATATAGTGGTTTAAAGAAAGGATTATGGGTGTTGAAGTCCACTTTCCATTTTGTTGAATCCTTCCATTCAGGTAGAAAATAATAATGCTGAAAAAAGTTCAAATTAATGTGCAAGCAGTAGTAAGTTGAGAAGATAAAAGGATGGATGGCATGGATTATTTTTTATGGACGGGGTGTCTCTAATGCCTCCATATAGTAGTGGAATATGTGACTAATAACATATGGAAAGGACCACATGTAACTTTCAGAGAGAAAGTTCAGGTGTGTCATGACTCAGAAGCGAGAAAATTAGCAAATAGGAATTTCTAGCATATGATTTAGGACAACAGTTGACATGGGTATACCCTACAGGTACTCGAACTTGGTATATACGGCCCAAATATGTACAGGCCCACGGTGTCGCTAAGGCCCGGATGGAGGGACTCGAGTAACCTATGGACTCTCAATTGCTTGAAGGACAAGAAAAAGCTAAAGATAGAAAGTTTGAAGGGGAAAACCCTAACTTCTAACCGACTCAGCCTGCTACCCGAGACCTAGCCTATCTATATAAAGGCTAGGAGGGGGCGGCGAGGAGGACACACGCAACCCTAGTTTTCGCAACCCTCGCCAGATTTCATCTGCGCGTCATTGTAACTTTCAAACCCCTACCATAATCAACGAGCAAACCGGCGAACGCGTCGTCATCAGGCTCAACGAGCAAGAGTGGGAACGCTGCCGCGAAGCCCTACGAGGTACACCTCTACCCTTCGGGTCCCCGCAAGAACTACTGATGGGATACCACTGGCTCCTAAAGGAGGAATTCAAGCGCCAGAAACAAGCAATCGCGGAACTTGAGGCGCGTAAAAAGGCGGCAGAGGAGTCAAGCCTTCGTCGCGCTGGGCTCTCTTCCTACGGAGGATCCTCCTCAAGAGGCAACGAACACCTCGCCAAGAAGAGGCAATCGCGGATGGCACACCTCACCGAGCAAGAACGCATAGACGCCGCGAAAATCCTCGACTTCGGCTCCATGACAGTCGACACGAGAGGCAACGTGGTTCCTGTGACGCCGCGAATACGGTGACGGCGGCCACCATGTACCTTCTCAATAACCAGCCACCGGCTGGAGATCCTCGGACGGCCATGCACCGATCTACGATCGCGGGCCTTGGACTAATCGAGGCCGCCCTCGACAAAGAACCAGTACCCGACCCAAAAAGGGCAAGGCGTTAGCAAAACGCTATTCCTCGTCCTCGTCAAGCGATGATAGTCACGACCTGTCTCGACGCCGCCGTTCGCGACGGCACGATCACGACTACGATGCACGCGACGAGCTCACGCAGCGCAAGATCGACAAGTCAAGGGCACGACGTGCTCGGTCGACTGATTCGGAAGAAGAAGATGGAGAGCTCTGCGGTGCCAGATGCTTCAGCAGATCCATCAGGCAGAAGCGAATGCCTAAAGGGTTCAAACTCCCATCAGAGAACCCAAAATTTGATGGTCTATAGGACCCCAAGATCTGGCTGGAAGATCACATCTCCTCAGTCAGGCTGCACGGGGGCAGTCGGAGTACCGCCATGCAGTGCTTGCAGCTATAGCTGCAAGGCGCCGCCCGGGCATGGCTCAATAACCTCCCGCGCGGATCCATTCGCAACTGGGATGAGCTGGTCTACAGCTTCGTGCGCAACTTCAAGGGCACATACAAACGCCCCGCTTCAATCGAAGTACTGAGATGCTGCCAACAAAAATCTGGCGAATCGCTGCGCTCTTACATCCAAAGGTGGTCCATCATCAAGAACTCCGCAGAGAGCATCTCGGAAGACCGTGCGATTGATGCATTCAACGATGGTGTCCGCCGCATAGAACTCAGGGAGGAGCTAGGACGCTCAAAGCCCAAGACCATCGACCACCTGATGGAGATCGCGAACCGGTGGGCTGATGGAGAAGATTCGCTGAAGAACCGCGCTCACTCTAACGAGGAAGCAGAACTCAGACGCGACCACCGGGGCAAACATCGTATGCGCGTCTACGACGATCGCGACGACGTCAATATGGTCGCCGCCGGTTACGCCGATAGACGCGACGACAACCGCAACAGCGGATACCGTAGCGGCGGATATCCCGACTCCGAGAAAACCACGCAAGTATGGCAACGCCGCACCCGCGATGAAGCACCCGCGACCACCATCGAAGATAAACTGTCCGGACCATGCACGGTACACTTCTACATCGACAAGCATGATGGCAAGAGAAAGTCCAGTCACCTCCTCAAGGACTGCCGCGAGTTCCTCAAGCTACACGAGGGGTTGGTGCGGATGAACCGCAACACGGTCGAAAGAGGCTACGGAACCGCTCCAGGCACAGTGGCACATGGCGCACCACCACCACCACCTGGGCCACCCCCGAACGGAGCTGCACCGGACCAGCGTCACGGAGGCGAACCATACCCACGGGCCATGGGCACCATGATGATCCAAAAGGGACGCCCCTCGAACAGGGTGCAGAAGGCCATCACTCGCCAAGTCAATCTGGCCACGCACTCGCCACCATCCACCACTGAGTACCTCAGTGGCAGGGAGTCGTGCATTACCTTCGACAAACGCGACCACCCACCTCAAGTACCTCGCCCAGGTCATTGCCCCCTCGTACTCGAGGCGCAAATTGGAGGCTTCGACATGAGTCGCATCTTCATGGACGGCGGAAGCGGTATCAACCTCATATTCGCGAGTACCTTGCGAGCAATGAGGATCCCTCTAACCTGCTTGGAGGCATCGGACACAACGTTCCACGGCATCGTCCCAGGAAAAGGCGTATACCCCCTGGGCAAAATCAACCTCGACGTCATATTCGGCACGCCGAAGAACTTCCGGCGCGAGCGCATTGACTTTGAAGTTGTCGACTGGCCCTCACAATACCACTGCATCCTCGGGCGCCTCGCGTTCGCTAGGTTCATGGCAGTACCTCACTACGCCTATCTACAGATGAAAATGCCAGGTCCCAACGGCGTCATCACGATCAACGGGAGTTTCGAGCCATCTGACAGTTGAGACAGGGAATTCAACAGAATCTCCCAGTCCTTTGGCATGCAGGAGGAACTCGCGCGATTGAACGAAACGATGCAACATACCGCCTCTCGAGTAGGTCAAGCTCACCTGATCTCTCCTTCGACTCATCTGGCACAAAAAGGTGCAGGTCCATCCATCGAATCCCGCTAAACGCCCTCATCGCCAACAACTTGAGTCTCAGATAGAACTCGCGCCGTCAATTCCTCCGTGAGCACTGGAAATTTTTCCGGTGTCTGCGGACATGCCAGAGTTCCTGTGGAATTCGCCGAGCACGCACTCAACGTCAACCCCGACGCAAGGCCGCCAGTCAACAATCAGCGATCGTTCGAGCCACGGGCACAGCAATGGAACGGAGATCAACGGACCTCGAGGCCAAATTCATACGCGAGATCAAGGAAAGCACTTGGCTCGCCAATACAAGATTAGTGCCAAAAGGACACGGATATCCTGCGGATGTGCGTCGACTTCACTTCTCTTAACAAGCACCGCCTAAAGATCACTTCCCGCTACCACGGATCGATCAAATCATCGACTCCATCGCTGGATGCAAGCGCCCGCTTCCTCGACGCCTACTCAGGCTATAACCAAATTCGAATGAAGGAGGAAGACCAGGAGAATATCATACATAACGCCCTTGGCGTGTTCTCACATAACACAATGCCCTTCAGGCTAAAAAAGCAGGAGCCACGTACCAGCGGTGCATGCAGGCCTGCCTCAAGGAGCAACTTGGTTGCAACATCCAAGTCTATGTCGATGACATAGTAATAAAAACCAAGGAAGAAGCCTCTCTAATCAACGACTTGCGCGAAACCTTCGCCAATCTCGATTGCTACCGGATAAAGCTCAATCCGGACAAATGCGCCTTCGGCGTACTCTCCGGACAACTGCTCGGGTATCTCATCTCCGCGAGAGGGATTGAGGCAAACCCAAAAAAGATAAAGGCCATACTGGCCATGGAGAAGCCAAAGAACATAAGAGGTGTTCAGCAACTAGCTGGGCGAATCGGGGCCCTCGGTCCGACGATCAATGAATGGGAGAAACGGCGCCTTCTATCAGCTCCTCCAAGAAACCGACAAATTCGAGTGGACCAATGACGACAAGAAGCATTCAAGACCTCAAGCGCCTGCTATCCACCTCGCCAGTATTGGTAACTCCACGAGAAAGGGAACCACTGCTGCTGTACATCTCCGCCACCAACCAAGTGGTTAGCACAGTGCTCGTCGTCGAACGGGCCGAGGAAAACAAGGTCCACGGCGTACAACGCCCCGTATACTACCTCAGCCAGGTCCTCACGCCAACAAAACAGTAGTACCCGCACTATCAGAAGTTGGCGTACGGCGTCTTTATGACCGCCCGGCGACTGCGCCACTACTTCCAGGAACACCCAATCATGGTAGTCAACGACGCCCCATTGGGACATATCCTCAATAACCCTGACGCCACAGGGCGAGTCGCGCTTTGGGGAATGGAACTGTCTCCATGAGACATCACATACGAAAAGCGCAGCGCAATTAAGTCGCAAGTTCTCCCGGACTTCCTCGTACATTGGATGGAAAACCAACTCCCGGACAAGCCAGACATGTCCTACCTCTGGACAATGCACTTCGATGGGTCCAAGAGAAAAGATGGAGCAGGAGCAGGTGTCATACTGACATCGCCTCAAGGGGACAAGATGAAGTACGTCCTGCGAATGCAGTTCACAGCCTCAAACAATGAGGCTGAATACGAGGCCCTGTTACACGGGATGAGGATGGCAAAAGCCTGCGGCGCAAAGAGGCTAATCATATATGGCGACTCCAAGCTGGTCGTAAACCAAACAATGCACGAGTGTGACACACTAAACGACAACATGATCGCATACCGCGACCTCTACGACACACTTGAAGGAGACTTCGACGGCTGCGAGTTGTGACACATAGGTCGTGAAAGCAATGAGGAGGCGGACGCACTCGCCAACATAGGTTCCACCTGCGCACCCATACCACCTGGGGTATTTTTCGAGCGCATATGCGAATGCTCCATCAAGCCAAAGGCCGCAGAGAAGAAAACAAGCGCAGCAACGGACTCGGGGGCTATGCCACCCAATGAGCCAACGATAATCGATGACTTGGAGCTCGACACAGGACTCGAGGGACCAATGAGCGTCATGATGATCGAACAATCCTGGAAGCAGCCGTACATTACGTACCTCCTCAACAAGCGCCTACCGGACGACCCGACAGATGCAGGACACATCGCGCGATGCTCCAAGGCATTCGCTGTTATCAACAACGAACTGTATAAACGCAGCATCACAGGCGTGTTACAGCGATGCGTCTCCCTAGCCGATGGAAGAGCAGTCCTCCTCGACATCCATGAAGGGACCTGCGGGCACCACGCCGGCAGCCGTGCCCTTGTCGCCAAAGCTCTACGAGCTGGATTTTACTGGCCCACGGCCATGCGCGACGCCAAGGATATAGTCCAAAAGTGCAACGCCTGTCAGCGATTCGCGGACAAGCCACACGTACCAGGCGCAGAGCTACGGCCTATTCCATTGGCCTGGCCCTTCGCCCAGTGGGGACTCGACATGGTCGGCAAACTTCCAATGTCCTCGCAAGGAGGCTACGTCTACCTCTTGGTCGCAGTCGACAAGTTCACCAAGTGGATCGAGGCCATGCCAGTGACCAGGCAATCAGGGCACAGCGCAGTCAAGTTCTTCGATTCCATCGTCTACCGCTTCGACGTGCCACACAGCATCATCACCGACAATGGAACAAACTTTACATCCAAGGAGTTCCAAGATTTCCACGAGAACCTGGGGATCAAAATCAGCTATGCCTCAGTCGCACACCCGCAGACCAACAGTCAGGTGGAAAAGGCAAACGGTCTCGTCTGCAACAACATCAAGAAGCGACTCCTCTAGCCACTCGAACAAGCCGCGGGCTGCTGGCCAAACGAACTGCAATCCGTACTCTGGAGCCTGCGTACAACTCCAAACAGTGCCACCGGCTACACACCATTCTTTATGGTACATGGAGCAGAGGCAGTGTTACCCGCCGAGGTACGGTAGAAAGCGCCATGCGTAGTCGCCTACAGCGAGAAGGAGTCATCCCTCGCACTCGAAGACTCCGTCGACCTCCTTGACGAAGTAAGAGAAATCGCCGCAGAAAGATCTACGATCTACCGCCAGAACCTCAAGAACTACCATAGCGAAGGTATACCAAGATCCTTCGTCGAAGGTGACCTGGTCCTGCGACTAAAGCAGCAGGGGCATCTCAAGCTCGAGTCCCTCTGGGAAGGACCATACGTGATTACAGAAGTAATCCCAGGTGGCGCCTATCGCCTTCAAGATTTAGAGACAGGAGTCACATACTCCAACCCTTAGAACGTCGCACAACTGCGACGCTTCTACCCTTAGTCGTTTCTTCTTTACTTTTGCATCGCAAATAAGGCTATTCGGCCAAGGCTACTTAGCCACACATTGTACTACGTACTGTTCTCCGAATAAATGAAAGCTAAGTGCCCCAAAACTCCGTGCTCTCTTTTCTTCTGTCAACTTTCATACTCGGGGGTTGCGCCACCCTATATACATATGTTCTTCGAACAATAACGCGACATCCTGAGTAACTGGCAAATCAATCGAACCCCTAAACACAAACACAACCCAGCTGCCACGCAGCTGACAGGTTGACAGGGGAAAGATACAAAGATGGCCAGGCTAACGAAAAGGACTCGCATAAGTGCAACGCACCCCACGCTTATAAAGCTATTTGTAAATTATCTACAAAACTATATATGAGCTTTACAACACCAGTATACTTGTATGCAGGATACATATTTGGCTACCCTTGCAACAGAAGAACATTAGTCTGTTCCTCGAAAAAGTCGACGATTTCCTCAGCTGGACGATCCACCGCTTGATAGTGCGGCACCATGTTCCAGAAAGATCCTGCTGGTGGCGCCGGTGGCCCAGATGCAATGGCGGCGACATCCACGTCAGGCCTGTGCAAACGCACCACGGAGAGCGCGGCCTTGGCACCAGCCACCACCGCTTTCACGACCGCGAACCGCGACATATCTTGAAATTTCGCGGAAGGGCCAGCAGGCTTGATGGAGTATCATTCAGCGGAACATCGCTGTATGATGTTCTTCAAGCACGACTGCGACTTCTTCAGAAAAAGCAGCACTCGCGAGGCGCGATCCTGCAGGGTCGCTAACGCAGTCGCACGATCATGATCTACCCAGAAGTATCCACTCTCCTGAAGTTGCTTTTGGGTGAGATCATGAAGGCGGATGGCAATCCTATCCCTCTCGTCCTACGGACGGTGCGTGCTAACAACTACACGAAGCAGCATCAACAGCATGAGTACAACGTACCATTGCGATCATCTACAAAGGAAAAGATGAGAATGTGCAAACTAACACTTAAACTGGTCGCCCAACTGCGTCACCTCGCCAAGCAGATATTGCTCACGGGCGGCGGCTTTTTCAGCCTTCGACTTCCACACGTCCGCGCTACCACGAATCACAGGCAACTCACCCTCCAGCTCCTTAACACGATCACGAAGTCGCGAAAGCAAGGAAAGCTCCTCTACTCTAGAGCGAGGTGGTGCCATTGTATCCTCAAGAGATGGCGAGACCGGGGTTCCCTCCATAGGGCCACTTGACGTACCCTATCAAAAAATCAAGTCAGAAGCAAAATAAGGCGACCAACTCAAAAGTCAAAAGTAAACAGGTGCATTCAGGATCAATAAAAAGTATGTATAAACACATTCGCCAACAGGCATGATCTCCAATCAAAAGAGCGAGTTCGTCAGCTATTACAAGAAACTAACTACGGAGCAGCTGGCTTCTTCGAATTCGAGGACCTTGGGGGCTTCATCAAGTCCGTGGCAGTATCAGATGCCACTGACTTTCCGTCGACCCCGAGGTCAAGTTTTCGCCTTCTTTCTTGCGCGATTCAGCTCCTCCGAATACTTGGCAACGGTGTTTATCAAGGAATGGCCATATTTGGCACAAGCAGTCGCAAAAGGAGCAAACACTACCTGCTGACCATCCGCGCCAACAGGCATTGTCTTCGACACCGCAGAGGGATCCACTTCGACTCCGTGGGCTTGCACCATAGCAAGCGACATGGTCGCACCAGCTGCGCGGAGGGAGTTCTTGTACGTGGCAGGTACACCCCCAGTGAGTGACTCCACCAGCTCCTCCATATTGTCTACCAGCTCCGCCTTCAGCATCAGCTCCTCCCGGAGGCGACTCAGGGTGGCCTTGGCTTTGGACAACATGTTTTGGACAACGGCGCTACGGTCTTCGACTGCAGATACCGCGCCCGCCAAAACGTCATCGCGACCAAGGGCTTGCGAATCAAAGCTTAATCCACCAGCATCTACAACAAAATACGTACACAGATCAAACTCCTAAGGCCACCGACACTACAGAGGAAAAGAAGAACATCGATAAATATCTACCAAGTAGAGGTACCTGAGAGGGCCTTGGCGACTGAAAAAGTTGCTCTTCAAACAACTTCTTCCTAGCCGCAAAGGAGGCACGCAGATCCTCTTCGCGCTTCTGGGCCTCATCACGAGCCATGAAAGTGCCTCGTCGCCTTCTTCACCGCGGCCAGCGTCTTCTCCAACGTGGCGACATCACGCAGTAAAGCATTATGCTCAGCTACAGGACAGTCAAAAATCTGGCTGTCAGTCGATAATGCCAAAATACAAAGAAAACGAAAAGAACAGGTATAGAATACTCACTCTCAACCACGTGGTGGCGCTTCTCCAGCATCGCATGTTGGCGACCTATCGCCATCACTTTCTCTGCTACCTGCGCGGCTTCCTTTACAAGGATCTGTCGCACAAAGCAAGGAATCAGCAGAGGGCAACAAACGGCGCAATCGCCAACTTATAAAAAAGGGGAGATATCGACATGGTCCTCCAGCGAATCCAAGAAGATTGCTGAACCATCATCCGAAGCATTACCGATGCTCCCCTACGTGAGGAGAGCTCGAAGAATTGTGCCCGGAGTGGGCCGCCGCCAGAGGAGAAGGAGCACGCTCGACCTCTATCTTGGCCTTTGAGGTCGCGACTCCTGATTCCTTCAAAAATTCGATGTCGCCAGACGATGACGATGCCTCTTGGCTGCAAGATAAAACACACACTCAGAAAAGGGCAAAGTCAACAAGAAGAAAACAAGCAAAGAACGAATGCACTAGCAAAACTTACTAGTCAAATCTATCAAGATCAAATGTGGCCTCCGTCGATTCCGACGAAGACTCCTTGGGCAATCGCATCTTCTTGCAAGAAGACGGTGCCACAGCCCTCACTGGAACGGCGGGAATTGGCGACTCCGCGCCAACAGCTGCGCCTCCTAGATTGGAAGGAGTCGACGCGTCGAAATCCTCACTGCGCGAACGCTTGCGAGTATCCGGACTCTCGGACTCGGGGGCTTCCTCTTCAACATCGGAAAGGACAGTCGACTCAGATTGGTCCTCTTCCACAGCCTCACGAGGAATAATCCCCTCAGGGAGGGGAGGCATGCAAGGCGATACCGCCCACTCCTGCATACAAAAAATAAAACAGATAAGTACCAGAAGACGCAATCGAAAAAAAAATACGCTACTACGTGGCACAACCATACCTCAGGAGGAGGATTCGAAGCATCGAAAGGAGGAACGACTGGCTCGTTCGGAAGCACATCCTTGAGGGTATACTTCGTGACCAGTCGCACCCTCTTATCTACCTCACTCGCAGACATGCCATCGGCAGACACGCGAGTGGGATCATCAGAGCCACCCCATTAGAACATGGGATGGACCCTGGCCTGGAGAGGCTGGACGCGACGACGCAACCAGGTCCTGACAAGGGCGCGGCCTCCCTCTTCTGCGCCTATGCGACTCTCGAGGTCGCAGATGTGCTGATATAGCACGTCTGTCTCCGCGAGTTCGGAAGGCATGATCACGTTCTTCCAAGAACGCATCTTCTTGCAGGGAGTCGCGGGATCGAAGGGAGCAAGTCCAAAGTGCTCGTCATTGGCCTTCTGATCGTGCACATAGAACCATCTGTCCCTCCATCCCTGGACGGACTTGGCCAGCTTGATATCAAAGTAGGTGGCGGATGGATCAACATGGATTCCGCAACCACCTACATCGTAAACTAAAGAGCCAGATGCGGACTCACGCTTCAATTTAAAAATGCGTTTGAAAAGACCAAAGTGCGGCTCGATTCCGAGCCAGCACTCGCAGAGTGTGATGAAACGGGTGATGTGGAGGAGAGAATTTGGGGACAGCTGGTGGAGCTGGAGCCCATAGAAACACAAAAGACCCCGAAGAAAGGGGTGAAGAGGCAAGGAAACACCACGAATGATGAATGCAAGAAACATCACTCGATAACCAGCGGGAGGCACAGGAACGGTCTCACCGCTGGGGACGCGTGAATCGGTGACTGATGCAGAAATCACTCCGTCTTGGCGAAGAAGACGGAGATTCGACGCCTTGATGATGGAGGGGCGCCACGCGCCATTAGTCACGCGGGTGCCCGCGACCTTCTTCTTCCCGGCGACGATGGTGCTGGTGGCCGCACCAGCAGAGCCACCCTTCTTCTTCGCTGCAGCGAGGGTGGCCGCGGAATCGGCGGCAGCGCCTCCCTTCTTCTTCCCCATTGCACGGTGGCGATGAGAGCGAAGAAAATAGCTGGGGAACGAACGGAGCTGGTCCAGCGTCGTGGAGAAGATGGGCGCAGAGAAAAGCAGGAAAGCAAAGGGCAATGGCGATGGCAGCAAGGAAGAAAGAACACAGATGGGGAAATTACCGCCGCGGCATCGCTACTTAACCCCTGGAAGATGCAACCAACGGCTGATAAAAACCCTATTGGACGCGTGGCATGCATCACGTAGGACACGTGGAGAAGAGGAAGCGTGAACCGTCCCCCCACTTCTACCATTACACGTGGAAATCGAGGAGGCACAGTTAAAAATAAGATTACGCAAGCCCAGTCAAATCAAAGTCAGAAAGTGGGACCCACAGCTTGTCACGTCTCACAAAAAATTTCACGCGCAACTAAGGTCATATGGCCAAGACCGACGTCACCAAAGGCTATGCAATGGAGAACTTCGACTATTTTTAGTCCTTGCTGGAGTCTTCGACTCCACCAAGCACTCGGGGGCTACTCCCATAGGGAGCACTGGCCGCGCCCCCTACGATTTTTCTTTTCTTGTTGCAGGAACATGGACAATCACAAAAAGCAAACCCAACCACTCGAAACACAGTTCGATTATGAACATGGGTTACTCCCATAGGGAGCGCCGGAAACAAGCAGGCAAAAGACGACAGCAGTCGCGAAAATATTTTAACTACCTGAGTCATCGACTGAAACAAGCAAGCAAAAGATGACAGCAGTCGCAAAAGTTTTTAGTCCTTGCCTGAGTCTTCGAATCAACCAGGCACTCGGGGGCTACTCCCATAGGGAGCGTTAGTCGCGCACCCTATGATTATTCGAACAAAAAACTATGTGTTGATAACATCCACACTCAAAACTCATGGTGACACCGCCTCATAATTTTTCCCCTACAAAGAGACTGCGTCTCCTGGGTTACCCGAATCGTCTCCGCGATGATAAAATTCGGATGCCATGCCTACGGCGTGAAGGTAAGACCTGCATAAGGCCTGGCAACGCATTTAACTGCGCACTACCAGAAACATATCCGTGCCCACAGGCACGATGAACATGCCTTGACGGACGCGTCAAGTGCTCACACCCATATAACTGGAATTCGACTCCTGTAAGACCTCCGCGGCCTGAGTCGAATTACACCAGCACTTTTCTGGATTCGAGTCTGGGGACTCGAATTCGAGTAGATTGCGTTGTTTCACCCTAAGGTGGTTAACTGATACCGATAGTTCGGTTATATCAGACACGTATATCAACAATCCCTATGACACAAATAAAAGCAATCGAAATATACTCATTCAGACACTCAAAGGCTTCAAAAGTCCCCAGTCGAATCTGCGATTCCACTGGACACTCGGGGGCTACTGACATGGGTATACCCTACAGGTACTCGAACTTGGTATATATGGCCCAAATACGTACAGGCCCACGGTGTCCCCAAGGCCCGGATGGAGGGACTCGAGTAACCTATGGACTCTCAATTGCTTGAAGGACAAGAAGAAGCTAAAGATAGAAAGTTTGAAGGGGAAAACCCTAACTTATAACCGACTCGACCTGCTACCCGAGACCTAGCCTATCTATATAAAGGCTAGGAGGGGGCGGCAAGGAGGACACACGCAACCCTAGTTTTCACAACCCTCGCCAGATTTCATCTGCGCGTCATTGTAACTTTCGACTCCCTCGATAATTCCACGAGCAGACAAACAGGAGTAGGGACCTCTACGAGGCCTGAACCTGGGTAAATCCTTTGTCCCCTGTGTGCTTGTTTGCTAGCCGATAGATGTCTCCAACGCTCCCTCCTTCTCCAAAACCCAAGTCCATAACAATGGGCATTGACGAGTTAAACCCTCGTCAACAGTAATTTTGGTTTTGTGTTTACATTGTTTCTTGAATAATAGAAAAGAGCATTTTACACTTATTTAATTCTACACCGCTTGCTTACATGAAATCCTTCCATAGGAGTTTGCTGCCACCTTTAATCTATTTACTGCTGAACACTCATGATAACTACCCACCAAGATGTTTTATGGGCCCGCTTATTTATGATGTGTGTTTTTCATGTCTTAACTACCTAGCTTATTGAAGTTTCATGAACTGAACACCTTTTCTTCTTATTCGTGCATAAAGCATCAGAGCACCTTTGCTTTTATGCATCTTGGTGGTCTTGCACTTGGTAGCTTTTCTTTCTGTGCATCAAGCATCGAGATAACATATCTGCTTTTCTGTGCTCATAATCTAGCATTACTCCAAGCAGGCTCGCATGGGAGCGATAGAAGGAACACTGTTGAAGGTTGAGTGGTATATATGTTAAGATTGTCGATTACTTTTCCTATAGGTTGGATGAATGGTCCAGGATTTTCCCATGTCTATGTCCTCTAATTTCCCTGCTCAAGTTGTTTCGATCGAGGAACTCGATGTGGAGCTGTATGAAAGTCTAGAGAGGGATGGAAAGGTGATCAACGAAGGAGTGGACTACTACAGCACAAGAGGCTCATTGATTACATGCTTCAGCAAGGTAACCAAACTTACTTTCTACACCTAGACAAGAGGCTCTTGGCATCAGAGTCTAGACTTCTGATTTAATTAACCTTCTCATGGTGAATTAGGCATCACTCCGTACACAAACCTGTATCAGTACCCAAAGATTGAGAAGCATTATAGACAGTGATTTTCTCCACATTTCCAAGTTGAATTTAAGCAAGTTTGTGAGGCGGTTTTTTCTATAAAGGGGGGCGTTTGCGGACTATGCCGATTCCTGGTTCAAGGTGTTCGGAGATAGAGTGAAGAACTGGTCTACCTTCAACGAATGCGTTGCTGTTCTGGGTATGACAATGGTATCCATGCACTAGGGAGGTGTTCCAAGTGCCCTGAAGGAGGCAACTCAAGGACATAGCCAAACATAGTTGCGCACCATCTCATCCTGTGGCGGTGCATCGATACCACCTCAGGTAAATTTGAAGCGTCAAGTAATTTTTGTGTTTTACTTTACTTTGTGTATATTGTTGTGCATTTTGTAGGCCACAAACTTCGCGCATGAACGCATGTTGCACTCTATCAGCTCCTAGCTACTCAGACATGGCGTCTACCAAGTCCTCAAATATATTCCCCGTCCCTCCAACTCGAACCAACAACACTACAATCTTCTACTCCCTCTACACCACCAGCCAGTCACATTCAGAAGAGAAGAATGAAGAATGGCATGCTGTCTCTACTCTATTCCAACATTGCTGAAAAGAACTGTGACCCATGTGCTCTGGTCACCTCTAACGACAAACCGCTGCTTCTAGCTGCCGCTCTTATCCTCCAGCACTCCGGGCCAAAAAAATACACACCCAACTCCTGTTGCTCCGTCCAAGGGGGACCCAAGCTATCTCCTACGGAATGGCTCAGCCGTAGATCCTAGCCGATGACCACGTCCGAGGGGAGCCCGAAGCGAAGTCTCTTTCATCACCAGAACCATCCTCACCATCCTAGCGCCAAGGAAAAAGTTTATCTTCTACTGAAGCAATGAAGAACACCTAATTCTGAATGCTACAAATATCATATGTACCAGCACATACCTCCTACCGTGTACATCACTAGCCAGGTATGCTAGAATCAGTATGTCCTATCTTATGAAAGACAATGACATCTGTATGCGCTCACCGTCTGGCTACGACCAGCAAAGAAATATGCCTTGACACCGCCATTGTAACCTACTGTACATACTTGTGTAAATACTATATGAACTACTACTCTTAAATCAACAGCTATGCCTAACACCTAAAAACTGCTTGAACTCGTGTTAACACCAAAGCTTCCGGTATACATATATGAATCAACGCACGGACGCGGCATGTTGCCGCGCCAGCTTACCTAGTCTACACTATGTTACGAGAACAAATTAGCGATCGCAAACCAGCCGTGCCACTGTTTACGTCCCGCATCTACAGTACCGTACACATCCGCGATTGTTGGTTCCGGGATTTCCGGTGGACAGGTTCCTTGCGCCCCCTTCAAAGCGCATACTGGACAGAAATATCTCCAGCCGAACCCACCTCCACTATTTCCCTCTCGATCCTTCTCCTTCCTTCTCTCACCGCCCGCGGCCTCCCGTCCCAAATCCCGGACGCCTCTTCCTCCACGTGGCCCTGGAGGTAAATGGGGGAGATCCTGCCTCTCACTGCTTGCCATTTATTCTCCTCCTTCTTCTTCGCCTACCATCAACTCCTCTGTGCCTCTACCCATCCTCTCGGCAGCAGGTGGTGCCGCGCCTCGACGACCCGGTCAACCAGTCCATCGAGCCTGTGAAGAAGGGTTTCGGCCGTGCGCTGGTCCGCTGCTCCCAAGCCAGCGGCCGCGCCACCGACGGGGAGGAGGTCCTCCTGCAGCCCGCCGCCGCCAATGGCATCCTCAATCTCTAGCTCTCGCGGTTCTCCTCCTCCTTAGTCTGCAGCCCCGCCGGACCTGATGCAGATGATGTCCGTTTGGCTGCCACAGGCGGTTCGGTCCTACTCGCGTTGGAGATGGAGAATGTCGTGGTTGGACTCCATGATGGCACCGGCGACCACACGCTGTTCGATGGCGTGCCCCAGGTGTTCCGCCGTCGCTAGGAGGAGCCCGTGGAGCGCCACCGACGACACCATCTTATGCGGTCATGTTACGGGACCTCCTCCCCTGCCCCTCTTCGTTGCACGCACGGCGGCTCGCCCTTCCCTATTTCCCGTCGCTCGCATTGATGCGGCTATTGCTGCAGTCGCTTTTCCTTCAATCTTCCCCAGCACGAGTTCCACTATCCGCATGGCGCGACGACCCAGTTTGGGGGGCCGGGGAAGACGTCTAGCAGGTAACAGCCCGTCGGCCGGCTACCCTGGCCTCCTCATCCTATTCTCCCTCCGCCGAGAAGGATAGCTCCTAGCAGCGTCAAACGTACAGCAGCGCAGGTGAGCTTCTTTCTATTTCTTCTCTTTTCCCCTTTAGTTCTTTTTTCTCCTCTCTTTCTACTTCTTATTTCCCCTCATTGCTTTGCATATGGGGTCAGTTAACAGTCTGGTTTTGGGCTACATTTTATGATTATTTTAAATTTTTGCACTCAGCATTTCTTTTGGAGTTGACGAGGATCTAGGAGAATCCTAAGCCATATGGCGAAGTGTGGCGGTTGGAGAGTATTTTCGATGTGGCCACAGAGCTGACAGTTGCTAACATGGTGACAAATAGTACCGGGAAGAGGAGAACAAGGCAGCCACGAGTCATGTCTGTTTTGTATCTTCACCCTCAGGTCATTGGTCATCTCCCTTCTTATCTCCACCAAAATTCAACATTTATGCAGGTGGATGGAATCTAAATTTTTTATTTTGCTATGTGGTTTATATATGAGGAGCCCAGAAATATGTTAGTGTTCTTTGGCAGTATTCCGCTTGATGAAATTACCAAATGATATTTTTCTTTTTGTAGGTCTTGTGATTGAAAAGTGTACTGGCTTAGGCAGGACGGGTTCGGTTACTGGTGCCTTCTTTCTTTTTTGAAGGTGATGTTTACTAGCCTTTAAAGGGTGCCTTATGGAAATTGTTAATTACTCTGTATATTTACGTTCAAGCTATATCAAAGGAATTTTCAGTTTGTGCAATACCCCTGTGATACATCTGTTTGTGCTTATATCATCACTCACGTCTTAACCTTTCGGGCTAATTTTCCCATGATAAAGGAAGAGAGACTCGGCCTTCATGTTTGCAGCTAACTTTCCTGTTTATTTGAAGCGACGAATACATCATCACTCCGTGGATCCAGTGCTTAACTATTTGCAATTTGTGTCTTGGTTACTAATTTAATAGTAAGTTAGTTTGATGATAGATCATGTGATTTCCGCTACAAGCGTATACACCTGGCTTATTAATTGCGTGTGTTTTGAATGGTGTATAAGCTCTTGGATCTAATCAGACTACTTCAGAACTAGATGCCTATGTATTTCCACACTAGCAGTACACAATGCATTTCTTTTACATTCGTTGGCCATGCCACACTTTATCCATATCAAAAAAGACTTTTGTTCTTCACCCCATGATCAGCTCATGGGAGTGGCATGACGCCACGGCAACTTTCCTATATGTTCTTTACCTCTTGAATCAGCTTAATTTTCTAATAGATAGATTCGGAACCGTATGGCAGGGCTTGATTTATTGGATCAATCTATGCCCCTACTAACAAGTTCAACAAAGGAAAAAACTCAAAAGGACCAATGAGAAGCATGAGGAATTCTGGTTACTCCTAGCTGCGTCCTGAATGCACATAGAACGTTCCGAACGCCAAGATCAAGGTCCTGCTTTGCTTCTCATCATGTACACAAGTTAGGACTGCCTCCAGTTTTTTTCTAATGTCCATCTTCAATGAACTTTGGACTACCTGTGTAGTTAGGTGATTTTCGTAGCCTTAAGAGGGTATTGTGGAGTGTGGTACATCTGATAGATGTGCCTTAAAGCTTTGCTTTTTTCTGTCTATAGATGTGCCTTAAAGCTTTGCTTTTTTCTGTCTATAGCTATGATGCAATAGCAAAATTAATATTTATTATGAGAGTTGTTTATCAGAGACAACCGGTATAAGAAAGCCAGCTGTGTTTGTAGAAGGATAATATGTTCCTCCACTCCACAATGTTCTGTCCACAAAATCTATTGTGGCAAAAAAACTCAAGAGTATTTTGCTTACTGGCTTTAGGCCTGCACTCCCCTTAAAAGCACCACTGTTTTTTCTATTCCGAACAAATATGTATGTGTTGCTGTTGATTTAGGAGCTTTAAATCCAAGTCTTCTCTGCTTTATTTACATCTATGTCTTTCTGTATAATCCATTTGCAATCCCATGTGAATATATCTACTAAATCTCTAATATTGTGTGTGTTGGCTAATATCTAACCATTACTCAACTTTATGTCAGCGCTGAATCTGGCCGTTTACAAATGAGTTATCACCACGGGACACGCCGCCGCTCCAATTTCCCTAGTATAGAGTATGGTGGGGATGACCGAAAGATCGTTGCTCATTCATCAAATATGGTATTGAATGAATTGTGCTACATTGCACGGAGACGCTCATATGTTTCCGTGGTCACTAGGGAATATGTATTCTGTAACGAACCACTTCGACTCGACTATACGAGGGTCGGTCGAAGAGCAAATCCAGCTTTGAAAAATTGAAAACATTAGAGTGCCCAATGCTCCTATAATGTGCAGGGAAGTAACAAGGGTACATTTAAATTTCTACAAAAGGTAGCCTCAAACAGCGATAATGTTACGACCGGCCTCATGTACAGCCGGAGAAAGCCTGCTAATGTTACGACCGGCCTCACATCACGTACAGCCGGAGAAAGCCTGCTAGTGGGCCGAATTAGGGGCTTAGCCCATTTATTTTATTATATAAGAAGTTGTGATCAGACTATTCAGATTAAACAATAATCAGAGTTATTAGTGCCGACTCCTCAAGGAGTCGGTCTTGAAACCCTAGCTGCCGCCTCTCCAGCGCCTCCGCCTCCTCTTCCTCGCGACCACGGCGCCGACACGCCGTCGGCGACGTCCAACTCCTCTTCATCCTCCCTTCCATCCATACAACCTATGCCCTAGACCTGGTAGACTAGCTGGTTCTACCAATTTGGTATCAGCTAGCTCAGGCTCGATGCCTTCGGGATTGCCCACCGCCTGCGCCACGATCGCCACCTCCGGTGCGCCCGACTCCATGGAGTCGCCGTCGGCCACTTCGGGACCGGCCGCTGCGGGCCAGACCGCACCACCCCTCGAACCCGCCCCTCTCCTCTTGCAGCAGGAGGTCTCAACGGCCATCCGCGACCTAACCTGGGCGGTCGCGAACTTTTGGACCTTCCTCCAGGAGTTCACTGCGCCGTCACATCCGGGACAGGGGTTCTCTGCGCCGCCACCACCGCCGTCCGCCGCGCCCTTCACACCGCCCCTACCACCGCCGCTGATAGCCGTCGCCTCGCAGCAGGGGGTCCCGATCACGCAGATCAAGTTCCCACCATCGCCGTCGTAGCTGCCGGCTTGGCTCGACTAGTCTACGTACAAGACGACGCCCGCCCAGCCGACCGCGCCGCATCCGACGGCGCCTTCCCCGGCCGCCTCCTTCGGGGAATTCACGGGGTACGGCGATCCGTATACATCCATGGCGCCGACCTACTCGCCCCCCGCAGTGTTGGGTCGCTCTGAGGGAGCCTACGCCACCGTTCCGCACGTCCAGCAGCCACCCCGCTTCACCAAGCTCGAGTTTTTCACCTACGACGGCACCGTCGACCCCCTGAACTGGCTCAATCAAAGCGAGCAATTCTTCCGGGGGCAGCGGACACTGGCATCGGACCGTACCTGGATCGTCTCCTACCACCTTCGTGGCGCCGCCCAGACGTGGTACTACGCCCTCGAGCAGGACGAGGGTGGGATGCCGTCGTGGGAGCGTTTCCGTGACCTGTGCCTCCTCCGCTTTGGACCCCCGGTATGCGGAAGCCGGCTGGCCGAGCTCGGCCGCCTTCCCTTCATAGGCTCGGTGCAGGACTTCGCCGACCGCTTCCAGACATTGGCGTGCCATGCGCCTGGCATCACGGCTAGCCAGCGCGCCGAGCTCTTCATCGGGGGCCTGATACATTGCAAATGTATCTATAATTTTTGATGTTTCACGCTTGGTTTTATCCACTTTCTTGTGTTTTGTCTACACTTTGGAATACTTTTCATATGATTTTTTGGACTAACCTATTAACAAGAGCCATAGTGCCAGCTGCCGGTTTTATGCTGTTTTTGGTTTCAGAAAAGTTAGAAAATGAATATTTTCGGAATTGGACAGGACAAAAGCCAAAGTGTCTATTTTTCCGGAAGTCATCAGATGCCAGAATACGAGACGGAGAGGGGCCAGAGGGCCACCACACCACCTGGCCGCGCGGCCTAGCCTGGCCCGCGCTAGGGGGTGGTGTGGCCGCCTCCGGCACCCCCTCGGCCTCCCCTTCCGCCTATAAGATGCCCTCGGGACGAAAATCCTAAGTGCCCGATCAAAAATCCACGAAAGAGTATGTAGCCGCCGTCATCTCCATCCCTAGATCGGGAGGGATCTGAAGCTCTTCCCGGCACCCTGCCGGAGAGGGGAATTCACCCTGGAGGCCTTCTTTATCACCATGCAAGCCTCCGGTGTGATGCGTGAGTAGTTCATCCTTGGACTACGGATCCATGTAGTAGCTAGATGGCTGGTTCTCCTCCTTTGTGCTTTCATGTTTAGATCTTGTGAGCTTCGTTCATGATCAAGATCATCTATTTGTAATTCATACATGTTTTGTTTGCGGGAATCCGATGGATATTGAGATGCTATTTTAGATTAATTATTGATTCTATCATGTCTTTGTTATTTGTGATCTTGCATGCTTTCCGTTGTTAGTAGCTATATTGGCCAAGTAGATGCTAGCAACTTCAAGAGTTAGTATTTATGCTCGATAGTGGGTTCATGCCTCCGTAACTGGGAAGTGATGAAATCTCTAAGGTACTAGATGTGCTGTTGCTACTAGGAAAAAAACAATAATCCTTTGTTCATAGAAAAATCGTATTGTTTACTTTACACGCAATTCGTAAAGCAATAATCTGTTGCTTGCAACTTAATACTGGAGGGGGTTCGGATGATAACCTGAAGGTGGATTATTAGTCATAGATGCAGTTGGATGGCGGTCTATGTATAATGTTGTAATGCCACCAATCAAGTTTTAAAGGAGTCAAGATGATTAGTATATGCATGTATTGCTTTCTCGATGTTTGTCAATTGTCCCGCTGTGATTTGTTCACCCAGCATGTTATCTATCTTAAGGAGAGCCACCTCTAGTGAACTATGGATGCCGGTCCTTTCTTTACATACAATCTATAAACTGTTTACTGCTTTTTGTTTACTTTCTACAAACTATTACTTCTTTCCATTCGATACGTTTAATCCTTTGTTTTCAGCAAAACACGGTGAGATTGACAACCTCATCGCAAGTTGGAGATAGAGTTCTGTGGTTGTGTTGTGCAGGTTTCCACGTTGCTAATAGCACCGGTAGTACGCCCTACCAAGGCTCAGCTAGCAACATTTTTGGGGTGTTTTCTTGCTCCTACTGGTTCGATTAAACCTTGGTTTCATAACTGAGGGAAACTTGCTGCTATGCTCATCACAACTTCCTCTTGGGGTTCCCAACGAGCTCTACATCAACACCGAGCCATCAAGCAGTTTTCTGGCGCCGTTGTCGGGGAGTCAAGGACATCTTCACAAGGGGAGTCCCTCATAACCAATCTCTTTATTTTGTTATTTTTGTTTTGCTTAGTTTTTTTTTGCTTGTTTGCTTGTTTTGTTATCAAAAACATAAAAAAATTAGTTTTACTAGTTTGCTTTCTTTATCAAAAACACATAAAAAAATTAGTTCCTACTATAGTTGTTATTTTCATTGGTTTGCTATTATCTTGCTTTATCATGCTTTCCATCAATGGTTGTTTTCTTTGAAACTGAATCTTATTGGCAAGGTGGGTTCACGGAAGAACAAAAATATTATTATAAGGAACACCGCTTGTCATAAAAAGGGAAACACTTATGGAAATAAATTGATAAATTGTATACCATTGCTATAAACGTGTGCTCCACTTATAATGTTACTTATTGCTTTGATAAATCTTGTTGCTGTAGAAGGTATAAACACCTTCCTTTTCAATGTGAGTATAATGATAATGTTACCATATCTTCTTATGTTAAAGGGAATTATGACTTTTATGATGTGGAACAAATTGAAAAATTTATTGCTTGAAAGGGTGCATTTGAACTTGCTAGTTTGCTTGAAAGTACTGATGATTCACCTTATAAATATGAGGTTTATGATATACTTAAATTTTGCTTTGATAATTACAAGGAAAAAATGGCTATGTTCTTGAATATCTTAATAGATGCTCTCCACCAGCGGAAGAGACTAATGTCTTTCAGGAGCCTATGGAAGAACAAAATTGCTAAAACTAGAAGCTCATTGAATAAAAAAAAGAGGAGAGTGATGATCAAGAGGAGGAAAAATGGATCTACCCATTCCTACCTTCTAATGAGAGTAACTCTTTACCTCTTACAATATTTGATTGTCCCCCATGTTTACTAAAGGAGGATGAATGTTATGTTCTTGAGGATTCTTTTAAAAATGTTTATAATAAAACTCTAGTGCTTGTAGATCATGAAAAGAATGCTTTATGTGATAGTTATATTATTGAGTTTATTTATGAGACTACTGAAAATTATTATGAGAGAGGAAAATATGGTTGTAAAAGTTTTCATGGTATTGAAACACCTCTCTATTTGCTGAAAGTTTTGAAGTTACTCTCGATTTATCTTCCTATGCTTGTCACTTTGTTTTTTGTGAACTTATTTGCGTATAAGATTCCTATGCATAGGAATTCGGTTATACTTAAATGTGTTTTGAATTTGCTTCTTGATGCTCTCTTTTACTTCAATTCATATTTCTTATATGAGCATCTTCTCAAACTATTATGTCTAACTTAAAGGCGCTAAAGAAAAGTACTTATTGGGAGATAACCCAAAAGTTTTAGATGAGTCTTGAAAGTTATTACCTCAGGAATAACCGCTCCTTATCATTTTTATTTATTTTTTGTGCCAAGAGTAACCTCTAATGAGAGAGAAGTAATGATTAGGAAAGTTGCTGTCCCGAAACATATTTCTGTGCGTCACCGTAAAATTTCGTGTAAAATCTTTGTACATCTTTTTGAGGCATGAATTTTTGTGCTTCTGCCTCAGGTTGTTATCTAACTTTCGTTAGTTCAACACTTTTTGATTTGAGCAACAGAAGGTCTTTTAAAAAAATCATCTTTACCTGCTGGTCTGTTTTGACAGATTTCTGCCATTTTCTACATTTGCTTCTTGTTGGTTCCTTTTTGAGTTCTTTTTGGGAATTGAGCTTTTTGAGGGAAGTGCTACAGTAGCTAGTGTTCTAATGGAAGTTTATTTGGTGTTATAACTAAACCTTAAGACTTATTTATTTTGAGTGCACTAATGTTGCTAATAAAGATTGTGTGAAGTTTTGTATGAAGGAAAAATTTCAGGTGTATGGAAGGAATGAGTAATGAGATGAAGGATAGACTAAAACTCAAGCTTGGGGATGTCACGTGTGTCACCCCAAGAAATATCCAAGAAGTACAAGCGTCAAATCTTGGGGATGCCCAAGGCATCCCCTTCTTCATCAATAAAAATCCCAGGTTTCTTCCAAACGCTTCATTTTATTGTTTCATGTACAGTTGTGTTGTTTTTGGAGCGTCTTCTTTTTCATTTTCGTTTGCTTTGTTTGCTTAGTTTTCTGAATAAATTGGTTGGACCCTCTCTTTTATACATTGGTTTGCGAATAGTTTGGTTTGTTTTGAAAAAGAGTAGGAAAGTTCATACTTATGTGGTAAAAAGAGCTTGTTTTTGACTGTGGCCTATGCTTTGTCATCCCATGCTTGATATTGTTTTGGCTTTATGCTTAGTATTCTTTGCTGTAGTATGACTTGTTATAAACAATTGAGATTGCTTAATGTGCCTTGGATGAATCATGCGTTGTTTTAGCATATTAAAGTATAGTATAGTGGTATTCTCCTTTGATGCTTTATTTGGGTTGACTTGGCGCATGCTCACACCATGTTATGACTATCTCAAATCACCATAAGCCTTTATGATCCTTTAGTTTTCAACTTGTATTATCACGTTATGCTTTGATCAATGATGTTTTACGTTCTGCATGATTATGGCCATTATTGCTCTCTTAGTTTGTCGCTTCCAGTCTTTTGCTAGCCTCCACAACCAAGTATGAGTTCCACTCATGCATCGAACTCCTTAAACCAAGTTATTTCAAAGAGTCCACCATACCTACCTATTAGCATATGCTATTCCAGGTATATTCATGCTTTTGTTTACCTTCCAAATTAAACTTGTTATGAGAAAACTAGTGATTAAAGCTCTTACGAACTTGATGGCACACTTTACTTTTGTGCATCTAATAAACTTGAACCATTGGGTCCTTCTTTGTTGCGTATATGCTTGCGCTTTATAAGTTGAAATTAGCAGAACCATGTTTCATGGGGAACGCTTTCAACATTGCACTTGTATTTTGTACCCCGTTGATATCATGTTCTTTTGCTTACGGATCCCGGCGGTGTGAAATAAAATTGGAACTTATAAGATCATGGAGTTTGTATGTGTGTTAGAGAAACGCCTGGGCCGCTTGCCTAAGCCATGCCTAATCATGGTGGAAACTTGCAGCATCACCTTAATGAGCACTCTATGAAGCATCCTCAATAAAAACCTATGCAAATAGCAAATAAAAAGATCGCTGAGATGCTCATTGTCTGCTTGCCTTGTCATTTTGATTATGGGATAGCTCATGTATCATGTGCAAGGGGTACCCCGTTGGCGGTTCTTTATGATACATATGTACTTACAATGACAAGAGCTTACTTGTGACTAAAGTTGAGTAGCATGAGGATCGGTCTTCGTAAGTAAGGGGCATGAGATTTCGGTTTATAACTTGTCAAGCATATCCTCTTAGTTGTGTCACTTTAACCTTAATCACCCTAAAGATGCTTATGATAGGGGCAATGAGAGCTGAAAGTTATAAGTACCATAATTTTTGAAAGCTCTTTATGAGACTTGAATCCCTACTTCCTTTTATGAAGGCCTTTCTTCCACCATTATATTGAGTCTCCACCTTCTATCTTTACGCACCTACTTTGAGAGCATAGTGGCCATTTTTAGTTCTATGTGCATTGTCCCAAGACTAGTTGGTTGATGCATACCTTGATATTTCTTGTTTTAAACTATTGGTATCTAGTCACTCTTATGAACTTTGAAGGTGTCCTATGCATTTATATTTGCTACTCTATGAGGGACAAGCTGAATGCTATTATGCTATGTTTTCTTTATGTGAAACAAACAAACGTCTTTTAAAGCATTGTTATTCATGAATCTTTTGTTTGTACCTTTTCATGTTTCATCATAGTTTCTTTGTCTTATTGCTAGAACTTTGTCTTTCATGTTATGATTGAAGTATTATGATCCCAACTTTGAATGTTTTACAAATACTTTGATCAAGTCTTTGATGGTGCATGTCACCTCAAAAAATATTCTTTCTTTTTATCACTTACCTACTCGAGGACGAGCAGGAGTTAAGCTTGGGGATGTTGATACATTGCAAATGTATCTATAATTTTTGATGTTTCATGCTTGGTTTTATCCACTTTCTTGTGTTTTGTCCATACTTTGGAGTACTTTTCATATGATTCCTTGGACTAACATATTAACAGGAGCCACAGTGCCAGCTGCCTGTTTTCTGCTATTTTTGGTTCCAGGAAAGTCAGAAAATGAATATTCTCGGAATTGGACGGGACAAAAGCCAAAGTGCCTATTTTTCCGGAAGTCATCAGATGCCAGAATACGAGACGGAGAGGGGCCAGGAGGCCACCACACCACCTGGCCGCACGGCCTAGCCTGGCCCGCACCAGGGGGTCGTGTGGCCGCCTCTGGCACCCCCTCGGCCTCCCCTTCCGCCTATAAGATGCCCTCGGGACGAAAACCCTAAGTGCCCGATCAAAAATCCACGAAAGAGTCTGTAGCCGCTGTCATCTCCATCCCTAGATCGGGAGGGATCTGAAGCTCTTCCCGGCACCCTGCCGGAGAGGGGAATTCACCCTGGAGGCCTTCTTCATCACCATGCAAGCCTCCAGTGTGATGCGTGAGTAGTTCATCTTTGGACTACAGATCCATGTAGTAGCTAGATGGCTGGTTTTCCTCCTTTGTGCTTTCATGTTTAGATCTTGTGAGCTCCGTTCATGATCAAGATCATCTATTTGTAATCCATACATGTTGTGTTTGCGGGGATCCGATGGATATTGAGATGCTATTTCAGATTGATTATTGATTTTATCATGTCTTTGTTATTTGTGATCTTGCATGCTTTCCGTTGTTAGTAGCTATCTTGGCCAAGTAGATGCTAGCAACTCCAAGAGTTAGTATGTATGCTCGATAGTGGGTTCATGCCTCTGTAACTGGGAAGTGAAATCTCTAAGGTACTAGATGTGTTGTTACTAGGAGAAAACAACAATCCTTTGTTCATAGAAAAATCGTATTGTTTACTTTACGATTAAGTAAAGCAATAATCATTTGCTTGCAACTTAATCTTGGAGGGGTTTGGATGATAACCTGAAGGTGGATTATTAGTCATAGATGCAGTTGGATGGCGGTCTATGTATAATGTTGTAATGCCCAATCAAGTCTCAAAGGAGTCAAGATGATTAGTATATGCATGTATTGCTTTCTCGATGTTTGTCAATTGCCTCGCTGTAATTTGTTCACCCAGCATGTTATCTATCTTAAGGAGAGCCACCTCTAGTAGAACTAAGAATGGTCACTATGCTCTCAAAGTAGGTGCATAAAGGTAGAAGGTGGAGACTCAATATATAAGTGGAAGAAAGGCCTTCATAGAAGGAAGTAGAGATTCAAGTTTAACTAGAGGTGGCTATCCTTAAGATAGATAACATGCTGGGTGAACAAATTATAGCGGGGCAATTGACAAACATCGAGAAAGCAATACATGCATATACTAATCATCTTGACTCCTTTGGGAACTTGATTGGGCATTACAACATTATACATAGACCGCCATCCAACTGCATCTATGACTAATAATCCACCTTCAGGTTATCATCCAAACCCCTCGATTAAGTTGCAAGCAATGATTATTGCTTTACTAATTATGGTAATGTAAACAATACGATTGTTCTATGAACAAAGGATTATTGTTTTCTCCCTAGTAGCAACATCACATCTAGTACCTTAGAGATTTCTGTCACTTCCCTAGATTACCAGAGGCATGAACCCACTATCGAGCATAAATACTAACTCTTGGAGTTGCTAGCATCTAATTGGCCAAGATAGCTACTAACAACGGAAATCATGCAAGATCACAAATAACAAAGACATGATAAAATCAATAATCAATCTGAAATAGCATCTCAATATCCATCGGATCCCCGCAAACACAACATGCAGAATTACAAATAGATGATCTTGATCATGAACGGAGCTCACAAGGTCTAGACAGGAGACTGGAAACTCATTGCTATACTACTAGGAGCATCCAGATGGGTCCAAACAAGTCATCTAGTCACACCAGATGGACTTGCATGGTGATGAAGGCTCTGTGAAGGTGACCTCCCCTCTCCGTGCCGGCAGGTAGAGGAATCCTGCTCCTCGGCCATCTAGGGATGGAGATACTACATATCTTTCATGGATTTTGACTTCGGGTGCCAGGGTTTTTTCCATAGCATCTTATAGGGTGAGGGGAGGGGGAGGCGAGAAAGGGCGGCCACACACTAGCCCAGCTGGCGCCAGGGGGTCATGCTGCCCGGTGGTGTGGTGCTCCCCCTCCTCCTCTCCCCTCTAGCATCATGCGAATAACTTCGAAAAATAAGCACTTTGGCTTTTGTCCTGTCCAATTCGAGAATATTCATTTCGACTTTCCCGAACCAAAAACAGAAGCAAAAATGGCTCTTGTTAATAGGTTAGTCCAAGAAATCATATGAAAAGTACTCCAAAGTGTGGACAAAACACAAGAAAGTGGATAAAACCAAGCATGGAATATAAAAAATTATAGATACATTTGCAATGTATCAGCTGTGGACTCTGCGTACTATGAAGTAGTACAACGCAAGATTTTAGTGATGGCCACTTCAACACCATGCTTCACACTGCTCGGTCAAAACAAGGCTGCAGAAAGTTGACGGGTGAGAATAAATCAGGTATCACCCTGTACAGTACTGTACCAGACAAACATATCCTACCCGCATGAGTGATAAGAAGGTCTACCCGCATTCAAACCCGGGGCCTGGCACGAAGTGTAGTCCTGCAGGGGAGAGATCGAGGACTGCATGCATGTTTTAAACACCATCTGCATTTTGTTCTATCTGCTTGTGTCTTCTATTTCTTCCGTTTCTCGGCATGGCAGACTCGTTTCTCTTCTCCATTCCTTTCTTGTGGTTAAAGCTTGTCTAGATATAGAGTAGTAGTAGTAATGTTGTACTAGTACTCCAGTAATCGGAGTATTTATACTCAAGTAGTACTACTAGTACTCCAATAATACATATGCCTTATTTTTACGATACTCCGGTAGGTAGGCATCTGCGGGTGGCAGGCGGCGGTGGCTATCTATGGATTTTTACTACTCCTAGGGCGGGGACGGTGGTGGCAGTAGGGTTCTAGTAGTAGTACTCGAGTACTCCTACTCAATGATTCACAAAGTGAGACTTCAATAGTGTACTACAGTCATGTACTACTCAGATGCAGCTATCATCACACGGTTCCTAGGGGGAGACGCCAAAGACACAAGTGCTTAGATGCACGTCCTAGGTGGGCCATGATTCCTAGAGATTCGATAAATCCTTGCTGGCTGACCACACAGCTAAGGCAATTCATTTCGCTCATCTCTATTTCTCGGTGATTTTCTTCTCTCTGCTTGTCTCTACTCGCTCTTCATTTCTTGGCATGGCATGCAGCCTCCTGATTATAAAAAGCAACATAAAAGCCTCAAAATATAAAATTATAGAGGGAGAGCATCACGAAAAGCCTCACAAATTTCAAATTGTAAAAAACAACACAAAAAAGCCTAGTTTTTTAAAATTTCAAATTGCAGACGGTTCGGGCGCACCCCGACCGTACCAGTGGTCATTATGTGCTCTAAATGCCTCCAATGAAAGGGGCTCCAATTGGGGATTTGCTTATTTAGGTGTAATTAGCCCATAAATGCTATTAGATCTTCCAAAAATGTTCATTGTCTGAAAACCATCACAAGGAACCAAGGATTCGCTAATTGCGATGTTAACATTAGTAGAAAGGGCAATCTTTAGTGAAATCCAGCAATAAACAAGAGGAAAAACAATGATAAAAAGTGTTGAAATTTGGAGCTATCAGGCATGTTGAGGCGTATATATCGAGATCAGGATTTATTCTCCTGTGTGATAGGAAGATATACTGGTCCCACTCAGTGAATTACATCCATAAGTTGCGCAATGTATGTGATGCAACCCATCCTACGGACGCTCCTACATCTACACCACCAAGTCCCCCAAGTGGACCCATGACTCGTGCCCGAGCCAAACTCCTACAAGCTAAGGTGAACTCGCTCCTCTCCTCATGCCAATTTGATACATCATTGGATGGTGTGATACTTCATGAAACTACTCTATGCATTATCAGGTACGAAGCCCCAACACATCACCAAGCACCCAAGGATGGAGAACAAGGAGCAGGGCGTGAGACAAAAGCTGCTGGAGCTTCTTAGACTGGAGTCTCCGGCCTGCGCACACCGGAGTCTCCGGTCTGCCAAAGTCTCTGGCCTGAAGACCCCGGAGTGTCCGACCCACCTTCGGACTGACCCCCAAATCAAACTCGAGGACAGTCAGAAGGCACCTCCGGAGACGAACTGGAGACCGACCAGAATCTCCGGCCTAGACCGGAGTCTCTGGACCGCCACACCGGAGTCTCTGGACCGAGCGTCGCCACGCATGCGAAAGCCTTTGGGCCTTCGGCCCATGTACCCCTTAGTCCGTCCAGAACTTATCTATTATTCCTAAAGTACCCCTGACTTAGTGGCTAGCCTATATATAGTCCCCCACCTCTATTGTAAACTCTAGGCTTGACATTTGGAATTAGTGGAAACCCCTTGTGGATCTATCTAGTTCTTGCCTCATGCTCCTTTGACAAAGGAGCACCAAATATCACAAACCTCGTTGGAGTTTACATCGTGCATCCGCGTTGTACAAGGCCTAGGCATCGGAGTCCCTTTGCCTAGACGTCAAGATATCACCGAGTCTCCCTACTCACCGTGTTGGTTCGAGAGAGAGTCCTCTGCCTGACGCTGATCCTAGGGATTGCACCGGACCGGTCACCACCACCGTGAGCTATTGGAGTGTATCGTGGTTTTGCGTGGGTGTGTTCATCGTGTTCTTCGCTTTCTCCCTCATTCCCCACTCACTCCGCCTCAATTTCAAGGGATTCGTGAAAGATCGGGCCATCCCCGAGGTTGCCCCGCAACATATTGTTCTCAAAAGTTTCGTTGCTCATGAATTCCCCCACAAATTTTTCTTGTATCCACATAAAATTTGAAAATCCCCAAAAAAGATCCTCAAATTTTCCATTAGATCGATCTCTTGATTTCGAGTGTTATTTGTGGTTTTGATCCGACCAAATCTTGTCTTAGGTATTGGTCCAGCTTTATCTGTGTTTTCCTAGCCCAATTTGGCCAATTTTTCGCGGATTTGAGGACCTAAGGCGTGGATTTCCGCTCAAGAACACGAGAAGTTCGAGCTCTGCCTTCAGACAGGAGTTTTCGGACCTGTAGACTGGAGTCTCCGGACCACACCGGAGTTTCTGGCCTGAACACACCGGAGTCTCCGGTCTGGACCGGAGTTTCTGGCCCGAGACCCCGGAGTCTCTGGCCCTGACGCCTGATTTTGACAATTTTGCCTCTTATGTTGCATTGGCTAACTTCCTCTTGTTTGTTTGTGCACGTGTGCATGTCGTTAACTAACAACAAGCTTTCGCATCCATAACTTCTGCGCTCATCGACACCTCATCCCACGAACATCATCCTGCACCACCGATGTCAAGTTCATCATCACCAATGAAGGTATAACTTGTGTCACCTTGTTAACCCCTATCTTCCTTTGTATGTACCTATCCCACGAGAGTGGCTCTTCTTGTGTTTGCTTAAGCATTGTGCATTTGTCCTTGGATAGAGAGTGCAAGAGAAATATCAAGTGTGACTAGGTAGCATCAAGGGAGAGAAAAACAATATACAAAGCAAAATAAAAATAAAAATAGTCTCCCATAGCAAAAGAGAGTCTCAAAGCTTGTAAGCAAGAGAGAAAGAAGAGCGCCCAAGGCAAGTGCACAAATCCGTTGCTCATTTTCTTCCTTGCAAACGAGCCATGGTCTCTCCTTGCATTGGCACGACAACGAGCGTAGTCTTTGTTAGGACATTTTGTTTGCTCATTTTGATAGTCGTGTCAATCCCAACAATCTACACGTGTTAGTAGGCAGGATTCACATGTCTCAAATGACTCCAAGTCGAACGAAGTTAGGAGTCCATCATCATGGAGCTTCTTCATGCGTTTCAAAACTTATACGACCAAGCCGACAATGCCAAAAGTAGATCATATTCAGATCATTTGGTTTCAACCTTTTCACATTTATGTTATAGACAGATTCACCTTCAAGATTCAAAATAAATAACCCGTCGTAGACGGGTGGAAAGCCGTGAAACATATCATTCAAATACAAAGAGCAACCATTATTCTTAATATTTGACTGATAGCCTTGTCTCATCAAACATGAGGCATAAATAATGTTTCGACTAAGCACTGGAACGTAATAACAATTATTTAGCTCCATTAAGAATCCAGAAGGTAAATGAAGTTGCATCGTGCCAACTTACAACGCAGCGAATCCCGCTTTGTTGCCGACTCGAATGTCAACCTCGCCTCTCGCCACGCTCCTATTTCTTACCAGTTCCTGCAACGAGTTGTAGATGTGAATAACTGATCTAGATCATATACCCAAGAACTACCAGGTGCATCAGCAAGATAAATGTCAATAACATTGCAGACAAGCGTACCTGAGCCGGAAGTCACACCTCCACTCTTGGCTTTGTCAGCCAGATACTTGCTGCAATTCCTCTTCCAATGGCCATCCGCCTTGCAATAGAAGCAAGTGGATCCGGCTGCAGGAGATGGCTTAGTCCCTGAGGAAGCGCTTTGGACTGGGTCCTCAGCCTTACCTCCCGACTTAGCCTTCTTCTACTTAGTCCAAGAACTCTTCTTGAACTTAGCCTTATTCTACACCATCAACACTTGACTGGCGCCTTTCTTGAGATCTGTCTCAGCCTGCTTGAGCATCCCATGTAATTCAGTGAGCTTCTTATCCATACCATGCATGTGGTAGTTTGATATGAACTGACCATACGCACTAGGAAGAGAGTTCAGAATTATGTCCGTAGCGAACTCTTCGCTAATGGGGTAGCCAAGCCTTTCCAGAGACTACACGTAACCAACCATCTTGATCACATGCGGACTCAGTGGATCGCCATCCTTAAGCTTGCAACTCAACAAAGCCTGAGAGACTTGATACCTCTTAGTCTTTGCTTGAGCCTGGAACATACTTTTGAGGCTTTTGATCATATCGTAGGCCTCAACATTCTCGAACTGCTGCTGCAAGTCATGTTCCATGTGAGCAAGCATAAGACAACTAATATCCGTAGACTCATAACAAGTCATGCGGTAGGCATTGGTGTTGCGACACTCGCATTCTCATTCGGCTCATCTAGAAGTGGGTTGTCTAGGACATGGTCCCTCTTTTCTTGGTTGAGAACAATTCTCAGATTACGATACTAGTTGGTGAAGTTAGTTCCATTTACCTTATCTTTCTCTAAGATGGTTCTCACAGCAAAACTGGAAATCTGAGGGAGACTGCTAGGTGTCATTGATCCACAACAAAAAAAGTATGCAAAACACTTAAGACATGTATCCACAAAAGAGCAAGCGTATCAAACACTTTAATACTTATGCTCCCACTAGAACCAACACCCCTCCAATGGTTACTTAGTGATTCAGGATCCTAAATAAGAAAGACGACTAGTGAGATTTAGCATCACCGCTAGTCGTCAAGTGATCTAGGTAGACAACTCCTTGTCAATCGCATCTCATACGACTCCTGTTGGACGGGTGGCATCACATGCCCCGGCTCCCATCCGACCTTTCCCCGAGTCCCACAACCGTTGTGAAAGACCCGTCTAGATTACTGAGTGCTTCCGCTGTGAGAGTCCGACTCAAACCCACCTAGTCGGAATGAATTGATAGCACCTCAATTTTATGAGACCACTACCAAAAATGTCCGACTTGTGATGGTGCAGCACTAGCGGGGAAACCGACTAGACCTTCTTTGAGGGATTATATTCTACCAACTATTTAATAGAGGTAAAAACAAAGACATAACAGTAACACAAAATAAAGCAATTATAATGTGAAATGGTATGGCTCTCTTTATGGCGATCTCCATCTCCACAAAGCTTGTAATTTGACTTCTGTCAACTCTTGTCACGTGCCGTCTGCCGACTTGTACATCGACTTCCATGCCATACGGATCCTCCAAATAGCTACACTAGCTAGTAATGTAAATTACATAGAGAATCCGACATGCAGGCTGTTATACAATAAAATGACAGCACCTAGGCTCCAACCGGCTGACAAAAACCGTGATACACAGATCACGTATGGATTACACACATCACATGCACATAAGCCATACCATTCACAACATCATCCTGCAAAAACAATTTATGCATAGATACGATATCTACCGGCGTTGTGAAACTCGCAACGACATCTAAGGCGCTACGACAGGGTGAAGGCAGCGGTCCCGATCCGGACTCCGATTCGACCAAACTCTTTGATCTTCGATCACCGCATCCAGATTTACGTGTCACACTCTACGCCGATGGCGGAAGCTGACCGGTAGGGGTATGTCGCTCCACGACCTCTGTAGTATGATCACAAAAACCGGATCATCCAATTCCCCGAGTACAGTTGATCCAATCAACTTCATACAAAATTGATCTATCTCATAGATCGACTACCAAAACTGCAATTAGATGCAATCTAACGCCAACCGCATATCACATATGCATGATCTCGAGCCTAAAACCAGAATTTAATGCTCTGATACCACTGTTGGGCCACACAGAGATAAACAAAACTTTTTCCCTACGCGGTACTCCCAGGATCCAGCTCAGGTGATAGGCCACAAGATTTACCACTAGACGCGTAGGTGCGGGTTATTGATGAAGCGCGTCAGTTGATGCTGTGCCGAATGATCCCTGTACAACACGTCCAGATCCCCACGGACCTCCTTGTCTCCAGCGTCACACGTGCAACACCTCTACCGATATCCACACATACATGAAGTAGCTCCAGGAAGAGGACTGCTAGATCTTGTCTAGCCCGAAGATGGGAGTGGAGAAAGTGACGGCTAGGTTAGGGACTAGCCCTTATCACTCCACTTATATACACTCCTAGCTGGGCTCAACGCTTGAGGCCCATTTAGGCCATATCCCAATCTCCACATGGACCAAATCCATATGGGCTCCTTTCCCTTAAGTGTGTGACCCTGTAGGTTCACATACACTTGGACACGATATGAGTCACCACTCTGAGTCGATAGCTGGTAGCGGCCTCTAGCAAGACGTGCCAACTCCCAAGTGTCGTAAAGCCAGTACACAATCCTTTCTCAATGTGACTTTCGTCCAAGTCCCTTTGCCTCATGATATACCTTGTCAAGCTATAGACGAGAAGTTTCCATCCCTTTAATAGCTCGACTCTCTCTTCTCGTTCCATGATATACGATTCACTAGACTAACACTTAGTCCGACTTATTGGTTAACACTTAACCAAGTCGCGCATGGCCATCCTTCCGAATCATATCACACGAGAGGGCCCAGAGAATATCTCTCCAGTATAGAGGGGCAAATCCCATCTTGGTAATCCACGTCACGCAGCTTGCTTCACAACCAACCCAAACCTTACCTTTATAACTGCCCATTTATGGAACAAAGTTTGATAGGACCTAAGCTGGCGATCCACAACTCGGATCATGCAATCACCTCAGGTCAAAGGATTCCATTGCTTGAGATTGCAAATAACAACATGCTTGTTGCATCTCAACTGTGGGTCAGTCTGATTCACTAAACTCTTTAGCCGAACCATTGTATGTCGGAATAACATCTCCAATCCCATGACAAGTGGAACTGTGTCATCAGCCGACTTTCACATTAGTCTAAGTTGTGTGTCCAGCACAACCTCAACGACCAAGGACAACTAGTATGAATAACATGAATATATAGTTCCACAATTGAATCACATATCCAATGATATATATCAGTAGTTCATACATGGACAATAACTTTATGAATACATTGGGAATAACATCATACATGATTGCCTCTAGGGCATATTCCCAACAGTCTCCCACTTGCACTAGAGTCAATTATCTAACATCACATGTCTAGGCATCTAATGCCCATAGCTTTGAGGTGTGCCTCATGCTTTGGCTGTGGTAGTGGCTTTGTCAACGGATCCGCAATGTTTGAATCTGTGTGTACCTTTCATAACTTGATATCACCTAGATCCACGAATTGGCGAATCAGGTGGTACCGCATGAGTATATGTTTGTTCTTCTGGTGTTGTCTAGGTCCCTTGGCTTGTGCGATAGCACCATTATTGTCACAATACACGTATAACGGATTGGACGAGCCTTGAACCACACCAAGATCCATGAGGAAATTCCTCATCCAAATGGCTTCCTTTGCCTCCTCCGAGGCAGCAATATACTCAGCCTATGTTGTAGACGCAGACACCGTCTCTTGCATGGAACTCTTCTAGCTCACAACCTCTCCGTTTATCACAAACACATATCCGGATTATGAACAAGAATCATCCGAGTCAGTGAGATAACTCGTGTCCGTGTAACCCCTTACACTGAGTTCATCCTCACCTCCATAAAGCAGGAACATATCCTTAGTCCTTCTTAAGTATTTAAGGATATTTTTAGCCGCTGCCTAGTGGATCTCTCTAGGGTCAGCCCGGTATCTGCTCACAACACTCAGCATAGGAAATATCTGGCCTAGTACAAATCATAGCGTACATGATGGATCCGACTACAGAAGCATACGGAATTGCACTCATCCGACTTTGCTCATCAGTTGTCGAAGGACACCGAGTCTTGCTAAGTTTTATGCCATGAGACATCGGTAAGAACCCCTTCTTAGATGATTCGATGTTGAAGTTCTTCAACACTTTGTCCAAATATTGACTCTAACTCAATCCAATGACCCGCCCTGATCTATCTCTATAGATCTGGATCCTAGTATGTAAGTCGCCTCACCCAAGTCCTTCATCGAAAAAATCTTTTACAATGATTCCTTGGTTTCTTGCTACATCTGGACATAATTTCCAATCAGTAATATGTCATCCACATATAAGATCAGAAAGTTTACTTTGTTCCCACTAAACTTCTTGTATAAACAAGAATCATGATCACTCTTGATGAAGCCAAACGATTTGACTACCTCATCAAAACGAATATTCCAACTCCAAGATGCTTGCTTCAACCCATAAACGGATTTTCGAAGCTTGCATACCTTGTCAACATTAGCCTGATCGACAAAACCCTCGGGCTGTATCATATACACGTCCTCGGTTAAATTCCATTAAGGAAAGCCATATTGACATCCATCTGTCATATCTCATAGTCGAAATAGGCTGTTATAGCTAACATGATCCGAACTGACTTAAGTATCGCCATGGGAGAGAAAGTTTCATCGTAGTCAACTCCTTGAACTTGTCGGAACCTCTTCGCGACAAGCCGTGCTTTATAGACAGAAACATTTCCATCCATATTAGTTTTCTTCTTAAAGACACATTTGCACTCGACGGGTCTTGCATCGTCTGGTAGATCAACCAAGTTCCAAACTTGATTTTCATCCATGGACTTTAACTCGAATCTCATGGCTCCAAGCCACGACTTAGAATCAGAACCCACATTGCTTCCGAATAAGTTGTCGGCTCATCACTGTCTAATAGTAATACATCACGAACACTTCGCAATCTAGCCGATCTTCGCAGTGTCGGTGCAGCTGCCGACTCAGGTACCATGACCGGCTCAACCTCCAGGGCTTCTGCCGACTCGCTACTGGCCGGTTCCTCTCGAATTTCTTCGAGCTACACCGTGCTCCCACTGACTCCCCGACTGATAAACTCTTTCTCAAGAAACATACCAGTCTGAGCGACAAACACTTTGCCCTCTTCTCGGTTGTAGAAGTAGTAACCCAAGGTTTGCCTCGGATACCCCATGAAAATACACTTATCTGACTTGGTTGTAAGCTTGTCCGATTGAAGTCGCTTGACAAAAGCTTCACAACCCCAAATCTTAAGAAAAGACAAACTCGGCTTCTTGCCAGTCCACATCTCATGCGGTGTCTTCTCTACCATGTTTGATGGTACTCTATTTAGTGTGAACACTACAGTTTCTAGGCAATAACCCCAAAATGATAAAGGCATATCTGTCCGACTCATCATTGATCGTACCATGTCCAACAAGGTCTGATTCCTCATCTCGGACACACCGTTTCTCTGCGGTGTTCCTAGAGGAGTGAGCTGGGGAACTATTCCAGAACTCTTCAGATGGTCATCAAACTCATGGCTCATGTACTCGCCTCCTCGGTCCGACCGAAGAAACTTTATTTTCTTGCCGAGTGGATTCTGTACCTTATTCTAGAATTCCTTGAACTTTTCAAAGGTTTCCGACTTATGTTTCATCAAGTAGATATATCCATACCTACTCAAATCATCAGTGAATGTAATGAAGTACTCATAACCACCTCTGGCTGTCGTGCTCATCAGGCCACATACATCACTATGTACTAGTCCCAATAAGTCGTACGCCCTTTCACAACTCTTTGCAAAAGGTGTCTTGGTCATCTTGCCGAGTAGGCAGGATTCACATGTCTCGAACGACTCCAAGTCAAACAAAGTTAGGAGTCCATCATCATGGAGCTTCTTCATGCGTTTCAAACTTATATGACCAAGGCGACAATGCCAAAAGTAGGTCATATTCAGATCATTTGGTTTCAACCTTTTCACATTTATGTTATAGACAAATTCACCTTCAAGATTCAAAATAAATAACCCGTCATGGACGGGTGCAAAGCCGTGAAACATATCATTCAAATACAAAGAACAACCATTATTCTTAATATTTGACTCATAGCCTTGTCTCATAAAACATGAGGCAGAAATAATGTTTCTACTAAGCACTAGAACATAATAACAATTATTTAGCTCCATTAAGAATCCAGAAGGTAAATGAAGTTACACTGTGCCGACTTCCAACGCAGCGACTCTCGCTTTGTTGCCGACTCGAATGTCAACCTCCCCTCTCGACATGCTCCTAGTTGTTACCAGTCCCGACAACGAGTTGCAGATGTGAATAACCGATCCGATATCATATACCCAAGAACTACCAGATGCATCAGCAAGATAAATGTCTATAACATTGCAAACAAGCGTACCTAAGCCGAAAGTCACACCTCCACTCTTGGCTTTGTCAGCCAGATACTTGCTATGACTCTAGATGTGGTTAATGAAAGAATACACGTTTCAATGACAATGGTGGTTCCATATGTGGTTTGTGAAAAGAACACACATGCAATTACTGTAGCTATGGTTAATGAGAAGAACACACATGCAATGACACTGGTGGATCCATATGTGGTCTGTGAAAAGAATAGACATGAAATGACTCCATATTTGGTTAATGAAAGAATACACATTTCAATGACAATGGTGGTTCCATATGTGGTTTGTGAAAAGAACACACATGCAATGACTCTAGATGTGGTTAATGAGAAGAACACACATGCAATGACACTGGTGGATCCATATGTGGTTAATGAAAATAACACACATGCTATGAACTCTAGTGGATCCATATGCAATAACACTGGTGGATCCATATGTGGTCTCTGAAAAGAACACACATCTAGTGACTCTTGCTGTGGTTAATGAGAAGAACACACATGCAATGACACTGGTGGATCCATATGTGGTTAATGAAAATAACACACATGCAATGACTCTAGTTGTTGTTAATGAGAAGAACACACATGCAATGACACTGATGGATCCATATGTGGTCTCTGAAGAGAACACACATGCAATGACATTGGCGGATCTATATGTGGTTTGTGAAGAGAACATCCATGAAATGACACTGGTGGATCCATATGTGGTTAATGAGAAGAATAGACATGAAATGACTCCAGATGTGGTTAATGCAAGAATACACATTTCAATGACAATTGTGGTTCCATATGTGGTTTGTGAAAAGAACACACATGCAATTACTCTAGTTGTGGTTAATGAGAAGAACACACATGCAATGACACTGGTGGATCCATAGGTGGATTATGAAAAGAACACACATGCAATGAACTCTGGTGGATCCATATGCAATGACACTGGTGGATCCATGTGTGGTCTCTGAAAAGAACACACATTTCAATGACACTGGTGGATCCATATGTGGTTTGTGAAAAGAACACACATCTAGTGACTCTAGATGTGGTTAATGAGAAGAACACACATGCAATGACACTAGTGGATCCATATGTGGTTAATGAGAAGAACACACATGCAATGACACTGGTGGATCCATAGGTGAATTGTGAAAAGAAAACACATACAATGAACTCTGGTGGATCCATATGCAATGACACTGGTGGATCCATGTGTGGTCTCTGAAAAGAACACACATTTCAATGACACTGGTGGATCCATATGTGGTTTGTGAAAAGAACACACATCCAGTGACTCTAGCTGTGGTTAATGAGAAGAACACACATGCTATGAACTCTGGTGGATCCATATGCAATGACACTGGTGGATCCATATGTGGTCTCTGAAAAGAATACACATGCAATGACACTGGTGGATCCATATGTGGTCTGTGAAAAGAATAGTCATGAAATGACTCCAGATGTGGTCTCTGAAAAGAACACACATTTCAATGACACTGGTGGATCCATATGTGGTTTGTGAAAAGAACACACATCCAGTGACTCTAGATGTGGTTAATGAGAAGAACACACATGCAATGACACTAGTGGATCCATAGGTGGATTGTGAAAAGAACACACATGCAATGAACTCTGGTGGATCCATATGTGGTTTGTGAAGAGAACACACATGCAATGAACTCTGGTGGATCCATATGTGGTGTGTGAAAAGAATAGACATGAAATGACTCTAGATGTGGTTAATGAAAGAATACACATTTCAATGATAATGGTGGTTCCATATGTGGTTTGTGAAAAGAGATTTGCCCTCTCTCTCGGTCACAAATCTCACAAAATCCCAAACGTGTGCTCACTCTAGGTGCTACGCCCTGAATTGGATGACACAGATGTCACGCGGATCGTCTCCACCAACCGTTGATCCTATGTGATCCAATGGGCAGGATAACCCCTCCCTTCTCCACTTTTTTTATGCATGGTCTATCCATGCCACCTCTCTATCTGTGCCACAGATACTTTACCTCCATAAACAAGTGAAAATCCATCTATCTAAATAAAATAAATGATCATATTTCGCAGAAGCTATCGTCTTCATCTTCTGGTTCGTCCTCGTCTTCGTCAATGCCATGGTCCCTGCCATCGCCGGCATCGGTGTCCTCCTCTGATGACTCGACACCGCCCCCTTCCTCAAATAAGCGCGCTATCTCCTTATCGGAGTCCTCCTCCTCCTCTTCATAGTCCCACGGGTCCACGTCACTCTCCTCCGCTTCTGCCTCCAACTGATCGATGAACGCCTCCTCGTTGGCCGAGCCGGACTCGTCCAAATAGCTATATCCTCTCTTCTTCCTGGTATTCTTCTCGTTCCTCTTGTTGTATGTACTCGCCGGTGCAACACGCGCCCTCGTCCTGGCTACTGCTTTGCGCTCGTCCGTCGCTGCAGGTACCCCACACTCCTCCTGCACGGCCAGTACAAGCTTCGATGTTGCGGTGTCCTCGAGTGCCGATGTCGATGGATCCTAGTGCGATCGGACACTGCGGTGACCCAACATACCACTACATGATGTAGTACACTATAGTCGTTGACATAACACCAATGAAACACTGTTCACTAGTATTACATCCCTCAGAGGGGTACAACAGAAAGATAGCAGGTCCAAGACATGACTATAGATTACAACTCGACTCTTTACAAATGATCCAGAGAACACTCTAGGTTAAAGAGAGAGAAAGAACTTCTTACAAAGAAGAACCAGAAATAATAACTCAGAACTATCTAGTAACTAAGACTAGTATCTAAACTATTTGGCTTGCCATTGCTGCTAATGCAAGCTCTACAGAAGTAGGTTTTATGGCTAGAGTATCTACTCTTATCTAAACAGAGACTTTGCCTTCACTTAAGCAGATGTATATGTTGACTTCATTGACTTTATTGAAGAACTTGAGTTTTCGATGCTGGTTTCTTGAGCAGAATTGATGTTGACATCGTCTTCAACGGCTTAGAACCTAGGAAGGGTTAAGAAGGTATGGTTGAGTACGAGCGTACTCAGCAAGTTCACTAAAAAGGAGTGTATGATGCACTATCTCTACAGCCACAGACCAAATGTCGTAGGCAATGCAGGTTTTCGTAAACATTTCTCCAAAGGTTGTTCTTATTCTGAAAACTATGTCCGACAGCCTTCACAGGTTGACCAGAACCTTCGTGGGGTTCATTTCCTGCCCCGTTCGTAGCTCCTTCCCGAAACAGGGAATAACATGTCACAATTCTTACACTCTGCAGAGGTGCGTCACTTTTCCCACAAGAGACCTTAAGCTTTGTTGCATGGCCAGGAGTATGTCCCCGTTCAAACTTCCATGGTTTGATTCCCAACTTAAGATCCAAGCCAATCACTGCCCCCTTCGCGGCCCCGCATGAAGACACGATCCTTCGGGGATAACTACATCTCCGTTAAGCCCCCTATCGGGCAAGCTACAACCCTAATGAGTTCCTGAAGACTCTGTAAGCAGCTCTGTCTGGTGGTCACCATCAGCTATGGCGAACTCAAACCAAGACAGCTATGCACAGATAATCTAGACACCTAGCTCGCGGGGAACTAAGGGGTCCCACCCATGTGCTGGATTCTCTAGAACTCCACGAGAAATCAACAGCCTCACGATAAGGTCATCTGTCCATGAGAAAGGAAGAAGATATAGCTGACTTCTTCGTCCCATTCCAAATCTCATGGTTGACGCATATTATATGGCGCTAGAATCACCGGCGACATTGGTTGTTAAGTCCTAGATATTATGTTCCTTTACCACTGGAACTGTATCAATAGATTATTACTATTTGGTAAATAATCCATAATCAAATTATTATGAAAACAGTGTTTTCTGACCTTTTTGAAATGCATGTGATGACAACAGTTGAGTTACAAGCATTTGATATAAAATAATCAAAGAACATGAGCAAGTTGTGAACTTGCCTTTTGTGATTGCAAGATTATGCACTCACGGTCTTCAAGACAATAGAAGATCCAAATTATGGAAACAACATCATTGGTCCGGTAAGGACTAATGTTTAAAGAAGAAAGATGCAGTTATGCATAAGTAATGTAATGCAGTTTGGAAAACCCCGAAGTAATACCCCAATATGGTGAATGAGTTAAACTTAGGTAATTTATTTAAGATTTAGTTTGTCTAGAAGTTTACTTTACAAGCCAATATACATATAGAAGGAACTTAAGACTAACATGTATGATATAAAGTAAATATAACAACACATGCTTAGAGTTATTTGATATTATGTATCTATTATGGAAATCCATGTTTTAGGTTGATAAGAGTTGAAGAACTTATTATGAGATTGTTGTTTGAAGTGGCAAAATGAATAACTTTTGAAGAGAAGGTTTATTTGATAAGGTTTAACCAATCTTTGTGGTTAATAGAATGTGATCGATGTCATTTGTGTTTGTTCGATAAGTTTGGATTTGAGATGCCTTATGACTTAATTTGGAACAGACAAAAGTTAACTATAAAACATAATTAAATCTAGGGTGTGATGTGTTTAAAAGTATTGATAAACTTTAAATCTTATAATAAGCATGTTTGAAGGTATAGGATCATTCACTTTCATCTTAAGTGAATGATGAGTTTTAATGTGATTTGTTATTTTGAATATAGTTTATCTTATTAAGGAAAGTAAATTTAGATGATTTGAATAATCTGTTAGAGCTAGAATCATGTTTAAGAATAGATAAGAGATAAATAGCATTCATTTTTACGATGTTCAAATTTTACTTAAAAGTGTTGGTTTAGTTTGGATTTATAATTTTAAAAGAGTTTTATAAGGTTAATAAGTTACACTTAAGTTTTATTATAGATTCAAGTTATAGCTTTGGACTTGGTATTTAGTTATTAGGGATTTAAGGTGTTTTATATAGAATTGTGATTATATATTTTTTATTTAAGAGATGTTTTTATAGAATTTACAAAATAGGTATTTTATAGAATAGATAAGGATTTATTTCCTTAAAATCTTAAAAATCTTTAGTAAAATAGTTATAATATTTTTCTAGTAAAATATATTTACTCAAGTTCTTAAAAATGATTTTTATTTATTTTTAAGTATTATTTTAATTTTTCCAAAATTTAACAAAGGATTAAATGTCCTTGACTATTTGTTCCAAGTTTTATTTGTAAAAAATTAAGTTATTATTTTTGTAGAAATAGTTGATTCATTTCCATATGCAAAAATGATTTTTATTCATTTTTAGGACTTTTCCTTAATTTATGAGATTTTATTAAGTATCTAAGGGTGTTAATATTTATTCAGATTTTACTTCACTTAAATAAGTAAAGTTGTATTTTTCTTACGCATATATTATTTTTGTGATCATTTTTATATATGATATATATTTTTAGGAGTTTTCTATATTTTTCTAGGGTGAAATAAGTTCATAGGGTTATTTTAGTAATTCTTTTTACTTATTTTCTAGGTATTTATTTCTAGGGATAAAACTTTGGACCCACTAGTCAGTCTAGACCATGGTTGGGCTAGACCAACCCGGTCAGTGGACCGAGTCGGTCAAATCGACCCACTCGCTCCCTCTCCTTCCCCCTCACGACCAATCTCTCTCCCTCTCGCTGCCATTCGCTCACCACCGACGCCGTCTGCTCAAATCCGGTGTAGCGAGGTCGGTGCGGTCGTCGCCGTTAGTCGCTAGAGCTCCTCCACTCCATGGTCTACCTCCTTGCCCCAGTCGATTTGATTTATAAGCCCCATGGAGCAATTCCCCTTTCAATTCTCTGGCTAGGGTTCGAGGACGTCGCCTCACCTGCTACTTCGACCGTCTGGACCTCTTGCTTTCTCAACTATGGCCATGCTGCCGCCAGCTGGGTGCCGGCGGGACGATGCTGACAGCACACCCCGACGTCTCCGGTGCTTCCCCTGATGTGGTGATGGTGTACTGCAGTCTAGGTGAAGTTGTGATATTTCCATTGTGGTGGTGGTAGCTGCGGCGTGTGGCTCGGCGCAGGTAGCAGTGCCACCGACGCTCCTTGTGCCGTCATACAGCCAGGTTCCCTACGCTATTTCTGCTTCCTCCTCGGCGAGCTATGGCTTGCCACCAGGTAGGTGTTCTTCTTCTTCTTCTACTTCTTTCTCCTCTTTGCCCTTGTATTCTCACTCGGATGATTACTCTAATTTAGGGTTCCTTCCCCCCTCTGCCTAAACACTGATCTTGCAACCAGTTGTGCAAACTAAGATTTACTAGTGATTTTATATATCTAAGCATATTATTGACCTAGATCATATGTTACTTGGATCTTCTAACATACTGAAGCTTATGTTTACTGAACCTTTGGTTCAATGGTTTATTCCTAAATTCATGTGTGGGTAATAACATCACATGATCTTGGTTCTATCAGTTAATCTAATAGCCTTATTCTTGAAATTTTCTCTAGTTCACCTAGAGCAAATATCTGTTATATGTAGCATTTACATATCCACAGATTTACTAAACCTTCTGGTTCAATGTGTTAAAGCTAAATCTTATTGTCTATGTAGAGCATCAAATAAGAATGATTTCTGGTAGGATCTTCCTAGGAAGATGTTGTAATCTACTTACTGATGATTTGCCTATGGTAAATGATGGGTTGGATTTATATGTGGGATCCACATGGTGATCTGAACCTATGGTTCAGTAATGATCATAGTCCCTTATTCAAGATTTTTGTATTTCTTCAGATGATTCCTAGTCTTTATTACTAGGAAAATGATTTAATTTATTTAGTATGTTGTGAGATTGATTCTCTAAGCTGTTGACTAGACCCTGTGTACAAGGCTTGTGGTTTGTGGCCTTTGTAGATGAGCTTGCCATACTTTATGGGCATAATCTAGTTGCTTTGTTATTTGATTTTGAGGATTTGTTGATGACATGATCATGCACATGCATAATCTTGAATAGTTCAATGTTTGTGGTGCATAAATGTGCATAGACCATGTTTAGATGCTGGATATCTTACTAGAGGATTAAATTCTCTTCTAAGAGGATATGTTCTGCAATGATCTATTTCTATGCAGTGAGCTTGTACTCAAGAAACACTAAATCTACTAAGTACAGAGGTGCTACCCTATGGGGATGTGCCCTGTAGCCTAGCAGGTGTGGTTTATGTTTGGTCTAGTAAAAACTACATAATAGGCTAATGATGCTGGTCTGAAGCCCTTTGGGCAGGTGATTAAAAATGATGGTATAGATTGTATCAGTGGATAGGTAACTTTTACTTGGGTTTGGTTACACAATTACCATCTGGTTATTTATGGTGTTAATGTTGTGAGACCTCAATTGAGGATACACAAATGTTTTAAAAATATCTACTAGCCAGATTGGTGCTATAGCTAACTATCTCAAGTTTTAGTTGCAAACAAGAATCCTTTCTATAACCAAATGATGGATTTACTTAAATGCCAATGATATATGGACTGAGGCATTACTTTTGTTGCACATAAACATATACTGTTGTTGCCCTTTTGTTAGCTCTATGATGATTCTGGAGTAGCACCACTACCTAGTCAGAGAGCTCTCTCTCCCACACAACTCCATACTCAGAAATAAAAGGACAAGAACATATGCTATATTGATTTAAGAAACTAACCTGCTGGTGTAAAGTAGAAAAGTGACTTGGGGATATGTGCTTATAATGACTCTTGTGGTGAATCTTAATCAGATTCCACTTCATATTGCTGGTAAGCCTTCACCTTGTGCTCCTGGTCCTCTTCTCCTAGAGCTATCACCTTTCCTGTAAAAATCCTCCCAAACTAGCTCTTGGATGGCTTGTTAAGCAACCAGATGCTTGTGATATGGTGGTAATTTTTGGTGGAATGATCTGGTTTACTTGATCTATTGTAATCCTCATTGAGCTATTGCTTGACCTTCCTGTTGTTGATGGTGGATTTAGTTGGTGTTCTAATAAGAAAAGTGGTGTTCTTGTGTTGATGATAAAATGAGAGATGTGCTCTGGAGTGTGGAGATGGGATGGTAGCTTTGCTGATACGGCTGGGCTTGCTCTTGTATGATTTATCTTCCTTCTCTATTGTGCTAACAGCACACCATCTGCATGGATGATTGAGCTGCTTACAGCTGGGCCCCACAGGGTTCAAGTTCCCACTTCCATGTGGATTGGATCAGCTAAGAGATGGTCTTATCTAGTCCGTCGTTTGTTCTTGGCTGAGGTTCATATTGGCTTAACAAAATCTATTTAGTTCACTTAATGCTAAACAAGATTATATTTTTATCATTATTATTGTTGCCTCATTATTTCTACTTGAATCTAGCTAGGCTTAAGAGGGTGCCATACCATGCTAATTGTTGTCTTAATACAAATGATCAAATCTAGGCTGGTTTCCTTAGACTTCAGATTTGCCTCTCATACTCAAGTGTATATCTCCCAGATCAGATACTACTTATTTCTAGATTGGGTGGTACCCTCTTAGGCATTAGTGGATTTTGGCAATTCTTACCAAAATCCCTAAGCTAGATCATACATTTAATTGCCTCACCTGGTGAGGCAAACATTTTTAACATTACCAAAATGTTACTTCTTTATTTTTTTGTGATCTGTTTTGCAGGAATCAGAGTGAGGAATGAATACACAGAATGAAGGAAAAGCTTAGGACCCTTTTTTATTGATCCTTATTGTAATCTTTATTCTAGATTCTTTTGTAATTTCATTTATTCTTTTATGTATCTGTAAATACAATGTATTATTATTTGTTTGAGATAATAAAGTTTGATTTTCTCCCCTTTTAGAGTTTAAGGCTTGTTATTATTTATACTTATATTTTTGTGTATTCTCATTTATTAATGTAATCTTTCATTTGTTTTGAAGTACCTTTATTATAAAGGGTAATGTATTATATATTCATATAAGATGTACTTTATTCTATTATGGCAATTTATTTTCCATATTCATCTAAAATTCTATTTGAATTCAAACATAACTTTTGAATGTTTAAATTTGAATGGATACCCCCTCAAAAGCAAAGATATAGTGGAGGTCATGTCGAAATCTATCGCACTTGCTTGGATGCTGCCATCAGAGCAAGAGAGATCCTGATCCCTCACTGGCATCTTTAGTTTTGCGTGAAAATTCCTCGGATTTTCTATGCATGAATGCAATGCACACACCTTATCTCAGCTTATTTCTAAGCTCTAATGCTAGGATGTTACAGACTCCCCCCCTTAAAATAAACTTCGTCCCCGAAGTTGTACTCTCTTACATTTTGAACTGAGGTGTTGACTTGTATTGATCACAACATTTCTTAACTCCATTGTGATCAGAATTGGGGATAATTGTGGTATCTCGTCTCCATACCTTTTTCCTTGAACCTCTTCATTCTCGACAATATACAATTGTAGTTCTAAGTTATCTCATGATTCGTTTTACGATAATCTCTCTAGGGCTATATCCTTACGGTCCGACTTCGAATTGGTGGTGGACACATTTTGTCCATTCCGATCAGGTCTTCCTGTTACACTACTATACATGAACTATTTTGGTAGGCGCTACTCCTTCTTACGAACAACTTACGAGTTGTTTCTTTTAGAACTAGTCCACTAGGTTTAATATATTATATCTCCTTCAATCTTTCATCCGGACATACTGATGCAGCCCGTCCTGCGGACACTACTACATCCACAACGCCAAGTCCCCAAGATCAGTCAACCAAGAAGATGGACAAGGAGCAGCCAGCTCCAGAATGGGAGTCTCCGTCGTCATCGCCCCGGAGAGTCCGCCCGAATCCAGCCGGAGTGTCCGGCCTACCCCAGCCCTAACCTAGCGTGGACATTCAGAAGGCCAGTTCGGACACTACCCGGACACTACCCCGGAATGTCCGGTCACTCCGACCCGGACTGTCCGACCCAAGTGATGGGCCTGCGAGCCAACAGCTGGGCCCTTGGCCCATGTACCCCTCTATTTCGCACCAAACCCTAGTTTTATGCCCAAATTACCCCTGAACTTGTGGTTGGCCTATATATAGAGCCCCCACCCCTCATTGTATCCCTTAGGCATAAATGATAGACTAAAGACAACCCCCTTTGTGGAATCTCTAGTTTTGCCTCATCCCCTTCTACCAAAGGGGATCGACTATCGTCACCACCTCGTTGGAGTTTGCATCGCGCCTCCCTCGTTGTACAAGGCTTTGGCATCGGTGTCCCTTTGCCAAGACGTCAAGACCCTCTCCAAGGTGTTCTTCCCTCTCTGCTTGGGATTGAAGGGAGCACGTTGACCGATCTTTCCTTGCGAGGATTCTGTCGGACCGGTGGCCACCGGTGAGAGCAATCGGCCTTGTATCGTGTGAGTTTTGCGTGTGTTCATCGTGTTCTTCACGAGGTGTTCGTCCGCTTCCGCTACCTTCTCCCTTTCCCCTCGCTTTCCCATCGATTTGACCACGAGATCCGTGAAGATCGGGCCACCCTAGAGGTTTTCCCTCATCATCTGGTATCAGCAGCTTTTGGTTGCCACGGATTTCTCCTCGATTTGGTCTTTTCCCCCATAAATTCGAAAATCCCCAAAAAATAGCCCCAATTTCGTGTTTTGGACCGATCTGTGATTTGAATGTGTTTTGGTAGGTTTTGATCCATGAATTACTTGCTAAACTTATTGATCTACCTTCCCCTGCGTTCCCATGGTTTAATTCCTTGTTTTCCCCCATCAATTTGAGGTTTTGGTTTGAGTTTTTCCGCCAAAACTCGTCCCGTCCGTGTTCTGGAACTTCTGGATCGATCGGACCGGACTGTCCGGCCAAAACAGACCGGAGTATCCTCCCACCGGAGTATCCGGCATAAATTGACCGGAATCTCCACCCCGGCCGGACTGTCCGGCCTACGCGCACCGGACTGTCCGCCCCCTGCTGATAGAAAAATCTGCTTTACGGTTTTGAGCATAACTTTTGCATACGAACTCGGATTTTGGTGTTCTTTAGCTCGTTTTGAAGAGGAGAAAGAGATCTACATCATCATATTCGTGGTTCATGCTATCTACCCCATCCAAATTCTGTGAGCAAGGCGGAATCCACCAATAAAGGGTGAAGATCGTCGACGAAAGATATAAAAATTCCGCGTCTTCTCCCTACTTGCATCTCTTTGTGAGCCACACTATCCTTGCGTTCAACAAACACCTATTGAGACTAGTTACTCCTATGATTGATTGGGCTATGAACATTTGATACCTTGTAGAATTCCGAGCAAAAGTTGTGAGTGCTATCTCATATAGTTATCTTGTATAGCTGTTGGCACAAGGAAGAGGCAAGTGAAAAATAAAAGAAAAAGAGAAAAAAAATAGAAAAAGAAAAAGAAAGAAAGAAAGAAAGAAACAAGTGCCTCATAGAATAGGAAGCGCAAGCTCGATGAACATCAAATAGGTGGTACTTATTGTGCATATCTTGTAGCCCACCAATTTAATGCAATCGAACTAGCGTCTCTCCTTGCACTTGTGCGACACGAGCTTATAGTCTTCGCTAGGTCATCATTTGGTTCTTAGCTCACTTTATCCATCGTACAAGTCCCACTTATCCCACCGTGTGTGTTTCCTTGTATATATTCCTTCTTGTGGATTGACTTGTTTTGCTTTGTGATCATCGTGGTTCTTTACTTGCCATTACAATATCTTGATTTCGGATTGTTCTTGGACACGCCACCTTCCATACCTATCCACCATAAGCTTTGTGTGTGTTTTTTTAGTGGTTAGTTGGTTTTGGTGTTCCGCGTGAACTTCACTTTGCTTGGTTTTGATTGCTCTCAAGTGTTGCCACTTGCACGATACTATCTTCCAAGGTAAAGTAAGGTTTGACGTTGTATCCCTAACCCCTACCACTTCCATATACACCACTTGGTCTTGTGAAACATGCCTAGGGACTCTGGAACCAAGGATGATTTCTATGAAGAATCCACGACAAGCCACCATGCATATGCCTCCACAAGCATGGATGACATGATGGAGCACTACACCGACAATGGCTCCACATGCTTGGGTGATATGGAGTTCTACAACAACAATAACTCCCCAAGCATGGACGACTTCAAGAACGACAACGACAAGCTCCTCAAGTCGCGTCGACCAAGACGAAGCCTCCACCTCGAGAGTACCAAGTTCCACCATCCAATGGACAACTTCAAGCGCGACATGGACAACGACTTCGCCAAAACCATGAGCATGATGGCCAAGGCTAATGATGCTTTGCGCTCATTACAATGCCTCACCAAGAAGAGTGCCAAGGACAAGAAGCATCGTCGCGAGCGTCACGTGGATGACCAAGTGCGCCATCTACATCAACCTTTTGGCAAGGCACGCCAATGACCTCCGTCGACACCATCATAAGGCACCTTCAACTACTCGTGCCACCACCACAATGGCACCAAGAGCAAGCTCTCCTCCACGCCATCAAGCTTCAACACCAAGACTTGACATCCTAGATGACGCATGCAACCTCATGGATGAGGAGGACGAAGACCTCTACTTCACCAAGTTGGACGAGTACGTCAAGAGGACTACACAAGCCAAGGTGCAAGACGGGAACGACAAGGTCAAGATTGGTGATCATGGGAGTTTCCCTTCACCAAAGGAGGCGCATGGAGTTGAGCACACGGAGCCTGTCCCTACATGCTTTAGTGATGATGTGGTACCAATCACATGTGAGTATGAGAGCCACTTAGCCCACTTGAGTGAAAGCAAGAGTGAGATGAGAGACTCCACCATACGTGAGATTGGGTTCTTCCACTTGGAGGGCATGAGTGATACACCAAGTGAGTTGAGAGTGGTAGTTGATAGGTCATGTGAGACCACTTTGATTTCTAATGACTTACCTTCTACCTCTAGTGTGTTATCCCATGATGTGCTAGGTTCCATGGATAAAGAAGCGCCAAGCTTGGACATGATGATGCCTCCGACCGAGAAGATGAACATGGTGGATGAAGATGATGCCATCCCCGTACATGATGAAGAAGTCGTCCTGTTATGGGGTAACCCCATGGGTGGCCCGATCTTCACGGATCTCGTGGTCAAATCGATGGGAAAGCGAGGGGAAAGGGAGAAGGTAGCGGAAGCGGACGCACACCTCGCGAAGAACACGATGAACACATGCAAAACTCACACGATACAATGCCGATTGATCTCACCGGCGGCCACTGGTCCGATAGAATCCTCGCAAGGAAAGGTCGGTCAACATGCTCCCTCGATCCCACACGGAGAGGGCAGAACACCTTGGAGAGGGTCTTGACGTCTTGGCAAAGGGACACCGATGCCAAGGCCTTGTACAACGAGGGAGGCACGATGCAAACTCCAACGAGATGGTGACGATAGTCGATCCCCTTTGGTAGAAGGGGATGAGGCAAAACTAGAGGTTCAACAAAGGGGGTTTTCTTTAGTCTATCATCTATGCTTAGGGTTACATGAGGGGGTGGGGGCACTATATATAGGCCAGCCACTAGTTCAAGGGTACTTTAGGAATAAAAGGGCAAAGTCTGGGCAGACTAAGGCGTACATGGGCCAAGGGCCCAGCTGGCGGCGCGCATGCCCATACGCTCAGGCCGGAGACTCCGGTGTGGGGTCCGGAGACTCCGGTCTAGGCCGGAGACTCTGGTCTGTCTCCGGTGTCATCTCCGGAGGGACCTTCTGGCTGTCATCGAGCTTGATCGGGGGGGGGGGGGGGTCAGTCCGGAGGTGGGTCCGAAGACTCCGGGGTCAGCAGGCCAGAGACTTCGGTGTCTTCAGGCCGGAGACTCCGGTGTGGCCGGAGACTTTGGTGTCTTCAGGCCGGAGACTCCGGTGTGGCCGGAGACTCCGGTGAGCACAGGCCAGAGACTCCGGTGCTCCAGCTGCTGCTTCTTCCGTCTTCTCTTCCAAGCCTCCGTCTTGTCGGGCTTGGTGCTCCAGGCTTCCTCCCATGCCTCCGTACTTGTTGGTGTGAACCTGTCATGGATATGGGACGGAGTATGAATTAGTATACCATCCAAGAGGGTGGGAAGTGGGCTTTCATAGAGGAACGAATTCACCTTTGGAGTCCGTGATGACTTGGCATAAGTCGGAGACCATGATGTGGGAACGACCGAAGGTCGGGCCACATCAACAAGGCATAGGCATCAGAGTCCCCTTTGCCTAGACATCAAGATCTCACCAAGTCTCCCTCCTCGCCGTGCCGGTTCGAGAGAGAGTCCTCCGCCCGACGCCGATCCTAGGGATTGCGCCGGACCGGTAGCCGCCAGCGTGAGCAATTGGCTTGTATCGTGTCTTCGTGTGTGTGTGTGTGTGTTCGTCGAGTTCTTCATGCATGAGTTTGTGTTTTTGCTCTCTCCCCTCATCCCCCACACTCACTCCGCCTCGATTTGAAGGGATTCATGAAAGATCGGGCCATCCCCGAGGTTGCCCCACAACACAATGGATGTGGGGGACTATATATAGGCCAGCCACTATTTCAAGGGTACTTTAGGCATAAATGGGTAAAAACTGGATGAAATAGGAATATTCTTGGGCATCAAACCCAGGAAGGCATTCAGGAGGATGATTCCGGCAATAAGCTCGGCGACACTGGAATCGGCGCCGGAATTTCCGGTCGCCGCTGGAAATTTCGGTCGAAACCGGAATGGCTTAGAGATGCGTTATTCGGTCGGCACCGGAAGGTTTCGGTGCACGCCGGTATTTCCGGATGCTGGTCCGGTCCGCCGGAGCGTGCTTCGGAAATTCCGGCGGGAATTCCGGTCCACCGATCCTAGCACTAATTTAGTCCGCGACTCCGTCTTGCAATGGCTTGGCTGCTTCCCTTGGCACTTCTTCATGGGCTTCATACCTGACTATGCATAAAGTATTGGCATGAAGTAGCAAGCCATCCAAGGATGTATCGAAATCACATGAGACAAGGAGAGAATTCACCTTAACTTGTAGGAGTTTCGCTCGAGTATGAGTCATGGGTCCACTTGGGGGACTTGGTGTTGTAGATGTAGGAGCATCCGTAGGACGGGCTGCTTCAGCTCCCCCTTGGGAAAGAGGCGTCCTAGACTCTTCATGGTTATCATCTTGGACATCTGCATGGTAGGGTGAAAGGTCCTTGACATTGAATGTGTTGCTTGCAAGGTACTTGGAGGTCGGTATGTCGATGATCTAGGCGTTGTTGTTGATTCTCTTTAGGACCTTGAAGGGACCATCTCATCGAGGCTTGAGCTTCGAGTCACGTTCTTTGGGGAAGTGGTCCTTGCTTAGGTGTATCCACACGAGGTCACCTTCTTCAAAGATCATCTCCTTCTTGTCCTTGTTTAACCTTGAAGCTTGGCGAAGGACTTGTTGCTCGATAGTGGCTCTTGTTTCTTCGTGAAGCTTCATCATAGCTTGGGCGTGCTTGTCGACGTCCATGTTGGTGCGCTCATGAAGAGGTAGCGGTAGGATGTCGAGTGTGGTGAGGGGCTCGAAACCATAGACAATAATGAAGGGACTCATCTTGGTTGTTGAGTGCTTGGCATGGTTGTAGGCAAACTCGGTGTGGGGAATTCATTCCTCTCAATCCTTGAGTTTTACTTGATCAACACACGAAGGAGAGTCCCGAGGCTTCAATTGACAACTTCAGTTTGGCCATCGGTTTGAGGACGTGATGCGGATGAAAAGAAGACCTTGACACCGAGCTTGGCCATGAGGGTCTTCCATAAGTAGATCATGAATTTGCCGTCGCGGTCAGAGACGATTGTTCTTGGCACACCGCGAACACGGACGATTTCTCTGAAAAACAAATTTGCAACATCTGAAGCATCGTCGGACATACGGCACGCTATGAACTGTGCCATTTTGGAAAAGCGATCCACGACAACAAATATAGAATCATGTCTATGGTTAGACCTAGGCAATCCTAACACAAAATCCATGCTAATGTCGGACCAAGGTGCATAAGGAATAGGCAATGGCATATAAAGACCATAAGGGTTAACTTGCGACTTAGCTTGAACACATGTTGTGCATCGTTGGACGTAGCGCTCCACATAACGCTTCATCTTGGGCCAAAAGTAGTGAGTGGAGAGCATGTCCAATGTCTTGTCACAGCCAAAGTGACACATGAGGCCTCCACCATGAGATTCTTGGAGAAGCAAAAGTTGTAGGGATGACTTCAGAATGCAAAGCTTGTTTTGTTTAAATAGAAAGCCCTTATGCAAATAGAAATCATCAACTCCTTTGTCAGTGAAGCACTTTGCGAAAATTGGTTCAAAGAACGGGTCGGAAGAATACAAAGTTTTGATTTCATCAAGACCCAACACGTTGATTTCAAGTCGAGTAAGAAGGTTTGTGTGCTTGCGAGACAAATCCTATGCGACTACATTATCTTTGCCCTTCTTATACTTGACAATGTACGGAAAAGACTCCATCAACTCAACCCACTTAGCGTGTCTCTTGCTCAAGTTGGTTTGGCCTTTGAGATATTTCAACGACTCATGGTCATAATGTATGATAAATTCTTTAGGCCATAGGTAGTGTTGCCAAACTTGAAGAACACGAACTAAGGCAAAAAGCTCTTTGTCATAAATCGGATAATTAAGGCAAGCACCATCAAGTTTCTCGCTATGGTAGGCTATAGGACATCTATTTTGCATAAGGACTCCTCCAATGCCAATACCTCTAGCGTCACACTCTATCTCAAAAGTTTTTGTGAAATCCGGTAACCCAAGAAGAGGTGCTTCAGTGAGCCTCTTTTTAAGTTCATCAAAAGCTTTTTATTGTGCTTTCCCCACACGAAGGTGACATTCTTTTTGGTCAATTCGTTGAGAGGACAAGCAATGGTCGAAAAGTCTTTCACAAAGCAACGATAGAAATCGGCCAACCCATGAAAACTTCGATGTTTACTCACATTTGTGGTATTGGGCCAATCTCGTATGTCCTTTACCTTGGAAACATCAACTTCAATGCCCTTCGAAGAAACTAAAAATCTAAGAAAAATTAACTTGTCTTTAGCAAAAGTGCACTTTGGAAGATTAGCATATAGCTTTTCATGTCGTAGGATTTGCAAAACTTCCTTGACATGTGTAACATGGTCCTCAAGTTACTTGCTATACACAAGTATATCATCGAAATAGACAACAACACTCTTGCCACTGAGAGGACGCAAAATATGGTTCATTAGGTGAGTGAAGGTGGACGGGGCATTGGATAAGCCAAATGGCATGACCAACCATTCATAGAGACCAAGTTTGGTCTTGAAGGCAGTTTTCCACTCATCACCTTTCGCCATGCGTATTTGATGGTAACCACTACAGAGATCAATTTTCGAGAAAATAGTGGCTCCTCCCAACTCGTCAAGCATGCCATCAAGACGCGGTATAGGATGTCGATAACGCACGGTGATAGCATTGATTGGACGGTAGTCCTTGCATAACCGTAGCATATCATCCGATTTGGGAACAAGAATCACGGGTACCGCACTTGGACTAGTGCTTACTTGGATCAAACCTTTGGAGATGAGTTGGTTGATTTGACGTTCGATCTCCTTCATCTCCTCCGGGTTCGTGCGGTAAGCGACGTGGTTTGGAAGGGGTGTGCCCGGGATGAGGTCAATGCGATGCTCAATTCCACGAAGGGGAGGTAGTCCATGAGGAAGCTCTTCGAGAAACATATCCTTGAATTCCTGCAAAACAGCCATCAAAGAGGAAGGAACATTGGTTACATCATTAGTTCCTTGTCCTAGTCCCTTGCAAATGAGGACATAGTGCAAGATGGATGGGTTGTTCCTCACATCTCTAATCTCACTTTTGGTGGCAAGGAGAACACTCTTAGTTTTTCTACTCGAGTTTGGCTTGTGGCTCTCACTCACTATGAGGTGGTTCTCTCGCTCACCACTTGATGAGGACATATCTACCATTCTTCCATTATTCACTGAAGATAATGATGCAAAGATTCAAGACATTAAAGAAATCAGAATTGGACCTATTACAAGGGCTAGAGCCAAGTTGTTAAAGCAACAGGTGAATTCCTTCTTAGTTGGTTCTGGAATATTGTTTGATGAGAATTTTATGCTACCTAAATCTTTGCATCTATGTTTGATTAGGTATGAGGAAGGCCAAGGAGCTGAAGAAGAAGCATCAAGGCTGCAGCAGAAGATTCTCTGCCATGGCAGGATTTTGGCCGATTCCCTGCCGCGGCAGGACGTTGGTGCCAGGGGAGGAGAGGGAGGCGTGCACCAGGAGGAGGACTAGGAGAGTTTGGGCTGCACCTAGCCAGGTGCCCCTCGCACGTGGCATGTGTGCCTGTCTTGGCTGATCCCTTTGGGGCCGGTTGTATCCAACTCGGACCCACCTGGGTCGACTTTAGCTGTGCGCGGTTGTCCTCCCATATAGGCAGCCGCCACCCCCTCATTAGTGCTTAGACTTGTTTTAGATTAAACCCTAGATTGGATTGCTGCAAGCATTCATCTTGAATCTTCCAATATTGTGATTGTGTTTTGCTAGACAATATCAAATTGGCTCTAATTAAGTGTTATTTGTCGTTCCACTGGGAATTGGTAGATTGCAAACCGTTCGTGATTCAGGATTACGTGCGCAAGTGTGTGGTGTTGCGAATATCCATAGAGCCGAAGATCTGTTGCATTGGCTACAGGGGAGCAGCCGAGAGATAGTTTGACAGCGTCTCACAAGTTATCTCCATCATCATCGCCATCACCTACGTCGCTCACTGAGAAGATTGGGCAACCCCTTATCATCTTGGTATCAGATTTCCAGCATTTACTCGGTGAGCAATTCATAATCCATCCATAGTCTAGATTCGTTTTGTATTCCTATACCAGAAAATGCCCCACAAAAAGAGTCGTAGTTCTGCCTAAGATCTAGATCCGCTCGGTATTCTAGTTCTTGTGCTAGTCGTGTTCTTCGTTTGTGTTACTTTTTCTCGATTTTAGTAGTAGTTGTTTAGGTTTCCAATCCAAGTTCTGTTCTAAGTGTCCGTCTTGTCGGAGTTCTAGATTGTTTGGCTACAAATTGTCGAGTTGGCTGGGATCCGAGCTATTTTGGTCATAATCTGCGTGTTGCACGACCCCCCAAGATCTGCCACGCGCCACCACAGTCCCTGCCGCACGCGCCAAAGTTTGCCGCGCCCGTTGCCTACCCGTGCCAGCCGCTCTCTGCCACCGCTGCTGCGACAGCACAACCTGCCTTTTCTCTGCCGTGCCCCTGCCGCGACACGCTTTCAGGCCGAAATCCTGCCGCGGCATAGCTCTGCCGATCATTCTGCCGCGGCACAGTTTTGCCTATTTTTTTGTTCTGTCGTGGGTTGTTTGCGTCAGTTTTGGTCTTGTGTCTTTTTCTTTTTGCGTCCACATAGCGTACCGTTGTGAACCATAGTAAGCCTTTCTTTGTGTCTAGCACTACCCTACGAGACTAGCTTTTTCGGTTGCTCTACAGGCTGCTCACTGGGTTGTTGGTGCTCTGTTTGTGTTCTGCCATGCTCAGTTTCTTTGGTGTTTGTGGCCTGCAACAAAAAATTTCAAAAAGAATATAGAGAGTGAAAAATATCAATAAAAAGAAAATACAAATATATAGAAAAGAGATATAAAAATATATATATAGAGAGAAAAAGATTACTATCAGGCTTGAGTTTGCTATCTATTGCACATATTAGCAGTGTTTATTTTGGTTTGCACCTGTAGATTGAGCAATCTTGTGCCTATACACACTAAGGTTTTTGCTAGCCTCTCTCCTTGTGCATTGCAACACGAGCTTTACTCCGACATACATCTTTTGGTGCTCTTGTTTATAGTTGCTTTGCCCCATTTATCTCCACTGAGTGTGTTTCCCGTGGGTATTGTGTCATACGTCCAGCACTAGGATTTGGTACTTTGGCATGTAGGTATCCTCACCTAGAGATCCACCATATACCCTGGTTGTCGTGTGATAGTCTTTCCCTTGGTATTCGCATCATCACATCCGTGCACGTGTTTTCGCATCATCTATTGGTAAGTACTTCTAATTCACTTTGGAGCGGTAAGATTTCCTTTCTTTGAGTTTCTTAGTGATTTTGAGAGCTCCACCATACACAGTTTTTTGTTTTGTACACTAAAAAACTAATCGTGTCTTCTAGTGATGAGTTTGATGTGATGTAGAAAAGGACGCTAACACGCCAGCTTTGTGGAGTGATTTCGAAGGGTTACGTGACCACTTGCAGGGTACTATTCAGCTGACAGCCGACACCCTTGATGGAGAAGTTCAGGCTGTACAAACCAAGCTACAAGGGACATATACAACAGTCAACGCCATTTAAACCCAAGTGGCAACTCTTCAGAATCCGGTTGATACATTGAATCAGTCGTTGGAGGCAATCCGAGTTTTGTTACAGCATGCTGAAGTACAACGCAATGAACACCAGTTTGATGATGCTAGTATTGGTGATAATGGTGAGAACGCAAATCCTTTTCATTCGGTCGTGGCACCTATGCTCGTGGGTACCGTTGGCATGGGTATGCCCCTCCTGCGGCTCAGCGTGTTCCATTGTCTACGGCTGCAGGGGCTACTCAACGCCCTGATGAGGGCCCCAGCCATGCCTAAATTTTCTATCCCACAGTTTCAAGGCACAGACATTGAAGAGTATCTCAACTGGGAACTGAAAGTGGAAAAATTATGGAGGTTACATGAGTACACTGAGGATAAGAAAGTGAAGTTAGCATCTTCTGAGTTTGAATGACTCGCATTGATATGGTGGGATCATGTTTGTACTTCACGTGCAGAGGACAGGGCCCCTGCCATTGTTACATGGCATGCTATGAAGGAGGAGATGCGACATCATTTTGTACCAGCAAATTATATTTGTTCACTATATGATAAGCTGACAAACTTGAAGCAAGGACTAAAGACAGTGGATAAATACTTCTATGAGATGGAGATGATTATGCAGCGTGCTAAACTTCGTGAGACATAAGACCAAACAACGGAGTGTTTACTTGCTGGATTATCTTTCCAGATTCGGCGCACTGTTCGGCACCACCCTTATGCAGATATGTCTGAGCTCTTGCATCAGTCTAGAGAGGCTGAAGCTACTATGGCCGAGGAGGCCAGATTTGCAGCATGTTCTCCATCGGCTTGGGGATGTTTTCCATCACGTTCCCCCTCTATTGGTCAGAATTTTGGTGGTGTTCGTGAGGCTAGTTCTGTTGGTGACTGTGTGAGTACTCCGGTGAAACCTGCTATGTCCAACAACAAGCCTACACCTGCTATGAGTGGTTCGGGTTCCACTACTTCTACAGCCAGGAACAAAGATATGAGTTGTCACACATGTGGAGGCAAGGGACACTTCAAGCGTGATTGCCCCAATAAGAAGACTATGATAGTTGATGCGTCTGGTGGGTACGAGACTGGGGATGATGCTGATACGTTTGAAGAGGAGCATGATGAGGTTCCTGAGGATGTTTACTATTGTGATGCTTCTCCAAATCCTGTGTTTGTCTGTTCCCCTAGGGTCTTATAAGTTAGCCCAAGTTTAGCTGGTCAAAGATGCAATTTATTTCAAACACGGGCTGATGTGAGTGAAGGTAGAGCATGCAGAGTCATTATTGATGGAGGGAGTTGCAGAAATTTGGCTAGTAAAGAGCTTTGTACCAAGCTGAAATTGAAATACTATCCACACCCCGGCCCATATTTTATTCAATGGTTGAGTGATGCTGGTGAGATGAAAGTTAGCCATATGGTACGTGTGGAGTTTCAGATTGGGGCTTATAAAGATGTTGTCGAATGTGATGTGGTCCTTATGATAGTTTGCCATCTTTTGTTGGGCTGTCCATGGCAATATGATCGTGATGTTTGTCACAATGGGAAGGCCAATACATATTAGTTTAATTGGCAAGGCAAGGATGTGATACTGAGACCTATGTCTCGACGGGAAATTGTTAATGAGTCCCGTCAGAAGACTGAAGTCAAACTTGAGCATGAGCATGCGAGGACACAACGACAAGACCCTTCATTGATAGTGCATCATCACACTTCATCTGCCGCTGCACACTTCATAGCATGTTTTGCTACCGTGACACAACTTTCCAGCTACTTTGCTGACACGACAGAGTGCCCAGCTCGGTTCTCTACCGTGGCAGAGATTTCTGCAGTTTCTCTGCCGCGGCACAACAGTGCATCCCCGCCTGCCCAGGTCTCTGCCGCACCACAGGAAGAGGCCAGTTTTCTACCGCGACACAGCATCGTGCAGATTTCTGTCGCGACACACTCAATGAACAGCTTGCCTGCTGCGCCAGTTCTGTCTGCCTCTTATGATGGTGGAGTTGATTCATTCATGTTGATGGCAACAAAGGAAGATTTGAGAGAATTTGGGGATGATCCCTCTATTGTACCGCTGATGCTGGTTTACAAGGGTGAAATTTTGGTTTCTAACGGCATGACCCCTCTCTCTATTGGTGTTTCTACTGTTTTGCAGGAATTCAGTGATGTCTTTCAGGACGAGGTACCCGATGGTTTGCCACCATTGTGCGGTACTGAGCATCAAATTGATTTGATTCCAGGAGCATCGTTGCCTAATCGAGCACCTTACTGTACAAACCCCGAAGAAACTAAAGAGATTCAGAAACAAGTACAAGCACTTCTTGATAAAGGGTATATTCGTGTGAGACTTAGTCCTTGTGTTGTTCCTGTTATTTTAGTACCTAAGAAAGATGGTACATGGCGCATGTGTGTAGATTGTCGAGCTACTAGTAACATCACTATTTGATATCGTCATCCTATTCCCCGTTTAGAGGATATGTTATATGAATTGAGTGGTGCTGTTCTTTTCTCCAAAATTGATATGCATAGTGGTTATCATCAGATTAGGATGAAGGAAGGGGATGAGTGGAAAACTGCCTTTAAAACGAAATTTGGTTTATATGAGTGGTTAGTCATGCCTTTTGGTCTCACTAATGCACCTAGTACTTTGATGAGATTAATGAACCATTTTTTGAGAGAATTTATAGGGAAATTTGTGGTTGTGTATTTTGATGATATATTAATTTACAGCCGCACTGAATCTGAACATATTGATCATATTCGCCAAGTTTTGCATGTGCCACGTGATGCTAAATTGTATGGTAATCTTGAGAAGTGTAGTTTTTGCAAAGACAAGGCCATCTTTCTAGGATATGTTGTTTCTCAGAATGGAGTTGAGGTAGATAATTCTAAAATTGTAGCAATACAAAATTGGCCTACTCCTATGAATGTTAGTCAAGTTAGTAGTTTTCATGAGCTTGATGGTTTCTATAGAAGATTTGTGAAGAATTTTAGTACTATTGCTGCACCTTTGAATGAATTAACTAAGAAAGGTGTTGAATTTGTTTGGGTACCAGCCCATGATAATGCTTTTGATGAGTTGAAGAGATTGCTTACTTCTTCACCATTGCTTGCACTACCTGATTTTCATAAGCAATTTGAGATTGAGTGTGATGCTAGTGGCATCGGTATTGGTGGTGTGTTGATGCAAGAGGGGCGGCCTATAGCTTATTTTTCTGAGAAGCTTAGTGGTGCTCATTTGAACTATCCAATTTATGATAAAGAATTATATGATCTTGTGCGTGTGCTTGAGATTTGGCAACATTACTTGTGGCTAAAAGAGTTTATTATACATTCTGATCATGAAGCTTTGAAGTATTTGAAAGCACAGTCAAACTTGCATAGGCGCCTAGCAAAGTGGGTTGAATTTATTGAGTCTTTTCCATATATTATTAAAGATAAGAAGGGAAAAGACAATATTGTAGCTGATGCTCTCTCTAGGAGAAGTATGTTGCTAACACAATTGGATGTGAGAGGTCCTGGTTTGGAGAGTTTGTGTGATTTATATGATACTGATCATGATTTTGCTGCTCCATATAAGTTGTGTGTTAATGGGAAAGCTTGGGAAAAATATCATATTAATGATGGGTACTTGTTTCGAGCTAACAAACCGTGTGTTCCCGAGTCGTCTATGCGTTTGCTCTTATTACATGAATCACATGTTGGTGGATTGATGGGCCACTTTGGGCGTGAGAAAACACTACTCATGCGAGCTGATCATTTTTATTGGCCTAAGATGAGGCATGATGTCGATAGATTTGTCAAACGTTGCATTACTTGCAACACTTCCAAGTCGAAGTTGAAGCCTCATGGTTTGTATACTCCTCTACCTGCACCTACTACTCCATGGGAAGATATTATCATGGATTTTGTATTAGGACTGCCTAGAACTAGGAGCGGACATGATTCTATATTTGTGGTAGTGGATTGTTTTTCTAAGATGGCACATTTTATTGCCTGCCACAAGAGCGACGATGCACCGCATGTTGCTAATCTATTTTTCAGGGACATTGTGCAATTGCATGGAGTACCAAGGAAAATTGTTTCTGACCATGATGTGAAGTTCATGAGCTATTTTTGGAAGACACTTTGGGGTAAACTAGGGACAAAGTTATTATTCATCACTACTTGTCATCCCCAAACTAATGGACAAACAGAGGTGGGGAATCGCACATTATCACAGTTGCTACATTCTATGATCAAGAAGAATCTGCGTGTTTTGGAGGATTGCTTGCCACATGTTGAGTTTGCATATAACAGGGCTGTACACTCTACCACGCAGTTGTGTCCTTTTCAGGTGGTGTATGGTTTCAAACACATCACACCACTCGATTTGTTGCCTCTTCCTATTCAAGAAAGAGAGAACATGGAGCCAACCAAGAGGGCAGATTTTGTGAAGAAGATACACATGAAGAAAAAGAAGCTATTGAGAAGAAGGGAAAGGACAATTCTAGCCATGTCAATAAGAAGCGAAAAGAGGTGCTATTTCAACCAGGGGACATGGTTTGGGTTCATTTTCGCAAGGAAAGATTTCTAGAGAAGCGTTAGTCAAAGCTACTTCCTCGCGGTGCTGGTCCTTACAAGTTTATTTCCAAGATAAATGACAATGCCTACAAGATAGATTTTCCTATTGAGGAGTTTGGTGTCAGTAATTCTTTCAATGTGTCTGATTTGACACCCTATGAAGAAGAAGATATTGACGCGTCGGGGTCGATGCCTTTTGAAGGGGGGAGGATGATGAGGAAAACTCTACCATTCTTCCATTATTAAATGAAGATAATGATGCAAAGATTCAAGACACTAATGCAATCAGAATTGGACCTATTACAAGAGCTAGAGCCAAGTTGTTAAAGCAACATGTGAATTCCTTCTTAGCTGGTTCTGGAACCTAAATCTTTGCATCTATGTTTGATCAGGTATGAGGAAGGCCAAGGAGCTAAGGAAGAAGCATCCAGGCTGCAGCAGAAGAAAGAAGAAAGGATTCTCTACCGCGGCAGGATTTTGGCCGATTCCCTGCCGTGGCAGGAGGTTGGCACCAGGGGAGGAGAGGGAGGCATGCACCAAGAGGAGTACCAGAAGGGAGCGGGCTACACCTAGCCAGTGCACCCCTTGCATGTTGCCTGTGTGCCGCTTTGGCCGAGCCCTATGGGTCCGGTTTGTATCCGACTCGGCCCCACTTGGGTCGAGTTTTAGCTGTGTGCGGCTGGCTCCCATATAGGCAGCCGCCACCCCCTCTTTATTCTTTAGACTTGTTTTAGACTAAACCCTAGATTGGATTGTTGCAAGCATTCATCTTGAATCCTCCGATGTTGTGATTGTGTTTCGCTAGACAATATCAAATTGGCTCTAACTAAGTGTTATCAATCGTTCCACTGGGAATTGGTATATTGCAAACCGTTCGTGATCCGGGATCACGTGCGCAAGTGTGTGGTGTTGCGAATATCCATAGGGCCGAAGATCTATTGTATTGGCAACAGGGGAGCAGCTAAGAGATAGTTCATCCGTGTCTCACAAGTTATCTCCACCATCATGACCATCACCTACATTGCTCACTGAGAAGATCGGGCCACCCCTTATCAGTTTCACTCTTTGCTTGCTTGCCACTTGGGTGCAGTTTTCCTTGAGGTAGTGTGGGCTTGAAGGAAGGCTTGGAGGTACTTGAGGAGCTTCCATTGAAGGTTGTTGGTGTAGTGGTTGAAGCTTGCTTGTAGGTGAAGTACGTCTTGGGCTTGTTGTACTTGATGTGCTCTTGCACTTGACGCTCGACTTTATTTGCGATGTGCACAGGCTCAACCATGTTGGTGTATGTTTGGAACTCGACGATGTGCTTGATTAGGTAGTTCAATCCAATGAGAAAGTGTGCCATAGTTTGCTCCTTACGCTCTTCAATGTTGGCACGAATCATGTTGAGCTCCATTTCCTTGAAGTACTCTTCCACGGTCTTTGTTCCTTGCCGAAGCGATTGAAGGTTGTTGAAGAGGTTGCACGTGTAATGCACGAGAACAAAACTGGATCTCATGTGAGCCTTCATGTCATGCCAAGTTGTGATTGGGGGCTATTGTCTTGCGTCATGAGCAACTTGAACTTGTTCCCACCAAAGGTTGGCGTAATCATCAAACTCAAGCGAAGCCATATCGACCATCTTCTTGTTGCTATAATTGTGCATATGGATGATCTTGTCGACTTTGAGTGCCCATGAGAGGTATTCTTCGGGGTCATTTGATCCGGTGAACTTGGGCATCGTGAACTTGATCTTGCCAAATGTTTCTTCCTCATTGCGATCATGGTGGCGATGGTTGCCATGTTGATGACGGTATTCATCTTCCATGTGATCATTGTGACAAGCTTGTTGAGCTTGTTGATGAGCTTGTGGTTGAGGAGCCTCATTTGGAGGTGGCGGAACTTGCTCTTGCTCTTGGCGTGGTTGTTGATGAGGAGGAGGCACTTGGGCTTCTTGAAGATGTTGAGGGTGCGGAGCCTCATGACATGGATGATGATGAAGTGGAGGCTCGTTCCTCGGTTGGTGATGTGGGTTAGGCACATGGGCCTCACGGCGAAGATCATGGTCGTGAGCATCATGACATGGTGGGCGTCACTCAATATGTACCACTTGACGCTCCAAGTCTTGTTGTTGCGGAGTAGGCTCGTCATGGTGACCATGATGTTGGTGTGGACGTTCATGACGTCGATGATGAGGATGAGGATCTTGGAGAGCTTGATGACGACGGGGAGCTTGATCCTCCAAGTTGGAGTCATCACTTGTAGTTGCAAGAACGTCACGGTGACAATGGCGATGTAGTTGAGGTTGGGCTCAAGGTTCCACTCGTGGTTCTTCTTATGGTTGTGCTTGCTGAATCACTAGTTCCCTTGCATGATGACGGTGTGCTTCTTGCCTTGCTTGTGGCCTTGAAGAGAAATCACCATCATAGCTTGACGTTGCAGCGTGTCGTGGGCAAGGTACATAGTTCGAAGAACTTCCATCTTCAACCACGAGGGCGTCATTGCGTCTTAGAGCACTTGGATGAAGATCTTGGTGAAAAGGAGCATAATGGCGTGAAGAGCTTGACAAGCTCGATGCGCGTGATCGAGGTCTTGCCATTCCGTCAATGAGGCATCAAAGATTGTCATTTGTTTTGGCGACGGAGCATTGTAGCACTTCATTTTGATGGCCAAAGTTGTGATGCATTGCATGCATTTGTAGCTCGAGGCCATAGAAGCGGTTATCGATGTTCTTGAACTCGGCTTGTGTCTCGCCAAATTGTTCATCTTGTCGTGTCTCAAGGGCTTGGCAACATTCACGGAACTTTTGTCGGATGATGTAATGACTTGCGCGCGTCATGTACGGTCCATGTTCTTCTTCTTGGGAGGTGGTTGGCTCGACTCACCGTGCCTATCCACGATGCAAAACACATAAGGATTGTATATGGAAGTGGAATATGGTGGTGTTAGCCTTGTACCTCACCTCGGGGATTGCACCGAACTAGAAACCACAAGCGAGAACTATAAGCGTGCAAAGTGAAATCTCAAAGAAACCTCACACTAAATAAGGAACTAACTCTCAAAAGCTTTTGGTGGAAGGTTAGGGTGGTGGAGAACCATACAAAACGATCCAAAGAAAAGGTTATTGTCAAAAGTCATAGAGAACCAAAGATCAAAAGAAAAAAGGAAACGATCTACAAAGGACAAGGATACATACATGTGGAGACGGATGTGGTTAGCACGACTATAAAATGAGCACAAAATGTCCTAACGAAGACTACGCTCAGTGTCGTGCCAACGCAAGGAGAGACTACAACTCGTTCGCCAAAAGAGAAATAAGCAATGGATTTGTGCACTTTCCTTGGTCGCGCTCTATCTCTCTCTTTGCTTATAAGCTTGAGACTCTCTTTGTATTGGGAGACTTTGTATCTTTCTATTTTTCTATTGCTTTTTCTTTCTCTCTCTCTTTTTTTTGATTCTTTTTCTCCCTTCCTATACTACTATGTCACTTTTGTATTTCTTAAACGCTCTCACTTCTCCAAGTGCAAGTGCACAATGCTTAGGCAAACACAAAATTAGTTGCTCTCATAGGATAGATACACTCAAGGAAGAAGGGTTATCAAGGTGGAGCAAGTTATACCTTCGATATTGATGACTTGCTAGCGGTGTAGGGGATAATGTTCAGCGTCGCGGTGTCGAGGAGCACGATATGTGATGACTTGCGGAAGCTTGAAGTTAGTTGGGACGACACGCACACGAGGGGACAACAGAAGTGGAAAAACAAACAAAATTGGGTAAAATCAGAATTTTCGGCTGCCAAACCGGTGTCACCGAGCCTGGCGCCAGAATTTCCGGTCGCAATTCCGGTGAGCCGGAACGTGCGGCAAAATTTCAGGCAGCTGGGTCGGTCTGCCGAGCCTGGAGCCGGTTTGAGTTCGTGACGAACTCCAAAAGTCAAATCGGTAAAAAAAATCAGAAATTTGTCCAAATTGGGCTGGGAAAAGGTTCTAGGAAGGTGGTACCCAAAGCAATAGATATGTGGAACAAAACCACTAAAACACACCAAATCAAGAGATTGATCCGAAGGCAAATTTGGGGCTATTTTGGGGGATTTTCGAATTTTTGGTGGATAGAAGAAAATTTTGTGGGGGAAATTTGTGAGCAATGAAGGTCTTGATACCAATATGTTGAGGGCAAAGCTCTAGGGTGGCCCGATCTTTCACGAATCCCTTGACATTGAGGAGGGGGATGAGGGAGAGGATGAAATCCGCGGACTCACTCATGAAGAACACGATGAACACACGTACACACAAAGACACAATACACACCTATAGCTCACGCTGGTGGTGACCGGTCCGGCGCAATCCCTAGGATTGGCATCAGGCGGAGGTCTCTCTTTCGAACTGGCATGGCGAGTAGGGAGTCTTGGTGAGATCTTGACGTCTAGGCAAAGGAACTCCGATGCCTAGGCCTTGTACAACACGGAGGCGCGATGCAAACTCCAATGAGGTTTGTGATATTTGGTGCTCCTTTGTTAAAGGAGCATGAGGCAAGAACTAGATAGATCAACAAATGGGTTTCCACTAATTCCAAATATCATGCCTAGGGTTTACAATGGATGTGGGAGACTATATATAGGCCAGCCACTAGTTCAAGGGTACTTTAGGCATAAAAGGGTAAAAACTGGACGAAATAGGAATATTCTCGGGCATCAAACCTAGGTAGGCGTTCAGGGTGACGATTCCGGCAATAAGCTTGGCGGCGCCGGAATTTTCGGTCGCTGCTAGAAATTCCGGTCGAAACCGGAGCGGCTCACAGATGCGTTGTTCGGTTAGTGCCAGTATTTCTGGTCGCTACTCCGGTCCGTCGGAGCGTGCGCCAGAAATTCCGGTGGGAATTCTGGTCCACTAATCCTGGCTCCGGTTTGGTCCTCGACTCTGTCTTGTGATGGCTTGGCTGCTTCCCTTGGCACTTCTTCATGGGCTTCATACCTGATGATGCATAAAGTATTGGCATTAAGTAGCAAGCCGTCCAAGGATGTATCAAAATCACATGAGACAAGGAGCGAATTCACCTTAGCTTGTAGGAGTTTTGCTCGAGTACAAGTCATGGGTCCACTTGAGGACTTGGTGTAGATGTAGGAGCGTCCGTAGGACGGGCTGCATCATTTATCAAGGAGCATGACACTAGAATTAGGGAGATCCACAAGGGTGTCTTCTAATTCCAATTATCCAAGTCTGAGTATTATAATGAAGGGTGGGGGATATTTATAGGCCAGCCACTAAAACAGGGGTAATTTGGGCACAAAAAGGTAAAGTCTGGATGAAATAGGAATATTCTCAGGCATCAAACCCATGTTGACTTTCGAGGGGCGATTGTGGTGATAAGTTCGGCGGCGATGGAATAGCGCCAGAATTTCTGGTCACCTCCGGTAATTCCGGTCAAATCTGAAATAACATAAAGAAGGTGCTTTCGGTCGTCACCGGTTCATTCCAGTGCGCGTCGGGATTTCCGGTCGTGGGTCCGGTCCGCTAGAGTGTGAGCCAGGAATTCCGGGGAGGATTCCAGTTCACCGGTCCTATCGCTGGTTTAGCCAGGAGCTCCTTCTCGTGTTGGCTTGGCTCCTTCTCTTGGCATTTCTTCATGGGGTTCATAGCTGAGGATGCACAAAGTATTTGCATGAAGCAGCAAGCCATCCAAGGGTGTATCGAAATCACACGAGATGAGGAGCGAATTCACCTTAGCTTGAAGGATCTTAGCTCAGGCACGAGTCATCGATCCACTTGGGGGACTTGGTGATGTAGATGTAGTGACGTCCGTAGGACGGGCTGCATCATTTACCTTGCATTAGAGTTGTGTTCATCAAGTTCATTGGGTTTCCCCTCACCTACCGCATCAAACCCGTAAAGATCGGGCCACCCTAGGGTCAACCCCACAAGGGCCCCATAACAAACTACTATCAAGAGCTTTTGGTTCCCACAGATTTGATGTCTTTCCTTGATTTCCACCATAAATTGAAAAATACCAATAATATTTCCCCAAATTGCTTTCGGGTCGATCTCTCATTTTGGTGAGTTAATTGTGGTTTTGGTCAATAAGAAACTTGTCTTTGGAGTTGGTCTACCATTTGCCAGCATTTTGAAGCCCAATTTGGTCAAAATTTTCTGGGTTTGAGGATAGAAGGCCTGGATTTCCGCTCAAGAAGACGAGTTGTGCGTGGTGCTGGCCTCGACACCGGAGTCTCCAGCCGCCAGCACCAAATTCTCCCCCTTTTGACTAATTTCCTCCTTTCCTTTTTCGACTAATTTCCTTTTGACTTTTCTATTTCGTGTTCGTGTCTGTCATTCTAACAAAGCTTTTGCACCAATAATGCCTCGTGCTCGACATCGACACCATGGAACTCGATCCATCGCTCCACCAATGGTTGCAAGTTCATCATCATCACAAGGTATAACTTGCACCACCTTTGTTAGCCCCCTTCCTTCCTTTGTGTGTTATCTAACCTACTAAGAGTAGCTCATCTTGTGTTTTCCGAAGCATTGTGCGCTTGCTCTTGCATAGTCATAGTGTAGAGGCAATAGAAAAGTTGACTCCATAGCATAGTAAGAAAAGAGATACATAAAAAAAGCTTCTAAGAAAATGAAAAAGAGAAAGATACCAATGCAAAAGAGAGTCCAAAGCTTTTAAGCAAGAGTGCAAGTAAGAGCAAGGCAAGCGTGCAAATCCGTTGCTTCTCAATCTTTTGGCAAACGGGTTGCGGTCTCTCCTAGTGTTGGCACGAAACCAAGCAGTAGTCTTCATTAGGAACAATTTTGTTCGGTGCTCATTTTCATAGTCGTGCTAGCCACATTAATCTCCACCATGCGTGTATAGTGGTAGGTTCTCGTCACCCTTTTTGATCTTTTCCTTTAGCTTTGTTTTTGTTGCATTTTACCCACTTTTGACACTAAGCTTTTCGTGTCGTTGTTACATTTGCTATCCACCTTCCTAACCTTCCACCATAGGCCTTTGTGTGTGTGTTTTGTGTATTAATAATTGCTTTTCTCTCTGTAAGAACAACCTTTCCAATTTTTGACTTGGTGAGGCAAGGTAGCACATACCATACCACCAATACCACTCTTCCTTTCAATTGTGGTCATACAACATGTCTAGGGGAAGTGGAGCTAGCGGAGATGGCGAGTTCAACAACCAAGATGGTTTCGCCACGCGCAACAACTTATGGGCGCAATGCCAAGAATTCAATGCCCATATTGAGAGGCTTGAGAACCGGCTTGATGAAACTTTTCGAGAGTTCGACTACCTTGACCGACAATGCCAAGTGGAGCACCATGCTCAATTCCAAGCTCTTCACCAAGCTATTTCCAATCTTGGCAACCGTCATGGACATCATTCAAGCTCATCAAGTTTGTCTCGTACACGCTCCTCAAGTTGTCATGGCGACTGATGCAGCCCATCCTTCGGACGTCTCTACATCTACACCACTAAGATCCCCAAGTATACCAATGACTCGCGCCCGAGCCAAACTTCTACAAGCTAACGTTAACTTGCTCCTTTCCTCATGTGACTTTGATACATCCTTGGATGGCTTGATACTTCATGCAACTACTCTATGAATTATCATCTATGAAGCCCCTACGCATCGCCAATCCCCCATAGATGAAGTACAAGGAGCTGGTCAAGGAGAAGATGTTGCTAAAGCTGAAGCACTGGAGTCTCCGGCCCTGGATCCCGGAGTCTCCGACCATCAACCCTAGAGTCTCTGGCCTGGACTCCGGGCTAGTCTCTGGAACTTGCCTCGAGCGTTCAGTACACCCCCACGAAGTCCTCACTGGAGAGCATCGTCCACCCCGGAGTCTCTGTGCACCCGGAGTCTCCGGCCTCACCACCCCGGAGTCTCCAGCCTATGACACTGGAGTCTCTGCCTCCAGGACTTCGGGCCAGTCTCTCGCCCTTGCCAAAAAGTCTATATATGCCACCCAAAGACGTGACCGGAGTCTGAAGGACACCCAGAGTCTCCAACCCTCACACCCCAGAGTCTTTGGCCCCCACGTCAACAGGCATGTAAAGGCCTTTTGAACCCCAAATTTGTCTAGACTTTACCCTTTTATTCCTAAAGTACACCTAAACTAGTGGCTGGCCTATAAATAACCCCCACCTCTATTGTAAAACCTAGACAAGATATTGGAATTAGAAGACACCCTTGTGGATCTCTCTAGTTCTTGTCTCATGCTCCTTTTCTATAGGAGCACCAAATATCCCCCGCCTTGTTGGAGTTTCCATCATGCCTCCCTCGTTGTACAAGGCCTTGGCATCGGAGTCCCTTTGCCAAGACGTCAAGATCTCACCAAGATTCCCCACTCGCTGTGACGGTTCGAGAGAGAGATCTTCGCCCGACACCAATCCTAGGGATTGCGCCAGACCGGTAGGCGCCAACGTGAGCTATTGGCTTGTATCGTGTCTTTGCTTGAGTGTGTTCATCATGTTCTTCGTGCGTGAGTTCGTGGTGTTCATACCCTCTCTCTTCCCCCTACACTTCCCCCTCGATTTTCATGGGAATTCGTGAAAGATCAGGCACCCCCGAGGTTAGCCCTCAACATATTGGTATCAAGAGCTTCATTGCTCACGAATTCCCCACCAATTTTTCTTCTATCCACCATAAATTAAGAAACCCCAAAAAAGAGCCCCAAATTTCCCTTTGGATCAATATCTTGATTTGGAGTGTTATTTGTGGTTTTGATCCGAGCAAATATTGTCTTAGGTGTTGGTCCAGCTTTACCTTGCATTTCCTAGTCCAATTTGGCCATTTTTTCACGGATTTGAGGCCCCAAGGCATGGAATTCCGCTGAAGACATGAGCTATTCGAGCAGAATCCCCAACCCCATAGTCTCCAGCCTCATACCCCATAGTTTCCGGCCCACCGGAGTGTCCGGCCTCAGACCCTGGAGTCTCCGGCCCAGGACGCCCATTTTTGACAGATTTTTGCCTCTTCTCCATTTTGGCTAATTTCCTCCTTGTTATTTGTGTTCCATGTGCATGTCGTCATCTAACTACATGCTTCCGCAATAACTACATCTGCGCTCATCGACACCACAACCCACGAACATCTTCTTGCACCACCGACAGCAAGTTCCTCATCAGCAACGAAGGTATAACTTGTGTCACCTTGTTAACCCCTATCTTCCTTTGTGTGTACCTATCCCACGAGAGTGGCTCATCTTGTGTTTGCTTGAGCATTGTGAATTTGTCCTTGGATATTGAGAGTGCAAGAGCAATAGCAAGAGTGATTTGGTAGCATCAAGGGAGAGCAAAAAAGGAGAAAAAGAAAAGAAACAAAAGAAAAAAGATACATAAAAAAGAAAAATAGTCTCCCATAGCAAAAGAGAGTCTCAAGCTTCTAAGCAAGAGAGCACCCAAGGCAAGTGCACAAATCCATTGCTCATTTTTCTCTTTGCAAATGGGCCATCGTCTCACCTTGCATTGGCACGACAACCTAGCTAGTTTTCGTTAGGACATTTTGTTGCTCATTTTCATAGTCGTGTCAATCCCAATAATCTCCACGTGTGTGTATATAGTCGTAGGTTCCCGTCACCCTTTTGAGTTGTTGACCTTTACCTTTGACTTGAGTTTGTTGGATTTTACCCACTTTTGGCTATCCCTTTTCTTTTGAATGGTCCTTTAGCATTCCACAACCATAACCTTCACCAAAAGCTTTTGAGAGTCTTAGTCCTTTCTTTAGTGTGAGGTTTCTTTGCAATTTCACTTTGCAATCTAATAGTTCTCTCTTATGGTTTCTAGTTTGGTGCAATCCCCAAGGTGAGGTAAGAGACTAACACCCACCATATTACACTTCCATATACAATCCTTGTGTGTTTTGCATGATGGATAGAAACAGTGAGTCGAGCCAACCACCTCCCCAAGAAAAAGATCAAGGGCCATACATGACGCGCGCAAGCCACTACATTATTCGCCATGAGTTCCGTGAACGTCGCGAGGCTCTTGAGACAAGACAAGATGAACAAATTAGCTAGACACAAGCCGAGTTCAAGAGCATCGATAGCAGCTTCGATGGCCTCGAAATACAAATGCATGCATTGCAACACAACTTTGGCCATCAAAATGAAGCTCTCCAACTTTCCGTTGTCGAAACAAATGACAGGCTTCGCCTCCTCATGAACGGAATGACAAATAACACAAGACCGCGCTCGCGCGCATCAAGCTCTTCAAGATCGTCGCGTCACCGTTCTCCTCTTCATCAATATCCTCATCCAAGTGCTCCAAGACGCATTGACGCCCCCGTGGTGGAAGATGGAAGCACTTCACACTATGTACCTTCCCCATAGCACGCCACAACGTCAAGCTATGATGGTGATTTCTCCTCAAGACCGCAAGAAAGGTGCGAAGGACACCATCATCACGCAAGGGCACTAGTGATCCAACAAGACCAACCACAAGTGGAACCTCGAGTACAACCTCAAGTCCAGCGACACATAGTCGATTCCACAAGTGATGACTTCAACTTGGAGGATCAAGCTCTCCATCACCGTCATGAACGTCCACATCGACACCATGGTCATCATGAGGCGCCTCCTCCACCACATCAATACATGGAGTGTCAAATTATACATGTTGAGAGACGCCCACCACTTCATGAGGCTCAAGACCATGATCTTTGTCGTGAGGCCCAAGTGCCTAACCCACAACACCAACCGAGGAACGCGCCTCCTCTTCGTCCACAACCGCGTCAAGAGGCTCCACATCCTCAACAACCTCGTGAGGCCCAACCGCCTCATCCTCATCATCAACCGTGCTAAGATCAAGAGCAAGCTACTCAACAACATCGCGAGAACTGAGTTAAACCTCTCCAAAATGAGACTCCTCAACCGCAAGGATGCCAAGCTCGTCACATTGATTGCATGGAAGATGAAGACCGTCACCATCATGGCAACCACCGCCACCATGACCGCAATGAGGAAGAAACCTTCAACAAGCTCAAGTTCACAATGCCCAAGTTCACCGGTTCAAATGATCCCGAAGAATACCTATCATGGGCACTCAAGGTCGACAAGATCTTTCGAATGCACAACTATAGTGATGAGAAGATGGTCGCCATGTCTTCGCTTGAGTTTGACAATTATGCCAACCTTTGGTGGGAACAAGTTCAAGTTGCTCGTGAAACAAGAGAAGAGCCTCCAATCACAACTTGGCATGACATGAAGGCTCATATGATATCCTGATTTGTTCCTACGCATTACACGCATGACCTCTTCAACAAGCTACAATCTCTTAGTCAAGGAACAAAGACCATGGAAGAGTACTTCAAGAAAATGGTACTCAACATGATCTGCACCAACATTGATGAGCATGAGGAGCAAACAATGGCACGTTTCCTCATCGTCTTGAACCATCCAATCAAGCGCATCGTTGAGTTTCAAAAATACAATGACATGGTTGAGCTTGTGCACACCACAACAGAAGCCGAGCGTCAAGTATAAGGGGACATAAAATACAACAAGCCCAAGACGTACTTCACCGACAAGAAAGCTTCAACCACATACCAATAACCTTCAATGGAAGCTCCTCAAGTACCTCCAAGCCTTCCTTCAAGCCAACACTTCCTCAAGGAAAACCGCCCACAACTGGCAAAAATACAAAGGATGACCCGCCATTGGACAACGAATGCTACAAGTGTGGAGGTAAAGGACACAAGGCGACAACTTGTGGAAACAAGAAAGTATTGTTCATCCATGACAATGGCGACAAAGAGTACTTGAGTGAAAATGAATTCGATGCAAGAGTCAAATAATCAATGATAAGGCAACGTGTGGGAGATGACCAAGAGCTCCTCATGTGCGAACATGACGCAAGTCCATCGCTTGGCGTCACAAGGATCTTAACCACTCAAGCACAAGAGCATGACGATCAATGATCCAATATCTTCCAAACCCATGCCGACATCGATGGGAAATCTATCGAAGTGATCATCGATGGAGGCAGTTGCCACAACCTTGCAAGCACCGAGTTATGTGAGAAGCTCAACCTCACCCTCTATCCTCACAAGCACCCCTACCATGTCCAATGGCTAAGTGACAAAAGGTCCGCGAAGATCAAACACACTATCTCAGTAACATTCTCTATTGGCCCATACAAAGACACGGTGGAGTGTGATGTAGTCCCTGAAGGAAATATGCCCTGAGAGGCAAAATAAAGTTGTTATTATGTATTCCTTATATATGATAGATGTTTATTTTGCATGCTAGAATTGTATTGATTAGAAACATCAATACATGTGTGTTTAATAAACAGAAAGGGTTCCTAGTTATGCCTCTCTTATAGACTAGCTTGTTGATTAACAAGATGATCAAGGTTTCCTAATCATGGACATTGGATGTTGTTAATAACAAGGTCACACCATTGGTGGAATGATGTGATGAACATTCATCCGAAGTATAGCATTATGATCAAGTCACTATGTTTATATTGCTATAACATCATACGAAGTAATCTTTATCCTTAGACCATGAGATCATGTTAATTGCTAACACCTGAAGAGTATCTTGATAACATCAAACGTCACACCGTAACAGCGTGACTATAAAGATGGGTTCAGTGCTATGAAGGTGTTATGTTGAGGCTCATGGATCAAGTGTGGAATTTTTCAATCCCGATTACGGATAGATATACTCTGGGCCCTCTTGGTGATATCACATTGAGATAGCTTGCAAGCAAGTGATGTGATCACTAGAATCTTATATCACGGGAACAAGAAAAGAGTGCATGTCGGTAACGAGATCAAACTAGGTATTTGGATACCGATGATCGAATCTCGGACATGTATTATATCATTAGACAAAGGGATTAAATTACAAGCGTTAAAGGTTCTCACGATCACAGAAGTCATCATTGAATATGCGGAAGTCGATGGATCTCGTGTCCGCTTCTGACTATTGATCTGAGAGGAGTCTCAATCATGTCTGCATTATTCGCGAACCGTATGGTGACACACTTAAGAGTTACCGGACACCATTTTGGAGCACATATGTTTTAGACGAAAGAATTGCAAAGTGCAGGAATTGTTTCGATAGAAACCGGAAATTGTTTCTGGTGAAATTGCAGAAAGTGGTTATGCATGTGATATTGAAATATTGCAAGGGGCTATATGTGAATGTTTGTTAATTAAAGTAATTAACAAAATTCTGAATAAATTTAATAAAAGAGTTTTATTAAATGAGAGAGCATTAAACTTGGAGAATTTTAATGCATTTAAAGTAGGGACTTTAAAGGGGGATGTGAAGAGGCATTTTAATGTGGAGGGGTTACCACCACATGAATGGGGGAGGTGAGGGGTCACCCCCCATGCGCCAACCATGGAGAGAGGGGGTACCCCCCTCCTCCTATAAAAGGCCACCCTCTTCCTCCTTCTTCCTCACACCTCCTTGTGAAGGATCTCTATCCCCCTCTAGAATTATTCCCCCATGGTCTCGGATTAGCGAGATACATGTTCCCGGTGGCATTTCGTCTAGAAGGAGTTCGCTTCCATTTGGATCGCTGGAGCGAGGAGGTGGAGGTTGTCCGGTGGCTTGAACGTGTGTGCGGGTACGGATGCGCTGCTGAGTTGCGGTGCTCGGACTTCCTCACGATCTTGAGATCGGCAAGTGTACGACTACATCAACCACAAGTTCCTACTCGTTAACAAAACTCGTTGTCTTCGAGGGTAAGTTCTCGATGGATGTATGTCTATCCGTTTGTTTGTACCTACTAGATAGATCTTGGCGTGTAGTTCTCATCGTAGGAAATTTTTTGTTTTCTATGCTGCGGACCCAACAGTGGTATCAAAGCCTGATCTATGCGTAGGTGCTTAGCACGGGTAGTACACATATGTTTATATGTGGGCGATGATGATCATGTTATTGCATCTTCTATGTATTTTGGATATTGGTGGCATAGTGGGATGAAGCGGCCCGGGCCAACCTTACATGTCATCGTACATGAGACCGGTTCCACGACTGACATGCAACTTGTTTTGCATAAGTGGCTGGCGGGTGTCTGTCTCTCCTACTATAGTCAATATCTGATTTACAACGAGTTGCTAATAACTTGGTTATCCTTGTTGTGGTTCATGTTCGTAGGTGAGAACGGTTCTATCTCCGAAAGCCCTAAGCCACGTAAAACTTGCAATTGATAAATTAGAGGCGTCTAGTTTAGATTGTTGCTGGGCTAGTGTATTGATATGGTATTGTTGTAAGTAGATGTCTGATAGATACTCTTACAACACATTCAATGTGTAAGTTCCATAGACCTTGGCCTTACACACAAAGGAATGATAGAGATCATACCACGATGCAAATGATAGAGATCAAATGCATGGACCATATCATCTCACTTTACACATTAGATGTTAGCATCTTATACTACTAGTTTGGCGCTTTTGGTAGCATTGTAAGATGATCCCTCATTCAGATATCAAGATAAAATGTGTTCTTCCTTGAGTATGCACCATTCTATGGATCGTGTTTCGAGACATCATGTGATGATCGGGTGTACTCGACTCTACGCTTTCATACAACGGGTGTAAGACAGTTTTACACACGCGAGTACTAAGGTTCTTACTTGGCGAGCCTAGCATGTACATACATGGCCTCGGAACACGGACCGAAAGGTTAAGCATGAGTTATATAGTTGATATGATGCCCATATAGATGCTCGCCTTTGAAGCTACACCGACTCACGTGATGATCAGACTTGGTGTAATGGATTTGGTTCATGTAATCACCAAAAGGACACGAGGGATGTCGTTTTTGAGTGGGAGTTCATTAGTAATTTGGATTAGTTGAACTCAATCTATCATAAACTTAGTCTAAATAAACTCTACAAATTCTGTTGTAGATGGCACCACCTGCTTTTAATTTCAATGTGTTCATGGAGAAAGAAAACTTGCTGCGAATGGTAGCAACTTCACCAACTGGGCTATGAATTTGAGGATTCTCCTCACTGCTGCACAAAAGCAATATGTGCTAGATGCGCTAGGCCCACCAGCTCTCGATGCCTGACGAGGAAAAGAATGTCTATGTGACTCGTCAGGAGGACCACAACTTAGTTCATTGCGGCATACTGTATGGGCTAGAGCTAGAACTTCGAAAGCGTTTCAAAAATGGCAATGCCTTTGATACCATGGGAGAATAGAAAATGATTTTCGATAACCATGCTGCCGTAGAGAGTTATAATGCTACTGAAAAGTTCTTTAGCTGCATGATGGAGGAGAACAGCTCCGTTAGTGAGCATGTACTCAAAATGTCTGGGTACGCCGATAAGCTTGTGTCCTTGGGAATAACGATTCCCATTGACTTGGGCATACATCGTATTCTCCAATCTCTGCCACCTAGCTACAAGAGCTTCGTGATGAACTATAATATGCAGGGCATGAAGAAGACTCTTCCCGAGCTTCTGTTAATGCTTAAGGCTATGAAGTGGAGATTAGGAAAGAACATCAAGTGTTGATGATCAATAGGACCACCGGTTTCAAGAAGGACAAGAAAGGCAAGCACAAGGGAAAAAAGGGTGGCAAATCTGTTGCCGCACCTGAAAAGAAACCCCGATCTGGCCCTAAGTCGAAAAGTGTGCTACTATTGCAAGGGGAGCCATTAGGCATAATCGCCCCAAGTATTTGGCGGACAAGAAGTCCGGCAAGGCAAACAAAGGTAAATATGATATACATGTTATTGATGTGTACTTGACTAGTACTCGCAGTAGCACCTGGGTATTTGATACGGGATCAGTTGCTAATATATGTAACTCAATTCAGGGGCTGCGAAACAAGCGACAACTAGCAAGGGATGAGGTCACAATGCGGGTCGGCAATGGATCAAGAGTTGATGTGATCGCCATCGGAACGTTGCCTCTCCATATGCCATCGGGATTAGTTATAAACCTGAATAATTGTTATTTGGTGCCTGCACTTAGCATGAACATTGTATCTGGATCGTGTTTGATGCAAAGTGGTTATTCGTTTAAATCTGAAAACAATGGTTGTTCGATTTATATGGATAATATCTTTTATGGTCATGCACCTATGTTGAATGGTTTATTTCGGATGGATCTCGATAGTAATATTACGCACATTCATAATGTTAATGCTAAAAAGATTAAACTTGATGATGATATATCTGCATATATGTGGCACTGCCGTCTAGGTCATATTGGCGTTAAACGCATGAAGAAACTCCATTCTGATGGACTTTTGGAATCACTTGATTTTGAATCATTTGATACATGTGAGCCATGCCTTATGGGCAAGATGACTAGAACGTTGTTTTCCGGTTCAATGGAACGGGCGGCAGATTTATTGGAAATCATACATACTGATGTGGGTGGACCAGTGAGTGTGTCGGCGCGAGGTGGATATCGTTATTTTGTTACTTTAACAGATGATTTGAGTAGATACGGGTATATCTATTTGATGAAACACAAGTTTGAAACTTTTGAAAAGTTCAAGGAATTTCAGAATGAAGTGGAAAATCATCGTAATAGAAAGATCAAATTTCTATGGTCTGACCGTGGAGGAGAGTATCTAAGTTACGAGTTTAGCACACACATGAAAGAGTGTGGAATAGTTTCACAACTCACGCCTGCCGGAACACCACAATGTAATGGTGTGTCGGAACGTCGTAATCATACTTTATTGGATATGGTTCGATCTATGATGTCTCTGACTGACTTGCCATTGTCATTTTGGGGTTATGCACTGGAAACAACTGCATTCACTTTAAATCGGGCACCATCTAAATCCGTTGAAACGACACCGTATGAATTATGGTTTGGAAACAAACCTAAGCTTTCATTTCTTAAAGTCTGGGGATGCGATGTTTATGTGAAGAAACTTCAGCCGGATAAACTCGAACCCAAAGCGGAAAAATGCGTCTTCATAGGATACCCTAAGGAAACGATTGGGTATACCTTCTATCATAGATCCGAGGGCAAGGTTTTTGTTGCCAAGAGTGGATCCTTTCTTGAGAAGGATTTTCTCGTGAAAGGTGTGAGTAGTCGGAAGGTAGAACTCGAAGAGGTTATTGAACCTTCTCTTCATGAAATGGCGAGTAGCACAGCACCGGAAGTTGTTTCGGAGTTGACTTCACCTAATGAAGAGAGAGCTAATGATATTGATCATGAAACTCCGGAAGAGGACACTACCGAACCTCGCAGGTCAAGCAGGACACGTGCAGCTCCTGAACTGTACGGCAATCCTATTGTGAATTTCATGGTTGATGAAATGGATGACCCTGCAACGTATGAAGAAGCGATGATGAGCCTGTATTCCAACAAATGGCTAGAAGCCATGAAATCCGAAATGGAATCCATGTACGAGAACCAAGTTTGGACCTTGGTGGACTTACCTCACGATCGAAAGGCCGTTGAGAATAAATGGATTTTCAAAAGAAAAACTGATGCTGATGATAATGTGACCATCTATAAGGCTCGACTTGTCGCAAAGGGGTTTCGACAAATTCAAGGAGTTGACTACGATGAGATATTCTCTCCCGTAGCGATGCTTAGGTCAGTTAGGATTATGTTAGCAATTGCTACATATTTCGATTATGAAATATGGCAGATGGATGTCAAAACTGCGTTCCTCGATGGTAATATTTAAGAAGAGTTGTATATGATACAACCTAAGGATTTTGTCGATCTTAAGGATGCTAATAAGGTATGCAAACTTCAGCAATCCATCTATGGACTGAAGCAAGCATCCCGGAGTTGGAATCTCCGCTTTGATGAGGTGATCAAAGAGTTTGGATTTGTCCAAACTTATGGAGAGGCTTGTATTTACAAGAAAGTGAGTGGGAGCAATGTGGCATTTCTGATATTATATGTGGATGACATATTATTGATTGGAAATAATATAGATCTTTTAAACAGTGTTACAAGTTATCTAAACAGCAAATTTTCGATGAAAGACCTTGGTGAAGCGTCATATATATTAGGCATTAAAATCTATAGAGATAGATCAAAGCGCCTAATTGGGCTATCGCAGAGTACATACCTTGATAAGATATTAAAGAAGTTTAATATGGACGGAAGTAAGAAGGGGTTCTTACCTATGTTGCAAGGCAAGCCATTGAGTAAGACTCAAAGTCCGGCTACGGCGGAAGAAAGAGAGATGATGGCTCTATTATGTATGCCATGCTATGTACAAGACCGGATGTGGCACATGCTATTAGTTTGACTAGTAGGTACCAATATGATCCAGGTTCGGAACACTGGATAGCGGTCAAGAACATCCTCAAGTACTTGAGAAGAACTAGGGATATGTTTCTTATATACGGAGGTGAAGAAGAGCTAGTCGCTAAGTGTTATGTCCATGCTAGCTTTGACACCGATCCGGATGACTCTAAGTCTCAATCCGGATACGTATTTCTCTTGAACGGAGCAGCAGTTAGTTGGAGGAGTTCCAAACAACCTGTGGTGGCTGGATCAACGTCGGAGGCGGAATATGTTGCTGCTTCAGAAGCGGCACAGGAAGCAGTTTGGATGAAAGAGTTCATTACGGAACTAGGTGTGGTTCGTAGTGCATTGGACCCAATGGTGATCTATTGTGACAACAATGGAGCCATAGCCAACCCAAAGGAACCGAGGTCTCACAAGAATTCCAAGCATATTAAGCGCCGGTTTCACTCCATCCGTGAGCATGTGAAGGATGGAGATATAAAGATTTGTAAAGTACACACGGACCTAAATGTAGCAGATCCGTTGACTAAATCTCTCCCTAGGGCAAAACATGATCAACACCAAAACTCCATGGGTTTTAGATTGATCACTATGTGAACTAGATTATTGTCTCTAGTGCAAGTGGGAGACTGAAGGAAATATGCCCTGAGAGGCAATAATAAAGTTGTTATTATGTATTCCTTATATATGATAGATGTTTATTTTGCATGCTAGAATTGTATTGATCGGAAACATCAATACATGTGTGTTTAATAAACAAAAAGGGTTCCTAGTTATGCCTCTCTTATAGACTAGCTTGTTGATTAACAAGATGATCAAGGTTTCCTGATCATGGACATTGGATGTTGTTAATAACAAGGTCACACCATTGGTGGAATGATGTGATGAACATTCATCCGAAGTATAGCATTATGATCAAGTCACTATGTTTATATTTCTATAACATCATACGAAGTAATCTTTATCCTTAGACCATGAGATCATGTTAATTGCTAACACCTAAAGAGTATCTTGATAACATCAAACGTCACACCGTAACAGGGTGACTATAAAGATGGGTTCAGTGCTATGAAGGTGTTATGTTGAGGCTCATGGATCAAGAGTGGAATTTGTCAATCCCGATGACGGATAGATATACCCTGGGCCCTCTCGGTGATATCACATTGAGATAGCTTGCAAGCAAGTGATGTGATCACTAGAATGTTATATCACGGGAACAAGAAAAGAGTGCATGTCGGTAACGAGATCAAACTAGGTATTTGGATACCGATGATTGAATCTCGGACATGTATTATATCATGAGACAAAGGGATTAAATTACAAGCGTTAAAGGTTCTCACGATCACAGAAGTCATCGTTGAGTATGCAGGGAGTCAGTATGGATCTCCAGGTCCCGCTTCTGACTATTGATCTGAGAGGAGTCTCAATCATGTCTGCATTATTCGTGAACCATAGGGTGACACACTTAAGAGTTACCAGACACCATTTTGGAGCACATATGTTTTAGACGAAAGAATTGCAAAGCGCATGAATTGTTTCGATAGAAACCGGAAATTGTTTCGGGTGAAATTGCAGAAAGTGGTTCTGCATGTGATATTGAAATATTGCAAGGGGATATATGTGAATGTTTTTTAATTAAATTAATTAACAAAATTCTGGATAAATTTAATAAAAGAGTTTTATTAAATGAGAGAGCATTAAACTTGGAGAATTTTAATGCATTTAAAGTAGGTACTTTAAAGGGGAATGTGAAGAGGCATTTTAATGTGGAGGGGTTACCACCACATGAATGGGGGGGGGGTGAGGGTTCACCCCCATGCGCCAGTCATGGAGAGAGGGGGTACCCCTCCTCCTATAAAAGGCCACCCTCTTCCTCCTTCTTCCTCACACCTCCTTGTGAAGGATCTCTCTCCCCCTCTAGAATTATTCCCCCATGGTCTCGGATTAGCGAGATACATGTTCCCGGTGACATTTCGTCTAGAAGGAGTTCGCTTCCATGGATCGCTGGGCGAGGAGGTGGAGGTTGTCCGGTGGCTTGAACGTGTGTGCAGTATGGATGCAATCGCTGAGTTGCTTTCGGACTTCCTCACGATCTTGAGATCGGCAAGTGTACGACTACATCAACCACAAGTTCCTACTCGTTAACAAAACTCGTTGTCTTCGACGGTAAGTTCTTGTTGGATGTATGTCCACCCGTTGCTTTGTACCTAGTAGATAGATCTTGGCGTGTAGTTCTCATCGTAGGAAATTTTTTGTTTTCTATGCTGCGGACCCAACAGTCCCAATGAAGGTTTGGCACATGTTTCTTGGTTGACCATGGCAGTTTGACAAAGGTGCTCTACATGATGGTCGCACAAATGTATATGCCTTCAAGTGGCTTAATAAGACATGTGTTTTGCAACCGATGATTCCTAGCCGAATAATTGCAGATAATGCAAAGGCTTTAGCGAGGGAGCAAACCACAACACCATATTGTGAGAAGAGTGGTGTGCGAGAGAACCACCATATAGTGAGTGAGAGACACAAGCCTAACTCGAGTGAAAAAATAAAGAGTGTTCTTATTGCCACAAAAAGTGAGATGAGAGTTGTGAGGAATAACCCATCCATCTTGCACTTTGTCCTTGTTTGCAAGGGACTAGAGCAAGGAACTAATGACTTGACAAATATGCCTCCCTCTTTGATGGCTAATTTGCAGGAATTCAAGGATGTGTTTCCCAAAGAGCTACCTCATGGACTTCGTCCTCTTCATGGAATCGAGCATCACATTGACCTCATACCCGGCGCACCTCTTCAAAACCGCGTTGCCTACTGCGTGAACCCGGAGGAGACGAAAGAGATAGAACGCCAAATCAACCAACGCGTCTCCAAAGGTTTGATCCAAGTAAGCACTAGTCCAAGAGCGGTACCCGTGATTATCGTGCCTGGAATGGATGATACGTTGTAGTTATGCATGGACTACCATCCTATTGAGGGTGAACTCTTTGGCGGCCCGATCTTCACGGATCTCGTGGTCAAATCGATGGGAAAGCGAGGGGAAAGGGGGAAGGTAGCGGAAGTGTACGCACACCTCGCGAAGAACACGATGAACACACGTAAAAATCACATGATACAAGGCCGATTGTTCCCGCCGGTGGCCACTGGTCTGATAGAATCCTCGCAAGGAAAGATCGCACAAGCAGAGAGGGAAGAACACCTTGGAGAGGGTCTTGACGTCTTGGCAAAGGGCACCGATGCCAAGGCCTTATACAACAAGGGAGGCACGATGCAAACTCTAACGAGGTGGTGACAATAGTCGGTCCCCTTGACCAAGGGGATGAGGAAAAACTAGAGATTCCACAAAGGGGGTGTCTTTAGTCTATCATATATGCCTCCGGGATACATGAGGGGTGGGGGCTCTATTTATAGGCCAGCCACTAGAATGGGGGTAATTTAGGCAAAAAGGTAAGTAAAGGGAATATTCTAGGGCATCAAACCTAGATCCGCACGTAGACGGGCATTCAGGAGATAAGTCCGGCGACGCTGGATCTGGCTTCTGGCGGTCGCCGATATTTCCGGTCGGCGCTGAAGTGGCATACAGAACCGTAGTTCGACAGTAGGTTCGATGCGTCGGTTCGTGCACTGAAATTTCCAGCGGTGGGTCTGGCGGCGCCGGAAGCTTCGCCGGTTTGGCTCTGCCTCTTGCGGTCTCCTCTTCCAAGCCTCTGTCTTGTCAGGCATGAGTCCTCGCGCTTCCTCCCTTGTCTTCGTGCTTGTCAGTGTGATCCTATCATGGTCATAGGATGGAGTATGAAGTAGTATACCATTCAAGAAGGTAGGATGTGGGCTCGCATAGAGGAACGGATTCACCTTTGGAGTCCATGGCGACTTGGCATAAGTTGGAGACCTTGATGTGGTAACGACCATAGGTCAGACTACATCAGCTCCCCCTTCAAAAAAAGTTGTCCTCGATTCTACATGCTCATCACAAAGTAGGAGAAGTGGATAGATGTTCTTGATCCTGGGGTTCACCATATAGTCGTCCTCGAGAATGTTGACTTGACAACACTTCAATGTTCCTTCACCTTCCATGAAGCCTAAGCTCACAACAAAAGCAAAGCAACACTCAAAGAGTAGCCAATTCATGAAGATTCTAGCATGAGTCCTCAAGTAGAAGGAAGTCACCTTATGGTGTGGAGATGGTCGATGAAGGGCGTCCATAGGCAACTCTCCACGGTTCGTCGTGTCAACTTATGGTCCATAGGGGTTGACGCATATGCAATTGTACTTGGGGGATGCTCTCTAGAGCTCTTTTTGTCAACTCGTGCTCAACCGAGGTTGACATGATCGTGCGGGCACCTACACACATCATAGATAAAAGGAAGAACGTGTGTGCATGGTAGAGAAATACATCATCCATCATGACCTATCTCTTTCTTGTGCACATCACCATTAATGTCAATCAAGTGTAAAATAGATGCATGGTGAGTATGCAAGTGGGGAACATGCTATCATGGCAATAATCAAAATCTCCAAAATTTGAGAAAGCTATGGGGGCCATCTCAATAGAAACCATATGAGAATTATTGTTGCAAGAAAAGCAAGTGGAAGAGCAAGTATTCATCTTATTGCGAGCAACGGGAGAAATTGAATAATTTCACATGCTCAACATTATGCAAAGGCAAAGTATCGCATGGAAACGTGAATGAATCATATGTGATATCACAAACATCATCCATAGCATGCCAATCATCACTAGTCATTATGTCCACTAGTGGGATCATGACATCACCAACACCCTTATTTTTACCTTGTTCATACCTCTCATGTGATGTGGATGTTGTAGTAGTAGTGGCCTCCATGTGGGTGACTTCTCTTCTTGATATAGCCATGGCGTAGCATCATCTTAAAGCACCATGTACATGATATGGGGTGGCCTGATCTTCTCAGCAAGAACCTGTCGATGATGATGGTGGATGATAGATAACTAGCGTGTAGCTATGATCTCTCCCGCTCGAACCCTGATGCCAATGCAATGGCTCTCGAACCCTGTGGGATATTCACAACACTAAGCTCTTGCGCACACAGCTATCGACCATGAATGGTAGTTTGCAATCTACTAATTCCCAGTGGAACAATAGATCACACGCAATTGCAGTTGGTAAAATCGATCACAAGTAATTCTAGAGGTTCTATGAAAGAAACAACTCTAAAATATTTTAACGTGGTCTAAACCTAACTTTGTGTGGCGCCCCAACTATTTAAGGACTAAGGGGGAAGCGGCCAATACTAGGAAATAGTGGTTCGAGTCAACCTAGACTAGGATACAACCGACCCAAGGTGGGGTGGCTCAAGGCGCGCAGGCCTACTCTGTCGTGGCAGAGTTGGACCCGATTTCTATGTCGCTGCAGCCTGCCGTGGTAGAGTTTGGCTCGGTTTTCATGCCGCGGAAGCCTATCATGGCAGAAAACTACGTGGTTTCTCTGCCGCGGCAGAGATCCCTCGACCATGTGTTGATCTTCTCGTGGGGTGCTCCTTGCGCTTCCTCCCTCTCCTCCCTCACACATTCTTCAGTGATCAACACGCCATGTTCCTTTAGCTCCTCGCTCCGTGCTACGCCTTCTTCTCCCAAGTACCTGATCATACAATAATTCAAAGACTTAGGTAGTATAAAATTCTCATTAACTAAAATATCAGGTTCATTAAGAAACAAGTTCACCTGTTGTTCTAGTAGCTTAGCACGAGCTCTTGTAATTGGTCCAATCCTTATCTCATTGGATTGATCCTTTTTTGCAGCAGGTGGAACATCATCACTAGTAATTGGGGTAGGTGTAATTGTAGGGATGTCCTCATCATCTCCCCCTTCAAAAGGCGTCGACCTCGACGCTCCAAGGTCTTCTCCATCATATGGTGATAAATCAACAACGTTGAAGCTGTTGCTAACTCCACCAAACTCCTCAATAGGTATATCAATCGAGTAGGCATTATCATTAATCTTGGCTATCACCTTGTAAGGACCTATCCTTGCATAGATGCACCCATACCATGTCGCCAGGTTTGAACAGCAATTCCTTCCTTGCTTGATTCCTTGCAGCAGCAATGTTCTTGCCTTTCTTCTCAATAGCCTCTTGAGTCTTATCATGAATCTTCTTCACATATTCAGCACATTTTGATGCCTCCATATCAACTCTCTCATGCAACGGTAGAGGCAACAAATCAAGTGGTGTCAATGGCTTTAAACCATAGACCACCTCAAAAGGACAAAGCTGAGTAGTCGAATGCACAACCCTGTTGTATGTAAACTCAACATGTGACAAGCACTCTTCCACTCCCGTAGATTCTTATTTATCATAATCCTCAACAACTGTGACAATGTTCGATTCACCACTTCCGTTTGACCATCTGTTTGGGGATGACATGTAGTACTGAATAGCAGCTTCGTTCCCAGCTTCCCCCATCAGGTCTTCCAAAAGTTGCTCATGAACTTCAGATCATGGTCAGAAACAATCGTCTTGGGTACTCCATGTAATCTCATGATGTCCCTGAAAAACAGGTTAGCAACATGCGACGCATCGTCGCTTTTGTGGCAGGCAATAAAATGAGCCATGTTAGAGAACCTATCCACTACCACAAATATAGAATCATGACCTCTCTGAGTTTTAGGTCGACCTAGCACAAAATCGATACTAATGTCTTCCCATGGTGTAGTAGGTGCAGAGAGAGGTGTATGCAAACCATGAGGCTTCAACTTTGATTTGGATTCATGGCATGTAATGCAACGGGTCACAAATCTATACACATCACGCCTCATCTTGGGCCCACAAAAATGATCAGTTAGCATGAGCAATGTCTTCTCACGCCCAAAGTGACCCATCAAACCACTAGCATGTGATTCCTGCACTAAGAATAAACACAACGACGAATCTGGAATACATAGTTTGTTAGCTCGAAACAAATAGCCATCATGTATATGATACTTATCCCATGCGTTTCGAAGAGCACACAAACGATATGGTTCAGCAAAATCATGGTCAGTTGCATAAAGTGCACAAATACTTTATAATCCAGGAATTTTAACATCAAGATTGGTTAATAGCATGTTTTTCCTAGACAAAGCATCAGCAATTAAATTCTATTTTCCCTTCTTATACTTAATGATGTAAGGAAAAGACTCAATAAACTCAACCCATTTAGCTAATCTCCGATGCAAGTTTGATTGAACTTTCAAATACTTCAATGCTTCATGATCAGAATGTATGATAAATCCTCTTGGCCACAAATATTGTTGCCAAACTTCAAGTACTCTAACAAGTGCATACAATTCTTTATCATAAATAGGATAATTCAATCTAACACTAGTAAGTTTCTCAGAAAAATATGCTATAGGGCGACCCTCTTGCATCAAAATTCCACCAATACCTATACTACTAGCATCACATTCAACTTAAAATTGCTTCGAAAAATCAGGTAATGCAAGTAATGGTGCAGAAGTAAGCAAATGTTTCAATGTGTCAAATGCAACATCTTGGGATGCGCCCCATACAAATGGCACACCTTTCTTAGTCAAATCATTCAATGGTGCAGCAATAGTGCTAAAATCATTCACAAAGCGCCTATAGAAACCAGCTAAGCCATGGAAACTACACACTTGACTCACATTCATTGGAATAGGCCAATTCTGAATTGATTCAATTTTAGATTGATCTACTTCTACCTCGTGCTTAGATACAACAAATCCCAGAAATATGACCTTATCTTTTCCAAATGTGCACTTCTCAAGATTAGCATAGATTTTATTATCATGCAACACTTACAAAACTTGTCGGATATGATTACAATGTTCAGTTTCGTTGTGGCTATAGATAAGTATATCATCAAAATAAACAACCACAAAATGACCAATAAAATCTCTCAAAACATGATTCATTAATCTCATGAATGTACTAGGTGCATTAGTAAGACCAAACGGCATAACTAACCACTCATACAAACCAAATTTCATTTTGAAAACAGTTTTCCACTCATCCCCTTCTTTCATCCTAATTTGATGATAACCACTACGCAAATCAATCTTAGAGAAAATAGCAGCACCACTCAATTCATCTAGCATATCCTCTAAGCGTGGAATAGGATGACGATATTGAATAGTGATGTTATTAATAGCTCTACAATCTACACACATGCGCCATGTACCATCTTTCTTAGTCACTAAAATAATAGGAACAACACAAGGGCTAAGAAAGACACGAATGTACCCTTTATCCAGCAACGCCTATAATTGTTTCTGTATCTCCTTTGTTTCTTCGGGATTGGTCCTATAGGGTGCACGGTTGGGTAATGTGGCGCCAGGGATCTAGTCAATTTGATGCTCAATGCCACGCAATGGAGGCAATCCTGCGGGTACATCTTCTGGAAACACATCACCAAAATCCTGCAAAATAGAAGAGACACCAAGAGAAATAGGGGTCATGTCATTAGAAACCAATACCTCGCCCTTATACATGAGCACAAGCAGCATGGCTGTAGGATCCTCATGAAATTCTCTCATATCCTCCTTGGTGGCTAATATTAGAAGATTAGGCACTCTCTCACTTTTTGTTATATCACTCTTTTTAGGCTCTATTACATCATGAACAGCTGCAACACTATCTCGCCGATCTATAGAGTCATCCTTCAAGTTCACTTCGATTTTCGGACGAGAATCATTCACAATGCCTTATGGTGTCATTGGCTGCATAGTAATCTTCTTGCCCTTGAATTCCAAGCGATACGTATTGGCACGGCCATTGTGTTGCACATGGCGATCATAAAGCCAAGGCCGACCCAATAATAGATGGCAAACATTCATATGAACCACATCAAAGTCAATAGAATCCTTGTATGGCCCTATTTGAAAATTCACACGTACCATATGATTTACCTTCGTCTCATTATTGTCGCTCAACCATTGTATGTAGTATGGCTTGGGATGAGGTAAATAAGTCAAATTCAGCTTGGCACATAACTCCTTACTTGCAAGATTTCTGCAGCTACCTTCATCAATAATTACCTTGCAAGCTTTGTTAGGTCCAACTAGAGCTTTTGTTTGGAACAAGTTGCAACGCTGAGAATCATCAATGGGTTGCACACTAAGTATGCGTGGAGACACCACACTAGTTGGTGCACGCTCAAGAAAGGCATTAGTATCTTCCTCGCTGTCATAATCATCATCACCATCAACTTCATCTCCACTCTCATACTCACCTTGTTCATTGACAAACATCACCTTGCAGTTTGGACAATCTCTCTTGTAGTGTCCTCTATCTCCACAAGTATGGCACTCCATATCGCGAGTACGCGCAGTTGACATATTGGAAACCGAGCTAGCAGTAGGAGCAGCGAGCTTCCGAGCATTGGAACCAAAAGAAGACGTAGGTGTAGGTTTGGCTGATGGTGAAGGGTGGCTAGCAGCCGCTGCAGGAGGCGCCATAGGAGGCGGTGTAGATCGGGCCGCAAAACGGCTGGTAGACGAAAACCTTGCACGTGACATAGCCTCCTCAGCTAGTTGTGATTCGGCCTCTCTAGCATGGTGCAATAGTTCATTCATAGTTTCGTACTTGTGATGACAAACAATGCTCTTAATTTGGAGCTTCAAATTGTTCAGAAAGCGCTGCATAGTCATCTCAAGGGATAAACGAACTCTAGCACGTTGCATAAGCATCTCCATCTCCATTTAGTACTCATCAACTGACATGGTTCCCTGCCTTAATTGTGTCAACTTGTCAAAAACTCATCGCAAGTAGTTGGAGGGTACAAAATGATCCTTCATAATGCGCTTCATCTCACGCCAATCCATGATAGGAAGTTCATTGTCGTCCCTTCTATTCTACACAATAGCATCCCACCATCGTAAAGCATATCCACCAAATTCTGACGCTGCAAGCTTGACCTTCTTGTCTTCTAGATAGTCAAACAAATGCTAGATCTTCTCAATCTTCAACTCCCAAGTGAGATAATCTTCAGGATCAAGTGAGTCATTAAATGAGGGAATTGAAAATTTGAGCTTGCCCAAACCATCATCAGCAGCTTGTTTCGAAACACGTTGAGCACGTCCCAAAGGAGCAAAACCACGGGCATAAGCAGGGGCAGCAGCAGGTGTAGGGGGATTGGCACACCCCCTGCCACGATGTGGGGAAGCATCATCCGCACTACCCTCATCATTGTCTTCAAAAACATCATAGGGTTGGTATCCCTGCCGTTGCTGAATTTCTACTGTTAAGGCATCAAGGGAACACTGCAAAGTTGCGACATTGGTATTGATTATTATCACTTGTGTTTGAATATTAGTGACTGCGCCAGTATTCTGATCCACTACCATTTGCACGTCCTAGATATTCTTGCCAATGCCCTCTGTGGTGATTGTAAACACGCGCATCAAGTGAGATTTCAACCCCTCATATTCGTGCCAATTAACAAGTTCCTCATCCTTCTTTTTCTGTGACACAACATCATCATTACTAAAGACATGATTAGTAGGTTAGTGCAAAAATCAAAATCTGTTTGGTGGAAACACTCACAACTTACTCACAACTGACAAGAAAGAAGATCTTACCGTTCCAAAGTGAATAGAGATGCTTTACCAAACGAAATGAAAGACTTATGCACTGATGTGATGAAGTGAATATCAAGGGTATAGAGAATGATCACATGGCACACATGTTATTTAAAGTGGAGCTCTAGGTATGGTATCCTAAATACACCGCAAACAAGTCCTAGTGCTGATCGTACAAAACCCAAGAAACACACATGTGGAGAAAAATGTGGCAATGCAACTATGAAGGGTGTTGCACTACGCTCGAGAGACACTAGCAAAGCTCAAAGTAAACATGCACAAGATTGCTCAATCTACCGGTGCACAAAGATATCACTAGGCCTCTTGCTCAATTCTCCTTTTCTTTCTTTTTCTTTTGTATAGCTTCTTTCTCTTTTTGCTATATGCTTTTTCTTTTTTTTTGAATATATATGACACACGGCCAATTTACAAAGCACAACACCAAAACCCTGGGAGCAGCCTGTAAGAGCAGAAACTAGTCTCAATGGGCAAGTTCCTACACGTATGAAATAGACTGGCTATAGCTAAAGTTGTGGAAAAGTGCAATTTTCACACTTTGAAGTATGGCTGTCGTGGCAGAAAAATTGATCAAAATCGTGTCGTGGTAGAGGGTTCGTACCACGGCAGAAAAATAGCGCAAAATCCTGTCGCGGCAGAGCGGCGGCAGGGCGTAGGCGCGCGATAGAGAAAACGACAAAAATCGTGCCGCGGCAGAGAGCTGGTGCGCGGCAGAGAAAATGCCTCAAAGCGTGCCGCGGCAGGAGTCCGAATAGTGTAGACAAGGACTCACGGCTGGGAAACAATTGCTTTCGTCGTCAGAGAGAAGTCGGTAGGGGTTTTCCGTGTGCAGAGAGAGTGATAGGGAATTTTTTTTATATTGCAAATTTGACTCGGACAAGAGTATGTAACCACGACTCTAGCTTGGATCGGATCTGACCTTGTGGCGGCAGAAAACAAAGGTGGATGCGACTAGAAAGAGAAAACTATGAAGAACGGATCTAAATCTAGGCTAATAGAGGAAATGACCAACAACTATTACTCGAATACGATGTAATCTAGGCTATGGCAACTCATTTTTTGGGCCTTTTTCTGTATAGGACGAAAAACACTAACTAATCTATGGATGGATTGTGGATTGGTCACCGAGTAAATGAGGAAATCTGATACCAAGATGATATGGGGTGGCCCGATCTTCTCAGCAAGCACTTGTCGATGATGATGGTGGATGATAGATAACTAGCGTGTAGCTATGATCTCTCCCACTCGAACCCTGATGCCAATGCAACAGCTCTTGAACCCTGTGAGATATTCACAACACCACGCTCTTACACACGCAGCCGTCGACCACAAACGGTAGTTTGCAATCTACTAATTCCCAGTGGAACAATAGATCACACTCAATTGCAGTTGGTAAAATCGATCACAAGTAATTCCATAGGTTCTATGAAAGAAACAACTCCAAAATATTTTAACATGGTCTAAACCTAACTTTGTGTGGTTCCCCAACTATTTAAGGACTAAGGGCGCAACGGCCAATACTAGGAAATAGTGGTTCGACTCAACCTAGACTAGGATACAACCGACCCAAGGTGGGGCGGCTCAAGGCGCGCATGCCTACTCTGCCGTGGCAGAGTTGTACTCGGTTTCTCTACCATGGCAGAGTTTGGCCTAGTTTTCGTGCCGTGGTAGAAAACTGCGTGGTTTCTCTGCCGTGGCAGAGATCCCTTGACCATGCGTTGATCTTCTTGTGGGGTGCTCCTTGCGCTTCCTCCCCTTCCTCCCTCGCCACTACAAGAAAAGTTGTCTTTTACAACGGACAATTTTCATGGTTGAAGGCCCGTTTTTCATGGCTAAAAAGTCTTCTAGGACGGATGCCCATCGTGGTAAAAGCCCCATCACGAAAGAATATACCATGGTTTTTTCTGACCGTGGCGGATCGCACCCTTCAGCCATGAAAATTTGTTCTGTTGTAGATCTGTTCGCCAGCCCCGATGACTGCTGACGTCATGCAAGATGCCACGTGGCGAACACCGTTAACACCCAGTTACCGCCGTTAACGGTCAGAGAAACCGTGCCAGAAGCCAGGCCAGAATAGGCCTGCTAAATATTAAGTGGGCTGGCCCATGAGGAAAGCCCAATAATAAGAAGGACCGTTACTGTTTCGTCCAGCACTGTCTGAAATGGGCCAACTAGTGCAGAAATTCGTGGCCCATGAACTTTTAGACCCCACACTATTTCAGTCTATAGAAGGCCCACCTTGGTCCAATACTATGCGGACCATTCCCAGCCTGGGCCAAGTCTGTCCATTACTGTTAAGGCCTTCTGTCGACCCGTCACTTTTCTCGCACCCATCGTGGGCCCTTACGGCCCTCTACAGTTACGGCCCTTTACTGTTCTAGACATTCAATGTTCCGTCCTTCTACTATTCTGTCCCATAAACGGGTTGAAGATTCTGGCCTGCTAAAGTTTTGGCCTCCTACTGTTCTGGCCTTGTTACTGTTTCCGGCCTGTTATTGTTCTGGCCTTTCATTGTTCCGGCCTTTCACTGTTTTGTCCTTTTACTGTTATGTTCTTTTGCGGTTAGATTCTACATATAATGGCCTCAGTGTAGGCCCGTCACTGTTGATTGGTGACCCATCAAGGACTGATAAAACATTGTGGGCCTGATACTGTTTAAGCCTATCTAACTTAGATCCATTGCCAGGACATAAACGTGGATAAACAAAGAACACAAGTTCTCTAAAATGCTAAATAAATTCTGGATTTGTGGAAAAAAACTTATAATTGGAAAATTAGTAAATTATTATAGTCCTGAAAAATTCCGTAGCTCGTAACGCATCATCGGAGTACAACACAGTTGATAAGCAATATAATATCAGTTTCAAAAATGTTCCTTTTAGGGAGCTCACGCCGCCTCACATATAACAACGGGATTACCACGAGACTTATTGACGATATTATTAAGTAGATTCTCCGTCAAAGCTTGCCTATTTTTCAACTCAGATAACTCCTTCCTTGCTATGGATACTACTGCATCTGTTCTGTTGGCTTCCTGTCCAACTACATCATGTGCATCTTGGAGTGCAGCACCAAAAAATCTTTCTGCTGGAATGTATGGAGCAGTCGAGATCGTGTACCTACGTGAGCAATACGCACTGTCACTGCTGCTCTGTCCAAAGAGATCTACACTTGAGGTAGTTGTTTTCTGTTCTTCCTTCATATTTATATTTGCAACCTAAAACAAAAAGAAATGTCATATAACATAATTACCAAGGAAAACAAAAACCAACGAATTTCAAATCAGTCCTTTTGCTAAAAAGAAGAAAGCAATTGGTAACGACAGGGCATCATACATCTCTTTCTTCTAGAATAAGTTGAACAATTGACTTCATAGAGGGATGTGATAGTGTGCAACTGTCACTTCTTCCCTGTGAAATGACTGTTCTACTTGATGAAGGCTGAAACTAAGATAAAAGAAGTTACAACATCATACAAAGAAACAGAACTACCATGTTCATTCTCAAAGATTTTCAAAAGATTATTTGGTCTGTTATAGCAATGTAAGCACTCAACACTAGGAGCTCATGCAGACGGGTGCCTCTAATAGAGAAAACACATATGAGAAAATAAAAAAGAAAAGGCTTTTGTTGGAAAAAAATAACCAGCAGCTCTAGGCCGGCCCATTCCTTCTCTCCTCTCCTCTATCTGCCGCCCACCCTCAGCAACCAGCAGCAGCCAGCAGCCCACCCCGGCCCAACTAGCCCGTACCCCTTTTGTCCAACCTATCGTCATCGTGAACCTCGCGAAGCTCCTGCGTGTCGCCCGCCAGCGCCGCCGTTGTCGATGCGCCAAGATGCCCGCCGCCGCCTACTGGATGAGGATAAGAGTGCCGCGACGTGCCATCCTTCTCCTTCCCCAATCTTATCCCCCCTAGAGCCTCTCTCTCTCTTGTTTTCCCTGCAAGGCCGAAACCCTAGCTCTAGCCAGAGCTGCTGCCGCCGTTGTCCCTGGCCGTACCTTGCCCAGCTGAGAGCACCACCGGAATCGCCTCGTCCTCCTCGATCTTTGGCCCCAGCTCGTGCAAGCCGGAGCTGCCTCAAGCGCTCCAATCGCCACCTCCTCCCTGAGCTCCGGCCGCCGTGTTCGTCGTTGATTCCGGTGCCTTCCAGCCTCCTCTCTCCTCGCTATCGCCCCCATCCGAACCTTGGTGAGATGGTGGTCCCCTAGGACCTCTTTCTCGACCCCCTCACGCTCTGTATCCGCCTCCCGCCGGTGCTCTGCAAGCGCCGCTGCCGCTCGCCATCGTGGCTGATGCTCCGGCGACCCTTCTGTAGCGGCGTGGCCATATTTAGGTAGCCCGCGATGCCCCGGTTCGAATGAGCCAGACCCCAGCCTCGCGCGTGCCCTCTGACGCTGTCGCTAGTGACCACCCGATGGTGGCCGCCATGATAACGTCACCATGACGTCACGCCGACGTGGCCCGTGGGCCCGTTGACCGTTGCCGCCCGCGTGGCATGCTGATGTGGCCTCAGGCCCAGCAGTCAGTCATAGCAGGTAGACTTAGCCCCTGTGTAAAAAGGTTAAAGCCTTACGCTGACGTCATAATGACGCAATAAACCTTTTTAAATTAGTTTAATAATTCCAGAAATTGTTTAAATCTTATAAATTCAATAAGTAATTATTTATAAGTCAGAAAAATACAAATAATATATCAAAATGTTTAGAAAAATGAGATCTACCTATCTAAGCTATAATCACGCATTCTTAAGCAACTTAAATGACAAGTTTAATTAGAGAACTAAATAAACCCCTCATAGGTGTTCCAGGGTTTCCCCTGTCCTAGGGTTTGTACCCTTCAGACCCTGTTTAAAATGATCAAGCATGCCCTAGGGTTTCATTTGATCTCTAAATAACTTGTCATATCATCATACTTGCTTGAACATTGCATCGATGCCATGTGTTGATTGTTTTCCCCTTTCTTTCTAGTGTTTGCTTCTTCCCGGTAGAATATGATATCGAGATCGAGATCAAAGACCGAGGTCAACACCATCGAAGATCGATGAACAATATTTGACCAACTGTAATCAAGTCAAGTACAAGGCTTCTGAAGATCTATATTTGGGTATAAACAAACAAGGCAAGCATAGCCCCACACATAAAAGAATCCTATGCTTTTGAAAGTATTTCATTCTTGCCATGATGCATATGATTCTATTGTGGTATGTTATCGATAGATAGAGTGTCCTATCTATTGCATTACTCCCTTTGATCTTATATTACCTGATCCACTGCTCCTAGCATAACTAGATTTGGCTTGTGTGCACTGCTAGAGCTTTTATCTGTGTCTTGCTTAGCCATGCTTAGCTGTCAGTACTGGTTCATCCAGAAGATGTACCAAATGCAGAGAATCTAGTATGACAGGAGAATGAGATATACTGACGAGGTAAGATCAGTGGTAAAGGTTAAACAAGCTAAGGCTTGTATGGGAGGCCACAGTGAGATGTGGTTTTTGTAGTCCCATGCTCGCCACTACTAGGAAATGAGTTCTTGCCTTTGGAACCGAGACGAGCGTACAGCCACACGGGGCCTGGAAAACCTCACGAGTAACTAACTTGCCTAGTAGATTCCATGAGTCACATAGTTCGGCGTTCCATTCGACATATGCATAGAAAACATTTTGAAAGATTTAGCGGGTGAAGGTGCATCATAACAGGTAGGTAAGCGTGGCCGTGGTTTCTTGGGGTAGATGGCACCCCTAGTAAACTAACCTCGACACACATCTCTAGGGACCAGCTTCGGGATTTGACCCGTTACGGCAGAACCATCCTTAGGGCGTGACTCATGGTCTCGGCGAAAGCAAGGTAAAGGTCGTGTCTAACTACCGTCTGCCGACCTTCCAAGGAAGAGGGCTAATGATTCTGGCATTAAGAGTCGGTTAGTACGTGTGGGTAAAGTTGTGCACCCCTGCAGGGTTAAATCTTTTCGAAAATCCGTGTTCATGGTTATGAACGCTTGGTGATCGAATTCTCAGATCATAGAGAACATTAACCTAATCGTAAAACTTGGCAGCTCAACGTGTGCTTAAGGATGCTTCCTCATGGGTATGAGGGGGTGATCCTAGTTGTGAGATGAGGATTACTTTGGTTGATATCAAAAGATGATGATCAATTCTTTGGAGATGTCGCTCTCTTATCCCCTTTTAAAATATTCTGAGTAGACGAGCTTCTTCTCCCTCTTGTTTTATAAACAAAAATGGCTTTATGCAAAATAACCCCACCAGCCATAAGTCTTGCAGAGTATACCTTGTACTAACTCTTGCTTTGTTGATACTTTCAGAGTAAGTATTCCCATGAAGACAAGTTTGGTACGACATCGACACCGACGAGTTGCTTGGGGTTCCCGGCCGGTACCCTGGAATCTATGTGCTAGGACGTCATCGTTATGCTTCAGGCCTCTTAGGCCATTTGTTAAGTTTGCTATACTTAATAGCATAATTTGCCTTCCGTTGTTTGATGTTTGTGGTCAGTGACCTCTCCTTGTAATATTTTGGTTCTTCGCTCAGTTATGAGCTTGCTGTAATAACTTTTGAGTCGCAGGGTTACTGTTGTGGTACTGATTTCTCACCGGATATCCTCGAGGTCTAGGTTAAGCTTATGTTAGGCTAAGGTCTGGATTTGTTTAACCCTGATCCCGGGGGTGTTACTGTTTTTGGTATCAGAGCAGTACCGACCGTAGGATAACCTTGATATTGGTCGATGTTGAGTCTAGTGTTTGTGAAAACTATTTCAAAGATGAAAAGTATTTGCGAAAACTCTAGTATGCTTCTTTTTCTCCTTATCTAGTTTCTCTCTAACTCTGGGTCATCTCATCTTGTGTTGACTTTGAAAAGTTTTGATATCTCTTCTAGTCTTCCAAAACTTAGGTGCCATTTGGGCAGGTCATTTCTCAGCCAGTTGACCTAGTTTTGAGTTCTCTAGAGTTTTGTGTGTTGTGTTCTTTGTGTTCCCTTTGTTCTATTTCAGCTGAGAGATTCCCTTTCCATCAAGGTCTCTCTACCTTATGGGCCACAAAATTTTTATTGTAGGATCCATAAAGTTCTGTTCTAGGTCTCAAGGTTTCCTTTCGCCTCGTGTGCCTCCCTTTTGTTTGTTTGGGTACTTCAGAAGTTCTTTCTTCTCTTGGAAGCTACCTCGTGATTACTATCTTGTGGTGTAAGTTGTGTCACTCAAGTAGTAGTTACTTCTTTCTCGGGTTTTAACCCTTGGACTTGAACCGAAGATCTCAGATTGTGCTGGATTCTAGTGTTATGAATCTTGTACATGAAGCTGGTCTTTAACCCAAGGTCCATTCCATTGACCCTGTCGTAAATGTTTACACATTACCTCAGGATGGCTGGTACTACAATTCTAGCCTTCAAGCTTGTGGACTTTGTCGCGATTGAATCTCGACAATAAAGGACTTCCCCTATCACATGCTATGGCAGATGTTCTTCAATGGAACCAAATAGATCACGACAAGAGTACTCCTCGTGAGTCTCACTTCTATACTCGTGACTCTGCCACACCTCCCTTTCATGCATTGGTCTTTGGAAGATTGTTGACTTATGCATCCACATCTCGGGATTCTATCCTGAGCATGTTCTTCTTTTCCCTTGTTGTTTTCCGACCTTTATCTACCAGTTGGTAGCCAAGTAGTAACTATGCATTGGTGTATTATGATGCAAGATACTCTTGTGGTCCGTCATGACAAACCATTGCGGGATGTCAGGAGAAACAAACTCCAGCACCTTGTCGTATCTAGGATCAGGTCAAAGTGTTGTAATCTGCAGATTAAGAGGCATTATTAGCTTCTATCTATTCTTTATTAGAGTATCACACTCTTTTATACTAAGAGTTTGTGTTGAGTTTCATGACCTCTTAATGAAGTGATGCTTTTACACATATTTACCCACCCTTTCCCCGAGATTTCCGGCTCGAGAATGATGCGTGTGTGTAACAATGTGGCCATCCGAGATTCTTAGCAATTCTTATTGCTTCGAATTCCAAGGACATTTGTGTCATTCCTAGCGTGATGGTTAACCTATCACTAAGCAAAGGATGATTGTGCTACGAAGTCTGCTATTCTGGTACACTCTCGTCGGTCAAAGAGTTAGGCTTGTGCCCAAGCTCTAAGACTATGTCTTCTTACCTTACCAAGCAAGCTCCCTCTCGAACTAAGTGACATATCGGTGGTTCGTGATATTCCAGACGTCTTGCTAGAAGCATATCCATGTTGCCACATGACTGTGTTGTCAAGTTCCTGAGCAAGCAAGTTCTCTGAACTGCTCCTTTATCCAAGGATCCATACTGGATGCCCTGAACTAGTTGGTTGAGCTTAAACAACAACTTGGAGAGTTGTAAGACAAAAAGTTCTATCTGACTTAGTTCATCTTAAAGGGTTTTCTAGTTTAGTTTGTGCTGAAGAAAGATAGTATCTCCTCCGTGGATATGTTATCTTCCACGCTTTTGATTTGATTTGGGTTATTGTCAAATGAAACTCAGTTCCAAAGACTGTCTTGATGATGTTGCTACTCGTGATGTTTCCCTTGAGTACATCTTCAGGTCCCTTGGTCTGACCAATATTCTGCTTTGTTCATATAACATATGAGTTCATCCAAATGGAGTATCTCGATGAGTTTCTTATTGAGCCCATCGATAACATCCTTATCTTGTCCAATCTAGACTAGATTCATATGGAACCTTTGGCATTAATGTTGGAAAATTTTCGAGAACCTTCTCCGGGTTATCTCGAAGTATGTGTTCTGGATGTTAGAAATTACCTTCTCCGATTCATGTGCAATTGTTGAAAGATGTCGCCGTGGATTCGAGTAGAGTTAACTTTGTACCTTAAGGACATAGTTGTATTTTGTTGCAAGTACTCGATGTATGAGCAATTGTCCTTAGACAAGTTGTTAATACATGACTCTAGCAATCTAGCCCAGTCTATTGGTGCTTAACACTGTAGTCCATGTCTTGAGAATCCAGTAACTTTATCTTTGTGGTAAATGTTGCAAGTTTTCTATTCGGACATGCTGAGTCTGAAGTATCATCTCACCTAACCAAAGTTGAATCTCAAGCAGCAATGATGGTTGATGTTCCTCAAGGTTTTGACATAGGTTTATTTGTACATCCAGCAAGATTGATGTAATGGTTGACACAACTAGCCGGAAGGCCTATCGTCATATTCTCTTGAGTCAGCAAATAACAACCATTCTTCATGGCTCCTTCTATGATTTTACTATAGGAGTTGTGCTTATGGTTTCCTTTTTATCCAAAGTCCGAGCTTTACTTGACGTTTGCTTTCTCGAACATCAAGGAGAACATTTAAAGTATTGTTGCTAAATGTCGCTCGGTCGATCCTCCAGACCCTTTTTATGTTGGCAAGCATTCTGTAATGCCAAGTAATTAAAGTCTGAGAATGAAGTTTCTTTTTCCTCGTGTCATCGGGAATCTTCTTACCTCTTCATCCTGGTGGAGTAAAGTGATATCATGATCTTTGGCAAAGATGTTGATAGACTTGGATGAATAAAAGGTTTCCTTCAATCTCTCTAGCATGTCCATAGAGTGACGATGATTTTGGTAAACATCAATTCCTCTTGTTACATGTTCCTTGTGACTCTTATGAGTCCTCTCCATAAACACCTTTCTGTCCTAACCATATGATGAATGAAGAGTGATGCTTCCGTGTCAAAAGTAATTCAACAACTTGGTTATCTATATCTCTTTATCCCTGGAAGCTCTACTTAAGCCACCCAGTAGAGTTTTGTATTTCGAGTCTGTGGTCATGTTCTTTCTGTTGGAAACCTTCCTTTTCAGAAGATTAAGCTCTTCTGAAGCTGCATGGTCTCAATCAGCTATCTAACAACTTGAAACCTTCTCCTCTTGTTTCCTCCGTTACTTTGATGTGTTTCATGATTCGCCATCTCAGAGTTGTTTCTGAACACTCCTTACATGAGTTGACTATGAGATACTCTGTGTGTTGTTGGTGTGTTTCCCACTTATCTCTAGAGTGACCTGGTTTCTTTCTCTCTATCTCTTTTCCTACCTTTGGAATCTCGGGTCGAGATTCTCATAAGAGGGATAGAGCTGTAATGCCCCAGTTTTAGTTAATATTATATTAGGGTTTGTTTGTGGATTCATGAGCATCATCTCTTAAAAGTGCATGCAAAGAAATAATGCAAAACCCTAACCCTAGTTTCCCCCTCTCTCCAATGAATTCAAAATGGTTTCGAATTTTGAAAACCCGAAACTGTTAGAGTCCAATTTGAATAAAAGGGCCCCTGCAATATTTTCTATATTTTACAAATCCTCTGGTATTTTTGAAATGGTTCAAAACAGTTTTGATATTCAAACACAAATGAGAAAACAGAAAAACAAAAGGCTTTTGTTGGAAAAAAATAACCAGCAGCTCCAGGCTGGCCCATTTCTTCTCTCCTCTCCTCTATCTGCCGCCCACCCTCAGCAACCAGCAGCAGCCAGCAGCCCACCTGGCCCAATTGGCTCGTACCCTTTTTGTCCAACCTATCATCATCGTCAACCTCGCGAAGCTCCTGCGTGTTGTCGCCCGCCAGCGCCGCCGTAGTCGATGCGCCAAGATGCCCGCCCGCCGCCTACTGGATGAGGATAAGAGTGCCGCGACGTGCCATCCTTCTCCTTCCCCAATCTTATCCCCCCTAGAGCCTCTCTCTCTCTCTTGTTTTCCCTGCAAGGCCGAAACCCTAGCTCTAGCCAGAGCTGCTGCCGCCGTTGTCCCTGGCCGTACCTTGCCCAGCTGAGAGCACCACCGGAATCGCCTCGTCCTCCTCGATCTTTTGCCCCAGCTCGTGCAAGCCGGAGCTGCCTCAAGCGCTCCAATCGCCACCTCCTCCCTGAGCTCCGGCCGCCGTGTTCGTCGTTGATTCCAGCGCCTTCCAGCCTCCTCTCTCCTCGCTATCGCCCCCATCCGAACCTTGGTGAGATGGTGGTCCCCTAGGACCTCTTTCTCGACCCCCTCACGCTCTGTATCCGCCTCCCGCCGGTGCTCTGCAAGCGCCGCTGCCGCTCGCCATCGTGGCTGATGCTCCGGCAACCCTTCTGTAGCGGCGTGGCCATATTTAGGTAGCCCGCGATGCCCCGGTTCGAATGAGCCAGACCCCAGCCCCGCGCGTGCCCTCTGACGCTGTCGCTAGTGACCACCCGATGGTGGCCGCCATGATAACTTCACCATGACGTCACGCCGACATGGCCCGTGGGCTGACTGCCACCTCAAAGGCATGCCGATGTGGCCTCAGCCCAGCAAATCATATAGTGTAGATTCTTAGCCTCGTGGTAAAAAGGTTAAAGCCTTATGCTGACGTCATAATGACAAAATAAACCTTTTTAAATTAGTTTAATAATTCCAGAAATTGTTTAAATCTTATAAATTCAATAAGTAATTATTTATAAGTCAGAAAAATACAAATAATATATCAAAATGTTCAGAAAAATGAGATCTACCTATCTAAGCTATAATCACGCATTCTTAAGCAACTTAAATGACAAGTTTAATTAGAGAACTAAATAAACCCCTCATAGGTGTTCCAGGGTTTCCCCTGTCCTAGGGTTTGTACCCTTCAGACCCTGTTTAAAATGATCAAGCATGCCCTAGGGTTTCATTTGATCTCTAAATAACTTGTTATATCATCATACTTGCTTGAACATTGCATCGATGCCATGTGTTGATTGTTTTCCCCTTTCTTTCTAGTGTTTGCTTCTTCCCGGTAGAATATGATATCGAGATCGAGATCAAAGACCGAGGTCAACACCATCGAAGATCGATGAACAATATTTGACCAACTGTAATCAAGTCAAGTACAAGGCTTCTGAAGATCTATATTTGGGTATAAACAAACAAGGCAAGCATAGCCCCACACATAAAAGAATCCTATGCTTTTGAAAATATTTCATTCTTGCCATGATGCATATGATTCTATTGTGGTATGTTATCGATAGATAGAGTGTCCTATCTATTGCATTACTCCCTTTGATCTTATATTACCTGATCCACTGCTCCTAGCATAACTAGATTTGGCTTGTGTGCACTGCTAGAGCTTTTATCTGTGTCTTGCTTAGCCATGCTTTGGGATTTGACCCGTTACGATGGAACCATCCTTAGGGCATAACTCATGGTCTCGTCGAAAGCAAGGTAAATGTCGTGTCTAACCACCCTCTGCCGGCCTTCCAAGGAAGATGGCTAATGATTTTGGCATTAAGAGTCGGTTAGTATGTGTGGGTAAAGTTGTGCACCCCTGTAGAGTTAAATCTTTTTGAAAAGTTGTGTTCACGGTTATGAACGCTTGGTGACTGAATTCTAAGATCATAGAGAACATTAACCTAATCGTAAAACTTCGCAGTTCAACGTGTGCTTAAGTATGCTTCCTCATGGGTATGAGGGGGTGATCCTAGTTGTGAGATGAGGATTACTTTGGTGGATATCAAAAGATGATGATCAATTCTTCGGAGATGTCGCTCTCTTATCCCCTTTTAAAATATTCTGAGTGGACGAGCTTCTTCTCCCTCTTGTTTTATAAAAAAGATGGCTTTATGCAAAATAACCCCACCAGCCATAAGTCTTGCGGAGTACACCCTGTACTCACCCTTGCTTTGTTGATACTTTCAGAGTAAGTGTTCCCATGAAGACAAGTTTGGTACGACATCGACACCAACAAGTAGCTTGGGGTTCCCGACCGACAACCTAGAATATATGGGCTGGGACATCATCGTTATGCTTCAGGCCTCTTAGGCCATTTGTTAAGTTTGCTATACTTAATAGCATAATTTACCTTCCGTTGTTTGATGTTTGTGGTCAGTGACCTCTGCTTGTAATATTTTGGTTCTTCGCTCTGTTATGAGCTTGCTGTAATAACTTTTGAGTCGCAGGGTTACTGTTGTGTTACTGATTTCTCACTAGATATCCTCGAGGTCTAGGTTAAGCTTATGTTAGGCTAAGGTCTAGATTTGTTTAATCCTGATCCCGGTGGTGTTACATGCTTTGCACGGGTAGTACACATATGTTTATATGTGGGCGATGATGATCATGTTATTGCTTCTTTCATGTATTTTGGATATTGGTGGCATAGTGGGATGAAGCGGCCCAGACTAACTTTACATGTCCTCGCACATGAGACCGGTTCAACGAATGACATGCAACTAGTTTTGCAGAAGTGGCTAGCGGGTGTCTGTTTCTCCTACTATAGTCAATATCTAATTTACAACAAGTTGCTAATAACTTAGTTATCATCTTTGTGGTTCCATGTTCGTAGGTAAGACCGGTTCTATCTCCGAAAGCCCTAAGCAACATAAAACTTGCAATGTATAAATTAGAGGCGTCTAGTTTAGATTGTTGCTGGGCTAGTGTCATGATATGGTAATGTTGTAAGTTGATGTATAGTAGATACCCTTACAACACACCTAACGTGGAAGTTCCATAGACCTTGGCCTTACAAACAAAGGAATGTTAGAGATCATACCACGATGCACATGATGGTGATCAAATGCATGGATCATATCATTCCACTTTACACATATGATGTTTGCATCTTATATTTCTAGTTTGGCGTTTTTAGTAGCATTATAAGATGATCCCTCATTTAGATATCAAGATAAAACTGTGTTCTTCCTTAAGTACGCATCGTTTATGTTTCGCCGCTTCAAGACATCACGTGATGATTGGGTGTAGTTGAATCCACGATCATATTTCAGGTGTAAGACAGTTTTACACACACGAATACTAAGGTTCTTACTTGGCGAGCCTAGCATGTACAAACATGGCCTCGGAACACGGACCGAAAGGTTAAGAGTGAGTCATATAGCTAATATGATGCCCATATTGATGCTCTCCTTTGAAGCTACACCGACTCACGTGATGATCGGACTTGGTGTAGTGGATTTGGTTCATGTAATCAAAAAACACGAGGATGTCGTTTTTGAGTGGGAGTTCATTTCTAATTTGGATTAGTCAAACTCAATTTGTCATAAACTAAATCGAAGTGAATTTGCATAATTTAGTGTAGTCATTGACATCTGTTTACTACCTGATGCTTAGTTTTAATTGAGATAATAGAACTATAGAATTCTGGATATTCACTTTACGAACTGGTATCGTATTGTTTTGAATGTCAATTTTAGAAGTCCTTTTGCAAACTTTTAGCAAACTCTATTTACTCCATGAAGTTTGATAGTTAATATTGAATCGAGAGTAAGAATTCCAATATTAGTATCTAAAGTATCATGTTTGCCTCCATGATTCTGGATATTCAAAAGTTAATTTTAATATCGAGGTTATCTAGGAGCTGAAAGAATTGTTTTAGAAGCCATCATGTGTTGAAGACATTTTGGTATCTGAAACAATGTTTATGGTTGCAATATTATAGAGTATAGTTTGGAAAAATACATGTTCTCACATTGTATGAGAATTTGCGAAGGTTGGAGACGCTAGACGTCCTAATCTCCCGAAAAGGTTTTGGGAACTGACATTATACTCACAATTTGTCCATATAAGCCATAGTAGCTTGATACTGAAAGTTGTCATGATAAGGATGCATAGAAGATGTAAGTAAAATGTTTACTACACTAAAATATTACTAAAGAATGGATTTTTGAAAGAACACCAAACATTTGATGATGGTGATCTACTTCAAAGTGCAAGTCCAAAGGCATTAGTATTTTACTATGCATGCTTTGGACTATGTGTCATATGTATGGCGCCACTATTGATGTTGATATATTCTTTTAAAAGGAAAAGGAAATGCTGAAAGAGAATCTCTAAAATATTTGGCAGAAAATAAAATACTGGTAATGTCCAACTAAGGTATATTGATGATATACAATGTGGTTCTTGGGTATTGGATACCGAATTGGTTGGTATGAAATATCATACAGAACGGCGCAATTCATGAACTATAATGGCCTAAGTACTAGCAAGTGATGATGTTCATCAAAAACAAATAAAGTGTTATTGTATTTCTCATTGACATCAAAGCTTACCTTCAAGATTTTTTTAAATAATTGTTATTTTGTTCCGGTATAATGAGAACAATAATTGTTCAAATAATTACCGTATTCCATAAAAGATGGATACACTTTTACAAGTCTAGTTGGAGAAATCACATCCATAAGCTAATGCTAAAATGTCGCAAGACAAATGATTGAAAGATCACTTACAAAGTGATATCGCCGTTTAAATTATATTGGAAAGAAAACATGAATAAACTCCATGTTAATGGATTTTTGGAGCCTTTTGATTTTGATCACTTGACGCTTGTGAAACTTTCCTCGAGATAATTGAAACTCCGTTCATAGGTCAAAGAGGAACGGATGACTCACTTATTGGAAATTGTGCATGTTGATGTGCATAGTCCATTATGTGTAGCAATGTGCGGTGCATCTTTCGACTTCATATGCTTTCTCAGTAAATTTGAGTGAATATATCTATATATTTACTTAATAAGGAAGAAGTATGAAACATTTGAAAATTGTTCAAAGACTTTCAAGTTGAAGTGGAAAATCATTGTAACAAGAAATTAAAGATTTTATGATTCGATCATAAAGTAAGATATTTGAGTTACATGTTTAGCAAAAACACCTAAGATCTCGGGAATTGTTCCATGGATTTGCATTTCTCGATAAACCACAGGAGTATGGTATATACGAGAGATCAAATCAAACCTTGTTTGACATGGTAAGATCAAAGGTGTCATTTATAAAACTGCCATTATATTTTAAGGATTGAAGCTTTAGAGACTACCGCTTTTACACTAAAAAGAGCAACATCGTGATCCGTTGAAATAACACCATATAAGTTATGGTTTGGGATAAAACTCGAGCTGTCTTTTCTTAAAATTTTAGTATGCTATGCATAAGTAAAATGTTTACAACCAAAGTCGGATAAGCACGTATTTGTAGGTTATCCCAAAGAATTTTTTGGGTATTCCTCTATAACACCGAGAACAAAAGAGTTTGTCGCTTGGAATGTTAAGTTTCTTGAGAAAGAATTTTTCGCGAAAAGTTAAGTGGGAGGACAATAGAACTTTTGATAAGGTTATTGAACCTTAGCTATATGTGCTAAGTAGCGCAGCGCCGGAAAGTGTTCCGGTGGCGGCCACAATGGTCATGGCTCCCGTGATTACAAAGGTTGTGATCTTGGAGATTAGAGTTCCTATTTGAACCATATTGATAGGGTAAAGGTGCCAGATCTTTCGATGAGACGATATCTGTCGATTATGGTGGAGGTCGATGTTGACGATCCGACTACAAACGTGCGAGACGTTGCACCTTAGCAATCGATACACCAACTTCCGAGGCTATTGATCACGCCAGAGCTAGATCAACCTGATCACGAGGATCAATCCCTGCAAGCAATCGAAGAACCAGCAAGAATTATAGATGCAATCACGATATTGCGAATATAGATGAAAGCTTTATTGAAGAGGTGGGATTCTGTCTGTGCGTAGTACAAAAGGTCGGTTTGACACTTGTGCCTATGGCGAAGAGTAGTTCATGGCTAAGTCTTTTACTAAACAAAATCCGAGTCTAAACGATGACCTAATGGGAGTATATATGGAGGAATAGAGGGGAATTTTGGCCAGCCTTGGGGAGGAGGTCGAAATCCATCTCCAGGCCGGTTTCCTCCACTATACGGACTCGAAAAGTTCAGCCCCTTTATTTGGACAAAAATTACATGGGCCTGGCCCATATTTAAAGGTGACGCAGCACCATCTAATCACATGGACGAAAATTTGAAGTGTGTAGCTCTCTAGTTCGTCCATGTCTTCATCTTTTCATTATGGTGGCTTCAAAGTTCTGAAATCTTCACTTGCAGCATCATCCTGGATCCTCACACGATTGCTGCCATCATCTCCATGCATGATCATGCTCCAATGATTGTCCCTCTCATCCATGCTAGGCCCATCATTCCTAAGTAACATACAAACATCTGATTTAGGCAGCATCATATTCTTATGAATATTAGGAATAGTTCCTAGAAACAAAAGTACCTGATAATTCAGTTGGCGTGCACGAGATCTTGTGAGAGGTCCTTGGAATTGTGGAACGTGAGGAAGTGTGGCTGTAGGTGCAACGGTTGTATCAACCCTAGGGATGTCCTCATCATCCTCCCCTTCTTGAATTGAAGTCGTCCTCGACGCAATCTCATCTTCTTCTCCAAAGTATGGTTTCAAATCTGCAATGTTAAATGAGGGACTTACCATGCCCATGTCTAGAGGAAGCTCAAGTTTATATGCATTATCATTCATTTTCTCTAACACTTTAAAAGGACCAGCAGCATGTGGCATTAATTTATACTTGCGCAAAACAGGAAAATGATCTTTGTGCAAATGCAACCAAACTAAATCTCCCACATCAAACACAATATGCTTGCGTCTTTTATCACTAGCAACTTTATATTTAGCATTCATACGTTCTATATTTTCCTTAGTAATCCTATGCAACGTAAGAATCTGTTCAGCACGTTGTGTGGCATCAAAATTATGTTGCACCGAAGATGGAATAGGTAATAAATCAATAGGTGCACGAGGAACAAAACCATACACAATCTCAAAAGGGCATAACTTAGTTGTAGAATGCAGAGAACGATTGTAAGCAAATTAAATATGAGGTAAACAATCTTCCCACATTTTTAAGTTCGTCGTTAAAACAGCCCGTAACGTGGTAGACAAAGTTCTATTAACTACTTCAGTTTGTCCATCAGTTTGGGGATGACATGTAGTACTAAATAACAACTTAGTCCCCAACTTAGCCCATAAACATTTCCAAAAATGGCTAAGAAATTTAGTATCACGATCTGAAACAATAGTATTAGGCACACCATGCAAGCGAACAACATCGCCAAAGAATAATTCAGCAACATGAGCAGCAGCATCACTCTTATGACAAGGAATATAATGTGCCATCTTAGAAAATCTATCCACCACCACAAAAATACTATCCCTCCCCTTTTGTGTTCGAGGTAATCCTAAAACAAAGTCCATAGAAAAATCCTCCCAAGGTACACTAGGAACAGGAAGAGTCATATCTAAACCATGTGGATTAAGGCGTGACTTAGCTTTTTGACATGTTGTGCAGCGAGCAATAAACCTCTCAACATCCCTTCGCATGCGTGGCCAAAAGAAGTGTGTATCAAGTACGTCTTCTGTCTTCTTTACTCCAAAGTGACCCATCAATCCTCCTCCATGCGCCTCCTGCAACAACAAAAGATGAACGGAACCTTCTGGAATACATAGTTTGTTAGCACGGAACACAAACCCATCATTCAGGACGAATTTGTTCCAAGTTCTACCCTCTAGAAAATGGTGCAAAACATCTTTCAAATCTGCATCTTTCATATATTGTTCTTTAATAGTTTCCAATCCAACGATTTTGAAGTCAAGTTGAGATAACATGGTATAACGACGTGACAAAGCATCATCAATAATATTATCTTTACCCTTTTGTGTTTAATAACATAAGGAAAAGATTCAATGAATTCAACCCACTTTGCATGACGTTTATTCAACTTAGCTTGACTACGAATATGCTTCAAAGATTCATGATCAGAATGTATAACAAATTCTTTAGGCCATAAATAATGTTGCCAAGTTTGTAATGTCCGAACAAGAGCATATAATTCCTTATCATAAGTAGAATAGTTCAAACTAGCTCCACTCAATTTCTCACTAAAATATGCAACATGTTTTCCCTCTTGTAACAACACTCCTCCCAAACCAATTCCACTAGCATCACATTCCAACTCAAAGGTCTTATTATAATCAGGAAGTTGGAGTAAAGGAGCATGTGTAAGCTTATCTTTGAGTAGCATGAAGGCTTCTTGTTGTGCATCGCCCCAAACAAAGGGCACATATTTCTTAGTAAGCTCGTTCAGCGGCGCTGCAATGGAACCAAAATCTTTGACAAAGCGCCTATAAAATCCAGCGAGGCCAAGCAAGCTCCTCACTTGTGTGACTGTTTTGGGTTGTGGCCAACTCGAAATTGCTTCAATCTTGGCGGGGTCAACTTCAATACCCTATGTTGTAACAACATAGCCAAGAAAAGCAACTCTATCCGTGCAAAAGGTGAACTTCACAATGTTACCAAACAAACGTGCAGCATGTAAAGCATCAAAAACAGCACGTAAATGTTCCAAATGTTCTTCTACAGATTTGCTATATATCAATATATCATCAAAATAGACCACCACAAAATGTCCAATAAAAGCACGTAAAACTTCATTCATTAATCTCATGAAAGTGCTGGGAGCATTAGTTAAACCAAAGGGCATCACTAACCACTCATATAGGCCAAATTTAGTTTTAAATGCAGTTTTCCGTTCATCTCCTAACTTCATACGAATCTGGTGGTAACCACTACGCAAATCAACCTTAGAGAACATGGTAGAGCCACTCAATTCATCAAGCATGTCATCTAAATGAGGAATAGGATGATTATATCGAATAGTAATATTATTGATTGCTCTACAATCAGTACACATGCGTGAAGAACCATCTTTCTTTGGTACCAAAATAATAGGAACAACACATGGACTAAGAGACTCACGAATATGACCCTTGTCAAGAAGTTCTTCAATTTGTCGCTGAATCTCTTTCGTCTCCTCCGGATTGGTACGATATGGCGCACGGTTGGGCAAAGATGCTCCAGGAATCAAATCAATTTGGTGCTCAATTCCACGAATAGGTGGCAGTCCTGGAGGTACATCTTGTGGGAAAACATCCTCATACTCCTGCAAAATGTTAGCAACCGTAGGTGGCAACGAAGGAGGAATCTCCTTAGCCGAAAACAACACTTCTTTGCAAATGATAGCATAACATACAGTAGTACTCACATCAATTTCAGAAATATCAGATTTGCTAGCTAGCAAACAAGTACTTTTCAAACGAATTTCATTAGCATGTTTTGGAACAGATTTAGAAGTACTTGGAGAAGGCATAAGTTCCTTAGCAACAATCTGATTTTCGCTCAGCTTTTTCCCCTCATTATGTGCTCTACTAGCTCTAGCAAGATCATCTTTTAAAATACTTTCAGGAGACATGGGAAGTAACACAATTTTCTTATCATTATGAACAAGGAATACTGATTTGTGCTACCATAGTGTATAGAATTTGTATCAAATTGCCATGGTCTACCAAGTAAAAGAGCACATGCTTGCATAGGAACAACATCACACTCAACATAATCAGCATATGCAGCAATAGTAAAATGCACATGAACTCTACGTGTTACCTTAACCTTGCCGCTGTTATTAAACCATTGAATGTGATATGGACGAGAATGGGGTCGTGTCGTAAGAGAAAGCTTTTCAACCATCTCCATGCTCGCCAATTTGTTGCAGCTCCCTCCATCAATAATAATGCGAATACAACGATCTTTAACCACACCCTTGGTATGGAACAAATTATGGCGCTGGTCAGGCTCGGCCTTGGTAATTTGTGCACTCAAGACTCGCTGTGCAATTAAACTCGGGTATTTCTCTGCATGTTCCGCAGCCATATATTCAGAATTTTGCTCCGTGGGTGCTGCAGCACATTGCTCATCATATGCAATAAGAGCCAAAGTATCTTTATCATAATCACTGGCGGAATCATATCCACCATTCTCAAGAGAAATCATCACACGAGAGGAGGCACAATCACGTGCAAAGTGACCAAGTCCACCACATTTGCGGCACTGAATTTGGCTAGACTTGCCCGTAGATGCCATGGAGGACGCAACACTCGGTACTGGTCCCGTAGTAGTCTTCCGTGCAGCAAACGGAGGTGGTGTAGATGCTGCAGATCGCGTGGATGTGGTCCCTGGAGGTGTAGGTACAGCAGCCCATGACGCCGAATTCGGTGATCTCCAAGTAGAACGCCCTGCAGAATAATTAGTTCGTATCGCCTCGCGTCGATCCTGCACTTCACATTCAGCATTGCAAGCAAGATGGAACAAACGGGTAATAGTGTGATAAGATTTATATCGAAGAATGGTCTGAATTTCCTTATTCAACCCACCTACGAATCGTGCCATTAATGCTTCATTATCCTCCTCTATACCACAACACAGCATGCCAGTTTGCAACTCCTGATAGTAATCCTCTACAGAATTTTTGCCTTGATCTAGACGTGCTAATTTGGTAAGCATGGAACACTGATAATATGGTGGAATAAAACGAATACGCATAGCATGTTTTAAAGCATACCACGTAGTGATTGGATTAGCATGATTGGCACGACAATATTCAGAACACCATATGGAAGCAAAACTAGTGAACTCACAAGTAGCAGCACTAACACGTCTATCCTCGGGATAATTTAAGCATGCAAAACGCTGGTCTAATTCTAATTCCCAAGAGAGTTATGCATCAGGATTATAGTGAGAATTAAACGTAGGAACATTTAATTTCAGTTTAGCAACATGATCATCATCACGTACCAATGGAAAAGTGGGTGGACGGCGAATGTGGGGATTGTATTGCCTAGGACGACCGGTTGGCTGATCAACTGTGAAGTCGTCAACGTACTCGCCCTGGTCCTCATCTTCCCCGTAATAATCATCGAACTGAGCATCACAGGCCTGTGTGACGCCTAGCTCTCGCAATGCCAAGCAAGAGCAGTTCATGCAGCAGCAAAGCACCCGGCCAAGTTTGTGCCAGATGTTTGAGAATGCACTGTGCACGTCCCAACAAGTGCGGTGTAGGAGCCCGGCGAGTCGGCTGTGGAGGAGGCGCGCGAGCCGTCGGTGGTGGAGGTAAGCATGCTAGCACCTCCTGGAATTTAGCGTCGAGTTTGGTGGTGAAGGAGATCTTGAGTCCCTCGAGTTGCTCCATCGTGTCAGTAAAACGCTTGTCCACATCCTGCATATGCTCAGCCAAAAGTGTGGTGATGTGAGCCTGCAAGGCTTCACCCTCCAGTGGCTGTGCCTCGGTGTTTTCTAGTGGCATGATTAGTAGGCAAAAAGCACAGGTATATAATAGAGGTACAACAGGAACAGTGGTGGAAAGCGCTTAATCTGTCAAGCAAACCAAGACTCTTACCCATTCTTACCCTACAGGAGGTGGTGAGCAGCAACCGTCGTGATCACCCTTCAGGAAGATTGAATAGAGCGATTGCCAGGTGGTGTCAACGCACGGTATAGGAATATGTGGAGTTCTGGGTGGCTGCAATATCTGTAGACACAATTTCAATACAACAATGCAAGGTTGAATAACAGCTCAACGACGGTACTGTGCTGGTCCTAGACTATCCCAAGCTAGAGACGCGAGCCTAGAATACCACAAGGCACGCCGCGACACCGAGAAGCAATAGGCACCAGTGCTTTGAACAGGGCGTGAATGAGGCGCAAATCACTAGTATGGAAAGTGTCTCAAAATGATCAGCAAAGTGGAATATCAGGATAGGCTCAAGATTTTTTTGAAATTTCCGAAAACTGCACGAAACTGCTCTAGAAAGCGTGCAGACGCTAATTTTTTTTCACTATAATGGCGTATAGCTCAAAACGATCCCAGAAGCCTAAAAACAGTATAGGCCGAAATTTGTTTTTGCCATCCCCTCCTCTTCCCTTCTGGCCAAAACTTTCCGGAACTCGGATCAAGTTACAACACGGATCGGATCTACAATGATGGAAAGCAAGAGCAAGAAAATGAATAACCAACCTAACTGGACTGGAACAAGGATATGTGGTGGCGGAGGCGGTATGTGGGCGTAGGGTTGTAGCAAGTCTATGGCGGTGGTGATAGCGGAATCGGTGGTGATGGCGGAATCGGTGGTGATGACTGTGACCAGAACTCGAAACTCTAAAGATCTAGATCTAAAACCAGCACTGGACATGACGATGCAGTCTAGAAATCCACAAAGCAAATACTAAAAAGAAACGACGCAATAGGCCCAAAAGTGTTTCTAGGATACGGATCTAACCCTAATTTGTTGGCTTTTTATGGTTTATAGGAAGAAGAACAGATGCAATCTAAACTACGAAAACTGTAAGATCTCACCGAGAAACCCGAAATCTGATACCACTTGATAGGGTAAAGGTGCCTGATCTTTCGATGAGACGATATCTGTCTATTATGGTGGCGGTCGACATTGACGATCCGACTACAAACGTGCGAGACGTTGCGCCTTAGCAATCGATATACCAACTTCCGAGGCTATTGATCACGCCGGAGCTAGATCAACCTGATCACGAGGATCAATCCCTGCAAGCAATCGAAGAACCAGCAAGAATTATAGATGCAATCAAGATATTGCGAATATAGATGAAAGCTTTATTGAAGAGGTGGGATTCTGTCTATGCGTAGTACAAAAGGTCGGTTTGACACTTGTGCCTATGGCGAAGAGTAGCTTGTGGCTAAGTCTTTTACTAAACAAAATCCGAGTCTAAATGATGACCTAATGAGAGTCTATATGGAGGAACAGAGGGGAATTTCGGCCAGCCTTGGGGAAGAGGTCGAAATCCATCTCCAGGCCGGTTTCCTCCACTATACGGACTCGAAAAGTTCACCCCTTTATTTGGACAAAAATTACATGGGCATGGCCCATATTTAAAGGTGACGCAGCACCATCTAATCACATGGACGAAAATTTGAAGTGTGTAGCTCTCTAGTTCATCCATGTCTTCATCTTTTCATTATGGTGGCTTCAAAGTTCTGAAATCTTCACTTGCAGCGTCATCCTAGAACCTCACACGATTGCTGCCATCATCTCCATGCATGATCATGCTCCAATGCTTGTCCCTCTCATCCATGCTAGGCCCATCATTCCTAAGTAACATACACACATCTGATTTAGGCAGCATCATATTCTCATGAATATTAGGAATAGTTCCTAGAAACGAAAGTACCTGATAATTCAGTTGGCGTGCACGAGCTCTTGTGAGAGGTCCTTGGAATTGTGGTACGTGAGGAAGTGTGGCTGTAGGTGCAACGGTTGTATCAACCGTAGGGATGTCCTCATCATATATGCATCGGGTAACAATCAAATAGTAAGATTTGATAAACAAGTCGTTATTGTTTTGACAATAATGAATCGACTGCATGCAAAGAAGCAATGATGGGCCTTGACTCCATAGAATGACTAAAAGTCATAAAATCCGTGATAGTTTCCATACACGAGAAATCAAGATTTTGAACTTGGAGGACCCTACGAAAAGGCATGAAGCCTATCAGTCGTGTTTGGATCTATAAAGAAATAGACACGGATGTTTCACATATATGAAATAATCGACATGTCAAAAAGGAATTTACGACAATGTTCAAGGAGTTGACTATACAAGATTTGATCTTTCATAGATATATTTAGTCTTGATGGATTAATCTAGCGACCACTACATATAATTTGGTATATGGTAGTTGAACAAACAAAAGAATGTTCTTCTAATAGAATGGTTACCTAGGACGTGTACATGACATGGTCCGAAGGGTTTTGTTAATTCAAAGGGTGCTAAAAGGGCATGCAAACTTCAATAGTTGAAGTGAGCATAGTGGAGTTGGAATCTTCATCGTGATGAAAATGTTAAAAGGAGTTTAATTTCATCAGAGACGATGAAGATACTTGCATTTTGCAAGAAATTAAGTGGGAGCATTGAGACAAATTTCCAATACATTATGCAGACTACATATTGTTGATTGGAAATGATGTATCTTTTATTTACACGGGTTGAGAATTTAATTTCGATGAAAGACTTGGGCAAAACCGGAATATTCTGCATCAATGTCTATATGGATAGATTGAGGCACTAATATGGTTGTGCCAGACATACATATACTCCCTCCATTCCTTAATATAAGGTGTATAGTTTTCTTGCACGAATATTAGCGCACATGCTAGAAGGGCAAATTTTGTTGCTTTAGGACATGAATACCCCATGTGATTGACGTGATATAGAGGGAACATACGAAATCTGGGTATCCTCTCTCTCCTGATCGGATTATTTGCCTCCTAAATAAGAGAAACAAATCTCAAAATTCTCTATACACCTTATATTATGGATTTTTTACAAAAAAACTATACACCTTATATTAATGAACGGAGGGAGTATGAGATATTGAAAAAAGGTTCAATATGAAAACAACAAGAAAGGTTCTTGCTGCATGGAAAGGATTGTATCAAGATTCAAGTGTTTAAACACTTGGTGAGTAAAATCACATAAAGATTTTGATCAATAATACCGTGATATGTACATATCCAAATATGTCCAATGCTCTAAATGTTATGAGCATATACAAGAATGATTCATATGATGATCATTGTACAATAGAAAAGATATTCTTATGAGCTTTGCAAGAACTAAGAATATATCATGTATAAGTGACAAATAGTGAATAATAGTTCATTGTAATATGTTACATTGATACTAGTTTGTCACAAGATACAAATTGAATTTATCTCAATTTAAACTATGGGTGGCACAATATTATGGAAAGGAAATTCCATGATGGATTTGGATGAGTTCCAAAGTTAAGACATTGTGACAGATACTACAACAAAAGGCTAAGTATATGACTGCCATAGTAGCAGCAAAGGAGGGCATTTGTGTCAAGTAGTTTGTTATCAAACTAGGTGTGGTTCACAGTGGGATAATACTATGAAGATATATTGTACGACAATACTATCGACATATTTTAACCCAAAAAGAACTAAAGGTCTCACCAAAGGACTAAATTTATACAAAGCCATCTCATTAGAGAATGAATGATGCGTAGAGACGCAAATACATGCAAATACACACAGACCTGAAAGTACCAGATCCGGAGATTATGTTAACCACTAGCAAACACGTATATTCAACACCTAGCTGTTGTATATACAAGTTTACAAACTAGATTATTGACACTAGTGCAAGTGGGAGACTGAAGGGAATATGCCCGAGAGGCAATAATAAAATGGTTATTATCTTATTCCATGTTTATGATAAATGTTTATTTTGCATGCTATAATTGTATTAATTGGAAACGTTAATACATGTGTATTTAATAAACAAAATACAAAGTTCCTAGTAGTTCCTCTGATATAAACTAGCTCATTGATTAACAAGATGATCAAGGTTTCCTCATCATGGACATTGGATGTTGTTAATAACGAGGTCACAACATTGGTGGAATGATGTGATGAACATTCATCCGAAGTATAGCATTATGATCAAAGTCATTATGTTTATATTGCCATAACATCATACAAAGTAATTCTAGTCCTTAGATTATGAGATCATGTTAATCACTAACACCGGAAGAGTATCTTGATAACATCAAACGTCACACCATAACAAGGTGACTATAAAAGTGGGTTCAGTGCTACGAAGGTGTTATGTAGAGGCTCATGGATCAAGAGTGGGATTTGTCCATCCCGATGACGGATAGATATACTCGGGGCCTTCTTGGTGATATCACATTAAAATAGCTTGCAAGCAAGTGATGTGATAACTAGAATGTTATATCACGAGAACGAGAAAAGAGTGCATATCGGTAACGAGATCAAACTAGGTATTTGGATACTGATGATCGAATCTCAGACATGTAATATATCACGAGACAAAAGGATTTAGTTACGAGTTAAAGGTTCACACGATCACAAGAGTCATCCTTGAATGTGTGGGAGTCAGTACGGATCTCCAGGTCCTACTGCTGATTATTGATCGGAGAGGGGTCTCGATCATGTCTGAATTATTCGCAACCGGAGGGTGACACACTTAAGGGATACTGACAACATTTGGAGCAAATATGTTTCAGATAAAGAATTAATAAAGTGCTGGAATCATTTGGATGGAAACCGGAATTATTTCGGGTGAAATTGAGAAACTGGTTCTGCATGTGATATTGAAATGTTGCAGGGGTTTTTATGTGAATGTTTGTTCATTAAAGTAATTAATGAAATTCTGAATAAAATAAATAAAATATTTTTATTTAATGAGAGCTTGCATTAAATTTGGTGGAAATTTAATGCATTTGAGTGGACATGAGTGGAGGTGTGTGTTTATGTGAGTGGGAGATCCACCCACATGGATGAGGGATGATGAGGATATATACAAGTACTAGACCATGATGGCGCGCGTTGTCACGCCCGTATATTTTAAAAATAGATTGATAGGAGTTTTCACAATATACTTGTTAGTAATAGAAGATGGTAATGAAAGAGTTGAATATGAGGCAATGAAGGTAGACCTTGAATTTCCATGACAACGAACAACTACTGCCAAGTTCACTTATTGCATAAAGCAATTAGAAGGTCCAACAAAATGCATAGGGTGGAAATTCTACTCCACTTAGTGACTTAATTCATAATCAAATATAGATTGGTGTTCTAGTTCAGGTCGGCCGTAGAGGAGCCATAGTGTTGGGTTGCTCAACGCCGTCTTGATAGCCCTCGACAGCTCGATGATTTGCTGGACAATTTCCTTCATTTTCACTTTCTTCCCCTTCTTGTGGTTCCATATCATCATGAAAGAAACCATGTTTCCACTGTCACTATGTTCATTCAGTTCGGTCAACACCGTCATTACTGTCACATAGGCTTCCTCACCATAGTCCTCTTTCAGTTCCTCGAGCTAATTGTCATACACCCTGATTATTTCCTTTGTAAGAATAAACACCAGCATCGTTGATCCTAATGAATACTTAAATACGTAAGAGAGTAAATAAGCTTTAAATAGATAATCACAAGTATTGACCAAGTGAGTTAACTATAAGCCCAATAAAAGAGGTTTGCACAACCAGGTTTCGTGCCCCAGCGGTGAACCATTCAACAGAACAACAGTCACAATCAGCATCAACAATCGGCAACATATTTCACAACCTAATTTTTTATTGGTTCAAGACACAAGTTTTCTTCAAGTTAAGGACAATAGAGTTACTCAAACAATTCAATTGAGAATAACCTCTTGGATGCTTTTGTGTAGTGCTTCAAAACACTCCCTTGCTAGGCTTCAAGCAATTTGTAATGGATAACAAGAACTCTGTTATAGCCAAGCAACAGTACAACACAAGAAGTGCAACAACTACAGTAGTTCTATCCATTGAGCGACAACAGCTTAAACTCTAAGAAGTGTTTAGCCGCAGTTGTTAGCGAAAGACCAGATTTGTTTAGGTGCATGGGATGTCTATTAATACTTTTATCTAGTTATTGGTTGATGCACACAATAAATAATAAGAAATTTCTAGTCACTTACCTCTATTGTATATTCAGGCCTCTAACAATCAAAGGCATGAGTCCAGAACTCGGTGAACAGACCCGAATGTTTACTGACCCATAACAAATTTAAAGTTCAAGTGATGTGTTTCATGCCAACCTTTTTTTGCGTGAATACCTGGTAGAGCACTTCATTTGTAATCTATTTGTCCTGAAGCTCTGCTCAGTAAAAAACATGTCATGTACGGTGTCATAAGAAAATTGTACTATAATAAATCAAGAAGCTAATTATCTGTATTGTAGAAAATAATAATTATAGAAGCAATAACTTCTATTGACTCCACGGGATCAGCTGTTCAAGTAAAAGAGATTTTATTCCAATCTTCTTCTTGCCCAACGAATCCACAAAGTTGTGAACAAACATAGACTCAAAGAGGGCATCTGGACCTAGCTCGGAAATTGGGGTACAGTTTCAGGCTGCGAACAATACATAGTGAGGAAACTAACAAATAAAATGGGGTATTTAGGAACTAACCTGTCTGCCAGCCATTGTAAAGAGTCATATCAAGAATTCCGCAATCAAATAAAACCAAAGAAATCCAAATCCGAATGAATTGAGGGGAACTAGCATGAACATAACCTGCAAAAATATGGAATCTAGAAAGTTAGGATTTTACAGCCATTGAATATTATTGGGTAGAGGGTTCGCAGGACAAAGAAGGAACATAGAGCTATTGATCTAGATGGGGACAGAGTTGGAGGCAACGAAAGACTATATAGCCAAGATGAGGCATTCACAATCATACGCATGATATAGGACATTACTGGTTTGCACAAACTAAATAATTGCTCCGGCTTGAAAGCAATGATGCTTCGCATCCCATAGGCGCATCAATGGGGGAGAACCGGTCACTGCCGGATCGGCTGCCGTAGGTCGCATCAGCGCTAGATGAGCTCCTCCCTTGAATGATCCGATTCCAATCGGAGGTATGGGTTTGTGCGCCCGCTCTGCATTGCCGCGATCCCCTATCCGTTCATGTTTTTTCTTACTAATCGGAATCGACATCAGTGTCGCCTCTGTCCATGGTGTAACAATTGAGTTCTTGCGGTCTATGGGCTTTAGGTGGTATTTCGGGCCCAATCAACCATAGTGAGCCAATTTGACGCTGAGAGAAGCTTCCCTCAGGGACAATCAACCGACTTCGAAAATGAAGATATTATCTAACGGCCGTAAACCTCCTGACAGCATGATCCGATGACCGAAAATTGTCAGGTCGTGAGATTGCTCGGTTTTGTCTCAGTTTTAATATCCCTAATTATGATGGTTCTGACTGCTTGAACTGGAAGGAAATATTGAGTCAAATTAATAATGACTATCAGGTGAATTTATTCCTAGTTGGACAAGATACTATGATTTATAAGAACTTTATACTACCTAAATCATGGTGTTATTGTTTGACTAGATTTCATATCCTTTGGACTAGCGCTAGCGGGAAGGAGAGGGAGGAAGGCAAGGAGTCCGACGTGATGATCATCCAAGGATGCGCGAGGGAGGAGCAGGAGGCAGGCGCAATACAAGGAAGGGAGATCATCAAAAAGAAGGAACGAATTCGGACAGACAGAAGTCCTGAAATTGAAACGGACGTGGATTCCTCATACGAACTCCAAATCAAGCAAATAAGCACTTGTTGGATAGATAATTCCAAGATCTTTCCAATGAGTACTTCCACATCTAAAGAACCAGGATAATCCGGCCCCCACACCCCAGATAATCCGGCCCTGGTTTGGAGATTCTGCTAAGGGCTTTGTGCGCGACTTTCTATACGGCCCCGGATAATCTGGCCCACTTAGACCAGATAATCCAGCCCAAAAAGTTCCCATCAGATTCGGACGGATCTGACTGTATCAGACACGTTTTCGTTTCGCGTTTTTCGAATGTTCCGGTGGCCATATAAGCTTGGGATGTTGGCCACGCAGAGATAAACAAAACTTTTTCCCTACGCGGTGATCCCAAGGTCTAGCTGAGGTAGTAGGACACGAGAATTACCACTAGACGCACGGTTGCAGAATCGATGTAGCACGTCGCTTGATGAAGTGCAGTCCTCATGATCCGTTCCGATCCATGATCGTCGAAGTGCTGAACGTACAACACCTCCACCAGTATCCACACGTACGAGGAGCAGCGCCGGCGGTGGACTGCTAGGTCCGGTATGGCGGCGACAGGACTGGACTGGGACCAGGGTTTCCAACACATGGAGTGATCTAACCATGTGCTCTAAGCACCTGCGCCCCAGCTTATATAGGGAGTGAAAGTGGGCTCCACTCACTTGTGGCCCATTCACTAAAAGGGCTATATTAGTCACTGTGAGTCCAACTCACTGACTAAGTCCATGTCTTTATTTGGCTCCAACCCAAATAGATTTCCTATTTGGGTCTAACCCAAACTTGCTCCTGCTCATAAGTGTGTGACCCGACAGGCTCATGGTGACCCGGACACGATCGGAGTCTCACTCGTGACCGATCAGTCGGTAGCGGCTCCTAGCAGTACGTGTCGACTCCCAAGTACCAAAGAGTCATGACGACATACCTTCCAATGCGACTTTCGTTTGAGTCCCTTTTGCCTCACGATATACCTTGTTGAACTATAGGCTAATAATCGTCATCCCTTAAATAGTTCGACTCTCTTTCTCGATCCGAGATAAGTGATTCATCCAACTAACTCTTAATCGATCGCCTCGGTTAACACTTAACCGAGTCATGCGTGGCCATGCTTTCTGAATCATATCTTCCAAGAGGGCCCAGAGATATCTCTCCAGACGGAGGGGCAAAATCCCATCTTGGTTATTCACATCACACAGCTTGACTCTCAGTCGACCCGAACTCCACCTTTATAACTGCCCAGTAACGGAACAATGCTTGACAGAACCTAAGTCGGTGATCCTCAACTCGGATTGTGCAATAACCTCAGGTCTAAGGATTACATTGATTGAGACATGCAAATGACGACTTGTTCGTTGCATCTCAATATGGGTCAGTCTGACTCGCTAAACTCTTTTAGCCAAATCCGTGTAAGTCGGAATAGCATCTCCATGCCCATGAAAAGTAGAACCGAGTCATCTGCCGACTTTCACATTGGTCTAAGTTGTATGTCCAGCACAACCTCGATGACCAAGGGCAATTAGTATGAACAACATGAATATATAGTTCCACAATCGAATCACATATTTTATGATACATATCAGTAGTTCATACATGGACAATAACGTTATGAATATATTGGAAATAACATCATACATGATTGCTTCTAGGGCATATTCCCAATAGTGTCCCACTTGCACTAGAGCCAATCATCTGACATCACATGTCTAGGCATCTAATGCCCATAGCTCTCAGGTGCGCCTCATGCTTCGGCTATGGAAGTGGCTTTGTCAACGGATCCGCAATGTTTGCATCCATGTGTACCTTGCATAACTTGATATCACCTTGATCCACGAACTGGCGAATAAGGTGGTACCACATGAGTATATGTTTGTTGTTCTGGTGTTGTCTAGGTTCCTTGGCTTGTGTGATAGCACCATTGTTGTCACAATACATGTCTAACAGATTGGACGAGCCTCGAACCACACCAAGATCCATGAGGAAATTCCTCATCCAAACGGCTTCTTTTTCCGCCTCTGAGGCAGCAATATACTCAGCCTCTGTCGTAGATGCAGACACCGTCTCTTGCTTGGAAATCTTCCAGCTCACAGCCCCTCCATTTATAACAAACACATATCTAGATTGCGAATGAGAATCATATGAGTAAGTGAGATACCTCGCATCCATGTAACCCCTTACACTGAGTTCATCCTCACCTCCATAAACCAGGAACATATCCTTAGTCCTTCTCAAGTACTTGACGATATTTTTAGCTGCTGCCTAATGGATTTCTCTAGGGTCAGCCTGGTACCTGCTCACAACACTTAGAGCATAGGAAACATCCGACCTAGTACAAATCATAGCGTACATGATGGATCCGATCGAAGCATGTAATCGCACTCATCCGACTTTGCTCATCAGTTGTCAAAGGACACTGAGTCTTGCTAAGTTTTACACCATGGGACATCAGTAAGAACCCCTTCTTAGACGATTCCATGTTGAACTTCTTCAACACTTTGTCCAAATATGTAGTCTGACTCAATCCAATGAGCCGCCTTGATCTATCTCTATAGATCCGGATTCCTAGTATGTAAGTCGCCTCACCTAAGTCTTTCATCGAAAAATTCTCTTCCAATGATTCCTTAGTCTCTTGCAACATCTGGACATCATTTCCAATCAGTAATATGTCATCCACATATAAGATCAGAAAGTTTACTTTTCTCCCACTAAACTTCTTGTATAAACAAGAATCATGATCACTCTTGATGAAGCCAAACGATTTGACTACTTCATCAAAGCGAATATTCCAACTCCGAGATGCTTGCTTCAACCCATAAATGGATTTCCGAAGCGTGCATACCTTATCAGCATTAGCCGGATCGACAAAACCCTCAGGCTGTATCATATACATGTCCTCGGTTAAATTTCCATTAAGGAAAGCCGTCTTGACATCCACCAGTCACCGCCAGCGTGAGCTATTGGTGTGTATCGTGGTTTTGTGTGGGTGTGTTCATCGCGATCTTCGTGCGTGAGTGCGTCGTGTTCGTCCTCCCCTCCTTCCCCCGCACTCCATCCTCGATTTGAGTGGGATTCGTGAAAGATCGGGCCACCCTAGAGGTTTGCCCTCAACATATTGGTATCAAGAGCTTCGTTGCTCACAAATTCCCCCACAAAATTTTCTTCTATCCACCAATTTTTTGAAAATCCCCAAAAAAGAGCCTCAAATTTGCCTTCTGATCGATCTCTGGATTTGGTGCTTTTTCGTGCTTTTGGTCCATAAATTTGTTGCTGGAGGTATCGATCTACCTTCTTGGTGTGTCCCTAGCCCCAATTTTGTTCAGTTTTCCACCAATTTGAGGATTTTTTGGACTGATTGTGCGTTCAAGTTTGAGATCCACGCGCCCAGGAATCCGCGAAGCGGTACTACCGCTAAAACAATCTGTACTACCGGCGAGCGGTACAACCGGCTGTTCACAGCGGTACTACCGGCCACCAGTACTACCGGACTTTTTGAGCGGTACTACCGCCCCTGTATGACAAGAAAATTTTCACCCCATTTTTGTTCGCTAATTTTAGTTTTGGCTTATGCGTGTTTCGTGTGCGTGTCGCCTTCCTAACAACAAGCTTCGGCAACAATATTCACATACCGTGCTCTTCGACACCGCGACACCCGAACAACATTCCCCTATACCGGTAGCAAGTCGTCAATACCAAAGGTATAACTTGCTCCACCTTGTGAACCCTTCTTCCTTATGTGTATCTATCCTATGAGAGCAGCTCATTTTGTGTTTGCCTAAGCATTGTGCACTTGTCCTTGGAAACTGAGAGTGTGAGAGCAAATACAATAGTTACCATAGTAGTATAGAAAGGGAGAAAAAGAATCAAAAAAAAGAAAAAGAAAAAGCAAAAGAAAATAGAAGGATACATAGTCTCCCAATACAAAGAGAGTCTCAAGCTTGTAAGCAAAGAGAGAAAAAGAGCGCGACCAAGGCAAGTGCACAAATCCGTTGCTTACTTCTCTTTTGGCGAACGAGTTGTGGTCTCTCCTTGCGTTGGCACGACACCGAGCGTAGTCTTTGTTAGGACCTTTTGTGCTCATTTTCATAGTTGTGCTAACCACATCCTCCCCACATGTGTGTATCTTTGTGTTTTGTAGATCGTTTCCTTCTTTCTTTGATCTCTGGTTCTCTACCACTTTTGACAATAACCTTTTCTTTGGATCGTTTCGTTTGGTTTTCCACAACCCTAACCCTCCACCCACAGCTTTTGAGAGTTAGTTCTTTCTTTAGTGTGAGTTTTTTTTGCGATTCCACTTTGCATGCTTATAGCTCTCACTTGTGGTTTCTAGTTTGGTGCAATCCCCAAGGTGAGGTACAAGTCTAACACCACCATATTATGATTCCATATACAATACTTGTGTATTTTGCATGATGGATAGGCACGGTGAGTCGAGCCAACCACCTCCTCAAGAAGAAGAACATGGACCGTACATGACACGTGCAATTCACTTCATCGTCCGATAAGAGTTCCGTGAATGTTGCCAAGCCCTTGAGACACGACAAGATGAACAATTTGGTGAGACGCAAGCCGAGTTCAAGAACATCGACAACCGCTTTGATGGCCTAGAACGACAAATGCACGCAATGCATCATAACTTTGGCCATCAAAATGAAGCGCTTCAATGCTCCGTCGCCGAAACAAATGACAATCTTCAACGCCTCATCGATGGAATGGCAAGACCACGTTCATGCGCATCAAGTTCTTCGCATCGTCACGCACCTCGTCAACAAGATCTTCATGCAAGTGCTCCAACACACAATGATGCCCCCGTGGTTGAAGATGGAAGTTCTTCGAACTATGTACCTTCCCCAGGGCACACCGCAACATCAAGCTATGATGGTGATTTATCTTCAAGGCCACGGGCAAGGCAAGAAGCACACCGTCATCACACAAGGGCACTATTGATCCAACAAGAGCAACCACAAGAAGAACCGCAAGTGCAACCGCAAGTCTACCACCATCGACCATGACACATACTTGACACAACAAGTGATGACTCCAATTTGGAGAATCAAGCTCGTCATCAACGTGAATCTCTCCAAGATCCTCCTCCTCGTCATCAACGTCATGAACGTCCGCACCGCCACCATGGTCATCACGAGGCGCCTCCTCCACCTCAACAAAACTTGGAGCATCAAGTGATACAAGTTGAGCGACGCCTGCCACGTCAAGAGGCTCATGACCATGATCTTCGCCATGAGGCCCATGTGCCTAACCAACATCACCAACCAAGGAACGAGCCTCCTCTTCATCATCAACCGCGTCATGAGGCTCCACATCCTCAACAACCTCATGGGGCCCAAGTGCCTCAACACCGTCAACAACCGTGCCAAGAGCAAGAGAAAGCGCCTCAACAACAATATCAAGAGCAAGCTCCACAACAAGGACGCGAGAACCGAGTTCAACCTCCCCAACTACAAGATCATCAACAAGGTCACCAAGCTCGTCGCAATGACAACAACGATGAAGAAACATTCGGCAAGCTGAAGTTCACAATGCCCAAGTTCACCGGATCCAATGACCCCGAAGAGTACCTCTCGTGGGCACTCAAAGTCGATAAGATCTTCCACATGCACAATTATAGCAACGAGAAGATGGTCGCCATGGCTTTGCTTGAGTTTGATGATTACGCCAACCTTTGGTGGGAACAAGTTCAAGTTGCTCGTGACGCAAGATGTTGAGGGCAAACCTCTAGGGTGGCCTGATCTTTCACGATTCCCTTTCAAATCGAGGATGGAGTGCAGGGAGAGGAGAGGAGGATGAACACGACGAACGCACGCACGAAGAACGCGATGAACACACACACACACACAAAACCACGATACACACCAATAGCTCACGCCGACGGTGACCGGTCCAGCGCAATCCCTAGGATTGGCGTTGGGCGGAGGACTCTCTCTTGAACTGGCACGACGAGATTGGAGACTCGGTGAGATCTTGACGTCTAGGCAAAGGGACACGATGCCTAGGCCTTGTACAACACGGAGGCACGATGCAAACTCCAACGAGGTTTGGGGATATTGGTGCTCCTTAGTCAAGGAGCATGAGGCAAGAATTAGATAGATCCACAAAGGGGTTTCCACTAATTCCAATATCATGCCTAGGGTTTACAATGGAGGTGGGGGACTATATATAGACCATCCACTTAAACAGGGGTACTTTAGGAATAAAAGACAAGTTATGGACAGACTAAGGGGTACATGGGCCACAGGCCCAACGGCCTTTTCATGCCTGGCGACGGTCGGACCGGAGACTCCGGTGTGGTGGACCGGAGACTCCGGTCTGGGCCGGAGACTCCGGTCGGTCTCCGGACTGGCCTCCGGAGGGGCCTTCAGATTGTCCCAGCGCCTGGTTCCGGGGGCAGACCGGAGGTGGGTCCGGAGACTCCGGTGTCTTCAGACCGGAGACTTTGGCAGGCCGGAGACTCCGGTGTGAGCTGATCGGAGACTCCGGTCTGAGCGGCTCCAGAGGCTCCTGCTTCATGCTCTGCTCCTTGTTCTCCATCCTTGGGTGCTTGGTGATGTGTCGAAGCTTCGTACCTGATGATGCATAGGGTAGTTGCATGAAGTAGCATGCCATCCAAGGAGGTATCAAATTGGCACGAGGAAAGGAGCGAGTTCACCTTAGCTTGTAGGACTTTGGCTCGTGCACGAGTCATTGGTCCACTTGGGGGACTTGTTGGTGTAGATGTAGGAGTCTGTAGGACGGCCGCATCAGCTTCCCTTGGGAAAGAGTCGTCCTCGACTCTTCATGGTTATCATCTTGAACATCTCCATGGTAGGGTGAGAGATCCTTGACATTAAATGTATTGCTTGCAAGGTACTTGGAGGTCGGTATGTCGATGATGTAGGAGTTGTTGTTGATTCTTTTGAGGACCTTGAAGGGACCATCTCCTCTTGGCTTGAGCTTGGAGTCACATTCCTTGGGGAAGCGGTCTTTTCTTAGGTGTATCCACACAAGGTCACCTTCTTCAAAGATCATCTCCTTCTTGTCCTTGTTTAACCTTGAAGCTTGGCGAAGGACTTGTTGTTCGATAGTAGCTCTTGTTTCTTCATGAAGTTTCTTCATAGCTTGTGCGCATTTCTCAACGTCCATGTTCGTTCGCTCATGGAGAGGTAGTGGTAGGATGTCGAGTGCGGTGAGGGGCTCGAAAACATAGACGATCATGAATGGACTCATCTTGGTTGTTGAGTGCTTGGCTCGATTGTAGGCGAACTTGGCGTGTGGGATGCATTCCTCCCAATCCTTCAGGTTTTTCTTGATCAACACACGAAGGAGAGTTCCGAGGCTTCGGTTGACAACTTCGGTTTAGCCATCAGTTTGAGGATGTGATGCGGATGAAAAGAGGAGCTTGACGCCGAGCTTGGCCATGAGGGTCTTCCATAAGTAGCTCATGAATTTGACGTCGCGGTCAGAGACGATTGTCCTTGGCACACCGTGAAGATGGACGATTTCCCTGAAAACAGATTTGCAACATGTGAAGCATCGTCGGTCTTATGGCACGGTATGAAGTGTGCCATTTTGGAAAAATGATCCACAACAACAAATATAGAGTCATGACCATGCTTAGATCTAGGTAATCCTAACACGAAATCCATGCAAATGTCGGACCAAGGTGTATGAGGAATAGGCAATGGCATATAAATACCATAGGGATTAGCTTGTGACTTAGCTTGAACACATGTCGTGCATCGTTGAACGTAGCGCTCCACGTCACGCTTCATCTTGGGCCAAAAGCAGTGATTGGAGAGCATGTCCAATGTCTTGTCGCGACCAAAGTGGCCCATAAGGCCTCCACCATGAGATTCTTGGAGGAGCAAAAGTTGAAGTGACGACTTCGGAATGCATAGCTTGTTTTGTTTAAATAGAAAGCCCTTATACAAATAGAAATCATCAACTCCTTTGTCATTGGAGCACTTTGCGAAAATTGGTTCGAAGAACGGGTCAAAAGCATACAAAGATTTTATTTCCTCAAGACCCAACACGTTGATTTCAAGTCTCGTAAGAAGGCTTGTTTGTTTGCGAGACAATGCGTCCGCAACTACATTATCTTTTCCCTTCTTATACTTGACAATGTACGGAAAAGACTCCATGAACTCAACCCACTTAGCGTGTCTCTTGCTCAAGTTAGCTTGGCCTTTGAGATATTTCAACGACCCATGGTCGGAATGTATGATAAATTCCTTGGGCCCAAGGTAGTGTTGCCAAACTTGAAGGACGCGAACTAAGGCAAAAACTTCTTTGTCATAAATCAGATAGTTGAGGCGAGCACCATCAAGTTTCTCGCTATGGTAGGCAATAGGACGTCCGTTTTTCATAAGGACTCCTCCAATGCCAATACCACTAGCATCGCACTCTATCTCAAAAGTTTTTGTGAAATCCGTTAAAGCAAGGAGAGGTGCTTCGGTGAGCCTCTTTTTGAGTTCATCAAAAGCTTTTTGTTGTGCTTTGCCCCACACGAAGGTGACATTCCTTTTTGTCAACTCATTGAGAGGACAAGCAATAGTGGAAAAGGCTTTCACAAAGCGACGATAGAAACCAGCCAACCCATGAAAACTTCGGAGTTCACTCACATTTGTTGGGATGGGCCAATCTCGTATGTCTTTTACCTTGGAAACATCAACTTCAATTCCCTTCGAAGAAACGACAAATCTAAGAAAAATCAACTTGTATTTAGCAAAAGTGCACTTGGGAAGATTAGCATAAAGCTTTTCATGTCGAAGGATTTGCAAAACTTCCTTGACATGTGTTATATGGTCCTAAGGTGATTTGCTATTAACAAGAATATCATCGAAATAGACAACAACACTTTTTCCAATGAGAGAACGCAAGATATGATTCATTAGGCGCATGAAGGTTGATGGGGCATTAGACAAACCAAAGGGCATAACCAACAATTCATAGAGACCAAGTTTGGTCTTGAAGGCGGTTTTCCACTCATCACCTTTAGCCATGCGTATTTGATGGTAACCACTACGAAGATCAATTTTTGAAAAAATAGTGGCTCCACACAACTCATCAAGCATGTCATCGAGACGTGGCATGGGATGTCGATAACGCACGGTGATAGCATTGATTGGACGGCAGTCCATGCATAATCGTAACATATCATCCGTCTTTGGAACAAGAATCACGGGTTCGGCACTTGGACTAGTGCTAACTTGGATCAAACCTTTGGAGACGAGTTGGTTGATTTGACGTTTAATCTCCTTTGTCTCCTCCGGTTTCGTGCGGTAGGCGGCGTGGTTGGGAAGTGGTGCACCGGGGATGAGGTCAATGCGATGTTCGATGCAGCGAAGAGGAGGTAGTCCATGTGGAAGCTCTTCGGGGAACACATCCTTGAATTCCTGCAAAACACTCATCAAAGATGGAGGAACATTGGTTAATTTGTTAGTTCCTTGCGCTAGTCCCTTGCAAAGTAGGACATAGTGCAAGATGGATGGGTTGTTCCGAACATCTCTCATCTCACTTTTGGAGGCAAGGAGAACACTCTTAGTTTTTCCACTCAAATTTGGCTTGTGGCTCTCACTCACTATGAGGTGGTTCTCTCTCTCACCGCTCTTCTCACCAGTAGGTGTTGTGCTTTGCACCCTCGCTAAAGCCTTTGCATTGTCCGCAATTATTTGGCTAGGAGTCATCGGTTGCAAAACACATGTTTTGTTGAGCCATTTGAAGGTGTATACATTGGTGCGACCATCATGTTGAGCAGCCTTGTCAAATTGCCACGGTCGACCAAGAAGCATGTGGCAAACTGTCATAGGAACCACATCACACTCCACCATATCTTTGTAAGGACCAATGGCGAAGGAGACCGATACGGTATGCTTGATCTTTATGGACCCTTGGTCTTGCACGTGGTAGGGGTGCTTGTGCGGATGGAGGGTGAGGTTGAGATTCTCACACAACTTGGTGCTAGCAAGGTTGTGACAACTCCCTCCGTCAATGATCACCTTGATAGTTTTGCCATTGATGTTGGCTCATGTTTGGAAGATATTGGAGCGTTGATCTTCATGCTCTTGTGCTTGAGTGGTCAAGATCCTTGTGACGACAAGCGATGGACTTGCATCATGTTCAGACATGAGGAGTTCTTGATTATCTTCCACTCGTTGCCTTGCCATTGCTTCCTTGACACGGGCATCAAACTCATCTTCACTCAAGTACTCTTCATCACCATTTTCATGGATGAACAAGACTTTCTTGTATCCACATTCAGCCAACTTGTGTCCTTTAACTCCACACTTGTAGCATTCACCATTGAAAGGTGTATCACTTTTTGCTTGCTTTCCACTTGGGGGCAGTTTTCCTTGAGGGAGTGTGGGCTTGAAGGAAGGCTTGGAGGTACTTGAGGGGCTTCCATTGAAAGTTGTTGGTGTAGTGGGTGAAGCTTGCTTGTAGGTGAAGTACGTCTTGGGCTTGTTGTACTTGATATCCTCTTGCACTTGACGTTCAGCCTTTGTTGCTATGTGCACAAGATCAACCATGGTGTTGTATGTTTGGAACTCGACGATGCGCTTGACTGGGTGATTCAAGCCAATAAGGAAACGTGCCATTGTTTGCTCCATTCGTTCATCAATGTTGGCGCGAATCAAATTGAGTTCCATTTCCTTGAAGTACTCTTCCACGGTCTTTGTCCCTTGACGAAGCGCTTGAAGGTTGTTGAAGAGGTCACGCGTGTAGTGCGCGGGGACGAACCGAGATCTCATGTGAGCCTTCATGTCATGCCAAGTTGTGATTGGCGGCTCTTGTCTTGCATCACGAGCAACTTGAACTTGTTCCCAACAAAGGTTGGCGTAATCATCAAACTCAAGCGAAGCCATGGCGACCATCTTCTCGTTGCTATAGTTGTGCATGCGGAAGATCTTGTCGACTTTGAGTGCCCACGAGAGGTATTCTTCGGGGTCATTGGATCCAGTGAACTTGGGCATTGTGAAATTTAGCTTGCCAAAAGTTTCTTCATTGTTGCGGTCATTGCAACGAGCTTGGTGACCTTGTTGATGATCTTGTAGTTGGGAGGGTGGAACTTGGTTCTCGTGTCCTTGTTGCAGAGCTTGCTCTTGGTATTGTTGTTGAGGAGCTTGCTCTTGCTCTTGGCGCGGTTGTTGACGTGGTTGAGGCGCTTGGGCCTCATGGTGGCGAGGGTGTGGAGCCTCTTGACGCGGTTGATGATGAAGAGGAGGCTCGTTCCTCGGTTGGTGATGTTGGTTAGGCACATGGGCCTCACGGCGAAGAACATGGTCATGATCCTCTTGACGTGGTGGGCGTCGCTCAACTTGTATCACTTGACGCTCCAAGTTTTGTTGATGTGGAGGAGGCGCCTCGTGATGACCATGGTGTCGTTGTTGACGTTCATTACGGTGATGACGAGGAGGGGGATCTTGGAGAGCTTCACGTCGATGACAAGCTTGATTCTCCAAATTGGAGTCATCACTCGTTGTGTCAAGTATGTGCCGCGGTCGATGGTGGTAGACTTGCGGTTGCACTTGCGGTTGCGCTTGCGGTTCCTCTTGTGGTTGCTCTTGTTGGATCACTAGTGCCCTTGCGTTATGATGGTATGCTTCTTGCCTTGCTCGTGGCCTTTATGAGAGGTCACCATCATAGCTTGATGTTGCGGCGTGCCGTGGGGAAGGTATATAGTTCGAAGAGGTTCCATCTTCAACCATGGGGGCATCATTGCGTGTTGGAGCACTTGGAGGTAGATCTTGTTGCGGAGGTGCATGATGACACGAAGAACTTGAAGAGCTTGAAGCACGTGAACATGGTATTGCCATTCCGTCGATGAGGCGTCGAAGGTTGTCATTTGTTTCGGTGACGGAGCGTTGAAGCGACTCATTTTGGTGACCGAAGTTGTGATGCATTGCTTGCATTTGCCTTTTGAGGCCATCGAAGCGGTTTTCGATGTTCTTGAACTTGGCTTGCGTCTCGCCAAATTGTTCATCTTGTCGCGTCTCAAGGGCTTGGCAACATTCATGGAATTCTTGGCGGACGATGAAGTGACTTGCACGCGTCATGTATGGACCTTGATCTTCTTCTTGGGGAGGTGGTTGGCTCGTCTCACCGTGCCTATCCATCATGCAAAACACACAAGTATTGTATATGGAATTAGAATATGGTGGTGTTAGTCTTGTACCTCACCTTGGGGATTGCACCAAACTAGAAACCACAAGTGAGAGCTATAAGTGTGCAAAGTGGAAATGCAAAGAAAACTCACACAAAATAAAGAACTAACTCTCAAAAGCTTGTTGGTGGTAGGTTAGGATTGTGGAAAGCCAAAGAACCAACCAAAATAAAAGGGATAGTCAAAAGTGGGTAAAATCCAACAAAACTAAAGGCAAAGGCAAAGGTCAACAACTCAAAAGGGTGACAGGAACCTACGACTATATACACACATGTGGAGAAAGTTGGGATTGACACGACTATGAAAATGAGCAAACAAAATGTCCTAACGACGACTAAGCTTGTTGTCGTGCCAATGCAAGGAGAGACCGTGGCTCGTTTGCAAAGAAGAAAAGTGAGCAACGGATTTGTGCACTTGCCTTGGGAACTCTTATTTCTCTCTTGCTTACAAGCTTTGAGACTCTCTTTGGCAATGGGAGACTATTTTTCTTTTGCTTTTTCTTTGTATCTTTTCCTTTCTTTTGCCTTTTTTTGCTCTCCCTTGATGCTACCTAGTCACACTTGATATTGCTCTTGCACACTCACTATCCAAGAACAAATGCACAATGCTCAAGCAAACACAAGATGAGCCATTCTCATAGGATAGGTACACACAAAGGAAGATAGGGGTTAACAAGGTGACGCAAGTTATACCTTCTTTGATGATGATGAACTTGGCGTCGGAGGTGCGGGATGATGTTCGTGGCCGTGGTGTCGATGAGCGTGGGGGTTGTCGATGCGGAAGCTTGTTGTTAGTTGACGACACGCACACGGGCACAAACAAACAAGAAGGAATTAACCAATGCAAGATTAGAGGCAAAAATGTCAAAATCAGGCGTCATGCCAGAGACTCCGGGGTTTCAGGCCGGAAACTCCGGTCCAGGCTGGAGACTCCGGTGTGGGTAGGCCGGAGACTCCGGTGTAGGCCAGAGACTCCGGTGTGCAGGCCAGAGACTCCGGTCTGGAGTCAGATCGCGAACTGCTCGTGTTCTTGAGCGGAAAGCCACGCCTTGGGTCCTCAAATCCGCGAAAAATTGGCCAAATTGGGCTGGGAAAACACAGGATAAAGCTGGACCAACACCTAAAACAAGGTTTGGTCAGATCAAAACCACAAATAACACTCCAAATCAAGATATCGATCCAAAGGCAAATATGGGCTGTTTTTGGGGATTTTCGAATTTTTGGTGGATAGAAGAAAAATTTGTGGGGAAAATCGTGAGCAACGAAGCTCTTGATACCAATATGTTGATGGCAAACCTCTAGGGTGGCCCGATCTTTCACGATTCCCTTTCAAATCGAGGATGGAGTGCGGGGAGAGGAGAGGAGGATGAACACGACGAACGCACGCACGAAGAACGCGATGAACACGCATACAAAACCATGATACACACCAATAGCTCACGCCAGCGGTGACCGGTCCGTCGCAATCCCTAGGATCGGTGTCGGGCGGAGGACTCTCTCTCGAACCGGCACGGCGAGATGGGAGAATCAGTGAGATCTTGACGTCTAGGCAAAGGGACACCGATGCCTAGGCCTTGTACAACACGGATGCACAATGCAAACTCCAACGAGGTTTGGGGATATTGGTGCTCCTTAGTCAAGGAGCATGAGGCAAGAATTAGATAGATCCACAAAGGGGTCTCCACTAATTCCAATATCATGCCTAGGGTTTACAATGGAGGTGGGGGACTATATATAGACCATCCACTTAAATAGGGGTACTTTAGGAATAAAAGACAAGTTCTGGACGGACTAAGGGGTACATGGGCCGCAGGCCCAAAGGCCTTTTCATGCCCGGCGACGGTCGGATCGGAGACTCCGGTGTGGTGGTCCGGAGACTCCGGTCTGGGCTGGAGACTCCGGTCGGTATCCGGACTAGCCTCCGGAGGGGCCTTCAGATTGTCCTAGCGCCTGGTTCCGGGGGCAGACCAGAGGTGGGTCCGGAGACTCCGGTGTCTTCAGGATGGAGACTTTGGCAGGCCAGAGACTCCGGTGTGAGCAGACCGGAGACTCCGGTCTGAGCGGCTCTAGAGGCTCCTGCTTCACGCTCTGCTCCTTGTTCTCCATCCTTGGGTGCTTGGTGATGTGCCGAAGCTTCGTACCTGATGATGCATAGGGTAGTTGCATGAAGTAACATGCCATCCAAGGAGGTATCAAATTGGCACAAGGAAAGGAGCGAGTTCACCTTAGCTTGTAGGAGTTTGGCTCGTGCACGAGTCATGGGTCCACTTGGGGGACTTGTTGGTGTAGAGCATCCGTAGGACGAGCTGCATCACAAGACAAGAGCCGCCAATCACAACTTGGCATGACATGAAGGCTCACATGAGATTCTGGTTCGTCCCCATGCACTACACGCGTGAGCTCTTCAATAACCTTCAAGCGCTTCGTCAAGGGACAAAGACCGTGGAAGAGTACTTCAAGGAAATGGAACTCAACTTGATTTGCGCCAACATTGACGAGCGCATGGAGCAAACTATGGCACGCTTCCTTATTGGGTTGAACCACCCAATCAAGCATATCGTTGAAGTTCCAAACATACAACGACATGGTTGAGCTTGTGCACATCGCAACAAAGGCTGAACGTCAAGTGCAAGAGGATATCAAGTACAACAAGCCCAAGACGTACTTCACCTACAAGCAAGCCTCAACCGCTACACCAACAACTTTCAATGGAAGCTCCTCAAGTACCTCCAAGCCTTCCTTCAATCCCACACTTCCTCAAGGAAAACTTCCCCCAAGTGGAAAACAAACAAAGAGTGATACACCCTTCAACGGTGATGCTATAAGTGTGGAGGCAAAGGACACAAGTCGGCCGAATGTGGAAACAAGAAAGTATTGTTCATCCACGAGAATGGTGAAGAAGAGTACTTGAGTGAAGATGAATTTGATGCCCGAGTCAAGGAAGCAATGGCAAGGAAACGAGTGGAAGATGACCAAGAACTCCTCATGTGTGTACATGACGCAAGTCCATCGCTTGTCGTCACAAGGATCTTGACCACTCAAGCACAAGAGCATGAAGACCAACGCTCCCATATCTTCCAAACAAGAGCCGGCATCAATGGCAAATGTATCAAGGTAATCATTGATGGAGGGAGTTGCCACAACCTTGCTAGCACCGAGTTGTGTGAGAAGCTCAACCTCACCCTCCATCCGCACAAGCACCCCTACCACATGCAATGGCTAAGTGACCAAGGGTCTGTGAAGATCAAGCATACCGTATCGGTCTCTTTCGCCATTGGTCCTTACAAAGATACGGTGGAGTGCGATGTGGTTCCTATGATAGTTTGCCACATGCTTCTTGGTCGACCATGGCAATTTGACAAGGCTGCTCAACATGATGGTCGCACCAATGTATACACCTTCAAATGGCTCAACAAAACATGTGTTTTGCAACCAATGACTCCTAGCCAAATAATTGCAGACAATGCAAAGGCTTTAGCTAGGGCGCAAAGCACAACACCTACTTGTGAGAAGAGCGGTGAGAGAGAGAACCACCTCATAGTGAGTGAGAGCCACAAGCCAAACTCGAGTGGAAAAACTAAGAGTGTTCTCCTTGACACCAAACGTGAGATGAGAGATGCTCGGAACAACCCATCCATCTTGCACTATGTCCTCCTTTGCAAGGGAGTAGCGCAAGGAACTAATGAATTAACCAATGTTCCTCCATCTTTGGTGAATATTTTGCAAGAATTCAAGGACATGTTCCCTGAAGAGCTTCCACATGGACTACCTCCTCTCCACGGCATCGAACATTGCATTGACCTCATCCCCGATGCACCATTTCCAAACCGCGCCGCTTATCGCACGAGCCCGGAGGAGACAAAGGAGATTGAACATCAAATCAACCAACTCGCCTCCAAAGGTTTGATCCAAGTTAGCACTAGTCCAAGTGCCATACCTGTGATTCTTGTTCCAAACACGGATGATATGTTATGGTTATGCATGGACTGCCGTCCAATTAATGCTATCACCGTGCGTTATCGACATCCCATACCACGTCTCGATGACATGCTTGATGAGTTGTGTGGAGCCACTATTTTTTCGAAAATTGATCTTCGTAGTGGTTACCATCAAATGCGCATGGCGGAAGGTGATGAGTGGAAAACTGCCTTAAAGACCAAACTTGGTCTCTATGAATGGTTGGTTATGCCCTTTGGTTTATCTAATGCCCCATCCACCTTCATGCGACTTATGAATCATATCTTGCGTTCTCTCATTGGAAAAAGTGTTGTTGTCTATTTTGATGATATTCTTGTTTATAGCAAATCACTTGAGGACCATATAACACATGTCAAGGAAGTTTTGCAAATCCTTCGACATGAAAAGCTTTATGCTAATCCTCCCAAGTGCACTTTTGCTAAAGACAAGTTGATTTTTCTTGGATTTGTCGTTTCTTCGAAGGGAATTGAAGTTGATGTTTCCAAGGTAAAGGACATACGAGATTGGCCCATCCCAACAAATGTGAGTGAACTACGAAGTTTTCATGGGTTGGCCGGTTTCTATCGTCGCTTTGTGAAAGACTTTTTGACCATTGCTTGTCCTCTAAACGAGTTGACGAAAAATAATGTCACCTTCGTGTGGGGCAAAGCACAACAAAAAGCTCTTGATGAACTCAAAAAGAGGCTCACCGAAGCACCTCTCCTTACATTACCGGATTTCACTAAAACTTTTAAGATAGAGTGTGATGCTAGTGGTATTGGCATTGGAGGAGTCCTTATGAAAAATGGACGTCCTACAGCCTACCATAGCGAGAAACTTGATGGTGCTTGCCTTAATTATCCAATTTATGACAAAGAGCTTTTTGCCTTAGTTCATGTCCTTCAAGTTTGGCAACACTACCTATGGCCCAAGGAATTTATCATACATTCCGACCATGAGTCATTGAAATATCTCAAAGGCCAAGCCAACTTGAGTAAGAGACACGCTAAGTGGGTTGAGTTCATGGAGTCTTTTCCGTACATTGTCAAGTATAAGAAGGGCAAAGATAATGTAGTTGCGGACGCTTTGTCTCGCAAACACACAAGCCTTCTTACGAGACTCGAAATCAATGTGTTGGGTCTTGAGGAAATAAAATCTTTGTATGCTTCTGACTCGTTCTTTGAACCAATTTTTGCAAAGTGCTCCATTGACAAAGTAGTTGATGATTTCTATTTGCATAAGGGCTTTCTATTTAAACAAAACAAGCTATGTATTTCGAAGTCGTCGCTTCAACTTTTGCTTCTCCAAGAATATCATGGTGGAGGCCTCATGGGTCACTTTGGCCGCGACAAGACATTGGACATGCTCTCCACTCACTACTTTTGTCCCAAGATGAAGCGCGACGTGGAGACCTACGTTCAACGATGCACGACATGTATTCAAGCTAAGTGGCAAGCTAACCCTTATGGTCTTTATATGCCATTGCCTATTCCGCATATACCTTGGTCTGACATTAGCATGGATTTTGTGTTAGGATTACCTAGATCTAAGCATGGTCATGATTCTATCTTTGTTGTCGTGGATCGCTTTTCCAAAATGGCACACTTCATACCTTGCCATAAGACCGACGATGCTTCACATGTTGCAAATTTGTTTTTCAGGGAAATCGTCCTTCTTCACGGTGTGCCAAGAACAATCGTCTCTGACCACGACGTCAAATTCATGAGCTACTTATGGAAGACCCTCATGGCCAAGCTCGGCGTCAAGCTCCTCTTTTCATCTGCGTCGCATCCTCAAACCAAAGTTGTCAACCGAAGCCTCGAAACTCTTCTACGCGTGTTGATCAAGAAAAACTTGAAGGATTGGGAGGAATGCATTCCCCACGCCGAGTTTGCCTACAACCGAGCAAAGCACTCAACAACCAAGATGAGTCCATTCATGATCGTCTATGGTTTCGAGCCCCTCACCGTGCTCGACATACTACCACTACCTCTCCATGAGCACACAAACATGGACATTGAGAAGCGCGCACAAGCTATGAAGAAGCTTCACGAAGAAACAAGAGCTACAATCGAGCAAAAAGTCCTTCGCCAAGCTTCAAGGTTAAACAAGGACAAGAAGGAGATGATCTTTGAAGAAGGCGACCTCGTATGGATACACCTAAGCAAGGACCGCTTCCCCAAGGAACGTGACTCCAAGCTCAAGCCAAGAGGAGATGGTCCCTTCAAGGTCCTAAAGAGAATCAACAACAACGCCTACATCATCGACATTCCGACCTCCAAGTACCTTGCAAGCAATACATTCAATGTCAAGGACCTTTCACCCTACCATGGAGATGTTCAAGATGATAACCATGAAGAGTCGAGGACGACTCTTTCCCAAGGGGGGGAGCTGATGCAGCCCTTCCTACAAACGCCTCTACATCTACACCACCAAGCCCCCCAAGTGGACCGATGACTCGCGCTTGAACCAAACTCCTCCAAGCTAAGGTGAATTCGCTCTTGTACTCACGTGACTTCGATACACCCCTGGATGGCTTGCTACTTCATGCCCCGACACTATGCATCATCGGGTACGAAGACACGAGCCAGAGGAGCGACACGGCAACCAACAGCTACCAGGAGACCCCGGTACTACCACTCATGGACAGCGGTACTACCGCCCCGGGCAGAGAGATGGACCTGAAGCCCCAGATCCCAGCGGTACTACCGCACTCAGCAAGCGGTACTACCACGCGCACCTGAAAACTAACGCCAAAACTTCTGCCCGCTCCAGTACTACCACACCCTTCCAGTGGTACTACCGCATCTGACTGGTACTACCGCTCAACCGACCGGTACTACCGCTCAACCGACCGGTACTACCGGACACCCCAGGGCCTGCGCGCTCCATCTCGGCCCTTTGGCCTTGTAACGCCTCCTTTTGATACTTGAGTTGCCTAAACTACCCCTAAACTTGTGGCTGGCCTATATAGCCCCCCACCCCTATTGTAAACCCTAGGCATGATATTTGGAATTAGTGGAAACCCCTTGTGGATCTATCGAATTCTTGCCTCATGCTCCTTTGACAAAGGAGCACCAAATATCCCAAACCTCGTTGGAGTTTGCATCGTGCCTCTGCGATGTACAAGGCCTTGGCATCGGTGTCCCTTTGCCAAGACGTCAAGATCTCACCGAGTCTCCCATCTCGCCATGCTGGTTTGAGAGAGAGTCCTCCGCCCGACGCTGATCCTAGGGATTGCGCCGAACCAGTCACCGCTGGCGTGAGCTATTGGTGTGTATTGTGGTTTTGTGTGGGTGTGTTCATCGTGATCTTCGTGCGTGAGTGCATCATGTTCTTCCTCCCCTCCTTCCCCCGCACTCCATCCTCGATTTGAGTGGGATTCGTGAAAGATCGGGCCACCCTAGAGGTTTGCCCTCAACAATTTCTATCTATAATCTCTACAATTACCTTGTGATCGAATTATACTACTGCAATTGAGTGTGATCTGTTGTTGCATCGGGAATTAGTAGATTGCAAACTACCGTTCATGGTCTTCGGTTGCATGCACAAGAGCGTGGTGTTGTGAATATCCTACAGGGTTCGAGAGTTTTTGCATTGGCATCGGGGTTTGAGCGGGAGAGTTCATAACTACAGGATAGTTATCTATCATCCAGCATCATCACCGCCATATGCTTACTGAGAAGATCGGGCCACCCCATATCATCTTGGTATCATATTTCCTCGTTGCCTCGGTAAGAATCCACAAATCCATCCATAGATTAGATCTTGTTTTTCGTCCTATACAGAAAAATCCCCACAAAAAGAGTTTCCATAGCCTAGATTACATCGTATTCGAGTAATAGTTGTTGGTCGTGTTCCTCTTTTAGTTTAGATCTAGATCTATTCATCGTTTTTATCTTGTTCAAGACGAATCCACCATTGTTTCCGCCACCACCAGGTTAGATCCGATCTAAGCTAAGAGTTCCGGTTATTTACTCTTGGCCGAGTCAGAATAATAATCATAAAAAATTCCTGCCGACTCTACCGCGGCACAGAAAACGCCCGTTTTTCTGTCGTGAGTCTGTGTCTGCCACAGATCTGATTTCCTGCTGCGGCACGCGTTCTTCCGTGAGGTACAGATTCTCTGGCACGACACAGATTTTCCCCGTTTTTCTGCCACGATAGCCATATAAAAAAATTGTGAAATTTTGCAATTTTCCAAACCTTAGCTACAACCATTCTATTTCATAAGTGTAGGAACTTTCCCATTGAGACTAGCTTCCGCTCTTACAGGCTGCTCGTAGGGTTTTGGGGCTGTGCTTTGTAAATTGGCCATGTGTGATATATATTAAAAAAAGAGAGCAAGAGCATATAGCAAAAGAAAAAAGAAAAAAGGGAAAGAAGCTATACAAAAGATAAAGAAAATGAAAAGGAGAAATTGAGCAAGAGGCCTAGTGATAACTTTGTGCACCGGTAGATTGAGCAATCTTGTGCCTGTTTACTTTGAGCTTTGCTAGTGTCTCTCCAGCGTAGTGCAACACCCTTCATAGTTGCATTGCCACGTTTATCTCCATGTGTGTGTTTCTTGGGTTTTTGTACGATCAGTACTAGGACTTATTTGTAGTGTACTTAGGATACCATACCTAGAGCTCCAACATAAATAACCTGTGTGCCTATGATCGTTCTCTATACCTTTGATATTCACTTCATCACCTCAGTGCATAAGTCTTTGATTATGTTTGGTAAAGCATCTCTATTCACTTTGGAATGGTAAGATCTCCTTTCTTGTCAGTTGTGAGTGAGTTATGAGTGTGTCCACCAAACATATTTTGATTTTTGCACTAACCTACTAATCATGTCTTTGAGTGATGATGATGTTGTGTCACAGCAAAAGAAGGATAAGGAGCTCGCTAATTGGCGCGAGTCCATTGATGGGAGTATGAAGGACATGCAAGAGGAAGTGGATCAGAATAATGCCACTGTCACTAATATTCAAACTCAAGTGATAGGAATCAATGTAAATGTGTCCACATTGCAGCATTCTGTTGAGGCCCTTATAGTGGCGATTCAACCAAGGTACTTGCGATCAGTTTTTGACAAGCTCACACGGTTGCGACAAGGTAACATGTCAGTTGATGAGTACTACATGGAGATGGAGATGCTTATGCAACGTGCTAGAGTTCATGAATCCATTGAGATGACTATGCAACGTTTTCTCAAAAATTTGAAGCTTCAAATCAAGAGCATTGTTCGTCATCACAAGTATATGACTATGAATGAACTGTTGCACCATGCTAGAGAGGCCGAATCACAACTAGCTGAGGAGGCTAAGTCACGTCCATGTTTTCCATCTACCAGCCGTTTTGCGGCCAGATCTACACCGCCTGCTATGGCGCCACTTGCAGCAGCTGCTAGACATCCTGCACCATCGGCCAAATCACATGTTGATCCTGTCGTAGAAGAACCGAGAGTGAGAGTTGATGAGACAAATGAGGTTTCTACTAATGTAATCATCTCTACTCCTAGTGTTGTTTCTTGTGATATCTAGGTGGCTTTTGAAGAAAGGGAGCCGTCTATTTTACAACATGTATCACTAGACTGTGCATTGTCACTTGTGGAGGACGTGTTAGTACCTACTACAACTGAGGAGATTGTTGATGACATTGGTACTGATTTGGAGCTTCAGCCAACATGTGCGACATATTGTGAGTCTTTTCCTTTACTGAAGCTTCCTTGTGATTTGCCTTGCACTAATGTTTCAACATCATGTGATAGTTTACCCAATTCAAATTTGATCATGTGGTACTGATTACACATAAAGAAATACTTGCTCGAATACCACCTACTCATATTGTGTATTCCATCATGCTAAACGAACCTATGAGTATGAGTTGTGCTATGGACAAGATTTCTGAAATTTCATGTCTAAATTCTAGCACATATTCTCCTTGTTTCACTTTCAATCTAATTGGTGAATATAGCATGGATGAAAATTTTCTTGTGGATCAAATATGCATTACTTAAATATGCTTAACTGAAACATGTTGTTTTCAGCCATACATGCTGTGTGTCAATGACTTTGTGTTGTGGGACATATGCTAAAATTTGTGATAGTATGAAACCAAAGTCAGATCTAGTTGATATAATGCAGGCAACACAAGTAATTTTACCTATGTTGGATCATTGTAATCTTGCTAGAATAGAACCCAAGTTTTCATATCCATTGTGTTTGTCCCAAAAGTCTTTGTCTGGTTGTGCTACTGCTCTATACTTCACTTATATTTGCAAATTGAGTTGCATCTTCCATACTGGACAACATGATCATGTTCATAATAATCAGAGTAGCGCAGTTGAAGCATGGTGTGAATCAATTTGGTTTTCACACATATTGAATTGGTTTGATCTTGTCCACAAATTTGATCATAGATCTTCTTTAAGAAAACTGAATTTAACATTGAAGAACAAGACTATCTATTTAGTTGTTTTTCACCATGATCATGATTCTTTGTACTTCACTTATACCTGCAATTTAAGTTTCTTGATGTATATTGGACATACTTTTCATGTGAACAACAATAATACAATATGTTATATATACATATACTTTGCAAACACGTTGTTCTTTTTGTTTCTTCCACTTTCAGCTTACCCAAAGTCGTGGACGGCTTTTCATGAAGAAAGGGAGGATGATGAGGATATATAGAAGTATTATGATGATTCTGACTGCTTAAACTGGAAGGAAATATTGAGTCAAATCAATAATGACTATCAGGTGAATTCATTCCTAGTTGGACAAGATACTTTGATTTATAAGAACTTTATACTACCTAAATCATGGTGTTATTGTTTGACTAGATTTCATATCCTTTGGGCTAGCGCTAGCGGGAAGGAGAGGGAGGAAGGCGAGGAGTCCGATGTGATGATCATCCAAGGATGCGCGAGGGAGGAGAGGGAGGCAGGCGCAATACAAGGAAGGGAGATCATCAAAGAGAAGGATTGTTCAATTCGGACAGACAGAAGTCCTGAAATTGAAACGGACGTGGATTCCTCATACGAACTCCAAATCAAGCAAATAAGCACTTGTTAGATAGATAATTCCAAGATCTTTCCAATGAGTACTTCCATGTCTAAAGACCCCGGATATGTAGCGACCTCGGATCGGTAAGGATCCTAAGTCCCTGTGATTAACATGCTAGTCCCTGGATCAATAGCTAGCACTCACAGTCGATGAAATATCATGTAAAACACAAAGTCTTTATTACACGGAGAATCCAGAGTATGAAATTATTACAAAAGTTGCTTAGCATTATGCTAGCTCAAATAACAGCGGAAACATAAAAGCAGCATGAGTCCATCAACGCCCAGGCTTGTCGAGTGTAGACCCGCGATCCCTACGCACCTTTCAATCTTCGGATTCTGCACATAGACGTGCAGCCAACAAGTTGGGTCAATACTTTGAATGTATTGGCAAATTACACCAAGGAGAGAAAAGACTATCTCTACATGCAAGGCTGGTATAGGCTGTAGAGTTCATTTGCTCAAAGCTAATTTTCTTAAGTAGAGAGAGAATAGAAGATTGCCCTACTTTGTAAACATTTGTTTGAATAAAATAAGGTCGAATGGCACACGAGGATATTACGCACCAGGTGTCCAAACAACCAAACACTTGGATATTACGCACCAAGCGTCACTTGGATATTACACACCAAGTTTCCCAAATTCCCACCCATTAGCGATATTACGCACGCCATGGGGTTTCAAAACTTTGTTTTAGAAAAGAGAGAGGAAGATCCTTCAGAGGCTCCATCCTTCAGACGCTCATTGTTGTTCTGTTACCGTGAACACGGCTGATCGATCAGATTGCAATACTCTCGAGAGTTTGTGCACTTTACCCACAATCCACGATCAAGTCCTTTTACAGACAAGACCATGGCGAGGCTTTCCCTTAGTAGCCCCTCTACCTTCCGAATCCAACCGTGCCAATAATCCTCCAAATGTTGGTACCCAGGTGAGGTTTCCCACTAAGTACTAGGCCAAGACAGAGCCCATAATGTATTGTGGTTGCACTGGAAGCTTCTGAATTCTGAAACATGGCAGACTTCTTTGATTCCTGGGCGGCCGTCCTCCACCAAAATTCACACTCGTTGACCCGACAACCATTCCGCCCAGAAGAAAACTTAGTTTTATTTTGAAGTGGATTTGAGAAGAAAAGTTTGCTCTAGAGAGCCTTTATACTTAGAAAAATTCTTTGTCTTTCGAACCCCCCAACGGTACTTTGTATATATAGCATAGCAAGCAATACTTAGTAAAAACAGGGGTAACCTATTGGGATGGAAAATCCTAAGTAGAGAGCTACTCATGGCATACTACAAAATCATCGCACTTGCAAAATAATACTAAGGAAAAATTCTACTGGAACATCCTACACATACAACTACAAAATTTTCAAGATCACATGCATAGAATCAAAGCTGGGACAAAATTATGAACAAGTGGTGTAACTTGCCTTGATCCGAGCAGCACTCTACACAATAGCACTCCTTAGCGCACTCCGAGCAATCTAACGAATCACAAACATAGATCTGATCACAACTTGTTCAAAGCATACACAAAGGAAAACATGCATGCATGCAACATGGTAGTTTATGCAAGGTTGGTTAAATTGATCAAGGTAGCAACTTTGTGTTGTGATAGTGTAAGGGTGTCACTAGGATTTATTTCCCAAGGGTTTAGATCTACTATAGTGTCACTAAACAAATCCTAGGATTATAAGGAGATCAACCAACTAGTTAGCCCCAAACTAGATCTAATGATCTTAAGCAAAGTTGTAAAATTTTGTCCAGTAGGCATTAAGGAAACAAGGTCATTGCAACAAGAATCAATTAAAACAGAATTTTTATTATTTTTCTATAGAATAAACACTCCAATCTAGTGATTAAAATCTACAACTAAAACATTACTGTAAACCTGCAATATTATTGCATATTTGGATTCTACATAAAATTAGGAATCCAACAGTATATTATAAGCTAGATTTGGCCAAACATTCGATTTTATATGAATTTCGCAATATTAAAACCAGATCTAACACAGATCTGATCTTTACTTAATAGCCTAGCCAGTGTCGATTGCGTTTGGCTGGCCTGAGGGAGGGTGACGGCGCAGCGCGGGTGGAGGAGTGGTGAGCTGACGTGGCCGCCACGCGGCGCGATACCACTGGCGCATACCCCTTCGGGTTATATCTAATCTGGACCGCAGATTGCAAATCGGACGGAGGAGGCGGCTCGGCGACTTACTGGCGATATGGCGACGGTGGCGGTGGGCGGCGGTGGCGGTGATGATGGCGGCTCCCAGCGGTGGTGGCGTGGTCGACTGAAGCGCCTGGTCCTCGCGTCTCGTTCAGCGTGTTGGTTTACTGCTCGCTTCCCCGTTCAACTGCGGTGCTCCGCCGATCTCCGCGAGCTCCGGCGAGGCGTCGGCGAGAAATTGCCGATGATCTGCAGCAGTGGAGAGAGGGAAAAACGCACGGGGCGAATCAGCGGTGAACGAGGGGAAGCTTTAGAGGAAGGAAGGAGCAAGGGGAAGTCCCGGGCGTCTCGGTGAGGCCCTACCCGACGGCGGCGGCGGAGTCTTCGTTTGGCTAGGGTTTTCGCAAGGAAAAAGAATTGGGCGGACGAGCCGAGGGTGGCGGGGTATATATGGGGATGGAGACTTGGGCAAGGGGGCACAAACCGTCGCGAATCTTACCGGAATCGGATCGAAGGAGTGCTGCAGAGGGAGTCCTGCTCGAGGTAGGAGATGACCTCGCGGGCCCCAGTTGTCAGCGGCGGAGGAGGAGTGGGCCGACGGCGTCGCGATGTCTTTCTGCTGCCTTGCAGGCGCTTAGAGGGAGGTGGGCTGGCTGGCGGGCCGGCCCAGCTAGGTTAGCTGCTGGCCCCTTTCTCCCTTTTTTTTGTTTAACATTTTTCTTTTCTGTTTTAGTAAAACCCTAATATCTTTTGCAAACTAAGTCCAAATTTGATGAAACTTGTTTCTAAATTTTCATAAAATTGAGGTGGTCAACATAGGCCATAGTTTAATGTTTTACAAGGTTTTTTAGAGGGGTCATTACTTGACCTTTACAATGGTGCTCACATAAGGCAGCCAGCATTTGGGTTTTCTAGGTTTAGGTGTTAGGGTTTTTATTTCAATTTTTAGTTGTAGGATGCAAATGATGCAAGGATGATGCATGACACTAATAACATACTAATATAGAATCTGGGATGTTACAGGATAATCCGGCCCCCACACCCCGGATTATCTGGCCCTTCTTTGGAGATTCTGCTAAGGACTTTGTGCGCGACTTTCTGTACGACCCTAGATAATCCGGCCCACTTAGACCGGATAATCTAGCCCAAAAAGTTCCCATCAGATTCGGACGGATCTAACTATATCATACACGTTTTCTTTTCGTGTTTTTCGGACGTTCCGGCGGCCATATAAGCATGGGAATGCCCTCTAGATTAGGTATTTGGAGTTGTTTCTATCTAGAACCTATGGAATTACCTTGTGATCGAATTATACTAGTGCAATTGAGTGTGATCTGTTGTTCCATCGGGAATTAGTAGATTGCAAACTACTGTTCGTGGTCGACAGCTGCGTGCGCAAGAGCGTGGTGTTGTGAATATCCTACAGGGTTTGAGAGCTGTTGCATTGGCATCAGGGTTCGAGCAGGAGAGTTCATAGCTACAGGCTAGTTATCTATCATCCACCATCGTCACCGGCATCAGCTTACTGAGAAGATCAGGCCACCCCATATCAAGGGAGAGGTGGGGGCAGCCACCATGGCCGGCGCCATGCCCCCTTGGACTGCCCCCTCCCCTATATAAGGAGCACCTCCTCCTCCACTCTCACACCTCCTCGTGAAGGATCTCTCTCCCCCTCTAGTTATTCCTCATGGTCTTGGAATAGCGAGATACATGTTCCCGGTGGCTTTATCTAGAAAGGAGTTACTTCTTCCGCTGCTTTGCTAGAGCGAGGGATGGAGGTTATCGGGGTACCAGACATGTGTACAATCACGGATGCACTACTGCTTTGCGGTGCTGGACTTAGTGGTGCTGGACTTGCTGGAGCTGGATATGATGGACGTGCTGGAGCCGGACCTACTGGACCTGCTAGAGTTCATCACGATCTTGAGATCAGCAAGTGTACGACTACATCATCCACGAGTTCCATCTCGTTAACAAAGCTTTGTTGTCCTCGAGGGTATGTTCTCTATGGATGTATATCCACCCGTTGCTTGTATCAAATAGATAGATCTTGGCGTATAATAGTTCCCATCGTAGGATTTTTTTTGTTTTCTATGCTATGAACCCAACACTTTGTGCATGAGTTCGTGGATTTCATCCTCTCCCTCATCCCCCACTCACTCCACCACAATTTCAAGGGATTCGTGACAGATCAGGCCACCCACGAGGTTAGCCTTCAACATATTGGTATCAAGAGCTTCGTTGCTCATGAATTCCCCCACAAATATTTCTTCCATCCACCAAAAAATTTGAAAATCCCCCCAAAAAAGAGCGTCAAATAGCCTTCGGATCGATCTCTGGTTTTGGTGAGGTCAAATAGCGTCCATACATATGTTGTTTTGGGTGTCGATCTACCTTCCTAGAACCTTTCCCCAGCCCAATTTGGAAAGATTTTCAAAAAAATCCGAGATTTTACTTTTGGAGTTCTTCACGAACTCAAAGCGGCGCCAGGTCCGGCGGACCGACCCAGCAGCCGAAAATTCTGGCAAGAATTCCGGTGAACCGAAATCGCGTCAAAAGTTCCGGCGTCACTGATTTGGCCACTTAAACTGTTGTACTGACACAGCTTTGACCATTTTTCTTCTTGTGTTGTTGGTGTTTCGCGTGCGTGTTGCCCAAACTAACAACAAGCTTCCGCAAATCATCACATCCCGCGCTCCTCGACACCGCAACGCCCGAACATCATCCCCAACACTGGTAGCAAGTCATCATCCATACCGAAGGTATAACTTCCTCCAACTTGTTAACCCTTCTTCCTTGGTATGTATCTGTCTTATTAGAGCAGCTCATCTTGTGTTTTCCTAAGCATTGTGCACTTGCCCTTGGAAAGTGAGAGTGTGTAAGAAAATTCAAGTGTTGTCATAGTAGTATAGAAAGGGAGAAAAGGAATCATAAAAGAGAAAAAGAAAAAGAAAAACAGAAAGATACATAGTCTCCCAATACAAAGAGAGTCTCAAGATTGTAAAAAAAGAGAAAGAAAGAGCATGACCAAGGCGAGTGCACAAATCCATTGCTTATCCTCTTTTGGCAAACAAGTTATGGTCTCTCCTTGCGTTGGCATGACAACCAAGCTTAGTCTTTGTTAGGACATTTTGTGCTCATTTTCATAGTCGTGCTAACCACATCCATCTCCACATCTGTGTGTATCTTTGTGTTTTGTAGATCGTCTCCTTTTTCTTTTGATCTTTGCTTGTCTACCACCTTTAACAATAACCTTTTATTTGGATCATTTTGTTTGGTTTTCCACAACCTAACCTTCCACCAAAAGCTTTTGAGAATTTTAGTTCTTTCCTTAGTGGGACATTTCTCTGCGTTTTCAGTTTGCAAACTTATAGTTCTCACATGTGGTTTCTAGTTCGGTGCAATCCCCAGGGTGAGGTAAAAGGCTAAGACCCACCATATTACACTTCCATATACAATCCTTGTGTGTTTTGCATGATGGATAAGCACGGTGAGTCGAGCCAACCACCTCCCCAAGAAGAAGATCAAGGGCCGTACATGACGCATGCATGCCACTACATTATTCGCCATGAGTTCCGTGAATGTTGCGAGGCTCTTGAGACGTGACAAGATGAACAATTCGGTGAGACTCAAGCCGAGTTCAAGAACACCAACAACTGCTTCGATGGCCTTGAACGACAAATTCATGTGATGCAACACAAATTTGGCCATCAAAATGAAACACTCCAACGTTCCGTCACCGAAACAAATGACAAGCTCCGCCTCCTCATCAATGGAATTACAAGAAACACAAGACCATGCTTGCGTGCATCAAGCTCTTCAAGCTCATCACATCCTTGTTCTCCTCTTTATCAAGATCCTCATCCAAGTGCTCCAAGATGCAATGATGCCCCCGTGTTGGAAGATAGGAGCTCTTCACACTATGTACCTTCCCCACGGCATGCCGCAACGTCAAGTTATGATGGTGATTTCTCCTCAAGACCTCGAGCAAGGCGAGAAGGACACCATCATCACGGAAGGGCACTAGTGATCCAACAAACGCAACCACAAGTGGAACAACGAGTGCAACCGCAACAACAACCACACCGCCATCATACACGAGACATTCTTGAATCAACAAGGATGAGTCCAACTTGGAGGAACAAGCTCGTCATCTGCATGAAGCTCTCCAAGATCCTCATCTTCGTTATCAGCGTCATGAACCTCCATGCCGTCTCCATGGTCACCATGACGAGCCTCCTCCACCACATCAAGACATGGAGCGTCAAATGGTACATACTGAGCGACACCCACCATGTCATGAGGCTCAATACCATGATATTTGCCGTGAGGCCCATGTGCCTAACCCACAACACAAACCGAGGAACGAGCCTCCCCTTTGTCAACAACCGCATCAAGAGGCTCCACATCCTCATCCTCATGAAGCCCAAGCGCATCCTCTTCATCAACAACCGCACCAAGAGCAAGAACAAGCTCCGCCACCTCCAAATGCGGCTCCTCAACAACAAGAACATCAACAAGGTCACAAAGCTTGTCGCAATGATTGCATGGAAGATAAAGCTGAAGGAGTTATGCCCTAGAGGCAAATAATAAAGTATATTATTTGATATATCTCATGTATGTTCATAATACGTATCATACTATGCTATAACTGTGTTAATACGAAATGTTAATACACGTGTGGTATGTAAACAAACTGTGTCTCTAGTTACCTCTAGTGAACTAGTTCATTGGTCATGAGGATGGTATGTGTTTCAAGATCATGGGCATTTATGCCAACTGACAATGAGGTCATGTTATTAGTTAAATAACATGATAGACAAACATCCGACCATTATATCTTAATGAGATCTAGTTACAAAGTTCACCATTGATGATAAAACACAGAGAACCTCGCAACCTGATCCTTTGACTGTGAGGTAATCCAAATCACCATTCTGGAAGAAGCTTAGATGGTTATCAAGAATCATCTCGTAACAGGGTGATCAAAAAGGTGCCACTCAGGTTTTCTGAAGGAATGCGTAGAGGAGTACATACCAAGACCAGGATTTGTCCAGTCCATGTAACGGACACATACATGTGGCCATCTTGGTGACGTTGCATTAATGAAGCTTGTAAGCATGTGACTAGGTCACGGAATGCAACGACATGAGAACGAGAAAACAAGTTCATCAGTAACGAGATCGAACTAAGGTATGGATATACCGAACATCAAGGCTCGGATGAATTAGGTATCGAATGACAAACGGAATGGGGAATGACGATCTCACGGTTCGAGCGATTGTATTCGTGAAACGCACGGGGGTCAGATGGCCATCCAGGTCCATCTGTTGATCATTGATATGAGAGTGGTCTCTGTCATGTTCGGAGTGTTTCCGAACCGAAGGATGCCACGCTTAAGGGTAGGGACGCTTAGGGTAGATGAGGTATCGTATGAGGAATAGAGAGAGAGAAACCGGAATAGTTTCGGTAACACCCGATGGAGATCGAAAGGGGCCCGTAAGTTGTTCCGGAGTGAAGAGATAATATAATATGTGTATTTGAATGTTAATTGGAGAATTAATATTAAATATATATTTTATTTTATTTTTGAAGGCACTATATTGCTAATGGGCCTCACCCGAAGGGAGGCCCAAGTGGGTAAGGCGCCTAGGGAGTGGGGGCCAGCCGGCCTAGGGCTGGTGGGCCACCCTAGTGGGGCCCACCTAGGGTCGGCGTCTGCCCCAAGGTGGTTGGCAAGTGTGGGGATTAATCCCACCCCGCCTGGCCCCTGGGTGGTGCGCCCCCCTCCCACTATATAAAGGGGTCCCCCCTCTCCCTTGGAAATCACCCATTCCTCTCATTCTCTCTCTCTCTCTCTAATATGCTGACGACTTCCCCGTAATATTGGGGAGGACCTCATAGTTGAGTTCTCCACCTTCACACTACCATCGTGTGATCGGCGATCCGGCATCTACTTCTTCCGCTGCTCGGCTGGATCGGAGTCCGGTTGACGTCTCCTACACCGGACGTGTGACGAACTTCGGAGGCACCACACTTGGGGTGCTGCTCGTCTTCATCAATATACGCCTTCCTACGTAAGGCGTGCCTCTTTCTATAAAGGTATGAATACTTTATTCCTTCTCCGTTACTTATGTCTACATAGTATAGATCCTGGTATTAGTGTTCGAGTAGATAGAATTTTTTTGTTTTCTGCTACGGAACCCTTCAGTGGTATTAGAGCGGTTCTATGGGTAGACATGTCATACGGATAGAACACATGGTTTTATGTGGGCATTGATTCTCTAGTTGCTACCCTCTTCAGTATTATTGTTCATATCGTGGCACTGTTTGATGAAGCGGCCCCCAACCAACCTCACGTGGTGATTCACGAGACTGGTCCACAAATCAAAGTGGCTTAGGGGGGTGTCTGTCTCTCTACAGTAGTTGATATGGCATTGATACTGGAGGGCCCTGAAAAGGGAAGAAGAACGGCAATCATTGAAACCATGTTGTGGCTCGACGTTCATAGGTGGGAAGGGGTTCTACTGTGAAAGCCCTAAAGCCGCGTAAAACATGCAATAGTTAATATAGAAGCGTCTATCTTCATTATTGCATAGGAGGCAAGTATTATATCATGGCAACAAACAAGTTTGCGAAACTTTGAAGCTGTTGATGATGATCATAAAGCTATAGCCATATTATAACACTTTACTTTTGAAGCATTACTTATTGTGCTAGTATACTTACTAGACAGTAGCATAATAAGATAATCCCTCGTAGTATTCCAGTTATCGTATTCCCCTTTTGTGTGCACCACCAAGAAAGTTCTTCGGTATGAGGTCGGCCGTGATGATCGGGGGTCAGACATATCTACGTTCGCATACAGTGGGTGCAATCCATGTTGCATTGCGAATACACACAAGTTAGAACTAGCGAGCCTAGCATGTACAAACATGGCCTCGGAATACAAGAGACTGAAAGGTCGAGCATGAATCACATAGTTGATGTGATCGACATTAGGGAATGTCCACCTTTGATACTGCACTGATGGTCGTGATGATAGGGGGAGGTGAAGGGGATAGGGATCATGTGGTCACTAAACGAGTAGAGGGATGTTCGTTTAAGTGGGAGTTCCTTTATTAAAATTTGAACTCATTATTATGAACATAGTCTAAACACTTTGAAAATCCCTTATAGATGTCTCGCCCACCCACCTTCAACCTAAGCACTTTCCTCGAGAAGAACAAGCTGAAAACTGATGGAACCAACTTCACCGCATGGTTCCGCAATCTTAGGATCCTCCTAGTCCCCTACAAGTTGACTTATGTCATCGAGGCTGAGCTTCCGGCTAAGCCTGCAGATTCCGCCTCCCAGGATGAAAAGAATGTCTGGCAGTCCAAGGCGGACGATTTCTCCCTCATCCATAGTGGAATGCTCTATGCCATGGAGCCGGAGCTTCAAAAGAGTTTTGAGAAGATGAATGCTTTTGAGATCATTGAGGATCTCAAGGCTGTCTTTGCTCCGCGGGCTTGTGTAGAGAGGTATGATGCTTCCGAGCTCTTCTTCTCTGCTAAAATGGAAGAGCACAGTAGTATTAGTGAGCACGTGGTCAAAATGGCTGGCTACATAAAGCGCCTAAACGCCCTGGATTGCAAAATCCCGGAGGAGCTCGCTATAGATAGGGTGCTGCACTCGCTGCCCCTAGATATAAGAGTTTTGTGATGAACTACAACATGCAAGGGATGACTAAGACCCTTGTTGAGGTGTTCGCCATGCTCAAAACTGCTGAGGTTGAAATCAAGAAGGAGCACACGGTGCTGATGGTCAACAAGACCACCAACTTTAAGAAACCGGGGCAAAAGGGGAAAGGCAAGGGTAAGAAGTCTAAGAGGGATGGCAGGTTTGTTCCCAGCACCTCAAAGACTGCCAAGCCTGGCCCTAAGTCTGCACTTCTACTGCAAAGGGGATGGGCACTAGAAACGCAACTTCCCCAAGTACCTTGAAGACAAGCGAGCTGGCAAGATAGCCACCCCGGACAAAGGTATATATGATATACATGTTATTGATGTGTTCTGTTGAGGGAAAACCTCTAGGGTGGCCTGATCTTTCGTGGTTCCCTTTCAAATCGAGGATGGAGTGCAGGGAGACGAGGGGTGGAAGAACACAACGAACGCACGCACGAAGAACACGAAGAACACACACACAGAAAACCACGATACACACCAATATCTCACACCGGTGGTGACCGGTCTGGCGCAATCCCTAGGATCAGCGTCGGGCGGAGGACTCTCTCTCGAACCGGCACGTAGAGATGGGAGACTTGGTGAGGTCTTGACATCTTGGCAAAGGGACACCGATGCCAAGGTCTTGTACAACGCGGAGGCACGATGCAAACTCCAACGAGGTTTGGTGATATTGGTGCTCCTTGGTCAAGGAGAATGAGGCAAGAACTAGATAGATCCACAAAGGGGTTTCCACTAATTCCAATATCATTCCTAGGGTTTACATTGGAGGTGGGGGACTATATATAGGCCATCCACTTAAACAGGGGTACTTTAGGAATAAAAGACAAGTTCTGGATGGACTAAGGGGTACATGGGCCGCAGGCCCAAAGGCCTTTCCATGCTTGGCGACGGTCAGACCGGAGATTCCGGTCGGTCTCCGGACCGTCCTCCGGAGGGGCCTTCAGATTGTCCCAGGGCCCAGTTCTGGGGGCAGACTAGAGGTAGGGCCAGAGACTCCGGTGTCTTCAGGCCGGAGACTTTGGTGGACCGGAGACTCCGGTGTGTGCAGACCAGAGACTCCGGTCTGAGCATCTCTAATGTATTCTGCTTCACGATCTTCTACTCGTCCTCGACTCTTCATGGTTATCATCTTGAACATCTCCATGGTAGGGTGAGAGATCCTTGACATTGAATGTATTGCTTGCAAGGTACTTGGAGGTCGGTATGTCGATGATGTAGGAGTTGTTGTTGATTCTTTTGAGGACCTTGAAGGGACCATCTCCTCTTGGCTTGAGCTTGGAGTCACGTTCCTTGGGGAAGCGGTCTTTGCTTAGGTGTATCCACACAAGGTCACCTTCTTCAAAGATCATCTCCTTCTTGTCCTTGTTTAACCTTGAAGCTTCGTGAAGGACTTGTTGTTCGATAGTAGCTCTTGTTTCTTCATGAAGTTTCTTCATAGCTTGTGCGCGTTTCTCGATGTCCATGTTTGTGCGCTCATGGAGAGGTAGCGGTAGGATGTCAAGCACTGTGAGGGGCTCGAAACCATAGACTATCATGAACGGACTCATCTTGGTTGTTGAGTGCTTGGCTCGATTGTAGGCGAACTCGGCGTGTGGAATGCATTCCTCCCAATCCTTGAGGTTTTTCTTGATCAACACATGAAGGAGAGTTTTGAGGCTTCGGTTGACAACTTCGGTTTGGCCATCAGTTTGAGGATGTGATGCGGATGAAAAGAGGAGCTTGACTCCGAGCTTGGCCATGAGGGTCTTCCACAAGTAGCTCATGAATTTGACGTCGCGGTCGGAGACGATTGTTCTTGGTACACCATGAAGACGAAAAATTTCCCTGAAAAGCAGATTTGCAACATGTGAAGCATCGTCGGTCTTATGGCAGGGTATGAAATGTGCCATTTTGGAAAACCGATCCACAACAACAAATATAGAATCATGACCGTGCTTAGATCTAGGCAATCCTAACACGAAATCCAAGCTAATGTCGGACCAAGGGGTATGAGGAATAGGCAATGGCATATAAAGACCATAAGGGTTAGCTTGCGACTTAGCTAACACATGTCGTGCATCGTTGAATGTAGCGCTCCATGTCATGCTTCATCTTGGGCCAAAAGTAGTGATTGGAGAGCATGTCCAATGTCTTGTCACGACCAAAGTGACCCATGAGGCCTCCACCATGAGATTCTTGGAGGAGCAAAAGTTGAAGCGATGACTTCGGAATGCATAGCTTGTTTTGTTTAAATAGAAAGCCCTTATGCCAATATAAATCATCAACTCCTTTGTCATTTTAGCACTTTGCGAAAATTGGTTCAAAGAACAGATCGGAAGCATAGAACGATTTTATTTCCTCAAGACCCAACATGTTGATTTCAAGTCTCGTAAGAAGGCTTGTATGTTTACGAGACAATGCGTCCGCAACTACATTATCTTTGCCCTTCTTATACTTGACAATGTACGGAAAAGACTCCATGAACTCAACCCACTTAGCATGTCTCTTGCTCAAGTTAGCTTGGCCTTTGAGATATTTCAACAACTCGTGGTCGGAATGTATGATAAATTCCTTGGGCCATAGGTAGTGTTGCCAAACTAGAAGGACACGAACTAAGGCAAAAAGCTATTTGTCATAAATCGGATAGTTAAGGCGAGCACCATCAAGTTTCTCGCTATAGTAGGCTATAGGACGTCCGTTTTGCATAAGGACTCCTCCAATGCCAATACCACTAGCATCACAATCTATCTCAAAAGTTTTTGTGAAATCCGGTAAAGCAAGAAGAGGTGCTTCGGTGAGCTTCTTTTTAAGTTCGTCAAAAGCTTTTTGGTGTGCTTTTCCCCACACGAAGGTGACATTCTTTTTGGTCAATTCATTAAGGGGACAAGCAATGGCTGAAAAGTCTTTCACAAAGCGACGATAGAAACTGGCCAACCCATGAAAACTTCGTAGTTCACTCACATTTGTTGGGATGGCCCAATCTCGTATGTCCTTTACCTTGGAAACATCAACTTCAATTCCCTTCGAAGAAATGACAAATCCAAGAAAAATCAACTTATCTTTAGCAAAAGTGAACTTGGGAAGATTAGCATCAAGCTTTTCATGTCGAAGGATTTGCAAAACTTCCTTTACATGTGTTATATGGTCCGCAAGTGATTTGATATAAACAAGAATATCATCGAAATAGACAACAACACTTTTTCCAATGAGAGAACACAAGATGTGATTCATAAGGTGCATGAAGGACGATGGGGCATTCGATAAACCAAAGGGCATAACCAACCATTCATAGAGACCAAGTTTGGTCTTGAAGGCGGTTTTCCACTCATCACCTTCAGCCATGCGTATTTGATGGTAACCACTACGAAGATCAATTTTCGAAAAAATAGTGGCTCCACACAACTCATCACGCATGTCATCGAGACGTGGTATGGGATGTCGATAACGCACGGTGATAGCATTGATTGGATGGTAGTCCATGCATAACCATAATGTATCATCCGTCTTGGGAACAAGAATCACGGGTATGGCACTTGGACTAGTGCTAACTTGGATCAAACCTTCAGAGACGAGTTGGTTGATTTGACGTTCGATCTCCTTCGTCTCCTTCGGGTTCGTGTGGTAGGCGGTGCGGTTTGGAAGAGGTGCGCCGAGGATGAGGTCAATGCGATGTTCGATGCCGTGAATAGGAGGTAGTCCATGTGGGAGCTCTTTGGGAAACACATCCTTGAATTCCTGCAAAACACTCATCAAAGATGGAGGAACATTGGTTAATTCATTAGTTCCTTGCGCTAGTCCCTTGCAAAGGAGGACATAGTGCAACATGGATGGGTTGTTCCGAACATCTCTCATCTCACTTTTGGTTGCAAGGAGAACACTCTTAGTTTTCCACTCGAGTTTGGCTTGTGGCTCTCACTCACTATGAGGTGGTTCTCTTTCTCACCGCTCTTCTCACAAGTAGGTGTTGTGCTTTGCGCCCTCGCTAAAGCCTTTGCATTGTCCGCAATTATTTGGCTAGGAGTCATTGGTTTCAAAACACATGTTTTGTTGAGCCATTTGATGGTGTATACATTGGTGCGACCATCATGTTGAGAAGCCTTGTCAAATTTCCACGGTGGACCAAGAAGCATGTGGCAAACTGTCATAGGAACCACATCACACTCCATCGTATCTTTGTAAGGTCCAATGGCGAAGGAGACCGATACGGTATGCTTGATCTTCAAGGACCCTTGGTCACTTAGCCATTGCACGTGGTAGGGGTGCTTGTGTGGATGGAGGGTGAGGTTGAGCTTCTCACACAACTCGGTGCTAGCAAGGTTGTGGCAACTCCCTCCGTCAATGATCACCTTGATAGATTTGCCATTGAGTCGGCTCGTGTTTGGAAGATATTGGAGCGTTGGTCTTCATGCTCTTGTGCTTGAGTGGTCAAGATCCTTGTGACGACAAGCGATGGACTTGCGTCATGTTCACACATGAGGAGTTCTTGATCATCTTCCACTCGTGCCTTGCCATTGCTTCCTTGACACGGGCATCAAACTCATCTTCACTCAAGTACTCTTCATCACCATTGTCGTGGATGAACAAGACTTTCTTGTTTCCACATTCGGCCGACTTGTGTCCTTTACCTCCACACTTGTAGCATTCACCATTGAAGGGTGTATCACTCTTTGCTTGTTTGCCACTTGGGGGTAGTTTTCCTTGAGGAAGTGTGGGCTTGAAGGAAGGCTTGGAGGTACTTGAGGAGCTTCCATTGAAAGTTGTTGGTGTAGCGGTTGAATCTTGCTTGTAGGTGAAGTACGTCTTGGGCTTGTTGTACTTGATATCCTCTTGCACTTGACATTCAACCTTTGTTGCGATGTGCACAAGCTCAACCATGGTGTTGTATGTTTGGAACTCGACGATGCGCTTGATGGGATGGTTCAACCCAATAAGGAAACATGCCATTGTTTGCTCCATGCGCTCATCAATGTTGGAGCGAATCAAGTTGAGTTCCATTTCCTTGAAGTATTCTTCCACGGTCTTTGTCCCTTGACGAAGCGCTTGAAGGTTGTTGAAGAGGTCATGTGTGTAGTGCGCGGGGACGAACCGGGATCTCATGTGAGCCTTCATGTCATGCCAAGTTGTGATTGGTGGCTCTTTCCCTGCATCACGAGCAACTTGAACTTGTTCCCACCAAAGGTTGGCATAATCATCAAACTCAAGCGAAGCCATGGCAACCATCTTCTCATTGCTATAGTTGTGCATGCGGAAGATCTTGTTGACTTTGAGTGCCCATGAGAGGTATTCTTCAGGGTCATTGGATCCGATGAACTTGGGCATTGTGAACTTGAGCTTGCCAAAAGTTTCTTCATCGTTGTGGTCATTGCGACGAGCTTGGTGACCTTGTTGATGATCTTGTAGTTGGGGAGGTGGAACTTGTTTCTCGCGCCCTTGTTGCGGAGCTTGCTCTTGATATTGTTGTTGATGAGCTTTCTCTTGCTCTTGGCGTGGTTGTTGACGGTGTTGAGGCACTTGGGTCCCATGAGGTTGTTGAGGATGTGGATCCTCATGACGCGGTTGATGACGAAGGTGAGGCTCGTTCCTTGGTTGGTGATGTTGGTTAGGCACATTGGCCTCACGACGAAGAACATGGTCATGAGCCTCTTGACGTGGTGGGCGTCGCTCAACTTGTATCACTTGACGCTCCAAGTTTTGGTGAGGTGGGGGAGGCGCCTCGTGATGACCATGGTGTCGGTGCGGACGTTCATGACGTTGATGACGAGGAGGAGGATCTTGGAGAGCTTCACGTCGATGACGAGCTTGATTCTCCAAATTGGAGTCATCACTTGTTGTGTCAAGTATGTGTCGCGGTTGGTGGTGGTAGACATGCGGTTGCACTTGTGGTTCTTCTTGTGGTTGCTCTTGTTGGATCACTAATGCCCTTGCGTGATGACGGTGTGCTTCTTGCCTTGCTCTTGGCCTTGAAGATAAATCACCATCATAGCTTGATGTTGTAGCATGCCGTGGGGAAGGTACATAGTTCAAAGAACTTCCATCTTCAACCACGGGGGCATCATTGCATCTTGGAGCACTTGGGTGAAGATCTTGTTGAGGAGGAGCATGACGATGCGATGAGCTTGAAGAGCTTGATGCGCGTGAACATGGCCTGGCCATACCGTTGATGAGGCGTCGAAGATTGTCATTTGTTTTGGCAACGAAGCGTTGTAGCGCTTCATTTTGGTGGCCGAAGTTGTGATGCATGGCGTGCATTTGTCGTTCGAGGCCATCGAAGCGGTTGTCGATGTTCTTGAACTCGGCTTGCGTCTCACCAAATTGTTCATCTTGTCGCGTCTCAAGGGCTTGGCAACATTCACGAAACTCTTGCCGAACAATGAAGTGACTTGTGCACGTCATGTACGGTCCTTGATCTTCTTCTTGGGGAGGTGGTTGTCTCAACTCACTGTGCCTATCCATCATGCAAAGCACACAAGTATTGTATATAGAAGTGGAATATGGTGGTGTTAGCCTTGTACCTCACCTTGGGGATTGCACCAAACTAGAAACCACAAGTTAGAGATATAAGCATGCAAAGTGGAATTGCAAAGAAAACTCACACTAAAGAAAGAACTAACTCTCAAAAGCTTGTTGGTGGTAGGTTAGAATTGTAGAATGCCAAAGAACCAACCAAAAGAAAAGGGATAGTCAAAAGTGGGTAAAATCCAACAAAACTCAAGTCAAAAGGCGAAGGTCAACAACTCAACAGGGGTGACGGGAACCTACGACTATATACACACACACGTGGAGATAGTTGGGATTGACACGACTATGAAAATGAGCAAAAAAATGTCCTAAAAAGACTAAGCTTGTTGTCGTGCCAATGCAAGGAGAGACCGTGGCTCGTTTGCAAAGAGGAAAAATGAGCAACGGATTTGTGCACTTGCCTTGGGCGCTCTTCTTTCTCTCTTGCTTACAAGCTTTGAGACCTTTGGCAAAGGGAGACTATTTTCTTTTGCTTTTTTGTATCTTTTTCTTTCTTTTGTATTTTTTTGCTCTCCCTTGATGCTGCCTAGTCACACTTGATATTGCTCTTGCACACTCACTATCCAAGGACAAATGCACAATGCTCAAGCAAACACAAGATGAGCCACTCTCATGGGGTAGGTACACACAAAGGAAGATAGGGGTTAACAAGGTGACGCAAGTTATACCTTCTTTGATGATGAACTTGGCATCGGTGGTGCGGGAGGATGTTTGTGGGCCATGGTGTCATTGAGCACGGGGGTTGTTGATGTGGAAGATTGTTGTTAGTTGACGACACGCACATGGGCACAAACAAACAAGAGGAAATTAGCCAATGCAAGATTAGAGGCAAAAATATCAAAATCAGGCGTCAGGCCAGAGACTCCGGGGTTTCAGGCCGGAAACTCCGGTCCAGGCCGGAGACTCCGGTGTGGGTAGTCCGGAGACTCCGGTGTAGGCCGGAGACTCCGGTGTGCAGGCCGGAGACTCCGGTCTGGAGTCAGATCGCGAACTTCTCATGTTCTTGAGCGGAAATCCACGCCTTGGGTCCTCAAATCCGTGAAAAATTGGCCAAATTGGGCTGGGAAAACGCAGGATAAAGCTGGACCAACACCTAAGACAAGGTTTGGTCGGATCAAAACCACAAATAACACTCCAAATCAAGAGATCGATCCAAAGGCAAATTTGGGCTGTTTTTTGGGGATTTTCGAATTTTTGGTGGATAGAAGAAAAAATTGTGGGGGAAATCATGAGCAACGAAGCTCTTGATACCAATATGTTGAGGGCAAACCTCTAGGGTGGCCCAATCTTTCACGATTCCCTTTCAAATCAAGGATGGAGTGCGGGGAGAGGAGGGGTGGAAGAACACGACGAACGCACACACGAAGAACGCGAAGAACACACACACAAAACCACGATACACACCAATAGCTCACGCCGGCGGTGACTGGTCCGGCGCAATCCCTAGGATCGGCGTCGGGCGGAGGACTCTCTCTCGAACCGGCACGGCAAGATGGGAGACTTGGTGAGGTCTTGATGTCTTGGCAAAGGGACACCGATTCCAAGGTCTTGTACAACACGGAGGCACGATGCAAACTCCAACGAGGTTTGGTGATATTGGTGCTCCTTGGTCAAGGAGCATGAGGCAAGAACTAGATAGATCCACAAAGGGGTTTCCACTAATTCCAATATCATGCCTAGGGTTTACATTGGAGGTGGGGGACTATATATAGGCCAGCCACTTAAACAGGGGTACTTTAGGAATAAAAGACAAGTTTTGGACGGACTAAGGGGTACATGGGCTGCAGGCCCAAAGGCCTTTTCATGCTTTGCGACGGTCGGACCGGAGACTCTGGTGTGGTGGACCGGAGATTCTGGTCGGTCTCCGGACCGGCCTCCGGAGGGGCCTTCAGATTGTCCCAGGGCCCGGTTCTAGGGGCAGACCGGAGGTGGGGCCGGAGACTCCGGTGTATTTAGACCAGAGACTTTTGTGGATCGGAGACTCCGGTGTGCGCAGACAGGAGACTTCGGTCTGAGCAGCTCCAGCGTCTTCTGCTTGATGATTTGCTCCTTGTTCTCCATCCTGGGGTGCTTGGCGATGTGTTGGTGCTTCGTACCTGATGATGCATAGAGTATTTGCATGAAGTAGCACACCATCCAAGGATGTATCAAATTGGCACGAGGCGAGGAGTGAGTTCACCTTAGCTTGTAGGATTTTGGCTCGAGCACGAGTCATGGGTCCACTTGGGGGACTTGTTGGTGTAGATGTAGGAGCGTCCGTAGGATGGGCTGCCTCATAATCCTTACGAGTGCCCGGAGTAACACCTAGGTATTTGATATCGGATCTGTTGCTCACATTTGTAACTCTCAGCAGGATCTGCAGAGTAGGAGGCGCCTGAGGAAGGACGAGGTGACGATGCGCATCGGCAATGATTCGAGAGTCGAAGTGATGGCCGTCGGCACCCTGCATCTCTGTCTACCGTCAGGATTATTGTTGGTTTTCAATAAATTCTATTATGTACCCGCACTGAGTATGAGTATTGTGAGTGGATCTTGCTTGTTTGATATGGGGGGGCCCGATCTTCTCAGTAAGCGGATGGCGGTGATGATGGTGGATGATAGATAACTAGCATGTAGCTATGAACTCTCCCGCTCGATCCCTAATGCCAATGCAAAAGCTCTCTAACCTTGTAGGATATTCACAACACCACGCTCTTGCGCACCCAGCCGTCGACCATGAACGGTAGTTTGCAATCTACTAATTCCCGATGGAACAACAGATCACACTCAATTATAGTTGGTAAAATTGATCACAGGGTAATTCTAGAGGTTCTATGAAAGAAACAACTCCAAAATAGTTTTAACGTGGTCTAACCTAAACTAGAGGGTGTTCCCAGGCTTATATGGCCGTAAGCGTCGAAAAACGCGAAAGCAACGTTTACGATACTCGAGATCCGTCCGGATCTGATGGGAACTTTTTGGGCCGGATTATCCGGTCTAAGAGGGCCAGATTATCCGGTGGCCAGATTTTCTGGGGGAAAAGTCCGGTCAAATATCCACCCCGGTACTGAATGTCGCGCACGAAGTCCTTTGCAGAATCTCCAAAGCAGGGCCAGATTATTCGGGGTGTGGGGGCCGGATTATCCGGGGTATTTTAGGCGTGGAAGTACTCATTGGAAAGATCTTGGAATTATCTATCCAACAAGTGCTTATTTGCTTGATTTGGAGTTCGTATGAAGAATCCACGCCGTTTGAATTTCAGGACTTTTGTCTGTCCGAATTGAACGTTCCTTCTCTTCGATGATCTCCCTTGCTTGTATTGCGCCTTCCTCCCGCTCCTCCCTCGTGCATCCTTGGGCAATCATCATGTTGGGCTTATCTTGTAGCCCTTCTCCTCCTCGCGCCATGTTTGTTTCTCCAACGAACCTGATCATACATAAATGCATAGACTTAGGCAGTATAAAATTCTCATCAGTCAAAGTACCAGATTCGTTTAGGAGTAAATTCACCTGTTGTTCAAGTAGCTTAGCACGAGCTCTTGTAATAGGTCCAATTCTAATCTCATTGGACTGGTCCTTTCTTGCAACAATTGTAGCATCTTAAGTAGTCATTGGGGTAGGTGTAATTGTAGGGATGTCCTCATCATCTCCCCCCCTTCAAAAGGCATCGACCTCGACGCTCCAAGGTCTTCTCCAGCATATGGTGACAAATCAGCAACGTTGAAGCTGTTGCTAACTCCACCAAACTCCTCAATAGGTATATCAACCGAGTAGGCATTATCATTAATCTTGGCTAACACCATGTAAGGACCAGCACCACATGGCTTCAATTTTGACTTTTGAAGTAGTGGGAACCTATCCTTGCGTAGATGCACCCAAACCATATCTCCAGGCTCGAACAACACTTCTTTCCTTGCTTGATTCCTTGTAGCAGCAATGTTCTTGCCTTTCTTCTCAATAGCCTCTCGAGTCTTCTCATGTATTTTCTTCACATAATCAGCACATTTTGATGCCTCCATATCAACTCTCTCGTGTAATGGCAGAGGCAACATATCAAGTGGCGTCAATGGCTTGAAACCATACACCACCTCAAAAGGACAAAGCTGAGTAGTTGAATGCACCGCCCTGTTGTAAGCAAACTCAACATGTGGAAAACACTCTTCCCACTCCCGTAGATTCTTTTTAATCATGGTCCTTAGAAGCTTTGACAATGTTCGATTCATCACCTCCGTTTGACCATCTGTTTGGGGGTGACATGTTGTACTAAACAGCAGCTTCATTCCTAGCTTCCCCCATAAGGTCTTCCAAAAGTAGCTCATGAACTTCACCTCACAGTCAGAAAAAATCGTTTTTAGTACTCCATGTAATCTCACGATGTCCCTGAAAAACAGGTTAGCAACATGCGACACATCGTCGCTTTTGTGGCAGGTAATAAATTGAGCCATCTTAGAGAACCTATCACTACCACAAATATAGAATCATGACCTCTCTGAGTTTTAGGTAGACCTAGCAAAAAATCCATACTAATGTCTTCCCATGGAGTAGTAGGTGCAGAGAGAGGTGTATACAAACCGTGAGGATTCAGCTTAGATTTCGACTTGTGGCATGTAATACATCGGCTCACAAATCTGTACACATCTCTCCTCGTCTTTGGCCAATAAAAGTGATCAGCAAGCATGAGCAACGTCTTCTCACGCCCAAAATGACCCATCAAACCACCAGCATGTGATTCCTGCACTAAGAACAAACACAACGATGATTCTGGAATACATAGTTTGTTAGCTCGAAACAAGTATCCATCATGTATATGATACTTATCCCATGCGTTTCTAAGAGCACACAAACGATATGGTTCAGAAAAATCATGGTCAGTTGCATAAAGTGCACAAATAGCTTCTAATCCAGGAATTTTAACATCAAAATTGGTTAATAGCATGTTCTTCCTAGACAGAGCATCAGCAACAACATTCTCTTTTCCCTTCTTATAATTAATGATGTAAGGAAAAGACTCAATGAACTCAACCCATTTAGCTAATCTTCTATGCAAGTTTGATTGAGCTTTCAAGTATTTCAATGCTTCATGATCAGAATGTATGATGAATTCCTTTGGCCACAAATAATGTTGCCAAACCTCAAGTACTCTAACAAGTGCATACAATTTTTATCATAGATAGAATAATTCAAACGAGCACCAGTCAATTTCTCAGAAAAATAAGCTATAGGCCGACCCTCTTGCATCAAAACGCCACCTATGCCTATACCACTAGCATCACATTCAATTTCAAATTGCTTCGAAAAATCAGGTAATGCAAGTAATGGTGCAGAAGTAAGCAAACGTTTTAATGTATCAAATGCAATGTCTTGGGCCGCGCCCCATACAACAGGAACACCTTTCTTTGTCAAATCATTCAAAGGTGCAGCAATGGTGCTAAAATCTTTCACAAAGCGCCTATAGAAACCAGCGAGACCGTGGAAACTACGCACTTGACTAACATTCATTGGAGTAGGCCAATTCTGAATTGATTCAATTTTAGATTTATCTACCTCTACTCCATGCTTAGAAACAACAAATCCTAGGAATATGACCTTATCTTTTGCAAATGTACACTTCTCAAGATTAGCATACAGTTTATTATCACGTAACACTTGCAAAACTTGTCGAATATGAGTGCAATGTTCAGTTTTGTTGTGGCTGTATATAAGTATATCATCAAATTAAACAACCACGAAACGACCAATAAACTCTCTCAAAACATGATTCATCAAACGCATGAAAGTACTAGGTGCATTAGTAAGACCAAACGGCATAACTAACCACTCATACAAACCGAATTTAGTTTTGAAAGCAGTTTTCCATTCATCCCCTTCTTTCATCCTAATTTGATGATAACCACTACGCAAGTCAATTTTAGAGAAAACAGCAGCACCACTCAATTCATCTAGCATATCCTCTAAGCGTGGAATAGGATGACGATATCGAATAGTGATGTTATTAATCGCTCTACAATCAACACACATATGACATGTACCATCTTTCTTATGAACTAAAATAACAGGAACAGCACAAGGGCTAAGAGAGACACAAATGTGCCCTTTATCTAGCAAAAGCTTGTACTTGCTTCTGAATTTCCTTAGTCTCTTCGAGATTAGTCCTGTAAGGTGCACGGTTGGTAAGTGTGGCGCCAGGAATCAGGTCCACTTGATGTTCTATACCACGCAATGGAGGTAAACCTGTAGGTACGTCTTCTGGAAACACATCCCCAAAGTCCTGCAAAACAGAAGAGACACCAAGAGAAATAGGGGTCATGTCGTTAGAAACCAATACCTCGCCCTTATACATGAGCACAAGTGGCATGGCTATAGGATCCTCACGAAACTCTCTCATATCCTCCTTGGTGGCTAGTATCAATAACCCAGGAACTCTCTCACTTTTTGTTATATCACTCAATGTAGGCTCAATTACATCAGGAACAGCTTTTACACAGTCTCGCTGAGTGGTAGTATCTTCCTTCAAGTTCACCTCTATCTTCTGGCGAGAATCATTCACAATTTCTTGTGGTGTCATTGGCTGCATAGTAATCTTCTTTTCATTGAATTCCAAGTGATATGTATTGGCTCGGCCATTGTGTTGCACATGGCGATCATAGAACCAAGCCCGATCCAATAGTAGGTGACAAACAGTCATAGGAACCACATCAAAATCAATAGAATCTTTGTATGGCCCTATTTGAAAATTCACACGTACCATATGATTTACCTTCATCTCACCATTGTTGCTCAACCATTGTATGTAGTATGGCTTGGGATGAGGTAAGTATGTCAAATTCAGTTTGGCACATAGTTCCTTACTTGCAAGATTTCTGCAGCTACCTCCATCAATAATTACCTTGCAAGCTTTGTTTGGTCCAACTAGAGCTTTTGTTTGGAACAAGTTGCAACGCTGGGATTCCTCAATCGGTTGCACACTTAGTACACGTGAAGATACGACAATAGTGGGTGCACGCTTAGCATATGCATCAGCACCATCCTCGCTGTCATCAATATCATCATCAGAAGCTTCATCTCCACTTTCCACTTCACCTTGTTCATTAACAAACATAACCTTGCTGTTTAGACAATCTTTCTTGTAGTGACCTCTACCTCCACAAGTATGGCACACCACATCACGAGTACGTGCCGTAGACATGTTGGAACCCGAGCTAGCAGCAGGAGCAGCGGGTTTCCGAGCATTAGAACCAAACGGAGGTGTACTTGCTGGCTTGGCCGATGGTGTAAAAGGAGCAGCAGCTGGTGGCGTGACTGTAGGAGGTGTAGACCTGGCCGAAAATCTGCTGGAGGACGGAAAACGAGCACGTGACTTCGCCTCTTCTGCCAACTGGGATTCGGCCTCTCTAGCATGATGCAACAACTCATTCATGGTCTCATACTTGTGATGACGAACAATGCTCTTGATCGGTAACTTCAAATTGTTTAGGAATCGCTGCATGGTCATCTCAATGGACTCACGAATTCTAGCACGCTGCATAAGCATCTCGATCTCCAGGTAATACTCATCAACTGTCATGGTGCCTTGCTTCAATTGCGTCAATTTATCAAAAACTGATCGCAAGTAGTTGGTTGGTACGAAACGAGCTTTCATGATTTGCTTCATCTCACGCCAATCCATCACAGAAAGCTCATTGTCCTCCCTTCTATGCTGCACAAGAGCATCCCACCAACGCAAAGCATAACCATCAAATTCAGATGCTGCAAGATTGACCTTCTTATCTTCTGGATAGTCAAATAAGCGCTAGAGTTTCTCAATCTTCAACTCCCATGTGAGGTAATCTTCAGGATCAATGGAACCATCAAACTTGGGAATTGAGAATTTTGGCTTGCCCAAACCATCATCAGCAGCTTGGTTGGGCACACGGTGAGCATGCCCAAGAGGGGCAAACCCATGGCCATGAGCAGGTGCATGGATAGGGGGAATAGCACGTCCCTTGCCAACATGTGGAGCAGCATCCATGGCGCTACCCTCATAGAAATCATCAAAAGCATCATCATGTTGAGGATCTTCCCTTCTATGTAAGGCGGATGTCAAACCCTCAATGGAACGTTGCAAAGTGGTTACATTGACATTGAGCGTAGCCACTTGCGTCTGGATAGTATCAACCGTTCCAACATGCTGATCCAATCTCATATTCATATCCTGGAGATTCTTGTCAATGACATCTGTCGTGTTAGTAAACACACGTGTCAAGTGGAACTTTAAAGCCTCATATTCACGCCAATTAACAAGCTCCTCATCCTTATTTTTCTGCAACACAACATCATCATCACTAGAAGACATGATTAGTAGGTTAGTGCAAAAATCAAAATCTGTATGGTGGAAACTCTCACAACTCACTCACAACTAATAAGAAAGGAGATCTTACCGTTCCAAAGTGAATAGAGATGCTCTACCAAACGAAATCAAAGACTGATGCACTTGATGTGATGAAGTGAATATAAAAGGTATCGAGAACGATCGTAGGGCACACAGATTATTTAAGGTGGAGCTATAGGTATGGTACCCTATCTACACCGCAAACAAGTCCTAGTGCTGATCGTACAAAAACCCAAGAAACACACACGGTGGAGATAAACGTGGCAAAGCAATTTATGAACAGGAATATTGCAATGCACAAGAGAGACGCTACTAATAGCTCAAATAGAACAGACACACGATTTCTCAATCTACTAGTGCTATAATGAAACTAGGCCCCCAACAATACACACTTTGATATCTTTTTTTGTCACGCTTGTAGCTCTTTTTTTCTCTTTTTTTATACCGATTCTCTTTTTTTCACAACTTTCTTTTCTTTTTTTTTGATTTTTTTTACTATCTGACACAAAGCAAAACGTGATGCAACAATTCTGAGCAATTATGGGCCGGATATTCCGGTTTGTCGGGGGCCGGATAATCCGGTCTACCTGGACAAAAATTTTGCACTTCAAACCCTAATGAGTAGCCTGTCCGAGCAAAGCAACTAGTCTCGTGGGTACGTTCCTAGGCACGGATGCTGTAGATAGGCTGTGTTTATGGTATGCAAACAAAGGTATGCTAAGTGGACTCAGACAAACGAGGAAAACTTGCAGAACACGGTGATGGTTGACACGACGAAAAAAAAGATCAAACGTTCCAGGACCGGATCTACGAAAAAACTAGACTCCTACGAGGAAAAACCTGCAGATCGGATCTACGAGAAGATACAATCAGCAACTAAAACTTGAAAATGATGCAATCTAGTCTATGGCAAATCTTTTTGTAAGGCTTTTTCTGTATAGGACGAAAAACACTCTCTAATCTATGGATGGATTTGTGGATGCTTACCGAGGCAACACTGGAAATCTGATACCAAGATGATATGGGGTGTCCCGATCTTCTTAGTAAGCGGATGGCGGTGATGATGGTGGATGATAGATAACTAGCCTGTAGCTATGAACTCTCCCGCTCGATCCCTGATGCCAATGCAACAGCTCTCTAACCTTGTAGGATATTCACAACACCACGCTCTTCCGCACGCAGCCGTCGACCACGAACGGTAGTTTGCAATCTACTAATTCCCAATGGAACAACAGATCACACTCAATTATAGTTGGTAAAATCGATCACAGGGTAATTCCAGAGGTTCTATGAAAGAAACAACTCCAAAATAGTTTTAACGTGGTCTAACCTAAACTAGAGGGTGTTCCCAGGCTGATATGGCCGCCAGAACGTCTGAAAAACGTGAAACGAAAACGTGTCTGATACAGTCAGATCTGTCCGGATCTGATGGGAACTTTTTGGGCCGGATTATCCGGTCTAAGACGGCCAGATTATCCGGTGGCTAGATTTTCCGAGGGAAAAGTCCGGTCAAATATCCGCCCCGGTACTGAACGTCGCGCACGAAGTCCTTTGTAGAATCTCCAAAGAAGGGCCGGATTATCCGGGGTGTGGGGGCTGGATTATCCGGGGTCTTTTAGGCGTGGAAGTACTCATTGGAAAGATCTTGGAATTATCTATCCAACAAGTGCTTATTTGCTTGATTTGGAGTTCGTATGAAGAATCCACGTCCGTTTGAATTTCAGGACTTCTGTCTGTCTGAATTGAACGTTCCTTCTCTTCGATGATCTCCCTTGCTTGTATTGCGCCTTCCTCCCGCTCCTCCCTCGCACATCCTTGGGCGATCATCATGTTGGGCTTCTCTTGTAGCCCTTCTCCTCCTCGCGCCATGCTTGTTTCTCCAACGAATCTGATCATACATAAATGCATAGACTTAGGCAGTATAAAGTTCTCATCAATCAAAGTACCAGATTCGTTTAGGAGTAAATTCACCTGTTGTTCAAGTAGCTTAGCACGATCTCTTGTAATAGGTCCAATTCTAATCTCATTGGACTGATCCTTTCGTGCAATAGTTGTAGCATCTTCAGTAGTCAGGAAGAAATGGTAGGGATGTCCTCATCATTGTTGCAAGACTGTTATTCGTTTAAATCAGGAAGAAATGGTTGTTCAATTTATATGAATGATGTTTTCTATGTCCATGCTCCTGTATGTGATGGTTTATTCTTACTTGATCTTGATTGTGATACACACATCCATAGTGTTGATGCTAAACGTTGTAAGCACAGTGACAATAATTCCATGTACATATGGCATTGTCGTCTTGGTCATATGTGCATAAAGCGCATGAAGAAGATTCATTCAGAAGGGCTTCTTGGATCATTGGATTTTGAATCCCTTGATACATGTGAGCCATGCCTCATGGGCAAGATGACCAGGACACCATTCTCCGGAATAGTGGAGAGAGCTGTAGACCTACTTGAGATCATACATACTGATGCGGCCCGTCCTACGGACGCTCCTACATCTACACCAACAAGTCCGCCAAGTGGACCCATGACTCGTGCCCGAGCCAAACTCCTACAAGCTAAGGTGAACTTGCTCCTTTTCTCGTGCCAATTTGATACCTCCTTGGATGGTGTGCTACTTCATGCACCTACACTATGTATCATCAGGTACGAAGCTTCGACACATCACCAAGCACCCCAGGATGGAGAACAAGGAGCAGATCATGAAGCAGAAGATGCTGGAGCTGCTCAGACCAGAGTCTCCGGTCTGCGCACATCGGAGTCTTCGGTCCACCAAAGTCTCCGGCCTGAAGACACCAGAGTCTCCGGTCCTCTCTCCGGTTTGGCCCCCTGCACCAGGCCTTGGGACAGTCTGACGACCCCTCCGGAGGCTGGTCTGGAGACTACACCGGAATCTCTGGCCTAGACCGGAGTCTCCGGTCCACCACACCGGAGTCTCCGGTCCGACCGTCGCCAGGCATGAAAAGGCCTTTGGGCCTGCGGCCCATGTACCGCTTAGTCCGTCCAGAACTTGTCTTTTATTCCTAAAGTACCCATGTTTAAGTGGCTGGCCTATATATAGACCCCCACCTCCATTATAATCCCTTGGCATGATATTGGAATTAGTGGAAACCCCTTTGTGGATCTATCTAATTCTTGCCTCATGCTCCTTGACCAAGGAGCACCAATATCCCAAACCTTGTTGGAGTTTGCATCGTGCCTCCGCGTTGTACAAGGCCTTGGCATCGGTGTCCCTTTGCCATGACGTCAAGATCTCACCGAGTCTCCCATATCACCTTGCCGGATCGAGAGAGAGTCCTCCGCCCGATGCCGATCCTAGGGATTGCGTCGGACCGGTCACCGCCGATGTGAGCTATTGGTGTGTATCGTGGTTTTGCGTGTGTGTGTTCATCGCATTCTTCGTGCGTGCGTTCGTCGTGTTCATCCTCCCCTCCTCTCCCCGCACTCCATCCTCGATTTGAAAGGGAATCGTGAAATATCGGGCCACCCTAGAGGTTTGTCCTCAACATATTGGTATCAAGAGCTTCGTTGCCCACGATTTCCCCCACAAAATTTTCTTCTATCCATAAAAAATTCGAAAATCCCCAAAAAACAGCCCATATTTGCCTTTGGATCGATCTCTTGATTTGGAGTGTTATTTGTGGTTTTGATCCGACCGAACCTTGTTTTAGGTGTTGGTCCAGCTTTACCTTGCGTTTTCCCAGCCCAATTTGGCCAATTTTTCGCGGATTTGAGGACCCAAGGCGTGGATTTCCGCTCAAGAACACGAGCAGTTCACGACCTGACTCCAGACCGGAGTCTCCGGCCTGCACACCGGAGTCTCCGGACTACACCGGAGTCTCCGTCCTACCCACACCGGAGTCTCCGGCCTGCACCAGAGTTTCCGGCCTAAAACCCCGGAGTCTCCGGCCCGACGCCTGATTTTGATAGTTTTTCCCTCTAATCTTGCATTGGCTAATTCCTTCTTGTTTGTTTGTGCTCGTGTGCGTGTCGTCAACTAACAACAAGCTTCCGCATCGACAACCCCCGCGCTCATCGACACCACGGCCCACGAACATCATCCTACACCACTGACACCAAGTTCATCATCATCAAAGAAGATATAACTTGCGTCACCTTGTTAACACCTATCTTCCTTTGTGTGTACCTATCCTATGAGAGTGGCTCATCTTGTGTTTGCTTGAGAATTGTGCATTTGTCCTTGGATAGTGAGTGTGCAAGAGCAATATCAAGTGTGACTAGGTAGCATCAAGGGAGAGCAAAAAAAATACAAAAGAAAGAAAAAGATACAAAGAAAAAGCAAAAGAAAAATAGTCTGCCATTGCCAAAGAGAGTCTCAAAGTTTGTAAGCAAGAGAGAAAGAAGAGCGCCCAAGGCAAGTGCACAAATCCGTTGCTCACTTTTCTTCTTGGCAAACGAGCCATGGTCTCTCCTTGCATTGGCACGACAACGAGCTTAGTCTTTGTTACGATGTTTTGTTTGCTCATTTTCATAGTCGTGTCAATCCCTACTTTCTCCACGTGTGTGTATATAGTCGTAGGTTCCCGTCACCCTTTTGAGTTGTTGACCTTTGCCTTTGACTAGAGTTTTGTTGGATTTTACCCACTTTTGAATATCCCTTTTCTTTTGGTTGGTTCTTTGGCTTTCCACAATCCTAACCTACCACCAACAAGCTTTTGAGAGTTAGTTCTTTCTTTAGTGTGAGTTTTCTTTGCATTTCCACTTTGCACGCTTATAGCTCTCACTTGTGGTTTCTAGTTTGGTGCAATCCCCAAGGTGAGGTACAAGGCTAACACCACCATATTCCACTTCCATATACAATACTTGTGTGTCTTGCATGATGGATAGGTGTAACTACCTCGGTGAATTACGCTCCTAGTTTCAAGCCTGGATGAGCGGAAATGGTTAAAGTAGTACGGTGGGGCCCAAATGCCACTCACAGGTAGACCTTTCGGCCGTCCTAACCATTTCCGAACATCGGGACAAGAACGGGCGGCATAATCGGCAGGCGAAGGGATCAACTACATACACAAATGAGTATGTATGCAAGCCACCATATAATGGTTCTCAGAGTCATTCCATCTAAAAAGAAAGGAAATATTGCAACGCCATACGGCAAAATCCAAATATCCTAGATAGATATAATAGTTTAGGATACCTCCTCATACACCAAACATCAGAGTATCAAGCGGAAGCGGAAAACAAGATCCGAGTATGGATAAGAAGAAAATCGGCATAAGATGCCCCATAAATAAACACATCCCGCCCACAGATCTCACGGATCCCCGTTCCCGGAATCTCTACACCGAATGATCGTTGCCGACATCGTCCGTCTCCTCCACCCAGTATCCATCTTGCGAGTTTACCTGTTCATCTGAATCAATCAATTTATCGTGTGAGACCCTAGGGGTACTCAGCAAGTCTTTATGCCTCTAAAGGGGACACAACCTGGGGTGACGCAATTGCAGCAAAAGATAAACCCTAACAATTCTATAGATACTCGCCAACCATCCGCCTAACCAGAGATAGCGGATGTCCGTGAATTAACATCAACAGTTATAACGGTAATATTACAGATCCATCCTCCTCCTCGCCATCGACGAGGAAGCGGACGAACAACCCCCCCCATCCGTTGGCAGTTTTATTATCCATTCCATGAGTATTGTACTATTTACTAATCAGGTACTTAGTCAATTTAAAAGCGATACTTTAGTTATACTTGTCTATGATCGAAAGCGTGCTCTGTGTCGTCCATAACATGACACGGCTTTGAAAGTTTTACCTAGGGTGCACAAATAGCAACACACACTCGATCAACCTCGGAAAAACCAAATCAAAACCCAACGAGGCAGTCACGACAAAGCGATCACAGGATTCAGAAATATTTCAGGGGGCCACCCCATTAAGCTACCCGCGACGAAGTTGGCTGCCCGAGACAGACTCAAGGTTTGCGTCAATGGCTGTAAACGACTGGGAACCCGAAAATGTGACTGGGCTTGTCGATACCGCGAAAACACTCCGCTTACCTAAACAGTACAGGTGCATTCCTCGCACAATCTTAAATTAAGCAGTAAAGCATGGCATAAGTACAGAATAGTAATAAAGCCCCAAACTACTTTGTGGCCCCAAGAAATAAGAATGAATCAAGCTCTGGCTCAGGGAGGTTCATAAGCCTCCCGGATGTGGATAGCGCGAATATTCAAGGAACAGGAATCAAGTACTCGGGGTCCTACGGGACACAAGTGAGCCTGAAAAACCAAATAGCAAATATGGCTCACCGATGCCACTTTCATTAGTTATCCCATTACTACTCAGGTTAAGTTGTTTAGGTACCTCGTTATCCATCAGACTCTCACATACCCTACACATGCTGTTCTACGACTCGCATGGCTCAAACAACTCCTGTAGTAATGGCTCATGGGATGGAGGAACAAGCTTCGGTGGGGTTTAAAAGTAAAGGCTATGCAATACTTGGGATTCAATTTAATGCAATCGCGACTCAATGATGCAAGAATAAGATAGAGGCAATAGGTACTATATGTATGCAAGCATGTGGTAGTGCTTGCCTGGCAGCTCAGTTGAAGCGAGAGAAGGATCTGGTTAGTGTTCTTGGGTCTCTTGATATATCCCCTGCTCAGCGTCTATTCGAAGAAGAACCAAACAAACAAGGACCAACATAAATAAAGTGCACAAGCATATGAATAAAATGCGACAAGCAAACAATCATGCCATGATGAATGATGCACAATTTGCATGGCAATAAGGTAGCATGGCATGGGTGAGGTGTGGAATACAAGAAATAATCATTTTGTGGAGTTTTAATCACATTTTAGCCTCAAATAAGTTGCTGTATACTTTATATTTATATGATTCATGCTGCAAAACAGATCATGGAATGCATAAACAGAAAGGTCTCGTCGAGCTAATCATTTTAGACATATCATTTGTTAAGATTGGAGTTATAAAACAAAAGTTATTAATTAATTAAGGAAAAAGGGCATTTTATTGTAATTTTAATCAACTTGAAAATTAAAGTGTTCAAAATATATTTTGAAGGCCATATTTGAATTCCTCACATTTTTCTGATTTGAAAACATATATTATTTGTATTATTTGGAATTATAATTTAAAAGTTATTTGAAAACAGATTTAAATTTGAATTTGAATTAATTTGAAAAAGTTTAAATTAAAACAGAATTACTTTTGTCACTCGCTCAAATCTAGCCATAGACAATGACAGGTGGGGCCTGGCTGACTGGACGCCACAGCGCTTAGAAAACCCTCTGTCACCGCGAGCACGCCCGGCCATAGTGGATGACAGGTGGGGTCCGAGGCTTGGCGGACCCACACACCAGTGGGCGGATGTGAGGCTACCACGCGGCACAACGGGGGATTGCGGGTTGAGGCGGTGCAAAACCCAGGCGCCTAACTGCAAAGTGGTACTACGGTCGATGTGGGCTCGGCGGACCATGGGTTAGGAGTAAAAAGCTAGGGGGTTTCGTGCAAAAGGCGACGCGCCTTGTGCTTCTTCTCAATCTCGACGACAAAACGGTGTTCGACAGTGTGGCTCGATGCAGGATCGATCCCGACCTCGGCGTCTGGGCGGCGCTACCGCCTGGTAGGCTAGGGGAGTTGATAGGAGAGGGCAACGCGGCTAGGTAAGGTTCTCGGTGGCGTAGGGAACTGGCTGACACCGACGAGCCCGACGCACTGACGGCGCTCGACGAAAGGAACGGCAGCGCTAGACGGTGGTGATGACGCGGAGGATGTCAGGGAGACGGAGATGCTCACCGTGGAGTGATCGGTGTGGTCGGAACGGCTTGGGGAGCAGCGGATCATCGACGAAGCAGAGGCCGGCGGAGCTAGGGTTTGGCGTCGGTGGCGGCGGTGATCTTCGGCTCCAGCCCTTCTCCTCCTCGGCCAAGTCTTGGACAATGTAGGGGAACCTCCTCGGCTCGCTCGACAACCTCCACGCCACGCTCGCCTGCTGTCTCGAGGGATCGGTGGTGGACACCGACGGTGGCCGGCGATGGAGTAGGAGGTGGTAGGGGAAGGCAGGGAGAACGGAAAGCGGTCTGGGGAGATCTGGGAGATGCAGGAGAGGCCGGAGGGAGTAGATAGCAGAGAGGGAGAGGGGAGAGGTGCCGTGGGGGATCGGTGGAGAGAAAAAGGTGGCTCGGCCACCTTTTCTTCTCCCTCCCTCACGTGCTTTCGGCTTGGCCTGGGGCGGTAGGCGGTGGCGGTGGGGCAAGGTGAGGCCAGGAAGGTAGGAGAGGCTCGGGCTGGTGGGGCATGCAAGGCAGAGAGGGAGAAGAAAGAAGGAGAGGGGAGGCATGGAGCTCGGGTGGGAGCTAGGCTCGGTTAGGGTTTGCACTAGGGGAGGGGTATGGTAGCTCGGGTTGGACCAGGGTGACCAGGTGGGGCTAGCTAGGTGAGAGAGGAGGGAGGCCGAGATAGAGAGGGTGGGGACTAGGGTTAGCTAGCGAGGGGCTCGGGTGGTTAGATGATGCCCATGGTGGTGGTAGGGTGTAACTAGGGTAGATGAGGGGTTAGGTTTAGGGTTTAGCTTAGGTGAGAGATTTGGAGAAAAGATTAGGGAGGGAGGGTATGGTTTAGGGTGTAGGCATGATCCACATGACCATGCAAGGATGGAGGTGAAAAGGGAGGGGAAGATGAGGAATAGAGAGAGGGAGAGAGGAAGAGAGATGAACCACTCAAGAATTCAAATAAAAAATCCAAAAAGTCTTAATTGTGGTGGTACTTGCATGGCCTATGCAAAATATTTATTGCCATGTTTATTTTTGTGAGAACAATAATATTAACAGGGCATTATTATTATGCATTCCCAAAAATATGGAATTAAGCCAAGCAAAAGAATTTAAAGGAAAGTTCCAGATGGAGTAGATGGAGATGATCACATTTGATTATAATTGGGACTTGCTAGTGTGTATATTCCACTAGATGTTTAATAGTCCCAAAAATATCCCAACATGATAATAACCCCAAAACAACCCATATGGAAGCTAGGAAAAAGGAGCACTACTCATAATGCATGCAAAGGTGGCTCCACATATCAATAATGTGAAAACAACATGATGCTAATATGAGAGCATGTGGAAATGGAATTGGATCCATCCCAACCCACATGAGCTAGAGGTAAAACCCAATAAAGTGCAAAGCTCATCTTTAGTTGGATGGTGGAATTATAGGGTGGTGTCAAAGAAAGGTGGTGGAGTTGAATAAAAGATATGCCCCCAACTCAACTTGGGCATTAAACAATACATCAAGAACCAAATACAATATTAAGAGGCAAATACAATTTACAATGCATATGAGAGAAGAACCAAAACAAAAAAAGGTTTTATATGATGCTCAAATGCAAGGTGGCATGATCACATGAGCATGATATAATGATGATGCAACAATTATATATATGAAGTAGCCATTATATTACTAGACCAAGTAGCATTACAATTGTTAGACAATTGGGATGCTACAACTCTCCCCCACTAAACAGGAATCTCTCCCCGAGATTCTAGGAAGAAGAAGAAGACTCAAAGAGAGAAGGATACTTGGCACGGAGCTCATCTTCACGTTCCCAAGTGGCTTCATCAACGGAATGGTGCGACCACTGCACCTTGCAGAACTTGATGGACTTGTTGCGAGTCCTTCTTTCTGCGATCTCAAGGATTTTTGTGGGGTATTCTTGATAAGACAGGTCTTCTTGGAGATTTATAAGCTCATGGTCCACGGTCCTACCGGGATCCTTGAAGCACTTCTTGAGCTGAGAGATGTGGAAAACATTATGGACCTTGAGTTTTTCCGGGAGCTCAAGAGCATAAGCAACTTCTCCTCTTCTTCCACGAATTTTGAATGGACCGATGTATCTAGGAGCCAGCTTTCCTTTGATACCAAAACGGTGCGTGCCTCTCATGGGAGTGACACGAAGGTAAACGAGATCACCAGGGACATACTCCATGTCCGTGTGCTTTCTGTCATAATTGCTCTTCTGGCGACTTTGAGCAATCTTCAGGTTTTCAAGAATGATGTGCACTTTCTCCTCCGCTTGAGTTACAATGTCAGGGCCAAACAATATTCTTTCTCCTGCACCCGACCAACCAATCGGAGTTCTGCATTTGCGACCATAGAGAGCCTCAAATGGTGCCATCTTTAGACTTTTCTGGAAGCTATTGTTGTAAGAGAATTCAGCATAAGGAAGACATTCTTCCCACTTCATGCCAAAAGAGATGACGCAAGCACGGAGCATATCCTCCAGAATCTGATTGATCCTTTCAACTTGTCCTTGCGACTGAGGGTGGTAAGCTGTGCTGAAGTTCAATTTTGTTCCCAAAGCATTTTGGAAACTTTCCCAGAACTTGGAAGTGAAGATGCTTCCACGGTCTGAACTGATCTCAAGCGGAACCCCATACAGAGAGACAATTCTGTTGATATAGAGCTCAGCCAACTGAATTGCAGAAATTGTTTCCTTGACGGGGAAGAAGTGAGCCACTTTAGAAAGCCTGTCAATGACAACAAAGATTGCATTGTTGCCCTTCTGTGACCTTGGAAAACCAGTGATGAAGTCCATCTCCACTTTCTCCCATTTCCATTCCGGAGGTCTCAATGGCTGTAGAAGACCGGAAGGTTTCTGATGGACAGCTTTCACTCTGCGGCAGACATCACACTCCGAGACATACTTGGCACAATATCGCTTCAAACCCGGCCACCAATATTGTGTTTTCAAGTCCATGTACATCTTTGTGCTGCCAGGGTGGATAGAAAGAACAGAATCATGCGCCTCCTTGAGAACTTGCTCTCTCAAACCCGGGTAGTTCGGAACAAACATCCGGTGTTCAAAGAAAAGCGTGCCTTGATCATCGACGTGGAAGGACTCATACTTCGAAAGATGACGTTTGGAGATGATCTTTCTGGTGTACGGATCACCAAGCTGAAAGGAGCGAACCTTCTCTTCCAAGAGAGGAGTTGCTAGAAGGTTCAGGAGATACCCTTGTTCCACAATTTCAAGGTTGAGCTGACGGAATTCCTTGCACAAGAGAGGCTGTTGTTCTTCCATCATGAGGTTGTTGACATAAGCTTTGCGGCTGAGAGCATCGGCCATGACATTAGCTTTGCCCGGAGTGTAGTTGATGGTCAAATCAAAATCATTGATTGCTTCAATCCATCTCCTCTGCCGAAGGTTGAGATCAGGCTGAGTGAAGATATACTTCAAACTCTTGTGATCAGAAAAGATTTCACAACGGTTGCCCAGCAAGTAATGCCTCCATACTTTCAAAGCAAAGACAACCGCTGCGAGCTCGAGGTCATGTGTAGGATAGTTGATCTCATGCGTCTTCAACTGTCGAGAGGCATAAGCAACAACTTGTTTTTCTTGCATAAGGACCGCACCCAATCCTTGCAAAGATGCGTCACAGAATATCTGGAAAGGCTTGGATGTGTCCGGAGGAACCAAGACTGGTGTGGAAGTGAGCTTCTCTTTGAGTGTCTCAAAGCTTGCTTGACATGCATAAGTCCAAAGGTATTTCTTGCCTTTCTTGAGGAGATCGGTAAGAGGCTTCGCTATCTTCGAAAAGTTCTGAACGAAGCGACGGCAATAACTAGCCAAACCAAGGAAGCTCCGGACTTCTTTGACATTTACAGGAGGAAGCCATTCAACAATTGTCTTCACAGTTTCCGGGTTGACTGCAATGCCCTTGGCAGAAATGACGTGACCAAGATAGGTTACTTGAGGCAGCCAAAACTCACACTTGGAGAACTTGCATACAGGCGGTTCTCACGAATCTTGTTAAGGACACACTGAAGGTGTTCTTCGTGTTCTTCCTTTGACTTAGAATAGACTAAGATGTCATCCAGATAGACCACAACGAACTTATCAAGATACTCCATGAAAACCGAGTTCATGAGCCTCGAGAAGGTGGCAGGTGCGTTGGTGAGACCGAAAGACATGACCGTGTACTCATACAGGCCATAGCGGGTGGTGAAAGCTGTTTTAGGAACATCTTCCTTGCGAATCTTGATTTGGTGATAACCACTTCTCAAGTCAAGCTTAGAGAATACCACAGCTCCAGCTAGCTGATCGAAGAGATCATTAATCCGCGGAAGGGGATATTTATTCTTGATGGTTTTAGCATTGAGAGCCCGATAGTCAACACAAAGTCTATCAGTCATGTCTCACTTCTTCACAAAGATTGTTGGGCTACCCCAAGAAGAAGTACTGTGTTGAATGAAACCCAACTTCTCTTGTTCATCAAGTTGACATTTGAGTTCAGCCAACTCAGCAGGACCCATTTTATAAGGCCACTTGGAGATAGGAGCCGTTCCAGGTTCAAGCTCAATTACAAACTCAACCTCACGATCCGGAGGCATACCTGGCAACTCTTCAGGAAAGACATCTGGGAACTCACAGACCACCGGAACACTCTGAATAGCTTCCATAGCATCATCATTCAGAGCCGCCAAAGAGAAAAGCTGGATAGCAGGAGTCTGACTTGGAGAATACACTATATGGCCTTCAGGAATCTTTAGAGAAACCGAGCGTTCAGCACAATCAATCACAGCTGCATTTGCTGTCAACCAATCCATGCCCAAGATGACATCAATGTCAGAATTGCCCAGAACAATTAATGACGCCGAGAACGAAGAGCCACCAATCTCAATTTGATTGCCATGGCTGATTTTGGAAGCTGCCATTGTTGCTCCAGGAGAAAGGACCATTAACCGCTTAAGGAGAGGATCCATAGCTAACTCATTCTCATTCGCAAATTTGTGAGAAACAAAAGAATGCGATGCACCAGAATCAAACAAAACTCGTGCAGGGACTGAGTTAACGGATAGCATACCCATCACAACTCCAGGTGCATGCTCAGCTTGGGCGGCGTTGACACAGTTGGCACGAGCAACAGTAGACCCGGGCTTGGTGTTGATGTTGAGAGCCCGAGGTGGTGGTGCACGAACCAACGGAGAGCTTGCCGTAGATCTTGGCGGTGGTGGAGGAAGAGCTTTGTTTTTCATCGGACAGTTCCAGTACTGATGCCCAGTGTCTCCACAAGTGTAACAAGCACCAGGTGGACGTGGGGCAACATAGCCAGGGACTCCGCCAGGCGCTCCAGGGTAGTGGTGGTTGTAGCCCCTGGGAGCAGCAGTGAGGAAGTTTGGTGGCCTTGCCGCGTAGCTTGAAGGTCTTGGTGTAGCCGGGAGCGACGGTGGGGTGTTAGGAACCCAGACACGACGCTTAGAAGGAGTTGACATAGCTGAAGAGCTTGCTGCATCACGGTTGTGTTTCTTTGACTCCTCAAACACTTGCCTACTTGCCTCTTCCTGCAGAGCTATATGCTGGAGTTCCAGAAAAGACGCCGGCCTTGCATGTGTGATTGCATATTTAATCGATGCATTGAGCCCTTGCCTGAACCTCTTTTGCTTCTTCTTGTCATCAGAGATCTCATCGCCACCATAACGAGAAAGGTTCATGAAGTTTCTGATGTAGGTATTGACATTATCATTGCCACCTTGAGGTTGAGAAACACTTCCTTCATCCTCTCCATGACAATTTCGACAGACATCGCTCTTTGAAAGCTCCAGTGAACTGTCCCCAAGTAGGCTGAAAACCAGTGCAGTTTGCCTTCAGGTAATTCTCCCACCAGAGAGCTGCATCTCCCTTCAGAAGGTGAGTAGCACACTTTACCCATTCTTGCTCAGGAACATCAGCAGTCACCAGTAGCCTTGACATCTCACGCAACCAATCATCAGCATCAAGTGGTTGATCAGAAACATCAAATTGGCGTGGGTTGAACTTCAGAAAGCTTTTGATGTCTCCTCGCTTGGGAGGTGGAGGTAGCGGAACAAACTCATTCCTCCTGACACTTTCTTCAAAGCGCTGCTGGTTCTGCTGCATTGCTGCCAAGGCATTGGCGATGTTTGACAACGCGGCCCCCAGTTCAGGTTGTATGTCCTCCTCAGAACGGCGTGGTGGTGCCATCCTGTGATTGTTATAAAACACAAGTCAGTACTATAATGGAGAATAATAATAATCCAAAATAGTACCAAGATGGAATTAACCAAGATTAAAGGATACAATTTACTAAGGTGATATTAAAATATCAACAAAGTTCAAAGCACCTAGGAGATATTAAGCATATCGCACACGACTGCAAAGGAGTGTGGTACACAGATATATCAAAGAAAAAATTTCCGCAAATTTCGGCATTAAAATACCAATAGATGCGCAAAATCACTTAACGAATCGAGATTAGTGACTCTACCAATTCACTATACAAGAGCAAATGATAAAAGTAGTGGTATGGTCGCGACTCCATCCCGCACTCAAATCATTACTCCGCACATGAATAAGTAGAACACATATCCCAACACCTTCTTCTCACGAAGAACCTAAAGATTAGTAACTACGGAAACAAACACCCCAAACAAGATAACGTCGGATAACAACGAGTAAGACAGATCGCGGCGGAATACAACGAATTTGATAGATCGCGTCGGTTTGCAAAAGCCTGTTGGTATGGAATGTACCGACAGTTGATAACCAAAAGGCCGATTGTGATAACAACTTGGATGCAACAGATAGACAAGGAATTACACACACACACACACACAACCTATGGTACTACGGAAACCCAGAACACGTGAACCCTAGTTTGAATTTTAAGAAGAGGATTGAAAACATTACACTTCCTTACCAGAAAAGGGTGGGTGGGTGGGTAAGAAGAAAAGTGGAAGCAGTCCTACTCTCGCGTTTTGTTTTTCCCTAGTATACATAGCTACCAAAAATATTTGCTAGACTGACAACGACCATTTGGCTGAGACCCTGAAGGGCGGGATGGCTCTGATACCAATTGTAACTACCTCAGTGAATTACGCTCCTAGTTTCAAGCCTGGATAAGGGGAAATGGTTAAAATAGTACGGTGGGGCCCAAATGCCACTCACAGGTAGACCTTTTGGCCGTCCTAACCATTTCCGAACATCGGGACAAGAACGGGCGGCGTAATCGGCAGGCGAAGGGATCAACTACATACACAAATGAGTATATATGCAAGCCACCATACAATGGTTCTCAGAGTCATTCTATCTAAAAAGAAAGGAAATATTGCAACGCCATACGGCAAAATCCAAATATCCTAGATAGATATAATAGTTTAGGATACCTCCTCATACACCAAACATCAGAGTATCAAGCGGAAGCGGAAAACAAGATCTGAGTACGGATAAGAAGCAAATCGGCATAAGATGCCCCATAAATAAACACATCCCGCCCACAGATCTCACGGATCCCCGTTCCCGGAATCTCTACAACGAATGATCGCGTTCGACATCGTCATCTCCTCCACCCAAAGATCCATCTTGCGAGTTTACCTGTTCATCTGAATCAATCAATTTATCGTGTGAGACCCTAGGGGTACTCAGCAAGTCTTTATGCCTCTAAAGGGGACACAACCTGGGGTGACGCAATTGCAGCAAAAGATAAACCCTAACAATTCTATAGATACTCGCCAACCATCCGCCTAACCAGAGATAGACGGATGTCCGTGAATTAACATCAACAGTTATAACGGTAATATTAACAGATCCATCCTCCTCCTCGCTTACCGACGAGGAAGCGGACGAATAACCCCCCCATCCGTTGGCAGTTTTATTATCCATTCCATGAGTATTGTACTATTTAGTAATCAGGTACTTAGTCAATTTAAAAGCGATACTTTAGTTATACTTGTCTATGATCGAGAAACTGTGCTCCAAGTCGTCCATAACCGCGGACACGGCTTTCAGAAAGTTTTACCCTGCAGGGGTGCACAAATAGCAACACACACTCGATCAACCTCGGAAAAACCAAATCAAAACCCAACAAGGCATTCACGACAAAGCGATCACAGGATTCAGAAATATTTCAGGGGGCCACCCCATTAAGCTACCCGCGACGAAGTTGGCCGGCTCCGAGACGGACTCAAGGTTTGCGTCAATGGCTGTAAACGACTGGGAACCCGAAAATGTGACTGGGCTTGTCGATACCGCGAAAACACTCCGCTTACCTAAACAGTACAGGTGCATTCCTCGCACAATCTTAAATTAAGCAGTAAAGCATGGCATAAGTACAGAATAGTAATAAAGCCCCAAACTACTTTGTGGCCCCAAGAAATAAGAATGAATCAAGCTCTGGCTCAGGGGGGTTCATAAGCCTCCCGGATGTGGATAGCGCGAATATTCAAGGAACAGGAATCAAGTACTCGGGGTCCTACGGGACACAAGTGAGCCTGAAAAACCAAATAGCAAATATGGCTCACCGATGCCACTTTCATTAGTTATCCCATTACTACTCAGGTTAAGTTGTTTAGGTACCTCGTTATCCATCAGACTCTCACATACCCTACACATGTTGTTCTACGACTCGCATGGCTCAAACAACTCCTGTAGTAATGGCTCATGGGATGGAGGAACAAGCTTCGGTGGGGTTTAAAAGTAAAGGCTATGCAATACTTGGGATTCAATTTAATGCAATCGCGACTCAATGATGCAAGAATAAGATAGAGGCAATAGGTACTATATGTATGCAAGCATGTGGTAGTGCTTGCCTGGCAGCTCAGTTGAAGCGAGAGAAGGATCTGGGTAGTGTTCCTGGGTCTCTTGATATATACCCTGCTCAGCGTCTATTCGAAGAAGAACCAAACAAACAAGGACCAACATAAATAAAGTGCACAAGAATATGAATAAAATACGACAAGCAAACAATCATGCCATGATGAATGATGCACAATTTGCATGGCAATAAGGTAGCATGGCATGGGTGAGGTGTGGAATACAAGAAATAATCATTTTGTGGAGTTTTAATCACATTTTAGCCTCAAATAAGTTGCTGTATACTTTATATTTATATGATGCATGCTGCAAAACAGATCATGGAATGCATAAACAGAAAGGTCTCGTCGAGCTAATCATTTTGGACATATCATTTGTTAAGATTGGAGTTATAAAACAAAAGTTATTAATTAATGAAGGAAAAAGGGCATTTTATTGTAATTTTAATCAACTTGAAAATTAAATTGTTCAAAATATATTTTGAAGGCCATATTTGAATTCCTCACATTTTTCTGATTTGAAAACATATATTATTTGTATTATTTGGAATTATAATTTAAAAGTTATTTGAAAACAGATTTAAATTTGAATTTGAATTAATTTGAAAAAGTTTAAATTAAAACAGAAATACAGAAATACTTTTGTCACTCGCTCAAATCTAGCCACAGACAATGACAGGTGGGGCCTGGCTGACTGGACGCCACAGCGCTCAGAAAACCCTCTGTCACCGCGAGCACGCCCGGCCACAGTGGATGACAGGTGGGGTCCGAGGCTTGGCGGACCCACACGCCAGTGGGCGGATGCGAGGCTACCACGCGGCACAGCGGGGGATTGCGGGTTGAGGCGGTGCAAAACCCAGGCGCCTAACTGCAAAGTGGTACTACGGCTGACAGGTGGGCTCGGGCGGACCGCGGGTTAGGAGTAAAAAGCTAGGGGGGGTTTTGTGCAAAAAGGCGACGCGGCACTGTGCTTCTTCTCTGAATCTCTGACGACAAAACGGTGTTCGACAGGCAGGGCTCGATGCAGGGATCGATCCCGCGACCTCGCGTGCGCGCGCGGCGGCGGTTACCGCTGCGGTAGGCTAGGGGAGTTGATAGGAGAGGGCAACGCGGCTAGGTAAGGTTCTCGGTGGCGTAGGCCGACACCGACGAGCGACAAGACCGACGGCCGACGAAAGGAACGCTAGGCGACGGTGGTGATGACGCGGAGGATGTCAGGGAGACGGAGATGCTCACCGTGGAGTGATCGGTGTGGTCGGAAAGGCTTGGGGAGCAGCGGATCGTCGACGAAGCAGAGGCCGGCGGAGCTAGGGTTTGGAGTCGGTGGCGGCGGTGATCTTCGGCTCCAGCCCTTCTCCTCCTCGCTGGCGGTTACTGGACGATGTAGGGGAACCTCCTCGGCTCGCTCGACAACCTCCACGCCACGCTCGCCTGCTGTCTCGAGGGATCGGTGGTGGACACCGACGGTGGCCGGCGATGGAGTAGGAGGTGGTAGGGGAAGGCAGGGAGAACGGAAAGCGGTCTGGGGAGATCTGGGAGATGCAGGAGAGGCCGGAGGGAGTAGATAGCAGAGAGGGAGAGGGGAGAGGTGCCGTGGGGGATCGGTGGAGAGAAAAAGGTGGCTCGGCCACCTTTTCTTCTCCCTCCCTCACGTGCTCGGGCGGCTTGGCCTGGGGCAGGTAGGCAGCTGGCAGGTGGGGCAAGGTGAGGCCAGGAAGGTAGGAGAGGCTCGGGCTGGTGGGGCATGCAAGGCAGAGAGAGAAGAAAGAAGGAGAGGGGAGGCATGGAGCTCGGGTGGGAGCTAGGCTCGGTTAGGGTTTGCACTAGGGGAGGGGTAGGGTATCTCGGGTTGGACCAGGGTGACCAGGTGGGGCTAGCTAGGTGAGAGAGGAGGGAGGCCGAGATAGAGAGGGTGGGGACTAGGGTTAGCTAGCGAGGGGCTCGGGTGGTTAGATGATGCCCATGGTGGTGGTAGGGTGTAACTAGGGTAGATGAGGGGTTAGGTTTAGGGTTTAGCTTAGGTGAGAGATTTGGAGAAAAGATTAGGGAGGGAGGGTATGGTTTAGGGTGTAGGCATGATCCACATGACCATGCAAGGATGGAGGTGAAAAGGGAGGGGAAGATGAGGAATAGAGAGAGGGAGAGAGGAAGAGAGATGAACCACTCAAGAATTCAAATAAAAAATCCAAAAAGTCTTAATTGTGGTGGTACTTGCATGGCCTATGCAAAATATTTATTGCCATGTTTATTTTTGTGAGAACAATAATATTAACAGGGCATTATTATTATGCATTCCCAAAAATATGGAATTAAGCCAAGCAAAAGAATTTAAAGGAAAGTTCCAGATGGAGTAGATGGAGATGATCACATTTGATTATAATTGGGACTTGCTAGTGTGTATATTCCACTAGATGTTTAATAGTCCCAAAAATATACCAACATGATAATAACCCCAAAACAACCCATATGGAAGCTAGGAAAAAGGAGCACTACTCATAATGCATGCAAAGGTGGCTCCACATATCAATAATGTGAAAAAAACATGATGCTAATATGAGAGCATGTGGAAATGGAATTGGATCCATCCCAACCCACATGAGCTAGAGGTAAAACCCAATAAAGTGCAAAGCTCATATTTAGTTGGATGGTGGAATTATAGGGTGGTGTCAAAGAAAGGTGGTGGAGTTGAATAAAAGATATGCCCCCAACTCAACTTGGGCATTAAACAATACATCAAGAACCAAATACAATATTAAGAGGCAAATACAATTTACAATGCATATGAGAGAAGAACCAAAACAAAAAAAAGGTTTTATATGATGCTCAAATGCAAGGTGGCATGATGACATGAGCATGATATAATGATGATGCAACAATTATATATATGAAGTAGCCATTATATTACTAGACCAAGTAGCATTACAATTGTTAGACAATTGGGATGCTACAATAGGCATGGTGAGCCGAGCCAACCACCTCCCCAAGAAGAAGATCAAGGACCGTACATGACACGCGCAAGTCACTTCATCGTCCACCAAGAGTTCCGTGTACGTTGCCAAGATCTTGAGAAGCGACAAGATGAACAATTTGGCGAGATGCAAGCCGAGTTCAAGAACATCGAAAACCGCTTCGACGGCCTCGAACGACAAATGCATGCAATGCATCACAACTTCGGCCACCAAAATGAAGCGCTTCAACGCTCCGTCACCAAAACAAATGACAATCTTCGACGCCTCATCGACGGAATGGCAAGACCGCGTTCACGTGCTTCAAGCTCTTCAAGCTCATCGCGTCGTCATGCTCCTCCTCAACAACATCTTCAACCAAGTGCTCCAAGACGCAATGATGCCCCCGTGGTTGAAGATGGAACCTCTTCGAACTATGTACCTTCCCCACGGCAAGCTGCAACATCAAGCTATGATGGTGACATCTCTTCAAGGCAACGAGCAAGGCAAGAAGCACACCGTCATCACGCAAGGGCACTAGTGATCCAACAAGAGCAACCACAAGAGGAACCGCAAGCGCAATCGCAAGTGCAACCGCAAGTGCAACCGCAAGTCTACCACCATCGACCGCGACACATACTTGACACAACGAGTGATGACTCAATTTGGAGAATCAAGCTCGTCATCGACGCGAAGCTCTCCAAGATCCTCCTCCTCGTCATCACCGTCATGAACGTCAACAACGACACCATGGTCATCACGAGTCGCCTCCTCCACATCAACAAAACTTGGAGCGTCAAGTGATACAAGTTGAGCGACGCCCACCACGTCAAGAGGCTCATGACCATGTTCTTCGCCATGAGGCCCATGTGCCTAACCAACATCATCAACCGAGGAACAAGCCTCCTCTTCATCATCAACCTCGTCAAGTGGCTCCACCCTCGCCACCATGAGGCCCAAGCGCCTCAACCACGTCAACAACCGCGCCAAGAGCAAGAGCAAGCTCCTCAACAACAATACCAAGAGCAAGCTCCGCAACAAGGACGCGAGAACCAAGTTCCACCTCCCCAACTACAAGATCATCAACAAGGTCACCAAGCTCGTCGCAATGACCGCAACGATGAAGAACCTTTTGGCAAGATCAAGTTCACAATGCCCAAGTTCACCGGATCCAATGACCCCAAAGAATACCTCTCGTGGGCACTCAAAGTCGACAAGATCTTCCGCATGCACAACTATAGCAACGAGAAGATGGTCCCCATGGCTTCGCTTGAGTTTGATGATTACGCCGAGTCTCCCATCTCACCGTGTCGGTTCAAGAGAGTCCTCCGCCCGACGCTGATCCTAGGGATTGCGCCGGACCGGTCACCACCGGTGTGAGCTATCGGTGTGTATCATGGTTTTGCGTGTGTGTGTTCATTGCGTTCTTCGTGCGTGCGTTCGTCGTGTTCATCCTCCCCTCCTCTCCCCGCACTCCATCCTCGATTTGAAAGGGAATCGTGAAAGATCGGGCCACCCTAGAGGTTTGCCCTCAACACATACGGATGTATGTGGACCAATGAGTGTCTCAACACGCAATGGTTATCGTTACTTTGTTTCCTTTACTGACGACTTGAGCAGATATGGATATATCTACTTGATGAAGCACAAGTCTAAAACCTTTGAAAAGTTCAAGGAATTTTAGAAAGAGTTAGAGAATCAACTTAACAAGAAAATCAAGCACATTCGATCGGATCGAGGAGGCGAGTATTTGAGTTATGAGTTTAACATGCACTTGAAGGACTGTGGGATTATCCCACAGCTTACGCCAGCCGGAACACCACTGCGTAATGGTGTGTCAGAACGCTGTAACCGAACCCTATTGGATAGTGTACGCTCCATGATGTCTTTAACTGATTTGTCTTTGTATTTTTGGGGATACGCGTTAGAAACCGCCACTTTTATTTTAAACCGAGCACCATCCAAATCCGTGGAGACAACCCCATATGAGATATGGTATGGGAAGAAGCCGAAGTTGTCTTTTCTGAAAGTTTGGGGATGTGAGGCATATGTTAAGAAACTGCAGCCTGACAAACTCGAACCCAAACCGGAAAAATGTATCTTTGTAGGATATCCAAGAGAAACCATTGGATATACCTTCTATAATCAAGTCGAAGGCAAAATGCTTGTCACAAAAACCGGCACCTTTCTCGAGAAAGAGTTTCTTGCAAAAGGGGTGAGTGGAAGGAAAATTGAGTTAGATGAAATTGTTGACGCTTCTCTCCGTATTCCGAGTAGCGCAACGGAAGCTGTTCCAAAACCGCTCTCCAACATGGAGGAAGAGCCCATTGATAATGATCAAAACAATGATATCGAGACTCCTGAGGTTCGCAGGTCTACAAGGGTTCGTGCCACTCCAGATTGGTACAGTAGCCTTGTAATGTCTGTCATCCTAGATGGACAAGAAGAACCTGCAAACTATAAAGAAGCAATGGATAGTGCTGACTCCGAGAAATGGCTAGAAGCCATGAAATCTGAAATAGGATCCATGCATGAAAACCAAGTTTGGACCTTGGTGGATCTTCTAGAGGGCCGCAAGGCCGTGGAAAATAAATGGATCTTTAAGAAAAAGACAAATGCGAATGGTAATGTGACCATTCACAAAGCTCGACTTGTCGCAAAGGGGTTTCGACAAATTCAAGGAGTTGACTATGACGAGACTTACTCTCCCGTAGTGATGCTTAAGGCTGTTAGGATTTTAATAGCAATTGCTGCACATTTCGACTATGAAATTTGGCAGATAGATGTCAAGACCGCATTCCTCAATGGTCACATTGATGAAGAGTTGTATATGATGCAACCAGAAGGTTTTGTTGATCCTAAGGATGCTGGAAAGGTATGCAAGCTTCAACGGTCCATTTATGGATTGAAGCAGGCATCTCTGAGCTAGAACCAACATTTTGATCAAGTGATCAAAAGTTTTGGATTCATCCAAAACCAACAAGAGTTCTATGTTTACAAGAAAGCGAGTGGGAGCTTAGTTGTTTTCCTGGTGGTATATGTGGATGACATATTACTCATGGGAAACAATGTGGATCTTATGAATAGCGTGAAAGCATATTTGAGCAACCAATTTTCCATGAAGGATCTAGGTGAAGCTGCATACATATTAGGAATCAAGATCTATAGAGATAGATCAAGGCACCTAATAGCATTGAGTCAGAGTACTTACATAGATAAGATTTTGAAGAGGTTCAAAATGGAAAACACCAAGAGGGGTTTTACACCTATGATGAAGAATTGCAACTTGAGTATGACTCAATGTCCTGTGACGGACGATGATAGAGAGAAGATGTCTTACATCCCCTATGCTTCAGCAATAGGATCTATCATGTATGCAATGCTTAGTACCCGACCTGATGTGGCATTGGCTCTTAGTTTGACGAGCCGATATCAGAGTAATCCAGGACCAGATCACTGGACAGCTGTGAAAAATATCCTAAAGTATCTGAGAAGAACAAAGGATATGTTCCTAATCTATGGAGGAAATGATGAAGCTCTAAACGTAACAGGTTTCGTAAATGCGAGCTGTAATTCAGATCATGATGACTCGAAGTCTCAAACAGGATTTGTTTTCTTGGTGAATGGTGGGGCGGTAAGATGGAAGAGCAAGAAGCAGCCGGTGGTGGCACAATCTTCAATGGAGTCTGAATACATTGCTGCAGCTGATGCAGCAAATGAAGCTGTTTGGCTAAGGAATTTCGTCATCGAACTAGGAGTTTTTCCCAATGCGCAAGACCCCGTGATGATCTATTGTGATAACACGGGAGCTATTGCAAATGCAAGGGAACCAAGAACTCATTCCACAGCCAAACACATCAGGCTTAGATTTCACGTCATCTGGTAGATTGTTGACGAAGCTGAAGTCAAGATTTGCAAAGTAGATACAAAACTGAATGTAGCAGATCCTCTAACTAAAGCTCTCCAACTGGATAAGCACGAACAACAATGAGATTCCATTGGTGTTAGGTTCCTGCCTATTATATACTAGTTTGGTATACTCTAGTGCAAGTGGAAGACTGAAGGAGTTATGCCCTAGAGGAAAATAATAAAGTATATTATTTGATATTTCTCCTATATGTTCATAATACGTTTCATACTGTGCTATAACTGTGTTAATACAAAACGTTAATACACGTGTTGATATGGGGTGGCCCGGTCTTCTCAGTAAGCGGATGGCGATGATGATGGTGGATGATAGATAACTAGTGCGTAGCTATGATATCTCCCGCTCGATCCCTGATGCCAGCGCAACAGATCTCGAACCTTGTAGGATATTCACAACACCACACTCTTGCGCACGCAGCCGTGACCACGAATGGTAGTATGCAATCTACTAATTCCCAGTGGAACAACATATCACACTCAATTATAGTTGGTAGATTCGAACACAGGGTAATTCCGGAGGTTCTATGAAAGAAACAACTCCAAAATATTTTAACGTGGTCTAAACCCTAACTTGTGACGGCTACGGAGGTTTATATGAGGGCTGGGGCGTCCTCCCCTCTAAACGGGCCTAAAAACAGCCATAACTTGGCCCAAACTGACTCGGTTCGACTCAAACTGATACATACCGACCCATATATGGGTTCGGCCTTATTGGCACGCAGTCCAAACGTCGTGGAACACATCAAACATGTAATTCTGGGTGTGCCATCTCTCTCTCTTGCTCATACGTGATTTCCTCATTGCCTCCTAGTGCGCATGCCTCCCGCTCCTCCCTCGCGCACTTGTTGATATTGGAAATCAGCGCTTGTCCTTCTTGCTGCAACTCTCCTCCTCCTTGCGCAACGCTTCTGTTATCAATAAACCTGATCATACAAAGATGCATAGAGTTAGGTAGTATAAAGTTCTCATTAAGTAAAACATCAGGTTCAATTAAGAGTGAATTCACCTATTGCTCAATCAGCTTTGCACGAGCTCTTGTAATGGGTCCAATCCTGATTTCATTGACTTGTTCTTTGCAGCAATATCTTCATTGTGAATAGGAGTAGGAGATAGTGGAATAGTATGGATGTCCTCATCATCTCCCCCCCCCCCTTCAAAAGGCGTCGACCTCGACGCTCCAAGGTCTTCTCCAGCATATGGTGATAAATCAGCAACGTTGAAGCTGTTGCTAGCACCACCAAACTCCTCAATAGGTATATCAACTGAGTAGGCATTATCATTAATTTTGGCTAGTACTTTGTAAGGACCAGCACCACGTGGCTTCAACTTGGACTTGCGAAGTAGTGGAAATCTTTCCTTGCGTAGATGCACCCAAACCATATCTCCAGGTGTGGACAACACTTCTTTTCTTGCTTGATTCCTTGCAGCAGCAATGTTCTTGCCTTTCTTCTCAATAGCCTCTCGAGTCTTCTCATGTATTTTCTTCACATAATCAGGATGTTTAGATGCCTCCATATCAACTCTCTCATGTAATGGCAGAGGCAACATATCAAGTGGCGTCAATGGCTTGAAGCCATACACCACCTCAAAAGGACAAAGCTGAGTAGTTGAATGCACAGCCCTGTTGTAAGCGAACTCAACATGTGGCAAACACTCTTCCCACTCCCACAGATTCTTTTTAATCATGGTCCTTAGCAGTTGTGACAATGTTCTATTCACCACCTCCATTTGACCATCTGTTTGGGGATGACATGTAGTACTGAATAGCAGCTTCGTTCCTAGCTTCCCCCATAAGGTCTTCCAAAAGTAGCTCATGAACTTCACATCACAGTCAGAAACAATCGTCTTAGGTACTCCATGTAATCTCACGAAGTCCCTGAAAAACAGGTTAGCAACATGCGACGCATCGTCGCTTTTGTGGCAGGCAGTAAAATGAGCCATCTTAGAGAACCTATCCACTACCACAAATATAGAATCATGACCTCTCTGAGTCTTAGGTAGACCTAGCGCAAAATCCATACTAATGTCTTCCCATGGAGTAGTAGGTGTAGAGAGAGGTGTATACAAACCGTGAGGCTTCATCTTGGATTTCGACTTGTGGCAAGTAATGCATCTGCTCACAAATCTGTACACATCACGCCTCATATTGGGCCAATAAAAATGATCAGCAAGCATGAGCAATGTCTTCTCATGTCCAAAGTGACCCATCAAACCACCAGCATGTGATTCCTGCACTAAGAACAAACCCAACGACCATTCTGGAATACATAGTTTGCTAGCTCGAAACAAATATCCATCATGTATATGATACTTATCCCATGCGTTTCTAAGAGCACATAAATGATATGGTTCAGCAAAATCAGGGTCAGTTGCATAAAGTGCAAAAATAGCTTCTAATCCAGGAATTTTAACATCAAGATTGGTTAATAGCATGTTTCAGTTCAGCGATTCGATCACAAGTAATGCATATGTGATCCACAAGGAAATTTTCATGCATGCTATATTCACCAATCAGATTGAAAGTGAAACAAGGAGAATATGTGCTAGAATTCAGAAATGAAATTTCAGAAATCTTATCCATAGCACAACTCATACTCATAGGTTCATTTAGCATGATGGAATACACAATATCAGCAGGTGGTATTCGAGCAAGTATTTCCTTATGTGTTATCAGTACCACAGGATCAAAATTTGAATTTGGTAAACTATCACATGGTGCTGAAACAGTAGTGCAAGGCAAATCACAAGGAGGCTTCAGTAAAGGAATAGGCTCACAATATGTCGCACATGTTGGCTGAAGCTCCAAATCAGTACCAATGTCATTAACAATCTTCTCAGCTATAGTAGGTACTACGACATCCTCCTCAAGTGACAATACCAGATCGTGTGATGCAGGTTGTAAAATAGGCGGCTCCCTTTCTTCAAAAGCAACCTGCACATCACAAGATACAACACTAGGAGTAGACATGATTACGTTAGTAGACAACTCACATGTCTCATTAGTGTCCACTCTCAAAATTTCTGGAATAGGCCATTTGTAGTTGTTCAAAAACATAGAACGTAGAAATTGCTTGGAATCTTCCCAAAGGATTTTTTTACCCATGACACCATACACAATCCTTGCGTCCTTCCACCAACGAGCTACCTCTTCATCCACAGGTCGGTGAGCAAGAATGTAATCTATATGGCCATTAAACTTGCTATCGAAAGTACGACATCTCGCAAAACCAAATCCCATATCAATTTCCCAAATCTGATATTCTGCGGGTGTGGCGGAACTTTCCAATCGCCACTTGATTGTAGTTGGATCATATGCCATGCCAACCACAATAGCTAAATAGTCATGGTAAACATCATCTGATTCTGCATCACATCAACACTAGTAGAAGTCATGATTAGTACATTAGTGCAAAAACACAAAATTGTTTTGGTGGCACACTCACAACTCACTCAAAAACTGACAAGAAAGCAGATCTTACCGTTCCAAAGTGAATAGTGATGCTTACCAATTCAAAATCAAAGACTGATGCACTGATGTGATGAAGTGAATACCAAAGGTATAGAGAACGATCGCAAGGCACACAGGTTATTTATGGTGGAGTTGTAGGTATGGTATTCTAACTACACCGCAAACAAGTCCTAGTGCTGATCGTATGACAAAGACCCATGGAAACACACACGATGGAGATAAATGGGGCAATTGCAACTATGAAAATGAGCTCAGTAAAGTGAGGTATGTCGGAGGAACGCTCGTGTTGCAATGTACAAGGGGAGACGCTAGCAATGTCTCAACGAAACGGGCACAAGATTGCTAAACTGAGCAGCTCGCAAAGCACTAAGCATGCTAGTCTCATAGGATAGTTTTAGACATAAAGAAAGGCTTACTAAGGCTCACAAGGATAGGTAGCTATGTGGACTTAGTAAAAAAAATAAACAAAAAAAGAAAAAAAATTAACCTGAGAATTGGTCTCTGCCATGGCAGAAAAAAGGCCCGAAATCCTGCCGCGACAGGATGTCGGCAGGGGAAAAAATCTCGTACGAGGACAGACCTGTCTGTGGTAAGGCGAGGGGCCCGATTTTTTTTTTTGGCTTTCACGTACCACCACAGAAGGGTCTGTGCTCAGGCGTGAAGCAGCGACTAGATATTTTTTTTGGAACGTGAGGATTCTCACGTACGAATCAGGTGCAACTCGATCGGGTTGCTCCCTTTTTTTCTTTTTACTTGAACGTGAAACAAACTCACGTACAAGACTACAGATCTGATCCGATCGGTTTGCTTTTTTCCTCCTTCTTTCAAACGGATATACAACCTCAGATTAAAAGAAAATAGATCTAATAGATCTAAGATTCAAGAACATGACGAACAGTCTAGAAATAGTCTAGGGACTCCAACAATGGATCAAAAACTAGACAAAAACTACGACTCAGATTTAGAAGAAAGGCTACACAAAAGGATTATGATCAGCAACTAGAACTCACGAACAGTGTTATCTAGGCTATGGCAATGAACTATGAACCCTAATATTTTTGTGTGGCTTTTTCTGTATAGGACAAAAACAACTAATCTATGGATGGATTTGTAGATGCTTACCGAGGCAACACTGGAAATCTGATACCAAGATGATATGGGGTGGCCCGATCTTCTCAGTAAGCGGGTGGCGATGATGATGGTGGATGATAGATAACTAGTGCATAGCTATGATCTCTCCCGCTCGATCCCTGAAGCCAGCGCAACAGATCTCGAACCTTGTAGGATATTCACAACACCACACTCTTGCGCACGCAGCCGTGACCATGAACGGTAGTATGCAATCTACTAATTCCCAATGGAACAACAGATCACACTCAATTATAGTTGGTAGATTCGAACACAGGGTAATTTCAGAGGTTATATGAAAGAAACAACTCCAAAATATTTTAACGTGGTCTAAACCCTAACTTGTGATGGCTACGGAGGTTTATATGAGGGCTGGGGCGTCCTCCCCTCTAAACGGGCCTAAAAACAACCATAACTTGGCCCAAACTATCTTGGTTCGACTCAAACTGATACATACCGACCCATATATGGGTTTGGCCTTATTGGCACGCAGTCCAAACGTCGTGGAACACCTCAAACATGTAATTCTGGGTGCGCCATCTCTCTCTCTTGCTCATAAGTGATTTCCTTATTGCCTCCTAGTGCGCATGCCTCCCGCTCCTCCCTCGCGCATTTGTTGATATTGGAAATCAACGCTTGTCCTTCTTGCTGCAACTCTCCTCCTCCTCGCGCAACGCTTGTGTTATCAATAAACCTGATCATACAAAGATGCATAGACTTAGGTAGTATAAAGTTCTCATTAAGTAAAACATCAGGTTCAATTAAGAGTGAATTCACCTCTTGCTCAATCAGCTTTGCACGAGCTCTTGTAATGGGTCCAATCCTGATTTCATTGGACTTGTTCTTTGCAGCAACATCTTCATTGTGAATAGGAGTAGGAGATAGTGGAATAGTATGGATGTCCTCATCACGTGTGGTATGTAAACAAACCGTGTCTCTAGTTAGCTCTAGTGAACTAGTTCATTGGTCATGAGGATGGTCTGTGTTTCAAGATCATGGGCATTTATGCCAACTGATAATGAGGTCATGTTATAGTTGAATAACATGATAGAAAAACATCCGACCGTTATATCTTAATGAGATCTAGTTACAAAGTTCACCATTGATGATAAAACACAGAGAACCTCGCAGCCTGATCCTTTGACTGTGAGGTAATGCAAATCACCATTCTGGAAGAAGCTTAGATGGTTATCAAGAATCATCTCGTAACAGGGTGATCAAAAAGGTGCCACTCAGGTTTTCCAAAGGAATGCATAGAGGAGTACATATCAAGATCAGGATTTGTCTAGTCCATGTAACGGACAGATACATGTGGCCATCTCGGTGACGTCGCATTAATGAAGCTTGCAAGCATGTGACTAGGTCACGGAATGCAACGACATGAGAACGAGAAAAAAAGTTCATCAGTAACGAGATCGAACTAAGGTATGGAGATACCGAAGATCAAGTCTCAGATGAATTAGGTATTGAATGACAAAGGGAATGGGGAACGACTATCTCACGGTTCGAGCGATTGTATTCGTGAAACGCACGGGGGTCACATGGCCATCCAGGTCCCTCTGTTGATCATTGATATGAGAGTGGTCTCGGTCATGTCCGGAGTGTTTCCGGACCAAAGGGGACGCTTAGGGTAGATGAGGTATCGTATGAGGAATAGAGAGAGAGAAACCGGAATAGTTTCGGTAACACCCGATGGAGATCGGAAAGGGGCCCGGAAGTTGTTCTGGAGTGAAGAGATAATATAATATGTGTATTTGAATGTTAATTGGAGAATTAATATTAAATATATATTTTATTTTATTTTTGAAGGCACTATATTGCTAATGGGCCTCACCCGAAGGGAGGCCCAAGTGGGCAATGCGCCTAGGGAGTGGGGGCCAGCCAGCCTAGGGCTGGTGGGCCACCCTAGTGGGGCCCACCTAGGGCCGGCGGCTGCCCCAAGGTGGCCGGCGGGTGTGGGGATTAGTCCCACCCCGCCTGGCCCCTGGGTGGTGCGCTCCCCCCTCCCACTATATAAAGGGGTCCCCCCTCCCCCTTGGAAATCACCCATTCCTCTCATTCTCTCTCTCTCATCTGCTGAGGACTTCCCCGTAATATTGGGGAGGACCTCGTAGTTGAGTTCTCCACCTTCACAGTACCGTCGTGTGATCAGCGATCCAACATCTACTTCTTCCGCTGCTCGGCTGGATCGAAGTCCGGTTGACGTCTCCTACACCGGACGTGTGATGAACTTCGTAGGCACCACACATGGGGTGCTGCTCGTGTTCATCAATATACGCCTTCCTGCGTAAGGCGTGCCTCTTTCTGCAACGGTATGAATACTATATTCCTTCTCCGTTACTTATGTCTACATAGTATAGATCCTGGTATTAGTGTTCGAGTAGATAGAAAATTTTTGTTTTCTGCTACGGAACCCTTCAGAAGCACGCTAACACCATGGCAACAACCGCTACCGTGACCGCAATGATGAAGAAACTTTTGGCAAGCTCAAGTTCACGATGCCCCAGTTCACAGGTTCAAATGATCCCGAAGAATACCTCCCATGGGCACTTAAAGTCGACAAGATCTTCCACATGCACAACTACAACGATCAAAAGATGGTAGCCATGGCTTCGCTTGAGTTTGATGATTACGCCAACCTTTGTTGGGAATAAGTTCATCGCTCGTGATGCAAGAGAGGAGCCTCCAATCACAACTTGGAATGACATGAAGGCTCATATGAGACCCCGCTTTGTTCCTTCACAATACACGCGTGACCTCTTCAACAACCTACAATCGCTTAGTCAAGGGGCAAAGACCATGGAAGAGTACTTCAAACAAATAGAGCTTAACATGATCTGGACCAACATTGAAGAGCTCGATGAGCAAACAATGGCATGTTTTCTCATCATCTTGAACCATCCAATCAAGCGCATCATCAAGTTCCAAAAATACGACGACATGTTAGAGCTTGTGCACATCGAAAAGCCAAGCGTCAAGTACAACAAGACATCAAATACAAGAAGACAACGATATACTTTACCTACAGGCAAGCTTCAATGAAGAATGCGCAAGGGAGGAGAGGAAGGAAGCGCAAGGAGCACACAAGATTGAAGATCAACACTTGGTGGACAATCTCTGCCATACCACTTTTCTCTGCCACGACAAGCTGCCGCGGCACAGAAATAGAGTCCTTTTCTGCCACGGCAGGATGCCGCGGCAGAGAAACGGGCCCAAATTCTGTCATGGCAGAAACCTGAGCCGAACCGACTTTGAGTCTGTTTGTACCCTTAGTTGGGTGGGACCAACTCGGTTTCCACCCTAGGCCTCCGCCCCCTAGACTCTTAAATAGATGGGGGCGCACTACTATCTAGGGTTAGACCACGTTAAAATATTTTGGAGATGTTTCTTTCATAGAACCTCTGGAATTACCGTGTGATCGATTTTACCAACTATAATTGAGTGTGATCTATTGTTCCATTGGGAGTTAGTAGATTGCAAACTACCGTTCGTGGTCGACGGCTACATGCGCAAGAGCGTGGTGTTGTGAATATCCTACAAGGATCGAGAGTTGTTGCATTGACATCAGGGTTCGAGCGGGAGAGTTCATATCTACAGGCTAGTTATCTAGCATCCACCATCATAATCGACAAGTGCTTGCTGAGAAGATCGGGCCACCCCATAGCATCTTGGTATCAGATTTCCTCGTTGCCTCGGTAAGCAATCAACAATCCATCCATAGATTAGAGAGTGTTTTTGTCCTATACAGAAGAGCCCCACAAAAAGAGTTGCCATAGCCTAGGTTACATCATATTCTAGTAATAGTTGATGGTCGTGTTCCTCCTTTAGTTTGGATCTAGATCTGTTCTTCGTAGGTCTGTTCTTCATAGATCTATTTCTTCGTTTTTCTTCTAGTTATAGTCGAAACCACCATCTTTTTCCGCCGCCACAAGCTTAGATCCAATCCATACAAGTGTCCTTGGTTTCTACTCTCAGTTGAGTCGGATTAAAAAAAATCCCTACCGACTCTGTCGTGGCACGGAAACAGCCTGTTTTCCTGCCGCGAGTTCTAGTCTGCCACGGTTCGGATTCTCTGCCGCGGAAGGAATTTTTTCTGCCACGGCACGATTTTAATCATTTTTTCTACCACGACAGGAAATTTACAAAATGTGAAAATTGCACTTTTTCTTTAACCTTAGCCACAACCATTCTACTTCATAGGTGTAGGAACTTGCCCATTGAGACTAGTTTCCACTCCTATAGGCTGCTCCTAGGATTTTTGGTGCTGTGCTTTCTAAGTTGGCCGTGTGTGACATATATATTCAAAAACAAGAGAAAAAAGCATATAGCAAAAGAAAAAGCAAAAAAAGAGAAAGAAGCTATACAAAAGAAAAAGAGAAAAAAGAGAATTTGAGCAAGAGGCCTAGTGATATCTTTGTGCACCGGTAGATTGAGCAATCTTGTTCGTGTTTACTTTGATCTTTGCTAGTGTTTCTAGAGAGTAGTGCCACACCCTTCATAGTTGCATTGCCACGTTTTTCTCCACGTATGTGTTTCTTGGGTTTTTGTACGATCAACACTAGGATTTGTTTGCAGTGTAGATAGGATACCATACCTATAGCTCCACCATAAATAACATGTGTGCCCTGCGATCATTCTCTATACCTTCGATATTCACTTCATCACATCAGTGCATTAGTCTTTGATTACGTTTGGTAAAGCATCTCGAACGGTAAGATCTACTTTCTTGTCAGTTGTGAGTGAGTTGTGAGAGTTTCCACCATACAGATTTTGATTGTTGCACTAACCTACTAATCATGTCTTTGAGTGATGATGAAGTTGTGTCATAGAAAAAGCATCTTGAGGAGGTTGTTAATTGGCGCGAGTCTATTGATGGGAACATCAAGGACATGCAAGATGTAGTGGAGCACAATACTGGAGCAATCAATATTATTCAGACGCAACTGACAACAATGAATGTCTACTTTGCCACCTTGCAGCGTTCAATTGAGGTTATTCAAGCGACAATTCAGCAAGGACACGCACCACACCATGATGATGCGTTTGAGGATCTTGGTGAGGGTAGTGCGGCTGATGCTGCCCCACATCATGGCAGGGGACGTGCCATTCCCCCTGCACCTGCGGCTGCTCCTCCTTATGCCCGTGGATATGCTCCTTTGTGACGTGCTCAGCATGTTCCGAATCAAGCTGATGATGGTTTGGGCAAGCCCAAGTTTTCAATTCCCTCTTTCAATGGCTCACTTGATCCTAAGGATTATCTTACTTGGGAGTTGAAGATTGAGAAGCTCTGGCGTTTGTTTGATTATCCAGAAGACAAGAAGGTTAAGGTTGCTACGTCAGAATTTGATGGATATGCTTTGTGTTGGTGGGATGCTATTGTGCAGAATAGACAGAACGACAATCAACTTCCTGTGATGGATTGGCCTGAGATGAAGAGCATTATGACGGATCGTTTTGTCCCCACCAATTACTTGTGATCAGTTTTTGACAAGCTTACACAGTTGAGGCAAGGAAGAATGTCAGTTGATGAGTACTACATGGAGATGGAGATGATTATGCAATGTGCTAACGTTCGTGAATCCCGTGAAATGACAATGCAGCATTTTCTCAACAATTTGAAGCTTCAAATCAAGAGCATTGTTCGTTATCACAAGTATGAGACGATGAACGAGCTGTTGCACCATGCTAGAGAGGCCGAGTCACAGCTTGCAGAGGAGACGAAGTCACGTGCATGTTTTCCATCTTCCAGCCGTTTTTCGGCCAGAGCCACACCTCCTACTATGGCGCCACCTGCTACTAGTCCTTCTCCACCATCGGCCAAGCCAACAAGTACATCTTCGTTTGGTTCCAATGTTCGGAAGCCCGCTGCTCCTGCTTCTAGTTCGGGTTCCAATATGTCGACGGCACGTACTCGCGATGTGGTGTGCCATACTTGTGGAGGAAGAGGACACTAAAAGAAGGATTGTCCAAATATAAAGGTGATGTATGTTAATGAACAAGGTGAAGTAGAGAGTGGAGATGAAGCTGATGACGACGATGGCGAGGATGGTGCATATGCTTATCCTGAGCGTGCACCAACTATTGTCGTATCTTCACATATACTTAGTGTGCAACCTATCGATGATTCTCAGTGTTGCAACTTGTTCCAAACAAAAGCTCTAGTTGGACCTAACAAAGCTTGCAAGGTCATTATTGATGGAGGTAGCTACAGAAATCTTGCAAGTAAGGAATTATGTGCCAAGATGAATTTGACATATTTGCCTCATCCCAAGCCATATTACATACAATGGTTGAGCAACAATGGTGAGATGAAGGTAAATCATATGGTATGTGTGAATTTTCAAATAGGGCCACACAAAGATTCTATTGACTTTGATGTGGTTCCTATGAGTGTTTGCCATCTTCTATTGGGTCGGCCTTGGATTTATGATCGCCATGTGCAACACAATGGCCAAGCCAATACATATCACTTGGAACTCAAAGGAAAGAAGATTACTATGCAGCCAATGACACCACAAGACATTGTGAATGATTCTCACCAGAAGATAGAAGTGAGTTTGCAGGAGGATCCTATAGCTCGACGAGATTGTGTGACAGCTATTCCTAATGTAATCGAGCCTAATTTGAGTGATATAATGAAAAGTGAGAGAGTGCCTAATCTTATAATATTATCCACCAAGGAAGATATGAGAGAATTTCATGAGGATCCTACAACCATGCCACTTGTGCTCATGTATAAGGGCAAGGTATTGGTTTCTAACGACATGACCCCTATTTCTCTTGGTGTCTCTTCTGTTTTGCAGGATTTTGGGGATGTGTTTCCAGAAGATGTACCCGCAGGCTTGCCTCCATTGCATGGTATAGAACACCAAATTGACTGGATCCCTGGCGCCACACTTCCCAATCGTGCACCCTATAGGACCAATCCCGAAGAAACTAAGGAGATACAGAAGCAAGTACAAGTGTTGCTGGATAAAGGGTACATTCGTGTTTGTCTTAGCCCTTGTGATGTTCCTATTATTTTAGTGCCTAAGAAAGATGGTACATGGCGCATGTGTGTAGATTGTAGAGCTATTAATAACATCACTATTCGATATCGTCATCCTATTCCACGCTTAGAGGATATGCTATATGAATTGAGTGGTGCTGCTATTTTCTCTATGATTGATTTGCATAGTGGTTATCATCAAATTAGGATGAAAGAAGGGGATGAATGGAAACTGCTTTCAAAAGTAAATTTGGTTTGTATGAGTGGTTAGTCATGCCTTTTGGTCTTACTAATACACCTAGTACATTCATGCGATTAATGAATCATGTTTTGAGAGATTTTATTGGTCATTTTGTGGTTGTTTACTTTGATGATATACTTATCTATAGCCACAACGAAACTGAACATTGTAATCATATACGACAAGTTTTGCAAGTGTTGCGTGATAATAAACTATATGCTAATCTTGAGAAGTGCACATTTGCAAAAGATAAGGTCATATTTCTAGGATTTGTTGTATCTAAGAATGGGGTAGAGGTAGATCAATCTAAAATTGAATCAATCCAGAATTGGCCTACTCCCATGAATGTAAGTCAAGTGCGTAGTTTCCACGGCTTAGATGGTTTCTATAGGCGCTTTGTGAAAGATTTTAGCACCATTGCTGCACCTTTGAATGATTTGACAAAGAAAGGTGTTCCTTTGTATGGGGCGTGGCCCAAGATATTGCTTTTGATACATTGAAACGTTTGCTTACTTCTACACAATTACTTGCATTACCTGATTTTTCGAAGCAATTTGAAGTTGAATGTGATGCTAGTGGTATAGACATTGGTGGCGTTTTGATGCAAGAGGGTCGGCCTATAGCTTATTTTTCTGAGAAATTGACTGGTGCTCATTTGAATTATTCTATCTATGATAAAGAATTGTATGCACTCGTTAGAGTACTTGAGGTTTGCCAACATTATTTGTGGCCAAAGGAATTCATCATACATTCTGATCATGAAGCATTGAAATACTTGAAAGCTCAATCAAACTTGCATAGAAGATTAGCTAAATGGGTTGAGTTCATTGAGTCTTTTCCTTACATCATTAATTATAAGAAGGGAAAAGAGAATGTTGTTGCTGATGCTCTGTCTAGGAAGAACATGCTATTAACCAATCTTGATGTTAAAATTCCTGGATTAGAAGCTATTTGTGCACTTTATGCAACTGACCATGATTTTGTGAACCATATCGTTTGTGTGCTCTTAGAAACGCATGGGATAAGTATCATATACATGATGGATATTTGTTTCGAGCTAACAAACTATGTATTCCAGAATTGTCGTTGCATTTGTTCTTAGTGCAGGAATCACATGCTGGTGGTTTGATGGGTCACTTTGGGCGTGAGAAGACGTTGCTCATGCTTGCTGATCACTTTTATTGGCCCAAGATGAGGCGTGATGTGTATGGATTTGTGAGCCGATGTATTACATGCCACAAGTCGAAATCTAAGCTGGAGCCTCACGGTTTGTATACACCTCTCTCTACACCTACTACTCCATGGGAAGACATTAGTATGGATTTTGTGCTAGGTCTACCTAAAACTCAGAGAGGTCATGATTCTATATTTGTGGTAGTGGATAGGTTCTCTAAGATGGATCATTTTATTGCCTGCCACAAAAGCAACGATGCGTCGCATGTTGCTAACCTGTTTTTTAGGGACATCGTGAGATTACATGGAGTATCAAAAATGATTGTTTCTGACGGTGATGTGAAGTTCATGAGCTACTTTTGGAAGACCTTATGGGGAAGCTAGGAACGAAGTTGTTGTTCAGTACTACATGTCACCCCCAAACAGATGGTCAAATAGAGGTTGTGAATCGAACATTGTCACAGCTGCTAAGGACCATGATTAAAAAGAATCTACGAGAGTGGGAAGAGTGTTTGCCACATGTTGAGTTTGCTTACAACAGGGCGGTGCATTCAACTACTCAGCTTTGTCCTTTTGAGGTGGTGTATGGTTTCAAGCCATTGGCGCCACTTGATATGTTGCCTCTGCCATTACATGAGAGAGTTGATATGGAGGCATCAAAATGTGCTGATTATGTGTAAAAAATACATGAGAAGACTCGAGAGGCTATTGAGAAGAAAGGCAAGAAGATTGCTGCTGCAAGGAATCAAGCAAGGAAAGAAGTGTTGTTCGAGCCTGGAGATATGGTTTGGGTGCATCTACGCAAGGATAGGTTCCCACTACTTCGAAAGTCAAATTTGAAGCCACGTGGTGCTGGTCCTTACAAGGTGTTAGCCAAGATTAATGATAGCGCCTACTCGGTTGATATACCTATTGAGGAGTTTGGTGGAGTTAGCAACATCTTCAACGTTGCTGATTGCCACCATATGCTGGAGAAGACCTTGGAGCGTCGAGGTCAGCGCCTTTTGAGGGGGGGGGGAGATGATGAGGACATCCCTACAATTACACCTACCCCAATGACTACTGAAGGTGCTACAACTGTTGCAAGAAAGGATCAGTCCAATGAGATTAGAATGGACCTATTACAAGAGCTCGTGCTAAGCTACTTGAACAACAAGTGAATTTACTCCTAAACGAATCTGGTACTTTGATTGATGAGAACTTTATACTGCCTAAGTCTATGCATTTATGTATGATCAGGTTCGTTGGAGAAACAAGCATGGCGCGAGGAGGAGAAGGGCTACAAGAGAAGCCCAACATGATGATCGCCCAAGGATGCGCGAGGGAGGAGCGGGAGGAAGGATCAATACAAGCAAGGGAGATCATCGAAGAGAAGGAACGTTCAATTCGGACAAACAGAAGTCCTGAAATTCAAACGGACGTGGATTCTTCATACGAACTCCAAATCAAGCAAATAAGCACTTGTTGGATAGATAATTCCAAGATCTTTCCAATGAGTACTTCCACGCCTAAAAGACCCCAGACAATCTGGCCCCCACACCCCGGATAATCCGGCCCTTCTTTGGAGATTCTCCAAAGGACTTCGTGCGCGACGTTCAGTACCGGGGCGGATATTTGACCGGACTTTTCCCCCGGAAAATCTGGCCACCGGATAATCCAGCCCTCTTAGACCGAATAATCAGGTCCAAAAAGTTCCCATCAGATCCGTACGGATCTAACTGTATCAGACACGTTTTCGTTTCGCGTTTTTCAGACGTCCTGGCGGCCATATAAGCCTAGGAACGCCCTCTAGTTTAGGTGAGACCATGTTAAAACTATTTTGGAGTTATTTCTTTCATAGAACCTCTGGAATTACCCTGTGTTCAAATCTACCAACTATAATTGAGTGTGATCTGTTGTTCCATTGGGAATTAGTAGATTGCATACTACCGTTCGTGGTCACGGCTGCGTGCGCAAGAGCGTGGTATGGTGAATATCCTACAAGGTCGAGAGCTGTTGCATTGGCATCAGGGATCGAGCGGGAGAGTTCATAGCTACAGGCTAGTTATCTATCATCCACCATCATCACCGCCATCCGCTTACTAAGAAGATCGGGCCACCCCATATCAGCATGCTTTGCCTTCGATCATACATTGCGCCTGAAACAAATTCCAGCGTTGGCCCTTGTCAACTGTCATGCAAGCATCGTCTTATACTCTCTTGAGTTGCAAATTCAGCCCACTCAATGGTACAACATCCTCGGAACTAACCACCTTGTCCAGATCCTTGGACTTCTCCCAAAATCTAGTGCGTAGAAATTGCTTCAAGTCTGCCCAACTAGGTGTTGTTATGCCCTTTGCGGTCCTCTCTTCCTTCCACCAAATAACCACAGTCTCATTCACACGCCGGTGTGCAAGAACAAATTCAGTGCGACCACCAAACTTGCTATCCCATGCACGACATCGTGCAAAACCATCGACCATGTGAGATTCCCAAGCCTCATATTCTGTGAATGTTGCGGTACTGTCCAATCTCCATTTAATTGTAGTTGCATCAAATTGACAGCCGACCACGATACTGATATAGTCATGATATACATCATCGGACTTGTTAGTTAGACGAGTAGACCTTGATGAACTCATATCTGAATACTAAATACTTCTCTGTATTTTTCACACACAAAATCTGCACAAAGATACGTACCAAAAAAATTGGACAGAAGGTGCAGCAAAAAAAGAACTCCAGGCGGGGCGTACTTCTCTCGATCGCCACAAACCTCGCTCGAGGACAGAGGCAGGTAGGATCGATCTGTAGCACCAGCGGGCCTCCTGATACCTTTCCTTTTTTTTCTTCGATCAGATCGCATGATCCCTGATCGCGAGCGGGCAAGGAACAGAGGCGGGTGGCTCATGCTGGAGGACGAGGCCGCGTGAGGCCTCGCTCGACCACAGAGGAGGTCTCTCCTCAGGCGAGCGACGTGAGGCAAGACCAGCGATCAGACACCCTTTTTTTTTCCTTTTTTTTAAAATGGCCTTGATCAGATCTCCTGGATCAGCACGCACAGAAACCGGTCACGGATCCTTCGATCGAGCGGATCGTCCCAGCAGGCGTACGACGGCGAGACTCTGTCCCCTTTTTAAAAAAAAATCTTCGATTGGATCTAGTGTAGATCGGTAGGACTCTCAAAAGAATGCCCCGATCGGATCTAGTAGAAGTAGATCCATCTGATTCTAGCTGCCTTGTTCGGATCTGATCAAATCACTGCGGATCTGATCTGCGATTCCGTTCTAGCCCAAGAACTCGCCTCCCAATCTCTTCTCCAAACAAACTGATATGTAAACTACTTGTAGAAAAATAGTCCACAGATGATCCAAAAACACGCTGTGATCAACGAAAGCTCGGATACCACCTGATACGGATCAAGCCGATAATCCTTTAGATTTGTCCCGATCTTTCACAGCAAGTAACATGTATAACAATCCTTTCAATAACACCGATGAACGTCACCTGAAGAAGAGGAATCAATCCAGCAGGTAACGTGATGAAGATCACCACGCCTCAAACCACAGCTCGATAATCCTTGATGCACACAAGAACCTTCGCAGCAATAATAATCTGATAAACGGTATCGCCGTCCCCGGAGGGATGATACACGGTGGAGCATAATATAGTTTTTTAGACCAAACAACTGAACTCCCCTAAACCCTAGGTGGCTGGCTCCTTTATATAGGAGGCCTGCAACTAGTCGGTTGGATAGACCCAAACCGAACACACAAACGGATTCGAACCTAACATGGATTCGGACTCAATAACATAGAAACAATATTTGACATAACCTTAGACTTATCATTACATGTCGTAGGTCGTCCTGGTGTGTCAATCATCAATGGGATGCGCCCGCATCACCTAGCTTGGTGGAGTCCTAAAATTAGGCTTCACCTCCTCCTTCATGCCCATATCATTTTTTGCCACGTGTACACCTGAAGCTAAAAGTATCTCTTGGAAAAAAATCTATCCTCGCAGGCAAAAACTTTCTCCGTAGACTGTTTGATGATATCCGTGCACTGTTTCAGGAAATTTGGAACAAAATGGCACTACACCAAAAAACAATTCTAGACAAAAACAGACAAATTCCGACATACGTACGGGTCGGCACGCCGAATCAAAAATTCGATCACGGAAAATCTGGTGCCTAGTGGATCACATCCCGTTTCCTGTCGCCGAGCGATCGCACGTCCTGCTGTTGCTTTTTTTTTTTTTGGAGAAATCACTTACGTTGACCTGGGAATCGATCCGAACTGTAGCTATAAGCTTTCCTTTTTTTTCAACTGAGCGCCTCACATACGTGAGCAGGCTCCTTACGTATAGATCGAACTCATGATGGAAACTTTCCTGGGAATCAATCGATTCCGTTCCAAAACGGGGCGAGCGGCAGCGATTTTTTTTTTCTTGTTCACGTACGCTACCGTACGTACAAGCTTGACTCTAGGAAACTTGAGATCGATTTGAAACTGTGCAGACTTCCCTCGATAGTGAACAACTTGGAACTCATGAACGTGAGTTGTTGAAATCGCACAAAAATCAAAAACAACAAAATCGGTCCAATATTTATTGCCAACCAGACTCCCTCCTTCCCTTCTTTTTTACGTGAAGGAAAGTCTCGTACTTGGTACGTATCCCAGATTAGTGATCGCCCCGGAGATCGTGAGGCGTACGGCGAGGACTCCCTCGATGGCTCCTGGATTGCAGCGCGCGGGGCAAGCTTTACACCTTTTTTTAACTGGGACCGATCAGGATCGAGATGTGAATGACCCGGACTTCTTCCAATCGATCGGATCTAGGACTAGTAATACTGAACAGCTGATCTTTTTTCCGATACAAGCCGCCAGATGCTCTTGCCACCTCGGTAGATCGAAATCAACTTGAGAATTGAAGATCCCAACATGGACAAGAACGCCTTCAAGATCTGATCTGATCTGCCCACAAATCTCAATCTCTTCCAAACAAACTGATATGCAAACAGCTTGTAGAAAAATAGTCCACAGACACGTTGTGATCAACGAGAGCTCTGATGCCACATGATACGGATCAAGCTGATGATCCTTAAGTTTTCTCCCGATCTTTCACTGCGAGTCCACCAGGTAGGTAATCTTCCAATCACGCGATAAACGCAACCTAAAGAAGAGGAATCAATCCAGCAAGTAACGTGATGAAGATCACCACGCCTCAAACCTGAGCACGATAATCCTGGATGAACAAAAGAACCTCCGCAGCAATCTCTATGAGAATATGATAAATGGTATCGCCGTTCCCGGAGGGATGATACACGGTGGAGCACGATATACGTTTTAGACTAAACAACTAAACTCCCCTAAACCCTAGGTTGTTGGATCCTTTATATAGGAGGCCTGCAACTAGTCGGTTGGATAGACCCAAACCGAACACACAAACAGACTCGAATCTAACCTGGACTCGAACTCAATAACATAGCAAAATATTTGACACAACCTTAGACTTGTCATTATATATCGTAGGTCGTCCTGGCGTGCCAATCATCAATGGGATGCGCCCGCATCACCTAGCTTGGTGGAGTCCTAAAATTAGGCTTCACCTCTTCCTTCATGCCCATATCAGATTGAACGCCGACGGCGGGCCATATCGGGTGAGGAAAGAGTTCGTCCAAGGTTCACGCCCGACAGCGATTACTGGGACTACGAGTTCTGCGAAGAGTACGTGAAGGCTCCTAGGAACTACGAGGGTTTTTGCGAGCCAAAGCGTAACAACTGCGACGAGCGAAGCAAATTCTGGTCAGTGCCATGGCGCACTTTCCAGAAGGTTCTCGGCATCCGCTATCACCGGGAAGTGAGGCTTACGACGCAGGCATCACCAGCATTTGATGTGAAGGCCGATGTCTTCAGCAACGCGCAGCAAGACACTTGATTTGCCTTACCGAAAGCTCATAAGTGATCTTCCTTCAACATCTCCAGGTGTAACACCCTAAAAATATTAATCAAGATTATCAAGTTCTAATCACCCAAGTTTAGGGTTAAAAAAATTTTTATTACTAAATTGAATAAGAATGCATGTGTGATTTGCATTAGTGTATGATTGAGTAAAATTGCCATGTGTGTTTGCTACAAATGATAAGAAATGGTTTAAAGATGAATACTACATCATCTAGGCCAATTACAAACAAAATCGAAAAAAAAGGAAATCAAATATAAGGCATATGATCAAATGGTCAGTTTGACCAAAATTAACCACTAGGCCACTTTGTGAGTTCCTAGTAAAGAATTTCTAACCGAAACATTTCCATTTCTTTTAACCCCTTGCTAGACCAAGTAAAAGTGAACCCAAGCCCATTTTACAAACTCATAGAAACTATTTTTAAATCTATTTAAAGGACAATTCAAAATTGAATCAAGGGTTAGGTACTAAGATTACCATTTTGCAAAAACCACTCAAATCAATTCACCTTGACTTTTTCAAGCAACCATAGACACTCAAGCAAGTGCTCAGAATACTCACCTAATTTCATTCAAAAAAAATTCAAATTTGAATTCATGCGGCCATTTGGTCGAACACATTGCAGACACCTAAAACTACTGCCTAACTTCCACAGTTTGGACCAGTGATCACTCGACCATTTGTCCCCTCTTCACTGCCCTGGTCTCCCCTAGCACCTAGCAGCGCAGCAGACCACTTCCCCCTTTGTCGTTGCGCCAGTGCAGCGCCGCCCGACTCTCACCGTGCTGGTCGACCATGGACAGCTCGCCACATGTAACAACCTCGGACCCTACGCTCTAAGTTCAAGCCTGGATGAACCAAAAGTGGTTAAGGGTTTTACAGCGGAGGCCCAGGGCCACCCACGTGTTGGCCCATCGGCCGCCCTAACCACTTCCAAGAACATCAGGACAAGATCGAGCGGCGTAGGCAACAGGCGAAGAGATCAAATACATACACAAGTGAGTATGTATGCAAGCTACCTTACAACAGTTCTCAGAGCCATACCATCTAAAAGAAATGGAAATATTGCAACGCCATACGGCAAGATCCAAATATCCTAGATAGAAATAATAGTGTAGGATTTCTCCTCATACATCAATCAACAGAGTATCAAGCGGAAGCGGGAAACAAGATCCGAGTACGGATAAGAAGCAAATCGGCATAATATGCCACATAAGTAAGCACATCCCGCCCACAGATCTCACGGATCCCCATCCCCGGAATCTCTACACCGAGTGATCGCTGCCAACATCATCTGTCTCCTCCACCCAGTATCCATCTTGCGAATACACCTGTTCATCTGAATCAAACAATTTATCGTGTGAGACCCTAGGGGTACTCAGCAAGTCTTTATGCCTCTAAAGGGGACATATACCTGGGGTGACGCAGTTGCAGCGAAAGATAATAACTAACAAGTCTATAGATACTCGCTAACCATCCGCCTAACCAATGATAGGCGGATGTCCGTTAATTAGAAACAACAGTTATATCAGTATAAAGTAACAGATCCATCCTCCTTCTCGCTTACCAACGAGAAAGCGGACGAACAACCCATCCATTGGCAGTTTTATTAACCATTCCATGAGTATTGCACTAATTACTAGTCAGATATTTAGTCAAATTAAAAGCGGTACTTTAGTTATGCTTGTCTATGATCGAGAAACTGTGCTCCAAGTCGTCCATAACCGCGGACACGGCTTTTAGAAAGATTTACCCTGCAGGGGTGCACAAATAGCAACACACACGATCGACCTCAGAAAAACCAAATCAAAATCCAACGAGGTTTCACGAAAAAGCAATCACAGGATTCATAAAATATTTCAGGGGGCCACCCCATTAAGCTACCCGCAACGAAGTTGGCCGGCTCCGAGACGGACCCAAGGTTTGCGCCAATGGCTGTAAACGACTTGGAACACGAAAATGTGACTGGGCTTGTCGATACTGCGAAAACACTCCGCCATTCCTAAACAGTACAGGTGCTCCACGCACAATCATAAATAAAGCGGTAAAACATGGCATAAGTACAAGATAGTAATAAAGCCCCAAACTACTTTATGGCCCCAAGAAATAAAATGCGAATCAAGCTCAGGCAAAGGGGGATTCATAGAGTCTCCCATATGTGGATAGTGCGAATAGTCAAGGAATAGGAATCAAGTACTCGGGGTCCTACGGGACACAAGTGGACATAAAAACCAAATGATAGATATTGCCCACCGGTGCCTCTTTCATTAGTTATCCCATGACTACTCAGGTTAAGTTGTTTAGGTACCTCGTTATCCATCAGACACTCACATACCCTACACATGCTGTTCTACGACTCGTATGGCTCAAACAACTCCTGTAGTAATGGCTCATGAGATGGAGAAACAAGCTCGGTGGGGTTTAATAGTAAAGGCTATGCAGTACTTGGATTCAATTTAATGCAATCGCGACTCAATGATGCAAGAATTAGAAGCAATAGGTACTATATGTATGCAAGCATGTGGTAGTGCTTGCCTGGCAGCTCAGTTGAAGCGAGAGATGGATCTGGATAGTACTCCTGGGATTCCTGATATTTCCCCTGCTCGGCGTCTATTCGAAAGAAGAACCAAACAAACAAGGGAAAATATAAATAAAGTGCACAAGCATATAAATAAAATGCGACAAGCAACCAAGCATGCCATGATGAATGATGCACAATTTACATGGCAATAATGTAGCATGGCAAGGGTGAGGTGTGGGGACAAGAATAAATCATTTTATTAATTATTTGGCCAAGTTTTATTACCATAAACAGTTCTGATTATTTAATATTTATATGATGCATGCTTCAGTTCATATCAAGGAATGCATAAACAGAACGGGCTCGTCGCGCTGATCGATTTAGACATATTATTTGTCAAATTTGGAGTTATAGAATTAAAGTTATTAATTAATTAAGAAAAGGCATTTTTATTGCAATTAAACAATTTCGAAAATTTAAATTAGTCAAACATTATTTTGAATGGCAGATTTGAAATCCTCACATTTTTTTGATTCAAAAACATATATTATTTGTATTATTTGGAATTGCCAAAATAAAGATGTTAATTTCTGAATATTAAAAACATATTTGCATTTTCTAGATTATTTTTATTATTTGCAAAGATCACTGAAACTTTTTGTACTCAGGAGAATCTAGCCCGAGACGCTGACGGGTGGGGCCGAGGCGGACTCAGCTGCAGCCGACGCTGCGGAACTGGTTCGGGCTTTTCTCACCGCAGGGAGTTCCAGCCACAGAGGATGACTGGTGGGCCTCCGGGCGGCGGGAACACAGCGTGCGCGCGCTATCGGACGCTGACACGTGTGCTATCCAGGGAGCGCGGTTTGAGGATCCGCTAACCACGGGTGTCTTTTTGCAAAACTGCACAGGGGCTGGCAGGTGGGCCTAAAGAGCTGCGGAGGGGCTAGCCGGTGAGCGACGCAAACTACGGCGGTTTTTTTTGCAAAAGCGAGACGGCTGCTGTCTAACTGAACCCGACACGGAAACTGAACTCGTTCGACCCGACGGCGGCGATGTTTTTCGGTGGGATTGGCGGCTAAACGGCGGCGAATTTTGCCATGTCGTAAAAAGGAAAACTGTAGAGAGTTGATCGGGCTACGACTTTCTTTCAGCAAGTGCGCGCGGAGGCGAACCACAACAACCGGAAAACGCACAGGAACAGAGGGGTTTTCAGGCGCTGCTGCTGCTGTCTCACAGACGGTACTGAGACCGTGCCGGCGGCGGATCTGGTCGCTTTCCGACGATGGTGGTGAGCAAACCGTCAGGAATTTTGCGTCGCTGCAAAAACAAAAATTGTAGAGCCAACGTTGGACTACAACTTTGGTGTTTGGAGCTTCGTCAACAGAGGTCTGCAGCGGACGGGGCAAGGAGAAGAACATAGGGGAAAACACGGGCCGGCGCAGACTGGATTTCGACAGGAAAACGCATGAGGTGGAGCAAACTTGCGAGGATGATTCTAGGCGCTTCGCTGAACCAAAACGAGCGTGTAATGGCTCGTTTTAAAGAGGAGAGGACCGTCTACAACTTTTGTTCAGGTTCCAAGTGTAGAAGAGCACCACAGGGAGAGCTAGATCGCAATGAACACAGGCAGCAACAAGATGGCTGGCACGTCTGCGACAGCGAGCGTGCACCGCGGCGAGGTCAGCGGCGATGCAAGGTGAGATGGGGAGGGAGATGATGTCAAGGAGATAGGTAGGCTCACCTACGACCCTCAGGTGCAGCTAGTGGCCTCCAAGCGTAGGTCAGCGAGGAGGTAGCGGGGCCGGAGTACTCCTGGTGCTCACGAACACGACGGCGGCGGGGCTTCTCCGGCGAGGTCCAGCGGGTTCCGACGGTTCAAGGCGAAGAAGAGGAAGCAGGGGAGGCTGTTGATACACCTGGGCGGCTTCGGAGTGCTTCAGATCGTTGAGATGAAGAAGATGTCCGAGCTAGGGTTGAGGAGGCATGGAGATGGCCATGGCCGTTTTGTGGCTAAGAAGAGGGGAAGGAGAGGAATATGCTTGCTGCTGGTTGCTTTAAGGACAGAGAGGGAGGGAGGCACGGGCTCAGCATGGGCGATCGCTAGCCAGGGAGGGTGATCACGTGCAAGGGGAAAGAAGAGAAACAGGAGCCGGCTTGGTTTGCACCGCGGTTTGGCCCACCGTGCATGTGAAACAAGGAGGGAGGCTCGACCGAGAGCACCAGAAGGCTCCACGGTGGATCTCTAGCTAGAAAAGCACAGCTCGGTGCAGCAGGGGGTAGGTACACGGTGACTTGGGTCTTAGTTAGCTTAGGCTTAGGAAAGTAGACAAAGAGAGCTCATGTGGTATGGGTGTAGGTGTGGCTTTGTGGGGCTGGGGTGTAACATGTGTGCACAAGAGAGATTTTAAACATAGATGAGAGACTAGGATTAGAACACATTTTAAGATTAAGCAAGAATTCAAAAGGCATTTAAAACAAGAGAGAAAGCCACATAGGGGTGTGGTTATTTATGTGACTAGGAGTGGAGGGTTTATATTGCATGTGGCTATAATGTTGCATGCATGAGGAATATTTTGTGAAAACAAGATATCCTCATGTATGTGTGCCAAGGCAAAGATCAAACTAAAAGATGGCAAAACAAGACAAGATATTAGGGGTGACCAAGTACACTTGGCAAAAAGAAGGATTTAGGCATGATCCCATGTGTAGGTGATTAGAAAAAAATGGGCCCATAGAAAAATTGATGTGGGCTTGATTTAAATACCAAGAATAATGGTAATGCCCACATTCATATCTAGATGGTGGAATAAGAATGATACCCAAAGGAAGTTGTCATGCAAAATAGTAGGTTGGAAGGAATTAAAGAGATATGCCCTCAACTCAATTTAGGCCTTTAGCAATCTATCAAGAACCAACTACCATATATATCAAGAGGCAAATATAGTTAATAATGCATATGAGATAAGAACCAAATGAAAAAGGGTTTTATATGATGCTCAAATGCAATGTGGCATGATGACATGAGCATGATATAATTATGATGCAACAATTCTATGTATGAAGTAGCATTTTATTATTAGACCATGTAGCATTACAGATGTTAGACAGATGGGATGCTACAACTCTCCCCCACTAAACAGGAATCTCTCCCCGAGATTCTAGGAAGAAGAAGAAGACACGAAGAGGGTAGGATACTTGGCACGGAGCTCATCCTCGCGTTCCCAAGTGGCTTCATCAACGGAATGGTGCGACCACTGCACCTTGCAGAACTTGATAGACTTGTTGCGAGTCTTTCTTTCTGCGACTTCTAGGATTTTTGTGGGGTGTTCTTGATAAGACAGATCTTCTTGGAGATTGATGAGTGTAGCATCCCAATTGTCTAACAATTTCTATGCTACTAGCCTAGTCTATATATATGCTACCTTACTACATATAATTGTTGCATCATAATTATATCATGCTCATGTCATCATGTCACATTACATTTGAGCATCATATAAAACCCTTTTCATTTGGTTCTTATCTCATATGCACTATTAATTGTATTTGCCTCTTGATACATTGTATTTGGTTCTTGATAAATGCTTGATGCCCAAGTTGAGTTAGGGGCATATCTTTTATTAACTCCACCTTTCTTTGTCACCACCCCATAATTCCACCATCCAACTATATGTGAGCCTTGCATTTTATTTGGTTTACCTCTAGCTCATGTGGGTTGGGATGGATCCACTTCTACTTACACATGCTATCATATATGCATCATGTTGTTTCCACAATATTGATATGGGAAGAGCCACATGGCCACCTTTGCATGATATATGAGTAGTTTTCCTTGTCTAGCTTCCATATGGCTTGGATTGGAATATTTGATCATGAATGAATATAATTATGGCTATATACTGTCTAGTGGGACACACACACTAGCAAATCCATTATATTCATTCATGCTTATTTCTTCCACATTTGGACATAAGGGGTTAATCCAAGCCATGTGTTAATTCCTTGTGCATATATCTTATGTGTGGGACCATTGTTTCATGTCACATGATACATAAACCCCACATCCCCATCTTACTCTAGTTCTTCCATTTGATGATTTATTCAACCTTCCCAATCCTTTTGCTTGGGCTTTATTCAATTTGAGTGCATGTCACTAGATGGAGCCTTGTGATATTATCTTTGTTGTCACAAATATAATGTGGCCTATCTAAGGATCATGCATGGCCCATGCAAGGCCTCTCTCTTGTTTTTCTATTTTGGGTTTCTTTTGGGATATTTGGGTGGAGTTTGTTTGGAATCAATTGAAAAAAATGAGCCAAATAAATGCTTAATCCATTTTTCTCCCACCTTGCAACTCTTTTAGTGGAAATTCTCTTTGTCAAGCATACATGGGATATATATTTTGTTTTCACCAAATATTATCATGTGCATGAGGGAATGCCACATGCAAGATCATCTTTTCCTCCCACCTCTCTCTCTATCTTGGTCCTTTTGGTTTTCTCCCTTTGTCTTAATTCAAACTTCCTTGGTGTTTCTTATCCACTCCAAACCCTAGCTCATCCATCTATCTCTCCTAACCTTGTCCATCATCTACACATGCATGTGTGCATACATGTGATAGCTTTTACTCCCTCTCCTCTTTCTTTTTCTAGCTACACCTAGCTATCTTCCCTCTCTCTTTACACCTAGCTAAACCCTAGCTACACTCACCTCACCACTCCCCTCTCCCCAAACCGAGGCCACCGCCAGCCTTGTGGCTTGGTTCGGCCCCAACCCCAGTGTAACTACCTCTGTGAATTACGCTCCTAGTTACAAGCCTGGATGAACGGAAATGGTTGAAATAGTACGGTGGGGCCCAAATGCCACTCACAGGTAGACCTTTCGACCGTCCCAACCATTTCCAAACATCGGGACAAGAACAGGCGTGAATCGGCAAAGCGAAGGATCAACTACATACACAAATGAGTATGTATGCAAGCCACCATACAACAGTACATCGAGCCATTCCATCTAAAAGAAAGGAAATATAGCTTAGCACGGCAAGATCCAAATATCCTAGATAGATATAATAGTTTAGGATATCTCCTCATACATCAAACAACAGTATCAGTGAGCGGAAGACAAAATCCGAGTACGGATAAGAAGCAAATCGGCATAAGATGCCCCATAAATAAGCAGATCCCGCCCACAGATCTCACGGATCCCCATCCCTGGAATCTTTACACCGAGTGGTCGTTGCCAACATCATCTGTCTCCTCCACCCAGTATCCATCTTGCGAATACACCTGTTCATCTGAACCAATAATTTATCGTGTGAGACCCTAGGGGTACTCAGCAAGTCTTTATGCCTCTAAAGGGGACACAACCTGGGGTGACGCAATTGCAGCAAAAGATAAACCCTAACAATTCTATAGATACTCGTTAACCATCCGCCTAACCAGAGATAGACGGATGTCCGTGAATTAATAACAACAGTTATAACGGTAATATCCACAGATCCATCCTCCTCCTCGCTTACCGACGAGGAAGCGGACGAACAACCCCCATCCGTTGGCAGTTTTATTATCCATTCCATGAGTGTTGCACTATTTACTAGTCAGGTACCTAGTCTAGTCAAATTAAAAGCGGTCCTTTAGTTATGCTTGTCTATGATCGAGAAACTGTGCTCCAAGTCGTCCATAACCGCGGACACGGATTTCAGAAAGTTTTACCCTGCAGGGGTGCACAAATAGCAACACACACTCGATATGCCTCGGAAAAACCAAATCAAAACCCAACGAGGCGATCCGACAAAGCGATCACAGATTCAGAAATATTTCAGGGGCCACCCCATTGAGCTACCATAGCGAAGTTAGCTAACTCGAGACGGCCTCAAGGTTTGGTCGATTGGTGAAACGAGGGAACCCGAAAATGTGACTGGCTTGTCGACACCGAAAACACTCCGCTTTCCTAACGATGCAGTAAAGCGATACCTCGCACAATTTAAATAAAGCGGTAAAGCATGGCATAAGTACAGGATAGTAAATAAAACCTCAAACTAGTTTGTGGCCCCAAGAAATAAGAATGAATCAAGCTCGGCTCGGGGGTTCATAAGCCTCCGGATGTGGATAGCGCGAATATTCAAGGAACAGGAATCAAGTACTCGGGGTCCTACGGGACACAAGTGAGCCTGAAAAACCAAATAGCAAATATGGCTCACCGATGCCACTTTCATTAGTTATCCCATTACTACTCCGGTTAAGTTGTTTAGGTACCTCATTATCCATCAGACACTCACATACCCTACACATGCTGTTCTATGACTCGCAAGGCTCAAACAACTCCTGTAGCAATGGCTCATGGGATGGAGGAACAAGCTTCGGTGGGGTTTAAAAGTAAAGGCCATGCAATACTTGGGATTCAGTTTAATGCAATCGCGACTCAATGATGCAAGAATAAGATAGAGGCAATAGGTACTATATGTATGCAAGCATGTGGTAGTGCTTGCCTGTCAGCTCAGTTGAAGCAGGAGAAGGATCTGGGTGGTACTCCTGGTTCTCTTGGTATATCCCCTGCTCAGCGTCTATTCGAAGAAGAACCAAACAAACAAGGGCCAACATAAATAAAGTGCGCAAGCATATGAATAAATGCATCAAGCAAACAATCATGCCATGATGAATGATGCACAATTTGCATGGCAATAAAGTAGCATGGCATGGGTGAGGTGTAGAAAACAATATTAAAGCATTTTATTGAGTTTTGGCCCCATTTTATCCTCAATTAAGTTGCTGTACCCATTATATTTATATGATGCATGCTTCAAAACAAACCATGGAATGCATAAACAGAAAGGTCTCGTCGAGCTAATCATTTTAGACATATCATTTGTTAAATTTGGAGTTATAAAACAAAAGTTATTAATTTATTTAGGAAAAAGGGCAATTTATTGTAATTTTAATTAACTTGGAAAATAAAGGGTTCAAAATATATTTTGAATGGCATATTTGCAATCCTCATATTTTTATGATTTCAAAACATATATTATTTGTATTATTTGGAATTATATTTGAAAAGTTATTTAAAAACAGATTTGAATTTTGAATTTGAATTAAATTTGAAAAGATTTGAATTAAAACAGATTACAGAAAGTCTTTTTATACTCAGGAACAGCTAACCCCAGCCACTGACGGTGGGGCCAGTGCTGACTGGGACTACACAGCGCGCAGAAACGTTTTACACCGCGGCCTAATCTAGCTCAAGCGCATGACATGTGGGCCACGGCACACACGGACCCGCGTGTCAGCGAACGGTCGCGCGGGGGCTGCCAGGTGGGCCGAGCTGGAGCACGGGTTACGACCAGGGAAACCAGAGGGCTTTTCTGCAAAACTTCACCGAGACAGACAGATGGGCCAGGCTGGACCGCGGGTTGCACTCGCAAAACATCAGGGGGTTATCGGCAAAAGTGCGGCCATATCGCTTCTCTTCTCCGCGAAAGAGGATGATCGGTGCTTCAGACGCTGGACGCGACGCGGGATTCGATCCAGGATCCGGGCGTCTTGGCGTGGAGGCGGCAGCCGCTGGGCTAGGGCGGGGTAGCTGTCAGGAGGTCGGGCGCGGCCTAGATAGGCTTCTGCGACTCTACGGTGAGGCGGAACAAACGCGACGCCGGCGCACAGAGGACGTTCGACGGAACGATCGGTGCGATCTGAGGGTAAGAGCGAGGAAGGGCATGTCAGGGGGGCTCAGCAGCTCACCGAGAGGTTGTTGGTGGCGTTGGATCGGGTCGGCGAGCAGTGGATCGGCGGCGAGGCAGACGCCTAGAAGATCTAGGGTTTTCGCGCGGGCGCTGACGGTGTGCAGGGGTACAGGCCTCCTCCTCCTCGACGTCGTGCTCCGCGCTGCTGTAGAGGACTTCCTCGGTCTACCAGGCTTCCTCCACGACGTGCTTGCGAGCCGGAACGACGAGAGGGTAGCGGTGGCCGCGAGAGGGAGGTGGCGTCGGTGGAGAGGAAAGAGAGAGAGGGCTGGGCTGGATCTGGCGAGCGGAGAGGTTGTGGGGTGGTGGTGGGTGGAGAGGGGGAGGTGCCGTGGGCGCGGGGTAGATGGTTAAAGGTGGCCTCGGGTGCCACCTTTTCCTCCTCCTCGCTCACGTGCTCGGCAGGGCAGGACCAGGGCAGGGAGCTGGCATGTGGGGCCAGGGTGAGGCCAAGGAGGCAGGGGCAGGCTCGGGTGGTGGGTTCTCGGGCAGAGAGAGAAAAGAGAGGGAGGGAGGAGCTCGGGTTGGAGCTAGGGTTGGAGTGGGGTAGTGGCTTGGTTAGGGTTTGGGGTAGCTAGGGTTGGGTAGGGTTTGTGCTTAGGTGGCTGGGGTGAGGTGGCCAGGGAGAGAGGGTGGCCGGTGGGGCCAGCTAGGTGAGAGAGGGGGGGGTAAGGCCGAGAGAGAGGGGGACATGGTAGCTAGGGTTTGGTCATGGTGGTGGTGGTTTCGATTAGGATGAGGTAGAGGGTATGGTGATGATGGGTAGGTGAAGGATAAAGGGATAAGAGAGGGAGGTTGATGGATTAGGGTTTAAGAAGATTTGCATGCTCCAAACTTGATCAAGCAAGAAAGGTGGGGGTATGGGGAGATATGGAGTGGTTCTTTGACAAGATCAAGCATGCACAAAAACAAGCTCAAACAAGATAGCCAAAAGAGAGAGAAGAAGAGAAGGGGATGATGGCGTAGATGGATATGGTGATGGGGTTTTAAGCAAGATCAACATAGATCAAGCCAAGGAGAAAGAGAGAGAGATGAGAGGTAAACCACTCAAGGATTTAAATAAAAACCAAATACTAGAAAAGGTGGCACTTGCATGGCCCATGCAAAATATTTAATACCATGTTGATTCTTGTGAAAACAATAATATTAAACATGGCATTGTTCATTTGCATTTCCAAAGGTTGGAATAAAGCCAAGCAAAAAGGATTAAAAGGATGCCCCAAGTGGAATAGATGGAGATGATCATGTTTGAGTAAAATTGGGACTTGCTAGTGTGTATGTGCCACTAGGCATTTAATAAGCCCAAAAATATCCTAACATGAAAATAACCCCAACACCACACATATGGAAGCTAGAAAAAGGGTTCCACTCACAAGGCATGCAAAGATGGTCATGTGGCTCTCATATATCAATAATGTGAAAACAACATGATGCCAAGATGAGAGCCTGTGGAAAAGAATTGGATCCATCCCAACCCACATGAGCTAGAGGTAAAACCAATAATTGCCAAGCTCATATTTAGTTGGATGGTGGAATTATAAGGTGGTGAAAGAAAAGGTGGTGGAGTTGAATAAAAGATATGCGCACAACTCAACTTGCGCATTAAACAATATATCAAGAACCAAATACAATATCAAGAGGCAAATACAATTAACAATGCATATGAGAGAAGAACCAAAACAAAAAGGGTTTTATATGATGCTCAAATGCAAGGTGGCATGATGACATGAGCATGATATGATTATGATGCAACAATTATATGTAAGAAGTAGCATCTATATAGACTAGGCTAGTAGCATTGCAATTGTTAGACAATTGGGATGCTACACCCATCCCTTCTACCTGGCCCAACCCAAACCCCCTAACCTAGCTACCCCTTGGCTAGACCAAACCCTAGCCGAGCCATTACCTCTACCCTCTCTGTTCCTCTCTCTCCCACTGCCAAGCAAGCCCCACCGAGCCACCTTGCACTGCCTAGCTGGCCCTAGCGATGCAGCCTCCCCCAGCCTCCCGCGCCTTGCAGCATGCGTGAGAGAGGGAGAAGAAAAAGGTGCACACCACTTTTTTCCCACCGAGCCCCCATGTGCATCTCTCCCTCTCCTCTGTCCTTATCTACCCCTCCCCTGCCGCCTGCAGCCTCCCCAGATCTCACCTGGGCGCTGCCCTTCACCACCCTTCCCCATCTACCCTGCCAACCCTCTCTTCCATCTTAGATCGCCCACCGTCGGCATCAGCTCCCCACCGTAGCTAGGAGGAGGCGGGCGTGGAGTTGGGGTGCCGAGGAAGAACCAGTGGAGCCCCTGGACCGTCCCAGTACACGGCGGCGAGGAGGAGACGGCAGGTACACGCTGCACCTCGTCAAGCCGACGAGAAACCCTAGACTCAGGTCGTCAGCTCCGTCGCCGTTCCCCTGCGTCCCAGGCTGATCCACTACCACCGAACCACTCCCAGTGAGCATCCGACCCTCCCAGACACCTCCTCTTGCTGATCTGCTTCCTGGACACGCCACGCACTCCAACGAGCACTCTCTATGCACCGCGCTCGCATTCGTTTTCCCGTCGTTGTGCCGCAGTAACCTGACCTAGCCGTGTCGTCATTTCTCATCACCAATCCGAGCCTGTCCCAGTGGTAGCGGCCGCCATACGCACGCGCTAGGTCGCGGGATCGATCCCGCCCGCCGCGCCGGTGTCTGCGTCTGACGAAACTGACAAGAAGAAAAACAGTAACCGAGGCCCTTTTGCGAATGCCCCCCTGCCCTTTTGTTTCCTCAACCTGCGCTCTAGCCTGGACCCACCTGTCATCCGCGGTTTCCCTTTTATAAAAAGATACCCAGCCTTTTTGGTTTCTCAACCCGCAGTCCCCGTCTCGGCCACGTGTCGCCGTTCCTCTCGCCCGCCCACGCGTGGCCCCGCTAAGCGTCCGGCCCCACACCGGTCTGTGTGGCTAAGCACAAGGGTGCGAGCTCCTCAGCGTCTGTTGTGTCAGCTAGTGCTGACTCAGCGCCTGGGCCACTCGTCAACGGCGGTGGTTAGATTTGTCTGAGTATAAAAAACATGTGTCCTTTTCTGTTAATAAAAATGTTTTCCAGAAATGTTTAAAATGATTTTAAATCCAGAAATTAAATAACTCTTAATTGGAAAATGCAAATAATACAAATAATATATGTTTTTGAATGAGAAAAATGTGAGGAATTCAAATATGCCATCGAAAATAATGTTTGCCTAATTTAAATTTTCGAAATTGTTAAATTGCAATAAAAATGCCTTGTCTTAACTAAATAATAACTTTAATTCTATAACTCCAAATTTGACAAATAATATGTCTAAATCGATCAGCGCGACGAGCCCGTTCTAACTACGCATTCCTTGATATGAATTGTAGCATGCATCATATGAATATTAAGTGGACAGCAAGTGTTATGGGGGCAAAACATGACTAAAAACTTAATAAAATGATTTATTCTTGTCCCCACACCTCACCTTTGCCATGCTACATTATTGCCATGTAAATTGTGCATCATTCATCATGGCATGCTTGGTTGTTTGTCGCAATTTATTTATATGCGTGTGCACTTTATTTATGTTGGCCCTTGTTTGTTTGGTTCTTCTTTCGAATAGACGCCGAGCAGGAGAATTATCAGGAATCCTAGGAGTACTACCCAGATCCATCCCTCGCTTCAACTGAGCTGCCAGGCAAGCACTACCACATGCTTGCATACATATAGTACCTATTGCTTCTATCTTATTCTTGCATCATTGAGTCACGATTACATTAAACTGAATCCCAAGTATTGCATGGCCTTTACTTTTAAACCCCACCGAAGCTTGTTCCTCCATCCTATGAACCCTTACTACAGGAGTTGCTTGAGCCTTGAGAGTCATAGAATTGCATGTGTAGGGTTTGTGAGTGTCTGGTGGATAACGAGGAACCTAAACAACATAACTTGAGTAGTAATGGGATAACTAATGAAAGAGGCACCGGTGGGCAATATCTGTTATTTGGTTTTTCATGCTCACTTGTGTCCCGTAGGACCCCGTGTACTTGATACCTGTTCCTCGACTATTCGCACTATCCACATACGGGAGACTCTATGAATCCCCCTTTGCATGAGCTTGATTTGTACTTTATTTCTTGGGGCCACAAAGTAGTTTGGGGATTATTACTATCCTGTACTTATGCCATGCTTTACTGCTTTATTTAAGATTGTGCGTAGAGCACCTGTACTGTTTTGGATCATGACACGTTTTCGCTGTATCGAAAAGCCTAGACACACTTTCGGGTTCCCAGTCGTTTACCGTCATCCACACAAACCCTGGGTCCGTTCCGGAGCCGGCCAACTTTGTTGCGGGTAGCTTAGTGGGGTGGCCCCCTGAAATATTTTATGAATCATGTGATTGCTTTGTCGTGAAAGCCTTGTTGGGTTTTGATTTGGTTTTTCCGAGGTCGATCGTGTGTGTGTTGCTATTTGTGCACCCCTGCAGGGTAAATCTTTCTGAAAGCCGTGTCCGCGGTTATGGACGACTTGGAGCACAGTTTCTCGATCATAGACAAGTATAACTAAAGTACCATCTTTAATTTGACTAAATATCTGACTAGTAATTAGTGCAATATTCATGGAATGGTTAATAAAACTGCCAACGGATGGGTTGTTCGTCCGCTTTCTCGTCGGTAAGCGAGAAGGAGGATGGATCTGTTACTTTATACTATTATAACTATTGTTTCTAATTAATGGACATCCGCCTATCATTGGTTAGGCGGATGGATAACGAGTATCTATAGGCTTGTTAGTTATTATCTTTTGCTGCAATTACGTCACCTCAGGTATATGTCCCCTTTAGAGGCATAAAGACTTGCTGAGTACCCCTAGGGTCTCACACGATAAATTGTTTGATTCAGATGAACAGGTGTATTCGCAAGATGGATCTTTGGGTGGAGAGCAGATGATGTTGGCAACGATCACTCGGTGTAGAGATTCCGGGGATGTGGATCCGTGAGATCTGTGGGCGGGTTGTGCTTACTTATGTGGCATCTTATGCCGATTTGCTTCTTATCCGTACTCGGATCTTGTTTCCCGCTTCCGCTTGATACTCTGTTGATTGATGTATGAGGAGCTATCCTACACTATTATTTATATCTAGGATATTTGGATCTTGCCGTATAGCGTTGCAATATTTCTATTTCTTTTAGATGGTATGGCTCTGAGAACTGTTGTAAGGTAGCTTGCATACATACTCACTTGTGTATGTATTTGATCTCTTCGTCTGTTCCCTCGCTTCGCTCTTGTCGATGTTCTTGGAAGTGGTTAGGCGGCCGAGAACTACGTGGGTGGCCTCCATTGTAAAACCCTTAACCACTTTTGGTTCATCCAGGCTTGAACTTAGAGCGTAGGGTCCGAGGTTGTTACAATTGGTATCAAAGCCATCCCGCCCTTCAGGTCTCAGCCAAATTGTCGTTGTCAGTCTAGCAAATATTTTGGTAGTTATGTATACTAGGGAAAAACAAAACGCGAGAGTAGGACTGCTTCCATTTTTCTTCTTACCCACCCATCCACCCTTTTCTGGTAAGGAAGTGTAACGTTTTCAATCCTCTTCTAAAAATTCAAACTGGGATTCACGTGTTCTGGGTTCCGTAGTACCATAGAAAGTGTGTGTGTGTAATTCCTTGCCTACCGGTTGCATCCAACCTTGTTGTCACAATCTGCCTTTGGTTATCAATTGTTGGTACATTCCATACAGACAGGCTTTTGTAAACCGACGTCATCTATCCGACTCCTTGTTAACCGGCGCAATCTTGTTAAGGGTGTTCTTCCTTCAAGCATGCTTTCACAGAATGTGGAGTTGCTAATCTCTATCTGATAAGTGGTATTGAGCATCTATTGGTATTTTAATGCCGAAAATGCGGAAAAAATTTCTTTGATACATTCGTGTTTCCACACTCCTCTTCAGTCGTGTGTGAAACATTTTCTATCTTCCTTTTATCGGCATGTTCATGCTAACTCATTCTTTTGTCACCGGCGCTTAATCCTGGAGTTTTTACTTCATTTGCAAATCTTCTGGGCTAAATACATAACGTGCGTCGATCTGATGCTGGTGATTATAATTTGGTTCTCGGCATAGCTATATGAGACTTATCATGAGTGCTGTATAGTCAATGCTATCGACCCTATCCTCCAAATGGTGGCGGTTATCTCCTGTGATTTTGAGTTGTACCGTGATCATATCTTTATCATATTCAAGTACCTTTGGCAATCCGGAGGTTTCTTAAGGCACTATGATGGATTTTCATCCGATTGTCATGCTTCATATCTTTTAATCTCCATATCTGCAAGGTTCTCTTTGATATTTGAGAATCTCATCCGTTCATAGCCGATAGCTTTACTTAATGTATGAGTGATCATCGATCTTTTATCCAAGATCTCTTTATCTTTGTAACCGGTGTTCCAATCGACAATGTGAACCAGGTGGCATTTCTTGTTCTCTTCTGAAGGACCAGATAATCTATTCTGCCAGTGCATCTTCTTCACCACGAATCCATGCTCTTAGTGTTAATATTTCAAAGAGCATTGAGCTCAGGATATGTTTCGAGCACTTGTCTGTTTCTCCCGCCTCTTGAACTTGATATTCTCGGAATATCTTGTTAATCCATGGTGGTATATCTTGATGATATGCTTGCTTATTCTATATCAATGGAAGAACATGGAAGTTCATCTGTGTCTCTTTCTCTCAAGCTTCGTGAACACTGCCTGTGTGCAAAGTTCTCAAAGTGTAAATTCTGGATTCTTGAAGTCACCTATCTCGACCACGTCCTTCTGCTAAATACATCGCTTCAATTCTGGAATCAGCAAGCCCATTGTTAATTCCATCCTCCACCTTCAACCAAAACCGGAGCTTTTCCTTGTTGGTAAGTTATCATTCGTCGTTCCGCCGAAGTTTCCCTAAAGACAGCTAAATCTCCCTTTGTTCTTCTCAAGAAGGACGATAAACTCGGTTGATCTCCACTCATCAAGAAAGCTTTTGAAACCCTCTCGCTTTATCTTCTATCCTCAATCCACCGGATGCCATGAAGAATCTCTAGATCTTTTGTAATCCTTCTGTTCAAGTTGTTGCTATCTTTTCCTTATCTATCGAATCTTGCAGCTGTTCTCCATAATATTTCTTCATATCCTTGCCGGTGTTTTGGGATCTTCCGACACGACGACAACATCATCATCTTTATCTACTCTGGATCCAACGAATCATTTGCATCATATCTTTATTTTCCTATGGAGCTCCATGAGTCTTTTTGTCATAATCTTCAGTCATTTTCGGTAGTTGGGTTGCATGGTTTTCCTCTTCATGTGCGGAGTAATGCTTTGAGTGCGGGATGGAGTAGCTACCATACCACTACTCTTATCATTCGCTTTTGTACATTGGATTGGAGGATTAATGTTATTTAACTCATTCCACGGAAGTTAGAAGTGGCCTTTATCCCTCGATACTTTTACTTTCGTCCTTGTCTATCCGGAGTGCTCTCTCGAAGAAAGTAATCAAGAATCTCTTGTTGGTGATCTCGCCTTTTTCAACATGGAGCAAAATCTTCAATGATCTGGTGGAAACCAATGCAAAATCTTCTCCGACCTCTCCTTGCTACTGAAACTCAACATCGTCAAACAAGATGGATGGAAGATATATCTAACTTCCTTTTGTCAATCGTTTCTCATGGTAAATCCAATTATGGTTGATGCCATTAATCGCAAATCTATTCCACATTCCACTTCTTCTCGAGATTGTACCATAATCTAGTGTAACCTCTGGCTCTAGAAGATATATCCGTGCACCTTAATTGTGTGATCCCTTGGTTCTTACCGGCGCAACAAGAATCCAATCCGACAACGTCTAACTCAAATCTTTTCCGTGATATCAAGGAACTCTATTGTTTGAAGGTGATATTGTTTCTGAACTTCTTTTCCCAAATCCAAGAGAAGATACAATTCTATTTTTTCATAGTGGTTGATATCCTCTCCAAAGTAGCTCTTTCTTCCGGCGAGACAAAGATTCATCTTCTCTGTATCTGTCAATCTTTAATCTTAATGGTGTGTCGTTTCTTTCTCCCTGATACATTGTCCTTTCTATTTCTTTCACAAGTGGTTCTATTATTTTATCTTGTTTCTCGAAAACCGGAGCTATGTTCGTCCTATCCTTCTTGTCTCACGACAATCCTTCAATTCTTCTAACCCTTTGTGTCTCAAGAAAAACGCAAGACTCGCAACAAGTCTAGCAAGTTTGCAAGGTGTAGTGGTTGCACCATTCTGTTGTTCATCAACTTGGGAACGTGAGGGTCACCTTTGTTCTGAACAACCGCCTCTCCTTGTGTTGGTTTCTTTTTCCTAGGAATCTCGGGGCGAGATTCTTCTTTAGTGGGGGAGAGTTGTAGCATCCCAATTGTCTAACAATTGCTATGCTACTAGCCTAGTCTATATATATGCTACCTTCCTACATATAATTGTTGCATCATAATTATATCATGCTCATGTCATCATGCCACATTGCATTTGAGCATCATATAAAACCCTTTTCATTTGGTTCTTATCTCATATGCACTATTAATTGTATTTGCCTCTTGATACATTGTATTTGGTTCTTGATAAATGCTTGATGCCCAAGTTGAGTTGGGGGCATATCTTTTATTAACTCCACCTTTCTTTGTCACCACCCCATAATTCCACCATCCAACTATATGTGAGCCTTGCATTTTATTTGGTTTACCTCTAGCTCATCTGGGTTGGGATGGATCCACTTCTACTTACACATGCTCTCATATATGCATCATGTTGTTTCCACAATATTGATATGGGAAGAGCCACATGGCCACCTTTGCATGATATATGAGTAGTTTTCCTTGTCTAGCTTCCATATGGCTTGGATTGGAATATTTGATCATGAATGAATATAATTATGGCTATATACTGTCTAGTGGGACACACACACTAGCAAATCCATTATATTCATTCATGCTTATTTCTTCCACATTTGGACATAAGGGGTTAATCCAAGCCATGTGTTAATTCCTTGTGCATATATCTTATGTGTGGGACCATTGTTTCATGTCACATGATACATAAACCCCACATCCCCATCTTACTCTAGTTCTTCCATTTGATGATTTATTCAACCTTCCCAATCCTTTTGCTTGGGCTTTATTCAATTTGAGTGCATGTCACTAGATGGAGCCTTGTGATATTGTCTTTGTTGTCACAAATATAATGTGGCCTATCTAAGGATCATGCATCTCCCATGCAAGGCCTCTCTCTTGTTTTTCTATTTTGGGTTTCTTTTGGGATATTTGGGTGGAGTTTGTTTGGAATCAATTGAAACAAATGAGCCAAATAAATGCTTAATCCATTTTTCTCCCACCTTGCAACTCTTTTAGTGGAAATTCTCTTTATCAAGCATACATGCGATATATATTTTGTTTTCACCAAATATTATCATGTGCATGAGAGAATGCCACATGCAAGATCATCTTTTCCTCCCACCTCTCTCTCTCTCTTGGTTCTTTTGGATTTATCCCTTTGTCTTAATTCAAACTTCCTTGGTGTTTCTTATCCACTCCAAACCCTAGCTCATCCATCTATCTCTCCTAACTGTGTCCATCATCTACACATGCATGTGTGCATACATGTGATATCTTTTACTCCCTCCCCTCTTTCTTTTTCTAGCTACACCTAGCTATCTTCCCTCTCTCTTTACACCTAGCTAAACCCTAGCTACACTCACCTCACCACTCCCCTCTCCCCAAACCGAGGCCACTGCCAGCCTTGTGGCTTGGTTCGGCCGCAACCCAAACCCTTCTACCTGGCCCAACCCAAACCCCCCAACCTAGCTACCCCTTGGCTAGACCAAACCCTAGTCGAGCCATTACCTCTACCCTCTATGTTCCTCTCTCTCCCGCTACCAAGCAAGCCCCACCGAGACACCTTGCACTGCCTAGTTGGCCCCAGCGATGCAGCCTCCCCTGGCCTCCCGCGCCTCGCAGCACGCATGAGAGAGGGAGAAGAAAAAGGTGCACACCACATTTTTCCCACTGAGCCCCCATGTGCATCTCTCCCTCTCCTTTGTCCTTATCTACCCCTCCCCTGCCGCCTGCAGCCTCCGCAGATCTCACCTGGGCGCTGCCCTTCACCACCCTTCCCCATCTACCCCGCCAACCCTCTCTTCCATCTTAGATCGCCCACCGTCGGCATCAGCTCCCCACCGTAGCTAGGAGGAGGCGGGAATGGAGTTGGGGTGCCGAGGAAGAACTAGTGGAGCCCCTGGACCGTCCCAGTACACGGCGGAGAGGAGGAGACGGCCGGTACACGCTGCACCTCGTCAAGCCGACGAGAAACCCTAGACTCAGGTCGTCAGCTCCCTCGCTGTGCCCCTGTGTCCCAGGCCGATCCGCTACCACTGAACCACTCCCGGTGAGCATCCGACCGTCCCAGACACCTCCTCTTTCCGATCTACTTCTTGGACACACCACTCACTCCGACGAGCACTCTCTATCCACCGCGCTCGCGTTCGTTTTCCCGTCGTTGCGCCACAGTAACCTCACCTGGCCGCGCTAGTGTTTCTCATCACCAATCCGAGCCCGTCCTAGCGGTAGCGGCCGCCGCGCGCACGCACTAGGTCACGGGATCGATCCCCCCCACCGTGCCGGTGTCTGCGTCTAATGAAACTGACGAGAAGAAAAACAGTAACCGAGGCCCTTTTGCGAATGCCCCCCTGCCCTTTTGTTTCCTCAACCCGCGCTCCAGCCTGGACCCACCTGTCATCCGCGGTTCCCCTTTTATAAAAAGATACCCAGGCTTTTTGGTTCCTCAACCCGCAGTCCCCGTCTCGGCCACGTGTCACCGTTCCTCTCGCCACGCAGTGGCCCGCTAAGCGTCGGCCCCACTGCCTGTCTAAGCACAGCCCGGTAGAGCTCCTCCCGTCTGCTTTGTGTTAGCTGACTCAGCCGACTCGCCCACTACTCGAACCGGTGGTTAGATCTGTCTGAGTATAAAAAACCTGCGTCCTTTTCTGTTAATAAAAATGTTTTCCAGAAATGTTTAAAATGATTTTAAATCCAGAAATTAAATAACTCTTAATTGGCAAACGCAAATAATACAAATAATATATGTTTTTGAATCAGAAAAATGTGAGGTACTCAAATATGCCATCCAAAATAATGTTTGTCTAATTAAATTTTTTTTTTCGAAAGTGTTAAATTGCAATAAAAATGCCTTTTCTTAATTAATTAATAACGTTAATTCTATAACTCCAAATTTGACAAATAATATGTCTAAATCGATCAGCGTGACGAGCCTGTTCTAACTACGCATTCCTTGATATGAATTGTAGCATGCATCATATAAATATTAAGTGGACAGCAAGTGTTATGGGGGCAAAACATGACTAAAAACTTAATAAAATGATTTATTATTGTCCCCACACCTCACCTTTGCCATGCTACATTATTGCCATGTAAATTGTGCATCATTCATCATGGCATGCTTGGTTGTTTGTCGCAATTTATTTATATGCTTGTGCACTTTATTTATGTTGGCCCTTGTTTGTTTGGTTCTTCTTTCGAATAGACGCCGAGCAGGGGAATTATCAGGAATCCCAGGAGTACTACCCAGATCCATCCCTCGCTTCAACTGAGCTGCCAAGCAAGCACTACCACATGCTTGCATACATATAGTACCTATTGCTTCCATCTTATTCTTGCATCATTGAGTCGCGATTGCATTAAAATAAATCCCAAGTATTGCATGGCCTTTACTTTTAAACCCCACTGAAGCTTGTTCCTCCATCCTATGAACCCTTACTACAGGAGTTCCTTGAGCCTTGCGAGTCGTAGAATTGCATGTGTAGGGTTTGTGAGTGTCTGGTGGATAACGAGGTACCTAAACAACATAACCCTGAGTAGTAATGGGATAACTATTGAAGAGGCACCGGTGGGCAATATCTGTTATTTGGTTTTTCATGCTCACTTGTGTCCCGTAGGACCCCGAGTACTTGATACCTGTTCCTCGACTATTCGCACTATCCACATACGGGAGACTCTATGAATCCCCCTTTGCATGAGCTTGATTTGTACTTTATTTCTTGGGGCCACAAAGTAGTTTGGGGCTTTATTACTATCATGTACTTATGCCATGCTTTACTGCTTTATTTAAGATTGTGCGTGGAGCACCTCTACTGTTTTGGATCGTGACACGTTTTCGCTGTATCGACAAGCCCAGTCACACTTTCGGGTTCCCAGTCATTTACCGCCGTCCACACAAACCCTGGGTCTGTTCCGGAGCCGGCCAACTTCGTTGCGGATAGCTTAGTGGGGTGGCCCCCTGAAATATTTTATGAATCCTATGATTGCTTTGTTGTGAAAGCCTCGTTGGGTTTTGATTTGGTTTTTCCGAGGTCGATCGTGTGTGTGTTGCTATTTGTGCACCCCTACAGGGTAAATCTTTCTGAAAGCTGTGTCCGCGGTTATGGACGACTTGGAGCACAGTTTCTCGATCATAGACAAGTATAACTAAAGTACCGTCTTTAATTTGACTAAATATCTGACTAGTAATTAGTGCAATATTCATGGAATGGTTAATAAAGCTGCCAACGGATGGGTTGTTCGTCCGCTTTCTCGTTGGTAAGCGAGAAGGAGGATGGATCTGTTACTTTATACTGTTATAACTGTTGTTTCAAATTAACGGACATCCGCCTGTCATTGGTTAGGCGGATGGATAGCGAGTATCTATAGGCTTGTTAGTTATTATCTTTTGCTGCAATTGCGTCACCCCAAGTATATGTCCCCATTAGAGGCATAAAGACTTCATGAGTACCCCTAGGGTCTCACACGAGAAATTGTTTGATTCAGATGAACAGGTGTATTCGCAAGATGGATACTGGGTGGAGGAGACAGATGATGTTGGCAACGACCACTCGGTGTAAAGATTCCAGGGATGGGGATCCGTGAGATTTGTGGGCGGGATGTGCTTACTTATGTGGCATCTTATGCCGATTTGCTTCTTATCCGTACTCGGATCTTGTTTCCCGCTTCCGCTTGATACTCTGTTGATTGATGTATGAGGAGCTATCCTACACTATTATTTATATCTAGGATATTTGGATCTTGCCGTATGGCGTTGCAATATTTCTATTTCTTTTAGATGGTATGGCTCTGAGAACTGTTGTAAGGTAGCTTGCATACATACTCACTTGTGTATGTATTTGATCTCTTCGCATGTTGCCTACGCCGCTCGCTCTTGTCCCGGTGTTCGTGGAGGTGGTTAGGGCGGCTGACGGGCCTACACGTGGGTGGCCCTGGGCCTCCGCTGTAAAACCCTTAACCACTTTTGGTTCATCCAGGCTTGAACTTAGAGCGTAGGGTCCGAGGTTGTTACAATGAGCTCATGGTCCACCGTCCTGCCGGGATCCTTGAAGCACTTCTTGAGTTGAGAGATATGGAAAACATCATGGACCTTGAGTTTTTCAGGGAGTTCAAGAGCATAAGCAACTTCTCCTCTTCTTCCACGAACTTTGAAAGGGCCGATGTATCTAGGAGCCAGCTTCCCTTTGATACCAAACCGGTGCGTGCCTCTCATGGGAGTGACACGAAGGTAAATGAGATCGCCCGGGACATACTCCATGTCCGTGTGCTTTCTGTCATAGTTGCTCTTCTGGCGACTTTGAGCAACCTTCAGGTTTTCGAGAATTATGTGAACCTTCTCCTCCGCTTGAGTTACAATGTCGGGGCCAAACAATGTTCTTTCACCTGCGCTCGACCAACCAATCGGAGCTCTGCATTTGCGTCCATAGAGAACCTCAAATGGTGCCATCTTTAGACTCTTATGGAAGCTATTGCTGTAAGAGAATTTAGCATAAGGAAGGCATTCTTCCCACTTCATGCCGAAAGAGATGACGCAAGCACGGAGCATATCTTCCAGAATCTGATTGATCCTTTCCACTTGCCCTTGTGACTGAGGGTGGTAAGTTGTGCTGAAGTTCAACTTTGTTCCCAAAGAATTTTGGAAACTTCCCCAGAACTTGGAAGTGAAGATGCTTCCACGGTCTGAACTGATCTCGAGAGGAACCCCATACAGGGAGACAATTCTGTTGATATAGAGCTCAGCCAACTGAATTGCAGAAATTGTTTCTTTGACAGGAAAGAAGTGAGCCACTTTAGAAAGCCTATCGATGACAACAAATATTGCATTGTTGCCCTTCTGTGACCTTGGAAACCCAGTTATGAAGTCCATCTCTACTTTCTCCCATTTCCATTCCGGAGGCTTCAATGGCTGTAGAAGACCGGAAGGTTTCTGATGGACAGCTTTTACTCTGCGGCAGACATCACACTCCGAGACATACTTGGCACAATATTGTTTCAATCCAGGCCACCAATATTTTGTTTTCAGGTCCATGTACATTTTAGTGCTGCCAGGGTGGATAGAAAGAACAGAATCATGAGCTTCTTTGAGAACTTGCTCTCTCAAACCCGAACATCCGATGCTTAAAGAATAGAGTGCCTTGGTCGTCAAGGTGGAAAGGTTCATACTTCGGAAGTTGAATCTTGGAGATGATGTTTTTAGTGTAAGGATCACCAAGTTGAATGGAGCGAACTTTTTCTTCCAAGAGAGGGGTTGCCAGAAGATTCAGAAGATACCCTTGATCCACAATTTCAAGGTTGAGCTGGCGGAATTCCTCGCACAAGAGAGGCTGTTGTTCTTCCACCATGAGGTTGTTCACATATGCCTTACGACTGAGGGCATCGGCCATCACATTTGCTTTGCCTGGAGTGTAGTTGATTGAAAGATCAAAGTCGTTGATGGTTTCAATCCATCTCCTTTGGCGAAGGTTGAGGTCCGGTTGAGTGAAGATATACTTCAGACTTTTGTGGTCAGAAAAGATCTCACAACGGTTTCCAAGCAAGTGGTGCCTCCATACTTTCAAGGCGAAGACAACCGCTGCAAGTTGCAGATCATGTGTTGGATGTCGTCGGATTGATGACAAGTACGCCATGAGGGGGTCCTCGATGCATGCGGAAGAGAGGTGTGTGAGACGTACGGTGTTCTGGGACAGTGAGCACACAAGTTTACCCAGGTTCGAATCCGCCGGCTTTGTTCGGATCCTACTCCTGCTAGCAATCCAGTAATACGGCAAAGCCGGAATATGGGTCACAAGGTTTCGCCTGTGCGAGTTGAGATTGTAGACTATTGAGGTATGCCCTAAAGGCTTTCCCTAGGATGGCTTATATAGATATCCGGCCTAGGGTTTATAGGAGAGATCTATCCGGCTACGATTAAGAGTTGGTTACAGAGTACATCTTGAACTACAAGTAACAATATGGGCCTAAGTCGGTAAGTCTTCTGGGTCTTCCCATAGCCGGATTGGACTCCGTATTTCTCCCTGACTGGGCCGCCCGTGAAGCAAAGCTCTAACCCGAAGTGGGCCACCACAGTCGATGAGGAACCGTGAGGATACCGGAAAGTATATCCCCAACAGCATCCCCCGGAGGCCTCCAAGGTCCAAAGTCGGTTTTATCATCGCTCAGCTTGATCTTGGCTTGAGAATCTTGAAGGGTTCCTGAAACTTCACAACAAAAAGATACGATCTGGGTCTTAAAAATAAGTCGGACCTATCAGTAGGTTACTCGGATTTTCCAGCTCGTTTTCAAACTAAGCCGGAACTTGGTCTCTAACGCCACCTGACACAAGCATGGTCAAGTCACGTCATCTGACAGGCATTCCGTGGGTCCGCATTCATGGAACCGAGGCGCCGTTTCAATGCGTGCGTGGAGATCGAGGCGATGCAATCATCGCGTGGGTCCTTCCCAGTTCTTTCCACGACGCGTGGCGGTTGCACTGTAGCATTTGCACGAATCTTGGCGTAGGTAGGTGGATATAAGGGGTTTAGATTTCTTCTTCTCCTTTCCACCAGTCCTTTGCCGTTTCCTTCCTTCCCAATCCTCCTGCGCGCATAGAGCCTCCTCGTCCTTCCCCCACAGAAACTCCCAGCGCCACCCCTTTAAGGTCACTTTCTCACCAGAGAAAAATGGCTTCATCATCTTCTTCCTCTGGCTTGGCGGCAGCGGCGGCAGCGGCGAAGGCAGAGGCTGCAGCGGAGAAGGAGAGCTTCCAGGGAATCTGGATCCCCTACGCCCTCAATGAGGGGGGCCTCAAGAACATGGAGAAGGAGGGGCTTCTCGTCACCGGCGACTAGCGGAGCGGCTCTGGCGAAACCATCCCTAACCCACACGAGGGTGAGCGAGTCCACTTCGGCACTCATCTGGACCGAGGTCTGTCTTTTCCTCCCTCAGGGTTCTTCTCCGAGGTGATAGATCACTATGGAGTCCAACTCCACAATCTTCCTCCCAATTCTCTTCTAGAAATGAGCGCATATGTTGCGCTTTGCGAGGGCTTTCTCGGCATTAGGCCGAGTTTGCTTCTCTTCCGGTTTTACTTTCATGTCCGGAGGAATTCCATCACTGCCGGTGTTCCTTACATCACCGGCACCATTAGTTTTTCTCTTAGACGAGACCGGGCATATCCCAAAATTTCTGCCAGTGACTCGGTCAAACAATGGCCAGCCACTTTTTCTACCATAGGGATATTCCGGCTCCTGGCAAATCTACTGCTTTGCCGGTTTTTGTTGACGGAGCCGCCACGGCCCAGCCTTCCTGGGAAGAGGCTGCTTCGGCTCTCACAGATGATCGGATCCTCGCTAAGAGGCATATCGAATATCTGATCAAGCACAATGGTCTGAAGGGATCCGACTTGGTCTAGTGTTGGGTCTCATGTCGGATCCAGCCACTTCAGTACCATGGGGATAGACTGATGCACTCCATCACGTCTTCTCCAACCGATTCCCTCCGTGTCAGCCCTAAGACCTACACCACTCCAGGCTACATAAGCCAAATCAAGTGGCTGATCAAGGAGCGGATCGAAAGGCGGATTCCGAAGGTTTCTCTGGACATGCACATGGTGGAAATCCCCGTGGTGCCGGTAAGCTTTCATCATCACATCTTTTATGTGTTTCTATCTTCGAGTTATATTGCAATACTGATATGTTTTCTTGTTTTCAGCTTGCTGACATCCCCGAGTTGGAACTTGCTCCGCTCGAAGGATACCCTCCGGAGTTCTCTCAGGAGGTGGAAGTAGTTCCACTGCCGGATCTTACGCTCAAGAAGCGCAAAGCTCCGACAGTAGCGGTTGGCACAAAGGAGGTTCCTGTCGTGAAGAGGTATACTTTCAGTCACAACTTTTCCGTCTTTGTATTGTATTCAAACTTCTTTCTAAGATGTAACATTTCTGACTTTTGTTACCTTCTCAGAGCAAAATCGACCATCAAGGGCAAGGGGAAAGGGATTTCTTCGGAGCCCTTACGCCAGACGAATCTTACCATAGCCTCGCCTACCGTGGCTCCTCCGACTCCGGCCCCTCAACCTTCTGCAACTCCGGTTATCTTGTCGGATGCTGCAGAAGATCTGGCTCATCAAACGGAGCCTGCGATCCTTGGGTCGCAAACTGACATCACTGTAGGTGTGTCAGGTCAAGATAAGGGTGAACCCTCTTTGGGTAATGATCCCTCGGCTGAAGTCTTCGCCGAAAACCTCCTCAACAATCCGGGTCTTGCCAAGTTTGGCCTGACCCAGAAATCTACAGAGGAGATCCAGCGGCTGGCCAGGCAAGTCCTGGACAAAAGCCATTTATCCCCCGAGGAGGAAGCGCAAGAAGCAGAGGACTTCAAGTTCTCTGACCTTCTCACTCAAGTCCACCTTCGCGACGAGAGGATTAGGACTGGAGAGCTTCCAACAGCCCCAGTGATCCCTCTTACTCTTGTTGAGAAGGTGGCCGCTGAAGTGAACGCGGGTTTAGATAAGCTCACCCGCGAGCAATATGTAAGTCGGAATTCCAACTTCTGTTTTTTCCATTATGTTATATCATATCCTCTAGCCCCCAAGCATGAAGTAGGATATAGAATCCAAGTTTATGCTTCATTAGGATGCCAAAGAACGAATTAGTGTAGCCCCCAAGGCTCGTGCTAATATTTAGCAAAAATATTAGCCCGAGTCTTAAGTAGCTTTCTGACTTTGGGTATTCTGACTTACAGAAAGTATGTTCCTATAACCAGGAATTATTGACCAATGTCTGTGATAAGCGAAGAGAGATCAAAGCTCTCCGGCTTAAAAATGCTGAGCTCAAAGTAGCCAAGGATGAAGCCAAAGGTAAACATTCCGAGATTCAAACCTTGTCTTTGCTTTTTTTCAATGTTGAATTTTTTGGAACTTGTTGTCTGTTTTTGACTTACAGCGCTGGTGAAACAATCCATCGCTATGATTGAAGAGGCCGAGAACCTCAAGACCCTGGTGGTGGAGAACAAGGGACTTCGCCAAGAGATGGATAAGCTTAAGGCAGATCATGAAAAGAGCATAGCTCAAGTCCTTGAATCCTCCTCCATGGCCACTGATGAGCGTGATCGCAAGATTGCTGCTCAGGATAAAATAATCTCGGACCTCAAGGATGAGCTTGGCAGAGAGAAGGACATATCCCAGGCGCTCCGGGCTGAACTCCAGAGTCTCCGGGAGGAGAAGACCAAGATTGTTGACGTCATTTTTGGTACATTCCACCTCTCTGACTTATCTTTTCTTCGACTTTTATCAATGTCGGTTTTTCTTGACTTGTTTTGTGTATAGGTCCTCTGAAGTTGACGGACTCTTCCTCGTTTGAGCCCCGCACTCACCGGCTTACCCAAGTCGGTGATCTTTTTCATGACTACCGCCAGTCCCTTGAGGACATTGGCGAGTCTCTCAGGATTCCGGACATGCCAAGCATGTCGGATTTTGAGGTGCGGGACATGGCCAAGGAGATGCCGCAACTTGTTCGGGACTGGAACATGTCCTACGCGCGGACTGCTACGCAGAACACCCTCTCCATGGTCATGAGCCACCATGGAAACATGGAAATATGGCAAGTGACTAAAGGGTACTGTAAGGTAGACGAAGACGGCCAGGAGCAGGACCTTCAAGCCATCATGCACTCCTGCGCCAGATACGGGTGCCATGTAGCTAATCTGACCAGCTACGAGATCCCCTTCTTCACCCGCGTGGATACTCCGCCTCCTCCTGCAGAAGAAGCCGAAGAAGTTTCCGACGATGAACGCACCAACTCGGATGCGGACATCTCGGAACGATATCAAGGAGGAGTGACCAGCAAGCCGGCAGATCCTTCATCTTCTCCTGCATCATAGACTAGAAATTTATGTATTATTCTGGAAAAACTGATGTGATTGTAAATATTAAGTACTATTTATCTTTGCAAGTGCTAAGCTTTTGATCTATTCAGCACTTTTGACTTTTGAAATTTTTGCGTGCCTGAAATGTTTACACAAGCACTTATATTTTTTCGTCTCTACTTATCGTTTATCTGGCTTTCCGCCTCGTCCCTTTCGTGAGCCGGCTAAACCTTCAGCCGGAAACTTTGCCGAGCAACGGAGCTCAATTGCTAAACCAGTTTAAACTCGGAAATAAAGCCGGCTTCTAGTACCAAAAATTCACTACTCGGAAAATGCCCGCATCCAACAATCAGACAAATAACCAAAGTAAAGACTAGAAATTTTAGAGTTATACCCGAAGGTAGCAGTTTTTTAGAATCATAAATCTAGACCAGAATGAACATGAGCATAAAGTACTTTCAAGAATTCTAGGATTTTCGACTATGACATGATCATTCGGAAATAAGATGGTCTAAGAACTTCTCAGAAAAAACTTGAGGCAACCAAAACTTTTATTTCTCACAGAACATGTGCATATGTATGATTACAAAGAAGGATAAACTAAGAATAAAAGGGACGTAGCTGAGCAATATTCCACGGTCTGTCTAACACATCCGGATTTGTACTGCCTCCAGCTCTCTTTCTCTTCTTAGTAGCAGGTCTTTCTTTGACTGGCCTCATGTCAGTTAAGTAGTACGATCCATTGTGCAATACTCGACTAACTAAAAAGGGCCCTTCCCATACTGGGGAAAGTTTGTGCTTTCTTTGTTGCACAAGCCGGAGAACCAAATCACCTTTATTGAAAGATCTATTTCGGACTCTCTGGCTATGATACTTGCGTAACTTCTGCTGGTAGGTTGTAGATCTCATTTCAGCAACGACGCGAACTTCTTCGACTAAGTCGAGATCATTTTGTTGAGAAATCTCGGCATCCTCTTCGATATATGCGGCCACTCTAGGAGAAGTATGAATTAAATCACTAGGAAGAACTGCTTCTGTGCCATAGACCAAGAAGAAAGGTGTGTATCCTGTTGACCTGTTCAGAGTTGTTCGTAAACTCCAAATTACAGAGGGTAATTCCTCTGCCCAAGCCCCCGCAGCACGTCGTAGTGGTGGTTCGAGTCTTGGTTTCAAGCCTTGTAGAATTAAACCATTTGCTCTTTCGACTTGTCCGTTAGCCTGTGGATGTGCGACTGACGCAATGTCAAGCCGGATATTTTTCTCATCACAGAATTTGGCCAGTTCTCCCATAGAAAAGTTACTCCTGTTGTCCGTGATAATGCTATGCGGATAACCATACCGGATTATAACATCCTCGACAAATCTTTTGGCTGTTGCTCCATCACAATTAGTGACAGGTTTAGCCTTGATCCATTTGGTGAATTTATCCACCATCACTAAGAGGTGAGTAAATCCACTTGGAGCTTGTTTAAAAGGTCCTACCATATCAAGCCCCCAGACCGCAAAAGGCCATGTTATAGGTATTGTTCGCAGCTGATCAGCCGGAACATGAGCTTGCTTGGCGTACTTTTGGCAGCCTTTGCATGTCTTGACTAATCGTTCGGCATCTGCCTGAGCTGTAAGACAGAAAAATCCATGTCGAAAATCTTTTGCCACTAAAGATTTGGCTGCAGCGTGGTGACCACACTCGCCTTCATGGATTTCCCTTAAGATTTCCACTCCTTCTTCCGGAGATACATAGCACTAAAAACCCCTAGAAACAGTCTGTTTATGGAGCTCACCCTTAACAATAGTATATGCTTTTGCTCGTCGGATAATCTGCCGGCTCAGCACCTCTTCTTCGGGTAATTTGCCATCTACCAAATAATCGAGGTGGGGTTGAGTCCAGCTGGGAATTACAGCCAGAACTGCTATTAAAGGTGAGTCGGATTTGGTCGGATATTCCTCATCTACTCCCTTTATCGAGGGAACTTTGAGGTGCTCTAAAAATGCGCCATCCGGGACCTCTTTCCGTGCAGAGCCTATTCGATATAGTGCATCTTCTTCCTTATTTTCTGCTCGAGGGATGTGTTGAACTTCAAACCCTTCGAACGATTTAGATAGATCATCCACGACAGCTTTATATGCTGCCATGTGCTTATTTGTATTACAGATATCCGAGACTTGCTGAGCAACAAGATCCGAATCTTCATAACACATCAAACGTCGGATGCCAATATCCTTGGCAATCCGGATTCCATGCAGCGGTGCTTCATACTCGGCAATATTGTTTGTCGCTGTGAAGTGGATCTGCAACACGTATAATAGTTTATCTCATTGGGGTGATTTGAGCACCACGCCAGCCCCCGAGCCCCCTCGAGCCTTAGACCCATCGAAAAAGAGGGTCCAGTATTCCGACTCAGGGAGGACTGTGTTCTCCTTCGTCTCTGTCCAATGAGCGACAAAGTCGGCAAGGATCTGGGATTTGATTGATGTCCGAGGTTTATACTCAATATCGAAAGCTGAGAGCTCTATGCCCCATTTGGCGACACGTCCTGTGGCGTCGTTGTTGTTGATTATGTCTCTCATGGGAGCTTTGCTCACCACGGTAATTGGATGCTCCTGAAAATAGTGTCATAACTTACGAGATTCTAGGAAAATACCGTAATCCAACTTTTGTAGTGCGGATATCGCTGTTTTGATTTTGTCAAGACCTCGCTGACAAAGTAAGTCGGACGCTGCACCAAGTGTTCCTGATTTTCCTCTAGTCTCTCCACCACCATGACGATACTAACGGCATTATTTGTCGCAGCAATATAAAGCAACATCGGTTCCTGAGGTTCCGGCGCTGCGAGGATAGGAGCAGATGAGAGTACTTTCTTCAGGTCTTGCAGTGCAGCTTCAGCTTTGTCAGTCCAGACAAAATCCTTGGTCTTCTTCAGGAGTTTGTATAATGGTGTGGCTCTTTCACCAAGCCGACTTACAAATCAACTGACCGCAGCAATGCAACCAGTTAGTCTTTGTACGTCCTTCAGGCGAGTTGGCCTGGAAATATTGAGTATAGCCTTGATTTTGTCGCGGTTCACCTCTATGCCTCTTTGAGACACGATGAAGCCTAACAATTTTCCGGCTGGTATTCCAAAGAAACATTTCTTCGGGTTAAGCATGATGTTGTATTTTCATAGATTGGCGAATGTTTCCTCCAAGTCAGAAATGAGTGTTTCCTTCTTTTTGGACATCACCGCGATATCATCCACGTATGCATGTACATTGCGTCCGAGTTGGTCGTGGAGGCAACGCTGCATCATGTGCTGGTACGTAGCTCCTGCGTTCTTCAGCCCAAAGGGCATCATAACAAAACAGAAGGTTCTGAAGGGGGTTATGAATGAAGTTTTGACTTTATCAGATTCCTTCATCTAGATTTGGTGATAACCGGAATATGCGTCGAGAAAACAGAGGTGTTCCGAGCCTGCCGTAGAATCGATAACTTGATCAATTCTAGGCAGAGCAAACGGATCTTTTGGACAAGCCTTGTTCAAGGCAGTATAATCAACACAAAACCTTAAATCAGTGGTGTCCTTTTTAGGGACCATTACAGGATTGGCCGACCACTCAGTGTGGATGACCTCTTCTATGAATCTGGCTAACTCGAGCCGTGCTAGTTCCTTAGCTATTGCCTTACGCTTTTCATCGCCAAACCGTCGTAAGGACTGTTTGACGGGTTTAGCGTTCGGGTTTACATTTAGAGAGTGCTCGACAAGTTCCCTAGGTACTCCAGTCATGTCAGATGGCTGCCATGCGAAGATATGTTGATTTGCTTGGAGGAACTTGACGAGCGCGCTTTCCTATGCGCTATCTAGGCCTACGCCTATCTGGGTCACCTTGGAGGGGTCATCATACTTCAATGGCGCTTTCTTCGTCTCTTCTGATGCCTTGAAATCCGGATTTGGCTTGGTAACCTCCTTCTTCGTTGCGGGCATCTCGGACGGATCTATGCTCTTCTTGATCTCCGGTACTCACGGGCGTGCAAAGACGGCTTCGGCAAAGGCGGCATTTCCATCCTCGCACTCTCACGCTTTCTTCGGGTCTCCCGTGATGGTGATCACGCCGTTGGGACCTAGAATTTTCATCATATTGTAAATGTAACACGGACGAGCCATAAAAGCCCAGTAAGCCGGACATCCGAATATAGCGTGGTATGCGCTCTTGAACGGGACCACTTCGAAGGAAAGTGCCTCCGTCCGATAATTCTTTGAAGTTCCAAAGGTAACATCCAAAGTGATCTCTCCCAGGGAATTAGCTTGTCTTCCTGGGACAACTCCGTGAAAAATCACAGAGCTATAGTTCAGCTGGGTCTCCGAGATCTTCATCCGGCGTAGCGTTTCGACATAGAGAATATTGATGCTGCTACCACCGTCCATTAGGGTCTTGGAGAAACCATATCCGTCAATAAGTGGGTTGACGATTAAGGCGTATTTTCCTCGCCTGTGTAACTTAGGCGGATGATCATCACGGACAAACGTGATTGCCACTTCCGACTAGTCCAGATACTGGGGGACAGCCGGAATTGTTGCATTGAGCTCATGTAGAACTGCTTTCTTGACCTTTGCTGGTTGAGATCCGAGGAAGGTGACATAAGTGTCCTTCTTGGTGGGAAAAGTCTTCTTCCCTTCCGACTTGGGATTTGAAGCATCAGCTTCCTCCATGTCAGAATCTTCCTTGGTCTCTTTGTCTTTTTCGGGATTTTTCTTTCCCTTCTTCCGCTTAGCTTTGTAGCCTGCGGTATCATCTCTCTTGATGTCGTCATTAAAACGGCATTCAGCGTTGGTGTGGGACGAGTCCCCATTGGCATCTAAGTGATGCACACATGGGTTATTGGCAATGTCGGCCCAAGAGTAGGTTTTGCCTGGTTGTTGTTCTCCTCTACCTTGAACCCTTGATGTCCCATGGCCATGCCCGCAGCCTCCGCCACGTCCTCCTTGTTCTCTAGACCCGGAAACAGTAGTGACTACCGCTGTTTCCACATTGGGTTTTTCTTCCGAGGTATTTTTGCGCTTCTGAGCTTGTTGCTTTGGTTGTTTTGCCGACTGAGGCACTACTAGGGCATTGAGTAGTCCTTCTGCATCGTCATCAGCATCTTCATACTTGCTCGCTGTTTCTATCATCTCTACCAAATCAGTAACCTTGTCACACTTCAAGCGATGGCGCAGTAAACCAATAGGGAGACCTACGATGAAAGCTTCAATCGTAGTTTGATCATTTACTCCTTCGCAGGAGTTCTTGGTGTCGATCCATCATCCGAGGTAATCCCGGCAAGTTTCTCCGGCTTTCTGGGTGCAACGCTGTAGGTCTCCAACTGTACAGGGCCTCCGATATGTGCCTTCGAAATTCTGAAAGAATGCGCTTTGTAAATCATACCAGTTATGGATGGTGTTTGCCGGAAGTTCATTGAGCCATGATCGTGCCGTCTTCCGCAACATAAGTGGGAGATATCGGGTTGCGACCAGGCTGTTTTCGCCTTTGGCAATGCAGAAAGCTTGGAAGAAGTCCTGTAACCGGGTGTCTGGCCGAGCAATGCTGTCGTAGGCTTGGATATGTTTTGAGATAGCAAATCCTTCCGGGAATTTTGTAGCTCTGATGCGTGGACCGAAGCACTTTGGGCCCACGTACATGTCATCGTTTCGTAGCGCCGAGCCTCTATGTTGGAGTTGATCATGCTCCTTGCGTCGTTCGGGGATAGAGATCGTCCCGAATGCCGGCTGTGGCTACGGTGCCGTGGAGCCGAACTTCGGCTTCTGCCACCACCTCCTCCGCCATGTCGTCCTCCTTGGGAACCGTTGTGATGACTGTGTGGTGGAGAGGGTGGAGCAACTTGACTAGGACGAGCCCCCTGCCGGCTTGTACCGGCATGGTTTTCATCATTTCTTCGTCCGTCGTTCCCACCATGGTGAGGCTCAGCCGGACGGTTCTCATGTCTAGGAGGTGGCATTCTCTGACGATCCTCCTCCCGACGTTTCTCTTTATCTTCTCCCCTTCGATCCTTAGATTCTTGTTGGGGAGGGTTCGTCGGATTCAGGGCAGCGATGGCGTCTTTCTCGGCCGCTGGGGCGACGTTGCTCCAGTTACGCGAAGTTTTGTGATGCTGTCCTGAAGATCCGGTTCTTGAATAGTTGTCTTCCCTGCGTTCGGGGTCATGATACTGGGCCCGAACGTAATGGGATCTTACGCCAGCCCATGCCGGATCTGTGCGACATTGGTCAGAATCCGAGACCAGTTTTTGACTTCCGGACAGGGTGACCTTTTGCTGCTCCAGTCCCTTGTTGAGTAGCTTGATACCCAAATGGATCTCCTGTGGTCCTGGATTAGCCGATAGAATTTCTCGGGCTGCCATAGTATTTTGTACCGGTGTTAGGTATACCCAATCTCTGTTGCTATCTTTCTGTGGCTTCCCCATCTCATCTCCAAAAAGGACGGCACGGACACGTGGGAATTGGTTGTCATCTATGTGACGCTTCCGTGTCTTCTGATGGATACGAGACATGTACTCCTTGTTCGACATGCGTTTCTTCTCCACCTCGATATTTTTGGCTTCATCGAGGAGTTGTTGACGACGCGCTTCTAGGGCTTGCGCCCTTTCGTCTAGCTCATCTGCAGTAAGTTCTGCAGTTGTAGGGATAGGTGTGGTTAATGCGGCATCGATGAGTTTACGCGCACCTTCAGTGATCACATGTCCATCCACCGATGCTTCTTTTTTCAGCTCGTCTGGGATAAGTGCTCCATCCGAGTCTTCCTCGTATTCCTCGGCAATCACCTCCTCTGTCAGAGGGTCTTTTGTCGAGGTCTTGTTTTTCTTGTTCTTCTTCTTTGCCTTCTTGGCAGCGCCGGTAGCAAAGACGGCTTTGGGTCCGTTTCCCGGAGTCAAGCTCTGATCGGTACTTTCATACATCTGGACTTCGGGATTATCTCCGACGTCAATGTCATCCTGCGCTTTGGGAGAGTGTTCCCCGGATCCTTCATCCATGGCTTCTCCATCTTCTGCGGCTTTGGAGTTGTACTCCTCTTCATATTCCACGGAGAACTTTCAGAAATCTGCCGACGTCATCGAGTCATCCGAGGATGCGGGTACGTCGGCGTTTGTTCCAATTGCCTCCAGCACCGTGTCGGTGTTTTCTCCAGCATCGGCAGAGCCGGATCCGGATCCCACGTATCCGACGAAGTGCAACGCGTGCTTCCTGAGGTACCTACGGCTTTCGCGATCAGCCATATCGAAACTTTTGATGGTCTCGAGGATTGCATCTACGCTTTCGCCTTGCAGTATCATACGTCGTAGTGTGTACCTTAGGAAAGGCCTGTCTGTTCCGGCATCATCAGAGCCAGAATCGGTGTCGCTGATATGCTCCTCCTGGATTTTGATTTCCACGGGTGAGTCGATCTGGGATCTGCCTCCTCTTGGGAGATCCACTCCAGATTCGACTTGGTCCGCTAGGTCTTCCTCAGGCTCGGGTTTCTCCACTATCTCTGCAACTGGTGCGGGCTGGGTGGGATTAGGGTTTTCTGAGATCCGGAACTCTGCCGCCTCCACGGACAAAGGGGACCCAGGAAATTCTTCTGCCTCTATCATCACCGATGGGGTGGGTTGGGCAGGTTCACCGAAACCGATGTAAACATTGATCTCACCAAAAGACATAATTGTGTAGGCAGTCACGGCCTCCCTTGCCGAAATCCAAGTCTCATCGAGAACGATGAGAGGGACGTCGTTGGCGTAGAGGATGCAACCAACAGCGATAGTTTCGTCGATTCCGATTCTTGCAGATTCCGCTCGGAACGCAGATCCGAAGCTCACTTGCCCCACGGTGGGCGCCAACTGTCGTCGGATTGATGACAAGTACGCCATCAGGGGGTCCTCGAGGCATGCGGAAGAGAGGGGTGTGAGACGTATGGTGTTCCGAGACGGTGAGCATACAAGTTTACCCAGGTTCGAATCCGCCGGCTTTGGACGGATCCTACTCCTGCTAGCAATCCAGTAATACGGCAGAGCCGGAATATGGGTTACAAGGTTTCGCCTGTGTGAGTTGAGATTATAGACTATTGAGGTATGCCCTAAAGGCTTTCCCTAGGACGGCTTATATAGATATCCGGCCTAGGGTTTACAGGAGAGATCTATCCGGCTACGATTAAGAGTCGGTTACAGAGTACATCTTGAACTACAAGTAACAATATGGGCCTAAGTCGGTAAGTCTTCTGGGCCTTCCCGTATCCAGATTGGACTTCGTCTTTCTCCCTGACTGGGCCGCCCGTGAAGCAAACCTCTAACCCAAAGTGGGCCACCCTGGTCAGTGAGGAACTGTGAGGATACCCAGAAAGTATATCCCCAACATTGGATAGTTGAGCTCATGAGTTTTCAACTGACGGGAATCATAAGCAACGACTTGCTTTTCTTGCATGAGGACCGCACCCAATCCTTGCAAGGAGGCGTCACAGAATATCTGAAAAGGATTTGATGTATCTAGAGGAATCAAGACTGGTGTGGAAGTGAGCTTCTCTTTGAGTGTCTCAAAGCTAGCTTGACATGTAGGAGACCAAAGGTATTTCTTGCCTTTCTTGAGGAGATCGGTAAGAGGCTTCGCAATCTTCGAGAAATTCTGAACGAAGCGACGACAATAACTAGCCAAACCAAGGAAACTCTGGACTTCTTTGACATTTTTGGGTAGAAGCCACTCAATAATTGTCTGAACAGTTTCTGGGTTGACGGCAATGCCCTTGGCAGAGATGACGTGACCAAGATAGGTGACTTCGGGAAGCAAAAATTCACACTTGGAGAACTTTGCATACAGGCGGTTCTCACGAAGCTTGTTTAGGACACACCGAAGGTATTCTTCATGTTCTTCCTTTGACTTAGAATGGACTAGAATGTCATCCAGATAGAGCACGACGAACTTATCAAGATACTCCATGAAAACCGAGTTCATAAGCCTCGAGAAGGTGGCAGGTGCGTTAGTGAGACCGAAGGACATGATCGTGTACTCATACAGGCCATAGCAGATGGTGAAAGCTGTTTTGGGAACATCTTCCTTGCGAATCTTGATTAGATGATAACCACTTCTCAAGTGAAGGTTAGAGAATACCATAGCTCCTGCAAGTTGATCGAAGAGGTCATTGATCCGCGGAAGGGGATATTTATTCTTGATGGTTTTAGCATTGAGAGCCCGATAGTCAACAAAAAGTCAATCAGTCTGGTCTCGCTTCTTCACAAAGATTGTTGGGCTGCCCCAAGAGGAAGTGCTATGCTGAATGAAACCCAACTTCTCTTGTTCATCAAGCTGAAGTTTGAGTTCAGCCAACTCAGCAGGACCCATTTTATAAGGCCGCTTGGAGATAGGAGCGGTTCTAGGTTCAAGCTCAATCACAAACTCGACCTCTCGGTCAGGAGGCATACCTGGTAACTCTTCGGGAAAAACATCTGGCAACTCACAGACCACCGGAACACTCTGAATAGCATCCATAGCATCATTATTCAGAGCCGCCAAAGAGAAAAGCTGAACTGCAGGAGTCAGACTTGGAGAATAGACTATATGGCCTTCAGGAATTTTCAGAGAAACCGAGCGTTCAGCACAATCAATCACAGCTGCATTTGCTGTTAACCAATCCATTCCCAAGATAACATCAATGTCAGAATTGCCCAGAATAATTAAGGAAGCCAGAAACAAAGAGCCACCAATCTCAATTTGATTGCCATGGCTGATCTTGGAAGATGCCATAGTTGCTCCGGGCGAAAGAACCATTAAACGTTTAGGGAGAGCATCCATAGGTAACCCATTCTCATCAGCAAAACTTGTAGAGACAAAAGAATGCGATGCACCAGAATCAAATAGAACTCGTGCAGGGACTGAGTTAACAGGAAGCATACCCATCACAACTTGAGGTGCATGCTCGGCTTGCACGACGTTGACACAGTTGGCACGAGCAACAGTGGACCCGGGCTTGGTGTTGATGTTGAGAGCCCGCGGTGGAGGTGCACGAACCATAGAAGAACTTGCTGCAGGTCTTGGAGGTGGAGGAGGAAGAGCTTTGTTGTTCATGGGACAACTCCAGTGTTGATGCCCAGTGTTCCCACAAGTGTAACAAGCACTGTGGGCGTGGAGCAAGCGAGGGGACTCCGCCAGCGCCTGGGGTAGTTGTGGTTGTAGCCCCTAGGAGCCGCGGTGAAGGAGTTTGGTGGCCTTGCCGCGTTGCTTGAAGGTCTTGGTGGAGCCAGGAGCGGCGGTGCGGTATTAGGAACCCACACTCGGCGCTTAGAAGGAGCTATCATAGCTGAAGAGCTTGCTGCATCACGGCTATGTTTCTTGGACTCCTCGAACACTTGCCTACTGGCTTCTTCCTGTAGTGCTGTATGTTGGAGTTCCAGAAAAGATCCCGGTCTTGCATGAGTGATTGCATATTTGATAGATGCATTGAGCCCTTGCCTGAACCTCTTTTGTTTCTTCTTGTCATCAGAGATCTCATCGCCACCATACCGAGAAAGATTCATGAAGTTTCTGATATAGGTGTTGACATTGTCATTGCCCTGCTTGAGGTTGAGAAACACTTCCTTCAGAAGGCTGAAAACCAGAGTGGTTTGCCTTCAGGTAATTCTCCCACCATAGAGCTGTGTCTCCTTTCAGAAGGTGTGTGGCGCATTTTACCCATTCTTGTTCAGGAACATCAGCAGTCATCAGCAACCTTGACATCTCATGAAGCCAATCATCAGCATCCAGTGGCTGATCAGACACCTCAAAGTGGCACGGGTTAAACTTCAGAAAGCCCTTGATGTCTCCTCGCTTGGGAGGTGGAGGTAGCGGAACAAACTCATTCCTCCTGACACTTTCTTCAAAGCGTTGCTGGTTCTGTTGCATTGTTCCCAAGGCATTTGCAATACTTGCCAATGCAGCCCCCATTTCAGGTGGTATGTCCTCCTCAGTGCGGCGTGGTGGTGCCATCCTGGGATTGATATAAAACTCAAGTCAGTACCATAATGGAGAATAATAATAATCCAAAATAGTACCAAAATGGAATTAACCAAGATTAAGGATACAAATTACTAAGATGATATTAAAATATCAACAAAGTTCAAAGCACCTAGAAGATAGTAAGCATATCGCACACAACTGAACAAGGAGTGTGGTACACAAAGCTATCAAAGAAAAAATTTCTGCAAATTTCGGCATTAAAATACCACTATATGCGCAAAACCACTTAACGAATCAAGATTAGTAACTCTACCAATTCAATATACAAGAGCGAATGACAAAAGTAGTGGTATGGTCGTGACTCCATCCCGCACTCAAATCATTACTCCGCACATGAATAAGTAAAACACACATCCCAACTCTCTTCCTTCTTAAGATGAACCTAAAGATTAGCAACTATGGAAAACAAACACCCCAAACAAGATAGCGTCGGATAACAAAGAGTAAGACAGATCTAGTCGGTTTACAAAAGCCTGTCGGTATGGAATGTACGAACAGTTGATAACCAAGAGGCAGATAGTGATAACAAGTTGGATGCAACAGATAGACAAGGAATTACACACACACACCCTATGGTACTACGGAACCCAAAACACGTGAATCCTAGTTTGAATTTTTAGAAGAGGATTGAAAACGTTACGCTTTCTTACCAGAAAAAGGGTGGGTGGGTAAGAAGAAAAATGGAAGCAGTCCTACTCTCATGTTTTGTTTTTCCCTGGTATACATAGCTACCAAAATATCTGCTAGACTGACAACGACCATTTGGCTGAGACCCTGAAGGGCGGGATGGCTCTGATACCAATTGTAACAACCTCGGACCCTATGCTCTAAGTTCAAGCCTGGATGAACCAAAAGTGGTTAAGGGTTTTACAGCGAAGGCCCAGGGCCACCCACGTGTAGGCCCGTCGGCCGCCCTAACCACTTCCAAGAACATCGCGACAAGAACGAGCGGCGTAGGCAACAGGCGAAGAGATCAAATACATACACAAGTGAGTATGTATGCAAGCTACCTTACAACAGTTCTCAGAGCCATACCATCTAAAAGAAATGGAAATATTGCAACGCCATACGGCAAGATCCAAATATCCTAGATAGAAATAATAGTGTAGGATAGCTCCTCATACATCAATCAATAGAGTATCAAGAAGAAGCGGGAAACAAGATCCGAGTACGGATAAGAAGCAAATCAGCATAAGATGCCACATAAGTAAGCACATCCCGCCCATAGATCTCACGGATCCCCATCCCCGGAATCTCTACACCGAGTGATCGTTGCCAACATCATCTGTCTCCTCCACCCAGTATCCATCTTGCAAATACACCTGTTCATCTGAATCAAACAATTTATCGAGGGAGACCCTAGGGGTACTCAGCAAGTCTTTATGCCTCTAAAGGGGACATATACCTGGGGTGACGCAATTACAGCGAAAGATAATAACTAACAAGTCTATAGATACTCGCTAACCATCCGCCTAACCAATGATAGGCAGATGTCCGTTAATTAGAAACAACAGTTATATCAGTATAAAGTAACAGATCCATCCTCCTTCTCGCTTACCAACGAGAAAGTGGACGAACAACCCATCTGTTGGCAGTTTTATTAACCATTCCATGAGTATTGCACTAATTACTAGTCAGATATTTAGTCAAATTAAAAGCGGTACTTTAGTTATGCTTGTCTATGATCGAGAAACTGTGCTCCAAGTCATCCATAACCGCAGACACGGCTTTCAGAAAGATTTACCCTACAGGGGTGCACAAATAGCAACACACACACGATCGACTTCGGAAAAACCAAATCAAAACCCAACGAGGCTTTCACGACAAACCATTCACATGATTCATAAAATATTTCAGGGGGCCACCCCATTAAGCTACCCACAACGAAGTTGGCCGGCTCCGAGACGGACCCAAGGCTTGCGCCAATGGCTGTAAACGACTGGGAACCCGAAAATGTGACTGGGCTTGTCGATACCGCGAAAACACTCCGCCATTTCTAAAGAGTACAGGTGCTCCATGCACAATCATAATAAAGTGGTAAAACATGGCATAAGTACAAGATAGTAATAAAGCCCCAAACTACTTTGTGGCCCCAAGAAATAAAATGCGAATCAAGCTCAGGAAAAGGGGGATTCATAGAGTCTCCCGTATGTGGAAAGTGCGAATAGTGAAGGAACAGGAATCAAGTACTCGGGGTCCTACAGGACACAAGTGGACATAAAAACCAAATGACAGATGTTGCCCACCGGTGCCTCTTTCATTAGTTATCCCATTACTACTCAGGTTAAGTTGTTTAGGTACCTCATTATCCATCAGACACTCACATACCCTACACATGTTGTTCTACGACTCGCATGGCTCAAACAACTCCTATAGTAATGGATCATGGGATGGAGAAACAAGCTCGGTGGGGTTTAAAAGTAAAGGCTATGCAGTACTTGGGATTCAATTTAATGCAATCGCGACTCAAAGATGCAAGAATAAGATAGAAGCAATAGGTACTATATGTATGCAAGCATGTGGTAGTGCTTGCCTGGCAGCTCAGTTGAAGCGAGAGATGGATCTGGGTAGTACTCCTGGGATTCCTGATATTTCCCCTGCTCGGCGTCTATTCGAAAGAAGAACCAAACAAACAAGGGCCAACATAAATAAAGTGCACAAGCATATAAATAAAATGCGACAAGCAACCAAGCATGCCATGATAAATGATGCACAATTTACATGGCAATAATGTAGCATGGCAAGGGTGAGGTGTGGAGACAAGAATAAATCATTTTATTAATTATTTGGCCAAGTTTTATTACCATAAACAGTTCTGATTATTTAATATTTATATGATGCATGCTTCAGTTCATATCAAGGAATGCATAAATAGAACGGGCTCGTCACGCTGATCGATTTAGACATATTATTTGTCAAATTTAGAGTTATAGAATTAAAGTTATTAACTAATTAAGAAAAGGCATTTTCATTGCAATTAAACAATTTCGAAAATTTAAATTAGTCAAACATTATTTTGAATGGCAGATTTGAAATCCTCACATTTTTTTGATTCAAAAACATATATTATTTGTATTATTTGGAATTGCCAAAATAAAGATGTTAATTTCTGAATATTAAAAACATATTTGCATTTTCTGGATTATTTTTATTATTTGGAAAGATCAGTGAAACTTTTTGTACTCAGGAGAATCTAGCCCGAGACGCTGATGGGTGGGGCCGAGGTGACTTCAGCTGTGACGCCATGAACTGGTCCGGCTTTTCTCATCATGGGAGTTCCAGCATGAGAGGATGACTGGTGGGGCTCAGGCGGCAGGCAGCTGTGGCTATCAAGGAGCGGTTTGAGGATCCGCTAACCACGAGTGTCCTTTTGCAAAACTGCACAGGGGCTGCCAGGTGGGGCCAAAGAGCTGCGGAGGGGCTAGCCGATGAGCGACGCAAACTATGGAGGGGTTTTTTGCAAAAGCGAGATGGCTGCTGTCTAACTGAACCCGACGCGGAAACTAAACTCATTCGACCCGACGGCGGCGACGTTTTCCGGCGGGATTGGCGGCTAAACGGCAGCGTATTTCGCCATGCCGTAAAAAGGAAAACTGTAGAGGGTTGATCGGGCTACGACTTTCGTTCAGAAAGTGCGCGCGGAGGCGGACCACAACGACTAGAAAATGCCGAAAAATGAGAGGGTTTTCAGCGCCGCTGCGCTGTCTCACCGACGGGCGAGACCGTCGCCGTGGATCTGGTCGCTTTCTGATGACAGTGGCCAGCAAACCGTTGGGAATTTTGCGTCGCTGCAAAAACGAAAATTGTAGAGCCAACGTGGGACTACAACTTTGGTGTTTGGAGCTTCGTCAACGGAGGTCTGCAGCGGACGGGGCAAGGAGAAGAACAGAGGGGAAAACACGGGCCGGCGCAGACTGGATTTCGACAGGAAAACGCATGAGCTGGAGCAAACTTGCGAGGATGATTCTGGTCGCTTCGCTGAACCAAAACAAGCATGTAATGGCTCGTTTTAAAGAGGGGAGGACCGTCTACAACTTTTGTTCAGGTTCCAAGTGCAGAAGAGCACCACAGGGAGAGCTAGATCGCGATGAACACAGGCAGCAACAAGATGGCTGGCACGTTTGCGACAGCGAGCGCGCACCGCGGCAAGGTCGGCGGCGATGCAAGGTGATATGGGGAGGGAGATGATGTTAAGGAGATCGGTAGGCTCACCTACGACCCTCAGGTGCAGCTAGTGGCCTCCGGGAAGTGTAGGTCAGCGAGGAGGTAGCGGGGCCGTAGTACTCCTGGTGCTCACAAACACGGCGGCGACGGGGCATCTCCGGCGAGGTCCAGCGAGTTCCGACAGTTTAGGGCGAAGAAGAGGAAGCAGGGGAGGCCGTTGATACACCTGGGCGGCTTCAGAGTGCTGCAGATCGTTGAGATGAAGAAGATGTCCGAGCTAGGGTTGAGGAGGCATGGAGATGGCCATGGCCGTTTTGTGGGTAAGAAGAGGGGAAGGAGAGGAATATGCTTGCTGTTGGTTGCTTTAAGGACAGAGAGGGGGGAGGCACAGGCTCGGCATGGGCGATCGCTAGCCAGGGAGGGTGATCACGTGCAAGGGGAAAGAAGAGAAACAGGAGCCGGCTTGGTTTGCACCGCGGTTTGGCCCCAGCTGCAGCCGCGCGAAGCAAGGAGGGGCTGGCTCGACCGAGAGCACCAGAAGGCTCCATGGTGGATCTCTAGCTAGAAAAGCACAGCTCGGTGCAGCAGGGGGAAGGTACATGGTGACTTGGGTCTTAGTTAGCTTAGGCTTAGGAAAGTAGACAAAGAGAGCTCATGTGGTATGGGTGTAGGTGTGGCTTTGTGGGGCTGGGGTGTAACATGTGTGCACAAGAGAGGTTTTAAACATATATGAGAGACTAGGATTAGAACACATTTTAAGATTAAGCAAGAATTCAAAAGGCATTTAAAACAAGAGAGAAAGCCACATAAGGGTGTGGTTATTTTATGTGACAAGGAGTAGAGGGTTTATATTGCATGTGGCTATAATGTTGCATGCATGAGGAATATTTTGTGAAAACAAGATATCCTCATGTATGTGTGCCAAGGCAAAGATCAAACTAAAAGATGGCAAAACAAGACAAGATATTAGGGGTGACCAAGTACACTTGGCAAAAAGAAGGATTTAGGTATGATCCCATGTGTAGGTGATTAGAAAAAAAAGGGCCCATAGCAAAATTGATGTGGGCTTGATTTAAATACCAAGAATAATGGCAATGCCCACATTCATATCTAGATGGTGGAATAAGAATGATACCCAAAGGAAGTTGTCATGCAAAATAGTAGGTTGGAAGGAATTAAAGAGATATGCCCTCAACTCAATTTAGGCATTAAGCAATCTATCATGAACCAACTACCATATATATCAAGAGGCAAATATAGTTAATAATGCATATGAGATAAGAACCAAATGAAAAAGGGTTTTATATGATGCTCAAATGCAATGTGGCATGATGACATGGGCATGATATAATTATGATGCAACAATTCTATGTAGGAAGTAGCATTTTATTATTAGACCATGTAGCATTACAGATGTTAGACATATGGGATGCTACACCACAGACCCCGCCGCCCTCTCCCATGACGACCAGGACACAGGCGACCGTCCACCGCCACCCCCTGTCTAACCCTCGATCGCAGGCAGGCCATGGACCACCCAGGATTGCCGCGCCCAATTTCTCTACGCCATGCCGACAAAGACGCTTGAGGCCAAGACCGACCAGTAGCGCACTGCGCCATGTAGCAGCACCGGTAAGACCACTACTAGAAAATCGCTGTGTTTTTGTTTTGTGCATCATCATGACCGCATGCTCATGTCATCATGCCACATTGCATTTGAGCATCATCATCATAATGCATGGTTTGCCTAAAACTATTTTGCTAAAAGCCCTATTTTATTTTCTACAGTAATCCTCTCTCTTTTATTCAAAGTCAAATCCCGGGTCTACCTGAATATTTTATTTGTCTAAAAACTAATTACCAAAGCCTTTTACATAATATATAAAAACTTGTATTTATTTTGGGAGGCAGCCAGCCAGGCCCAAAAGCCCAGTCGGTCACCTCCAAAAGCCAAACCCTAAAAACCTAACCCTAATCCCCATCCCACCTACCTCACACCTAGTCCATTCTCGCCACCGCACAAACTCTGCGCGCACACCATGCCTCGACATGGCCACGCCAGTGTGACCTTGAATCGCGAACCGCACGCTACCGCGGTACACGCTCCGCTCGTGCAGAACCCACCCCACATGCACGCTACCACGCGAGTGCGGCCCACTCGCCCGCCGCTTTGACCTGCCCCTCCTCGATCTGATCCCCACCTGACCAAGTCCCCGGCCGTCCCGCAACCGCCGCTGCTAGCGCAGAGCCTGTCGTCCGCCATCTCCACCGCCGCCCTGCGAGCCCAGCGCCGTCAGTCCGCCGCCGCCTCCAGCGAGCACCACCCCTGCCCGATCTCTCCAGCACCCCCTCCGCGGACGCGACCTGGTGCCCCCGTCTCCGCCCCCCTCTCCGCTGCCGCACGCCCGAGACCCTACCTGCAGCACCACTCGACGCCACTGCGTGCACCATCACCTGGGCGCCCTCTCCCTCGTTGTGGCCCTCTCCCGAGCTTCCTCCCTCCGTCGTCGAGACGCCCTCCGCCGGAGCGAGCCCGCAAGTCCGCTAGCACGCCGCCTGCTGCGACCCCTGTAGCGCTCCATCTCCGCAGGTGGTCGGCCCGAGCTCCCTCGTTCGCATGCCACCGCTGCCTCTGTTCACCACAGAGCCGTTCGGCCGCCCTGAAGTGTGGCCTGCCGCCGCCAGCATCTCCACCGAGCTGCACCTTTGAATGATTTTACAAAGAAAGGTGTTCCTTTTGTATGGGGCGTGGCCCAAGATATTGCTTTTGATACATTGAAACGTTTGCTTACTTCTGCACCATTACGTGCATTACCTGATTTTTCGAAGCAATTTGAAGTTGAATGTGATGCTAGTGGTATAGGCATTGGTGGCGTTTTGATGCAAGAGGGTCGCCCTATAGCATATTTTTCTGAGAAACTTACTGGTGCTCGCTTGAATTATCCTATCTATGATAAAGAATTGTATGCACTTGTTAGAGTACTTGAAGTTTGGCAACATTATTTGTGGCCAAAGGAACTTATCATACATTCTGATCATGAAGCATTGAAATATTTGAAAGCTCAATCAAACTTGCATGGAAGATTAGCTAAATGGGTTGAGTTTATTGAGTCTTTTCCTTACATCATTAAATATAAGAAGGGAAAAGAGAATGTTGTTGCTGATGCTCTATCTAGGAAGAACATGCTATTAACCAATCTTGATGTTAAAATTCCTGGATTAGAAGCTATTTGTGCACTTTATGCAACTGACCATGATTTTGCTGAACCATATCGTTTGTGTGCTCTTAGAAACGCATGGGATAAGTATCATATACATGATGGATATTTGTTTCGAGCTAACGAACTATGTATTCCAGAATTGTCATTGCGTTTGTTCTTAGTGCAGGAATCACATGCTGGTGATTTGATGGGTCACTTTGGGCATGAGAAGATGTTGCTCATGCTTGCTGATCATTTTTATTGGCCCATGATGAGGCGTGATGTGTACAGATTTGTGAGCCGATGTATTACATGCCACAAGTCAAAATCTAAGCTGAAGCCTCACGGTTTGTATACACCTCTCTCTACACCTACTACTCCATGGGAAGATATTAGTATGGATTTTGTGCTAGGTCTACTTAAAACTCAGAGAGGTCATGATTCTATATTTGTGGTAGTGGATAGGTTCTCTAAAATGGCTCATTTTATTGCCTGCCACAAAATCAACGATGCGTCGCATGTTGCTAACCTGTTTTTCAGGGACATCATGAGATTACATGGAGTACCAAAGACGATTGTTTCTGACCGTGATGTTAAGTTCATGAGATACTTTTGGAAGACATTATGGGGGAAGCTGGGAACAAAGCTGCTATTCAGTACTACATGTCATCCCCAAACAGATGGTCAGACGGAGGTAGTGAATCGAACATGGTCACAACTGCTAAGGACTATGATAAAGAAGAACATGCAGGAGTGGGAAGAGTGTTTGCCACATGTTGAGTTTGCATACAATAAGGTTGTGCATTCAACTACTCATCTTTGTCCTTTTGAGGTGGTGTATGGCTTCAAGCCATTGACGCCACTTGATATGTTGCCTTTGCCATTACATGAGAGAGTTGATATGGAGGCATCAAAACATGTTGATTATGTGAAGAAAATTCATGAGAAGACTCGACAGGCTATTGAGAAGAAAGGTAAGAATATTGCTGCTGCAAGGAATCAAGTAAGGAAGGAAGTGTTGTTCAAGCCTGGAGACATGGTTTGGGTGCATCTGCGCAAGGATATATTTCCACTACTTCGCAAGTCCAAGTTGAAGCCACGTGGTGCTGGTCCTTACAAGGTGTTAGCCAAAATTAATGATAATGCCTACTCGGTTGATATACCAATTGAGGAGTTTGGTGGAGTTAACAACAACTTCAACATTGCTGATTTGTCACCATATGCTGGAGAAGACCTTGGAGCGTCGAGCTCGACGCCTTTTGAAGGGGGAGATGATGAGGACATCCCTACAGTTACACCTACCCCAATTACTACTGATGATGTTCCAACTATTGCAAAGAAAGATCAATCCAATGAGATAAGGATTGGACCAATTACAAGAGCTCGTGCTAAGCTACTAGAACAACAGGTGAACTTGTTTCTTAATGAACCTGGTGTTTTAGTTAATGAGAATTTTATACTACCTAAGTCTTTGAATTATTGTATGATCAGGTACTTGGGAGAAGAAGGCGTAGCCTGGAGCGAGGAGCTAATGGAACATGGCGTGTTGATCAATGAAGAATGCGCGAGGGAGGAGAGGGAGGAAGCGCAAGGAGCACACAAGCTTGAAGATCAACACTTGGTGGACAATCTCGCGAAGAAATGGCACTTTCTCTCCGCCACGGCAGCCGCCGCAGAAACAGGTCCTTTTACGCCACGGCAGTTTGTTGTGGCGTAGAACGGGCTAAATTCTGCCACGGCACAAACCTGAGCCAAACCCACTTTGGGTCAGTTTGTACCCTTAGTTGGGTGGGATCAACTCGGTTTCCATCCTAGGCCGCCGCCCCCCAGACTCTTAAATAGATGGGGCGCACTATTATCTAGGTTTAGACCACGTTAAAATATTTTGGAGATGTTTCTTTCATAGAACCTCTGGAATTACCCTGTGATCGATTTTATCAACTATAATTGAGTGTGATCTGTTGTTCCACTGGGAATTAGTAGATTGCAAACTACCGTTCGTGGTCGACGGCTACGTGCGCAAGAGCGTGGTGTTGTGAATATCCTACAAGGTTCAAGAGCTATTGCATTGGCATCAGGGTTCGAGCGGGAGAGTTCATAGCTACAGGCTAGTTATCTATCATCCACCATCACCATTGACAAGTGCTTGCTGAGAAGATCGGGCCACCCCATATCAATATGTTTCTTGGTCAACCATGGCTTCGATAAAGGTGCTCTACATGATGGTCGCACAAATGTATACACCTTAAAATAGCTTAACAAGACATGTGTTTTGCAACCGATGACTCCTAGCCAAATAATTGCGGACAATGCAAAGGCTTTAGCGAGGGCAAAAACCACAACACCATCTTGTGAGAAGAGTGGTGAGCGAGAGAACCACCTCATAGCGAGTGAGAGCCACAATCCTAACTCGAGTAGAAAACTAAGAGTGTTCTTATTGCCACCAAAAGTGAGATGAGAGATGTGAGGAATAACCCTTCCATCTGGCACTATGTCCTCGTTTGCAAGGGTCTAGCACATGGAACTAATGACTTGACAAATATTCCTCCCTCTTTGATGGCTATTTTGCAGGAATTCAAGGATGTGTTTCCCAAAGAGCTCTCTCATGGACTTCCTCTTCTTCGCGGAATCGAGCATCACATTGACCTCATACCCGGCGCACCCCTTCCAAACTGCATAGCCTACCGCATGAAACCGGAGGAGATAAAAGAGATTGAGCGTCAAATCAACCAAATCATCTCCACAGGTTTGACCCAAGTAAGCACTAGTCCAACTGCGGTACCCGTGATTCTCGTTCCCAAAACGGATGATACGTTGTAGTTATGCATGGACTATTGGGGTTCTGCGTATGAAAACAATAAATGTTACTCTACTCCCCTGAACCCCTGAAGCTGCCAGGACCTATCTATTAGTGTCTGAACGGAGGGAGGGCTTTTGTGAACTTACCCTTGAAGACCAAAAGCGTTGTCAACGCTCGAGAGCGTGGTTGATGTAGACGAGCGAAGCCGACCTCAAGGTCGTGATGAAGTCCTTGCGCCTTGCTCCAACGACTTGAGTGCCTCAAGTGTGACACCTGTGGCGATTACACACGTCCGGTGCTCGCGATGACTCCGCTTCCCGATCCAAAGCGATTGGAAGTAGAGCTCCCGGATCTGAATCCCGCAGCATGACGGCGCTCCGCGGTGAAGATGTCTCTCGCTCGTGCAGTCCAGACTTGGGACCACGGTCATGAGAGAGAGAGAGGGGGGGAGAGAAAATATTAACTGGAGGTCCTCCCAAAAGTGAGAATACCTTTATTGATTATTGGTGTATTTTATTTGGCCAAATACCTCCACTATATATAGGGGGAGGGGAGGTACTACCTCCCTCAAAGTCCCGGGGTGGGACTAAAGGAGAGGAGGGGGAGGGTTGGCTACCGGCCACCCTAGTGGGCCCCACGCGGGGGGCTAGGCCCAGCCAGCCAGCCCCCTTGCCCCTTCTCCCTCTCTCCTTTCCCCTAATGGGCCCCCTCCCTCCGGAAATTGCCCCATTAAGCCTTTGACCATTTTAATTGATTTTCTCTTTACTAAATAATTATGAATAAATGATTAAATCAACATTTAACATTATTTCACATATTATTCAACCTCCGTGGCTATGGAACACCTTCCACCTCCACTCGGAACATCCTCCGGACTTACCGAAACCCTTCCGGTTTTCTCCCTACTCTTCTTCGGTGATTCCACCGATCCTATAAACACTCTCTAAGCATCATCAAGCCCTCAAGCATGATACCCCATGGTTCGGGAACACTATAGACATGGTCGGGACACTCCGGCACCAATGATCGACAGAGGGACCTGGATGGCCATGTGACCCCTATGCGTTCCACGAAGATCTTTTGTCGTTTGACGTGTCTTATTCCCTTTGTCACTCGATACTTGCATTGCCTAAGATTTGATCAATGACATCACCATGTCGTGTTCAATCTCATTACTGAACAATGCTACTTGACTCGTTCCGACAAGTGATATCCCTGTGATCGAATCACACGCTATGCTGCTATTGGATATAACTTCTCCGAGTGGGCCCTTGAGTATCTTCCCGTCACATGGACGGACAAATCCTTCTCTTGACATATATTGCCTCAAAGGTTTCCTCCGAGTAACTGAACACACCTTTATAACCACTATATTACCAAGTGGTGCTTGATGCTATCAAAGCATTCTCGGGAGACAGTGATTGATATAGCCTCACGGTCTAAGGAATAGTCTACGAGGATCCATTTCTAATCACCGTAACTTGAACTTCGTGACATGATCGGGTCACGATGTTTAGGTTGGGTATTTGTTCATCATCTCATTCTCAAAATGAGATGACCACATTTCCAACTGGCATAAATGCCACATGATCAGGAAACATGATCATCTGTTGACCAATAAACCATTGACTAGAGTTTCACTGGGAACCCCTGGTTGTTTGTATATCACACGTGTATTGATATTTCCACTCAATACAGTTATAGCATGATATAAAACTTAATCATAAACTATATGAAATATGATCATAGTCCTTACTACTATTTGTCTCTAGGGCATATTTCCAACAGTCTCCCACTTGCACTAGAGTACAAATACACTAGCCGCATTTGTTCTCAATCATTGGCACCATATATTCGGTACCCTGAACATGCTTGCTCGTGGAAGAGGTTGAGTCTTGGGTCTGTACTTTACAGTCCCAAATCCTTTGCAACTTACTAATGTCACCTTGATTGACATTAATACTTTATCATCTCATGATAGCATCTGTGTGTATGCATTGTCGCTATGGCAGCAGAAAGAGGCCTGATTCCAGGAGCCTACAGAGACGTTAGATCATCCTCGAGGGATTTCTCATGGGCACTATGCCCTAGGACACATCATTCTACGTTAAAAGCGAACTAGCCCCACCATAAATATATACAACACTTTAGATGGTACCCTTATCTATTATTATAAATGTATTCATCGAAACACTAGAGCACTCTGTGCAACTTTCAATGTTTTGTTCACCTCGCTTCCTACTTGACATTAATTGGTATCTAAAGGAGTTTCCAACATGTTCCCTTATAACATAACCCTTTATGCTTTAAGATATGTCATCCTTTATGGATTTGAAAACATGTCTACAATTCTCTATTAGACACTACAGACAAACTTAGCTCAACATTCTGTGATTCGAACTTAATCAATTTTAAACGTTCCTTATTTGGATCACATATTATGCTAAGTTATCATCATGGTTTACATCCTTTTCGTTCTTTCAACCATTGATGTTAAACTTAATACTATTCTTAATTTGAGTTATTAAGGATCAGTTCCTTAATTAACTTCTATTCTGAAACCCCTTTCAGAATCCCTTAAGGAATAATACATAATATCATAATACACTTATTGTCAACTTCTACATCTTATAAATCATTATTTATAAGTATTTGCGCTTTCATTCTTAGCATACTTAAGAATTACTCCTATAAGCTCCCACTCAGAATATGTTCCTTCATATTTGAATTTGAGACTTATATTGCTCCCACTTAAAAATATGTCAATCACATATTGTTTCATGGAAGACTTTCATAGCTCCCACTCAATTTTATGCAAATTGCACATCCACTCACTATTTTGAACAACTTCAAAATCCTTTTATCAAATATCAACTTGGAGATTTTACTATGAGATACTAGTACTTTACTAGTTTTAAATCCACTAGACATTTAGCACATTTGAATCAAATTCATTTGAATTTGTCCAATACCTGACAAATTGTGCTTTTGTCATTCTCCCCTTTTTCCTCTACGGCTTTGAGGTCATTTGGGAATATTCCAAGTAACCCCTTTACTTATGAGATTCAGCAACGCATTGCTTTCTAATCTCAAGGGAAGTTTGCTTCTAGGATTTCTCATAATTTTAGTTTACCATTATTTCCTTTGTAGTTCGTAGGTATGTCACATTCCAAGAATCATGACAATTGATTCACAAGTGTCTCCATACTAGATATGGATTTACATTTTGAATCCTACTTTATGTAGTGAAAACACTAGTGGAGAAAACACAATGATCAATATCATTGATTTTGTCCTTCTGTGAAGAGAATCGTTTAGGAACGTTGTCCGTTGCGCTTCTCAACCCTCTGATGCAGGGTTTTGAATCCTCGTCGTGTTTTTGACTATCTTCCATTTGCTCCATAATCGAGAAACAACACTAAAAGTGAGCTTTCTCAAGAATGTACCAAAATCCAAGCAATACAAATCTTTCTTTCCTTTTGGTTTCAGCTATGGGTTTCGTATTCAAAGTTTCCAATGAATACGCTACAAGGACTTATTCTCTATTGTTTTGGTTATATGAAATAACCCCCAAAACTTTCACGAATTCAAATGGTTCACTACCTTCTAATTGAGTGCTAATTATTTCTAAGCTAATGGTCTCTACATCTACACTACAACGACTTATTTGGTGCCTTCTATTCAACCCATTTTTGATATCTAATATCACATTGTGATGCTTTGTATTTTGACATTTCAAAACACTTTGAATTTCACAATTACTTTTATGCCATTCTTATAAAGTTGAATTTCATTACTATTGATCAAATCATAGTAATTGGATTCTCTTTTATATTTATACCCATTGTTGATGAAACACTTTGATCAAATCAAATAGTTTCATATTCATGTTTCCTTTGATAAACTACTTTACACATTTAAACAATCACATAATGATAATTATCATTTTTGTTAAACACAATACATCGAATATGTATTTACTTTTAAATTCTTTAAACACTTTGTATTCAAGTAATACACGATGTTCAAGTTATTTTGCCGAACTTAGGCATGATTTATATGTGATAAGAAATCGAATGACTTTCACATATTATCAGCATAACTTTGAATTTAAATAGTGGTTTTTCATTCATCAATGAACATATCATTAAGTTGGGTATTTTAAACAAGGCATTTTTAATGTTTTATAAATGTTCATGCATTATCAATTAGTTTCAAACAACAAGGATAATTCACACATAATCAAACAAGATATGAACATGAATAGAAATCATTCATAAAAGTGGAACAACTGTTTGTTACAAACTCATATGTATAACCGTCTCACGAAGTGTGAGACACACTAAAGAAGTTCACAATCTCTTGATTACAATAATCATCCTAAAACATAAACTAAATGATAAATTTCGAGGGAGATTGTCGTCGGCCGTCATCATCATGCTCGCCATCAACACGCAACGTCACCTCCTCTCCAGCAAGCACCTCTCATGCAGAAGGACCTGTTTTCAGCAAAACAGAACAAGTATCAGATATACTTAACACTGCAAATGTGTTTGCAAGATTATAACATTTATAAAACTGTATATCAAATATATACCTTTGTCATTGATGACATGGGCGACATCTGGTTCAACCAACACATTCCTGAGATGTGTCACAAACCGGTCGAACTCCATTGATTCCGCGTCGCCCCTCATTACGCAAGTCCTGACTTGTGCTTGGTAGCTTGGTGGCAGCGATCGCAACACCACACTGTTTGCAAAAGAGCCCGTCATCTAGTTATCCAGGAAGTATCCAGGCCTCATGTACACATCATGCATGTGCTCCAAGTGGTCGTCCAGTGATGAGTTCTCCTCCATCTTAATGGATAGGAAGTCTCCCATCAGCTCATGCTCCCATATGCGTACTTATTCCACGAAATGTGTCCTAAGCTGTAGCATCACCGAACGAGGGTCGACATCACCCACGAAAGGCCATAGCTCATCCACCATTCCGAAGCGCATGGTAACTGAAATGAAGGAGGCCATCTCACGACAGAGATAGCGGTCTTTCCGCTCCTCTGGGGTCTCTAGGTTAGTGGGCTGATCCAAATCCATCCCGTCGAGTATGTAGTCAACCACGTCGTTCTCGCTAAGGAGAATGTGGAGACGTGCAACCCATATGGAGAAGTTTGATCCATCTAATTTGAGCTTCTCTCCTTCTAACCAATCAATCGTCAACACGAAAGGAGCCATCTACATTTATAATTGCAAAAGGAATTTAGACTAAGTTTATAATTAAATGAGTTAATAATAACTCCACTCAGAAACACCTATCCCCAAAAGGGTTCCTAGTGATAACACGACCCCTATCAGCCACATCTCCCCCAATTGAACATGGCCATCAATGTGGGTTCCAAGGTGTACGCTAAACGTCGGTCACATCATTCATGCGACTCGTGCACGATCTTTCGACCATCCGTGTTCCCAGGCCACACTTCTGTGGCGTGCTAGGCTTGCTAACTCAACCTTAGTGTATTCGCTGTGCAACATGCTTACACCCACTGTATGCGAACGTAGATATGTCTGACACCCATGCCTGTAACCCTGGATCACCTCATACCGAATAACTTTCTTGGTGGTGCACACTAAGGGGGAACACAATCGTTGGTAAGTTTAACAGGGATCATCTTATTAGGCTACCGTCGAGTATCTAATACTAGCACACAATAAGACATACAAACAATAACATTGAATGTAAATGCTATGTCATATCGTCCTTCACGTCGTGATCTCTATCCGCCGTCACCGGGTTCCGGCGCCAGGGTTCCGGCACCGTAGACACCAGGGTACCGGTATCTTTCCGGCGTGGTAGTCTGTCACCTCTGTGACTATCTACTACTACGTAACAAAAGGTAATCACTTTACCTTTGCCACAACCATATCACAAAGCAATGCCCGCTTGCAAAACAAAGTTAGACGCCTCTACTTTATCTTTGCATGTTTTACGTGGCTGAATGGGCTTTCGCACAAGAACCGTTCTTACCTACGAACTTTCAGCACAACGCTGATCAAGCAGTTGTCTCTACTACACCCCTTTCGGGGCCCTCCATTGCAAATGGCATACCAACTAATGCAAGAGAGACAGACACCCCCCTAAGCCACTTTATACGGTACAAGCCGTATGTCAAGTGTGGACCAGTCTCGCGAATGAACGCGTAAAGTCGGTTGGGGGCCTCTTCATCAAGCATTACTGCGGTATACACAAGTACACGTGGGAGGGTAACAACTAAAAGATCAACGCCCACACGCTACATCTCGTGTGTTCTACCTGTACTAGCATTACTACGCATAGATCTAGCTCTGATACCACGGTTGGGGTTCCACGTATGAAAACAATAAATTTTACTCTACGCCCCTGAACCCCTAAAGCTGCCAGGACCTCTCTGTTAGTAATACAGTAACGAGAGGGGATTTTTGCGAACTTACCCTTGAAGACCGAAAAGCGTTGTCAATGCTCAGGAGAGCGTGGTTGATGTAGACGAGCCGAAGCCGACCTCAAGGTCGTGATGAAGTCCTTGCGCTCCTTGGCTCCAACGACTTGAGTGCCTCAAGTGTGACACCTCGCGGGGAGTTACACACGTCCGGTGCTTGACGATGACTCCCGCTTCCATGATCCAGCAGCAGTTGCGGAAGTAGGGCTCCCGGATCTGAATCCCAGCACAGGCGCTCATGGTGAAGATGTCTCGCTCAAGCAAGATGAGACTTGGGACCACGGTCATGAGAGAGAGGGGGAGAGATAAAATATCAACTGGAGGTCCTCCCAAAAGTGAGAAGACCTTTATTGATTATTGGTGTACTTTATTTGGCCAAATACCCCCACTATATATAGGGGGAGGGGAGGTACTACCTCCCTCAAAGTCCCGTGGTGGGACTAAAGGAGAGGAGGGGGGAGGGGTGGTCGACGTCCACCCTAGTGGGCCCCGCGCGGGGGGCTAGGCCCAGCCGGCCAGCCCCCTTGCCCCTTCTCCCTCTCTCCTTTCCCCTAATGGGCCCTCTCCCTCTGGAAATTGGCCCATTAAGCCTTTGACCATTAAATTGATTTTCTCTTTATTAAATAATTATGAATAAATGATTAAATCAACATTTAACATTCATTCACATATTATTCAACCTCCGTGGCTATGGAACACCTTCCACCTCCACTCCGGACATCCTCTGGACTTACCGAAACCCTTCCGGTTTTCTCCCTACTCTTCTTCTGTGATTCCACCGATCCTATAAACACTCTCTAAGCATCATCAAGCCCTTAAGCGTGATACCCCACGATTCAGGAACACTCCAGACATGGTCGGGACACTCCCGCACCAATGATCGATAGAGGGACCTGGATGGCCATGTGACCCCTGTGCGTTCCGCGAACATCTTTCGTCGTTTGAACCGGGACAGTCGTGTCTTATTCCCTTTGTCACTCGATACTTTCATTGCCCGAGATCTGGTTAATGACATCACCATGTCGTGTTCAATATCGTTACTGAACAATGCTACTTGACTCGTTCCGACAAGTGATATCCCTGTGATCGAATCACACGCTGCGCAACTATTGGATATAACTTCTCCGAGTGGGCCCTTGAGTATCTTCCCGTCACATGGACAAAAAATCCCGCTCTTGACATATATTGCCTCAACGGTTTCCTCCGAGTACCTGAACACACATTGATAACCACTTTATTACCAAGTGGCGCTTGATGCTATCAAAGCACTCTCGGGAGACAGTGATTGATGTAGCCTCACGGTCTAAGGAATAGTCTACGAGGATCCATTTCTAATCATCGTAACTTGAACTTCGTGACATGATCGGGTCACGATGTTTAGGTTGGGTATTGGTTTATCATCTCATTCTCAAAATGAGTTGACCACATTTCCAACTGGCATAAATGCCACATGATCAGGAAACATGATCATCTGTTGACCAATGAACCAGTGACTAGAGTTTCACTGGGAACCCCTGGTTGTTTGTATATCACACGTGTATTCATGTTTCCACTCAATACAGTTATAGCATGATATAAAACTTAATCATAAACTATATGAAATATGACAATAGTCCTTACTACTATTTGTCTCTAGGGCATATTTCCAACATGGACTTCCATCCAATCAATGCTATCACCGTGCATTATCTACATCCTATACCTCGTCTCGATGACATGCTTGATGAGTTGTGTGGAGCCACTATTTTCTCGAAAATTGATCTTCGTAGTGGTTACCATCAAATACGTATGGCGGAAGGTGATGAGTGTAAAACCGCCTTCAAGACCAAACTTGGTCTCTATGAATGGTTGGTCATGCCTTTTGGCTTATATAATGCCCTATATATCCACCTTCATGTGCCCTATGAATCATATTTTGCGTTCTCTTATTGGAAAAAGTGTCGTTGTCTATTTCGATGATATACTTGTTTACAGCAAGTCACTTGAGGAACATGTTACACATGTCAAGGAGGTCTTGCAAATCCTTCGACATGAAAATATATATGCTAATCTTCCCAAGTGCACATTTGCTAAAGACAAGGTGATTTTCCTTGGTTTTGTTGTTTCTTCCAATGGCATTGAAGTTGATGTTTCTAAAGTCAAAGTCATTCGAGATGGCCGATCCCCACAAATGTGAGTGAACTTCGAAGTTTTCATGGGTTGGTCGGTTTCTATCGTTGCTTTGTGAAAGATTTTTCTACCATTGGTTGTCCTCTCAACGAGTTAACCAAAAAGAATGACACCTTCGTGTGGGGCAAAGAACAACAAAAAGCCTTTGATGAGCTTAAAAAGAGGCTAACCAAAGCACCTCTTCTCGCATTACCGGATTTCACAAAAACTTTCGAGATAGAGTGTGATGCTAGTGGTATTGGCATTGGAGGAGTCCTTATGCAAAACATACGTCCTATTGCCTACCATAGCGAGAAACTGGATGGCGCACGCCTCAGTTATCCAATTTATGACAAAGAGCTTTTTGCCTTAGTTCGTGTCCTTCAAGGTTGGCAGCACTACCTTTGTCCTATGGAATTTATCATACATTCCAACCATGAGTCGTTAAAATATCTCAAATGCCAAGCCAACTTGAGTAAGATACACGCTAAGTGGGTTCAGTTCATGGAGCCTTTTCCTTACATTGTCAAGTATAAGAAGGGCAAAGATAATGTAGTTGCAGACGCTTTATCTCGCAAGAACACAAGACTTCTTACTCGACTCGAAGTAAATGTGTTGGGTCTTGATGAAATCAAAACTTTGTATGCTTCTGACACGTTCTTTGGACCAATTTTCACAAAGTGCTCCATTGACAAAGGAGTTGATGATTTCTATTTACATAAGGGCTTTCTCTTTAAACAAAATAAGCTTTGCATTCTAAAGTCGTCTCTCCAACTTTTTCTTGTCCAAGAATCTCATGGTGGAGGCCTGATGATTCACTTTGGACGTGACAAGATGTTGGACATGCTCACCACTCATTACTATTGGCCAAAGATGAAGAGAGTCGTGGAGCGCTACGTTCAACGATGCAAAACATGTGTTCAACCTAAGTCTAAGTCTAACCCCTTTGGTATTTACATGCCATTGCCTATTCCTCATGCACCATGGCTGTACATTAGCATGTATTTCGTGTTAGGATTGCCTAGGTCTAAACATGGTCATGACTCGATATTTGTTGTCGTGGATCGCTTTTCCAAGATGGCACATTTCATCCCATGCCATAAGACAGATGATGCTTCACACATTGCAAATATTTTTTTCAAGGAAATTGTCCGTCTTCACGGTGTGCCAAGAACAATCGTCTCCGACCACAACGTCAAATTCATGAGGTACTAGTGGAAGAACCTCATGGCCAAGCTTGGCGTCAAGCTACTCTTCTCATCCGCATCACACCCACAAACCAGTGGCCAAACCAAGGTCATCAACCGAATCCTCGGTACTCTCCTCGTGTGTTGATTAAGAAAAACCTCAAGGATTGGGAGGAATTTATTCCCCACACCGAGTTTGCCTATAATCATGCCAAGCACTCTACAACAAAGATGAGCCCATTCATGATCTTCTATGGCTTCGAGCCCCTCGCCGCGCTGGACATCCTACCACTACCTCTTAATGAGCGCACCAACATGGACATTGACAAGTGCGCCCAAGCTATGAAGAAGCTTCACAAAGAAACAAGAGCTACTATCGATCAACAAGTCCTTCTCCAAGCTTCACAGTTAAACAAGGACAATAAAGAGATGATCTTCGAAGAAGGTGACCTTGTGTGGATACACTTGAGCAAGGACCGCTTCCTCAAGGAGCGCGATTCCATGCTCAAACCAAGAGGAGATGGTCCCTTCAAGGTACTCAAGCGAGTCAACAACAACGCCTACATCATTGACATACCGACCTTGAAGTACCTCGTGATCTCAACATTCAATGTCAAGGACCTTTCACCCTACCATGGAGATGTTCAAGATGATAACTATGAAGAGTCGAGGGCGACTCTTTCCCAAGGGGGGTAGCTGATGTAGCCCGTCCTTTGGATGTCCCTACATCTACACCACCAAGTCTCTGAAGTGGACCAATGACTCGTGTCTGAGCCAAGCTCCTTCAAGCTAAGGTGAATCCGCTCCTCTTCTTGTGTGATTTCGATACATCATTAGATGGCTTGCTACTTCACGTGAATACTTTGGGAATCCTCAGCTATGAACCCCATAAAGAAATGCCAAGAGAAGGAGTCAAGTGAACATGAGGAGAAGCTCCGGACTAAACGGTTCTAGGATCGGCGGACCGAAATTCGCACCGGAATTCTTGGTGCACACTCCAGCGGACCGGACCCATGACCGGAATTCCCGGTGCTCGCCGAAACCAACTGGCACCGACCGAACTGCACTTCTGAACATTGTTTCAGCGCCCGACCAGAGCGACCGACGCTGACCGGAATTTCTGACGTACATTCTGGTCCTGCCGGACTTATCGCCGAAATGCTCCAGACTTAAGTCAACTTTGGGTTTGATGCCCGAGAATATTCCCTATTTCGTCCAGTTTTACCCTTTTATGCCCAAACTAACCCTGTTTTAGTGGCTGGCCTATATATAGCCCCCACACCCCTTGTATTATACAGACTTGGATAATTGAAATTAGAAGACAACCTTGTGGATCTCCCTAATTTCTAGTCTCATGCTCCTTAATAAAGGAGCACCAATTATCCCCCACCTCGACAGAGTTTGCATCGTGCCTCCCTTGTTGTACAAGGCCTTAGCATTGGAGCCCCTTGCCAAGATGTCAAGATCTCACCAAGACTCCCCACTCGTCGTGCCGGTTCAAGAGAGAGATCTTTGCCCGACGCTGATCCTAGGGATTGCGCCGGACCGATATCCGTAGGTGTGAGCTATAGGTGTGTATATTGTCTTCGTGTGTGCATGCGTTCTTTGTGTTCTTCATGCGTGAGTTCACGGATTTCATCCTCTCCCTCATCCCCCACTCACTCTGCCTCGATTTCAAGAGATTTGTGAAAGATTGGGCTACCCACGAGGTTAGCCCTCAACAGTCTTGGTGTGATCTTGACAACTTGGAAAAAGGCTCCAATGCCAAGGCCTTGTACAACGATGGAGGCACGATGCAAACTCCAACAAGGTGGGGGATAATTGTTGCTCCTTTATTGTTTAGGGTAAACTTCTAGGGTGGCCTGATCTTTCACGAATCCCTTGACATCGAGGAGGGGATGAGGGAGAGGATGAAATCCGTGGACTCATGGATGAAGAACACGATGAACACACGCACACATGAAGACACAATACACACCTATAGCTCACATCGGCGGTGACCGGTCCGGCGTAATCCCTAGGATCAGCGTCGGGCGGAGGTCTCTCTCTCGAACTGGCACGATGAGTAGGGAGTCTCGGTGAGATCTTGACGTCTAGGCAAAGGAACTCCGATGCATATGCCTTGTACAACACGGAGGCATGATGCAAACTCCAACAACGTTTGTGATATTTGGTGCTCCTTTGTCAAAGGAACATGAGGCAAGAACTAGGTAGATCCACAAAGGAGTTTCCACTAATTCCAAATATCATGCCTAGGGTTTACAATGTGATGTACTATGTCCTACGGACGCTCCGACATCTACACCACCAAGTCCCCCAAGTGGACCAATGACCCGTGCCCGAGCCAAGCTCCTTCAGGCAAAGGTGAATTCGCTCCTATCATCATGTGACTTTGACATACACTTGGATGGCTTGCTACTTCATACCACTACTCTGTGCATTATCAGGTACGAAACCCCGCCGCGTTGACCCACGAGCCCTGAAGTTGCCTCTGTCCTGAAGCTAAATGAGCCAGAGTGTCCGCCCAGATCCAGCTGGAGTGTCTGCCGTAGCCGGAGTGTCCGGCCTACCCCAGCCCCATCCTGGCGCGGACAATCAGTATGCCACTTCGGACACTACCCGGACACTACCCGGAGTGTCCGGCCACACCGGACTGTCCGGTCCACTCGACCCGAACTGCCCAGCCTGAAGATCGGCCTACGAGCCATAGCTAGGCCCTGTGGCCCATGTACCCCTCTACTTCGCCCAGAACTCTACTTTAGTGCCTAAATTACCCCTAAACTTGTGGCTGGCCTATATATAGCCCCCACCTCTATTGTAAACCCTAGGCTTGATATTTGGAATTAGTGGAAACCCCTCGTGGATCTATCTAGTTCTTGCCTCGTGCTCCTTTGATAAAGGAGCACCAAATATCCCAAACCTCGTTGGAGTTTTTATCGTGCCTCCGTGTTGTACAAGGCCTAGGCATCGGAGTCCATTTGCCTAGACGTCAAGATCTCATCGAGTCTCCCTCCTTGCCGTGCCGGTTCGAGAGAGAGTCCTTCGCCCGACGTCGATCCTAGGGATTGCGCCGGACCGGTAGCCGCCGGCATGAGCAATTGGCTTGTATCGTGTCTTCGTGTGTGTGTTCATCGAGTTCTTCATGCGTGAGTTCGTATTTTGCTCTCTCCCCTCATCCCCCACACTCACTCCGCCTTGATTTGAAGGGATTCATGAAAGATCAGGCCATCCCCGAGGTTGCCCTGCAACATATGGTATCAAGAGCTTCGTTGCTCACGAATTTCCCAACAAAATTTTCTTCTATCCACCAAAAATTCGAAAATCCCCAAAAAAGAGCCTAAATTTTGCCTTTGGATTGATCTCTTGATTTGGAGTGTTACTGGTGGTTTTGATCTGACCAAACACTGTCTTAGGCGTTGGTCTAGCTTTATCCTGCATTTTCCCAGCCCAATTTGGCCAGTTTTTCATGGATTTGAGGTCTTAAGGCGAGGATTTCTGCTCAGGAACACGAGCAGGAAACCCGCACCGGAGTGTCCGGCCCGACCAGACCGGAGTGTCCGGCCCAACCAGACCGGAGAGTCCGGCCAGACCGGACTATCCGACAGAATTAGACCGGAGTGTCCGGCTGGAATGCCAGTTTTGACAGTTTTGCCTCATTTTTCGCATTGGCTAACTTCCTTTGTTTGCTCGTTTCTCGTGTGCATGTCAGCAACTAACAACAAGCTTCCGCATCATTACCTCCGCGCTCATTGACACCACAGCACCGAGCATCCTCCCGCACCACCGACGTCAAGTGCATCATCACCAACGAAGGTATAACTTGTGTCACCTTGTTAACCCCTATCTTCCTTTGTGTGTATCTATCCCACGAGAGAAGCTCATCTTGTGTTTGCTTGAGCATTGTGCATTTGTCCTTGGATAGTGAGAGTGCAAAAGCAATAGCAAGTGTGACTAGGTAGCATCAAGGGAGAGCAAAAAAAAGATACAAAGAAAAAGAAAATAGTCTCCCATAGCAAAAGAGAGTCTCAAATCTTGTAAGCAAGAGAGAAAGAAAGAGCGCCCAAGGCAAGTGGAAAAATCTGTTGCTCATTTTTCCTCTTTGTAAACAAGCCACGGTCTCTCCTTGTATTGGCACGACACCGAGCGTACACTTCATTAGGACATTTTGTTTTCTCATTTTCATAGTCGTGTCAATCCCAAAAATCTCAACGTGTGTGTATATAGTCGTAGGTTCCCGTCACCCTTTCAAGTTGTTAACCTATTGCCTTTGACTCGAGTTTTGTTTGGATTTTACCCACTTTTGACTACCCTTTTCTTTTGGTTGGTTCTTTGGCATTCCACAATCCTAACCTACCACCAATAAGCTTTTGAGAGTTAGTTCTTTCTTTAGTGTGAGTTTTCTTTGTGTTGTCACTTTGCAAGCTAATAGCTCTCACTTGTGGTTTCTAGTTCAATGCAATCCCCAAGGTGAGGTTGAAGGTTCCCACACCACATATTGCTCTCCATATACAACCCTTTATGTTTTGCATGATGGATAGGCACGGCGAGTCGAGCCAACCACCTCCCCAAGAAGAAGAACATGAACCATACATGACGCGCGCAAGTTACTTCATTGTCCGACAAGAGTTCTGTGAACGTTGGCAAGCCCTTGAGACGCGACAAGATGAACAATTTGGCGAGACAAAATGATGAGGACATCCCTACAGTTACACCTACCCCAATTGCTAATGATGATGTTCCAATTGCAAAGAAAGATCAATCCAATGAGATAAGGATTGGACCAATCACAAGAGCTCGTGCTAAGCTACTAGAACAACAGGTGAACTTGTTTCTTAATGAACCTGGTGTTTTAGTTAATGAGAATTTTATACTACCTAAGTCTTTGAATTATTGCATGATCAGGTACTTGGGAGAAGAAGGCGTAGCACGAAGCGATGAACTAATGGAACATGGCGTGTTGATCAATGAAGAATGCACGAGGGAGGAGAGGGAGGAAGCACAAGGAGCACACAAGGTTGAAGATCAACACTTGGTGGAAGATCGGCAGCCACGGCAGGCTCCCGCGGCACCTAAACCGCGCCAAAGTCTGCCACGATAGAGACCTAGGCCGAACCCAAGTTGGGTCGGTTTGTATCCCTAGTTGGGTGGGACCAACTCGGTTTCCACCCTAGGCCGCCGCCTCCCAGACCCGTAAATAGATGGGGGCGCACTAGCTTTAGTTTTAGACCATGTTAAAATTATTTTGGAGTTGTTTCTTTATAGAACCTCTAGAATTACCCTGTGATCGAATTCTACAATTGCAATTGAGTGTGATCTATTGTTCCATTGGGAATTAGTAGATTGCATACTACCGTTCGGTTAAGTAATGTGCGCAAGAGTGTGGTGTTGTGAATATCCTACAAGGTTCGAGAGCTGTTGCACTGGCATCAGGGATCGAGCGGGAGAGATCATGCTACTCACTAGTTATCAATCATCCACCATTACCATAGACAAGAGATTGCTAAGAAGATCGGTCCACCCCATATCATCTGGGTATTAGATTTCCTCGTTGCCTCGTTAAGTAATCCACAATCCATCGATAGATTAGAGAGTGTTTTTTGTCCTATACAGAAAAATCCCCACAAAAAGATTTGCCATAGACTAGATTGCATCGTAGACGAGTGATAGTTGCTGGTCGTGTTCATCCTTTAGTTTAGATCTAGATCTATTTCATCGTTTTTCCTCTTTTTAGTTGAATCCACCATCTAATTTCCACCGCCATAGTTAGATCCATTTTTTAGCTAGAGTCCTGGTCATACACCCTTGGCCTAGTCAGTTTGTTAAAAAAATCCTTACTGATCTCTGCCGTGGCACGGAATCGCCCGTTTTCTCTGCCACGACAGTGTGTCCGACCCAAACTCTGCCGTGGCACAATTTTCTCTACCGCACGCTGCCGCCGCTCTGCCGCGGCATGTTTTCTGCGTGTTTTTCTGTCGCGCGCCAGCTGCTCTACCGCGACACGTTTTTGACTGTTTTCTCGGCCACAGCAGGAATTTTCTCTGCCATGGCAGCTTTTTGACCTGTTTCTCTGCCATGGCAGGAATTACAAGTGTGACAACAATTGCACTATTCCTTAACCTTAGCCACAGCCATTCTACTACATAGGTGTAGGAACTTGCCCATTGAGACTAGTTTCCGCTCCTACAGGCTGCTCTTAGGATTTTGGTGCTGTATTTTGTAATTTGGTCGTGTGTGATATATATAAAAAAAGAGAAAAAGCAAGATAGCAAGAGAAAAAGCAAAAAAAAGCAAAAAGAGCTATGCAAAAAGAAAAAGGAAGAGAAAAACAAAAAGAAAAAGGAAGAAAAAGCAAGTGATATCTTTGTGCACCGGTAGATTGAGCAATCTTGTGCCTGCTTACTTTGAGCTTTGCTAGTGTCTCTCAAGAGTAGTGCAACACCCTTCATAGTTGCATTACCATATTTTTCTCCACGTGTGTGTTCTTGGGTTTTTGTACGATCAGCACTAGGACTTGTTTGCGGTGTAGATAGGGTATCATACCTATAGCTTCACCATACATAACATGTGTGCCCTGTGATTGTTCTCTATACCTTCGATATTCACTTCATCACATCAGTGCATCAGTTTTTGATTTCGTTTGGTAGAGCATCTCTATTCACTTTGGACGGTAATATCTCCTTTCTTGTCAGTTGTGAGTGAGTTGTGAGAGTTTCCACCATACAAATTTTGATTTTTGCACTAACCTACTAATCATGTCTTCTAGTGTGGATGATGTTGTGTCATAGAAAAATAAGGATGAGGAACTTGTTAATTGGCGTGAATATGAGGCTTTGAAGTCCCACTTGACACGTGTGTTTACTCACACAACCGATGCCATTGACAGGAATATCCAGGACATGCAAATGACATTGGATCAGAATGTTGGCGCCGTTAGTACTATTCAAACGCAAGTGACAGCTCTCAATGTCAATGTCACAACTTTGCAGCGTTCCATTGAGGCTTTGACAGTCGCCATATATCAAAGGCAAGAACTCAACATGTTGATGCTTTTGATGACTTTGATGAGGGTAGTGCGGCTGATGCTGCCCCACATCTTGGCAGGGACATGCCATTCCCCCTGCACCTGCACCTGCTCATGGTCGTGGGCTTGCTCCTCTCGGGCGTGCTCAACGTGTTCCGCACCAAGCTGCTGATGATGGTTTGGGCAAGCCAAAATTCTCGATTCCCAAGTTTGATGGTTCCATTGATCCTGAAGATTTCCTCACATGGGAGTTGAAGATTGAGAAGCTCTAGCGTTTATTTGACTATACAGAAGACAAGAAGGTCAAGCTTGTCGTGTCAGAATTTGATGGTTATGCTTTGCGTTGGTGGGATGCTCTTGTGCAGCATAGAAGGGAGGACAATGAACTTCCTGTGACGGAATGGCGCGAAATGAAGCAAATTATGAAGGATCATTTCATACCCACCAACTACTTGCGATCAGTTTTTGATAAGTTGACACAATTGAAGCAAGCAACCATGACAGTTGATGCGTACTACATGAAGATGGAGATGCTTATGCAGCGTGCTAGAATTCGTGAGTCCCTTGAGATGACCATGCAGCAATTCCTCAACAATTTGAAGTTACCGATCAAGAGCATTGTTCGTCATCACAAGTATGAGACCATGAATGAGTTGTTGCACCATGCTAGAGAGGCCGAATCCTAGTTCGCGGAAGAGGCGAAGTCACGTGCTCGTTTTCCGTCCTCCAGCAGATTTTCGGCCAGGTCTACACCTCCTACTGTCACGCCACCAGCTGCTGCTTCTTTTACAGCATCGGCCAAGCCAGCAAGTACACTTTCATTTAGTTCTAATTCTCGGAAACCCGCTGCTCCTGCTGCTAGCTCGGGTTCCAATATGTCTACTGCGCGCACTCGTGATGTGGTGTGCCATACTTGTGGAGGTAGAGGGCACTACAAGAAGGATTGTCCAAACAGCAAGGTAATGTTTGTTAATGAACAAGGTGAAGTAGAGAGTGGAGATGAAGCTGATGACGATGATGATGAGGATGGTGCCGATGCTTATCCTGAGCGTGCACCAACTATTGTCGTATCTTCACATATACTTAGTGTGCAACCTATCAATGATTCTCAGCATTGCAACTTGTTCCAAACAAAAGCTATAGTTGGACCTGACAAAGCTTGCAAGGTCATTATTGATGGAGGTAGCTGAAGAAATCTTGCAAGTAAGGAACTATGTGCCAAGATGAATTTGACATATTTGCCTCATCCGAAGCCATACTACATACAATGGTTGAGCAACAATGGTGAGATGTAGGTAAATCATATGGTACATGTGAATTTTCAAATAGGGCCATACAAATATTCGATTGACTTTGATGTGGTTCCTATGACTATTTTCTATCTTTTATTGGGTCGGCCTTGGCTTTATGATCTCCATGTGCAACACAATGGCCGAGCCAATACATATCACTTGGAATTCAAAGGAAAGAAGATTACTATACAACCAATGACACCACAAGATATTGTGAATGATTCTCGCTAGAAGATAGAGGTGAATTTGAAGGAAGATCCTATAGTTCGACAAGATTGTGTGATAGCTGTTCCTGATGTAATCGAGCCTAAATTGAGTGATATAAGGAAAAGTGAGAGAGGGCCTGGTCTATTGATATTATCCACCAAGGAATATATGAGAGAATTTCGTGAGGATCCTACAGCCATGCCACTTGTGCTCATGTATAAGGGAGAGGTATTGGTTTCTAACAACATGACCCCTGTTTCTCTTGGTGTCTCTTCTGTTTTGCAGGATTTTGGGGATGTGTTTCTAGAAGATGTACCCGCAGGTTTGCCTCCATTGCGTGGTATTGAACACCAAATTGACTTGATCCCTGGCGCCACACTTCCCAACCGTGCACCCTACAGGACCAATCCCGAAGAAACTAAGGAGACCAGAAGCAAGTACAAGCGTTGCTGGATAAAGGGTACATTCGTGTTTCTCTTAGCCCTTGTGTTGTTCCTATTATTTTAGTGCCTAAGAAAGATGGTACATGGCACATGTGTGTAGATTGTAGAGCAATTAATAACATCACTATTCGATATCGTCATCCTATTCCACGCTTAGACGATATGCTAGATGAATTGAGTGGTGCTGATGTTTTCTCTAAGATAGACTTGCATAGTGGTTATCATCAAATTAGGATGAAAGAAGGGGATGAGTGGAAAACTACTTTCAAAACAAAATTTGGCTTGTATGAGTGCTTAGTCATGCTCTTTGGTCTTACTAATGCACCTAGTACATTTATGCGATTAATGAATCATGTTTTGAGAGATTTTATTGGTCATTTTGTGGTTGTTTACTTTGATGATATACTTATTTACAGCCACAACGAAACTGGACATTATACTCATATCCGACAAGTTTTGCAAGTGTTGCGTGGTAATAAATTGTATGCTAATCTTGAGAAGTGCACATTTGCAAAAGATAAGGTCATATTTCTAGGATTTGTTGTATCTAAGATTGGGGTAGAGGTAAATCAATCTAAAATTGAATCAATTCAGAATTGGCCTACTCCCATGAATGTAAGTCAAATGTGTAGTTTCCATGGTTTAGCTGGTTTCTATAGGCGCTTTGTGAAAGATTTTAGCACCATTGCTGCACCTTTGAATGATTTGACAAAGAAAGGTGTTCCTTTTGTATGGGGCGCGGCCCAAGACATTGCTTTTGATACATTGAAACGTTTGCTTACTTCTGCACCATTACTTGCATTACCTGATTTTTCGAAGCAATTTGAAGTTGAATGTGATGCTAGTGGTATAGGCATTGGTGGCGTTTTGATGCAAGAGTGTCATCCTAAGCTTATTTTTCTGAGAAATTGACTGGTGCTCTTTGAATTATCCTATCTATGATAAAGAATTGTATGCACTTGTTAGAGTAATTGAGGTTTGGCAACATTATTTGTGGCCAAAGGAATTTATCATACATTCTTATCATGAAGCATTGAAATACTTGAAAGCTCAATCAAACTTGCATAGAAGATTAGCTAAATGGGTTGAGTTTATTGAGTCTTTTCCTTACATAATTAAATATAAGAAGGTAAAAGAGAATGTTGTTGTTGATGCTCTATCTAGGAAGAACATGCTATTAACCAATCTTGATGTTAAAATTCCTGGATTTGAAGCTATTTGTGCACTTTATGCAACTAACCATGATTTTGCTGAACCATATCGTTTGTGTGATCTTAGAAACGCATGGGATAAGTATCATATACATGATGGCTATTTGTTTCGAGCTAACAAACTATGTATTCCAGAATCGTCGTTGCGTTTGTTTTTAGTGCAGGAATCACATTCTAGTGGTTTGATGGGTCACTTTGGGCGTGAGAAGACGTTGCTCATGCTTGCTGATCACTTTTATTGGCCCAAGATGAGGCGTGATTTGTACAGATTTGTGATTCGATGTATTACATGCCACAAGTCAAAATCTAAGTTGAAGCCTCACGGTTTATATACACCTCTCTCTACACCTACTACTCCATGGGAAGACATTAGTATGTATTTTGTGCTAGGTCTACCTAAAACTCAGAGAGGTCATGATTCTATATTTGTGGTAGTGGATAGGTTCTCTAAGATGGCTCATTTTATTGCCTGCCACAAAAGCGACGATGCGTCGCATGTTGCTAACCTGTTTTTCAGGGACATCATGAGATTACATGGAGTACCTAAGACGATGTTTCTGACCGTGATGTGAAGTTCATGAGCTACTTTTGGAAGACCTTATGGGGGAAGTTAGGAACGAAGCTGCTATTCAGTACTACATGTCATCCCCAAACAGATGGTCAAACGGAGGTTGAATGTTCCCCACACCACATATTGCTCTCCATATACAACCCTTTGTGTTTTGCATGATGAATAGGCACGGTGAGTCGAGCCAACCACCTCCCCAAGAAGAAGAACATGGACCATACATGACGCACGCAAGTCACTTCATTGTCCGACAAGAGTTCCGTGAACGTTGCCAAGCCCTTGAGACGCGACAACATGAACAATTTGGCGAGACAAAATGATGAGGACATCCCTACAGTTACACCTACCCCAATTGCTAATGATGATGTTCCAATTGCAAAGAAAGATCAATTCAATGAGATAAGGATTGGACCAATCACAAGAGCTCGTGCTAAGCTACTAGAACAATAGGTGAACTTGTTTCTTAATGAACCTGGTGTTTTAGTTAATGAGAATTTTATACTACCTAAGTCTTTGAATTATTGCATGATCAGGTACTTGGGAGAAGAAGGCGTAGCACGAAGCGAGGAGCTAATGGAACATGGCGTGTTGATCAATGAAGAATGCGCGAGGGAGGAGAGGGAGGAAGCGCAAGGAGCACACAAGGTTGAAGATCAACACTTGGTGGAAGATCTCTGCCGTGGCAGAGAAACACCACTATTCTCTACCACGACAGGCTGCCGTGACACAGAAGTAGCACGATCGGTTGCCACGGTAGGCTGCTGCGGCACCTAAACCGCGCCAAAGTCTACCACGACAGAGACCTAGGACGAACCCAAGTTGGGTCGGTTTGTATCCCTAGTTGGGTGGGACCAACTCAGTTTCCACCCTAGGTCGCCGCCTCCCAGACCCTTAAATAGATGGGGGCCCACTAGCTTTAGTTTTAGACCACGTTAAAATTATTTTGGAATTGTTTCTTTATAGAACTTCTGGAATTACCCTGTGATCGAATTCTACAATTGCAATTGAGTGTTATCTGTTGTTCCATTGGGAATTAGTAGATTGCATACTACCGTTTGTGGTCGACGGCTGCGTGCGCAAGAGTGTGGTGTTGTGAATATCCTACAAGGTTCGAGAGCTGTTGCACTGTCATCAGGGATCGAGCGGGAGAGATCATAGCTACGCACTAGTTATCAATCATCCACCATTAGCATCGATAAGGGCTTGCTGAGAAGATCGGGCCACCCCATATCACACAAGCCGAGTTCAAGAACATCGACAACCGCTTCGATGGCCTCGAAAGACAAATGCATGCAATGCATCACAACTTTGGCAATCAAACGCTCCATCGCCAAAACAAATGACAATATCCGCCACCTCATCGACGGAATGGCAAGACCGTGTTCACGTGCATCAAGCTCGTCAAGATCTTCGCGTCTTCATGCTCCTCTTCAACAAGATCTTCCTCCAAGTGTGCCAAGACGGAATGATGCCCCCGTGGTTGAATATGGAAGTTCTTAGAACTATGTACCTTCCCCACAACACGCCGCAACGTTAAGCTATGATGGTGATTTCTCTTCAAGGCCACAAGCAAGGCAAGAAGCATATCGTCATCACGCAAGGGCACTAGTGATCCAACAAGAGCAACCACAAGACGAACCGCGAGTGGAACCACAAGTCCAACACCATCACCCACGTCACATACTTGACACAACAAGTGATGCCTCCAACCTGGAGAATCAAGCTCGTCATCAACGTGAAGCTCTACAAGAACCCCCTCATCGTCATCGTTGTCAAGAACGTCTGCACCGACACCATGGTCATCACGAGGTGCCTCCTCCACAACACCAAAACATGGAGCATCAAGTGGTACAAGTTGAGCGATGCCCACCACGTCATGAGGCTCAAGACCATGATCTTCGCTGTGAGGCCCATGTGCCTAATTATCATCACCAACCGAGGAACGAGCCTCCTATTTGTCATCAACCGCATCATGAGGCTCCACATCCTCAACACCCTCATGGGGCCCAAGTGCCTCAACATCGTCAGCAACCGCGCCAGGAGCAAGAGCAAGCTCCACAACAACAACGTCAAGAGCAAGCTCCACAATAAGGTCGCGAGAACCAAGTTCCACCTCCTCAACCACAAGATCATCAACAAGCTCAACAAGCTCATCACAATGATCATATGGAAGATGAAGACCATCATAAACATGGCAACCATCGCTACCGTGACTGTAATGAGAAAGAAACATTTGGCTAGCTCAAGTTCATGATGCCCAAGTTGATCGGATCAAATGACCCCGAAGAGTATCTCTCGTGGCCACTCAAAGTTGACAAGATCTTCCATATGCATAATTATAGCAATGAGAAGATGGTCTCCATGGCTTCGCTTGAGTTTGATGAGTATGCCAACCTTTGGTGGGAACAAGTTCAAGTTGCTCGTGACGCAAGACAAGAGCCACCAATCACAACTTGGCATGACATGAAGGCTCATATGAGATCCCGTTTTGTTCCCACGCACTACACACGTGACCTCTTCAACAACCTTCAATCACTACGCCAAGGGACAAAGACCGTGGAAGAGTACTTCAAGGAAATGGAACTCAACTTGATCCGCGCCAACATTGAAGAGCGCATAGAGAAAACTATGGCACGTTCCCTTATTGGCTTGAATCACCCAATCAAGCGCATCGTCGACTCCAAACATACAATAACATGGTTGAGCTTGTGCACATCATAACAAAGGCCGAACGTCAAGTGCAAGAGGACATCAAGTACAACAAGCCCAAGACGTATTTCACCTACAAGCAAGCTTCAACCGCTACGCGAACAACCTTCAATGGAAGCTCCTCAACTACCCCCAAGCCTTCCTTCAAGCCCACACTTCCCTAAGGAAAACTGCCCCCAAGTGGCAAACAAGCAAAGAGTGATACACCTTTCAACGGTGAATGCTACAAGTGTGGAGGCAAAGGACACAAGTCGGCCGAGTGTGGAAACAATAAATTTTTGTTCATCCATGACAATGGCGACAAAGAGTACTTGAGTGAAGATGAATTTGATGCCCGAGTGAAGGAAGCGATGACAAGGCAACAAGTGGAAGATGACCAAGACCTCCTCATGTGTGAACATGACGCAAGTCCATCGCTTATCGTCACAAGGATCTTGACCACTCAAGCAAGGGAGCATGACGACCAACGCTCAAATATCTTCCAAACATGAGCCAGCATCAATGGCAAATCTATCAAAGTGATCATTGATGGAGGGAGTTGCCACAAGATGGCTAGCACTGAGTTGTGTGACAAGCTCAACCTCACCCTCCATCCTCACAAGCACCCCTACGACGTGCAATGGCTAAGTGACCAAGGGTCCGTGAAGATTAAGCATACCGTTTCGGTCACCTTCGCCATTGGTCCTTACAAAATCACGATCGAGTGTGATGTAGTTCCAATGACGGTTTGCCACATGTTGCTTGGTCGACCATGGCAATTTGATAAGGCTACTCTACATGATGGTCGCACCAATGTGTACACCTTTAAATGGCTCAACAAAACATGTGTTTTGCAACCGATGACTCCTAGCCAAATAATTGCGGACAATGCAAAGGCTTTAGCAAAGGCGCAAAACTCAACACCTCATTGTGAGAAGAGCAGTGAGTGAGAGAACCACACCATAGTGAGTGAGAGCCACAAGCCAAACTCGAGTGAAAAAACTAAGAGTGTTCTTCTTGCCATCAAAAGTGAGATGAGAGATGTGCGGAACAACCCATCCATCTTGCACTATGTCCTTATTTGCAAGGGACTAGCACAAGGAACTAATGAATTAACCAATGTTCCTCCATCCTTGTTGATTGTTTTGCATGAATTCAAAGATGTGTTCCCCGAAGAGCTTCCACATGGACTACCTCCTCTTCGCGGCATCGAAATCACATCGATCTCATTCCTGGCGCACCTCTTCCAAATCGCACCGCTTGCCGCACGAACCCAGAGGAAACGAAGGAGATCGAACGTCAAATCAACCAACTCGTCTCCAAAGGTTTGATCCAAGTTAGCACTAGTCCAAGTGCGGTACCCGTGATTCTTGTTCCAAAATCGGATGATACGTTACGGTTATGCATGGACTGTCGTCCAATCAATGCTATTACCGTGCGTTATCCACATCCTATACCGCGTCTTGATGACATGCTTGATGAGTTGTGTGGAGCCACTATTTTTTCGAAAATTGATCTTCATAGCGGTTACCATCAAATACGCATGGCTGAAGGTGATGAGTGGAAAACCGCATTCAAGACCAAACTTGGTCTCTATGAATGGTTGGTTATGCCCTTTGGCTTGTCTAATGCCCCTTCCACCTTCATGCGCCGCATGAATCATATTTTTCACTCTCTCATTGGCAAGAGTGTCGTTGTCTATTTTGATGATATACTTGTTTATAGCAAGTCACTTGAGGACCATATTAGACATGTCAAGGAAGTTTTGCAAATCCTTTGACATGAAAAGCTATATGCTAATCTTCCCAACTGCACTTTTGCTAAAGACAGGTTGATTTTTCTTGGATTTGTTGTTTCTTCAAAGCGCATTGAAGTTGATGTTTCCAAAGTAAAGGACATACGAGATTGGCCCATCCCAACAAATGTGAGTGAACTCCGAAGTTTTCATGGGTTGGCCGGTTTCTATCGTTGCTTTGTGAAAGACTTTTCGACCATTGCTTGTCCTCTCAATGAATTGACCAAAAAGAATGTCACCTTCGTGTGGGGCAAGGCACAACAAAAAGCTTTTGATGAACTTAAAAAGAGGCTCACCGAAGCACCTCTTCTTGCATTACCGGATTTCACTAAAACTTTTGAGATAGAGTGTGATGCTAGTGGTATTGGCATTGGAGGAGTCCTTATGCAAAACGGACTTCCTATAGCCTACCATAGCGAGAAACTTGATGATGCTCGCCTTAATTATCCAATTTATGACAAAAAGCTTTTTGCTTTAGTTCGTGTCCTTCAAGTTTGGCAACACTACCTATGGCCTAAAGGATTTATCATACATTCCGACCATGAGTCGTTGAAATATCTCAAAGGCCAAGCCAACTTGAGTAAGAGACACGCTAAGTGGGTTGAGTTTATGGAGTGTTTTCTGTACATTGTCAAGTATAAGAAGGGCAAAGATAATGTAGTCACGGACACTTTGTCTCGCAAGCACACAAGCCTTCTTACGAGACTTGAATTCAACGTGTTAGGTCTTGAGGAAATAAAAACTTTGTATGCTTCTGACCCATTCTTTGAACCAATTTTCGCAAAGTGCTCCATTGATAAAGGAGTGGATGATTTCTATTTTCATAAGGGCTTTCTATTTAAACAAAATAAGCTTTGCATTCCGAAGTCCTCCCCCCAACTTTTGCTTCTCCAAGAATCTCATGGTGGAGACCTTATGGGTCACTTTGGCCATGAGAAGACATTGGACAAGCTCTCCACTCACTACTTTTGGCCCAAGATGAAGCGCGACATGGAGCGCTTTGTCAAACGATGCACTACATGTGTTCAAGCTAAGTCGCAAGCTAACCCCTATGGTCTTTATAAACCATTACCTATTCCTCACTCACCTTGGTCCGACATTAGCATGGATTTTGTGTTAGGTTTGCCTAGATCTAAGCATGGTCATGATTCTACATTTGTTGTCGTGGATCACTTTTCCAAAATGGCACACTTCATACCGTGCCATAAGACCGACGATGCTTCAAATGTTGCAAATTTGTTTTTCAGGGAAATCATCCGTCTTCATGCTGTGCCAAGAAAAATTGTCTCCGACCAGGACGTCAAATTCATGAGTTACTTGTGGAAGACCCTCATGGACAAGCTCGGCGTCAAGCTCAACTTCTCAACCGCATCGCATCCTCAAACTGATGGCCAAGCCAAAGTTGTCAATCGAAGCCTTAGGACTCTACTATGTGTGTTGATCAAGAAAAACCTCAAGGATTGGGAGGAATGCATTCCACACGCCGAATTTGCCTACAACCGTGCCAAGCACTCAACAACCAAGACGAGTCCCTTCATGATCGTCTACGGTTTCGAGCCCCTCACCGCGCTCGACATCCTACCACTACCTCTCCATGAGCGCACCAACATGGACATTGAGAAGCGCGCCCAAGCTATGAAGAAGCTTCATGAAGAAACAAGAGCTACTATTGAACAACAAGTCCTTATCCAAGCTTTAAAGTTAAACAAGGACAAGTGAGAGTTGATCTTCGAGGAAGGTGATCTCGTGTGGATACACCTAAGCAAAGGCCACTTCCCCAAGGAACACGACTCCAAGCTTGAGCCAAGAGGAGATGGTCCCTTCAAAGTCCTCAAGAGAATCAACAACAACGCCTACATCATCGACATACCGACATCAAAGTACCTTGCAAGCAATACATTCAACGTCAAGGATCTCTCACCCTACCATGGAGATGTTCAAGATGACAACCATGAAGAGTCGAGGACGACTCTTTCCCAAGGGGGGAGCTGATGCAGCCCGTCCTACGGATGCTCCTACATCTACACCACCAAGTCCCCCAAGTGGACCAATGTTGTGACCTCGGATTGTTAAGGATCCTAAGTCCCTGTGATTAACATGCTAGTCCCTAGATCAATAGCTAGCACTTCACAGTCGATGAATATCATGTAAAACACAAGTCATTATTACACAAATAATCCAGAGTATAAATATTACAACTTGCATAGCTTATAGCTAGCTCGAAATAATACAACAGAAACTAAGTAAAACTTGAGTCCATCAACACCTCAGGCTAGTTGCGTGAAGACCCGCGATCCCTATGTGCCTTTCAGTCTTCGGATTCTGCACATAAGACGCGTAGCCAACAAGTTGGGTCAATACTTTGAATGTATTGGCAAATTACACCAAGGCAAGAATAAGACTATCTCTACATGCAAGGCTAAGTGTAGGCTTTGGGGTTCTTTTGCATAAGGCCAATTTTCTCTAAGTAAGAAGAAAAGAGGAAGAGTTTACCCTACTTTGTAAACATTGGTAAGTAGTATAGGGTCGAATGGAACACGTGGACATTACTCACCAAGTGTCCAATCAACCTAGCACTTGGATATTATGCACCAAGTCCCCAAAATCCCACCCAATGGCGATATTACGCACGCCTTGGGGTTTATAAAACTTTAAATTTGGAAAAAGGAGAGGAAGATCTTTCAGAGGCTCCATCCTTCAGATGCTCAAAGTGTTCTTTTACGTGAACTCGGCTGATCGATCAGATTGCAATACTCTCGAGAGTTCGTGCACTTTCCCCACAATCCACGATCAAGTCCTTTTATAGACAAGACCATGGCGAAGCCTTTCCTTAGTAGCCCCTCTACCAGCTGGATCCAACCGTGCCAAGAACCTCCAAATGTTGGTACCCGGTGAGGTTTCCCACTAAGTACTAAGCCAAGACAGAGCCCATATGTATTGTGGTTGCATTGGAAGCTTCTGAATTCTGAAACATGGCAGACTTGTTTGATTCCTGGGCGGCCGTCCTCCACCAAAGATCCCACTCGTTGTCCCGACAACCATTCCGCCCATAAGAAAACTTAGTTTTTATTTTGAAGGGGTTTCGAGAAGAAAAGTTCGCTCGAGAGAGCTCTCATACTTAGAATTTTTTGAGTCTTTTGAACCCCCCTCCCCAACGGTGCTTAGTATATATATATAGCATAGCTATCAATACTTAGCAAAAACAAGGGAAACCTATTAGGACAGAAATTCCTAAGTATAAAGCTACTCATGGCATACTACAAAACCGCACTTGCAAAAATAGTAATAAGAAAATCTACTAAAGACCTATACATGCATACTACAAGATTTGAAGAGTAAAACATGCATAGTCAAAAACTGGGACATAATATGTACAAGTGGTGTAACTTGCCTTGATCCGAGCAGCACTCTACACAACAGTACTCCTCAGCACACTCCGAACAATCTAACGAAACACAAACATAGATCCAATCACAAATTGCACAAAACAATGCCACGATGGTAAATATGCATGCATGCAATATGGTAATATGCAAGGATGGATTCAATTTCGACAAAGGGTTTTATTCTGGGGTGTTGTTGGGTTGGGGATGTCATTGGTATCGATTTCCCACAGATTTTAAGTATTTCGGATTAATTCTTAATTAAACAAGCTCATAAATAGATCTACACTTCCAATCTACCTCGTAACAGATCTAAACACTCTAAGCATGATATAACAATTTTCCACATAAGATCTCGTAGATACAAAAGCCAACGCAAGAAGAATCAACTAAAACGGAGTTACGGATATTTTTCTAGAATTAAAATACTTCAATCTAAACTTTAAAGCCTACTGCAAGATTACTGCAGTAAACCAGCAATATTAATACAGATATGTGTTCTACTCAATTTTGCGAATAAAATGGTATATTATACGCATTTTTTGGACAAAAACTTGATTTACTATGAATTAAACAAGATTATAAGTGATTCTAGCTATTTTAAAAAAACAGACCGGCGGCCAGCTACACGGCGACAAGTGGCTGCACCGGATTGGTCCAGCGTGACACGCGGCGCTGACACATGCATACGCCATGCGGCGCTACGCTACTGGCTGGTACCCCTTCGGCCCAAGATCTAATCTGCATCGTCGGTTTGCAATCTAACGGTCAGGGGCGAAGGCGACTAACCTGGCGGCGATGATGGCTCGACAGCGACGGTGAGCAGTGGCGGTGCGTCGCCGGTCATTGGCGTCGTTGCTGCGGTGCTCCCCCGGCTCGACGGAGTAGAAGACGGCGGCGGCCTCCTCGTCGCGGTTCCGTTCCCAGGGGTGGCGTCGGCTCCCTTCTCCCAAAGCGACGGCGAATGGCGACTGGAGTTTGCGGACGCCGGCGAGTCTCCGACGAGCAATTGTGCTTGCTATGGTCTGCTATAGAGAGGGAAAAAGGCGTGAGAAGAACCAGTATAGCAAGGGGATACCGAGAAGGGAAGAAGGAGGGGCAGAGGGCGCCGAATACTTGCCGTCGAGCGTCGGCGGTGGTGAACTCTGGCGAGGCCTATGGCGGCAGCCCGGTGGCGGTTGGTGTAAATCGAGCTAGGGTTTTTGGAAGGCGGGTCGATCGGTACTTATAGGCGGCCTGGCGTGGCATGGGGGTCACGGAATCTCCTTCGATTCGGCCGGGAATAGTTCCCAGAGGCGGCGGCGGAACGAGTTCGTTCCGAACTCGGCAGAACGATGACGACGACGGGCTAGGGCCGAGGCGTCAGCGGCTGCCGGGGCGCGGGCTGGCTACGCCCACTGGCCAAAGGGTGTGGTTAGGCCATGGGCTGGTCTAGCCAGCCCGCTAGGCTAGATTCCTTCTTTTTTTGTATTTATTCTTTTTATTTTTTCTGTTTCACTAATTGTCTCATATCTTTTGCAAACAGACTCCAAAATAAGTGAAATTGGTCTCTAAAATTTTGTAAGGGGTTATAAAATAACACTTTTGCAAGGGTTTAGGAGGTTAATTTTTGTTTAACCCCTTTTTGCCTTTATAAGACTATAGGGTTTGGAAAAGTATCTAATGCAGCTTTTTATAGTGTGATGCCATGATGCAAGATATGATGCATGCTTCTAGTAACATCTGCAATCGTAAAATTTGGGATGTTACAAACCTACCCCCCTTAGGAAGAATCTCGTCCCCGAGATTCAGGTTGGTTAGCAAATAGGTGTGTGGGTGTTCTTTCTTCAGGTCTTCTTCACGTTCCCACGTGGCCTCTTCCTCAGAATGGTGATTCCATTGAACTCTGCAAAACCTGATAGTCTTGGTACGAGTAATCCTCTCAGCTGTTTCCAGAATCTTGGTGGGTTTTTCCGCATAGGTGAGATCGTTTTCGAGTTATACCTCATCCAAAGGAACCGTAACCTTTAGCGGTGTTTCAGCCATTTCTGGGTGACACTTCTTTAGTTGTGACACATGGAATACATCATGAATAGTCAACACTTTGGGTAATTCCAACTGATAGACAACCTCCCCTCTATGAGCCAAAATTCTATAGGTCCCTACGAATCGAGGTGCCAACTTACCCTTGATTCCAAATCTCTTAACTCCTCGTAGTGGTGAAACTCGGAGATATGCATGGTCTCCCACTTTGTAAGTTACATCCCTATGCTTGGAATCGGCATAATTCTTTTGCCTGGATTGGGCTACTTTTAACCTATCTTGAATCTGTCTTACTTTTTCTTCGGCATCCTTGATCAGTTCAGGTCCAAATAAACTACGTTCTCCAACTCCATTCCATAGCAGCGGAGTTCTACACTTTATGCCATATAGAACTTCAAATGGAGCCATCTTGATACTAGTTTGGTAACTGTTATTGTATGAGAATTCTGCATATGGCAAATTATCATCCCAACTAGACCCATAGTCTAGTGCACAGGCTCTTAACATGTCCTCCAAGATCTGATTAACTCTTTCCGTTTCTCCATCTGTTTGCGGGTGGAAAGCAGTACTAAACTCCAGTCGTGTCCCTAGAGACTCGTGTAGCTGTTGCCAAAACTTCGAGGTGAATTGGGTACCTCTATCAGAGACAATCCCCTTAGGTACACCATGAAGACTTACGATCCTTGACATATAAATCTTGGCAAGTTTAGCACTTGTATAGGTGATCTTTACGGGAATAAAGTGGGCCACCTTTGTGAAGTGATCGACCACTACCCAGATAGAATCATACCCAGAATGAGTCTGGGGTAGTCCTATGATAAAATCCATGCCTACCTTGTCCCACTTCCAATCGGGCACAGGTAATGGCTACCGTAGCCCTGCTGGTTTTTGATGTTCGGCCTTGACTTTGTTGCACACGTCACATAAGGAGATGTATTCAGCAATTTCTCTTTTCAAGTTATTCCACCAGAATCTATCCTTCACATCCATGTACATATTTGTATTACCCGTATGGATTGAGTAAGGCGAATCGTGAGCTTCCTGAAGAATTAACTTCCTGATATCGGGATCATCGGGAACGCACAAACGCTTCTCATACCAAAGTGTCCCTTGTTCATCCGTATGAAACCCTTTTGCTTTACCCTTGCTTATATTAGCTTTTATCTCTTCCAACTCTTTGTACCCCTTCTAGGCCTCTTTGATTTGGTCCAGAAGCATTGGCACTATCTCCATAGTTGCTAAGTATCCCTCCGGAACTATTTCCAACCTGAGATCCTTGAACTGTTCACACAAATCCTTTGGAAGTTCTCCCACGGTAAGTCCATTTACATAGACTTTCCGGCTTAAGGCGTCAGCCACAACATTGGCCTTTCCAGGATGGTACTACAGGTCCAAGTCATAGTCCTTGATGAGCTCAAGCCATCTCCTTTGCCTCATATTTAACTCCTTTTGAGTGAATATATATTTAAGACTCTTGTGATCCGTGACCACATCACAATGTTTTCCCATGAGGTAATGTCTCCATACCTTGAGCGTATGCACAACTGATGCTAGTTCCAAATCGTGTGTGGGGTAGTTATTCTCATGGTTCTTAAGTTGGCGAGAGGCGTAAGACACTACTTTTCCATCTTGCATCACTACACTACCAAGTCCTTGTCGAGAAGCGTCACAATAGACTTGGAAATCTTTTTGGATGTCAGGGAGACACAAAACTGGTGCTGTTACTAGGCGCTTCTTCAATTCTTGAAAACTTGCTTCACATGCCTCGGTCCATTGGAACTTCTTTTCCTTCTTCCACAATTCTGTCATAGACTTTGCTATCTTGGAAAAGTTTCAATGAACCTTCAGTAATATCCTGCAAGGCCCAAGAAACTCCTAATGTCACCCACATTCTTAGGTGACTCCCATTCTGTCACGGAAGCTACCTTACTTGGGTCCATGACAACTCCTTTAGCTGACACAATATGACCAAGGAATCCCACTTCTTTTAGCCAGAACTCACATTTGCTAAACTTGGCATACAACTTGTGTTCCCTTAACTTTTCCATAATTAGGTGCAGATGCCTCTCATGTTCCTTCTCGTCCTTGGAGTATATGAGTATGTCATCAATGAATACCCCAATAAACTTATCCAAGTACTCCATGAACACCTTGTTCATCATAGTCATGAAGTATGCTGGGGCATTGGTTAGGCCAAAATACATCACGGTGTACTCATACAATCCGTATCTTATGGTGAAGGCTGTCTTGGGTACATCCTGTTCCCGGATCTTTAACTGGAAATAACCTGATCGGAGATCAATCTTAGAGAACACACTAGCTCCCTTTAATTGGTCGAATAGGTCGTTGATATTGGGTAGAGGGTACTTGTTCTTGATTGTCACTTCATTCAACGACCGGTAGTCCACGACTAGTCTCTTGGTTTTATCCTTCTTCTCCATGAATAAGACAGGCGCTCCCCAAGACGACGCACTTGGTTGAATGAAGCCTTTGTCCAATTGCTCTCTAAGTTGTTTCTTAAGTACCTTCAACTCATCGACATCCATCTTGTACAGTATCTTTGCTATCGGTACAGTACCAGGCATCAAGTCAATGAGAAACTCGATGTCTCGGTCAGGAGGCATCCCTAGCAATTCTTCCGGAAACACATTTGGATACTCCTTCACAATTGGCACATCCTACAAGCTAATCCCCTTAAGAGAGTTCACCATACTCCCTTTGAGTGCAAAGGCCGATTTAAAGCGGATTCTCTTCTTATACGGAGTTGTGAGTGCGACAGTCCTTTTGGCACAATCTATGACTCCCTCATATTCGGTCATCCAATTCATGCCCAAAATTATGTCTAAGCCTTGTGACTCCAGAACGACTAGACTTGTGGGAAAGATGTGTGCCCCAATCCTTAGTTCTAACCCACGGCATCTAGAGTTTGCCACTATTTCTCCTCTAGGAGAACTTACCCTTAGAGGAGTACTAATAGTCTCCGTAGGTATCTTGCCTCTATCCACAAATACCCTTGATATGAATGAATGCGATGCACCAGTATCAAAAAGAACAACTGCGGGGGTGGAGTTAAGCTTGAACTTACCAATCACGGAGTCAGGTGCCTCACGAGCATCCTCCATGGAGACATGATTCACCGTGGCTTTGACGAATGGATTCAGCTTCTTCCCATTTCCATTACCATTGCCATGGTTGTGTCCATTGCCGTTCCCATTACCATTCCCATTCTTCATCTTTTCAGGGCAAGTAGTTGCATAATGCCCTGTCTTGTTACACTTGAAGCATGTCACTTCACTCAGATCCTTCCCATTGTCATTTCCATTGCGGTGTTTATGGCCATTGTGGTTATGTCCTCCATGACGATGACCATTGTGGTTGTGGCCATTGTGGTTGTGGGGTGGTGGTGTCGAAGTGCGTTGCTTCTGATATGGGGCTGAGTTGTGCTTGTGTGAGGTGGACTTTCTCTTGTGGTTCTCTATACTCCTTTGCTTTGCTTCAACCACAACTGCCCTGTCCAGAAGTTCCTGATAGTTATCAAACTTCAGAGCCACAAGTTGAATGGATATCTCATCATTAAGTCCCCTTAGGAACTCCTCCTGTCTCTTGGCATCAGTGGAAACATCATCAGGTGCATAACGTGCCAGCTTGCTGAAAAGGTCCCCATACTCGGAGATAGAGCGGTGCAGTTGCTTCAAGTCACGGAACTCACGTCTCTTTAGTGACATGACACCAGCAGCTACGTGATGAGTACGAAAGGCCACCGCAAACTGGTTCCAGGTGATAGCTTCAATATCAGGGTGGGTGACTTGGTAATTATCCCACCATTCAGCAGCTGGTCCCTCAAGTTGGTGCGCGGCAAAGCGCACCCTGTCAGCTCCAACAACTTGGACGGTATCTAAATTTTTGTTGGTGGTGCGGAGCCAGTCATCTGCCACAATTGGCTCAGAACTACTTGAGAAAATAGGAGGGTTCAACCTCAAGAACCAAGTCAGGCGATCCTGTTGGGGCGGTGGATGCGGTGGAGGCGGTGGGTTGTTGTTGTTGTTTTGCATGTTTTGAGTGAGGAGTTGGATCAGCTGATTCTGGGAGTTCAGAAGTTGTGCCATCTCCGGGGGCATGTTGTTGTTGTTCCCATGTCTCGCCATCTGTGGGTTTGGGAAACAAGTTAAGAAATAGATAGAAAGCCTAAGGAATAAACTCCTACCCTTATGTAAACACGAGAAAAGCACACGAGAAACACAAGGCACACATAGAACATAGTTTAACACAACTCAACCAAGTTTAACTAAACCAATGTAGTTTTGGTACTTATTACAATCGCGAACAACGTTTGACTACAGAAATAAAGGTGGTCCAACTATCTACTCTACTCACCATCCACTTCCTCATCCTCAATAGTGAAGCCTTCCTTCTCTAGCATTGACTTGTATAACTCCATGTCCTTCTTCGTGGCTTCAAGCTTCTCCTAAAGTTCCTTCACCTCATGCAGCTCCGGTGTAGCAGCTTCGAGCCTCTCTTGAAGTTCCTTCACCTCTTGCAGCTCCTGGGTAGCAGCTTTGAGCTTCTCTTGAAGTTCCTCCTTCTCCTTCTGCAGCTCCTTGATCAAGCTTGACCCCATAGTCATGGGCGTGATCTTCTCCTCCAAGCTCCTCTTGCCTGCTCGTGGGTCCTTCAACATGGTGGAAAAGTTCTTGAAGTCCATCTCGTTTTTTGCGAGTACAAGACTTTGTTCCCTCTTGTTCTTATCCTGCACCCTCTTCTCTTGATTAGCGAACTTCTTATCTTGGGCGGTGAGCTTCCCTCCTAGGGACTTGATCTTCTCTTCCAGCTCTTCGATCTTCTCGTCCTTCTCTTTAACTAGGGCGCATAACTCGTCATTCCTCATGATCTCAAAGCAGCTTCCCTCCTAAAGATCGTTGATGTGGCACTCCAAGTCTTGGTATTGGATCCTTCGTCGCTTGCATGTAGCCCTTTCCTCCGGGGTTAACTCGATTGGAACTCCCTTCTCATCACGTCTTCCAAAGAGTTTGATGTAGTGGCCTTCAACCTCTTCATGGTGGCGTCCACAAAGGCGTCCAATGAGCTCCTGCATGTTGATGCTAAGTTCTTTCTCCTTGGAGTCGCTGGTGACGTTGAGTACAATGGCCTCCATCTTGGGTTCAGACTCGCTGCGCCCCGGTTGGATGACTTCAATCACCCAGCATCCTTCCTTGTGCATCTTCCTCAACTCGCTTCCCTTGATTGAAGGCATGGGCAACTCCAACGTCTTGATGATGTCCAGAAGGCATTCCCCAAAGCGCAGGTACTTGATGTCTTCGGCAGTGTCATAGTAGAAGGTCGTCATCTTTAAGTTAGGAGAATGAAAATTAGGCACAAAGTGATAAGGAAGAGAATTACTAGAAGAGCATCAATAACTTAGAAGAATATAGAAAGCAAAAACACACAATGGTAAAGGTGGTTTCCAATCCTAGGGGTCACGTCCTACAGGCAACTTTGTGCTATGATACCATCTGTTGTGACCTCGGATCGTTAAGGATCCTAAGTCCTTGTGATTAACATGCTATTCCCTGGATCAATAGCTAGCACGATGAATATCATGTAAAACACAAGTCATTATTACACGAATAATCCAGAGTATAAATATTACAACTTGCATATCTTATAGCTAGCTCGAAATAATACAGCGGAAACTAAGTAAAACTTGAGTCCATCAACGCCTCAGGCTAGTTGCGTGAAGACCCGCGATCCCTACGTGCCTTTCAGTCTTCGGATTCTGCACATAAGACGTCCAGCCAACAAGTTGGGTCAATACTTTGAATGTATTGGCAAGTTACACCACTTGTACATATTATGTCCCAGTTTTTGACTATGCATGTTTTACTCTTCAAATCTTGTAATATGCATGTGTAGGTCTTTAGTAGATTTTCTTATTACTATTTTTGCAAGTGCGGTTTTGTAGTATGCCATGAGTAGCTTTATACATAGGAATTTCCGTCCTAATAGGTTTCCCCTGTTTTTGCTAAGTATTGCTAGCTATGCTATATATATACTAAGCACCGTTGGGGGGTTCGAAAGACTCAAAAAAATTCTAAGTATGAGAGCTCTCTCGAGCGAACTTTTCTTCTCGAAACCCCTTCAAAATAAAAACTAAGTTTTCTTCTAGGCGGAATGATTGTCGGGACAACGAGTGGGATCTTTGATGGAGGACGGCCACCCAGGAATCAAAGAAGTCTGCAATGTTTCAGAATTCAGAAGCTTCCAGTGCAACCACAATACATATGGGCTCTGTCTTGGCTTAGTACTTAGTGGGAAACCTCACCGGGGTACCAACATTTGGAGGTTCTTGGCACGGTTGGATCTAGCTGGTAGAGGGGCTACTAAGGAAAGGCTTCGCCATGGTCTTGTCTATAAAAGGACTTGATCATGGATTGTGGGGAAAGTGTACGAACTCTCGAGAGTATTGCAATCTGATCGATCAGCCGAGTTCATGGAAAAGAACACTTTGAGCATCTGAAGGATGGAGCCTCTGAAAGATCTTCCTCTCTTTTTTCCAAACTTAAAGTTTTATAAACCCCAAGGCGTGCTAATATCGCCATTGGGTGGGATTTTGGGGACTTGGTGCGTAATATCCAAGTGCTAGGTTGATTGGACACTTGGTGAGTAATATCCATGTGTTCCATTCGACCTTATACTACTTACCAATGTTTACAAAGTAGGGTAAACTCTTCCTCTTTTCTTCTTACTTAGAGAAAATTGGCCTTATGCAAAAGAACCCCAAAGTCTACACTTATCCTTGCATGTAGAGATAGTCTTATTCTTGCCTTGGTGTAATTTGCCAATACATTCAAAGTATTGACCCAACTTGTTGGCTGCACGTCTTATGTGTAGAATCCCAAGACTAAAAGGCACGTAGGGATCACGGGTCTTCACGCAACTAGCCTGAGGCGTTAATGGACTCAAGTTTTACTTAGTTTCCGTTGTATTATTTCGAGATAGCTATAAGCTATGCAAGTTGTAATATTTATACTCTGGATTATTCGTGTAATAATGACTTGTGTTTTACATGATATTCATCGACTGTGAAGTGCTAGCTATTGATCCAGGGACTAGCATGTTAATCACAGGGACTTAGGATCCTTAACGATCCGAGGTCACAACAACCAATGACCCGTGCTAGATCCAAGGTCCTTCAAGCTAAGGTGAATTCGCTCCTCTCATCATGTGACTTTGACATACACTTGGATGGCTTGCTACTTCATACCACTACTCTGTGCATTATCAGGTACGAAACCCTACCGTGTCGACCCACGAGCCCTGAAGCTGCATCTGTCCTGAAGCTGACTGAGCCGGAGTGTCCGGCCTACCCCAGCCCCATCCTAGCGCGGACAATCAGAATGCCAGTTCGCACACTACTCGGACACTACCCGGAGTGTCCGGCCACCCCAGAGTGTCCGGCCACTCGACCCGGACTGTCCGTCCTGAAGATGGGCCTGTGAGCCATAGCTGGGCCCTATGGCCCATGTACCCCTCTACTTTGCCCAGAACTCTACTTTAATGCCTAAATTACCCCAGAACTTGTGGCTGGCCTATATATAGCCCCCCACCTCTATTGTAAACCCTAGGCTTGATATTTGGAATTAGTGGAAACCCCTTATGGATCTATCTAGTTCTTGCCTCATGCTCCTTTGATAAAGGAGCACCAAATATCCCAAACCTCGTTGGAGTTTGCATCGTGCCTCCGTGTTGTACAAGGCGTAGGCATCGGAGTCCCCTTTGCCTAGACGTCAAGATCTCACTGAGTCTCCCTCCTCGTCGTGCCGGTTCGAGAGAGAGTCCTCCGCCCGACGCCGATCCTAGGGATTACGCCGGACCGGTAGCCGCCAGCGTGAGCAATTGGCTTGTATCGTGTCTTAGTGTGTGTGTGTTCGTCGAGTTCTTTGTGCGTGAGTTCATGTTTTTGCTCTCTCCCCTCATCCCCCTCGATTTGAAGGGATTCATGAAAGATCGGGCCATCCCCGAGGTTGCCCCGCAACACAATGGATGTGGGGGACTATATATAGGCCAGCCACTATTTCAAGGGTACTTTAGGCATAAAAGGGTAAAAACTAGATGAAATAGGAATATTCTCGGGCATCAAACCAGGAAGGCATTCAGGGGGATGATTCCGGAAATAAGCTCGGTGACACTGGAATCGGCGCCAGAATTTCTGGTCGCCGCTGGAAATTTCGGTCGAAACCGGAATGGCTCACAGATGCGTTGTTTGGTCAGTGCCGGAAGGTTTCGGTGTGCACCGGTATTTCCGAACGCTGGTCCGGTCCGCCAGAGCGTGCTCCGGAAATTCCGGCGGGAATTCCGGTCCACCGATCCTAGCACCGATTTGGTCCACGGCTCCGTCTTGCGATGGCTTGGCTGCTTCCCTTGGTACTTCTTCATGGGCTTCATACCTGATGATGCATAAAGTATTGGCATGAAGTAGCAAGCCATCCAAGGATGTATCGAAATCACATGAGACAAGGAGAATATTCACCTTAACTTGTAGGAGTTTCGCTCGAGTACGAGTGATGGGTCCACTTGGGGGACTTGGTGGTGTAGATGTAGGAGCGTCCATAGGACGGGCTGCTTCAGCTCCCCCCTTGGGAAAGAGGCGACCTAGACTCTTCATGGTTATCATCTTGGACATCTCCATGGTAGGGTGAAAGTTCCTTGACATTGAATGTGTTGCTTGCAAGGTACTTGGAGGTCAGAATGTCGATGATCTAGGCGTTGTTGTTGAATCTCTTTAGGACCTTGAAGGGACCATCTCATCGAGGTTTGAGCTTGGAGTCACGTTCTTTGGGGAAGCGGTCCTTGCTTAGGTGTATCCACACAAGGTCACCTTCTTCAAAGATCATCTCCTTCTTGTCCTTTTTTAACCTTGAAGCTTGGCGAAGGACTTGTTGCTCGATAGTGGCTCTTGTTTCTTCGTGAAGCTTCATCATAGCTTGGGCGCGCTTGTCGACGTCCATGTTGGTGCGCTCATGAAGAGGTAGCGGTAGGATGTAAAGTGTGGTGAGGGGCTCGAAACCATAGACAATCATGAAGGGACTCATCTTGGTTGTTGTGTGCTTGGCACGATTGTAGGCAAACTCGGTGTGGCGAATGCATTCCTCTCAATCCGTGAGTTTTTCTTGATCAACACATGAAGGAGAGTCCCAAGGCTTCGGTTGAGAACTTCGGTTTGGCCATCGGTTTGAGGATGCAATGCGGATGAAAAGAAGACCTTGACGTCGAGCTTGGCCATGAGGGTCTTCCATAAGTAGATCATGAATTCGCTGTCACGGTCAGAGACGATTGTTCTTGGCACACCGCGAACATGGACGATTTCTCTGAAAAACAAATTTACAACATCTGAAGCATCGTCGGTCTTACGGCACGGTATGAACTATGCCATTTTGGAAAAGCGATCCATGACAACAAATATAGAATCATGTCCATGCTTAGACCTAGGCAATCCTAACACAAAATCCATGCAAATGTCGGACCAAGGTGCATAAGGAATAGGCAATGGCATATAAAGACCATAAGGGTTAACTTGCGACTTAGCTTGAACACATGTTGTGCATCGTTGAACGTAGCGCTCCACATCGCGCTTCATCTTGGGCCAAAATTAGTGAGTGGAGAGCATGTACAATGTCTTGTCACAGCCAAAGTGACACATGAGGCCTCCACCATGAGATTCTTGGAGAAGCAAAAGTTGTAGGGATGACTTTAGAATGCAAAGCTTGTTTTGTTTAAATAGAAAGCCCTTATGCAAATAGAAATCATCAACTCCTTTGTCAATGAAGCACTTTGCGAAAATTGGTTCAAAGAACGGGTCGGAAGAATACAAAGTTTTGATTTCATCAAGACCCAACACATTGATTTCAAGTCGAGTAAGAAGGTTTGCGTGCTTACGAGACAAAGCGTATGCGACTACCTTATCTTTGCCCTTCCTATACTTGACAATGTACGGAAAAGACTCCATAAACTCAACCCACTTAGCGTGTCTCTTGCTCAAGTTGGCTTGGCCTTTGAGATATTTCAATGACTCATGGTCGTAACGTATGATAAATTCTTTAGGCCATAGGTAGTGTTGCCAAACTTGAAGAACACGAACTAAGGCAAAAAGCTCTTTGTCATAAATCGGATAATTAAGGCAAGCACCATCAAGTTTCTCGCTATGGTAGGCTATAGGATGTCTGTTTTGCATAAGGACTCCTCCAATGCCAATACCTCTAGCGTCACACTCTATCTCAAAAGTTTTTGTGAAATCCGGTAACGCAAGAAGAGGTGCTTTAGTGAGCCTCTTTTTAAGTTCATCAAAAGCTTTTCATTGTGCTTTTCCCCACACGAAGGTGACATTATTTTTGGTCAATTCGTTGAGAGGACAAGCAATGGTCGAAAAGTCTTTCACAAAGCAATGATAGAAATCGGCCAACCCATGAAAACTTCGAACTTACTCACATTCGTGGGAATGGGCCAATCTCGTATGTCCTTTACCTTGGAAACATCAACTTCAATGCCCTTCGAAGAAACTACAAATCCAAGAAAAATTAACTTGTCTTTAGCAAAGGTGCACTTGGAAAGATTAGCATATAGCTTTTCATGTCGTAGGATTTGCAAAACTTCCTTGACATGTGTAACATGGTCCTCAAGCGACTTGCTATACACAAGTATATCATCGAAATAGACAACAACACTCTTGCCACTGAGAGAACGCAAAATATGGTTCATTCGGCGCATGAAGGTGGATGGGGCATTGGATAAGCCAAATGGCATGACCAACCATTCATAGAGACCAAGTTTGGTCTTGAAGGCGGTTTTCCACTCATCACCTTTCGCCATGCGTATTTGATGGTAACCACTACGGAGATCAATTTTCGAGAAAATAGTGGCTCCTCCTAACTCGTCAAGCATGCCATCAAGACGCGGTATAGGATGTAGATAACGCACGGTGATAGCATTGATTGGACGGTAGTCCATGCATAACCGTAGCGTATCATCCGATTTGGGAACAAGAATCACGGGTACCGCACTTGGACTAGTGCTTACTTGGATCAAACCTTTGGAGATGAGTTGGTTGATTTGACATTCGATCTCCTTCGTCTCCTCCCGGTTCGTGCGGTAAGCGACGTGGTTTGGAAGGGGTGTGCCCGGGATGAGGTCAATGTGATGCTCAATTCCAAGAAGGGGAGGTAGTCCATGAGGAAGCTCTTCGGGAAACATATCCTTGAATTCCTGCAAAACAGCCATCAAAGAGGAAGGAACATTGGTTACACCGGAGTCTCCGCCTCCAGGACTTCGGGCCAGTCTCTCGCCCTTGCCAAAAAGTCTCTATATGCCACCCCGAAGACATGACCGGAGTCTGAATGTTATATCACGGGAACGAGAAAAGAGTGCATGTCGATAACGAGATCAAACTAGGTATTTGGATACCGATGATCGAATCTCGGACATGTATTATATCATGAGACAAAGGGATTAAATTGCTGACATTAAAGGTTCTCACGATCACAGAAGTCATCGTTGAATATGCAGGAGTCAGTATGGATCTCCAGGTCCCGCTTCTGATTATTGATCTGAGAGGAGTCTCAATCATGTCTGCATTATTCGCTAACCGTAGGGTGACACACTTAAGGGCTGCCGGACACCATTTAGGAGCACATATGTTCCAGACAAAAGGTTTGCAAAGTGCAGGAAATGTTTCGATAGAAACAGGAATTGTTTCGATAGAAACCGGAATTGTTTCGGGTGAAATTGCAGAAAGTGGTTCTGCATGTGATATTTAAATGTTGCAAGGGGTTTAATGTGAATGTTTGTTAATTAAAGTAATTAACAAAATTCTGAATAAAATAAATAAAAGAGTTTTATTAATTGAGAGTTGCATTTAATTTGGTGGAAATTAAATACATGTGAGTGGGATTTTGGGTGGAGGCCATGTTTATGTGAGTGGAGGTTCACCACATGAATGAAGGAGGGGAGGAGTCCCCCCCCCCTCAGGCGCCGGCTATGGGAGGGAGGGTCTCTCCTCCCTCCTATAAAGCCCCTCTCCCTCTCACAAACCACACCTCCTCGTGAAGGATCTCTCCCCTCTAGATATTCCCCATGGTCTCGGATTAGCGAGATACATGTTCCGGTGGCCTTGGCCCTGAAGGAGTTGCTGCTTCCGCTGATTCGCTGGAGCGAGGAGGTGGAGGTTGTCCGGTGGCTTGAACGTGTGTGCGAGGACGGATGCGCTGCTGATTTGCGGTGCTCGGACTTCCACACGATCTTGAGATCGGCAAGCGTACGACTACATCAAACACAAGTTCCTACTCGTTAACAAAACTTGTTGTCTTCGAGGGTAAGTTCTCCATGGATGTATGTCCACCTGTTGCTCTGTATCTAGTAGATAGATCTTGGCGTATAGTTCTCATCGTAGGAAATTTTTTGTTTTCTATGCTACGGACCCAACAAGTTGGACCCAATTTCTATGTCGCTGCAGCCTGCCGTGGTAGAGTTTGGCCCGGTTTTCGTGCCGCGGTAGCCTGTCGTGGCAGAAAACTGCGTGGTTTCTCTGCCGCGGCAGCGATCCCTCGACCATGTGTTGATCTTCTCGTGGGGTGCTCCTTGCGCTTCCTCCCTCTCCTCCCTCGCACATTCTTCATTGATCAACACGCCATGTTCCTTTAGCTCCTCGCTCCGTGCTACGCCTTCTTCTCCCAAGTACCTGATCATACAATAATTCAAAGACTTAGGTAGTATAAAATTCTCATTAACTAAAACATCAGGTTCATTAAGAAACAATTTCACCTGTTGTTCTAGTAGCTTAGCACGAGCTCTTGTGATTGGTCCAATCCTTATCTCATTGGATTGATCTTTCTTTGCAATTGGAACATCATCATTAGCAATTGGGGTAGGTGTAACTGTAAGGATGTCCTCATCATCTCCCCATTCAAAAGGCGTCGACCTCGACGCTCCAAGGTCTTCTCCATCATATGGTGATAAATCAGCAACGTTGAAGCTGTTGCTAACTCCACCAAACTCCTCAATTGGTATATCAATCGAGTAGGCATTATCATTAATCTTGGCTATCACCTTGTAAGGACCAGCACCACGTGGCTTAAATTTTGACTTCCGAAGTAGTGGAAACCTATCCTTGCATATATGCACCCATACCATGTCACCAGGCTTGAATAGCAATTCCTTCCTTGCTTGATTCCTTGCAGCAGCAATGTTCTTGCCTTTCTTCTCAATAGCATCTCGAGTCTTCTCATGAATCTTCTTCACATATTCAGCACATTTTGATGCCTCCATATCAACTCTCTCATGCAACGGTAGAGGCAACAAATCAAGTGGTGTCAATGGCTTGAAACCATACCCCACCTCAAAAGGACAAAGCTGAGTAGTCGAATGCACAACCCTGTTGTATGTAAACTCAACATGTGACAAGCACTCTTCCACTCCCGCAGATTCTTCTTTATCATAATCCTCAACAACTATGACAATGTTCAATTCACCACTTCCGTTTGACCATCCGTTTGGGGATGACATGTAGTACTGAATAGCAGCTTCGTTCCCAGCTTCCCCCATCAGGTCTTCCAAAAGTTGCTCATGAACTTCACATCACGGTCAGAAACAATCGTCTTGGGTACTCCATGTAATCTCACGATGTCCCTAAAAACAGGTTAGCAACATGCGACGCATCGTCGCTTTTGTGGCAGGCAATAAAATGAGCCATGTTAGAGAACCTGTCCACTACCACAAATATAGAATCATGACCTCTCTGATTTTTAGGTCAACCTAGCACAAAATCAATACTAATGTCTTCCCATGGTGTAGTAGGTGCAGAGAGAGGTGTATGCAAACCATGAGGCTTCAACTTTGATTTGGATTCGTGGCATGTAATGCAACGAGTCACAAATCTATACACATCACGCCTCATCTTTGTCCAATAAAAATGATCAGTTAGCATGAGCAATGTCTTCTCACGCCCAAAGTGACCTATCAAACCACCAGCATGTGATTCCTGCACTAAGAATAAACGCAATGACAAATCTGGAATACATAGTTTGTTAGCTCGAAACAAATAGCCATCATGTATATGATACTTATCCCATGTGTTTCGAAGAGCACACAAATGATATGGTTCAGCAAAATCATGGTCAGTTGCATAAAGTGCACAAATACTTTATAATCCAGGAATTTTAACATCAAGATTGGTTAATAGCATGTTTTTCCTAGACAAAGCATCAGCAATTACATTCTATTTTCCCTTCTTATACTTAATGATGTAAGGAAAAGACTCAATAAACTCAACCCATTTAGCTAATCTCCGATGCAAGTTTTGATTGAGCTTTCAAATACTTCAATGCTTCATGATCAGAATGTATGGCAAATCCTTTTGGCCACAAATAATGTTGCCAAACTTCAAGTACTCTAACAAGTGCATACAATTCTTTATCATAAATAGGATAATTCAATCTAGCACTAGTAAGTTTCTCAGAAAAATATGCTATAGGGCGACCCTCTTGCATCACAATGCCACCAATACCTATACTACTAGCATCACATTCAACTTAAAATTGCTTCGAAAAATCAGGTAATGCAAGTAATGGTGCAGAAGTAAGCAAATGTTTCAATGTGTTAAATGCAACATCTTGGGATGCGCCCCATACAAATGGCACACCTTTCTTAGTCAAATCATTCAATGGTGCAGCAATAGTGATAAAATCATTCACAAAGCGCCTATAGAAACCAGGTAAGCCATGGAAACTACGCACTTGACTCACATTCATTGGAATAGGCCAATTCTGAATTGATTCAATTTTAGATTGATCTACTTCTACCTCGTGCTTAGATACAACAAATCCCAGAAATATGACCTTATCTTCTCCAAATGTGCACTTCTCAAGATTAGCATAGATTTTATTATCATGCAACACTTACAAAACTTGTCGGATATGATTACAATGTTCAGTTTCGTTGTGGCTATAGATAAGTATATCATCAAAATAAACAACCACAAAATGACCAATAAAATCTCTCAAAACATGATTCCTTAATCTCATGAATGTACTAGGTGCATTAGTAAGACCAAACGGCATAACTAACCACTCATATAAACCAAATTTCATTTTGAAAACAGTTTTCCACTCATCCCCTTCTTTCATCCTAATTTGATGATAACCACTACGCAAATCAATCTTAGATAAAATAGCAGCACCACTCAATTCATCTAGCATATCCTCTAAGCGTGGAATAGGATGACGATATTGAATAGTGATGTTATTAATAGCTCTACAATCTACACACATGCGCCATGTACCATCTTTCTTAGGCACTAAAATAATAGGAACAACACAAGGGCTAAGAAAGACACGAATGTACCCTTTATCCAGCAACGCCTATAATTGTTTCTGTATCTCCTTTGTTTCTTCGGGATTGGTCCTGTAGGGTGCACGGTTGGGTAATGTGGCGCCAGGGATCAAGTCAATTTGATGCTCAATGCCACGCAATGGAGGCAATCCTGCGGGTACATCTTGTGGAAACACATCACCAAAATCCTGCAAAACAGAAGAGACACCAAGAGAAATAGGGGTCATGTCATTAGAAACCAATACCTCACCCTTATACATGAGCATAAGCGGCATGGCTGTAGGATCCTCACGAAATTCTCTCATATCCTCCTTCGTGGCTAATATTAGAAGATTAGGCACTCTCTCACTTTTCATTATATCACTCTTTTTAGGCTCTATTACATCATGAACAGCCGCAACACTATCTCGCTGATCTATAGAGTCATCCTTCAAGTTCACTTCGATTTTCTGACGAGAATCATTCACAATGTCTTGTGGTGTCATTGGCTGCATAGTAATCTTCTTGTCCTTGAATTCCAAGTGATACGTATTGGCATGGACATTGTGTTGCACATGGCGATCATAAAGCCAAGACCAACCCAATAATAGATGGCAAACATTCATATGAACCACATCAAAGTCAATAGAATCCTTGTATGGCCCTATTTGAAAATTCACACGTACCATATGATTTACCTTCATCTCATCATTGTCGCTCAACCATTGTATGTAGTATGGCTTGGGATGAGGTAAATAAGTCAAATTCAGCTTGGCACATAACTCCTTACTTGCAAGATTTCTGCAGCTACCTCCATCAATAATTACCTTGCAAGCTTTGTTAGGTCCAACTAGAGCTTTTGTTTGGAACAAGTTGCAACGCTGAGAATCATCAATAGGTTGCACACTAAGTATGCGTGGAGACACCACACTAGTTGGTGCACGCTCAGGAAAGGCATTAGTATCTTCCCCGCTATCATAATCATCGTCGCCATCAACTTCATCTCCACTCTCATACTCACCTTGTTCATTGACAAACATCACCTTGCAGTTTGGACAATCTCTCTTGTAGTGTCCTCTACCTCCACAAGTATGGCACTCCATATCGCGAGTACGTGCAATTGACATATTGGAACCCGAGCTAGCAGTAGGAGCAGCGAGCTTCCGAGCATTGGAACCAAAAGAAGACGTAGGTGCAGGTTTGGCTGATGGTGAAGGGTGGCTAGCAGCTGGTGCAGGAGGCGCCATAGGAGGCGGTGTAGATCTGGCCGCAAAACAGCTGGTAGACGAAAACCTTGCATGTGACATAGCCTCCTCAGCTAGTTGTGATTCGGCCTCTCTAGCATGGTGCAATAGTTCATTCATAGTTTCATACTTGTGATGACGAACAATTCTCTTGATTTGGAGCTTCAAATTGTTGAGAAAGGGCTGCATAGTCATCTCAAGGGATTCACGAACTCTACCACGTTGCATAAGCATCTCCATCTCCATTTAGTACTCATCAACTGACATGGTTCCCTGCCTTAATTGTGTCAACTTGTCCAAAACTGATCGCAAGTAGTTGGAGGGTACAAAACGATCCTTCATAATGCGCTTCATCTCACGCCAATCCATGATAGGAAGTTCATTGTCATCCCTTCTATTCTACACAATAGCATCCCACCATTGTAAAGCATATCCACCAAATTCTGATGCTGCAAGCTTGACCTTCTTGTCTTCTGGATAGTCAAACAAATGCCAAATCTTCTCAATCTTCAACTCCCAAGTGTGATAATCTTCAGGATCAAGTGAGCCATTAAATGAGGGAATTGAAAATTTGGGCTTGCCCAAACCATCATCAGCAGCTTGGTTCGAAACACGTTGAGCACGTCCCAAAGGAGCAAAACCACGGGCATAAGCAGGGGCAGCAGTAGGCATATGGGGATTGCCACACCCCCTGCCATGATGTGGGGCAGCATCAGCCGCACTACCCTCATCATTGTCTTCAAAAACATCATAGGGTTGGTATCCCTACTGTTGCTGAATTTCTACTGTTAAGGCATCAATGGAACGCTGCAAAGTTGCGACATTGGTATTGATTGTTGTCACTTGTGTTTGAATATTAGTGACTGCACCAGTATTCTGATCCACTGCCATTTGCACGTCCTGGATATTCTTGCCAATGCCCTCTGTGGTGATTGTAACACATGCATCAAGTGAGATTTCAATGCCTCATATTCGTGCCAATTAACAAGTTCCTCATCCTTATTTTTCTGTGACACAACATCATCATCACTAAAAGACATGATTAGTAGGTTAGTGCAAAAATCAAAATCTGTTTGGTGGAAACACTCACAACTGACAAGAAAGCAGATCTTACTGTTCCTATATATAGTGCCCCCACCCCTCATGTAACCCTAGGCATAGATGATAGACTAAAGACAACCCCCTTTATGGAATCTCTAGTTTTGCCTCATCTCCTTCTACCAAAGGGGATCGACTATCGTCACCACCTCGTTGGAGTTTGCATCACGCCTCCCTCATTGTACAAGGCCTTGGAATTGGTATGCCTTTGCCAAGATGTCAAGACCCTCTCCAAGGTGTTCTTCCCTCTCCGTATGGGATCGAGGGAGCACGTTGACTGATCTTTCCTTGCAAGGATTCTATCGGACCGGTGTCCACCGGCGGGAGCAATCGACCTTGTATCGTGTGAGTTTTGTGTGTGTTCATCGTGTTCTTCGCAAGGTGTGCGTCCGCTTCCGCTACCTTCTCCCTTTCCCCTCGATTTCCAATCGATTTGACCATGAGATCCGTGAAGATCGGCCCACCCACGGGGTTACCCCATAACAGGGAGGGTGTTGATCCATTGCCTGGTCGCTCCCTCCATCATCAAGGGAAGGTAGCGAGCAGCGAGCAGGTCAGTGTGGCTGGCGATTCCCATGGCCATCAGGTACGTATCTAGCCATACCGTTGGGTCGTATGTTGGATTGTATTTTTCGATCTCCTTGGGCGCCTTGAAGTTGGCAGGGTATTTCTCGCCTCGGATCATTGGTATGAAGCACTAGGGGCGACTCGGCTGAGCGAGCCCCTTGGTTCGGGGTTGCCACGGTTGGTGAGGGTGTGCCTCAAGTCATTGGGCTGGCGCACCCTCCAGGCTTGGTTGTTAACGATGTGCGTTCTTGTATCGATGGGCTGGCCATTGGCGGCGACTGTGTTGTTTGCCGGCTGCGGCTCGTTGGTGGAGAGCGTGGGGTTGGCCGCCTGTGGCTGGTGCGGTAGGGGCTCAGGCGGTGGGCAGTTGTGGGTGTTGGCGACAGTTGGGGGCGCTTGAGGCTACCCTGCTTGCCGATAAGCGGGAATACACCCTCCCTCGTGGGTCGACTCCCGTGGCTTGTTGCTTGACGGTCCTGGCGAGTAGGGACTTGGCGTACTGGATCTACAGCGTGCCCTCTCCTTGGATGTCGAGTTGGGCAACTGCGGCATCTATCGTGATGATGTTGTCCATTGGAGTGGAGTACAGTCGGAGCCCGTTGGCATCGTGGGCCTGCGGCGAGATGATGATTCGCGGTTGGTCCGGCAGGGGCGCGCGACCAATGGGTGGCGGTGGGGCTCTAGTCGTTGATGCGCCAGGTGGTGGGCGGTTGCTGCCGCCGGGCGGCGTGTTCTCGTAGTACTCGTGCTCGGCCGTGCTCGCGGGGTCGCCCTCATCATTGAAGTTCAGGACACGGCCCTAGATGTTAGGGTTTAGGCGGGTTCTGATGCGGCGTTGATGGTAGAGCAATAGCTCCTACACCGTTTCTCGCTCGAGGCGAAATTTCTCGCGCTCGTGCAGCTCCCTGCACGATGCCTCCTCCAGTCGTAGGCAGACTTCCTCCACCTCCGTCGTTGTTGCGGTCAGAGGGATCGACATGGAGAATGGATCTAGCGGGGTGCTCGTGCTGCCCGCCATGTAGATCGCGTTGAAGAGATTGGATATGGCATGGAAGTCCTCAGGGGATTCCGATCTAGAGTCGGAGTCGAAGATCCCGAGGATGGAGGGGTCCTCGAAGTCCTCAGGGTTGGAGACCCGCGTGATGGAGTCCTCCCGTGATGCAGTGGTGATGGATTCGGCGACCGAGGCAGGGGTCACTGAGTCGGTGTCGTCGTGGAGAGCCGCGTCGTCCACGGCGGCATCAGTCCTGGTCGTGTTCCTGGCGACCGAGTTGTACTCGGTAGCAAGGCGGCTGATGGAGCGGATTTGGTCCTCAGAGAGCAGATCACGGTGTGGTGGCGATCCGCCGACGATCACCATTAATGCCGGGTCGACTGCGTCGGTGAAGCCAATGAACAGGTTGAAGGTGTCGACCGGCATCATCGCGCTGTGCGTGATTGGGCGCGACGCCGGGATGTAGCTGCTGGGTAGGATCTGCAGGATCCCGTTGTTGGCGATCATGCGGCCGGTGGTGATCGTCCGATCGATTGGCGTGTAGGGTCTCAACACAGAACTCAGGCCGGACCGGCCATGCCCCACGGTGGGCGCCACTATCGTGGGAATGACCACGACAGTCGCCTCTAGGGGTAGCGATTGATAGGATTGAGGGCAAGAGCTGGTAGCATTCTGTGGAGCGATATGGGGGCGGAGACACATGAGTTTACCCAGGTTCAGCCCCCGAAGGGTAAAGACTTACTCCTGCTAGATTGTATTAGCAGCAAGCGAGTTACAGGGGTGGCGAGCTCGGCATCTAAGCATCGAGTTGCTCGAAGGGGTGTATGATGTAACGTGAGTACAAAGGGAACCCTAGGGAGGTTTATATAGGGGTACCTCGCTAGGGTTTACAGTATTTACAACCGAACTAGTCAAGGATTTGGAGGATTTGACCTAATCTGACTGGGCTTCAGCTATGCTTCTGGGCCTCCGGCTTCCAGTCGCCAGGCTTGCTCCTTAGTCGCATTCTAGTCGACGTCCTGCAGGCCCACTCGCAAGGCCCTTGGCCCAGTCGAAACGTCCTGCTGGGCATACCCCATTCGGCTTATCCCCATCAACCAGTGTTAATGATATTAATTTTATAGCTCGCACTCCTTATAATCCTGCATGGAAAACCAAAAATATGCTTCTAATGTTCAAAAACATTATTCTAATCCTGCAAGAGCTCTTTACAATAATTATGATAATCATAATGGAGCAAATCATGGCAATCTCTCATTTGAGCAAACTGTTAGAACTTTTATGCAAGCTCAAACTAAGCAAAATACTATGCTCATTAAAATCTCGGAGAACCATGAGAGTAGTATAGGAAAATTATCTAACCAAGCCGTTGCAATTAGAAATGATGTGAAGAATCTACAGAAAAAGACAAAGACCATGGAGGCTCAATTGGGCAAGGTAGCGGAGAGCCAAGCTCTCATACTAGCAAAAATTGTTAGGAAGCCTGAGCCAGATCCGGTAGAATACCTCAAGATGATGAGGGTGGTAACAAATGAAGAAAATCCTGAAGAGATGGATTATAGCAACGCACCAACACCGGAATATACCGTGGAAGATCTACTAAATATAATCACCATAAAGAATCTTGGCATAGAACAAGGTAATGATGATATGTACCAACAATTTATTCAACAAGTAGCATCTAAAGTTCGTGATTTAGAGATGGAGTATAAGAGACTAGCTGATAAGATTCCTGCTAAACTAGATGATATATTTGAGCCTACTATTAAAAGTAAGTTTGGGTTCAATGAGATATCCGCACTTTGTGATCTTGGTGCAAGTGTCTCAACAATTTCCAAAAGCCTATTTGACAAGTTAACCTTGGGGCCATTTGCAACCACTGCATTAAGACTCCATCTAGCGGATTCAACTTATAAACAAGTTGTTGGGATAAAGGAAAATATAGTTGTTGAAATTAAAGGTAGTCTCGCGCTTATTGATATTGTTATCGTGGACATGCCTGAAGATCCCATAGCACCTATAATCCTAGGTAGGTCCTTCCTAAGAACTATTAAAGCACTAATCAATTACATGAAGGGAATGTGCGAATAGGACTACCATCTAGAGATCCTTTTATAGTCCAGTTCCCTAGGAAGAAGAAGGCCAAGCCTAATGATGATGATGGTATAATTACTTTGAAAGACAATTACTTTGGAGTGGGTGTTCCACTCATTAAACCTAAATGATCACCATCTGGGTCAAGCTAATTTACCTTAACTAGAAGCGCTTCATGGGAGGCAACCCATGTGAAATAAAGTTTTTACTCTTGTGTTAGTTTGTTTGTCTGTTTGTTTTTATTTTGTTTTTTGATTTTAATAAAGAGTATTCAAGAAGACCTTTGGAGAGAGGAAAAGAAATAAGGTAATCCTCGATCTTTTATTTTTGCTAACACATGGCCAAAGAAGTATTGCTGATTTTTATGAAGTCTATTTGCTGTTATTTTGTCCTTTGATACGATGTGTAAAGACACACGAAGCTACTAATCAAATTCTTTGAGTTTTTCAGATCACTAGCCACATAACGAACAGTGGTACGGCCGTAAGGGACCGTACCATGCGCCTGTAACACCTCGAGGCATTGGAAAATAGAAACTTTGATTTTTGCCGCAGGACACAGGGGTCGTAACGACCACTGGTACGGGCGAACGCACCCATACGGCACGCTCGTACCGTATCCTTGAGCAAAACATCAGATTTATAGGCGAAGGAACTAAACACATAATGACTAGTCCAGGCGCCCGTACCGAGTGCACCGCCGGAAGGGATTCGTCACCCCCAACGTATGTCACCCGATACGGGTGGGATCTGGCCATACCGCCCGCCCGTACCATGTACGCGACCGCTATAACACCACAAGGAGGTAACCTAAAAATCCCCAAAACAAAAAAATTCTCTTTCTTCTTCCTCCAAACTCCAAACCACCTCCATTGGATCTTCAAATTTACTCAATATTTCTTTGTTTCCTCGCACCCAATCTATCTAAGGTATGATTCTCCTCCGATCCCCAACTTATTTGTACCAAAGCTTCACTCAATCTTTCATCACTGAAAATCTAGACTTAGGTCTGGTTCTTGATCTAATCTTGATATTGAGCATGCTTAGTATTATTTTATAGGAGTTTCTTTTGTAACTAGTGTAGAGGATCACATCTGCTATGTTTCTATTGGACTACATTTTTCATTATCAATCTTTATTTATTTTGTTTTAGATGAATATAAGGAGTCATACATGTGTGATGGCTTCGGAACATTCTACACCACTCGTTGATACGTCGACCCCTGAGTCACTTAGTATCAAATTCACTAAGGAGTTTCAGTTGAATCGTTTCAACCGTCTCAAGCTCTGAGAAATCAAGTCCACCAAGTGGGTGTGTCCTTGTATCCTGAACCAACTTGGCATTCGTGCTGATTTTGATTTATTTTGCAACAAATGTTGGTTTGTATGACTTTGTCTTCCAGGACGTCACCATCTATTATCGCTTGACACTGGAGTTCCTCAGCACTTTAACGCATACGATGTTCTCTCACTATTGTTCCGAGGATCAAATGTCTGGAGTTGATTGCATCAACTTCCGTCTTATGAACTGTGAGTACTCCTTTACACTCAACCAATGGGCTCAATGTTTTGGGTTTGCCAACAACACCACCAACATATGCTCCACCACCTTTGTTTTAAATCCTGCACCTTGACAGTACTTTAATTTAATGAGAATTTGTGGAAACACACCCAAGGGAAACCAAATTGATCATCCTGCTATTTGCAATTTGTTTTATGTTATTGCTAACACCTTGCAGGCATGTGGTGAGTTTACTAGAGTCAATGAGGAGGACATGATGGTCCTCATAAAAGCTGCTATTATTAATTGTAACTTAACACCAAATTTGGGCGCCCTTCTTGTGTTTTACCTTAAGCATCAAGCTCTGCGATCTCGGGGACCCATATGCGGAGGAGGAGTTGTGACCGTTCTTGTACACGCGCTTCACATCAGCCTAGGTAACATCCAACTGTTGACAGGAAGTAACCATCTTGGTTTTTCTACTCTAAGAGCATGTGGTATGATTTCTAGAACTAATGGTAGATACTTCCTTGATATACCTGGAGTGGATCACTTGATCCCAGCTCCTTTGCCTAATGGTATATTCTCTATCAAGGATGGACATTTGTGTTTTGATGTGCAGGTTGAGGCAGGTCTACCAGATTAAGAAATACATGTGGGAGGAGGAGGATAAGATGAAGAAGTAGAAAAGGAGGGACCTGAACAAGAAGTGCAGCCACCAAACTACTACACCACCTATGAAGATATTTATGCGCTCAAAGGAAACATCCAAAACATGAACAACCTCTACATCAACCTTCTAGATGCTTCTGTGAACCTCGCCACCCAGTTCCATGATTAGAGCAGCCGATGGAACATGGGAGATTATCCACCGCCACCACAATGAGCAACAAAAGGGCTTGCAAAAGCCTAAGCTTGGGGATGTGTTCCCCCAACAATTTTATTTGTGTAATAACAAGGTTGTACTCCAGCTCCTTGGGAGATTTGAAACACTCATGTTGGCTTGTTCCAACACTTCGCTTTTTTGTTTGCTTTTGTTTTTAGTTTGCTTTTTTTATTAGTTCCTTGCTTGGTCGCAAGTTCTTTTCTATTCTTTACAAAAATATTTTTCCATTTTTCCTTTTTCCATAAATGTGGATTTGCACTTTGCCTCTTTGCTTTAATATTATTATGGGAGTAATCGTGCTTGAGTTTTGAAGGAACACATCCCTATAAGGAAGAGGGTTATGAAGTTCTTATGAGAGGTATGTCCTATGTCTCCCACTTTTGAAGTTTGAGTTGTTTATCTTAGTTGGTTGATTTGCTAAGATGCCATGCTAGTGGGAGTGATTTAATATAGTTAGAGTAAAGCTTTTTATTGGTATGATGATTAGTTGTGGAAGCTTTTGCTCTAGTTCTTTTGGATAACCGAGTATTGCCTTGGAAATAATATTGCAAACAAATACAATAAGAAAAAGTCTGAAATTTACGACCTGTTTGATGAATGATTGTCTTGAGAGTATACCCTTGGAGATACTTAACCCCATAGATGTTTTGATAGTCTTGATGGCACTCTTGAAAGGAGTTGTTTGATTGAAATGAAGTCTAGTGGTAATTGTGATGCATGCCAAAGCTAACCTTGTGGATCAAACCATGGTACTAGCATAAATATAAATAAAGAGAAGAGGAAAAAAGAAAAAGTTCTATGTTTCTCATGCACACCTTTGGGATGCCAACAACTCCGCTAGCTTTTGAATGATCTATGGTATAACCCCGGATTTCGGCTATGAGTTGATGACATGAGTGGCATATGTGTCAATATATAGACAAAACTACTGGTACTCTCAAAGGTTGTGCAAGCACTTGTAAAAGAAATAGCCAATGATCCTTGAAAGAGGAAGAAAAAATATGTGTATGAAGATCTACATAACAAGTACTTGTCACTGTCTCGTTACTACTTTATGAATTTTCTTGAAAGACAATGATTGGATTATAAGTGTTTTTGATAGACTTAATTTATTGATGTGGGCGTAAATAAGACACTTCACTGTTATGCTACTTAGGATATGAACTCTCCTACTCAATTATGCTATTTAAACATCCTAGTGTTCCTTGGCAAGCTGAGAGTTAACTAGAAGAATTGGATTGAGTGTTACACTTCTAGTTATTTATACTTATATTAAGCTTTACTTTGATTGTCTTGACTTACCGAAGCTTGTATAGTATTCTTGTCATCTCTCTAACATTGATAAGCCATTCAAATGGATGAAGAGTTAAACACATAAGACTACCAACCGTAAGCGAATTCTTATTCTCGCTGTTTCAAGTTTAAACGTTGAATTCCTTATAGTTCTTTTGTTTCTTCTTACTCTAGGGCGATCAAGGTTTGAGCTTTGGGGAGGATTATGGTTCCAAAAAGATCCATCTTCCACCGCGTTTAAACATTGTTTTTAGTAAAGCAGTTGACAAGAAACTCTCAGTCCTTGCCACTAATGACTAATAATTGCAAAGATATGCAAAACCTTGCTTTGAATTGTGTTGTACAGGAAATCAAGCTTTTTAATGCGAAATCAGGAGTCATAATGAAGGTTTTTGAGGAAGTCCACATGACCAAGTAATTGTGGAGTCAATTCCAAGCATTAGAAGCCATAACAACCACTGGTACGGGCAGGGCCCGCCCGTACCATGTGGCCGCGGCTCCATCTCGTCAAACCCTACAACTTTTGTGAAGACGCCTATATATTTTGAGGTCTTAGCCGCCGCGCAGAAGGCCGCCATTCCTAGATTGCATCACGACACCACCAAAGGAGACCCACACCATTGTTCATCCATTGGTCATCCATCCATCATCCATCCCCTCCATTAGCCATAACCATTGCTTTTTTACTTTAGATCTCCTTGTGATTCGGTGACCATTGTAAGAATATTTGATTTCAATCTAAATATTTTGCACAATGTTTTATATCCTTGATCTTATTGTTATGAGTGAGCAGTCCTCACGGGCTGCGGGTTGGGGAGAAACCTCGCATCGATTATGTGCATCTAATTCATGGGAACATTGTGTATTGTTTGAAATAGCGATTTGTATCGTTTGTTTCTTTGTCTCTTGTCTCGATCTGTGGATTTGTATGTACCCAAGATCCCAAAGATTGATAAAGGATTGATATAATATACTTGGCTAGCGGCGATATCATAGGAACCCCGGTGACAGAAAGGGTAGTACGATCTTCGCTTAGCGTCCCATTCGGGATCACAACAACATCACAACTTAATGTTTTTCTTTTTTTTACACTTAATAATCATTTGTAGCCCATTGCTTCGTGGTGCACACAGTTGGATTAAAAGACTTTTGATATGCCCGCTGCATCATGGGGGGCTCTAGTATATTAGGATGTGTTGCCAACAACAGATTATCCCTATTAAAACTTTACACATGACCGTGCTTACTATTATCTTTTATCCCATATGATGTGTAGCTGCACGTGGATCTTCATCCCTGGCTTATCTCCATCCATTGATTCAACCCACTATAAAATTAAACTAGATTGGTCCAGTAAACAAAAGTAAAACAAAGAAACAAAGTCTAGTAGACGTGTCCTTTTTATTTCCTTTTAGCATTGCTTTCCAAGGTTCGATTAAACCTAGGTCTTCTAGGGAAAAATTTATTATACTACATCCGTGAATTCGGATCGAACATATCAATCGTCGCAAAAAGGTTAAGAAGAATGAGTTGGTGCATCGTGCTACCTGCTTCACTCTGAGTCAGGAGGAGCTCGAGCAGTTTTTTAGGTGCCTCCTAGTAGAGAAAGTTCCTCACGGTTAATCGGGGAAGATAAGAAGATATTTGGACATAGCGAATAAGAGGTTCAATGGTATGAAGTCTCACGACTATCAAGGATGATGCAGATACTTACCATTGCGATCCGAGGGATAATGGACGAGCATGTCTGTGAGATTTTGTTTGGCCTATGCAACTTTTTTGACGTCATCTCTAGTAAGTCGATCAGCGTGAAGCAGCTCGACAGGCTACAGGAAGAGATCGTGGTGATACTATGCTATCTCGAGATTTACTTCCCGCTCGCATTCTTCGACATCATGGTGCATCTGCGTGTCCATGTCATGGATGACATCATCCAGATCGGGCCGACATTCCTGCACAACATGATGCCGTTTGAAAGGCTAAACAGTTTCATCAAAGGATTCATGCAAAACAGGTCCTGTCTAGATGGAAGCATAGCCAAGGGCTTTCTGATCTACAAGTGAATCTCCTTTTGCCAGAATTATCTAACCACCAAGAACGAGGATGTCGGAATACCCACCAAGAAGCACCTCGGTAGGATCACTGGATATGGTCACCACGAGGGCTACTGTCATTGCATGTCGGCATTGCTGGTCGACGCACCGACTTTGACAGGGCACACTGAGTCGCGCTACAACATGTTGAATTGGTTGGCCCCTGGGTGGAAGAGCACAAAAGCTTAATCGAGCAGGAGTACATTGACCTGGGCCGGCCGAGGAACAAGGGAGACTCAACCAGAGAGCACAACTCTAGCTTTACGGGTTGGTTCAAGAAAAGGCTACTGGACAATCCCCCACAGATGCCTTCTACGGAAGATCAAAAACTCATATTCTCCTTGTCACAGGGCACCGCACACAACCTAAGTACCTATCAGTCGTACGACATCAACGGTCAAAACTCAGGAGTAACTATGTTGTCCTTTACTGATGACGAGACTACTGTCATGGAAATATTCTATGGAAGGATTGAGGAGATATGGGAGCTCGACTACTGTGGAGAGACGGTACCGATGTTCCATGTTATATGGGCCAAGAACATGGAAGAAGAAGGCTCGTATTTCACCACCATGGTTATACCCAATGCCAAATCGGTGAAGAACGCCTTCGTGAAAAATGAGCCATGGGTACTCGCTAGCCAAGTTGATCAATGTTTTTTTATTACCGACCCGTCAAAGCCCAAACGTGTTGTAGTGAGGAGGGGGAAAAGGAGCATCATAGGAATGGAAGGAGCCACCAACAATCAAGACTTCAACAAGAACGACGATCCGAAGATCGAAGAGGAATTCGACAAGTACTTCGACATGCCTACTACTACAGTAAGAAGGAAGACCATCCTACCTACTAAAGGTTGTCCATTCATGACAAGAAATGTCAAAGTGCCCGGCTAAAGTATTCAACCGCGACGAAAAAGTGCAAGAAGATTTTGAAGAGAGGCTAGCTCGAAACCGATACATCACATGACGACGTGACCTTTTTGTGTATTAATTCACATGTGTGCACGCAAATATATTAGTTAGACTAAAGTTATATCATGATATTCTCATGTGCGTATACAAATATGCATGTGTGTGTGACAAGCATATATATATATGTATGATTCAGGGAGGGTTTTTTGAATAAATATGCATGTTTGTGTTCTTACTTTAAATATATTTGTAACATAATTAAAAATATTTTAAAATAAGGAAAAAAAGGTCTGAGACAGCCAGGATTTGAACCTGGCTACACCAGGTTTAGAGTTGTGAAGGAAGACCACTAGGCTATGTGTGTGTTTCATGTCAAACTACAATGTCGTGCTGCTTTGGACTAAGTGCAAAGATTCTATGGCGCATATCTTAGGAATGCGCCACAAATGTTGGAAATTCTGTGGCGCATATTGCGGGAATGCACCATAGAATTTTCACACTTAGCCAAATATTGGACGGTTCGGCCTTCCTAATCCCCCTTCTTCCATTTCTTCCCCAAATCGTTTGCATGTGCAACCCTAGCTCTCGCCCGCGCAACCCTAGCTCTCGCCACTGGTGCCTGTGGGGGAGGGAGCCAGCCGTCGCCACGCTTTAGGAGGAGAAGGGCAGCCACCTGTCGCTGCCTCTGGAGCCCGTGGAGGAGCCACCTGCCGCCGCTGCTGGAGCTCGTGGAGGAGGAGCCTATCCCGCCCGCCCTAGGAGGAGCAGGCCAGTCCCGCGCGTGACCTAGGAGGAGGAGGATAGTCCCGCAGCAGGAGCACCGCCGCCACCTCGTCGATGACCACATCCCCATCCACATGTACTGGAACATCACTACTCCCTCTCTCTTATTTTCCCCTCTTAGTATTGGAATGTGTTCATCATAGTTCCTCACCACATCCACACAAAATCCATCACCACCTACATGCCAACCATCAGAACCTCACCAACATCACTATGATCACCTAGCCTGGAACTACCTCTAGTGGTACAAGGAGAAGATGGTCTAGAAATAGAAGAAAGTACAAGATCACAAGAAGGGAAAACAAGTTGCAGAAGAAGGAGAAGGATATGCCAGTAGCTGAACTAGGAGGATTTGGGAAGCAAGAAGGAGCAGTCCCAACTGATCTGGTAGAAGTAGAAGATTAGAAACAACTATAGCAACAGGTTGATAACCAAGATCAAGAACTAGCATATATTCTTAATAATTTAGAGCTAGAATTTATTTGTTGTAGCAATACTTTCAGTCTAGCATGAAAGTGGAATGTCTAGATCATCACCAAGTAAAAGAGAGGATACACTAGTGTATATCCTTACAAAAGATCAAAGCCTCAGCTTTTGCATCATTGGCCAGAGACAAATTCACCATTGATAAGCATCAAAGCATTAGGGGAATGTACAATTAAGTCTTCAACATCCAACTCATTTATACCACCCCGGAAATTCTCAACTAGAAAATTGCTTGTTCTTTTATTATCTTGCTTCAACATGACATCATCATGCATCATCATGTTCATCATGCCACATTGCATGGAACATAAAAATAAATTGTTGCATCAATATTATTGCACTTGTATTTGGTTTTCGCTAAATTGTATTTGACTTTTCCATCTGACTCCTCTATTCTTCTCCCCCTCTATTCTAATCTGTAGTTGGTGCCATTTGATATGGAACCATAATATCCAAATTTTATTTAATTGAGTATTGCAATTTTATAATTGCTAAATGCCCAAATTAAGTTGGGGCATATCTTTTAAATTACATTCTATATCCCTATCATGCCAGTGTATCTTGCTGCATCAATCTCGCTCTAATTCCTACTATGCAGGTACATATGGGCTACTATTTTATTTTTCCTTAGATTCAAATCATGCCCATTCGTTTTGTGTGGATCTTTATATTTTGTGATCATCTTCCTCTTTCATTACTTCAACTAATCTATCTAATCCATATTACTTCTTGTGTTGATCTTCCTTATTACATTCTTATTGGATTCTATTCCTTGCAAATCTTGCGATCCTCTAGCCTCTTTTAAATTTGAACAGTTGGTCTCCTTGGCCTAGCTATCTATCTTGCTCACTTGGTCCTCATGATCTTGCCTTATGCCTATTCTTCTTATATTCTCCTAAAACTCTACACAAGATCCACCATGGCTGACAAGTACTAGCTAGCTACCACATGCTCCAGTCGAACACCCCAAACCTGGTGCAGCTCGAAGCTAGGCACGCCTTCTTTTTCTGTTTTTGATTAGATACCCGAGCCAGCTATGCCAGCGTGCACATGCCCTGGGCATGCTTGGCCCGTGCCACTCTTCCTTCATCTCTCTAGCTTTCTGCCTCTCTCTGCCATAAAGAAGCACCCCATCTCACCTGCCCCTTAATCGAGATCCAACCCCTTCTCTAATTCTTATCCTGCAAGCAACACCCACCATAACCATGCTGCCGCCGATCTCCTCCACATCCCGCCATGGCCGTCTACTCCCTCGTCGCCTCGCCACTGAGCTGCACCATCGGGAGAGCCACCGCATCGAGGAGCTTCGCATCGACTTGCTGTTGTATGGTACATGGAGCAGGGAGGAGAGTTTCCCGAACAACCGTTGGATGCCGTCGCCGCCCCGTGCACCTGGAGTCATCGTCCTCTCTGCCGCGTTGTCGTCCTTGTTCACCAAAGGAGCTACCGCTCATCCAGAAGCACGGGGGTGAGTCCCTCTCTACGTGCTCGAACTCTATTGTCGATTCCATGCATCCCAGCGCCACCAGCCGTCCAGCAAACACATGCGGACGTGCTTGCCGTCGACGGTACACGCGCGTGCACACCCTTGTTTTTACCTCTGAAACCGAGTTGTTTCCATCCACCTGTGTTGACTCCATCTTCTGCACATCAACCATCTGTTTTCTCGCCACATCCAGCTACCCGATGCCGCAAACCGCGTCCCATTCAGATCCCTAAGCGCTTCGGAATCATCTTCCAAATATCGACATAGCTAGCTGCACGCGCTGTTGTTTTCCGTTAGTTCGCATCACAGTGACACGTTTTCCCCCTCTGCTCCCAAGTCGATTACAACAAGTACAGATGATCTCCGGCGCCCTACTTCACGTTCATCTCTTCTAACATTGTACCGGCTTGATAATGCAGGAAACCCCATCCAATTTGGTACATGGAGCCGCTCACTCATCGCAGAAAGTTCGCCCGACACCTCTGATTCTCTGTCTAAAAATTCAGTTAACGTAACACTTCGTCAGTTCAGTTTCGTCGGAACTATTCCGTCCAAATCAAGATTAAAATCGGTGAATCCTCTCTCTTTTCAACAATCTGGCAGCTGGCCTAGTGGTTCCGGGCATGCTCCTCCACACGCTGTTATTACCATGTTCAAATCCTAGATCAATTGGATTAAATCCATATTGTTGTTTTTGTTTTTATTATCTAAACGTTGGAAGTATGAAGTCTGGAAACTAAAACTGAAGCAACCGACCATGTACAGGAACCTCATACCAACAAATCTCTTGCATAAATAAAGCCACGATCCTTTGGTTGGAACCTTGAGTCTAAACCCAAGTTCATTTGCTTTTGTTTTCTTAATACTAGTTAATTTTAATATGGCAGGAAATGATTTTAAAACGGATAAATCATATATTTTAATTATTAAGTCAAATCAAAATGTATTATATATCAAAAGTGTTCAGAAATTTGCAAGAAATAATATTATCACATCTATATTTATTTGTGTATAATTAAAAATTCGTAAATCTTTTTATCTTTAAAAATTACTTAAATCTTGCATAATTAATAACTTCTAATCCCAAACTCCGAATTCGACAAATAATATGTCTAAATTGATCGGTGCGACGAGCCCTTTCCAACTGTGCATTCCATACTCACAATTGCATCATGCATCTTGTAGGACTTGTAAAACCAGAATTGTTGATGCAAGGAATACATGATGAATAAAATTGGAAAATAATTATTTATTGTTGATGATGCCTCACTAATGTTGTACCATTAATGTGCTATGCAAATGACATCTTTTTTAATATGTTTTGCATCATTAACTTGCCATGTCATGCATCATATCATGATCATGCTGGTTCTTCCGTATTAGATGTAATTGTTGTATTCTTTGTTCTTTTAGTGCTTTGCTTCTTCCCGGATAGGACGATGAGATGATGTGAGATTTTGGATATGAACCTTGGGCGATGGTTCCAGGCGAGCATTCTCCCCCTTTCTACCTATTTTGCGTTTATAATCTTTACTTCCTCATGTTGATCTATTGATATCCGTGTTGTGATGCTTTAGTTTTCGTGCACCATTTATATTCCTTGCAGTCTCTATATTGCCTTGGACACCTCCTATTGCTTGATTGATTGATAGACAGTTGGCCTTGCGAGTCATAGTGCTCGCTCAGGTGCTACTTCGTGTTGTCGATGTTCCACCATTGTTGGGGGTTGGCAAATGCTTAATGATGGAGATGATCATGGTTTTAATTACAACTTGCTAATTAAATGAAGGAAGTGGATAAAATTAATGAAGAGGCACCGGTGGGTAATAGTTGAGATTTGGTTGTTAACCGCCCACTGGTGTCCACCTAGGACCCGAGTTCTTGACACATGTTCCGAGACTGAGCGCGCTAACCACATGTGGGGTGTCTGGGCGCCCCTTCGACTTATTACCTGATTTCAAAGTATTGTACTGGGGGCCACAAACTAGTTTGCCATTTTCATGCCATGTTATGCCATGTATGCCATGTTATGCCATGTTTATTATATGTTGCTCGATGAGCGTTTACTACTATACTGTTTAGGATGTGGGTTGTTATGTTGAGGATTATACCTATGGCCTCTGGTCTCTCGGCTGATCTCGCAACCTCTGGGTCCGTCTTCAGAGCTCGGCCGACTTCGTTACGGGTAGCTTGGGGTGGCCCCCATGTACTTTTTTTGGGTCTAGAAAAGCGCTGTGTCTGAAGCCCCGCTGACATACCGATAGAAGTATGTTAATTGATCTGGCAAAAAGGGTTGAAGTGTGTGTGGAAACTTTGGTGTACCCCTGCAGGGTTAAATCTTTTCGAAAAGCTGTGTCCGTGGTTATGGACGACTTGGAGCACAGTTTCTCGATCATAGACAACTATAACTAAAGTTTACTGTTATAATATTACTTGTATCTGATATGACTAGTAAGTTGGATAACCACCATGGAAAGAATGAATAAAACTGCCAACCGTGTGTGTTTTCCTCGGAATGACTTCCTCGTTTGGTCTCAAGGGGGAAATACCAGGATGGGTATGTTTGGTGTTAGTATCAGGTGCTTCCGAATAGACCTTTCTTATCCCTCTCTAATAGCCGACAGTTGTATCTTGTCTCTATAGGTTGTCTAGTGCATGCTTTGATGCCGCTTCAGTCCACCATACCTATGTAGGCGAGAGCCGCCGAATTCTAGACTTGTCGTGTAATGGCCTCAGTACTGACCGCTCTCTTCTTCCTTCGCCCTTTGTTGGCACCCCTTTTTGTTTTAGCAGGTATAAGACCGGCGTCGTTAGCGGGGTTACCCTTCTGGCTTGGCCTGGGCAGGGTTATGGACGCCATTGGTTATTCTTGAGGGCTCTTATCCCCATTTGCATCTTGTCCATACTCGGATGTTGTATCATTTTTAAGGTGATTTGGATCTTTGTATTGTGTATCTGTATTCTTGACTCGATGAGTTGTTGTTGTATATATATATGTGTTGTGGGTTCCATCTTGAACTGTTGTGTAATGGTATTACTTTATTTTCCACCTGCACGCAAGTGCCTAGTGGGCGTCCTTGAATCGTTTCTATGCGGGTTTGGCAGGAAGCGCTGAAATTTGCATAGGCCAATTTGAGGGTGTTACAAAGTGGTATCAGAGCCAAACAGTTGCGATACGCCACTGGTCCAGCCTATAGGATAACCTAGCTAACAGACGATGTAGAGTGTCAAAACTATTTTGCAAAATCTGTTGGATAGATCTGATTAGGTCTGCTTTTATTCCTTACCTATGTGCTATTCTCATCTTCACTTTGCGTGATTTCAATCTGCTCTCTTATCTTTCTTTAAGTCCAGGAATTCTCGTGGTTGGGTTTCCGTTGTATCTTTAGGTTTTCGATTCCTTTTTCTTGTAACGGTGTTGCTACATCCGGTCTTCATGCCATCTGAGGAATTTTCCTTTGTGTACCTTTCAAGTGACCCAAAAGTCACTAATTTTTTTCTTTGTTTCTTCCGGTGATTTCCAACACAACAACATCATCTACATCGGATCTGATGAAGAGCCTGCATCACTCCTCTGTTTTCCAAATGCTATTTGTCAAGATCTTCAGTCTAATTCCGAGAGTTGATTGCATAGTTCTTCTATTCATGTATAGAGTAATGCTTTGAGTGCGGGATGGAGTCGCCACCATACCACTACTCTTATCATTTGCCTTTGTACGATGAATGGTGGATCGATGCAATTTTGCTCCTTCCACAGAAGTTAGAGGTGGCCTTACCTTTTGGAGACCTCTGTCTTCGTCTGTGTTTTGTCGGAGTGTTCTCTCGACGAACATGAGCAACGACCCCATGTTGGTGGTGTCGGCGATTTCAAGATGGAGTAAGAATCTTTGTTAGTGGTGTCACGAGGATCTACACGAAATGAGAAGATTCAGATCATCAGCCTTCTTCCCCGTACCATGAGGCGGATCTCGAGGACGAGATCCTTTGTTAGTGGTGTCGAATTGTAGCACCCCGGAAATTCCCAACTAGAAAATTGCTTGTTCTTTTATTATCTTGTGTCAACATGACATCATCATGTTCATCATGCAAAATTACATGGAACATAAAATTAAATTATTGCATCAATATTATTGCACTTGTATTTGGTTTTGCTAAATTGTACTTGACTATTCCATCTGACTCCTCTATTCTTCTCCCCCTCTATTCTAATATGTAGTTGGTTCCATTTGATATGGAACGATAATATCCAAATTCTATTTAATTGAGTATTGGTATTTTATAATTGCTAGATGCCCGAATTAAGTTGGGGGCATATCTTTTAAATTACATTCTATATCCCTATCATGCATGTGTATCTTGCCATATGCCTATTTTTCTTATATACTCATAAAACTCTACACAATATCCACCATGGCTGACAAGGACCAGCTAGCTACCACATGCTCTAGTCGAACACCCCAAACCTAGTGCATCCCGAAGCTAGGCACGCCTTCCTTTTCTCTTTTTGATTAGATATCCGAGCCAGCTATGCCAGCACGCACATGCCCTGGGCATGCTTGGACCGTGCCACTCTTCCTTCATCTCTCTAGCTTTCTTCCTCTCTCTGCCATAAAGCAGCACCCCATCTCACCTGCCCCTTAATCGAGATCCAACCCCTTCTCTTCTTCTTATCCTACAAGCAACACCCACCATAACCATGCCGCCGCCGCTGATCGCCTCCACATCCCGCCATGGCCGTCTACTCCCTCGTCGCCTCACCGCTGAGCTGCACCATCGGGAGAGCCACCGCATCGAGGAGCTCCGCATAGACTTGTTGTTGTACGGTACATGGAACAGGGAGGAGAGGTTCCCGAACAACCGTTGGACGCCGTCGTTGCCCCGCGCTCCTGCAGTCTCCGTCCTCTCTGTCGCATCGTCGTCCTTGTTCACCAAAGGAGCTACCGCTCATCCAGGAGCACGGGGGTGAGTTCCTCTCTGCGTGCTCGGACACTATTGTTGATTCCATGCATCCTAGCACCGCCGGTCGTCCAGCAAGCACATGTGTACGTGCTTGCCGTCAACGGTACACGCGCGTAAACACACATGAGAACTTTATACTGCCTAAGTCTATGCATTTATGTATGATCAGGTTCGTTGGAGAAACAAGCATGGCGCGAGGAGGAGAAGGGCTACAAGAGAAGCCCAACATGATGATCGCCCAAGGATGCGCGAGGGAGGAGCGGGAGGAAGGCGCAATACAAGCAAGGGAGATCATCGAAGAGAAGGAACGTTCAATTCGGACAGACAGAAGTCCTGAAATTCAAACGGACGTGGATTCTTCATACAAACTCCAAATCAAGCAAATAAGCACTTGTTGGATAGATAATTCCAAGATCTTTCAAATGAGTACTTCCATGCCTAAAAGACCCCGAATCATCCGGCCCCCACACCCCGGATAATCTGGCCCTGCTTTGGAGATTCTGCAAAGGACTTTGTGCGCGACGTTTAGTACCGGGGCGGATATTTGACCGGACTTTTCCCCCGAAAAATCCGGCCCTCTTAGATCTGATAATCCGTCCCAAAAGGTTCCCATCAGATCCGGACGGATCTAACTGTATCAGACATGTTTTTGTTTTGCGTTTTTCAGACGTTCTGGCGGCCATATAAGCCTGGGAACGCCCTCTAGTTTAGGTTAGACCACGTTAAAACTATTTTGGAGTTGTTTCTTTCATAGAACCTCTGGAATTACCCTGTGTTCGAATCTACCAACTATAATTGAGTGTGATCTATTGTTCCATTGGGAATTAGTAGATTGCATACTACCGTTCATGGTCACGACTGCGTGCGCAAGAGTGTGGTGTTGTGAATATCCTACAAGGTTCGAGAGCTGTTGCATTGGCATCAGGGAGCGAGCGGGAGAGTTCATAGCTACAGGCTAGTTATCTATCATCCACCATCATCACCGCCATCCGCTTACTGAGAAGATCGGGCCACCCCATATCATCTTGGTATCAGATTTCCAGTGTTGCCTCGGTAAGCATCCACAAATCCATCCATAGATTAGAGAGTATTTTTTTCCTATATAGAAAAAGCCTTACAAAAAGATTTGCCATAGACTAGATTGCATCATTTTCGAGTTTTAGTTGCTGATTGTATCTTCTCGTAGATCCGATCTGCAGGTTTTCCTCGTAGGAGTCTCGTTTTTTCGTTTGTGTCTAGGTTTAGGGTTTGATCTTATTTTCCACCGTGTCAACCATCACCGTGTTCCGCAAGTTTTCCTCATTTGTCTGAGTCCACATAGCGTACCTTTATTTGCATACCATAGACACAGTCTATCTACAGCATTCGTGCCTAGGAACGTACCCACGAGACTAGTTGCTTTGCTCCGACAGGCTGCTCATTAGGGTTTTTGGAGTGCAAATTTTGCGTCCAGGCAGACCGGATTATCCGGGCCCTGACAAAACTAGAATATCCGGCCCTTAATTGCTCAGAATTGTTGCATCACGTATTGCATTGTGTCAGATAGTTGAAAAATCAAAAAAAAAGAGAAAGAAGAGAAAAAAGTTGTTAAAAAAAGAGAAAAGAAAAGAGATACAAAAGTAAACAACAAAAGGGAGATATCAAGGTTGATTGGAGGACTAGTTTTATAATAGCACTAGTAGATTGAGCAATCTTATGCCTGTTCTATGTGAGCAATTACTAGCATCTCTCTTGTGCATTGCAATATTCCTGTTCATAAATTGCTTTGCCACGTTTATCTCCACCGTGTGTGTTTCTTGGGTTTTTGTACGATCAGCACTAGGACTTGTTTGCGGTGTAGATAGGGTACCATACCTATAGCTCCACCTTAAATAACCTGTGTGCCCTGCGATCGTTCTCTATACCTTTGATATTCACTTCATCACATCAAGTGCATCAGTCTTTGATTTCGTTTGGTAGAGCATCTCTATTCACTTTGGAACGGTAAGATCTCCTTTCTTATTAGTTGTGAGTGAGTTGTGAGAGTTTCCACCAAACAGATTTTGATTTTTGCACTAACCTACTAATCATGTCTTCTAGTGATGATGATGTTGTGTTGCAGAAAAAGAAGGATGAGGAGCTTGTCAATTGGCGTGAATATGAGGCTTTAAAGTCTCACTTGACACGTGTGTTTACTAACACGACAGATGCCATTGACAAGAATCTCCAGGATATGAATATGAGATTGGATCAGCATGTTGGAACGGTTGATACTATCCAGACGCAAGTGGCTACGCTCAATGTCAATGTCACCACTTTGCAGCGTTCCATTGAGGGTTTGACAGCCGCCTTACATAGAAGGGAAGATCCTCAACATGATGATGCCTTTGATGATTTCAATGCGGGTAGCGCCGTGGATGCTGCTCCACATGTTGGCAGGGGACGTGCTATTCCCCCTGTCCATGCACCTGCTCATGGCCGTGGGTTTGCCCCTCTTGGGCGTGCTCAACGTGTACCCAACCAAGCTGCTGCTGATGGTTTGGGCAAGCCAAAATTCTCAATTCCCAAGTTTGATGGTTCCATTGATCCTGAAGACTACCTCACATGGGAGTTGAAGATTGAGAAACTCTGGCGCTTATTTGACTATCCAGAAGATAAGAAGGTCAAGCTTGTAGCATCTGAATTTGATGGTTATGCTTTGCGTTGGTGGGATGCTCTTGTGAAGCATAGAAGGGAGGACAATGAACTTCCTGTGATGGATTGGCGCGACATGAAGCAAATCATGAAGGCTCGTTTCATACCAACCAACTACTTGCGGTCAGTTTTTGATAAATTGACGCAACTGAAGCAAGGCACCATGACAGTTGATGAGTACTACATGGAGATGGAGATGCTTATGCAGCGTGCTAGAATTCGTGAGTCCATTGAGATGACCATGTAGCGATTCCTAAACAATTTGAAGTTACCGATCAAGAGCATTGTTCGTCATCACAAGTATGAGACCATGAATGAGTTGTTGCATCATGCTAGAGAGGCCGAATCCCAGTTGGCAGAAGAGGCGAAGTCACGTGCTCGTTTTTCGTCCTCCAGCAGATTTTCGGCCAGGTCTACACCTCCTACAGTCACGCCACTAGCTGCTGCTCCTTTTACACCATCGGCCAAGCCAGCAAGTACACCTTCGTTTGGTTCTAATGCTCGGAAACCCGCTGCTCCTGCTGCTAGCTCGGGTTGCAACATGTCTACGGCACGTACTCGTGATGTTGTGTGCCATACTTGTGGAGGTAGAGGTCACTATAAGAAAGATTGTCCAAACAGCAAGGTTATGTTTGTTAATGAACAAGGTGAAGTAGAAAGTGGAGATGAAGCTTCTGATGATGATATTGATGACGGCGAGGATGGTGTTGATGCATATGCTGAGCGTGCACCCACTATTGTCGTATCTTCATGTGTAATTAGTGTGCAACCGGTTGAGGAATCCCAGTGTTGCAACTTGTTCCAAACAAAAGCTCTAGTTGGACCAAACAAAGCTTGCAAGGTAATTATTGATGGAGGTAGCTGTAGAAATCTTGCAAGTAAGGAACTATGTGCCAAACTGAATTTGACATACTTACCTCATCTCAAGCCATACTACATACAATGGTTGAGCAACAATGGTGAGATGAAGGTAAATCATATGGTACGTGTGAATTTTCAAATAGGGCCATACAAAGATTCTATTGATTTTGATGTGGTTCCTATGACTGTTTGTCACCTACTATTGGGTCGGTCTTGGCTCTATGATCGCCATGTGCAACACAATGGCTGAGCCAATACATATCACTTGGAATTCAAAGGAAAGAAGATTACTATGCAGCCAATGACACCACAAGAAATTGTGAATGATTCTCGTAAGATAGAGGTGAACTTGAAGGAAGATACTACCACTTTCAGAGTGAGTAATAGCAATGTTCCTGATGTAATTGAGCCTACATTGAGTGATATAACAAAAAGTGAGAGAGTGCCTGGGTTATTGATACTAGCCACCAAGGAGGATATGAGAGAGTTTCGTGAGGATCCTACAGCCATGCCACTTGTGCTCATGTATAAGGGCGAGGTATTGGTTTCTAATGACATGACCCATATTTCTCTTGGTGTCTCTTCTGTTTTGCAGGACTTTGGGGATGTGTTTCCAGAAGACGTACCCGCAGGTTTACCTCCATTGTGTGGTATAGAACATCAAGTGGACCTGATTCCTGGCACCACACTTCCCATACGTGCACCTTACAGGACTAATCCCGAAGAGACTAAGGAAATTCAGAAGCAAGTATAAGCGTTGCTGGATAAAGGGTACATCCGTGTCTCTCTTAGCCCTTGTGTTGTTCCTGTTATTTTAGTTCCTAAGAAAGATGGTACATGGCGCATGTGTGTTGATTGTAGAGCGATTAATAACATCACTATTCGATATCGTCATCATATTCCACGCTTAGAGGATATGCTAGATGAATTGAGTGGTGCTGCTGTTTTCTCTAAAATTGACTTGCGTAGTGGTTATCATCAAATTAGGATGAAAGAAGGGGATGAATGGAAAACTGCTTTCAAAACTAAATTCGGTTTGTATGAGTGGTTAGTTATGCCGTTTGGTCTTACTAATGCACCTAGTACTTTCATACGTTTGATGAATCATGTTTTGAGAGAGTTTATTGGTCGTTTCGTGGTTGTTTACTTTGATGATATACTTACATACAGCCACAACGAAACTGAACATTGCACTCATATTCGACAAGTTTTGCAAGTGTTACGTGATAATAAACTGTATGCTAATCTTGAGAAGTATACATTTGCAAAAGATAAGGTCATATTCCTAGGATTTGTTGTTTCTAAGCATGGAGTAGAGGTAGATCAATCTAAAATTGAATCAATTCAGAATTGGCCTACTCCAATGAATGTTAGTCAAGTGAGTAGTTTCCACGGTCTCGCTGGTTTCTATAGGCGCTTTGTGAAAGATTTTAGCACCATTGTTGCACATTTGAATGATTTGACAAAGAAAGGTGTTCCTTTTGTATGGGGCGCGGCCCAAGACATTGCATTTGATACATTAAAACGTTTGCTTACTTCTGCACAATTACTTGCATTACCTGATTTTACGAAGCAATTTGAAGTTGAATGTGATGCTAGTGGTATAGGCATAGGTGGCGTTTTGGTGCAAGAGGGTCAGCCTATAGCTTATTTTTCTGAGAAATTGACTGGTGCTCGTTTGAATTATTATATCTATGATAAAGAATTGTATGCACTTGTTAGAATACTTGAGGTTTGGCAACATTATTTGTGGCCAAAGGAATTCATCATACATTCTGATCATGAAGCATTGAAATACTTGAAAGCTCAATCAAACTTGCATAGAAGATTAGCTAAATGGGTTGAGTTCATTGAGTCTTTTCCTTACATCATTAATTATAAGAAGGGAAAAGAGAATGTTGTTGCTGATGCTCTGTCTAGGAAGAACATGCTATTAACCAATCTTGATGTTAAAATTCCTAGATTAGAAGCTATTTGTGCACTTTATGCAACTGACCATGATTTTCCTGAACCATATCATTTGTGTGCTCTTAGAAACGCATGGGATAAGTATCATATACATGATGGATATTTGTTTTGAGCTAACAAACTATGTATTCCAGAATCGTCGTTGCGTTTGTTCTTAGTGCAGGAATCACATGCTGGTGGTTTGATGGGTCACTTTGGGCGTGAGAAGACGTTGCTCATGCTTGCTGATCACTTTATTGGCCCAAGATGAGGCGTGATGTGTACAGATTTGTGAGCCGATGTATTACATGCCACAAGTCGAAATCTAAGCTGAAAGCCTCACGGTTTGTATACACCTCTCTCTGCACCTACTACTCCATGGGAAGACATTAGTATGGATTTTGTGCTAGGTCTACCTAGAACTTAGAGAGGTCATGATTCTATATTTTTGGTAGTGGATAGGTTCTCTAAGATGGCTCATTTTATTGCCTGCCACAAAAGCGACGATGCGTCGCATGTTGCTAACTTGTTTTCAGGGACATCGTGAGATTACATGGAGTACCAAAAACGATTGTTTTTGACCGTGATGTGAAGTTCATGAGCTACTTTTGGAAGACCTTATGGGGGAAGCTAGGAACGAAGCAGTTGTTCAGTACTACATGTCACCCCCAAACAGATGCTCAAACGGAGGTGGTGAATCGAACATTGTCACAGCTTCTAAGGACCATGATTAAAAAGAATCTGCGGGAGTGGGAAGAGTGTTTGCCACATGTTGAGTTTGCTTACAACAGGGTTGTGCATTCAACTACTCACCTTTGTCCTTTTGAGGTGGTGTATGGTTTCAAGCCATTGATGCCACTTGATATGTTGCCTCTGCCATTACATGAGAGAGTTAATATGGAGGCATCAAAATGTGCTGATTATGTGAAGAAAATACATGAGAAGACTCGAGAGGCTATTGAGAAGAAAGGCAAGAACATTGCTACTGCAAGGAATCAAGCAAGGAAAGAAGTGTTGTTCGAGCCTGGAGATATGGTTTGGGTGCATCTACGCAAGGATAGGTTCCCACTACTTCGAAAGTCAAAATTGAAGCCACGTGGTGCTGGTCCTTACAAGGTGTTAGCCAAGATTAATGATAACGCCTACTCGGTTGATATACCTATTGGTCCCACAACACAAACTCGTCGACACACAACATATATGGCTGAAAACAACATGTTTTAGTTCAGCAATTCTATCACAAGTAATGCATATGTGATCCACAAGAAAATTTTCATCCATGCTATATTCACCAGTTAGATTGAAAGTGAAACAAGGAGAATATCTGCTAGAATTTAGACATGAAATTTCAGAAATTTTATCCATAGCACAACTCATACTCATAGGTTCATTTAGCATGATGGAATACACAATATCAGTAGGTGGTATTCGAGCAAGTATTTCTTTAGGTGTAATCAATACCACATGATCAAAATTTGAATTGGGTAAACTATCACATGATGTTGCAACATTAGTGTAAGGAAAATCACAAGGAGGCTTCAGTAAAGGAAAAGACTCACAATATGTCGCACATGTTGGCTGAAGCTCAAAATCAGTACCAATGTTGATGAGGACATCCCTACTATTACACCTACCCCAATGACTACTGAAGATGCTACAACTGTTGCAAGAAAGGATCAGTCCAATGAGATTAGAATTGGACCTGTTACAAGAGCTCATGCTAAGCTACTTGAACAACAGGTGAATTTACTCCTAAACGAATCTGGTACTTTGATTGATGAGAACTTTATACTGCCTAAGTCTATGCATTTATGTATGATCAGGTTCGTTGGAGAAACAAGAATGGCGCGAGGAGGAGAAGGGATACAAGAGAAGCCCAACATGATGATCGCCCAAGGATGCGCGAGGGAGGAGCAGGAGGAAGGCGCAATACAAGCAAGGGAGATCATCGAAGAGAAGGAACGTTCAATTCGGACAGACAGAAGTCCTGAAATTCAAACGGACGTGGACTCTTCATACAAACTCCAAATCAAGCAAATAAGCACTTGTTGGATAGATAATTCCAAGATATTTCCAATGAGTACTTCCACGCCTAAAAGACCCCAGATAATCTGGCCCCCACACCCCAGATAATCCGGCCCTGCTTTGGAGATTCTGCAAAGGACTTCGTGCGCGACGTTCAGTACCGGGGCGGATATTTGACCGGACTTTTCCCCCGGAAAATCCGGCCACCGGATAATCTGGCCCTCTTAGATCGGATAATCCGGCCCAAAAAGTTCCCATTAGATCTGGACGGATCTGACTGTATCAGACAGATTTTCATTTCGCGTTTTTCGGACGTTCTGGCGGCCATATAAGCCTGGGAACGCCCTCTAGTTTAGGTTAGACCACGTTAAAACTGTTTTGGAGTTGTTTCTTTCATAGAACCTCTGAAATTACCCTGTGTTCGAATCTACCAACTATAATTGAGTGTGATATGTTGTTCCATTGGGAATTAGTAGATTGCATACTACCGTTCGTGGTCACAGCTGCGTGCGCAAGAGCGTGGTGTTGTGAATATCCTACAAGGTTCGAGAGCTGTTGCATTGGCATCAGGGATCGAGCGGGAGAGTTCATAGCTACAGGCTAGTTATCTATCATCCACCATCATCACGGCCATCTGCTTACTGAGAAGATCGGGCCACCCCATATCACTACTTCACGTTCATCTCTTCTACATTGTACCAGCTTCACAGCGCAGGAAACCCTGTCCAATTTGGTACATGGAACCGCTCACAATCATCACGGAAAGTTCGCCCGACATCTCTGATTCTCAATCCAAAAATTCAGTTAATGTAACACTTCGTCAGTTCAGTTTCTTTGGAAATGTTCCGCCCAAATCAGGATTAAAATCGGCGAATCCTCTCTCTTTTCAACAATCTGGCAGCTGACCTAGTGGTTCCGGGCATGCTCCTCCACACGCTATTATTACCATGTTCAATTCCATATAAATTGGATTAAATCTATATTGTTGTTCTTGTTTTTGTTATCTAAACATTGGAAGTATGAAGTATGACAACTAAAACTGAAGCAACCGACCATGTACAGGAACCTCGTATCGACAAATCTCTTGCATAAACAAAGCCATGATCCTTTGGTTGGAACCTTGAGTGTAAACCCAAGTTCATTTGCTTTTGTTTTCTAAATACTAGTTAATTTTAATATGGCAGGAAATGATTTTAAAAAGGATAAATCATATATTTTAATTATTAAGTCAAATCAAAATGTTTTATATATCAAAAGTGTTCAAAAATTTGCAAGAAATAATATTATCACATCTATATTTATTTGTGTATAATTAAAAATTCGTAAATCTTTTTAATCTTTAAAAATTACTTAAATCTTGCATAATTAATAACTTCTAATCCTAAACTCCGAATTCGACAAATAATATGTCTAAATTGATCGGTGCAACCAGCCCTTTCCAACTGTGCATTCCATACTCACAATTGCATCATGCATCTTGTAGGACTTGTAAAACCAGAATTGTTTATGCAAGTAATACATGATGAATAAAATTGGAAAATAATTATTTCTTGTTGATGATGCCTCACTAATGTTGTACCATCAATATGCTATGCAAATGACATCTTTTTTAACATGTTTTGCATCATTAACTTTCCATGTCATGCATCATATCATGATCATGTTGGTTCTTCCGCATTAGATGTAATTGTTGCATCGTTTGTTCTTTTAGTGCTTTGCTTCTTCCTGGATAGGACGATGAGATGATGTGAGCTTCGACAAGTTCTTCGAATATGAATCTTCGGTGATGTTTCTAGGCGAGCATTCTCCCCTTTCTACCTATTTTGCGTTTATAGTCTTTACTTCCTCCTGTTGATCTATTGCTATCCGTGTTGCGATGCTTTAATTTCCGTGCACCATTTATATTTCTTGCAGCCTCTATATTGCCTTGGACACCTCCTATTGCTTGATTGATTGATAGATAGTTGGCCTTGCAAGTCGTAGTGCTTGCTCACGTGCTACTTCGCATTGTCGATGTTCCACCATTGTTGGGGGTTGGAAAATGCTTAATGGTGGAGATGATCATGGTTTTAATTACAACTTGCTAATTAAATGAAGGAAGTGGATAAAATTAATGAAGAGGCACCAGTGGGTAATAGTTGAGATTTGGTTGTTAAACGCCCACTGGTGTCCACCTAGGACCCGAGTTCTTGACACCTGTTCCGAGACTGAGCGCGCTAACCACATGTGGGGTGTCTGGGTGCCCCTTCGACTTATTACCTGATTTCAAAATATTGTACTGGGGGCCACAAACTAGTTTGCCATTTTCATGCCATGTATGCCATGTTATGCCATGTTTATTATATGTTGCTCGATGAGCGTTTACTACTGTACTATTTAGGATGTGGTTCGTTATGTTGAGGATTATACCTATGGCCTCCGATCTCTCGGCTGATCTCGCAACCTCTGGGTCCGTCTTCGGAGCTCGGCCGACTTTGTTACGGGTAGCTTATTAGGGTGGCCCCCATGTACTAGCTTTGGGTCTGGGAAAGCATCGTGTCTGAAGCCCTGCCGACATACCGATGGAAGTATTTCAACAACACATCATGTATGCTAACAGATGCTTATATGCACACTCATGAAGAGGCACCATAGCAACACTATCTAACTTACAAAAGCCACTAAAGGAGTTGTCCAATTAATAATACAGATCCAACATCAACCATATATACCACACTCTAACAAATTGCCAAGCTTATGGATAATTCATCCTATACATATATGACTGAAACCTCGAGAGTTTCATCTTATATAGAAGTGCAGTATCAGTTGCAAGTTACACTATTGTTTCCTCATTTATGATTGTAAATAAGGATATTTAAAGCTAACTGTGTAATAAATGGTTTAATGGTTTCAGTCGAGGATTAGACGACCTGTTCATTTGAGTTTCATATATTAAAATGGAACATTGAAAATTTTCATGTCAACTCAATTCTTATTATGGTTCTAAAATATTCTTCTATTTAGTATCGATTTCATTGTAAACAATTTAAACATAAGTTATGATTTACTTCTCTTTTGAGAAGGATTGCTGCATAGTGGAACAAGGGGACTAAATGTTCCAAGGGGACTAAATCTGAATAGAAGCCTAACATATTTTGAAAGGTTAAGAAACTAAAGATCATGAAAAAATTACATCATATTGTTTTCTTCAATATATATTGATTATGAGCAAACTAAAGAACAACTGGTACTCATTGTAGAATTGAGATGCTTGTCTAGTTCTAGCATGAATCTAATATTTTCTAGAAAAGAATAGCACTTGGTTTTACTTGGTCCTAGGAAATAAAAATTCCATAGATGTACCACAGTGAAGAAATACTTGGCTTTTGTTCTCATGGCTATTTTAATCTCTATGCTTAATAGCTATTCAGTTCTCATATGCTGCTCTCACTTGCACATGGCCTATATTCATGCATGTTGTCTTAGTGGTTGAAGGACTCTGAATTTGTAATGTATTATTATTTATACACGAGTTAGCATATGAAGTCCCTTTGTTGTACACTTTTCTCACTCAAACAAGTAACCATATTACTCAAAGACAAAGCAATCAGATTTATTACATGCTTATAGAAATAAGTTTCTCATTATAATTCCTTGGTATTTTGGGATTTGTCATTATTATCAATGTCTCTGTTTTTTACTAGAGCTTTTTCTTAAGAGTATTGTATTTTCTGCACTAATAGTTGCTGATCTTTGGGTGCTAGCGTATCCATATAAGGAAAAGTGAATATGTGTATATGTTGTGATCTTATTCATGTACTGTAGCCGGTACTATGTATGTTGTTACTGCAGCTGGTCACTATGTATGTATGATGTTACTATGTATGTAGTTGGTACTATATATGTTGTTACTTCAGCTGGTCACTAATTTGGTTCATAAACAGTCTATTGGTTACTATGTATGTTGTTACTACAACTGCTTTTGATTCAATATCTAGTACTATATGGTTCTGTTGGATGGGGATGGGGGTTAGGGTTGTTTTCTTGTGTGTGAATGTTGCAGGGATTTCAATTGAGTTGCCCATTTCTCCTGAAGTGTCGATTCACTTTCGTTTTGGTTGAGAAATGGGCACTTCAAGGTCAAAAAATTAGCAAAGGTTATGCTGAATTTTTTGGTTGATATTTGTGCTAACTTTTTGCCTCTTTTTTATAAAGTGCAAACATTTTGGCCAACAATGAGGTCGGCCCTTCTAAGCACATGAGCGTCGAAGAATGGGCTAGAGAAGCCAACGAGTCATTCTGGCGGGTGTCCCAAGAGCAGGAAGAGGCGGAGGAGGAGATGAGGATTACACCACCACCGATCGCGGCGACCACCGCCGGAGCTGCTGGGGGCAATGAGGGCGATGATGATTATGAAGGGGACAACAAAGACTATGACGAAACTAGTGAAGGAGGCTAGGAGGACGACACCACAGATGGTGGCTCCCGCACCGATGGCGGTGAGTGCATAGAAGGCGGTAGCGGCAACCCGACCGCTATGCAGAAGAATAAGAAGGAAAGGAAGGATTGGAAGCCGCAAGTTCTTTGCCAACATCTGCGATGAGTTCACCATCATTGGCGGTTGCCAAAGGGTACGGCATGCAACTCGGGTGCATCATAAAGTGACTGCACAAGTTCTTTCACAAAAAGTGGCCAACCCATTGCGCCTACAGCGGTTGCTAAAGGGTACGGCATGCAACTCGGGTGCATCATCCGAGAAAGCATGTCGATCAACATGAATCACATCAAAGGTGTTGTCAATGTGGCTTTTGTTGATAACCTCCTAAAGAAGCTTCACAAACGATACACATTCCCAGAGCCGCTCAGAAACCTGGAGAGAAAGAAACCGGTGAACAAACTATCCATCACGGAAATGAGCAACGCCTTGAGCAGCTGGATAACCCGGGTAAAGAACAACATTGACAATGGTGAAAGCTGGGAGATTATAAGTAAGAAATTTTGATCCTTGATGAAGAAGAGTTCAAGATATTCAAGGCGGATATAGCTACCGATGATGCTATAAAATGGACTAACTGGGGGAGGAGTATGCGGGAACAGAACATAGGTAACCACCGGCTTGGAAGTGGCGGTTACAGAGGGAAACAACCCATTTGGGACAAGGAGGATGCCAAGCTTGAATGCCTGGGTAAAGACAGCTCGTGCCATAAAATCATGGACTTGCACCTAAGGAACTTTGTTCGGTCCCACTACTACCTGGACCCGATTACAGGGCAGTTCGTCACCGACGATCCAGAGGTGAAGGACTTTGAGAGGGAGCTGGTATGGAATTTACCGTGGATCTCAAGATACTGCATTCTAATTAAAATAATGAAGCCAAGAATCTAAATGGGTTTACCTTTCCTTGTCTTGTAGGAGAAGGAATTGAATGCTCCTACTGATTCGTCGTCCCAGGATCCGACAGAGCAGTGGGACGCGGTTTTCAACAGGGCGATGAACGCTTACAAGAAAGGGACAAGTGGTTGCCGCCATCCTCAGCTGGCCATGTATCCCACTTTCATACGATTATGAAGTTTATCGAGTACTACAAAGAGGACGCTAAGAAAAGAAGGGAGAGGAAGAACTAGCCGATGGCTAAGGATAAAGTCGTTGTTAAAGAGCTGAAGATGATGGTGCAAACACTAGAACAAAAAGTGGACGAGAAAACAGTGGACAAGGTAGTGGAAGATAAGCTCCGCGCGATCATCCCCCTGGGTTGTTCGAGGGGCTAGCTACTTGGAATGCGGCAGGTAGACGGAGGCCGATACAGCTTCCCAACTTTAGCGGCAGCAACTCGAGCATCAATGTGCCGACGGACCTGGTGACCCCACCGGTCGCCAACACTACGCTACAGTTGCTCGTTTTGGTCACACTGATGCCCCTCCCATCAAAGATACCAAGGCACAGCCGGCGGCGGTGGTGCTTCATAATCCACCTGAGCGGGAGAATGCTAATAGGCTGGCCGCCAGCACCGGCCGTGTCTCGACATTAGCCGATCTCAACGCCATCACCAAGGTAACTAATTAATTAGTCCATGTCATCTCCTTTATTCTTTTGATGACTACCATCTCTTGATGCCCAACATGTTTTGACTTAGGACTGGCGGTGAGTTGAAGGATGTTGCCAGGGGCACTCTCATACAACCGATAAGCCACACGATGCACAACAATCCAATGGAATATGACATGATGAGGGTTAGATTGGCTCGGGTGTTGCCAGGGTGCGATGACATGGACCCCCTTTCAACCTCAGGGAACCAACGAACACAAGACCTTGCAGAATGCCACAGCTGGCCCTTTACATGGCCAAAGACCCAGATTCGTCTTCTGGGGGGGAGGGCGCACCGATGCCACCTCGATTGTCTAGACACCACCTCGGAAGCCAGTCGTCGTTGACGCTACTACCAATCGTCACCAACAACTGTTGGGAGTGTGTGTACCGCCCCAAGGCGAAGATGTTTCACGCAACCGCCATCGCCCCCGCCACCACCACCACATGATGGCAACCACGAAGATGATGATGAATTGGTTGACATCGAGGGCTTCATCAACACCGGCACCGACAAAGGATTGTATATGCCATGTGTGGATGAAGAACCATGTACGGCTCGTGACAATCAAGTTGGTCGTCCTAGTACATGCACACAGCGCCTGGTCTTCCATGGTTTTTCTCAAGAGACACCTCCGGTTGCCAATCCATAGGAGAAACCGAGATTGGTTTTCAGCCCTAACACACTCTGAAAGGCAGTCGGTGAGCAGATAGCATCCCAGTGGAGGACCCTATTGCAAAGAAGAAGCCCAAGAAGAGAAGTAAGAATAATAATAAGGTTGTGAGCCAGCCTCCTCCAAAGAGGATCCGGGCTCAGGTCGGCATCGTACCAGCCAACTAGCATGGCTTGCCCTGAGTGCATGTAGCTGGTGAACCGATATTGACTTCGGATTTGCTGCACGTCGTGCATGGACCGATGGTAACTTTGCATGAGGGTATCAAGACACTAGAGGGACTCCTTCTTAAATACAAAGATCCAAATTACCTGGTTTTCACGGCCAAGGTGCCATCGGACGTGGGCTTTGTCCATGAAGCCCCCACGGATCTATTTTTTCATAGCATACGAGGACGTATTCAAGTTGTTTCTCTCGAAATGGTTGGACTATAACTTGGTCCTCCTATACACGCTCAATCTGGCGATGAAGATCAAGAGAGACCATACCCCATATGTCGAGATAGTGGATCCCTACTACATGCGGGACAGCCAGTTGGTGGAAGGATCAGAGACACAGACCATGGCGACGACGTACCTCGAGAAGTTCATGGTGGACAACAAGAGGAAGGGCACACTTCTTTTGCCTTTCTTTCCCGACTAAGTACACACCCGCTCGCCACTGTAACTTATGCCTTTCTTATAGATTTCTTCCTTTGCTCTTTTTCCAACATCATGTTCCAATTGTGTTGTGTAGAGACAAATATTGCACACTCATCGTCATTCCCCGAGGTATTTGCTAGCCACATATTTCGACTCGAGGAGTTTGACGAAGAAGAAAGACTACACCATAATAAGGGGCGTTCTCGATGAGGCTACCGAGGGATATGCAAAAAAGGGATGCCGCTTCGCAAATAAGGGGGATTGTTTTAGGAATGGCAGACACCTGTTCAAGCACGTGCTTGAGTTCCCCTGCGTCAAGCAGTCAGCTACTAGTAACACCAAGGAGGCCTTCTACATCCTCCATCACCTTAAAGGGTTTGTCCGAGATTGCTAGAATCTATCGTTGCCTTCTAGTCTCCGAGGATGGGCCAAAACGTTAGGGCAAATAGATGATGATGATCTTAGATAAGACTTCCATCGCATCCAGATGAAGTTATCAGAAATCATCATTGAAAATGTCAACACAAGGGGGCCCACAACAAGCCAGAGGGTTGACTAAGAGGGAGATCGAAGAACGCCTCCATAAATAGGGTGACACCAGGAAATGGATGAAGAAAGAAGGCTATCAACCATTCCCGAAGGCGAGGGAGAAGAAGTCTTCATGATTGATGTGTGCCTAGCATGATTGAGTGTGTGTATATTCTCGATGGACACATGTATGTGTGTCACAAACTTTACTATCTTCATGAGTTCGTGTATCTATGGACGTGTATAATGTGTCGTAAACTTGACTTGCCTAGCTCGAAACGGTCGTTGTTGTTGGACTTAACTATATTGTGGTCGTTGTCATTGAACTTATTACTTCTATGATGATCGCGATGTTATCTTTTAGATTTATGAATCATTTGCTTTAATTTTTGTGAACCCTTTAATTCTTTTCGTTGCATGATTTACTAATATGCCTTGTCTATAGAGATGGCAAAGTGGTACGTGGTGTATAAGGGTTGGGTTCCAGGAGTCTACGAGGAGTGGGAGGACTATCAGAAACAAGTGAACAAGTTCAGCGGCAATAGCTACAAAGGATACGCGACTAGAGAGGAGGTGGTAGCCAAGTGGAGGAACCACCTATGGAAGAAGAACCAAATGAAGATACTGGTCGGGCTCCTGCTCTTGCACACAGTCATCACATATGTATTCTATTTGATCCTAGTGTAGGCGGTGACCACTTCATTTGTAATGTGAGATGATATGAACTTTGTATTCAGCACTTGTGTAATAATTCGGCACTTGACACTATATATGTATCTCGATCGGGCTCTAAATATGATGACATTATACTTGTGTTTGTATTATATGTCAGTTTCATATACTATGTGCAATGTACTGTTTCTACTGATCTGCATAAATCCTGTATAATTCATGTATAAATAACTGATTTTGTACCACGACTGTATTTTATTTTGAATACATGTAATACAATCTGCGGTGCATATGGTTAGCATTCTATGGCGCACGATATTTTTATGGCACATGGCATGATATGCGCTATTGAAACGATTTATGTGGCGCATATCGAGAAATGCGCCACAGAAATCTGAGAATTATGTGGCGCATATCAATATGCGCCACATAATTATAATTTAGTGGCGACGTAACAGTGGCGCATCCCATATGCGCCATAGAATGTCAAAAGTGGTGGGCCACAGATAGGCTATTCTGTAGTAGTGATGACATGGACACACCATGGTTGGGCTTGGGTTAGCTAGGTTAGTTAGGTTGGTGGTGATGGTGTGGTTGGGCTAGTGCAACCAGATCAAGGAGGGGCTCGTGTTAGAGAGGGATTAGCTAGGTTAGGGAGATGGGGTGGGGTAGGTTTAGCTTTCTTTTTTTCTTTTTTGTTTCTTTAAAACAAGCTAAAGAATAAGCTTCAAAAGAACAACATGATCATAAAACTACGAAGGAAACATAGATGGGGGAATGTAGATGATCTCTTTATGCTTTATTTGAATTTGATCTGACTTTCTTAAATTCAAATCAAAGCAAGCTTCTCACAAAAACAAAGGAAAATAAAAGAGAAGGGGGATGGTGAGATAGAAGGCAAGCTTGCATGGCCATTGCATGATTCATAAATGCCCTAGTACTAGTTGTGAAAACAACTATTTGCCATCATGGTCACTTATTTAAACATGCATCCAAAATTTGAATAAGGGCCTCACCAAAGAATTATGGAGCTTACTTTCCTTACATGGCATAGATGAATAAGAAGCATGCATGAAAATAAGGTGACCAAGCTAGTGTGTGTGATCCACTAGATATACCATATAGCCACAATTACATTCAAACATGATCATAGTTCCAAATACAAACCATAAGGAAGATTGAGAAGGTTTCCTACTCACATAGCATGCAAAGGTGGCCATGTGGGCTTCCATAGGAATATTGTGAAAACAACTGACATAGGTATGATCATTCGAATGATTATGATTGGCTACCCTACATTGGGTAAAAGGCATATGGCCCATGAAGATTCCAGATGACAGCCCAAGGAAGAAACCGACAAAGACTTTGATTGTATTAGGAAAGAAACCATGAACCGACATTGTGTTGGTATTGTAATCACGCGTGTATGAAACCTATCTGCATACAGCTTTGAGACCCGGACTATTATATATAGGACGGGAGAAGCCCAAGCGAGGGTACCGAAATCTAGGAGACAACTTGTAATAGTGCAATTACTCAATATTCAGGCGACTTTAATTCCATTGTTTCCCTGACATCCGACGAAATCCCCAGCGTTCTTTTTTCCATGAAACCCCAAGTCCATCATCATGGGCATTGCCGAGGTTACCCCTCATCAATTGGTGCCGTCTGTGGGAAACCTGAACGCTGGAAACACGAATTCGGCGGAACGCTCTCCACCAAGCATCAACTCGACGAGAGCAGCTCCACACCCACCCACCCCTGTATTGATACCCGCTGATTTCAATGGCAGATCCAATCTAATCATCGAAAGCCTCCACTTCCAAGTAGACAACCTACAAGAATCACACCCTTCCACCCTGATCGCATCAGAACCGTCGGTGGAAAAAGCCACACCCATAGCGGTAATAGCATCGTCTGTCGGATCCTCCACGGACATCACAGCACAGATCAAAGAAGGAGAAGAAGGTCACCAGCCAATCCCACCACACGAAGCAAACCCGACAAACTCAAAACCCGAAGAAAGTAGTGAAAACATCGACTTTGAAGAAAGGATGGCAAAAATCTATCCAGAACTACGATCTCGGAGTACTACCAACACACCCGCATAAACAAAAGAGGACGCCATTAGGCCATGCATAACACGTCGCCAAGTGTACATGATCAATGGAGATACCTCAACACCACGCGACGAAAACGGTAATACTATCCTCAACCCCGATGATATTTTATCAGATGACCATGAAGGAAACCATGACAATGAAGGAGAACACGGAAATGAAGGAGGAACAACAGATAATCGCATAGTCCAAGGAGGAGGTGGAGAACCTCACACAGGAGAGAGACAAGGACTTCGGCTACCAGTGTCGGCATGGCAAAAAGCAAGATGAGGCAATTTCGGGAACGGTCCCAATGATAGCAGATGCTTCACATGAGGATCTACTAGCATACCAATATCTGCTCCACCACAAGAAGAGAGACCTGCTTCGGATGCAAAGGCAACTTGATGAAAGAAAGAGGTTAGCAGACGAATCTAGCTTATGACGGGCACAATTAAGCTCTACTCGAGGATCAATAAGTGTAACAGGAGCAGCACCACCAAGAAGGGCAACATCTCGACTACAGAACATCCCTGAAGCAGAAAGAAGTGGGATCATTCGAGATCTCGACTTATCATTCATGTCAACTGATCAAGCAGGAAACATCAAAGCAAAAACAGCTCAGGCAGCCATTGTGGCCGCACAAACATATCTGATCACCACTCAACCCGCACCCGACGATCCATGTGTGGCCCTTCACCGCTCTGCCTTCATGAACCTCGGCATGGTAGGAGCCTCTCTCGCGGAAGCAGAACAAGGAATCACACGTCAACCCGAAAGATCCCCACACCGTAACAACAGCCCTCGGCAAGTAGGGCACACCCGACAATCTCATTCATGATACCAGGCGCATCTCGTAGGATCCGAGCCGAGAAGCAATACAAGAAATGACAACACCCAACAAAGGGGCAGTGGATCTAGAGATGAAAGCCGCAGCCGACGATATCAGGATGGATATGACGAAGACGATAACGAGCTATGCGGGGCCAGCTGTTTGATGCAGAGGATTCGTAAGGCCTCAGTACCCAAGGACTTCAAAATTCCACATGACCGCCACAAATACGACGGACTCCAAGAACCCGAGGCTTGGTTAGCAGACTATTTGGCCACTGTCAAATTATAGGGCGGCTCCACAACTACCACAATGCAAAGTCTACAACTACATCTCACCGGCGCCGTAAGATCGTGGCTCAGGCAGTTACCCGAAGATTCCATCGGTAGCTGGATTGACTTGGAAGATAAATTCATCCGGCATTTCCAATCCACGTTCAAGCGACCAGCATCCTTGGAGCAGCTATGAGCGTGCAAACAAAAATCTGGGGAGTACATAAGAGCATCCATCCAACGATGGAATATCATTAAAAACTCAGCTGAGTCCATATCCGACGAAAGGGCTATTGACGCCTTCAACGACAGCCTCCATTAACGAGAATTCATAGAAGAACTGGGACGGGTCAAACCCAAAACAATTTCCCAACTAATGGAAATAGCAAATCGCTGGGCTGATGGGAAGGATATGCTGCATAATAAACGCACACGGTCACCCGAAGAAGACAGGGATAAGTGCAGCAATGACAGAAGAAGAAGGAATAACGATGGAAACATGGGACCAAGTTATGTCACAACAGGTTTTTTGGGAGAAGGTAACAACAGAAGACTACAACAACAGATACCGCTAGAACAGGGATGACGTCGGAGGCAGCCACTCCGCGCAGCGGTACCAGCCAAGAGCACGAGACCCACCCATGTCCGCAATACAAATGTTGGAAGGACCCTATAATATGCATTTTTACGTCGACTTAGCAGGCAGGCAACAATCCAACCATCTTATGAAAGACTGTCGAACGTTCCTGAAGATGCAGGAGCTATGTAATGCAAAGGCAACCGAAGCAACGAATCAAGGATACGCATCCACGCCTGGTACACTAGCCATCAGTGCACCACCACCACCAATGGCACCACCACAAAACAACAACGATCAAAGCAACAAGTACCCTAGGTCAAAAGGAGCAATGTCCATGATTCAGAAGGGACGCCCATCCAACAGAATTTAGAAGCTCATCACAAGGAAAATCAATATGGCAGAAATAGTCAAAGCACAAATTGGCAGGTTTGATATGAGCAAGGGCTTCATGGATGCAGGAAGCAGCATAAATCTGATCTACGCAAAAACAATGAGAACAATAGGCTACCCCTTGGACAATCTCGTGCCAACAGAAACATCTTTCCACGGGATAGTACCAGGTAAATCCGAAATTCCTTTAGGCAAAGTATTTCTTGACGTTGTTTTTGGCTCCAAGATAAATTTCAGGCAAGAAAAACTCGAATTTGGAGTCATGGATTGGCCATCACAATATCATGCAATCCTGGGACGACCAGCCTTTGCACAGTTTATGGCAGTGCCGCATTATGCATACTTAGTGATGAAAATGCCAGCACCAAAGGGAATTATCACGGTACAAGGAAGTTTCACACACGCCGACAGTTGTGATCGGGAGTTCAACAAAATTTCTGAATCTTTCGGGATGGCAATAGAGTTTGAACAACTCAGAACTTCAACGAACGCATAACCTCTGGAAGTAACACGTGTCAATCCCGATCAGGCTTTTGACACAACAAAAGATACAAAAGAAGTACATATCCACCCTGCCGACCCGACAAAAACAACATTCGTGGCTTCTAACCTTGATCCCGCATAGGAAAGCGCGCTCATCGAGTTCCTTCATGAGCACTAGGGAATTTTCGCATGGCTACCTTCTGACATGCCGAGAATCCCTAGGGAACTCGTTGAGCACGCGTTAAATTTTGACCCAAAGAAGAAGCCAGTAAAATAGCTGCTTGGACGCTTCGCAGAGCCAAAGCGCAAGGCCATTGGAAAAGAGCTCCATCGCCTAATTGATGCCAATTTTATCAAAGAACTAACGAAATCAGAGTGGCTCGCAAACCAAGTATGTGTTCCAAAGAAAAACACTACAGAACTTTGGATGTGCATCGACTTTACTGCACTGAACAAGCATTGCTCAAAAGATCACTTCCCATTGCCGTGAATCGACCAAATAATCGATGCAACTACGGGATGTGAACGTCTTTCTTTCTTGGACGCTTCCGCAGGATACCACCAGATTAGGATGAAGGAAGAAGATCAGGAGAAAATGGCGTTTATTACAGCCTATGGTGTATTCTGCTACACAACAATGCCTTTTGGCCTCAAGAACACCGGGGCAACGTATCAGCGGATGATGCAAAAATGTCTAGGTAGCCAAATAGGCACAAATGTGCAAGTGTATATCATTGACGTCATAGTCACAATAGGTAAAGGATTTGTGTTGATCAAGGACCTCGAAGAAACATTCAAAAATCTCAACAAGTTCAGCATCAAATTGAACCCGAAGAAATGTTCCTTTGGAGTCCTAGCAGGGCAACTCCTTGAATATTTGGTATTAGCCAGGGGAATCGAGGCTAATCCCGAAAAAATTCAAGCAATCCTCACAATGAAGAAGCCAACAAATATGTGTGGCATACAGCAACTGGTAGGGCGAGTAGCGGCACTCAGTCGTTTTATTGCAAGATTAGGAGAAAACGCATTACCATTCTACACCCTCATGAGGAAATCAGAAAAAATCGAGTGGACGTAAGAAGCTCAGCGTGCCTTTGAAGATCTTAAAAGAACACGTTCGACATCCCCTGTCATCGTGTCGCCGAAAGAGAAGGAACCTTTACTCCTTTATATTGCTGCCACACATCAGGTGGTCAGCACGATCTTGGTCATAGAGCGACCCGAAGAAGGGAAGACCCATGGTGTGTAGAGGCTAGTTTACTTCCTGAGCAAGGTTTTATCGCCATCTAAACAAAGGTGCCCACACTACCAGAAACTAGCATACGGGGTATTTATGACAGCATGAAAACTATGCCACTATTTATCGGAGCACCCAATCATAGTGGTCAACGAAGTGCCTTTGTCAAGCATCCTCAACAAACCAGAAGCAACTGGACGTGTTTCTCTATGGGGCATCGAATTATCCCCTCGGGTTATCAATTATCAGAAGCGCAAAGCAATTAAGTCACAAGTTCTGCTAGATTTTATCAAAGAGTGGACGGAGTTGCAATGTGTGGGTCCACTAGACCTTTCTAGTGCCTGCACAACATACTTTGATGGATCAAAAAGAACGGAGGGACCAGGAGCAGGAGTCGTACTAATATCACCTCAATGCGACAAAATACGCTATATTCTTCGGATGAGCTTTGCAAACGCATCCAATAACGAAGCGGAATACGAGGCCTTGTTGCATGGCATGCGAATGGCCAAAGCTTGTGGTGCAACTCGCCTCAAAATCTTCGGAGATTCCAATCTTGTGGCATAGCAGGCAATGAACAAGTGTGATGCTGTCAGCGAAAATATGATTGTGTATCGCGACTTATATAGCATCATGCAGGCTCAATTTGATGGATGTGAAGTATCACATATAGGAAGAGCAAGCAATGAGGAAGCCAACAATCTAGCAAACATCGATCATTATGCTTACCAATACCACCCGGAGTTTTTTAGGAGGAGATAGTGGAGCAATCGATCAAAGCGAAAAGAGTCTCCGAGGTTGTAGCACCAAAAACAGGAAAAAAGAGTCGAGGGCTCCTTCAGAAACCAAGAACATAGAAGAAGCCATCGAAGAAGAAGAACAAGAAATCGAAGAGGTCATGCTAATTGAACCCACCTAGATGCAGCCATATATAGCATATATGACTAAAGGAGAGCTGCCAGAGGATGTGATAGAAGCCTGGCGAATCACCCGACGATCGAAGGCCTTCAGGATAATCAAAGGAGAACTATACAAAAGAAGTATTTCGGGTGTGTTGCAACGTTGCGTAACACCCGAAGAAGGAAAATTATACTGAAAGATATACATGAAGGAGTTTGTGGTCACCATGCTAGTAGCCGAGAAATTGCTGCAAAAGCATTTAGGGCAGGATTTTATTGGGTCACTGCAGTACAAGATGCAAAAGACATTGCCAAAACATGTGAAGCATGTCGACGATTCGCAACAAATCCTGGAGCACCTGCCGCTGAGCTGAATCCCATACCCTTGGCTTGGCCTTTCGCTTAGTGGGGACTTGATATGGTGCGAAAACTTCACAAATCATCACTAGGAGGACACGTCTTTCTGCTAGTAGCAGTCGACAAATTTACTAAATGGATTGAAGCAATGCATGTCACCACCCAAGATGGAACTTCGGCTATGAATTTTGTATCCATCGTATTTCGGTTTGGCGTACCGAATAGTATCATCACGGACAATGGGACCAACTTCACTTCCAATGAGTTCAAGGAGTATTGCCAGGAGATGGGCATCAAAATAAGCTACGCTTCGGTAGCTCACCGCAAACAAATGAACAGGTCAAAAAAGACAATGGACTAGTTACCGCTGGACTCAAGAAGAGACTACTAGCACCACTTGACAGGCCAAAAGGAGCATGGGTGGATGAATTGTCATCCGTATTATGGAGTTTACGTACCACTCCAAACAATTCAACACAAGAGACACCTTTCTTTTTGGTCCACGGTGCGGAAGCCGTGCTTCCAGTTGAGGTATCACACGAATCACCAAGAGTAGCTGCATATAATGAAGAGCAATCAAGAGAAGCACTTGAAGATGATGTGGATGCTCTTGATGAAGCTCGAGATGAAGCCCTCCAAAGAGCAACTATGTACCAGCAAAACCAGCACAATTACCATAGCAGAAGATTGCGGCCTAGGTCCTTTGAAGTAGGAGACCTAGTTCTTCGCCTCAAGCAAGATGGCCACAAGAAGCTAGAATCGCCATGGGAAGGACCATACATCGTCATAGAAGTTATCCCCGGAGGAGCATATCGACTACAAGACAAGAAGACAGGAGTAAATTACTCAAATCCATGGAACATAGCATAGCTACGACACTTTTACGCATAAGATTATTTGCATTGTGATAAGTGTTACAGTTCGGCTTATTAAGCCAAGATGTCCAGGATAACGGCTAACAGCCATCTGCTCAAATAATAATGTATCATCGATTTTCGCCCTATATATAAAGAGATAAGTTATTTTGTACCTTAATCTTTTTTATTCCAAAGATCAATGCTTTCCATCAAGCTAACAGCAACTATGAGCCTATGTCCAGATACAGGCATCCGAACATAGCCTCGGGGCTACTCCCATCGGGAGCACTAGCGCGCACCCGATAGATATTCAGTTGTGTATGAAGTATATTGATAATTGCAAACACCTTTTGAGTTTTACATTAGTGTATCCTCAAAAAGGTATTACTCCCATCGGGAGATAGTATAAAGTAATAAAACTATCTGATACAATCAGAAGTATTGGCGGCCCAGCAGGCCAACCGCCAAAAAAGCCAAAAATTCTCGGATTACGCTCAGACGCGATAAAAATCCGAATGCCGTGTTCAGAAACATGAAGGTAATACCTCTGGATTCGTCCTGTGTGGCATGGTAATCGCACAAGAATGCGCTCTGCCAGTAAAATATCCGTATCAATGATACGATGAAAAATCCCGACAGACGCGTTGGGTACCCAATAAAAATAGAAAACTCGAATTCAGTACTCGATAAGACCTCCGCGGCTCGAACTGAATTAAGCCAGTAGCAAAATTCCGGATTCAGGCCTAGGGACTTGAATTTGATGTAGGATAACCTTGTTTTTCCCAGGAGCAATTAACTGATTCCCGATCTGTCGGAAGCATCAGACTCGTTGTACCAAATCCCTACAAAACACAAAAAATAAATAAAAATAAAGGAAAAAGAAACTTTGAGACTCAACCTGAAACTATGGTTCAGGTAGAGTATCGGGGGCTACTGACATAGGTATGATCACTCGGATGATTATGATTGGCTACCCTACATTGGGTAAAAGGCCTACCGCCCATGAAGATTCTAGATGACAGCCCAAGGAAGCAATCGACAAAGACTTTGATTGTATTAGGAAAGAAACCATGAACCGACATTGTGTTGGTATTGTAATCATGCGTGTATGAAACCTATCCGCATACAGCTTTCATACCCGGCCTATTATATATAGGACGGGAGAAGCCTAGGCGAGGGTACTGAAATCTAGGAGACAACTTGTAATAGTGCAATTACTCAATATTCAGGTGACTTTGATTCCATTGTTTCCCTAACATCCGACGAAATCCCCAGCGTTCTCTTTTCTGTGAAACCCCAAGTCCATCATCATGGGCATTGCCGAGGTTACCCCTTGTCAACAACATACATCAATGTATGGAAGCATGTAGAAATAGAATTTGATCCACCCCAACACATATGAGCTAGATTTAAATACCAAGGAGAAACAATGGCTCATATATAATTAGCATGGTGGAATTTATATGAAGACAAAAGAAAGATGGTGGAAAATAGAAAAGATATGCCCCCAAATCAACTTGGGCATCAAGCATTATATCAAGAACCAACTACAATATATCAAGAGGCAAATACAATTAATAAAACAAATGCATATGAGGAAAGAACCAAATGAAAGGGGTTTTAATATGATGCTCAAATGCAATGTGGCATGGTGACATCATCATGAAATTATGATGATGGAACAATGATATGTAGGAAGTAGCATGATCCTTTATTTATTATGTAGCATTACAATGTTAGACAATTGGGATGTTATGGCACTGGTCCTTCTCGATGAGGCAGAGCTAATAGAAATGGCAAAACAGTGCCACAAAAGGATTTATCCCAAGGAAAGCCTCGCAGAGGAAAGCGAAAATGGTTGTTATGGTAATAGAGCCAGGGGTCAAATGCAGCACCTAGACATGATAATGCTCCAAGAGCTCGAGGAAGAGAGGGGAGAAAGAGGGAACAAGTCCCACCTAGATGGAGTGAATAGAGAATGGATACGCAGAAGCAGAGATATGGGTGAGGGTTGTTAGGCTAGGCTAGGCGGAAGTGGCTCCCCACTCATTGTGGGCCCTGGCCATAAGAAGCCACAGCTTGTGGAGGCCCTCTTAATTGACAATGATGTACTCCCTCCATTCTGAAATACTCTATGTTATGGGTCTATTTTTTGTTCAGAATTAGTCTACTTTCTGGGATATAAGCGCCCACCTCGCTAATTAATAACCTAGGGAGAGTAATCATAGGCACACAACCGAGGCAGTCAACCTAATCCTATCTGCATGACCCAGCTGGAAGAAACAGTCGGTAACCAAATTGTACATGCAATTTGCATGGTCGCATTTAATCTTTCTTTGGTAAGAGGAGAGGACGCTTTGTTTCCTGTGATGCATGGAGTATACCAGTACTAATTAATGTTTTACTAATTTGTCTGAGATTTTCTGGAACGTAGAGTATTTCAGAATGGAGGGAGTACTTCAAGAGGGTTGGGCAAGGGCTCGTCTATGCACATGGCGAGGAAGGTTCCCCTTTAGGGGAAACCTTGATTTTCTTGTGCGCCATGATCAAGCACACGAGAATGTAGGAAATAAAATCGAGATCATTGGAAGCAAGGAGGATACCAGTAGATCGGAAAGAAATCAAGCAAAGGAAACAGCGGTGGAGAATTTGGGAGTGAAAACCCCAAGGGAGCAAACCCCTCTTTTGAAGAACCGGTGCGGTTGCCACGAAAGCCTCACGGTCCCTGGATCCAACGGTACGCGCCCTTGTTGCGGTTCGACTTCCACGATAGAGATTAACCAACCGGTGGTGCGCCACCTGGGCCCAGCAGATGTTTGGGCCCCTGTCCTTTCACCTCCAAGGCGTGTGAAGCCAGGAGGCTCGGGGGCTACTATCAGGCCAATGGTAACCAGGGTACCCTAGCCCATCTACTGTTGGACACCCATGGCAAGATAGTTATTGTGCCTCGAAGAGACATCACCGTCAAGCATCAGAGGGCGGCTTCTATGCGGATTTTGGTGGAAATGCTAAGATCTGCATAGACTCGATTTGAGGGTGTTATAGGCAGCCTCAGCGAGGCCTCTAGGTGAAGGCTCCCCTCAAAGGGACCACTGCGAGACAAGAAGTACCTCAGCAAGGGCGCGGTACGAGGCATATCCTCTCCCTGATGCCTAAGTTACAGAAGTCATGCAAGGGTACCCGCGCTTCAAGAGAAAGGACTATGGGTGTCTTCATCAAGACAAATGTCACAGCGCGTCCCCAATGCACAAGGGAATCCTTTAGTTCCTCTCCAAGGTAAGAGCTTTCCCCTTCTCCAAGCCACAAGTGGCTGACAATACTGCGGTACGGAGGGACCACCTCCCTCTCTACGGAAGTATAAAGAGCATGACGAAGGCAGATAGGATCATTTTGACTCACCTTCCCTTTCTTGTCGTCATGTGGAAACCCTTCACGCCACAATGGTAGGAAGAGGACCGGGACGTCTATAAAAGGAGGGATAGGGCACCATAGGAGGGACCTTCTTCTAGCTCGGAAGCCCTAGCTTTATCCTTCCCTAAGCAACCAAGATGATCGCCTAATCAGATCCTTGTATCTGTAATCTCGCCAAGCAGTACAAGCAATACACCAAAGTAGGAGTAGGGTTTTACACTGCATGGTGGCCTGAACCTGGTTAAACTCGCGGTGTTGTCCTTGTTGTGGTCCTACTGTTCCTTGCCAAAGTCAGCGAGAGGTTTCGAAGAGATCATGTTCAACCCCTACGTTAGATTTATCCTACTTCGCGAGATACCCTGTCAGGACAAATCTCTGACATCTGTATTCTTTCCAATCCTGCTCCCCTGATCTAGCAAAAAACTTGCTTCCAAGCATGTACTCTATGGCCAATGGCAACAGCTCCCTTCGGAGGAGAGAAATCCGACATACCCAGTACGTGGAGAAGACGGCAAGAGCCCGCCGCTAGTCTGGAGGAGCTCCGCCGCTGGTTGCGCCTCTTGACGAGGCGGTGATCCTCCGCTACCTGCGGGAGATTAACACTAGGAGGGTTGTGGAGGCGCTCAATCCTTAGGTGACGCCATCAAGAAGCATCCATGTGCACCAATCCCCTGATAATGACGGATAATATTCATGTTTCCACAGTTTTCTTGATCGCGTACATGTTCCTCCAAGGGTTTCTTCTTCCTCAGGTGCTGCGGCCTGATCTTCTTCTTCTGCTCTTTCCAATCGAGGTAGTGACGGATCCATCAGCAGTAACCTCCTCTGTTGATTGTGATCCTGGGAGCTAAATGGTAAGGGACCATTCTTCCTCTAAATCTTTAGGTCTCAAAGCCGATATCCCAGCCTTCATATTGTTATCCCTCTTAATCCTTCCTCTATTGTTCTTGAGCAGAGCCATCGGGTCTCAGCGATGATGGAGGACATACCGAAGGGCCTTGATTTGCAATCGACGGACCATGAGTCCTTAGTGAGGGAGATACTTAGGCTCAGAGGATCCCTGGTGGTCGAGAAGGAGGTCCTAGCCATTACCCAAGAGTCATTTTATTGGTTACTTGAGGAGAATGTTGACCTCCACCACCAAACGAAGATCTAGGAAGATTCCATCAGAAGAACTAGGAGGCAATGGACATTGTCGAAGAATAAAGGGACAGGGCCCGTGCTGAGCTTGCTAAGGAGTTCATGATGATCTTGCTGAAGGAGGAGCAGATCCGACTGGAGGAAGAGCTCCTTCAGGTGTGCCTTCATCTTGACAGGTCCTTGTGTCTCGTGCTAGGGATGATGAGGTTTTTGCTAACTCTGTGGCGGCACTAGCGGCCACCATCCATCGACAAGTCTGGTCTGATTCCCCATAGATAGGGATCTTAGTTATGTAAGGGTGTCCTACTCCTCGTTGTCCAGATCCTCTCTTGTTGGATCTAAGGAATCCTTTTGTAAATAACCTTCTTTTGGCTGCTATATAAACTTCTGCTGCTTTCCCTAAGGTGTCTTCCGAGTATACGTCATTTCTATCCTGCATCCTTCTCCATGAGTGGTTTGAGTATACCGGACGGAGAGAGTTGGTGATGCGGTAGGTCTGGGGGTCCTGATGACTCGCTGAGTTGTAAGTTCCCAAGCCGTGGCCCTGAGGCGGGAGCACGGGTCATGGTCCGGGGACCGGAGCAGTGTAGGGACGAGGCTATGTTAACTCGCTCCCTAGTTGGGACCTTCACCCTATCTAGTCATGACTCCCTCACTCTCCAGACATGTAATATGGGGTTGGAGGTGATAATCTAGGGCGGTTACGAGTAGTGCCTATCTCCACCTCATACCAACTATGTCAGAGGGAACTTAGGACCCAAGAGAGGTCCTAGGTCATCACCTAGTGCGCTCTCCCAGATTCCCGCAACCCGCTCCCTATACATGTACCCTAGAAATTCATAAGCCGATTGGGTTGCTCAATGCTTGAGCGAGGCAAACTATGGAGGTTAGGTTACATAACCATGAAGGTTTACTCACTCTGAGGCCTTGGTCCTAAGAACATGAGTTATGCCAAATACGGGTTTTAGATCACTAGCGGTTTTCCCGCCCCTCTAGAGCAGTGAGGACCGCAACCTGGATGGATAAAGAGATGGAGTGTTGGAGAAGGCATTCCCGTACTCATTATGTCTCAGATGAAAAATTGTGTGTGTGTTTGTGGAGTAGGAGCCCCGAGTTTATAAGGGGTTGAGTTGAGACCTTAATTCCTTGTACACCAATTTTTTCGCCACATCAGCAGTTTAAATCTCGAGAAGGATTATAGGTCTTGCGTTTCCATTCAATATTTGGGTCGTTGTTGTCCCTAGGGAGAGTGATGGATCATTATCTTCCTAGATGTTTTCTTCTTATGGAGATATTGTGCTTCTGTCCATGAACTGATGTTGCGGATGGGGCACCCATCACTGCCACACAAGAGGTTTCTATTCCCCTTGGGGCGTTTATAGCCAATCCATCTGAGGGATAGGGGGATCTTCACGCAGATTGTCCTGGTCCTTGATTGTTGGCTCCGTGTCTAGGCATGGCGCCAATCGCGGGCTGGTTCTCCGTGAGAGCTTCCTAATCTGGTATCTTGTTGCTACACCGCCTTGGTGTGTCTAGAACATGGGGTCATGTCACATGCCGAGAGGTTAGCTCCGGATGTTGTCTGATACGGGTTAACCTCAAGGTTGGCCCAATCTTCACGGATTGTGTGGTCAAACCGATGGGAAAAGCGAGGAAAAGGGAGAAGGTAGCGGAAGTGAACACACACCTCGTTAAGAACACGGCGAACACAGGAAAACATGACATGACACAAGCCCTATTGCTCCCGAATAGCGGCCGCCGGTCAGATAGAATCCTCGCAATGAAAGATTAGTCAATGTACTCCCATCAATCCACATCGGAGAGGGAAGAACACCTTGGGGAGGATATTGACATCTACGCTCATGCACTCGCAAATATATGCCTTGTACAACGATGGATGCGCTATGCAAAGTCCAACGAGGTTGGTGATGATAGTCGGTCCCCTTGTAAGGGGATGAGGAAAAACTAGAGAGATTCCACAAAGGGGGTTATCATGTAGTCTATAATCTATGCCTAAGGGATACATGAGGGGTGGGGTATCTATATATAGGCCAGACACTTACATAGGGGTAGTTTGGGGATAGAACTAGGGTTGGAACATAATAAAGGGGTACATGGGTTGTGGCCTAGATCTGGTGTGCGCAGGCACTATTATGACTGGTAGTACCGGTCATCGGGTCCGGTAGTACTAGGCTTTAGCTGTTGTCGAGCTCCAGGTCCGGTAGTACCGGTTGTGCAGCCCGGTAGTACCGTTGTTGGCGCGGTAGTATCGGTGGTAGGTATCGGTGGAAGCAGAGGAGTAGCTGTAGCTCCACCGGTCCAGGGCGGTAGTACCGCTGAGGCCGAGCGGTAGTACTGAGGCATGTTAGTGCCGCTTGTTCTTGTTTCTTCCTTCTCCTGTATCTTTGTACTTGTTGATGCAAACCTAGCATGGTCATAGGATGGAGTATGAAGTAGTATATCATTCAATAGGGTAGGAAGTGGACTCGCATAGAGGATAGGATTCACCTTTGAAGTCCATGACGACTTGGCATAAGTTGGAGACCATGGTGTGGTAATGACCGTAGGTCGGGCTACATCGGCTCCCCCTTCAAAAAGAGTCATCCTCGACTCTATACGCTCATCACAATGTAGATGTGTTCAAGAGACATTCTTGATCCTGGGGTTCACCATATAGTTGTCCTCGAGAAGATTGATTTGACAACACTTCAATATTCCTTCACACAACAAAGACCAAGCAAAATATTTTTGTGCATGGTAGAGGAGCATGTCATTCATGGCATGTCCATTCTTGTTCACAACATTATTAGCACAACTAGTCAACCCGTGCACCTGCACGAGCTAGCTTTAATTTAGAAATACATAGATATTATAGTAATCATGTTGCTGTGTTTAAATTATGTTTCAGATATCTGAGTAGCATAGAATCTTAATAAAAATACATTTGAATATCAAAACATTTATTAAACATTTTGGAGTGTAATTCATATGGCTAAATTATATGCTCTTTTAATTTCTTCTTGCTTAGAGTATTCCTATTCAACTCTGTTACTGCATGTCAAGCAACTTGAACTTTGTAGGTCATGGTCTAAATCTTAGTGTTTGGAGTAGAGATGATATAATTGCTGCATCCGATGACTCTACTACTTTATGAGCTTATGTAATACGTCACTTAAATTGGAAATATGAGTATCACAAGCGAAAGCAAAAAACAACATGCTTGTAAACAAATCATAGAAAGAGCAATTGGTCAACATGATTGATGTGAATAGTGCAAAAGGTATTAGAGCTAGGTTCGGTCTTGAACTTATATGGGGGGGTGCTCTCTAGATCTCTGTTTGTCAACTCGTGCTCAACCAAGGTTGACATTATCGTTCGGGTACCTACACACATCATAGGCAAAAGGAAGAACGTGTGTGCATGAGATAAATACATTATCCATCATGATGTATTTTTTCTTGTGCACATCATCATTAGTGTCAATCAAATGTAAATTGTATGCATGGTAAATATGCAAGTGGGGAACATGCTTACCATGGCAATCATCAAATTTTCCAAAAGTTGAGAATGCTGTGCGAGCAATCTCATTATAAACTATATGATAAGTGTCGTTGCAAGCAAAACAAGTGAAAGAGAAATTGTTCAACTTATTGCAAGCAATGAGAGAAATTGAATAACGATCATGACAAAGCATATCCAAAGCAAAAGCATGGTTGCTGACAAACATAGGAAAGAGAAATTGTTCATCAAGTTTGTCGCAACAAATTTATAGCATGGCGTGTCTATAGCAACATCATCATAATCAAATAATTTCACATGGTCAACATTCTACAAAGGCAAAGTATCACATGGAAATATGAATGAGTCATATGTAATATCACAATTATAGTACATAGCATGCCAATCATCACAATTCATCATGTCCACTAGTAGGATCATGGCATCATCAACACCCCTATTTTTACCTTGTTCATACCTCTCATACGAAGTGGGTGTTGTGGTAGTAGTGGCCTCCATATGGGTGACTTCGTATTCTTCATGTAGCCATGGTGTAGCATCATCTTCATCAACCATGTACATCTTCTCCATTTGAGGTATCATAATCTTGGGCCTTGTCACTTCTTGATCCATGGAACCTAGCACATCATGAGAGAACACACTAGAGGTAGAGGGTAAGTTGTTAGAAATCACAATGTCCTCACTTGACCTACAAACTACTACTCTCCACTCACTTGGTGTATCACTCATTCCCTCAAGGTGGAAGCACTCAATCTCACCTATGGTCGAGTCACTAATCTCACTCTTGCTTTCACTCAAGTGGGCTAAGTGGCTCTCATATTCACATGGGATTCGTACCACATCATCACTCAAGCATATTGGGATAGGCTCGGTTTGCTCAACTCCATGGCACTCCTTTGGTGAAGGGAAAGTCCGATGCTCACCATTCTCAACCTTTTCGCCGTCTTGTACTTTGGGTGCCATTGTGGTGGTGGCGCTCGTAGAGGAAGGATTGGTCCTTGACGCCATTTTCGCCATTGCATCCAATTGTTTGAAAAGCAACTCATTTTATTCTATCTCATGGGGTGCCATATTTTTAACAACCTCGTTCAACGTGGCTAAGTAGAGATCCATTTCTTGCTTGTATGACATTCTTGGAGTGCTTGACGAATAAGTTGCATTGAAGTTCTTATAGTTGGATGCTCCATCTTGAACAAGGATTTTATGCATTGAAGCATGATGGCATGGAAGAAGTCTTGCTCTTGGTGCCATTTTGGTGGTGGTACTAGTAGTGTAAGGCACCATATGGTGATGGTGCTGACGGAGGTCATTGGTGTACCTTGCCGAAGGTTTATGTTGGTGAAGAACTTGGTCATCCACATGACGCTCACAATGATGATCATTTGTCTTGGCATTCTTCTTGTGATTATGGCTCCTTATTGAGCTTGATTGAGCATTACGGATGGTGCTCCTCATGAATTCTTTGTCTTGATGGCGAAGATACGTTTGACGATGTCTTGTATCCTCTTTATGGTGGCGATGATCATGAGAGGATGCATGTTGATGAAGATTCTTGTTTTGTGGAACCTCTTGTTGAAGATGATGTTGGGGTGCCACTCTTCTTGGAGGTGGTGGCACTTGATGCCTTGGAGGTGGTGGCACTTGATGCCTTGGAGGTGACAGCACTTGATTCCTTGGAGGTGGTGGTTCTTGACGCCTTGGAAATGGTGGCGCTTGACACCTTGGAGGTGGTGGTTCTTGATGCCTTGTACGTGGTGGCACTTGACGCCTTAGAGATGGATCATTGAAGTAAGTGGCGCCTTTTAGTGTGGCACACTTGACCTTGAAGGTCATGGTTTCTCGATGATTCTCCTCCACTTGCTTGGCATAGTAGTCTTCCATCTCCAAGCGGTGGAGGAGTTCTTCATGGCTCATGGAAGAGATATCAAAGTTGATGAGTTCTCCATGTCCTCCATGCTTGGGGAGGCGTCGTCGAAGTCGCACTCAAAGTCATCTATGCTTGGGGATTCATCATTGGTGTAGTACTGTTGAGGGCAAACCTCTAGGGTGGCCTGATATTTCATGAATCCCGTTCAAATTGAGGATGGAGTGCGGGGAGAGGAGGGGAGGATGAACATGACGAACTCATGAACGAAGAACACGATGAACACACACACGCAAAACGACAATACACACCAATAGCTCACGATGGCGGTGACTGGTCTGGCGCAATCCCTAGGATCGGTGTCAGGCGGAGGACTCTCTCTTGAACCGGCACGGCGAGGAGGGAGACTCGGTGAGGTCTTAACATCTAGGCAAAGGGACTCCGATGCCTAGGCCTTGTACAATGCGGAGGCACGATGCAAACTCCAACGAGGTTTGGGATATTTGGTGCTCCTTTGTCAAAGGAGCATGAGGCAAGAACTAGATATATCCACAAGGGGTTTCTACTAATTCCAAAAATCATGCATGGTTTACAAGAGGTGGGGGACTATATATAGGCCAGCCACTTTAACAGGGGTACTTTAGGGATAAAAGGTAAGTCTGGACGGACTAGAGGGTACATGGGCTGAAGGCCCAAAGGCCTTTTACATGCCTGGCGATGGTCCGTCCGGAGACTCTGGTGTGGTGGACCGGAGACTCTGGTCTAGGCCGGAGACTCCGGTCGGTCTCCGGTCCATCCTCCGGAGTGGCCATCTGGCTGTCCTGAAGCTCGGTTCAGGGGTCAGACCGGAGGGGGCGGAGTATCCGGGGTCTTTAGACCGGAGACTTTGGTGGACCGGAGACTCCGGCGTGCGCAGACCGGAGACTCCGATCTGTGCAGCTCTAGCGGCCTCTGCTTCACGTTCTTCTCCTTGTTCTCCATCCTTGGGTGCTTGGTGATGTGCTGGGGCTTCGTACCTGATGGTGCATAGAGTAGTTGCATGAAGTAGCACACCATCCAAGGTTGTATCAAATTGGCACGAGGAGAGGAGCGAGTTCACCTTAGCTTGTAGGAGTTTGGCTCGGGCACGAGTCATGCGTCCACTTGGGAGACTTGTTGGTGTAGATGTAGGAGCGTCCGTAGGACGGGCTGCATCAAGTACTCCATATCACCCAAGCATGTGGAGCCATTATAGGTGTAGTGCTCCATGTCCTCCATACATGAGGAGCCATTGTCGATGTAGAGCTCCAAGTCATGTATGCTTGAGGAGCCATGGATGATGTCGTGCTCCATGTCTTCCATGCATGTGGAGTTGTCATAGGTGTAGTGATCCGTGTTCTCAGAGCATGCAGAGTTGTTGTCAGTGTAGTGCTCCATCATATCATCTATACTTTCATAGTCATAGTCATGGTAGATCATCATGGATTCTTCAAAGATATCCTCCTCGGTTCTAGAGTCCCTAGACATGATTCACAAGACCAAGTGGTGTATATGGAAATGGTAGTGGGTGTTAGGGAAATAACGTCAAACCTTACTTTACCTTGGAAGATAGTATCGTGCAAGTTCTCACACTTGATAGCAATAAAAACCAAACAAAGTGAATTGACAAAGCAACCTAAACTGAACTAACAACCAAAACACACACACACACAAAGCTTATGGTGGATAGGTATGGAAACTGGCATGTCAAGGAAACAATCCGAAATCAATATATTTTAATGGTAAGTAAAGAACCACGATGATCACAAAGCAAAGCAAGTCAATCCACAAGAAATGAATTATTTTAAAGGAAACGCACACGGTGGGATAAATGGGACTTGTGCGATGGATAAATTGAGCTAAGAACCAAATAATTACCTAGCGAAGACTATAATCTCATGTCGCACAAGTGTAAGGAGAGACGCTAGTTCGATTGCATAAAATTGGTGGGCTACAAGATTTGCACAAAGTACCACACCTATATGATGTTCATCAAGCTTGCGCTTCCTATTCTATGATGCACTTATTTCTTTATTTTTATTTTTATATTTTTTTATCTTTTTGTTTCACTCTTTTTCTTTTTCACTTGTCTTTTCCTTCTACCTACAACTATACAAGATAACTATATGAGATAGCGCTCACAACTTTTAGTCAGAATTCTACAAGATATCAAATGTTCAAAGCCCAAGCAATCATAGGAGGAATTAGTCTCAAAAACGTGTTTCTTGTTTGCAAGGACAGTGTAGTTCACAAAGGAAGGCAAGTGGGGAGAAGTTGTGGAATGTTTATACCGTTCATCATCGATCTTCACCCTTTATTGTTGGATTCAGCCTTGCTCACGGAATTTGGATGTATTATATAGCATTGAGAATGCAGATGATGATGTATAGCTCCTTTTCCTCTTCAAAACAAGCTAGAGAACACCAAAATCCAAGTTCGAATGCAAAAGTTATGCTCAAAACGGTTAGGAAGCTAAAATCTGGGAATATGTTGATTTTGTTCTGGTACGAGCGGTAGTACCGAACTTTTTAGAGGTAGTACCAGTGTTTCGGAGGCTCGGTATTACCGTATAGTACCGGGAGGTCCGGTAGTACCGGGTTTTCAGACCGGTAATACCGGTGGTCGGAGAGACACCCAGTTTTGACACATTTTCGCGATTTTGGGGTGATTTTGGGCAGAGAAACTACAAGGAAAATACCAAATCGAATGGGTAAATCAAGGAATTAGGCTATGGGAACACAGAGGAAAGTAGATAAACAAGTTTAGCAGATAAACAAGTTTAGCAAGTAATCCATGGATCAAAACCTACCAAAACGCACCCAAATCTCAGATCAATCCAAAACACGAAATTGAATATTTTTGGTGAAATTTTCGAATTTATGGGAAAAGACCAAATCGATGAGAAATCCGTGGCAACCAAAAGCTGCTGATACCATAAGATAAGGGGTTAATCTCAAGGGAGGCCCGATCTTCACGGATCTCGTGATCCAGTCGATGGCAAAAGCGAGGAAAAGGGAGAAGGTAGCGGAAGCGAACACACACCTCGTGAAGAACACGATAAACACACGCAAACACAACACGATACAAGGCCTATTGCTCCTGAACGGCGGCCACCGGTCTAATAGAATCCTTGCAAGGAAAGATGAGTCAACGTGCTCCCATCAATCCACATCGGAGAGGGAAGGACGCCTTGGGGAGGATCTTGACATCTATGCTCACACACTCGCAAACATAGTACTTGTACAACGATGGATGTGCTATGCAAAGTCCAAAGAGTTTGGTGATGATAATCGGTCTCCTTGTAAGAGGATAAGGCAAAACTAGAGAGATTCCATAAAGGGGATTGTCTTCTAGTCTATCATCTATGTCTAAGGGATACATGAGGGGTGGGGGCTCTATATATAGGCCAACCACTCACATAGGGGTAGTTCGGGGATAGAACTAGGGTTAGAACATAATAAAGGGGTACATGGGTTGTGGCACACATCTGGTGCGCGCAGGCATTGTTGTGACTGGTAGTACTGGTCCTTGGGTCCGGTAGTACCGGGCTTCAGCTGTTGTCAAGCTCTAGGTCCAGTAGTACCTGTTGTGCAACCCGGTAGTACCGTTGTTGGTGCGGTAGTACCGGTGGAAGTAGAGGAGTAACTGGAGCTCCACGAGTCTAGGGCGGTAGTACCGCTGAGGCCGAGCGGTAGTACCGGGGCGTGTTAGTACGGCTGATGGGAGCGGTAGTGCTGCTCGTTCTTGTCTCTTCCTTCTCCTTTTCCAAACCTCTGTCTTGCCTATTCGGGTCGATCCCGGATCGTGGGCTGTAACTGACCCGAGCGTACGCGACATGGACTCGGCCCACGTTCACCTCAAAGTCTTGGGCGGCTACCACCACAACAGACCGAAACCAATCTAGGGTTTTGCCAACCTCTCTGCTCGTGTCGCCACCGTAGTTTATGCCACCCCAAGCGCCGACGTGCACCGGCAAACGAGAGAGTAGGTCTCCGGAACCACTCATCCGTGTGATCCTATATGGGAGAGGGCGAATAAGGTTTTTGGGAAGCGCTTTGCACGACTGCTCAAGTTCTTCATCACGGCTCGTGTTCTTGGAGGATCTGCGGGACTTTGGGCTTAGTACGTTCGACGACATCAATGCCGACTTCATCAACAGGCTGTCACCACCGCTGCAACAACAGCTACTCCACATACAGTCGATCGGTACATATACTGTACTTTGATCTACTGTCTGCGTATGGATGTTGTTGCGTTTACAATGCTACTGTTCATGTTGATCAATACGTCTAGTATGCTTGATTGTCACATGTTAGTAGCGATTGTTGTCATGCTTAATATTCTGAAATTAATCATGAAAATTGTGTTTAATATTCCAACAGGAGTACCAAATACTATATGCGGTGATGCTAGTATCATCTTGACAAAGTTGACACGATTACAAATGATAATATTGGTGACCCGGTACATCACATTGCCACCCATATCTACGCACCAACAACGATAGAATACTGCATATGTTGCTCCCAAGTTTATCGAAATGCACATACTCTTCTAGAGTAATATCATGATATAAATCAAGGATCGCCGTAATCTAATAAAATGTGTGATTGGACTACTCGTAAATCTTTTGTGGTAGAATGTAACATGTCAAAATACATCCCCAAAGGTAAAGGCAGTCGGCCCGAGAGCTGATATTGGATGTTGCTAAACACGTAAAATAGGCACATTAGTACTGTTATTATAATGATTCAATTTCTTTGAAACATGATGCTGAAATTTAACGTGCCTGCAACATACATACGTTTAGTGGAGATGACGCAAATGCTTCTGCTAGACAAGTCAGGCAAACGGAGGCATGTTCCAGCACCTAGAATACAGTGACAGAGTATCACTAACATTCATAAAAATAGATGAAATCATAGTAGAGTCGGGGTTAGAAACATCATAGTAGTTCAGAAGATCTATCATAGTGGAAATAGCTCCCATTACAAAATATGAGGCATCGGAAGGAAGCTTCCTACATATATTAAAGATTACTAGTAGAAGGCATGTGCTTTGCACGTGTGCCTTGCTATACAATTGTATATACCTTTGCACGAAAATGAATCAGATTTGTGATGGAAGGCTACAGACATGGCTTGCTTGTTATTATCGTGTAAATTCTACCTATTTTCTCAGATATTTATCTTCTCGACTATATAGTGTTGCATCTTCCGGAAAAGAGTACTCCTTATATTGATCTATCAGCATCAGAGAAGAAATATCAGTGTCCATATGTCCATAGCAAAATGATCGGATATTAAATATACGTTGTAAAGCCCAACAATGGCTCATTGTATAAAGTGATCCGTACAACCAGCTCTTGGGATATCTAGTTTTTTTCCCCCTTTTTTAGGGGGGGGGGGGAGCCAGAGAGGCACTTCAATTATTATCGTATAAGAGTTAGTCATGTCATGTACAATCAGCTCATTCAGAATTACAAGGACATGAACTGAGCAAGGTTTCAATAACCTCCCAAAATCTGGCCAAAGAACCTAGCTCATGAGAAGCTCTACTGTACTCCCTTTAAATCTCCCCAACCATATATACTACTGATCTCCTTGTTACGCACTGGACTTTTTAGAACATCTGTGTTGTGGTTGTCATATTCCAGAACAAATGGGCATGACAAAAGGTATTCACAAGCTTCATACCCGTTGCAGTATTGCACAACTCCTCTTGGCAGGATGCTTTTGTTGTATGCCAAAACTGAAATATGATGCATATATATGTTTGAATCCCAGTGTGCCTCTGTATCAGGAAAAGTAAGGATATTGTGCCCCATTGTATGCTACACTGAAAAATTAGTATTAATGCTAATCTATAGAGTCAGTACTGTATGCTAGAACATTACCAAATCAAATACTCCGTGTCTTTCACAAGGACCAAACCCAATTTAATTTTTTTCTGGCCACTCCTTGCATCAATGCAACAGAAAAGAAACATAATATTGCAAAAGAGATTTAAGAAATCTACCTGTGAGTGGTGATAAAAGAGCTTTAAGCCACACAGAACCTTCTTAATTAATATCCTAATCCAAGTGATTCAGACATGAGACACCTACAAAATATGACAGTTCTCGTTTAGAAATAAGAGTCAATGGCCCAGCTCTTTTACCGAAAGCTCCAACAGAAACATCATCGTCTGCTGGGAAACCAGCTACAATCAAAATAAAAAATAACAGCATCCACCATAAGCAAAATATTACAGGTTCTGCATACAAATTACAAAAGAAAGTCCATGCACATGCATGGGCAGACACAGACTCAGACGAAGACAACGCCTAGGCTAAACATCTTGAACTGAAACATCATCACCTGCTTGATCTGGTTACTAATGAAAAACACCGTGTAGTACCACAGTGTCTACATAGATTACACCAAAACATCCGTGTAGACAATATTTTTCGTGCTTTTTCCTGATGGGTCAATATCTGTATTCGGCTTCGCAAGTATTTTAGTTGTGTGTCTTGATATCCCTCTAGACAAAGCAACATAGAGTTGACCATGCGAGAACACTGGCTCAGGAAGAGATATGCCAACGTTTGGGATTGTTTGACCTTGAGCTTTATTGATTGTCATGGCAAAACTGAGCCGGATAGGAAACTGTTTTCTTTTAAATCTGAAGGGAAGCACATCATCCTCCGAAGGATAGAGAGGAATCCGTGGAAGGAAAACTCGCTTCCCAGCAAATTGGCCACAAATAATTTCTGCATCAATAGCATTATCTTGAAATGCCTTGATAATAAGCCTTGTACCATTGCATAGACCATTAGAAGGATCAAGATTGCGAAGAAAAATAACAGGACAATTTATCTTTAGTTTGAGAATATGTGGAGGTAGGCCATTAGGTGTGAGTGAATTTAGGAACTCGGCCCAAGCCTCCCGGCGACGGGCCTCGCTCCACTCGTCAGAAGTTGGCCTATACTTTGTAGAATTTGGATCAACATATAACAATATCAACAATATATTGTTGAGTTAATCTCTTTCCGTATAATAAGATGTTAAACTCATCATCTCGGACTTGTAACTTGTAACAATAATATTCTCTTGGTGAAACACAAGAACCAGAGTTGCTATTCGCTCCTGCATTCAAAGTAATCTCTAATTAGATAAATGAAACAGAAGTTATATTCTGAAGAAAATTTAATAAAATTGCATGACATTAAACTTGCCTTCTACGTTGAGACCATTTTCTTTATCATCTATATTCTTTCTTGCATGGGGACCAACTTTAGGTAAATTCAAATTCCATCCAACTTCCCCGTTTGGAAAAAAAGTGGATATGACAATGGGTCGTAGCAGCCATGGTATGCTTTTATATATTGTGGTTTGTCCGATTTACCATACACCATGATCTCCGCTCAAAATGACTTTGGGGATTATTTCCCTCAACAAATTGCTGCTACTTGTGAGGCTGTCGGAGCATTATATACTCTTTGATCTAACGCGATATCCGTGTTTAGCTCAATCCTATATTCATCAAGGTTTGGAACAGAACCAATATTTCTGAATATTTGGACATAAGGATTACCTGAAAGTATTTTTTTTTTCGCGGGGTACCTGAAAGTATATTCGATAATTTCCGAATGAGATTTTGGTCAAGGTTAGGCGAGTGACGAAATCTTTGCTGCAAATCTGCATCAGTGTCATAGAAGTATAGTTATAAATGCTTGGGGCCATCATCTTTTGGGACCAACTAGTCAATACGGTGATAAATCATACCCTGTGCACGGAAGGTGTAACCCCAGATCTTCCATTACAGAACCTTTGATCCAAGACCACACCAAGAGAGGTAAAAGAGAAATGAGAATTGAAGTACCGTATATGATCCTGAAAGTATTTTGCATTTGGTTCCTGACTCGTGTACAAATGACGTAATTCATCAGGAACCAGTGGGGTTACTACCTTTACTTTTCCATTCATGCAACAGAATGTAGGTGTCTCATATTGGAACCTTTTGGCATTGCAATGTCTGCAGTTAGGCACTTGCTCCAGAAAATGGAAACTCCGGGGCAAATTATGGTATATATAATCATATGTGGGTCTACTTGTGTACTGTTTATAGCAGGCTCCTGCAGTTGATAAGATTCAAAGTCTGGACCTGCATTTTTCCAAACACGTTAGCAAAGTACTTTTAAAAAAAAATTGATGAATCATTAAACACAAAATCATTCAATACTCACTTGGTCCAATATACATACAACTTTCATCATCCACATCGTCATACTCAATTTTGTCTTTGGTCTGCGCCACATAATCTGATGGCAGATTATTTATTAGTTCCAAACAGATGAAATAATCATCATAACAATACATAAAAGTCATTAGTATTATGACTGAAATTACCATTAATGGAAGGAAAGAAATCTTTTGGCACATAAATGATGTCTTCATGCGAGTTATTGTCATCTCTCCCTGATTCTTGTGTAGTGCAACTTGCCTTTTCTGATCTCTTTCTCTTACTATTGCCACCATTCTCATTTAAGCATGTTTCGTTATGCCCATGCGACAGTTGTGAGTTCATGTTAGCGCAACGGCGTTGCTTATTCCGCCCTACATTTTTCAGTTCATAACTCGTAGCTTGACCTTCCAATGAAATTGATGATAAATATATGCCAGATGGACAAATAGTGAACCGAGTTCCAGCTTTCGCACGACATGTGCCAGAACTACCACTGCCTGCCAATGTTTTCAATGGATAAAGATTAAACAGCAGTGTAGAAAGCAAAATATTCCGATAATAAGAATTCTATTTTTTAATTAAGGTATCACAACCTTCTTTTCCATTTGATGAAGAACTTTCACGAGTAAATGCTGAATTGTGCTTCTCATAATATGAAAATAGAAGATTTTCTTGTAGCGAAGCAGATGGCACAGAGCGAAAAGTTGAACTGGCTACAACTTCCTTTCCTGGAATATATATTAGGTATCACAAAATTATACATGATATATATGAAGATGAGCGAACGACTCGCTGTCATAATAAAATTAGAATCGTACCTTTTGTCGATTTAGAAGAGTCATCTGTAATGTATATGTCGTTATTGATTCTAGAATTTATATGTTGTGGCGTTGGCTGTGCATTGGTACAACTTGAAGTGTACTCACGCCTAATTCTTTTATACTCGCGATTTCTTTGCAAATAGGCTTCCCTTTGATCTGGAGTCATTTGGAGATATCTATCTCGATCACGATAACGCTTACGCTGAGACGAACTCATTTGTGCAACACCTTTGGTTTCAGCTAAGAGATTATTCTGCTCTTTAGCGACAGCTATTGGTTAAGCACCAAACAAAACAAGCAAAAGCACATAAATGGTTATATACAACACAGCAAGAGATTAACATTGATAATAATTAGAGATCGTAATATAATATATACTGGTTCCATTTTGGTGAAGCTACATAGTGGAGATTTTTATATTATATCTCTGAAAGGATCCTGTCCTCCCAGTTTGTTGGATCTTGTTGGATAGCTTCCTATGTTTTCAGCAACCACCCACAGTATAAGCATTAAGTCATTTTTATGTTGCAATGAGAGAGTAAATTTCGCAAGAAAAGCAATGATCTGGACTCATTTGTGTTCAGGTAGCAATGTCTTTTATGTCCTACCAACAGCTAGCACTCTGGACCAAAACACAAACACCTTGCGTGCAGAAAAAAGACAGAAATCCTCCACGGTACAACCAGACCAAAATGTAATTCTCGTGTGCTACTATAGTGACAGTTGATCAACATACTTAAGAACAATCATTTGTGCGGCATTCTAATGCAAAAGAATCGTTACAAATTTCACAAGAATTAGGGAAAGATGGAAAATCAAGAGAAAGAACAACTGTGTGCATCCGTAAGGCCGCTAGGGCATGCGTTGTTGCAGAGGCTGAGTGTAATTGGTATCTCTTGATATTAATATATACTCCTTTCCAAAAAAAACATATGGACGGCTCCACTATGGCCATATGTTCATTGAAGGATGGCCAGATCCGATCAGAGTGAATCCAACAGGAGTCAATAATCCTATAACCTAGTGCGAGCCCACAAAGAAATGGTGGTAGAGCTTAAATGCGGTTTTGAGAGATTGAGAGGAGATCTGCAGGTGGGGGTGGCGTGGAGGGGCGAACGAGAGAGGATGGACCGGAGGAGGTGGTGACGTGTGACGGGCAGGCAAGAGAGATTAGCGCTGCTAGCCAATGCTTCAGTGAGGTGGAATGAGGAAAGCTTGCAACCCGCTAGAAATTGGGCTACTTCAACTTTTTGCTAGAGCGGCAAGAACAGTGGGCTGTGGACTGGAGTGTTCCAGAACAGTCGTCGGTTTCGTGCGTTGGCGAGGACGTGGGGAGTGGCGAATCCGGCTGAGAGCAGCCGTTCGATTGAAGGCAATCGACGACTAAGATTAAATTTTCTTTTGCCAGTGGCAGGTAAAACAAGAGTTAGGAAGGTAGATTCAAATGTTCAAAAAATCATGTACTATAGTACTAGAGACTAGAGATAGATAACACAACTCTCTGTATACAAAGAGTAAATGATGTGATATCACAAATTATCCTATATAACTAAGAAGTTCACCCCCACTAATCTATTTCTCTCAACATGTAGCCTATCCACCTCATCAACTGCCACATCATCTATTTTTAGCCCTTTTTTTCATTTTTGTCTTTTCTCTGAGAAACCTGGTCCGTTCCGGTGATGTGGTTCATGCAATATGTGATGAAATCCCATTCTTCAGCCCATTTGCGAACCGGCCCAGCACTTTTTGTCGTCTCCACCGAGCAGACAGACCGACAAACCAACACCTTCCTCCTCTCAATCAATGTCACGGTTGTGCTTCCTCTTCCCATCCCTCACGATTTCCAAATGTTTTAACCTTTTCCTTCGTCTCCTTCAGGATTTCAGAGAAACCGTCGCCATCATACTACTTCCTCTATCACACCATCTCTGCTAATAAATTGGTCGAGGTAGCCGATTGGACATTGGTGCCAATAAAAAACTTGCTTCACCATGAGACACACATGTCCATGATCCATCATCCATGGCTAGGCTTCCAACCACCCCCTGCTGATACAGCGGCCTTTTGAGCCATTCCCTCCCTCGGTTCTTGACGTTTTAATGGAAAGTTTGGAGTATGCGGTCGCTGTTATTTTCTTCTTGTCTTCCGTTAGATTACTTCTCAATCTTGTCTTGTGTTGGGCGATTTGGATGTAAGCCATTGACATTGCTTCTATGTCACTCTTGCAGATTGATCTTTCATGGGCTCTCTCGGATGCTATGAGACACTTCCTTTATTTAATTGTTTTTGGCCACAGTAGTCTGATCACTGTTATGCGCTTTTTTATTTTGGCAGATGGAGTTCCATGGTTGAGCTTTGGAGCCCGAGGGAGGCTCTCTCTTGAATCCTACTTCAACAGTCATGTCACTAGGGATACCAGATACTATGTTGTATGTTCATCCTTCTAAGGAATCAGTGGTCTGAAGAAGCTGCAACAACCACATATAATGCTAATGCAGCTTCAGTTTGGTCTTGAAGATCGAATATATTCTACATAAATGATTAAAACTATACTTTAATCATTATATGTTGACGATGGAGTATTAATCATCTCTTGCCCCATCGCCTATTTTTTTCCTACTGCTAAGGCCTAAGGGTAGGATCACCAAAGACTTAAATCTATGGATTATGAGTCCTGTACCTTCGGTCTGTGGTAATCGTCGCCTCCTAATTATCTCGTGGTAGCTCCAGGGGGTTCAAGCATTCCCTATTTGCCTCCCTTCTTTAATTTTCAGCTTTCTCTACTACTAACTGGTCAGATTGATCACCTCAAGTGGCAATAAACTAATTCTCATTCTCACGGCAGCTCCTCAGCTTCCCATTCATTTTTCATTCTGGCTAGCTAGGTATCACTAGATAAATCGACCTGTAGATGAAGAATTCGAACATCATGCTTTCTTCGTTTAGCTAGTTTAGATGAGGTAGTAGGAGACAGCCGACTGTGGATATCTTCATCTAGATGAGAGAAGTGGTTTGGCAAGGAGGTTGCAGGTGCAGCCGAAGGATACTGAAGTGCGGCGAGGCATTGGTTAACTTTGTGTAATCTTTTCTTTTGGTTGTGTTCGTTGTGCCTTATCAGTGTGTTGGATCTCTCTATAATTTCTTGCTACCACATGATTGGTCCAGCTATTTTTCCTGTTTTTTAGATTCTATTGTGTAGCTGGTAATCCCATGAAAGACATGTTAGCTTTTGAATATAAAATCTGGATCATTGGCCTTCTTCCAAAAAGAAAAGAATTAGTTTGGCAGTGACCTTCTCAATTCTCATGTCCTCCTGAAGTGCCCTGCTGCTTTGGATGGAGGATTGCACGCACGACGATTCGACCAATTAGAAGGCATTGAACCGGATCACGCAGTGAGACTCACCACTAGAAGTTCACTGGAAATATTTGACTTTCGATGACCGAATAGGTAAAAGAACTAGCTAATACTAATGGGCCGTGCTAGGCGTCCCCCAGGGGATAACTGCCCCCGATACCTCGGGTCCCCAGGCCGACACGTGTCCTCCAAAAAATACCCCAATCCCGCTTTTGCTACAAAATCAACGATTTTTGCTATAAATAATCCCGCTTTTGCTACATATAGCAGAAAACGGTTCGGCCCAAAAAAAGAAAAATAGACCGGATCTCGTCGAAGACCTCGTCGGTGACTGTGTAGCAAAAAAGTTGTGCTATTGTAGCATATCCGACCTTGCCGGAGACTCGCCGGAGGATTTCGCCGGTAGACCTCACCGGAGAACTCGTGTAGCAAAAATATTGTGCTAACGTAGCAAAATCGGAGAATAATTGTAGCAAAAAAATGCAGTAGAGTAGCAAAAAACGACTTCGTCGGAGCATCGCCGGGACACGCTCCGAAATTTATAGCCAGAATTTGTAAAAAAAACATTGTAGCATTTGGAGAATATCAATGTAGCAAAACCTAAACGAGTACATAGCAAATTATAAAAGAATATGTAGCAAAAATCAGCTCCACCGATTAGGTAGCAACGTCGTCGACCCGATATAGCATTGCCGGCCACCAAATGTAGCAATTGTAGACGCTGTAGGTAGCAAAATATGTCGCCAAACTTCGCGGGGAGCAACGCCGGCCTCCGAAGGTATCAACGCCGGCCTCCACGGATAGCAACAATGGTCACAGCGGGGAGCAACTCTAGACTATGTGGGTAGCACAGCCAGCTTCCGCAGGGAGCAACTCCGGTGCCGATGTGAGCAGGGCCGCTGTTCTCTCGCGGGAGCATGAGCAGCGAGGGGTGGAGGAAGGCCCGCGACCGTCCACGGCCTCGACCACCGGCACCATGGCAGAGCGCCGCCATGGGGAGACAGCAGCTGCCCACGTGCAGCAGGGCTCCTGTCCTTAGAGGAGTTGGCGGATGGAGAGGGCTCGCCGGTGGAGCAGCAGAAGACGTTGCGGGGCGCGGGGTAGGAGGGGCGAGATAGGAGTCGATGAGAAGGCCATGGCGGCGCACCATGGTTGTGGGTGAGTTGGGGGTGCTGAGGGAGGCAACACGCGAGACCAGGGTGGCGGCGGCCTGTGGCAGCAGTGGCGGCGGCAAGCAAGGGTGACGGCGGGTCGTGGTGGCGGAGGGGCGTGGGGGAGGGAGGCACAAGCCGGCCGATACGTCTGTGCAGTTGACCGCAACGAAGAAGAGATAAGGAAAGGAAGAAGCCTATCATGGTGGGCCTTCTCCACGCGTGAAACCAGGGCGGGCGAGCGATCCCCCGGGAGAACCGTATCATTTTCCAATACTAATTCTACATTTTGTAATGGTTTCAATCTCCCGTCTGTGCTCTGTATTAGTGGGGTGCTGAGTCTATAAATGAGATGATCTGACTCCAAGATATACTTAAGTGATTTCAATTGTAATATACGTTCCGTTAGCATTGCATCATGAACCTCATGTGTCAGCTAGAAATTTCATATTACTATATTATAATAATTGAGTTAGAATTATTTATGTTTGTATTTTTACTATATATATATGCTCCATTAACCTTACACTTAGTTTTAATTACCGAGCTAAAGCCGTCATGCCCATCTTATACGCAGGTTAAGATCTATGGTTTCTTACAAATTTCATAGGATTTATTCCAAGTTTATTTACTATGTGTGTTTTGCTACAAATTTTTGCAGCAACACGCGGGGAATTATCTAGTTTCACAAATTACTGCACACTACATAATTAGAAAACGAATACCTATAAGGTTCAAAATTATAGCAAGGACTGAATCATATCATAGGTATTCCCAACCCGAGCAACACGAGGAATAAAATAAAACTTGTACCTTCAAAAAACTGAAAACAACAAGCAGTCGATAGTCCTCACCTCTAGTATGGAAGAATAAGCTCGCAGGCGACACTTTCGTGAGGCACATAAGTTTAGGCCGTCGATCTGAGGGAGGCGTTGGTGCATAAAAAGGGCGAAAGTGACTATGTTGTTCGTGGCCGCGCGGTAGCATGTGCGTCTCTAGACCCATGGAGGCATGGCAGAGACGGGCAGCCGGCCAACACGTACCCACCCGTGGTGAGGAGGAGCGGTGGCGGGGAGTACCCAGCCATGAAGAGGAATAAAGGTCTGATAGAAGCACCTATTTGATTGGTCGGGGAAGTGCAGGGTCAGCGCGGCTGTGAGGTTCAAGTGGTGCCGGTCTGGGAGGAAATATGACCGGAGGGCTTGGGGCATCGTTCTCTCGCTGGACTCCCCCAGATCCATCAACTTAGTCTCGACGACCACCACCGTGGAGCGAAGCACCTCTCTCCTCTCCTCCTATGCGTACTCTCCATCTCGACAGTCGGTCCTCCCCTAGATCCTTGATGCTACAAATCACAACGGGAGGCAGGTAGGGTTCAGAACTAAATCCAATTGGCAACTACGAAAACAAAAGTCTAAGCAAAGGTCGTGTGCTCACTGCAAAGATCTGGACTTCAGCTTGTCCAAGTTGAGAAGGATTCCGTCTTACTCATCCAAGGTAGCAGCTCACCGTCGTGGAGCAGGCACAAATGGATTCCACGGCTCCATGCTTGAGTCGGTGTTGGCGGCGACGACATTCGTTTGGGGGCCACGGGCTGGGAATCTAGCCGTAGGCCCACATGATGGTCAATAGGAGGATGTGGACGCAGCTCAACGCTATCGTCTAGTGTTGGATGTGCCCTTCCTCATCGATGTCATCATCCTTCTCCTCCTATCAAGCCACCGCGAGGGGAAGTTGGAGGATATCCCCGCATCGCCGGTCGGAGCGGCTGTTACCAGAGCAGAGTCAGCGGAAGATGGAGAGGTGGACAGAGAGGAGGAGGGGGCAGGCAAAGAGACAAGGAAGTGGCAGGAGGCGACGTGGCTCTCGACTGGCTAGGACGACGAGGGTAGGAGTTACAAGTGCTAATGTCGCTAATGATGGTAGGAGGGCGGTGATTTTGGTAGCGAGATTGCGATAAACAACAATGCTATATCTACGGGCAAATATTTATGGAATCATAGCTACTGGCAGACGTGGAATCATGTGGAGGGATTTTTGGTCCTAAAATCATGGAAAGAAAAAAATTGAACCAACCCACAGTTTTCACATCATCCCGTCCGTAGGTCTTTTCTGTAAAAGCAATTCCGCAGGTCTAGGATTTCCGTGCGATAAATTACGTTGCGAGATTAACGGTTAGGCTAGTTTCAATGGGGTGTCATAGGTGGTATCATGCATCACATGCATAAAAAATGCTTATGTGTCACTTCAATTAATGATGAAAGTGATTATGTTGGTATCATAGCATGTGGAACTAGAAAAAATAATCTCAAATAAATCTTGTACACAATTTTACATTGAGATTCTACAAAACAATAAATACACTAAGACTATGATACTGCTATATGATACTATGCATTGTAAATATAGTATCATATACTAGTATCATATGCATGATACTACTATATGATACTCCCTATTGTGACTAGTCTTAGGAAGGGTGGACAATACCATCATCACTTATGACTATCAGACGGTTGGATGTCGAGCATGTGATGTTGAGGACGATTGTACGGTTTAGATATGTCAAATGACAACCGCTGAGTGCGAGCGTGTGATGTTGAGGAAGATTGTACGGTTTAGATGTGTCAGATGACGATGTCGAGTGGCGACGTACCATCACCGACTCTTATTTAATAGTAAATATTTACATACCCATGGTAGTATTTTATCCCATACCCATATCTTGGTTTTTATCAACTGGTACATGGGCCATGGTACACATCGCAGTTTCGACAATACAACTTGGGGCGGCCGGCGACCTGGTGGTTGGTGTTTGGACTTTCGGTCCTCTCACATCAACCCAACCCGAAACAAAAATAACAAAGTGGATACACACCCCTTCGTCCTCTCCTCCTGTACAACACAGGAGGCGGCGACGACCAATTTCCCCAATCTCCACCAGCCATAGCGTGAGTCCCCTCTCCCTCCATGTTGCTTCGGTGGCAGGAGAGAGGGGGGCCTCATTCCTCCGTTCCGTAGTTAGGGTTAGGGTCTTTTTATGGTGTGTCATTGGGGTGATGGGAGCGACGCACGGGCGAATAAATCTACATCAACTTTTCTCCCACACTGGCGGCCTTCACGACGGTGTCTCTAAGTTGATGGCAACATGTGCTTGTCGATCTTTTAGATCAGCGGCTTGGTCTTCTCGTGGATCTTTAGATCTGGCGAGATCTGTATCTTGACGTGTCGCTGGCGTTCGTTGTTATCCACGATGGTGCTAGCTCCCGGGGCGAGGTGGATGCTCTGGAGCGAGGATGCTGGTCCGGAGGTGGTGGATTTGTCATTATTCCTTGACTTCGTCGATGGGATGCGGCGGATCTTGGTTCAAGATAGCACGGGGACGTCCCCCGGTTGACATGCCACGTCGACATGTGCCTTGCTGCTTGCAGTGAGCCTATTCATCGACTCATAAAGCCTCGTTGGTGATGGTCCTCACTTGGATTCAACAATGGTGGAAGCTCGACGTCTATTCAAACACACGTCTAGACGGTGTTAGTGTTTGGCGATGGCCGCTGGCTAAGGATAGTTTTTGCATGTTTGTTTACTCATGTACTAACTCAGCACATGAGTAAACAAACATATCGATATTAAATGGAGACTACCACCGCCAAGTCAAAAATATTGATTCTATTTTTATTTTTCCTACCGTTTCATCGGCCGAATTGGGTCTTTTCTTGTCATTTCATCGACAGCTGGGCTTTTCATCCATTGATTGGCTGCGCATGAGCGTGACCGCTCCCTCCTGCGAACCAAAACCGCTATTCTGTATGTATCGACGAGAGCTTGAATATAGTCCAACATCGCTCATTTATACTACATCTCACTGGTTCATATAGCTTCTCAAGGTGTTGGAATCAGCAAGCCAGTCGGGAATCAAATAAGGAGCACCTATGAAATCGATTGATAAAAAGGAATTAAATCCACCATGTACCAAGGGGGTCCGCGTGGCTAGCGACAGGTGGAAGGAAGCGGCAGGGTCTTAGGCTGGTCCTAGTAAAAGTATCATAGCTAGTATTATATATGCCATGTTGGCAAAAAACTGATGTGGCATAACAATTAATGAAAAAATAGATGGTTAGAATATTATAGGTAGATACTGTATCATAGCACGTAAAACTAAAAAATTCTCATGCAAATAAATCTTGTACACAATTTTGTATTTAGATTCTACAAATTATTAATATAGTACTATTATGATACTATCATATGATACCATACACTATACAGATAGTATCATACTACTAGTATCATGCACATGATACTAGTAGTATGATACTACCACTATGACCAGCCTTAGCCGTCCTCTCCTGGTGAGAAGGGGAGGACCAGGGACATAGGGGACCCCGAGGGGACGGTGTGTGGAGAAGAAGAACGACTTCGAATCGGGGCCGAACCAGTCGTCCTGGTGAGAGGGGAGGAGGAGGGGAGGGCAATGACATAGGGCATTGAGATCCACAGGAGTGAAATTACGGCCTCCGCCTGTGTGCTGGCACTTACACAACAATTTCAAGCAGATCTGTGGCTAGAACACTGCTCTGTTATGTGAATCAGGCTCGGCTTCTTCCGTTTGCTAGACAAATAGTTTATCTTGTTGAATTTGTTCCATAACAAGGCACACATTCTCGTTTGATTTCTTACAGGTTGTACCGCTTCTTCATCTTGGTCTTTATGGCGTTTGGACGCGCTACTATGAACCTGCTGCTGGAGCGACGATGCGAGTTATGTGAGTTTCCAGCCGAAGCGAGCTTCCTCCCCTTACCCAATATCCTCGACCCATGGCAAAATTATTTTCAGTCGGTCCTGCTACTCGCGGTGGACTGCTGGTTAGAGTGAACTAAAATGTTTTCTAGACTGGCGTGGTAGCTAGCTTGGGCATTTTTTTAGATGGCTTAGCCAATTTTATTTTATCTTTGGCTGAAAGTTCACCGTTGGCATATCTAAATAGGTGGAGTGATTTATTTGCTCCTACAAAAAATAGTATGTTGATTGTATTATGTTCCAGAAGTGTATAGGTAGAGAATTGGCAGTTCGGTGTATAAAATAATACTCCTACTTCACTCGTTAATCCAATTATGTTTTTTTTTGGCCAAAAGATCATTTAAAAGGTGTGTCTAACACGTGGAAATTTGTTTTATTTTTTATTTTAAACAAATTAGATGATTGCATGGAAGTTTGTAATTTACAACAATATCCATCATTTCTGCACTGTCTAAACAATATTCAGTTAAAATCGGGCCACAAGGATATATTTGGATTTGCTTGGTCCCAACTCTAAACTCTAATGACCTGGAGGAAATAAAACTCACCATGTGCTATGATGGACGAGAAGGGGGATTCTGAGACCGTGTTTGGACATTGATACCAGCACACAAGGAGGGAGTGATCATGGCAATATAATAAAAGTTAATATATTACAAAGAATATCTGAAAAGGTAAAATAGGGTGAGCTATGCTGATGTTTTTTGTCAAGAATTTATTCTTTCTCTCCCATATGATCGTTTTTTGTGTCCAATTTTTTTCTATTATTCTGATGTGAATAGCAAGTTTGATAGCTGCGAGGGAGTGTATTTTTTGTGTTGTTTGGAAGACATGGATTTTTTTTAAATAGGTATTGTTGGAATTCAGAGGTTGAGTATTGATAGAATTTGATGTACCGTTCTGGTAGCTATAAGAAATCGATATATAGAGATTGATGGAATTTGGAGATTGAGAATTGGAGGGTCTGTCAGTATGTTAATGGATACCTAAGACATAAACCATTATACTTCTGTTGGCTAGGGTTACAATGGTCGATCTATTTTAGGGTAAAATTTTGGCCGCGTCGGCTTCTCATCGAAAACTTTTTTTCTTCCGGTGCAACGCACAAACACATTTCCTATATATCTATATCTATATCTATATATCTAATAATAAAGAAAGCAACGCTTCTATCAATCAGCTCTTTTTTAGATGATTTTGCCCTTTCACCAGACACGAAATTACCCATCAATACCACTGGTAAGCTAAAAACGTTTCTTTTTTTACCGCTTCCTCTATTTTTTCTTTCGTTCTCCCCTCCCGCGATTCCCTCACAATACCTTTCTTCTCTGCGTGGCACAAAAGAAACCACCAAAAAATAAAACAGAGCGCCTCCCGGTGCAGCCCAGCCCCAGGATCCCCGCCTCCACGCAGGATCCGGAGCTGGCCGAGCTTCCGCTGGCCCTAATTTCTCAGATCCACGGACTTCCAGACTCATATCCAGCAACGGCGCATCGTGCTTCGCAATTTGTCGCGTGTGGCTAGATCGAGGAAGCCGCTGTCTACCTAGTGTGTGTACCGCGGAGTGGTCGCGGTCGACCTCCCTCTGGTTGGCTGCGCTTCGAAGCCGTCTCGACCTCCTGGGAGATCGTTGGTAAATCAGCGTGAGTGGCGGAAGGGATGCCGCTCGTCGTGACCTCTGAGGCACGCGTGCGCGTTGGTAGATCGGCGGGAGAGGTGGCAGAGATGCGGTTGGTCACAGGGTGCTCTGCTTTTTCTGCTCTGACAGTGATACTGACGCTAGATTAGTATCATGTTCCATGGAGCACGGGTCTAAATACTCCCTCCATTCACAATTACCTCACATTCTAGTTTTAGTCAAAGTTAATTTTTGTAAACTTTGACTATATATTTAGAAAAAAATATCAATATTGATAATGAAAGAAATATTCTATTAGAATTATCATAAACTATATTTTCATATCATATGCATTGGAAATCATGGATTTTGAAGTTTTTACTTATATTGTTGGTCAAAGTTTATAAAGTTTGACTTCGACTAAACCTAAAACGCGAGATAATTGTGAACGGAGGAAATACCTATTCAATTGTTTCTAAGTTCTGCGGACAAACAGTGCGCCCCGCTCCTACGATAAATTATGTCGTGCTGCCTAGGCGCTCTTAGTCTTAGCATGACTAATCTGAAACGTGAACTCTAAAAGCTCTAACGACTGACGAAGCTTTTTCTGGTTAGTTGTGCATCGGTGTGCTTCTGGTCCAGCGTGCTTTCTCCATTATTTTCTTCTGTTCACAACTGTCATGGTATGCTTTAAATTGGTGAAGAGATAATCTTGATCAGGAAGAAATTTGTCATCTGGATTTGGGCAGAAATCTTGGTGTGGAAATAGAGAGAAAACAAATGTATAACTTGGTTCAGATCCAATTAACTTAGCTTTCAAGTTGTTCATTTGATTTGGTTTTCGTGTCAGGATTGAAGAAACAAACCTAAAAGTGTCGCAACAGTAGTGACTGGAAGGTTTGAAATTTTGTTTATTTGTTGCCTTCGATGCATTCTTTCTTGGTTTTGAGCATGGGTGCAGGCCACTCCTTTTTTCTTGATGCAGTATCTCCAAAATCAAATATGCAGTGGAAGTTAGTGACTGTTCCGTTGTTCAGTTGACAAGAAGGTGATGTGTTTCCAGTTGCCTTTATTGTAGTGGCCAATGAGAGCAATGAAATAAGGCATTGGTTTCTTGAGCAGCAAACTTCACCGTTTGTCTCTCGTGCATAGTCATCATGAAAATTGCACGGACTCTCTTATTGAAGATAATATGCACCGGATGATTCGTGGACCGAAAAAATAAGAGATGTCAAGTTTGAGCTTATTATAAATAAAATCTTCAATTTTCGAGGATGAGGAACTTCAGCACTAGCAGATTAGAGACTTGAGTAGAGTCGAATTGCTGGTAGAGAAGAGAAAGGGAGAAATGCACAAGATAGAGACGTAAAATCTTCAATTTCCTTGCTTCTTAGAGAAGAGAGATGCACAAATGAGTATGGTTGGGTAGTGTCCAGTCTATTCACAAAGGTATATCCGGTGAACTAGGAGCATGCATTGAAAGAATATGTGAGAAAAAATAATTAGATAAAATAAAGTATATGTATGAACTAATTTTGAAGAAATAGCCATACTGGGCTAAATAATTAGATAAATAGGAAAATATCATATGACCCCTTATCCGCAGTCAAATGGATGTCGCCTACCATCATTACAAGTATGTGGTATTATTATTTATTTTTTAGAAGGAGCATATATTAATATCGCGAGATACCAATTACATCCAGTCTCTGCAATAACGCATTACCCTAATGGTATTACGGATGCACACAACCAACAAAAGAAAGAAGAATTACAGAAAAAAAGAAAGTCTCGCTTTAGTGATCTATGCCCTACTACACCGACGAGGAGAGGTCGAAGAGAGCGTCGCCCCCTCCTGGCGAAGGAGGGGGCTTTCCCCTAGCACCGCCGCCACCTCCCCCTTCCTTTCCCTTCTCTCCTCGTCGCCCTCGGAGGCCCGTCGGCCTAAGAGCACGGCCGTGATGATAAAGCGGCGGGATCCCGCCTCCGGCCTGCGTGGTGGAAGGGAGGGATTCCCCGGCGTTGGACAAGGCCTGCGTAAGGTGCTAGTGCCATGGCTGATCTTGGCGAGGTGGAGGTGCGGCGGTTGGGGTGGAGCGGCTCAGATCCGGTTGGCGGCGCGACGGTCTAGCGGCCCATCTGGTCTGATCTAGGACGGTGGGCTGCGGGTCGATGCTCGCTCATCTAGTCTCCACCTGCGGTGTTGTCTCTTCGTCGAGCTAGTGGTCATGGCGGCCTGGGTCACCATGGATCTACCGTTTTCCGGTGGGGCTTGGTGGCCGGTGAAGACCGGTGGTGTGGGGGCTTCCGGTCTGGCTTTGAATAAAGGGGGTTGGTCCAAGGATCCCTCTCGTGCCAGGACGAAGATCTACCTGCTCCATGACTTCATCGATCTGGTCAGAGTGTTGTGTTCCGGAAGATTCCGTTGATGAACTCCAATGGACGACATGCTAGAGTTCGCCAGATTGGATGGATCTCGGTCGTGCACAACCATGTTTTTATCTAACCGTTTGGTTTCAGAGGGAGTGATGTGAAGCTTTACAAACTGTTGCCATCAAGGACATGCCATTAGTCCCATGGTGAAGTCAGTCGTGGAGAATGACATGAAAGCCAAGGTCTGAAGAATGGTAATGGTGGTGTGAATCTTGTTTCGATGAGGTTTTGTCTTGGTGTTCTAGGTATTGGAGCAGCGACATTGGAAGGTGGAGACGACAGTATAGGAGATTTCTAGAGTTCAAGCTGCAGGGTGAAAATCCAAGGGCTGGCCTTAATTGGTTGTACCTGGCAATGACCTTGTTGAAAGCATTATTTTATCAGCGCGGACTTTCTCCAGGGTGAAAACCTATGATCGATGATCAGGGTGATGATGGCGCTAGTGCACTTTTCCCTTCTTGGAGGCGTATGTGGTATTATAAGTCAGTGTATCGAGGGGCTTGCAATATAATCTTCTTAAATAGACTTATGTTCACCATGAGTAGAAAAACCGCGACAATGGTGTCAAAGAGGAGAAGTGGAAAGGACGGTTTGCTAGAACACTTGAGCATTTGTTTCTCCGGTGCAACGCACGGGCACTTTTGCTATCTATACCTAATAATAAAAGAAGGAATGCTTCTGTCAACCAGTTCTTTTTTAGATGATTTTGCCCTCCCATTAGTATCCATATTACCCACCACTGCCATCCATTAGTTATTGACCGGTTCGTTTATTTTTTCACCAACCGAGTAAATCAACCCCACCACACCTGTCCCTGTCCCCTTCCTCCATCGACGTCGTCGCCAACCAACCAACCAACCAAAACTCCAGTTTCCCCCACTAGCGCTCATCCCTGACCATCCCTGCTCCGTGCCGCGTCCGCATCCCGACTCTACTCCCGGCCATCTACCCTTGGCGAGCATGAGGCTGAGCCTATAGCTGGGCTAGGCCGGTCTCCCCGCCGCCACTCCTGACCTTGAAGCCAGTTCCTCCTGGGGAGGACACCGCTGGCGGTGGTTAGTGGCGGCTGTTGCAGGTGATGGGGAGAAGAGGAGGATCAGCTGGGGGAGGGAAGATGTGTATGTGGATCCTATGGCATGCAGAGGAGATGGATCTGAAGGCGGCTGCCTTATCCTCCTTACCGAGACTCTTATCTACGCATATCGACGATGAATTGGGCGCTGCCAATAGGAACGAGTTGCACATCTCCTCCACGGATGACACGTGCCTATTGACTATTCCATCATCGTGTGGAAGGGAACTGCAGCCTTCCTCTTTGTCATTTGGTCACTTCCAATCTCAGGGAAGAGCGGCCCTAATCTCGCAGAAATAGCGGCGCTAGTGCTGATGTCTACGCACTTCTATTCTTGTAGACAGTTGTTGGGCCTCCAAGTGTAGAGGTTTGTAGAATAGCAGCAAGTTTCCCTTAAGTGGATTACCCAAGGTTTATCGAACTCAGGGAGGAAGTGGTCAAAAGTATCCCTCTCAAGCAATCCTGCAATCAAGATACAAGAAGTCTCTTATGTCCCCAACACACCCAATACACTTGTCAGGTGTATAGGTGCACTAGTTCGGCGAAGATATAGTGAAATACAAGTGGTATGGATATAAGACAACGGTGCCAAAAAAGAGCTTGACGGGTAGGAAGAGACTAAAGGCAATCTGAAATAAAGATGGAAGAAAGCAAACATGTAACAGATCTAGTTGCAAATGGTGTTTCAATGCTTAGAAACAAGGCCTAGAGATCATACTTTCACTAGTGAACACTCTCATATAAATATCTTCTCTTTATGATACTACTCTGAACTACTCTCCGGTTGGACACTCTCATCCATGGTAGGGCTATAACAGCACACCTCAAAGTTCGCTTTCCCCATCTAGATAACCCCTCACTATCACCTTGAGCGCTAGATGGTTCCAACAAACACCACAATTTCATAGAGACATCCAACTCCAAATATAACTCATAACAAGTATTTGTAATCTCTAGCCTAAGTGCCACCATGGTGTGCACACTATCACTTTCACACACGTGGGGAGAGCCAGAGATCTATTAAAGCACTTGAGTAGCAAGGTAGATCTACTTGATTACAAATCTCATGATCACAATATGATCATGCATAGAGAGAGAGATGAACACATAGCTACCGGTAGAACCCTTAGCCTCGAGGAAGAACTACTCCCTTATCATCATGGGAATCAGCAACGGTGATGGAGATGGTGGTGGAGATCGATGGAGATGGCTCCGGGGCACTTCCCTGTCCCGGCATGGTGCCAGGACAGAGACTTTTTGTCCCCCGAATCTCCCCTTTGGTGGCGGTGGCACTGTGGAACTTTTCGTGGCTGGAGGCTGGATTATTTAGGGTTTCTGCATCGGAGGCTTCTTATAGGCGAAGAGGCGATGTCAGAGGGTGGACCAGGGGCCCACACCACCTGGTGGCGCGTCCAGGGGGGACCTGCGCCACCACATGGTGTGGACAACCCCTAGCCCCTCTTCGTCTCGTCTTCTGGCTCCGTGAGTCTTCCGGTAAAATATCGACTTTGGCTTTTGTCCTGTCCAATTCCGAGAATATTCATTTTCTGGCTTTTCTGGAACCAAAAACAGAAGAAAATAGGCAACTGGCACTGTGGTATCTTGTTAATAGGTTAGTTCCAGAAAATGTGTAAAAGTACTCCAAAGTGTGGACAAAACATAAGAAAGTAGATATAAAACAAGCATGGAACATCAAAAATTATAGATACGTTTGCAACGTATCAACATCCTCAAGCTTAACTCCTGCTCGTCCTCGAGTAGGTAAGTGATAAAAAAGAATAATTTTTGAGGTGACATGCACCATCATAATCTTGATCAAGGTATTTGTAAAACATTGATAGCTAGGATCATAATACTTTAACATAGCATGAAAGATATAGTTCTAACAGTAAGACATAGCAACTATGTTGTAACATGAAAAAGTACAAACAAAAGATTCATGAATAACAATTCTTTGAAAGACGTTTGTTTGTTTCACATATAGAAAACATAATGAGAATGGTATTCAGCTTGTCCCTCATAGTGTAGCAAAACATAAATGCATTGGACACCTTCAAAGTTCATAAGGGTGACTAGATACAACTGGTTTAAGAACAAGCAATATCAAAGTTATAAATCAATCAATAAGTCTTGGGACAATGCACATTAAACTAAGAATGGCCACTATGCTCTCTCAATAGGTGCATACAGATAGAAGATGGAGACTCAACATAAAAGTAAAAAAAGGCCTTCATAGAAGGAAGCAGGGATTCAAGTCTCATAAAGAGCTTCCAAAAATTATGATACTTATTAGCTTTCAGGTCTCATTGCCCCTATCATAAGCATCTTGAAGTGATTAAGGTTAAAGTGAAAAAACTATGGAGTATATGCTTGACAAAGTATAAGTTGGCAATCTCATGTCCCTTGAATAGGAGGGGCGCTCCTCATGCTACTCAAGTTTAGTTACACCGGTAAGTTCATGTCATAGTAAGTATATGTGTATTATAGAGAACCGCCAACGGGATACCCCTTGCACGATGATACGGAAGAATCCCCATATCAAAATGACAAGGCAAGCAGACAATGAGCATCTCAGCAATCTTCTTATTTACCATGGAAAAATGGTGTTTTTTCTCTCTTTCCTCTTTTCTCATCTTTTTTTTTCTTTTTCTCAATCTCTATCTCTTTTTTATAAGAAGAATGCTTCATAGATTGTTCATTATGGATATGCTGCAGGTTTCAACCATGATTAGGCATGGATTAGACCAGCGGCCAAGGCGTTTCTCTAACACACATACATAACTCCATGGACTTACAAGCTCCCCTTTCATTTCACACCGACGACATCCATAAACAAAAGAGCATGATATCAACTGGGTACAATGTACAAGTGCAATGCTGAAAGCGTTCCCCATGACAGCATGGTTCTGCTAATCCCCAACGTATAAGTGCAAGCAACATAGATGACACAATGGTTCAAGTTTATTAGGGCCAAGAAAAGTAAAGTGTGACATCAAGTTCGTGAGAGCTTTACTCACTAATTATCACATAACAAGTTTAATTCGGAAGGTAGATAAAAACATGAGTATACTTAGAATAACAAATGCTAATAGGTACGTATGGTGGCCTCTTTGGAATAACTTGGTTTTATTTGGAGTTGGATGCATCAGTAGAACTCATACTTGATTATGGACGCTAGCAAAAGACTGGGAGCGACCAATTAAGAGAGCAATAATGGTCATAATCATGCAAAGCGACAAAACATCATTAATTAAAGCATAAAGTGATATTACAAGTCAAAAACTAAAGGATCATAGAGGCTATGGCTACTTGGGATGGTCTTAACATGGTGTGAGCATGCGCCAAGTCAACCCAAATAAAGCATCAAAGGAGAATACCATAATACTATGCTTTAATATGCTAAAACAATGCATGATTCTTTCAAGGCACATTAAGCAATCTCAATTGTTTATAACATGTCATGCTACATCAAAAATCACTAAGTATAAAGCCAAAAAAATATCAAGCATGACATGACAAAGCATAGGCCGCAGTAAAAAACAAGCTCCTTTTACCACTTAAGCATGAACTTTTCCTACTCTTTTCCAATCCAAACCAACTTATTTGAAAACTAATATATGAATGAGGGGGTCCAACCAATTTATTCAAGCAAACTAAGCAAACAAAAACCAAAAACAAAACGAAGACGCTCCAAGAACAACACAACTGTGCATGAAACAATAAAAATGAAGTGTTTGGAAGAAACCTGAAAATTTTTATTGATGAAGAAGGGGATACCTTGAGCATCCCCAAGCTTTGACGCTTGTACTTTTTGAATATTTCTTTGGGGTGACACGGGTGGCATCCCCAAGCTTGAGCTTTTGTCCATACTTCATCTTATCACATTACTCTTTCCTACACTTTAAAATTTCCTTCATATAAAACTTCACACAATCTTCATTAGCAACATTAGTACATTCAAAAGATAATAAATCTTTGGGGTTTAGTTTTAAAACAGCAAAACTTTCATTAAAAACACAAGCTACTGTAGCAATTCCCTCAAAAAGCTCAATTCACCAAAAAGAACCCAAAAAGAAATCAATAAAGAGGCAAATGCAAATAATGGCAGAAATCTGTCAAAACAGACCAGCAGGTGAAAACCGATTTTTTCGAAGACCTTATGTTTCTCAAATAGAAAAGTGTTGAAATAAAGAAAGTTAGCTAACAACCTGGGGGATTTATTCAGAAAATTACAGATCAATCCGACATACAGAGATTTTTCACGAATTTATACAGTAAAGTACAAAAATCTGTTTCGAGACAGCACTTCCCCAAATCCTACTTACCTCTCATTAGAGGCTATTCTTGGCACAAAGATAAAAAAAAGGATAAGGAGAGGTTATTACAGGGGTAATAACTTCCAGTACTCAACTAAAACTGTTGGGTTATCTCCCAATAAGTACTTTTCTTAACGCCTTTAAGTTAGGCTTGATAGTTTGAGAAGATGCTCACATAGGAAATATGAATCGAAGTAAAAGAGAGCATCAAGAAGCAAATTCAAAACACATTTAAGTCTAACCCACTTCATATGCATAGGAATCTTGAAAAGAAACAAGTCATGAAAGCATAAAGCAACGAGCATAGGAAAGCAAAACAAGTGCAATTTCAAAAAATTAACATAAAGAGGGGAAACTTAATATTGTTGAGACACATAAAACTATGTTTCTCTCTCTCATAATAACTTTCAGTAGCATCATGAATAAAATTAATAATATAACTATCACATAAAACATTCTTATCATGAGCCACATGCATAAAAGAATTAATACTCTCCACATAAAAATAGTCATTCTTATTAATCATAGTGGGAGAAAATTCAACAAAATAGCTATCATTATTATTCTCATCGCCATAATCATCAAATATAGGAGGCATATTGAAATCATAATTAATTTTCTCCTCAATAGTAGGTGGACTGAAAATATCATATTCATCATTGTAATCATCATATATTGGAGGCATAGTATCACCAAAGTAATCTTTCTCCTCCATGCTTGGGGGACTAAAAATATCATGCTCATCAAAACCAGCTTCCCAAGCTTAGACTTTTCCATAGCATTAGCAATAATGGTGTTCAAAGAATTCATACTAATAACATTGCTATTAGCATGCAAATAAAGTTCCATAGGTTTTTTAATTTTCTCTTCAAACACTTCATGTCCTAACTCAAGATAAATACTATAAAGCTCTCTAATTTTTTTGTTGTTTTCCATTAAACCTAACTAGTGAAAAAAAACAAGAAACAAAAAGACAAAATTACAGAATCTAAAGGAAATAACTTCGAGCACTCATACACCAGCTACAGTACTAGAAGAGAGCTTAGTAGCCAGAGGATGTAAGTACCTTTTACCTTACCTCCCCGGCAACGGCGCCAGAAAATAGCTTGATGTCTACACACTTCTATTCTTGTAGACAGTTGTTGGGCCTCCAAGTGTAGAGGTTTGTAGAACAGCAGCAAGTTTCCCTTAAGTGTATTACCCAAGGTTTATCGAACTCAGGGAGGAAGTGGTCAAAGGTATCCCTCTCAAGCAATCCTGCAATCAAGATACAAGAAGTCTCTTGTGTCCCCAACACACCCAATACACTTGTCAGGTGTATAGGTGCACTAGTTCGGCGAAGAGATAGTGAAATACAAGTGGTATGGATATAAGACAACGGTGCCAGAAAAGAGCTTGATGGGTAGGAAGAGACTAAAGGCAATCTGAAATAAAGATGGAAGCAAGCAAACATGTAACAGATCTAGTTGCAAACGGTGTTTCGGTGCTTAGAAACAAGGCCTAGGGGTCATACTTTCACTAGTGAACACTCTCATATAAATATCTTCTCTTTATGATACTACTCTGAACTACTCTCCGGTTGGACACTCTAATCCATGATAGGGCTATAACAGCACACCTCAAAGTTCGCTTTCCCCATCTAGATAACCCCTCACTATCACCTTGAGTGCTAGATGGTTCCAACAAACATCATAATTTCATAGAGACATCCAACTCCAAATATAACTCATAACAAGTATTTGTAATCTCTAGCCTAAGTGCCACCATGGTGTGCACGCTATCGTGTGTGGAGAGAGCCAGAGATCTATTAAAGCACTTGAGTAACAAGGTAGATCTACTTGATTACAAAGCTCATGATCACAATATGATCATGCATAGAGAGAGATGAACACATAGCTACATGTAGAACCCTTAGCCTCGAGGAAGAACTTCTCCCTCAATATCATGGGAATTAGCAACGGCAATGGAGATGGTGGTGGAGATCGATGGAGATGGCTCCGGGGGCACTTACCCATCTCGGCAGGGTGCCGGAATAGAGACTTTCTGTCCCTCGAATCTCCCCTTCGGTGGCGGCAGCGCTGTGGAACTTTTCGTGGCTGGAGGCTGTATTATTTAGGGTTTCTGCATCTGAGGCTTCCTATAGGCGAAGAGGCGATGTCAGAGGGTGGACTAGGGGCCCACACCACCTGGTGGCGCAGCCATGGGGACCCGCGCCACCACATGGTGCGGACATCCCCTGGCCCCTCTCTGTCTCGTCTTCTGGCTCCGTGAGTCTTTCGGTAAAATATCGACTTTGGCTTTTGTCCGGTCCAATTCCGAGAATATTCATTTTCTGGCTTTTCTGGAACCAAAAACAGAAAAAAATAGACAACTAGCACTGTGACATCTTGTTAATAGGTTAGTTCCAGAAAATATGTAAAAGTACTCCAAAGTATGAACAAAGCATAAGAAAGTAGATATAAAACAAGCATGAAATATCAAAAATTATAGATACGTTTGCAACGTATCAAGTGCCAGGGTAATCCATAGGCTTTGGATTTATACGGGGCATGGTGAGATTAGACGAGAGGCGTGCTCCGCAGTGAGTACTAGAGTTGGGAAGCACCATGGATATTCTAACTGGAAAGGAGCTTCGGGAAGAACGAGATTAATGGAGGATTAGGAACTCCCTATTTTGTAGAAAGAAAATAGAAACAAGCGCAGTGTAGCGAGCCGAAGAATTCTATCGTGCCAAGAAAAGTGACACGAGAATATCGGCCCTTCGTGATGCAAATATCCAGCACAGAGACGGCACGCCGAATTTTTACATTTTGTTTAGTGAAGCTAAACAAAAAATTAAAAATATAAAAATTATTTGTGCAAGATTTAGACGCGCCATGGATTTAATTACGTGAACTTACTCTCTCTGTCCTGAAATAAGTAACTTGTATTTGTCTAGACTCGTATACATCTATACTAATCTATACTCTAATATGCGTCTAAATACATGCGAATCTAGACAAATCCAAATCACTTATTTTCAGAAAGAAGGAAGTAGTTTAAATGCCTGCACCACGTACTTGGAGTTTTGACTCTACAGTGCATATGCTCCTATTATTTTAGATGTATATTTTCTCTCCAATTGCAACGTGCGCAAACCTTTTTTGTCTTACCTTTTTTGTCTTATGATTCAGTTATGTAACACACTTGATTTGGTTATCTCCTCCACTTTTTAGTGGAGGGTACCGTAAAAATTTATTCGCTTCCTCCAATCCTCGGCCCTAAGGGAGACGAAGGGCTTCTCAGGCGGTGCCTAGCTTTGCTAGCGCTCGCCCATGTTTATCGAATGGCCGACTAAAGCGGCAGGAAGAATAGGTAGTGACGGACAGTGGATACGCTGAAGCCAAATGGTTCCGCGATATCACATGTTACTTTGTGTAGCCGGATGGTTCTACGACATGGCACGTTACTTTGTGTGTCTTCATGATGTAGTTTATTCTCTCCCAGTGCAATGCACTGGCATTTTTCCTAGTAATAATAAAGGATAGATTATTTCTTATGGTCCAATACTTTTTGGACCTTTTTACCCTCCCACCAGACACCAAATTGCCCACCAATCTCATGGCAAGTTTCTCTACAGTTCCTCTATTTTTGTACGAGATCAAAATTTCTACCTACGAAAACAAAAGAACACCTCGATCCACAACCCAATTGGTGCATTAAAGCGGCCCACGAAAAACTGACTGATCGAATATTAGTCGTTGATGTAAAAGATAGTCCCACCTCGCTCTGTTACAATGGCTCTGACGTGTTTATATACGTTCGCGAGTTGCCTCCAAATATCCACAACAACCTCTGATATCCACATGCAATAGCATCTATGTGGCTGCATGGATGGATTTGGACCGAGAAAGAGAGAGTAGGATACAGCCTGTGCATGTTCGCATAAAGACGCCTAGGAGACTGAGCCGGAGCTCGTCGGCCATGTGAAGAGGCCTAAGCTGGATTTGGCGGAGTCTCTAAAGAAGACACGGAGGAGGACGAACGCGTCGGGAGCTCGCATGCGTGCCCTCGCTTGAGTCGAATCCAGGAGGAGAACAGCGGGCCCGAGGACTCAGCAGTCAGCACAACGCCTCTGTCCTTGGATCAAAACTCCCATCTCAAGCGTGGGAGGGACATGGGGCTATGTTAGGCCATCTCCAGACATCAATTTCGTCCAGTTCGGTCCGTTTGCGGGGGTGAAGGACATGTCGTCTGGGCTCATCCTGGTTGCGGTGGCATGTTCCCCTAACGGGCTACCCCATATGTGGGCCCCTGTCCCGTGGGGACATCAAAGCTCAAGCTTGACGGTAGTATTGATGACTGCAAGTGCACAGATTGTTTGTAGCTAGTTTTGAAATAAAGAGATCGATCCCACAAGGAGCAGGAGTCTGAAGTCTAATAACTCTTGAAATAAATACTACAATAAAAATGCTAAATAAAGTTCTAAGTAACAAGATAAAATGCGAGTATTATGTAAAAAGGTGTTTTGGGGTTTCTGGTATAAAAGAACAATAAGTAAAGTAAAACAACTGAACACAGAAAGTAAGTATCGTGTATGTAAAAGAGATTGGAACTACAATAGGGAAAAAGGCATTCTCAGGGAGTAGCGGATACACCTCTAGCATTATAAAGAACTAAGGTAAAGATTATTATCATGAACATTCTCAACTATGTATATGTGGGAGAAACTCTGTATTTGGAAAAATAGGCAGCAATCGACATCAATCAAATTACTGTGCTATTAAGTGCCTTAATCCCGTAGGACGTATCCTATGGCATTGATAGTGTTCCGTGAGTTTTCTCGGTTCCCAAGTTGATACGTAAGGAGTGCCAACAGCTTTATAGTCACTGTAAGTGCTAACACACCCTCGTCTACCAACAAGTAGTTCCCTCCATCAAGTCCTCATAAGAGGCAAATATTGAGAGGTCGACTTCTCCCAACATCAAGATGAAGACAATCTAACACATGGTCACAGCGATGAATATCATAATAAACTTCATCTTATTTCAATCTCATACTAAGGTTTCTCCATCTCCCCAAGGACTAATAATCTACTCAGACATGGAGGCAATCAACATCATGACAATAAAAATGGAATCTATCATAGGTGAATAGTACTTGTATAAATCCACAACGAGTACGGAAATTACAACAAGATCTAGAAAAGATGTAGATGGGATGGATGGAGATGGTGGTGATGCAGCGGTTGATGATGAAGATCGATGCCTTAGCCTCCCGGATCTGCGCAGGGCGAAGATGGATCTCCGGTGGACGAGTTCCATCTTGATGACCCACAAGTATAGGGGGTGTATCGCAGTATGTTTGATAAGTAAGAGTGTCGAACCCAACGAGGAGCAGAAGGTGCTGGCTAGTGGTATAGATCAGGAATTCTCTGCAAATACTTAGCAAATGGATTTTTAGGGGTTTTTGATAAAGCAAGTAAACGAAGTACGAGTAAACAAAAGATAATAAGAATAAATGCAGCAAGTGGCCCAATCCTTTATGCAGCAAAGGACAAGCCGGTTGTATTACTTAAGATGACCAAACATTCTCGAGGACACATGGGAAGACTGTCAAGTGCTTTCTCTTCATATAGTTGATTAATCTTCTTTAGCTTGCTAAGTGTTGTGTGGGTGAACCTGTGCTAATGTACCGATGTTCCTAGGACTAATACATACTTGTGATTATACCCCTTGCAAACATCCGTAAGTACAAGAAAGTAATTAAGGTAGAAACCTAACCATAATTTTAAACTCTAAGACCCTTACGTCCCTTGTGTAATGGTTTCCTAATGGGGGTTCAAGTTTCTGTCACTCTGGCAACCCCTACGATTAGTAGCCAAATACACAATGCATTCCCCTAGGCCCATATAGGTGAAGTGTCATGTAGTCGACGTTCACATGACACCACTAGAAGAAGTACACCACAACTTAAATATCAAACTATTGAATCTTTCTCAACACAACTCCACTACTAACAACATGACTTCTCCCATGTCCTCAAGAACAAAACGAACTACTCACAAGACATCGTATGGATCATGATCAGAGATGGAATAATGATGTATAACAATCTGAACATAAACAATAATTCAACGGTTCACTCAATAGCATCAACTACAAAGAGTAATCAACACCGGGAAAGTTTCTATGAGGGACAAGCTGAATACTATTATGCTATGTTTTCTTTATGTGAAACAAACAAACATCTTGCAAAGCATTGTTATTCATGAATCTTTTGTTTGTGCCTTTTTATGTTGCATCATAGTTTCTTTGTCTTATTGCTAGAACTTTGTCTTTCATGTTATGATTGAAGTAATATGATCCCAGCTTTGAATGTTTTACAAATACTTTGATCAAGTCTTTGATGGTGCATGTCACCTCAAAAATTATTCTTTCTTTTTATCACTTACCTACTCGAGGACGAGCAGGAGTTAAGCTTGGGGATGTTGATACATTGCAAATGTATCTATAATTTTTGATGTTCCATGCTTGGTTTTATCTACTTTCTTGTGTTTTGTTCCAACTTTGGAGTACTTTTCATATGATTTCTTGGACTAACCTATTAACAAGATGCCACAGTGCCTGTTTCTCTTCATTGTTTTTGGTTCTAGGAAAGTCAGAAAATGAATATTCTCGGAATTGGACCGGACAAAAGCCAAAGTTGTTATTTTCCCGGAAGACTCACAGAGCCAGAAGGAGAGTCGGAGAGGGGCCATGGGGTGGCCACCCTCCCCCTTGGCACGGGCAACCCTAGGCCACGCCAGGGCATGGTGTGGGCCCCCTGGCTGGCCACCGACCTTGCCCCTTCGGCTATATATTCCTCCTGATACAGAAACCCTAGATCGTCAATCAGAAATCCACGAAAAGTTTCGCAGCGCCACCGCCACCGAAGGGGAGATTCAGGGGATAGAAAGTTTCTGTTCCAGCACCCTGCCGAGACGGGGAAGTGCCCCCGGAGCCATCTCCATCGATCTCCACCACCATCTCCATCGCTGTTGCTGATTCCCATGATGAGGAGGGAGTAGTTCTCTCTCGAGGCTAAGGGTTCTACCGGTAGCTATGTGTCCATCTCTGTCTCTATGCATGATCATATGGTGATCATGAGCTTTGTAATCAAGTAGATCTACTTTGCTACTCAAGTGCTTTAATAGATCTCTGCTCTCCCCATGTGTGTGAAGTTGACAGTGTGCACACCATGGTGGCACTTAGGCTAGAGATTACAAATACTTGTTATGAGTTATATTTGGAGTTGGATGTCTTTATGAAATTGTGGTGTTTGTTTGAACCATCTAGTGCTCAAGGTGACAGTGTGGTGTTACCTAGATGTGGAAAGCGAACTTTGAGGTGTGCTGTTATAGCCCTACCATGGATTAGAGTGTCCAACCGGAGAGTAGTTCAGAGTAGTATCATAAAGAGAAGATATTTATATGAGAGTGTTCACTAGTGAAAGTATGATCCCTAGGCCTTGTTTCTAACCATTGAAACATTGTTTGCAACTAGATCTGTTACATGTTTGCTTGCTTCCATCTTTATTTCAGTTTGCCTTTAGTCTCTTCCACGCCATCAAGCTATTTTCTATCACCATTACCACTTATAATTATCTATACCACTTGTATTTTACTATCTCTTCATCGAACTAGTGCACCTATACACCTGACAAGTGATTGGGTGTGTTGGGGACACAAGAGACTTCTTGTATCTTGATTGCAGGGTTGCTTGAGAGGGTATACCTTTGACCACTTCCTCCCTGAGTTTGATAAACCTTGGGTGATCCACTTAAGGGAAAACTTGTTGTTGTTCTACAAACCTCTGCACTTGGAGGCCCAACAACTGTCTACAAGAATAGAAGTGCATAGACATCAAGCTATTTTCTGGCGCCGTTTGGAGGTATAAAGGTACTCACATCCTTCGATGTGAGTGTTCGAAGTTATTTCCTTTAGATTCTGCAATTTTGTCTTTTTGTTTCTTGTTTTCACTAGTTAGGCTTAATGGAAAGCAACAAAAAAATTAGAGAGCTTTATAGTATTTATCTTGAGTTAGGACATGAAGTGTTTGAAGAGAAAATTAAAAAACCTATGGAAATTTATTTGCATGCTAATAGCAATGTTGTTAGTATGAATACTTTGGACACCATTATTGCTAATGCTATGGAAAAGTCTAAGCTTGGGGAAGCTAGATTTTATGAAAATGATCTTTTTAGTTCCCCAACTTTGGAAGATAGCTATTCTATTGCTTATGATGATACCAAACCTCCAATATATGATGATTACAATGATGAATATGATATTTCTAGCCCACCTACTATCGAGGAGAAAATTAATTATGATTACAATATGCCTCCTATATTTGATGATTATGGTGATGAGAATAATAATGATAGCTATTTTGTTGAATTTGCTCCCGCTACAATTAATAAGAATGACTATGTTTATATGGGGAGTATTAATTGTTTTATGCATGTGGCTCATGATAAGAATGTTTCATGTGATAGTTATATTGTTAATTTCATTCATGATGCTACTGAAAGTTATTATGAGAGATGGAAACATGGTTTTATGCATCTCAATAATATTAAGTTTTCCCTCTTTATGTTGAAGGTCTTGAAGTTACACTGGTTTTGCTTTACTATGCTTGTTGCTTTGTGCTTTCATGACTTGTTTATTTACAAGATTCCTATGCATAGGAAGTGGGTTAGACTTAAATGTGCTTTTTGAATTTGCTTTTTGATGCTCTCTTTTACTTCAATTCATATTTCTTATGTGAGCATCTTTTCAAACTATCATGCCTAACTTAAAGGCGTTAAAGAAAAGTACTTATTGGGAGATAACCCAAAAGTTTTAGCTGAGTCTTGGAAGTTATTACTTCAGTAATAACTGCTCCTTATCCTTTTTATTTGCTTTTTGTGCCAAGAGTAACCTCTAATGAGAGAGAAGTAATGATTGGGAAAGTTGCTGTCCCGAAACAGATTTATGTGCTTCACCATAAAAAATAGTGTAAATCTCTATACGTTTTGAGGCATGAATTTTTTTGCTTCTGTCCCAGGTTGTTATCTAACTTTTGTTAGTTCAGCACTTTTCGATTTGAGCAACAGGAGGTCTTTGCAAAAATTGGTTTCTACCTGCTGGTCTGTTTTGACAGATTTCTGCCATTATTTGCATTTGCTTCTTGTTGGTTCTTTTTTGAGTTCTTTTGGGGAATTGAGCTTTTTGAGGGAAGTGCTACAGTAGCTTGTGTTTTAATGGAAGTTTTATTGGTGTTGAAACCGAACCCAGAGACTTATTATCTTGAGTGCACTAATGTTGCTAATAAAGATTGTGTGAAGTTTTGTATGAAGGAAAAAATTCAGTTGTATGGAAGGAATGAGTAATGAGATGAAGGATGGACTAAAGCTCAAGCTTGGGGATGCCACGCGTGTCACCCCAAGAAATATCCAAGAAGTACAAGCGTTAAAGCTTGGGGATGCCCAAGGCATCCCCCTCTTCATCAATAAAAATCCGAGGTTTCTTCCAAACACTTCATTTTTATTGTTTCATACACAGTTGTGTTGTTCTTGGAGCGTCTTCTTTTTCATTTTCGTTTTGGTTTTTCGTTTGCTTGGTTTGCTTAGTTTGCTGAATAAATTGGTTGGACCCCTCTTTCATACATTGGTTTTCAAATAGTTTGGTTTGGATTGAAAAAGAGTAGGAAAGTTCATGCTTAAGTGGTAAAGAGAGTTTGTTTTTGACTGTGGCCTATGCTTTGTCATGCCATGCTTGATATTGTTTTGGCTTTATGCTTAGTATTCTTTGTTGTAGCATGACTTGTTATAAACAATTGAGATTTCTTAATGTGCCTTGGATGAATCATGCGTTGTTTTAGCACATTAAAGCATAGTATTGTGGTATTCTCCTTTGATGCTTTATTTGGGTTGACTTGGCGCATGCTCACACCATGTTATTACTATCCAAAGTCACCATAGCCTTTATGATCCTTTAGTTTTGAACTTGTAGTATCACTTTATGCTTTGATCAATGATGTTTTGTCGCTCTGCATGATTATGGCCATTATTGCTCTCTTAGTTGGTCGCTCCCAGTCTTTTGCTAGCCTCCATACCAAGTATGAGTTCCACTCATGCATCCAACTCCAAATAAAACCAAGTTATTCCAAAGAGTCCACCACACCTACCTATTAGCATTAGCTATTCCAAGTATATTCATGTTTTTGTCTACCTTCCAAATTAAACTTGTTATGAGAAAACTAGTGATTAAAGCTCTCACGAACTTGATGGCACACTTTACTTTTCTTGCCCTTAATAAACTTGAACCATTGTGTCGTCTATGTTGTATATGCTTGCACTTATTTGTTGGGGATTACTAGAACCATGCTGTCATGGGGAACGCTTTCAATATTGCACTTGGTACTTGTACCTAGTTCATATCATGCTCTTTTGTCTATGGATGTCGTCGGTGTGAAATGAAAGGGGAGCTTGTAAGTCCATGGAGTTATGTATATGTGTTAGAGAAACGCCTGGGCCGCTGGTCTAATCCATGCTGACATGGTGGAAACCTGCAGCGTAACCATAAAGAGGAATCTATGAAGCATTCTTCTTATAAAAAAAGAGTCCTATATTGAGAAAAAAAGAGAAAAGAAAAAAAGAGATTATGAAAAGAGGAAAGAGAGAAAAAAGCACCATATTCCCATGGTAAATAAGAAGATTGCTGAGATGCTCGTTGTCTGCTTGCCTTGTCATTTTGATATGGCGATTCTTCCGTATCATCGGGCAAGGGGTACCCAGTTGGCGGTTCTCTATGATACACATGTACTTACGATGACAAGAACTTACCGGTGACTAAACTTGAGTAGCATGAGGAGAGGCCCTCGTATACAAGGGACATGAGATTTCTAACTTATACTTCGTCAAGCATGTACACCATAGTTTGTTCACTTTAACCTTAATCACTTCAAGATGCTTATGATAGGGGCAATGAGAGTGAAAGCTATAAGTACCATAATTTTTTGAAGCTCTTTATGAGACTTGAATCCCTACTTCCTTTTATGAAGGCCTTTCTTCCACCATTATATTGAGTCTCCACCTTCTACCTTTATGCACCTACTTTGAGAGCATAGTGGCCATTCTTAGTTCTATGTGCATTGTCCCAAGACTAGTTGATTGATGCATAACTTGATATTGCTTGTTTTAAACTATTTGTATCTAGTCACTCTTATGAACTTTGAAGGTGTCCTATGCATATATATTTGCTACTCTATGAGGGACAAGTTGAATACTATTATGCTATGTTTTCTTTATGTGAAACAAACAAACATCTTGCAAAGCATTGATATTCATGAATCTTTTGTTTGTGCCTTTTCATGTTGCATCATTGTTTCTTTGTCTTATTACTAGAACTTTGTCTTTCATGTTATGATTGAAGTACTATGATCCCAGCTTTGAATGTTTTACAAATACTTTGATCAAGTCTTTGATGGTGCATGTCACCTCAAAAATTATTCTTTCTTTTTATCACTTACCTACTCGAGGACGAGCAGGAGTTAAGCTTGGGGGTGTTGATACATTGCAAATGTATCTATAATTTTTGATGTTCCATGCTTGGTTTTATCTACTTTCTTGTGTTTTGTTCCAACTTTGGAGTACTTTTCATATGATTTCTTGGACTAACCTATTAACAAGATGCCACAGTGCCAGCTGCCTATTTTCTGCTGTTTTTGGTTCCAGGAAAGTCAGAAAATGAATATTCTCGGAATTGGACCGGACAAAAGCCAAAGTTGTTATTTTCCCAGAAGACTCACAGAGCCAGAAGGAGAGTCGGAGAGGGGCCACAGGGTGGCCACACCCCACCCCCTTGGCGTGGGCAATCCTAGGCCACGCCAGGGCATGGTGTGGGCCCCCTGGCCGGCCACCGACCTTGCCCCTTCGCCTATATATTCCTCCCGATACAGAAACCCTAGATCGTCAATCAGAAATCCACGAAAAGTTTCGCAGCACCACCGCCACCGAAGGGGAGATTCGGGGGATAGAAAGTCTCTGTTCCGGCACCCTGCCGGGATGGGAAAGTGCCCCCGGAGCCATCTCCATCGATCTCCACCACCATCTCCATCGCTGTTGCTGATTCCCATGATGAGGAGGGAGTAGTTCTCTCTCGAGGCTAAGGGTTCTACCGGTAGCTATGTGTCCATCTCTGTCTCTATGCATGATCATATGGTGATCATGAGCTTTGTAATCAAGTAGATCTACTTTGCTACTCAAGTGCTTTAATAGATCTCTGCTCTCCCCATGTGTGTGAAGTTGACAGTGTGCACACCATGGTGGCACTTAGGCTAGAGATTACAAATACTTGTTATGAGTTATATTTGGAGTTGGATGTCTTTATGAAATTGTGGTGTTTGTTTGAACCATCTAGTGCTCAAGGTGACAGTGTGGTGTTATCTAGATGTGGAAAGCGAACTTTGAGGTGTGCTGTTATAGCCCTACCATGGATTAGAGTGTCCAACCGGAGAGTAGTTCAGAGTAGTATCATAAAGAGAAGATATTTATATGAGAGTGTTCACTAGTGAAAGTATGATCTCTAGGCCTTGTTTCTAAGCATTGAAATATTGTTTGCAACTAGATCTGTTACATGTTTGCTTGCTTCCATCTTTATATCAGTTTGCCTTTAGTCTCTTCCACGCCATCAAGCTATTTTCTATCACCGTTACCACCTATAATTATCTATACCACTTGTATTTCACTATCTCTTCGCCGAACTAGTGCACCTATACACCTGACAAGTGTATTGGGTGTGTTGGGGACACAAGAGACTTCTTGTATCTTGATTGCAGGGTTGCTTGAGAGGGGATACCTTTGACCACTTCCTCCCTAAGTTCGATAAACCTTGGGTGATCCACTAAAGGGAAAACTTGATGCTGTTCTACAAACCTCTGCACTTGGAGGCCCAACAACTGTCTACAAGAATAGAAGTGCATAGACTTCACGGCCTAGGGTGGCCCACGCCAGGGGGTGGTGTGGGCCCCTTGTGGCCCATCTCCACTCCTCCTTCTGGCTTCCTTCGTCTTCTAGAAAAATAGGATTTTCCGTATATTTTCTCGAATTTTCTGATCTTCGCGAATTTTGCCTCCAAACGGCACCTTTTCCATCAGAATCCTGACTGCAGTGGTCCATGCTCCAAAAGTCATCAACCATGCAAAAACAGATGAAATAACATAAGTATCACCTCTTAATATGAAATATATCAATGAATACCAGTGCATTATGATATAGAATAGTGATGCAAAATGGATGTATCACCCCTCCAGATGCCTTCTGGAGGTGAGGTTTCGGCGGATTCTGGTTGTTCTGTATGTCGTCTCCCCGATCCAGTTGCACGGGTTGAAACTATTTGAGGAGGCGGTGGTGGCACCAACTATACGGCGGGAACTATACGAACGGAAAATTATTCCCGTCGTATAGTTGGTCGTCAAACTCTCTGGACACCTCGATCGCTTCGGGTTTTCTTATGGTGTTATTGATATTTCCTAAATAAGCGATTTACGTTGTTTTTGACTCCTTTTCTCCCCAGTACAACTGCTCCAAGAATTGTGTCTATTGTATCCATCATTTGTCCTGATCCTGGTGAAAACAGACATAAAATATGCGCGTGAACACCGTAAAATACCAAGATCCTATAACTACAATGCAAAATAATAATATAAAACATGATGCAATTATGCACTCATCAACTTCCCCAAGCTTAGACTCTTTCTCATCCCGAGCAAGTTTTAGCTTAATGGATGTGATCCTCATGTTCATGAAGCTGAGTCGATAAAATAAATGAGGCAGTTGCAGCATGTGTTTATCATATATGATATATAGGAATAAGTTCATGAATAGTACCTTACTCGAACCATCTGAATAATATTAGCAGGCTTCCACACCTTAGTATTTAACAGTTCACAAAAGATCACTCTCAATATGATGTAAAAGTATTCAGTTCAACCGAATGAGTTAGCGAGGTAGTCCCAAGTGTTTTAGGATTAACATATTCACTTGGGATTCGAATTCTAAAAACTTCTCTGTCTTACTACAATATAGTGGTGTATGCCTATTTTCTCTTTGCGCATTCTCTCTTTTTATTCTCTCTTATATATATATGCTCACACTTTTGTTTAAGTGTTGTGCAAAGGAGTTTGCCATACATTCCACTTCATGTAAGAATTCAAAGTGTAACGATCTCAATTACCAAATTCCAATTGTATATGAAGCAATCTTTATAGCTTGAATATTCTACCTCGTCTTGTTCTCACTCTAATTTGATAACACTTTTAATTTTCCTTTGTTTAAGGTTTATTTTTCAACTTAACTGATTAGATAATTTTTCTTTCTTTATAAACCAAACCATGTACTTATAACATATTGACCAAATTATCTTTGTATGTTCCATTAGTACCAATGGTGTGGAAGACTCCTATTGCTATCATCAAGTGCAAGTAAAATTATACTCAAGCCATTCATATATCCAATAGGATAAGCTCAAACTCAATATTGCTCCATATATGATAATAAACTCGGAGTTTCATAAAAGGGATCGACTATTACTAAAGGGAATTCTAATGATGCAAACTTTATTTCTAGTTTGAACTAATTGATACGTTGTTAACGTATCTATAATTTTTGATGTTCCATTCTTGTTTTATATCTACTTTCTTATGTTTTGTCCATACTTTGGAGTATTTTTATACACTTTCTTGGACTAACCTATTAACAAGATGCCACAATTACTGCTTTTCTGCTGTTTTTGGTTCTAGGAAAGTTAGAAAATGAATATTCTCGGAATTGGACGGGACAAAAGCCAAAGTCAATATTTCACCGAGGGGGACACGGAGCCAGAAGAAGAGACGGAGAGGGCGGAGGCCACACCACCGTCACATGCGGCCAGGCCTGGCCCGCGCCAGGGGGTGGTGTGGCCGCCTAGGGCACCCCCTCGGCATCCCCTTTCACCTATAAGAAGCCTCCGATATAGAAACCCTAAGTACCCAATCAAAATTCCACGAAAGAGTCTATAGTCGTCGTCATCTCCATCCCTAGATCGGGAGGGATCTGAAGCTCTTATCGACAGCCTGTCGAAGGGGAGAATTCACCCTGGAGGCCTTCTTCATCACCATGCCTACCTCCGGTGTGATGCGTGAGTAGTTCATCCCTGGACTACGGGTCCATGTAGTAGCTAGATGGTTGGTTCTTCTCCTTTGTGCTACCATGTCTACATCTTGTGAGCTTCGTTCATGATCAAGATCACCTATTTGTAATCTTACATATTGTGTTTGCGGGGATCCGATGGATATTGAGATGCTATTTGAGATTGATTATTGATTCTAACATGTCTTTGAGAGGATATAGATGGGGATATTATTAAGCTTAAATTGTTTCCTTTCTCTTTGAGAGGAAAAGCTAAAGAATGGTTGCAATCCCTAACTAGAAATAGTATTGATTCTTGGACTAAATGCAAAGATGCTTTCATTGGAAAATACTATCCTCCTGCTAAGATTATATCTATAAGAAGTGAAATAATGAAATTTAAACAATCTGATAATGAACATGTTGCTCAAGCTTGGGAAAGAATAAAATCTTTGGTAAAGAATTGTCCCACTCATGGACTGACTGCTTGGATGATTATTGCTGGCTCGTGGTTGATATCGAGCTTGTTGGGGAACCCCAAGAGGAAGGTATGATGATCATAGTAGTAAGTTTCCCTTAGTTATGAAACCAAGGTTATCGAACCAGTAGGAGCAAGGAAACACCTCCAAGGTGTTGTTGCCAACTTGGAATCCTACACAACACAACCACAGAACTTTGCCCCCAACTTACATGAGGTTGTCAATCTCACCGGTTTTGCTGAAAACAAAGGATTAAACGTATTGCGTGGAAGATAGTAAAAGCTTGCATAAAGTAAATAGAAAGCAGTAAATAGTTGTAGATTGAAGGTAAAAGAAAGGACCGGGGTCCATAGTTAACTAGTGGTGATTCTCCTTAAGATAGATGACATGTTGGGTGAACAAATTACAGCGGGGCAATTGACAAACATCGAGAAAGTATACATGCATATACTAATCATCTTGACTTCTATGAGATTTGATTGGGCATTACAACATTATACATAATCGTAATCCAACTTCATCTATGACTAATAATCCACCTTCAGGTTATCATCCGAACCCCCTCTATTATTAAGTTGCAAGCAACAGATAATTGCATTAAGCATTGTGTGTAAAGTAAGCAATACGATTGTTCTATGAACAAAGGATTGCTGTTTTCTCCCTAGTAGCAACATCACATCTAGTACCTTAGAGATTTCTATCACTTCCCCAGATTACTAGAGACATGAACCCACTATCGAGCATAAATACTCCCTCTTGGAGTTGCTAGCATCTACTCCGCCAAGATAGCTACTAACAACGGAGAGCATGCAAGATCACAAATAACAAAGACATGATAGAATCAATAATCAATCTGAAATAGCATCTCAATATCCATCGGATCCCCACAAACACAACATGTAAGATTACAAATAGATGATCTTGATCATGAACGAAGCTCACAAGATGTAGACATGGTAGCACAAAGGAGAAGAACCAACCATCTAGCTACTACATGGACCCATAGTCCAGGGATGAACTATTCACGCATCACACCGGAGGTAGGCATGGTGATGAAGAAGGCCTCCAGGGTGAATTCTCCCCTTCGGTAGGCTGCCGGGAAGAGCTTCAGATCCCTCCCGATCTAGGGATGGAGATGGCGACGGATATAGACTCTTTCGTGGAATTTTGATCGGGTACTTAGGGTTTCTGTATCAGAGGCATCTTATAGGCGAAAGGGGAGGCCGAGGGGGTGCCCTAGGCGGCCACACCACCCCCTGGAACGGGTCAGGCCTGGCCGTGCGGACTGGTGGTGTGGTGGCCCTCTGGCCCCTCTCCGTCTCGTATTCTGGCTCCGTGTCCCCCTCGGTGAAAAATTGACTTTGGCTTTTGTCCCGTCCAATTCCGAGGATATTCATTTTCTAACTTTCCTGGAACCAAAAACAGCAGAAAATAGGTAGCTAGCACTGTGGAATCTTGTTAATAGGTTAGTCCAAGAAAGTGTATAAAAATACTCGAAAGTGTGGGAAAAACATAAGAAAGTAGATAAATCCAAGCATGGAGCATCAAGAATTATTGATACATTAGCAACGTATCAACATCCCCAAGCTTAACTCCTGCTCGTCCTCGAGTAGGTAAGTGATAAAAAGAAAGAATTGTTTTTGAGGTGACATGCACCATCATAAACTTGATCAAAGTATTTGTAAAACATTGATAGCTGGGATCATAGTACTTCAACATAGCATGAAATATAAAGTTCTAACAATAAGACATAGCAACTATGTTGCAACATGAAAAGGCACAAACAAAATATTCATGAATAACAATGCTTTGCAAGGCGTTTGTTTGTTTCACATAAAGAAAACATAGCATAGTGGCATTCAGCTTGTCCCTCATAGAGTAGCAAACATAAATGCATAGGACATGTTGAGGGCAAACCTCTTGGGTGGCCCGATCTTTCATGATTCCCTTTCAAATCGAGGATGGAGTGCGGGGAGAGGAGGGAGGATGAACACGACGAACGCACGCATGAAGAACGCGAAGAACACACACACACACACAAAACCACGATACACACCAATAGCTCACGCCGGCGGTGACCGGTCTGGCGCAATCCCTAGGATCAGCGTCAGGCGGAGGACTCTCTCTCGAACCGACACGGCGAGATGGGAGACTTGGTGAGATCTTGACGTCTTGGCAAAGGGACACTGATGCCAAGGCCTTTTACAACACGGAGGCACGATGCAAACTCCAACGAGGTTTGGGGATATTGGTGCTCCTTGGTCAAGGAGCATGAGGCAAGAATTAGATAGATCCACAAAGGGGTTTCCACTAATTCCAATATCATGCCTAGGGTTTACAATGGAGGTGGGGGACTATATATAGGCCAACCACTTAAACAGGGGTACTTTAGGAATAAAAGACAAGTTCTGGACGGACTAAGGGGGTACATGGGCCGCAGGTCCAAAGGCCTTTTCATCCCTGGTGACGGTCGGACTGGAGACTCCGGTGTGGTAGACCGGAGACTCCGGTCTGGTAGACCGGAGATTCCGGTCGGTCTCCGGACCGGCCTCCGGAGGGGCCTTCAGATTGTCCCAAGGCCCGGTTCTGGGGACAGACCAGAGGTGGGGCCGGAGACTCTGGTGTCTATAGGCCGGAGACTTTCGTGGACCAGAGACTCCAGTGTGCGCAGACCGGAGACTCCGATCTGAGCAGCTCCAGTGGCTCCTGCTTCACGCTCTGCTCCTTGTTCTCCATCCTTGGGTGCTTGGTGATGAGTCGAGGCTTCGTACCTGATGATGCATAGTGTATTTGCATGAAGTAGCACACCATCCAAGGAGGTATCAAATTGTCATGAGGAGAGGAGCGAGTTCACCTTAGCTTGTAGGAGTTTGGCTCGGGCACGAGTCATGGGTCCACTTGGGGGACTTGTTGGTGTAGATGTAGGAGCGTCCGTAGGACGGGCTGCATCAGCTCCCCCCTCTTGGGAAAGAGTCGTCCTTGACTCTTCATGGTTATCATCTTGAACATCTATATGGTAGGTTGAGAGATCCTTGACATTGAATGTATTGCTTGCAAGGTACTTGGAGGTCAGTATGTCGATGATGTAGGCGTTGTTGTTGATTCTTTTGAGGATCTTGAAGGGACCATATCCTCTTGGCTTGAGCTTGGAGTCACGTTCCTTGGGGAAGCGGTCTTTGCTTAGGTGTATCCACACAAGGTCACCTTCTTCAAAGATCATCTCCTTCTTGTCCTTGTTTAACCTTGAAGCTTGGCGAAGGACTTGTTGTTCGATAGTAGCTCTTGTTTCTTCATTAAGTTTCTTCATAGCTTATGCGTGTTTCTCGATGTCCATGTTTGTTCGCTCATGGAGAGGTAGTGGTAGGATGTCGAGTGCGGTGAGGGGCTCAAAACCATAGACAATCATGAATGGACTCATCTTGGTTGTTGAGTGCTTGGCTCGATTGTAGGCGAACTCGGCGTGTGGAATGCATTCCTCCCAATCCTTCAGGTTTTTCTTGATCAACACACGAAGGAGAGTTCCGAGGCTTTGGTTGACAACTTCGGTTTGGCCATCAGTTTGAGGATGCGATGCGGATGAAAAGAGGAGCTTGACCCCGAGCTTGGCCATGAGGGTCTTCCATAAGTAGCTCATGAATTTGACGTCGCGGTCGGAGACGATTGTCCTTGGCACACCGTGAAGACGGACGATTTCACTGAAAAATAGATTTGCAACATGTGAAGCATCGTCAGTCTTATGGCACGGTATGAAGTGTGCCATTTTGGAAAAACGGTCCACAACAACAAATATAGAATCATGACCATGTTTAGATCTAGGAAATCCTAACACGAAATCCATGCTAATGTCGGACCAAGGGGTATGAGGAATAGGCAATGGCATATAAAGACCATAAGGGTTAGCTTGCGACTTAGCTTGAACACATGTCGTGCATCGTTGAACGTAGCGCTCCACATCACGCTTCATCTTGGGCCAAAAGTAGTGATTGGAGAGCATGTCCAATGTCTTGTCGCGACCAAAGTGACCCATAAGGCCTCCACCATGAGATTCTTGGAGAAGCAAAAGTTGAAGCGACGACTTCGGAATGCATAGCTTGTTTTGTTTAAAAAGGAATCCCTTATGCAAATTGAAATCATCAACTCCTTTGTCATTGGAGCACTTTGCAAAAATTGGTTCAAAGAACGGGTCGGAAGCATACAAAGATTTTATTTCCTCAAGACCCAACACGTTGATTTCAAGTCTCGTAAGAAGGCTTGTGTGTTTGCGAGACAAAGCGTCCGCAACTACATTATCTTTGCCCTTCTTATACTTGACAATGTACGGAAAAGACTCCATGAACTCAACCCACTTAGCGTGTCTCTTGCTCAAGTTAGCTTGGCCTTTGAGATATTTCAACGACTCGTGGTCGGAATGTATGATAAATTCCTTGGGCCAAAGGTAGTGTTGCCAAACTTGAAGGACACGAACTAAGGCAAAAAGCTCTTTGTCATAAATTGGATAGTTAAGGCGAGCAGCACCAAGTTTCTCGCTATGGTAGGATATAGGACGTACGTTTTGCATAAGGACTCCTCAAATGCCAATACCACTAGCATCACAATCTATCTCAAAAGTTTTTGTGAAATCCAATAAAGCAAGAAGAGGTGCTTTGGTGAGCCTCTTTTTAAGTTCGTCAAAAGCTTTTTGTTGTGCTTTGCCCCACACGAAGGTGACATTCTTTTTGGTCAATTCATTAAGGGGGCAAGCAATGGTTGAAAAGTCTTTCCCAAAGCAACGATAGAAACCAGCCAACCCATGAAAAATTTGGAGTTCACTCACATTTGTTGGGATGGGCCAGTCTCGTATGTCCTTTACCTAGGAAACATCAACTTCAATTCCCTTTGAAGAAACGACAAATCCAAGAAAACTCAACTTGTCTTTAGCAAAAGTGCACTTGGTAAGATTAGCATAAAGCTTTTCATGTCGAAGGATTTGCAAAACTTCCTTGACATGTGTTATATGGTCCTCAAGTGATTTGCTATAAACAAGAATATCATCGAAATAGACAACAACACTTTTTCCAATGAGAGAACGCAAGATATGATTCATTAGGCGCATGAAGGTGGATGGGGCATTAGACAAACCAAAGGGCATAACCAACCATTCATAGAGACCAAGTTTGGTCTTGAAGGCGGTTTTCCACTCATCACCTTCAGCCATGCGTATTTGATGGTAACTACGAAGATCAATTTTCGAAAAAATAGTGGCTCCACACAACTCATCAAGCATGTCATCGAGACGTGGTATGGGATGTCGATAACGCACGGTGATAACATTGATTGGACGGCAGTCCATGCATAACCGTAACGTATCATCCGTCTTTGGAACAAGAATCACGGGTACGGCACTTGGAGTAGTGCTAACTTGGATCAAACCTTTGGAGACGAGTTGGTTGATTTGACGTTTGATCTCCTTTGTATCCTCTGGGTTCATGGGGTAGGCGGCACGGTTGGGAAGTGGTGCACCGGGGATGAGATCAATGCGATGTTCGATGCCGCGAAGAGGAGGTAGTCCATGTGGGAGCTCTTCGGGGAACACATCCTTGAATTCCTACAAAACTATCATCAAAGATGGAGGAACATTGGTTAATTCATTAGTTCCTTACGCTAGTCCCTTCCAAAGGAGGACATAGTGCAAGATGGATGGGTTGTTCCGAACATCTCTCATCTCACTTTTGGTAGCAAGGAGAACACTCTTAGTTTTTCCACTCGAGTTTGGCTTGTGGCTCTCACTCACTATGAGGTGGTTCTCTCTCTCACCGCTCTTCTCACAAGTAGGTGTTGTGCTTTGCACCCTCGCTAAAGCCTTTGCATTGTCCACAATTATTTGGCTAGGAGTCATTGGTTGCAAAACACATGTTTTGTTGAGCCATTTGAAGGTGTATACATTGGTGCGACCGTCGTGTTGAGCAGCCTTGTCAAATTGCCACAGTCGACCAAGACGCATGTGGCAAACTGTCATAGGAACCACATCACACTCCACCGTATCTTTGTAAGGACTAATGGTGCAGGAGACCGATACAGTATGCTTGATCTTTACGGACCCTTGGTCACTTAGCCATTGCACGTGGTAGGGGTGCTTGTGCGGATGGAGGGTGAGGTTGAGCTTCTCACACAACTCGGTGCTATCAAGGTTGTGACAACTCCCTCCGTCAATGATCACCTTGATAGATTTGCCATTGATGTCGGCTCGTGTTTGGAAGATATTGGAGCGTTGGTCTTCATGCTCTTGTGCTTGAGTGGTCAAGATCCTTGTGATGACAAGCGATGGACTTGCGTCATGTTCACACATGAGGAGTTCTTGATCATCTTCCACTCGTTGCCTTGCCATTGCTTCCTTGACACGGGCATCAAACTCATCTTCACTCAAGTACTCTTCATCACCATTGTCATGGATGAACAAGACTTTCTTGTTTCCACATACGGCCGACTTGTGTCCTTTACCTCCACACTTGTAGCATTCACCGTTGAAAGGTGTATCACTCTTTGCTTGCTTGCCACTTGGGGGCAGTTTTCCTTGAGGAAGTGTGGGCTTGAAGGAAGGCTTGGAGGTACTTGAGGAGCTTCCATCAAAATTTGTTGGTGTAGCGGTTGAAGCTTGCTTGTAGGTGAAGTACATCTTGGGATTGTTGTACTTGATATCCTCTTGCACTTGACGTTCAGCCTTTGTGGCGATGTGCACAAGCTCAACCATGGTGTTGTATGTTTGGAACTCAACGATGCGCTTGATGGGATGGTTCAACCCAATAAGGAAACGTGCCATTATTTGCTCCATGCGCTCATCAATGTTGGCGCGAATCAAGTTAAGTTCCATTTCCTTGAAGTACTCTTCCACGGTCTTTGTCCCTTGACGAAATGCTTAAAGGTTGTTGAAGAGGTCACGCGTGTAGTGCGCGGGGACGAACCGGGATCTCATGTGAGCCTTCATGTCATGCCAAGTTGTGATTGGCGGCTCTTGTCTTGCATCACGAGCAACTTGAACTTGTTCCCACCAAAGGTTGGCGTAATCATCAAACTCAAGTGAAGCCATGGCGACATCTTTTCGTTGCTATAATTGTGCATGCGGAAGATCTTGTCGACTTTGAGTGCCCATGAAAGGTACTCTTCGGGGTCATTGTATCTGGTGAACTTTGGCATTGTAAACTTGAGCTTGCCGAAAGTTTCTTCATCATTGCGGTCATTGCGACGAGCTTGGTGATCTTGATGTTGATGCGGTGGAACTTGGATCTCGCGGCCTTGGTGAAGAGCTTGCTCTTGATGTTGTTGTTGTGGATCTTGCTCTTGCTCTTGGCGCGGTTGTTGACGTGGTTGAGGCGCTTGGGCCTCATGGTGGCAAGGGTGTGGAGCCTCTTGATGCGGTTTATGACAAAGAGGAGGCTCATTCCTTGGTTGGTGATATTGATTAGGCACATGGGCCTCACAGCGAAGAACATGGTCATGAGCATCTTGACGTGGTGGGCGTCGCTCAGCTTGTATCACTTGACGCTCCAAGTTTTTTTGAGGTGGAGGAGGCGCCTCGTGATGACCATGGTGTCGGTGTGGACATTCATGATATTGATGACAAGGAGGAGGATCTTGGAGAGCTTCACGTCGATGACGAGCTTGATTCTCCAAATTGGAGTCATCACTTGTTGTGTCAAGTATGTGTCACGGTCGATGGTGGTAGACTTGCAGTTGCACTTGTGGTTGCACGTGTTGTTGCTCTTGTGGTTGCTCTTGTTGGAGCACTAATGCCCTTACGTGATGACGGTGTGCTTCTTGCCCTGCTCGTGGCCTTGAAGAGAAATCACCATCATAGCTTGATGTTGCAGCGTGCCATGGGGAAGGTACATAGTTCGAAGAACTTTCATCTTCAACCACGGGGGCATCATTGCATCTTGGAGCACTTGGTTGAAGATCTTGTTGAGGAGGAGCATGAAGACGCGATGAGCTTGAAGAGCTTGATGCGTGTGAACATGGCCTTGCCATTCCGTCAATGAGGCATCAAAGATTGTCATTTGTTTCGGCGACGGAGCGTTGGAGCGCTTCATTTTGGTGGCCGAAGTTGTGATGCATTGCATGCATTTGTCGTTAGAGGCCGTCGAAGCGGTTGTCGATGTTCTTGAACTCGGCTTGCGTCTCGCCAAATTGTTCATCTTGTCGCGTCTCAAGGGCTTGGCAACATTCACGGAACTCTTGACGGACGATGAAGTGACTTGCGCGCGTCATGTACGGTCCTTGATCTTCTTCTTGGGGAGGTGGTTGGCTTGACTCACCGTGCCTATCCATCATGCAAGACACACAAGTATTGTATATGGAAGTGGAAAATGGTGGTGTTAGCCTTGTACCTCACCTTGGGGGTTGCACCAAACTAGAAACCACAAGTGAGAGCTATAAGCGTGCAAAGTGGAAATGCAAAGATAACTCACACTAAAGAAAGAACTAACTCTCAGAAGCTTGTTGGTGGTAGGTTAGGATTGTGGAATGCCAAAGAACCAACCAAAAGAAAAGGGATAGTCAAAAGTGGGTAAAATCCAACAAAACTCAAGTCAAAGGCGAAGGTCCACAACTCAAAAGGGTGACAGGAACCTATGACTATATACACACACGTGGAGAAAGTTGGGATTGACACGACTATGAAAATGAGCAAACAAAATGTCCTAGTTAAAACTAAGCTCGTTGTCGTGCCAATGCAAGGAGAGACCGTGGCTCGTTTGCAAAGAGGGAAAATGAGCAACGGATTTGTGCACTTGCCTTGGGCGCTCTTCTTTCTCTCTTTCTTACAAGCTTTGAGACTCTCTTTGGCAATGGGAGACTATTTTTCTTTTGCTTTTTATTTGTATCTTTTTTTTGCTCTCCCTTGATGCTACCTAGTCATACTTGATATTGCTCTTGCACTCTCACTATCCAAGGACAAATGCACAATGCTCAAGCAAACACAAGATGAGCCACTCTCATAGGATAGGTACACACAAAGGAAGATAGGGGTTAACAAGGTGACACAAGTTATACCTTCGTTGGTGATGATGAACTTGGCGATGGTGGGGCGGGATGATGTTCGTGGGCCGTGGTGTCGGTGAGCGTGGGTGTTGTCGATGCGGAAGCTTGTTGTTAGTTGATGACACGCACATGGGTACAAACAAACAAGGAAATTAGCCAATGCAATATTAGAGGCAAAACTGTCAAAATCAGGCGTTAGGGCCGGAGACTCCGGGGTTTCAGGCCGGACACTCCGGTCCAGGCCGGAGACTCCGGTGTAGGCCGGAAACTCCGGTGTGCAGGCCGAGACTCCGGTCTGGATTCAGATCGTGAATTGCTCGAGTTCTTGAGCGGAAATCCACGCCTTGGGTCCTCAAATCCACGAAAAATTGGCCAAATTGGGCTGGGAAAACGCAGGATAAAGCTGGACCAACTCCTAAGACAAGGATTGGTCGGATCAAAACCACAAATAACACTCCAAATCAAGAGATTGATCCAAAGGCAAATTTGGGCTGTTTTGGGGGGATTTTCGAATTTTTGGTGGATAGAAGAAAAATTTGTGGGGGAAATCGTGAGCAACGAAGCTCTTGATACCAATATGTTGAGGGCAAACCTCTTGGGTGGCCCGATCTTTCACGATTCCCTTTCAAATCGAGGATGGAGTGCAGGGAGAGGAGGGGAGGATGAACACGACGAACGTACGCACAAAGAACGCAAAGAGATAACACACACACACACAAAACCACAATACACACCAATAGCTCACGCCAGCGGTGACCGGTCCGGCGCAATCCCTAGGATCAGCGTCGGGCGGAGGACTCTCTCTCGAACTGGCACAGCGAGATGGGAGACTCGGTGAGATCTTGACGTCTTGGCAAAGGGACACCGATGCCAAGGCCTTGTACAACACGGAGGCACAATGCAAACTCCAACGAGGTTTGGGGATATTGGTGCTCCTTGGTCAAGGACTATGAGGCAAGAATTAGGTAGATCCACAAAGGGGTTTCCACTAATTCCAATATCATGCCTAGGGTTTACAATGGAGGTGGGGAACTATATATAGGCCATCCACTTAAATAGGGGTACTTTAGGAATAAAAGACAAGTTCTGGACGGACTAAGGGGGTACATGGGCCGCAGGCCCAAAGGCCTTTTCATGCCTGGCGACAGTTGGACCGGAGACTCCGGTGTGGTAGACCGGAGACTCCGGTCTGGACCAGAGATTCTGGTCGGACTCCAGACCGGCCTCCGGAGGGGCCTTCAGATTGTCCCAGGGCTCGGTTCTGGGGGCAGACCGGAGGTGGGGCCGGAGACTCCGGTGTCTACAGGCCGGAGACTTTGGTGGACCGGATACTCCGGTGTGCGCAGACCGGAGACTTCGGTCTGAGAAGCTCCAGCGGCTCCTGCTTCATGCTCTGCTCCTTGTTCTCCATCCTTGGGCGCTTGGTGATGAGTCGAGGTTTCGTACCTGATGATGCATAGTGTAGTTGCATGAAGTAGCACACCATCCAATGAGGTATCAAATTGGCACGAGGAGAGGAGCGAGTTCACCTTAGCTTGTAGGAGTTTGGCTCGGGCACGAGTCATGGGTCCACTTGGGGCACTTGTTGGTGTAGATGTAGGAGCATCCGTAGGACGGGATGCATCAGGACACCTAAAAGTTTATAAGGGTGACTAGATACAAATAGTTTAAGAACAAGCAATATCAAAGTTATGCATCAATCAACAAGTCTTGGGACAATGCACATAGAACTAAGAATGGCCACTATGCTCTCAAAATAGGTGCATAAAGATAGAAGGTGGAGACTCATTATAAAAGTAAAATAAAGGCCTTCATAGAAGGAAGCAGGGATTCAAGTTTCATAAAGAGCTTCCAAAAATTATGGTACTTATTAGGTTTCAGCTCTCATTGCCCCTATCATAAGCATCTTGAAGTGATTAAGGTTAAAGTGAACAAACTATGGAGTATATGCTTGACAAAGTATAAGTTGGAAATCTCATGTCCCTTGTCATAGTAAGTACATCTGTATCATAGAGAACCGCCAACAGGGTACCCCTTGCCCGATGATACGGAAGAATCCCCATATCAAAATGACAAGGCAAGCAGACAACAAGCATCTCAGCAATCTTCTTATTTACCATGGGAAAATGGTGCTTTTTTTCCTTTCCTCTTTTCTCATATCTCTTTTTTTTTCTTTTTCTCTTTTTCTCCATATCTGACTCTTTTTTTATAAGAAGAATGCTTCATAGATAGCTCATTATGATTACGCTGTAGGTTTCCACCATGACAGCATGGATTAGGCCGGTGGCCCAGGCGTTTCTCTAACACACATACATAACTCCATGGACTTACAAACTCCCCTTTCATTTCACACCGATGACATCCATAGACAAAAGAGCATGATATCAACTAGGTACAAAGTACAAGTGCAATGTTGAAAGCGTTCCCCATGACAGCATGGTTCTGCTAATCACCAACATATAAGTGCAAGCATATACAACATAGACGACACAATGGTTCAAGTTTATTAAGGGAAAGAAAAGTAAAGTGTGCCATCAAGTTCATGAGAGCTTTAATAACTAGTTTTTTCATAACAAGTTTAATTCAGAAGGTAGATAATAACATGAATATACTTGGAATAGCAAATGCTAATAGGTAGGTATGGTGGCCTCTTTGGAATAACTTGGTTTTAGGAGTTGGATGCATGAGTGGAACTCATACTTGGTTATGGAGGCTAGCAAAAGACTAGGAGCAACTGACTAAGAGAGCAATAATGGCCATAATCATGTAGAGCGATAAAACATCATTAATCAAAGCATAAAGTGATACTACAAGTCGAAAACTAAAGGATCATAAAGGCTATGGTGACTTGGGATAGTCATAACATGGTGTGAGCATGCGCCAAGTCAACCCAAATAAAGCGTCAAAGGAGAATACCACAATACTATGCTTTAATATGCTAAAACAATGCATGATTCTTCCAAGGCACATTAAGCAATCTCAATTGTTTATAACATGTCATGCTACAGCAAAGATCACTAAGCATAAAGCCAAAACAATATCAAGCATGGCATGACAAAGCATGGGCCACAGTAAAAAACAAGCTCTCTTTACCACTTAAGCATGAACTTTCCTACTCTTTTTCCAATCCAAACCAAACTATTTGAAAACCAATGCATGAAAGAGGGGGTCCAACCAATTTCTTCAAGCAAACTAAGAAAACCAAGCAAACAAAAAACAAAAACAAAAACAAAGACGCTCCAAGAACAACACAACTGTGCACGAAACAATAAAAATGAAGTGTTTGAAAGAAACTTGGGATTTTTATTATGAAGAAGGGGATGCCCAAGGCATCCCCAAGCTTTGACGCTTGTAATTCTTGGATAATTCTTGGGGTGACATGGGGTGGCATCCCCAAGCTTGAGCTTTGGTCCATTCTTCATCTCATTACATCATTCTCTCCATACACCTGAATTTTTTCCTTCATACAAAACTTCACACAATCTTTATTAGCAACATTAGTGCACTCAAGATAATAAGTCTTTAGGTTCAGTTTCAACACCAATAAAACTTCCATTAAAACACAAGCTATTTTAGCACTTACCTCAAAAAGCTCAATTCCCCAAAGAGAACTCAAAAAGGAACCAACAAGAAGCAAATGCAAATAATGGCAGAAATCTGTCAAAACAGACCAGCAGATAAAAACCAAGTTTTTTGACGACCTTATGTTGCTCAAATCAAAAAGTGTTGAAGTAACAAAAGTTAGATAACAACCTGGGGCAGAAACACAAAAATTCACGCCTCAAAACGACGTACAGAGATTTTACACGAATTTTTACGGTGAAGCACAAAAATCTGTTCCGGGACAGCAACTTTCCCAATCATTACTTCTCTCTCATTAGAGGTTACTCTTGGCACAAAAAGCAAATAAAAAGAATAAGGAGCGGTTATTACAGAAGTAATAACTTCCAAGACTCATCTAAAACTTTTGGGTTATCTCCCAATAAGTACTTTTCTTTAACGCCTTTAAGTTAGGCATAAGAAGCAAGAAAAAGAATCAAGTATTCTCAAATGAAGAAGCATTAAGATTAATACCAGAAATATCTTCAACAAGGCAAGGTATCTTATCCAAATAAGTTCTAGAGGATCCTCTCTCAATGCTCTTGGGTTTACTACTTTCATCAAACGGGTTTTCAGGAACAATTCAATCAAGATTCTTTTCTACGGCTTCATGCATTGCTACAAGTTTGAAAGGTATTGGTATCTTAATTTCCTCCCCATTAGGTTCGGTTTTGTTCATCTTTTCTCGTGTACCAACAACATCTACACATGAGCCTAGCATATTAAAACGTTCAAAGACTTTTCTAGCTTCCTTGGCAACATCATAGAATTCTTTAAGCAAAGTTTCTAGAATAAAATCTCTCTTTTCAGGGTCCTCAATTTCTTTAAGTTTAAGAAACATTACTTGCATTAAGGGGTTAAGGTTAACAAACCTAGCTTCCAACATGTGAACCAAAGAAGCTACAGTAATTTCATAATTTGGAGCAAGTTCTGCAAGGGATCTATCCTCAATATCCTCATTCTTACTAACATGATTAGAGAATTCTTCAATATTATCTTTTCCAATTATAGAGCCACTACCTATTGAAAGGTCTTTCAAAGTGAATTTAGGGATCAACATGGTGAGCTAAGGAAGAGGTAACAACTATAGAAAGACTTAATTTTTTTTGTTTTTAATAAAGAAAGCAAACTAGTACAATTAATTTTTTTGTGTGTTTTTTATAAAGAAACAAGCAAACAAAGCAAAAATAAACTAAGCAAAACAAAAACAACAAAGTAAAGAGATTGGTTATGAGGGACTCCCCTTGTGAAGATGTCCTTGACTCCCCGGCAACGGCGCCAGAAAATACTTGCTCGCTCGTGGTTGATATCGAGCTCGTTGGGGAAACCCAAGAGGAAGGTATGATGAGCACAGTAGTAAGTTTCCCTCAGTTATGAAACCAAGGTTATCGAACCAGTAGGAGCAAGGAAACACCTCCAAGGTGTTGTTGCCAACTTGGAATCTTGCACAACATAACCACAGAACTTTGCCCCCAACTTACAATGAGGTTGTCAATCTCACCGGTTTTGCTGAAACAAAGGATTAAACGTATTGTGTGGAAGATAGTAAAAGCTTGCAGAAAGTAAAGCGATAAGCAGAAACTTGTAGATTGATGGTAAAAGAAAGGACCAGGGTCCATAGTTCACTAGTGGTGGTTCTCCTTAAGATAGATGACATGTTGGGTGAACAAATTACAGCGGGGCAATTGACAAACATCGAGAAAGCATACAAGCATATACTAATCATCTTGACTCCTTTGAGATTTGATTGGGCATTACAACATTATACATAGACCGTAATCCAACTGCATCTATGACTAATAATCCACCTTCAGGTTATCATCCGAACCCCTCCAAGATTAAGTTGCAAGCAACAGATAATTGCATTATGCATTGCGTGTAAAGTAAACAATACGATTGTTCTATGAACAAAGGATTGATGTTTTCTCCCTAGTAGCAACAGCACATCTAGTACCTTAGAGATTTCTGTCACTTCCCCAGATTACTAGAGGCATGAACCCACTATCGAGTATAAATACTAACTCTTGGAGTTGCTAGCATCTATTTGGCCAAGATAGCTACTAACAACGGAAAGCATGCAAGATCACAAATAACAAAGACATGATAGAATCAATAATCAATCTGAAATAGCATCTCAATATCCATCGGTGCCCCGCAAACACAACATGTAGGATTACAAATAGATTGTCTTGATCATGAATGGAGCTCACAAGATCTAAACATGGTAGTAGAAAGGAGAAGAACCAACCATCTAGCTACTACATGGACCCGTAGTCCAAGGATGAACTACTCACACATCACACCGGAGGCTTGCATGGTGATGAAGAAGGCCTCCAGGGTGAATTCTCCCCTCCGGCAGGGTGCCGGGAAGAGCTTCAGATCCCTCCTGATCTAGGGATGGAGATGACGGCGGCTATAGACTCTTTCGTGGAATTTTGATTGGGTACTTAGGGTTTCTGTATCAGAGGCATCTTATAGGCGAAAAGGGAGGTCGAGGGGGTGCCCTAGGCAGCCACACCACCCCCTGGCGCAGGCTAGGCCTGGCCGCGCGACCAGGTGGTGTGGCGACCCTCTGGCCCCTCTCCGTCTCGTATTCTGGCTCCGTGTCCCCTCGGTGAAAAACTGACTTTGGCTTTTGTCCCATCCAATTCCGAGAAAATTCATTTTCTGACTTTCCTAGAACCAAAAATAGCAGAAAACAGGTAGCTGTCACTTTGGCATCTTATTAATAGGTTAGTCCAAGAAAGTGTATAAAAATACTCCAAAGTGTGGGCAAAACATAAGAAAGTAGATAAAACCAAGCATGGAACATCAAAAATTATGGATATATTAGCAACGTATCAATTATCCAAACCTTTTATGTAGGACTGAATTATTCTTCAATAAATCTAGTGGATTCCGCTGCTGGAGGTACCTTTATGACCATTACTTTGGGTATTGCAACAAAGATTCTTGATAATATGATGGTGAACTATTCTGAATGGCAACTGAGAGAGCTCCACAAGGTAAGAAGCTAAATTATGTTGAAGAGACCTCTTCCTTGAGTGATAAAATTGATGTTATTATGTCTATGCTTGTTAATGGGAAAGCTCATATTGATCCAAATCATGTTCCCTTAGCCTCTTTGGTTGCTCAAGAACAGCAAATTGATGTGAACTTTATAAGAAATAATAATTATAGCAACAATGCCTATAGGAATAATTTTGGTAATAATAACTATAGGCCATATCCTCCCAATAATGGTAATACTTATGGAAATTCCTACAAAAATAATAGGTGTGCACCCTCTTAACTTGAAGTTATGCTTAAAGATTTTATTAGTAAACAAACTGCTTTCAATAAAATTATTGAGGAAAAACTCTCTAATGCTGAAAGAAATATAGCATCATTGTCTAAAGCACAATCTTCTTTGAATAAAATGGTTGCTAAACCTGAAACTATTGAAAATCCTTGTAACACCCAATATTAATCAAGATTATCAACTTCTAAGTACCCAAGTTTAGGGTTAACAAAAACTTTTATTATTAAATCTCATATGAGTGTATGTGTGAATTGCATTAGTGTATGAATGAGTGCAATTGCCATGTTTGATTGCTACAAATGATAAAGAATGGTTTAAAGATGAATACTACATCATCTAGGCCAATTACAAACAAATTCAAAAGAAAAAGAAATCAAATATGAATCATATGATCAAATGGTCATTTTGACCAAAGTTAACCACTGGCCCACTTTGGGTGTCTCTAGTAAAAGATTTCTAATAGAAACTTTTCCAATTCTTTTCACCCCTTGCTAGACCAAATAAAAGTGAACCCAAGCCCACTTTACAAATTAACAGAAACAAATTCCAAATCTATTTAAAGGACAATTCAAAATTGAATCAAGTTCATATGCTAAGATCACCACTTTTCCAAAACCACTCAAATCATCTCCACTTGACTTTTCCCAGCAACCATAGACACTCAAGCATGTGACAAACACACTCACCAAATTTCATTCAAGAATTCAAAACTTATTTTCATGTGGCCATTTGGTCGAACACATTGCAGACACAGATAAACCACTGCCTAACTTACACTGTTTTGAGCAGTGATCACTCACCCCTTTGTCCCCTCTACACTCCACTCACTCACCCTAGTGCTCATCAAGCGCAAGACACGCTACATTCTTTGCCGTTGCACCAGTGCCATGCCGCCCGATGCTCACCGTGCCGGTTGACCATGGACAGCTCGCAGCATGCAGCGCCGCCCTCTCCCACGATGACCAGGAGACACGCGACCGTCCAGCGCCACCCTCTGTCCACCCCTCGACTGCAGGCAAGCCGTGGACCACCCGAGAAACACCGCACCCATTTCTCTGCTGCCATGTTGAGAGCGCGCCAGAGCGTCGTAGAAGACACGCGCACACACGCTGCCCCTCGCCCTCACGGCGCGTGCCCGCACTCGCCGAGACCCTAGCTACCTCCCAGACATGCCCGTTCGCCACCGCGCCCATAGCCCCTGTACGCCGTCTCGAACGCTGCCGCTCCCGCACAAAGCACCGACCAGTCCCGACCGTTCTAGACCACCCCATGTTGCGCCATTAAACGTGCGACGACCGCCAGGAAGCACCGCGTCGAACCCTACCTGCAGCCATGCATATAGCCCCCGGTATCATCGTCACCGACGAGCCCGAGCCACCCCGCTCTGTCCGCATCGCTGGTGTATAAATAGAGGACACCCCAGCCTCTATTCTCCACACCATCTCACTCCCCACTCCTCACAGAACCTCCCACACCTCTCCCCAGAGCAAGGCGAGCACCACAGCGCTGGAATTTGGCCAGAGTCTGCCGCTGTAGAGGAGAAGAGGATCCGTTGATTAGAGCCGCCCCAGGAGCCGCCGCGGCCACCATTCTAACCGCCATCGTCTACAAAATCGTTCGCCCCCATCGCCGACCCTAGCTGGAGCCCAGGTGAGTCCCCACGTACCCCCACCATCGTCATTAGGGTTCAGTCTCACCGGAGCCATTTGACGTAGAAGATGAACCTCAGTCATTAGATCCTAGTCTAATCGCATGACCTAGATTGAAAGATACCGTTTCGGGTTAAATGAGCCACTGACTAGTGGGACCCCCTATCAGCAGCCCGCTGCGCTCGCGCAGTGCAGCTGGGCCAGCCCATTTGGTTTCCCGCGCAGAGCCCATCCATTCAAATAATCTTTTTCCCATTTAGTTAAAACTAGATTCTGTTAGTAGATTCAAAAATCAATTCAAAGAGATTTACTGAACCAAATTGCATGATTCCAATTTTGTTAGAAAGGTATTCAAAATATCTATCCAAGCCCGTTGGATTTAAACCATTTGAAATTATAGATCACCTATAGTAAAAATAACGACAGAGACTTTTCCACATTCAAACATTTTTCAAAAATCAACCATAAATGCTTTTGAGTTGATTCCAACTCTCAAAAATCACATTTGATAAGATCTATCTGAATATGTAAAAATATTTAGGTTTACATGCAGTGATATTGGACTAGTACTAAAAGAATGCTATATGGGCATTTATAGTCACTTTAATTGTATTAAATAATAATATTAAACTTTATAAAATATGACCACCACTTTAAATCACATTCCCAAGTATTAGAATATGTTGTGATGACATGTGTCAACATGATCCCATATTTTAATTGGAGAGTATTAAATCTTAAGTATTTTCAATGAGTAGAAATTACTTTTCTAAAATAAAATAAATAGGACTAGGCCTTTATTTCATGTGATGGTTGTGATGATGCTAAATCATATATTGTGAGCCTTAGTGTGCTAAATAGAAGTAGTTAAGTATTGTTTGGTGATTGTGTACCTCGTATTCATTTATAGACGATAGTACTGATCCAGGATACGAGGAGAGGGAGTACTACCAAGAAGAAGAAGAATAAGAAGAAGAAGAAGAAGAAGAAGAAAACTTCAACCACTACACTACTCAAGGCAACCTAACACTTGCAAGTCTCATACCTATGCAAGCCATCCTTGCAAGATAACCTACACAAGATGCCTTAGGCATGCTTGGTTATCCAACTTTGATTATACCAATCCCAAGTTTTACTTGCAAGCTTTATTCTTTTATTCTTACCAAAGTTCTTTAATTTTAGTTAGTGCTTTGTGAGTATTGGAAAAATAATATAGATACCATAAATAGTATAAAAGTAGGCCTAAGTAGTTATATTGAGATGTCATCAAAAGGCATAAATTAGAGCTAGATAGTTACACTTGATTAGCACCCCTCATTAGTTAATACCCTCAACTATAGTGGCTAGTGCTAAGCATAAAAGTTGATCACTTTAGATGGGAATACTTGGTGAAAATGATTATGAAAACCTTGGAATGAGGATTCATTCTATTGAAATGTTTTGATTGTTATGGACACAAAAGGATTTGATGATGAAAATGTTGAGGCATGAGCCTTGGCCCTTTATAAAAACTGATGGTTGGGTTCGTATGTGATACCATTCCAATTTTACCGTACAACCACAATACCTGAATTGGGTAGGGCTTAACTGGAAGTTTATATGCCTTAGTATGGGTTCCCTCGCGGAAGAGGTTGAGCTGAGGCTACCTCATGAGTGTGAATGTCCACCTATGCAGTGCCCAGGATGGCAGATGGCCATGGCTGGGAGGCCAAGCTCATAACGGAGGTGCCTATACTAGAGTGTGTAATTGAAAGGTTATGGTTCATTATCCGTATACTAAGTATGATGATTCAGGGTTATCCTTGATGGATGTATCGAATTTTGGTGAAAGTGTACCACCTCTGTAGAGTGTCAAACTATTCGAATAGCCGCGTTCGCGGTCATGGACAGTTGGAGTGGCCATACAGTTCCGTTGTCAGATGTTTTCAAAATGACTTGTGAAGTAAACTATGACTTTGACTTGACCACAACAGGGTTGTGGATATGAAAATTAGGTTCCCACTTAGGTGATGTAGAACATTAAATTAGTTTTCTTTAATTCTTAACTCAGTATGAAATAAACCTAGCTTTTTGCAAATAAACCTAGAGCTTAAGATTCCCACTAGAACTACCTTACTTGTCAGTGATAGTTTGCGAGTACTTAAAGAGTACTCATGGCTTCATCCCTGGCTATTCCCGTGGCCAGACTATGAGGAGGACTACCAGGAAGATGGACAGCAGGAGCTCTATGACAACTAGGATCATCTCCCATCGTCAGCATTGCATGTGAACTTGAAGATGGAGCCCTACCACGTTTACTTTCCGCTGCTTTGATTGTATTAAGACTGGATCATGAGATCCTTTATTTGTAATACCTTTATTATGGTTTGTAATGGATGATGTATCGTGATACCAGTCTGTTATGTCTCGCAAAAATGGTAATCCTGGGATTGTGATGTATGGTATAACAGGCATCTGGGATTAAAAATCCGAGTGTTAACAAGTTGGTATCAGATCCATCCTGACCATAGGAGACCCTAGTTAGAATGGACGTATGAACAAAACTTAGTTTCAAAACAAAAGAAGTGAATATTTATGAAAACATATTCCCACTCTTATCCTTGAGATTCTTTCAAAAAAAATCATGATCCTCCAAAAATTCTTGCAATCATACATGAAAATTTGACACACTTGATCACCCCACTAACTTGCTCACCCTAAATTCTTATAGATGGAGGTAAAGTATAGCAAGTTCTACCATCTGGGAAATGGAGGTCACCTGATGTTTGAGAGGGATCTAGATGCACTTGCAGAGTACCTTGAGCGCCCGCACCCGGAATTCTTCGGTGCCCAACTCAATGATCAGTAAGGAGGAGAGCTATCGTGGCTGATAATTGCAGATCTCAGAGGCAAGATGGAAGCACCCACTTTGGAGAAGATCCAATTCAGCGTTCGGGAGAATAACTGGCTAGATGGATTAGCCAGGGCTATGCAAGAAGCTCTTGCCCGTCTGTGTGGACAAAATATCAACCAGATCTAGAGAACTCGCTTTGCTCACTACGCAAGGCGTGATTCTATGGGAATGCCCTTGGAGATTCAAGGACACCAGGAGTTGAAGCATCAAGTGGATAATCTCGACTTCATGTTGTATGATAGACAGCAAGAGTTGGACAACGCTCGTGCCTACGCCAACCACAACCATGCCATTGCAGTCAAGAAGGACCAAACCCTCACCATTCTTGCTAGGGAGCGCCAATCACTTCGTCATCAACGTGACAAGAAGGTTCGCATCATCGATCATCTTCGCAAGAAGGTGGCTACTCTCAAGAAGACCATCCGTGAACAAGAGATCCAGCTTGAAACAAAGGAGGAGGAAGGGGAAGATATCCGTGGAGATCTCTACTCTTACCTCAGTAATGATGATGACTACCTGGAAGACGATGCCATGGAGTTCCACACTAATGATGATGATGATTCCGACTTCATTGATGATGATTAGATGCACTTGAGCACTACCATAGGAATGAGTTGTACCCAGTCCCACTATATCGTAGTTTCACAGAATGGTTCTTAAAACCATCTGTTTTCTATTTGTGTTGTGGTGTGTGTTTGTATTGTGTGCTTTGAATAAATGAATGAATGAGAGGAATTTTTTAGTTTACAAAACCTGAGTCAAACTCGAAGTTTAAAGTTTTTGAAACAAAACCATGAACCTTAGAGATTTCCCTCTTATCTCACTATCTATCTCAATCTTTAGATGACTCGTGCAAATCCCGGAGGAAGCAGTTCATCTCAGGACCCAATGCTGTAGATTCTGCAAATGCTAGTTTCTGACCGTGAAGCTAGTAGAGCCGAACGTCAAGCCAACCTAGTCACTCTTCAACAGATAGCTCAGATGGCCCACAATAATCAAGGTCACAGAAACCAGGATAACCATGGATCCAAGCTCAAGAACTTTCAGAATACCAACCCACCTATCTTTAGTAAGTCTGAGGAGCCCTTATATGCTAATGACTGGCTGCAAACCATGGAGAACAACTTAGAGGTCGCAGGAGTTGAGGCCAATGAGAAAGTACTATTTGCCACCCATTATCTGGCAGGTGATGCAAGAGCCTGGTGGAATAGCATTCGTACCATGAACAGAGGTCAGATGATGACTTGGGATGAGTTCAAGATCAAGTTCAGCAGGACTCATGTGCCCTCGAGTCTGATTAAGAGGATGAGGGATGAGTTCAGAGAATTGAAACAAGGGAGAATGACTGTGGTGGGGGAGAATGATTGTGGTGGGATACCGTGACAAATTTCTGTCACTAGCTAGATATGCCCCTGATGAGATTGACACAAAAGCAAAGAAGAAAGAGAGATTCCTGAACGGACTGCATGATGAGATGCAAACCGTGCTAGTCAACATTCCCTTTGATGATATTGAAGCTTTAGTGGACTCTGCCATTCAGATGGAAGGGAAGATCAACTAGGCCAATGACAATCGCAAGCGCAGAATGATGCACCAGCCTGGATCCCACCATACCCAGAAGTACCGCCCCAACCCGTTTGCAGGATATGCCCCAAGAAACAATAGACCCCCTATGTCTCGTCCAAGCTATCCCAACCGTGTAGGAGGAAACCCAAGGTCTGGAGGAAACCATAACAATAACCCCGGCTACTCCAATAACTTCAACCGTGCACCGCCCAAGTCCAACAACAACAACAATAATAATGCCCCAAGGACTGGAAGCAATGTGGTGCCTATCGTAGGAAAAGACAAGTCCCAGATTACTTGCTTTGAATGTGGAGTCAAGGCTCACTACTCCAACGAGTGCCCCAAGAAGCTTGCAGCAGCCACCAATGTGAATGCACCCGCTCAGCAGCAACGCCGTGTTCAGCCTAGAAGGAGATTTGCCCCAGGGAATTCGCTCAACCGCAACGGCCGTCTGTTCCACATGAATGTTGAAGAAGCTCAGGAAGCGCCAGATGTCGTGTTGGGTATGTTTTCTGTTAACTCAGTACTTGCAAGAGTGTTGTTTGATTCTGGAGCATCGCACTCGTTTGTTACAGAAGAATTTGCATGCACTAGTAAGATTCAACCAACAAAATTGAAGCATGTTATGATAGTTCAAATACCTGGTTCAACCACCAAAGCTAGAAAGATTTGCAAGACTATACCTATCAGAATCTACGGAATAGATTTTTATGCTAATCTAATAGTACTTGGAAACAAAGGTTTGGAAGTAGTACTCGGAATGGATTGGATGTCGAAACATAAAGGATTAACCGACTGTGCCAAGAAAACCATAACCATGACCAGTAGCATTGGAGTATCAGTAGAGCATGTATATGAGACATTGCCCCATCAATTCAAATGCAACAAGAGTCTAGCCCAACCAACCCTAGACCAAGTCAGAGTAGTCTGTGAATACCCCGACGTGTTCCCAGATGAATTGCTCGGTATGCCCCCGGATCGGGATATCGAATTCATCATTGAACTAGTTCCTGGAACTGGACCCATAGCTTAGAGACCTTATAGTATGAACCCATCGGAATTAGTGGAGCTGAAGAAGCAACTTGATGCTATGCTGGAGAAAGGTTTGATTCAACCAAGTGCGTCGCCATGGAGATCGCCTGTGTTGTTTGTGGATAAGAAAGATGGAGGTAACCGTTTGTGCATGAATTACCGGAAGCTGAATGATGTCACCATCAAGAACAAGTACCCACTGCCGAAGATAGAGGATCTGTTTGACCAGTTGACTGGTGCCAGAGTGTTTTCTAAGATTGATCTTAGAACTGGTTATCAACTCAAGATTCGTGCAACAGATATTCCAAAGACCGCCTTCACCACCAGATATGGATTGTATGAGTACACTATCATGTCTTTGGGATTAACCAATGCCCCCGCTTATTTCATGAATCTCATGAATAAGATTTTTATGAACTTCCTGGATAAGTGTGTCGTTGTGTTTATCGATGATATTCTGATCTTTTCCAAGTCAGAAGAAGACCATGAGCTACACCTGAGAGCCATCCTTGAAACCCTTAGAGAAAATTAGTTGTATGCCAAGTTTAGCAAATGTGTGTTCTGGTTGAAGGAAGTTGGATTCCTAGGACATATTGTGTCGGCAGGAGGAGTCGCTGTTGATCCCGCCAAGATTAAGGATGTTGAAGAATGGAAAGCCCCAACCACTCAAACCCAAGTCCATCCATTTCTCGGATTAGCGGGATATTACCGCAAGTTTGTTGAAGGATTTTCGAGCATCGCAAGACCGCTGACCCAACTGTTGAAGAAAGATAAGAAGTTTGAATGGACGGACAAATGTGAAGCAAGTTTTCAAGAACTCAAGAAGAGATTGATTTCAGCCCCAATCTTGATTATGCTAGATATTAAGAAGCCTTTTGATGTATATTTTGATGCATCCAAGATTGGTCTCGGATGTGTGTTGGTGCAAGAAGGCAAAGTCATATCATATCTGTCCCAACAACTAAAGCAGCATGAGCAAAACTACCCTACCCATGACTTAGAATTGGCAGCTGTAGTTTTAGCTTTGAAGACATGGCGTCATTACCTTATGGGTAACCGCTGTGAGATTTATTCGGATCACAAGAGTCTGAAGTATTTTTTTCACCCAGAAGGAGCTGAATATGAGGCAAAGGAGATGGTAGAGTTAATCAAGGATTATGACCTTGACATTCACTATCACCCCTGGCAAAGCCAATGTGGTAGCGGATGCTCTTAGCAGATTGCCGTGTAGATTAAACACCATGATAAAAGAAGCCCAGCCAAGTTTGCATGAAGAGTTGGAGCAGTTCATAATGGAGCTAGTTAGCAAAGGATATTTAGCTAGCATAGAACTTCAACCCACTTTGATCAATCAGATCAAGGAAGTGCAGAAAGGAAATGCAAGTATCGACGGAATCAAGCGTCGTATCGGTACAGGGAAGGTACCCGGATTTACCGATGATGAAGAAGGAGTTTTGTGGTACAAAGGACATATTTGTGTGCTAGCAGATTCCGAGTTGAAACAAGTCATTATGCAGGAAGCTCACGATACTCTTTATTCTATCCATCCCGGAGGAAAAAATATGTATCAGGATTTGAAGGAGCAATTTTGGTGACACAAGATGAAGAGAGAAATCGGAAGCTACATAGCCAAGTGTGATATCTGTCAGAGAGTCAAAGCGGAACATCAGAGACCCGCGGGACTTTCACAACCATTGTAGATTCTGGAATGAAAATGGGATTCTATCGGAATGGACTTTATCACCGGTTTGCCTACATCTAGTAGGGGAAATGACTCTATTTGGGTCATAGTGGGTAGACTGTCCAAGGTAGCCAATTTTATACCTGTCAAGACCACCTACCAAAGTTCTAAGCTAGCAGAGCTGTACATTCCTAGAATAGTTAGTTTGCATGGAACCCCTAAGACCATAGAATCGGATCGAGGAACCCAGTTTACCTCAAGATTTTGGCAGAAAGTCTAAGAAGGATTAGTAACCAAGCTGAACTTTAGCACAACATATCACCCGCAAACCGATGGATAAACTGAAAGAGTCAACCAAATCTTAGAAGATATGTTGAGAGCTTGTGTGTTAGAATATGGATCAAAATGGGAGGATTGTCTGCCTTTCGTAGAATTCTCATACAACAATAGTTATCAAGCTAGCTTGCAAATGGCCCCATTTGAATTTCTGTATGGAAGGAAGTGTCATACCCCCTGAATTGGTCGCAAGTAGGAGAGAGTCAGATTTTCTGACCCGGCATCCTACGAGAAGCCGAAGAGAAGGTTCACAAAGTCTGTGAACACCTCAAGACCGCCCAATCCAGATAGAAGAGTTATGCTGACAAGAGGCGCCGAGACCTGACCTTCAATGTCGGAGATTTTATGTATCTCAAAGTATCACCCTTGAAAGGAATGCAACGTTTTCAACTGAAAGGAAAGTTAGCCACCAGATATATTGGACCCTTCAAGATTTTGAATCACCGAGGAGAAGTATCTTATCGACTGGAACTGCCGGAGGAGATGTCAGCCATACATGATGTGTTCCATGTCTCGTTACTTCGCAAATACCTAGAAGTTCTGGAGAAGACCGAAGTGTTCAAGAACATAGATCACCGAGCAATAGATATCAAAAAGGATCTGACGTATCGTGAAGTACCCATTCGTATTTTGGAAGAAGCCTTCAGAACCACCAGGACTTGGAGTATCAAGTTTCTCAAGATCCAGTGGAGCAACCATACTAAAGAAGAAGCTACTTGGGAGCGAGAAGATTACATTAGGACTGAGTTTCCAAATCTCTTTAGTTCCTAGTTTTTCTTAAATCTCGGGATGAGATTTTGTTTAAGGAGGGAAGGTTTGTAACACCCCAAAAATATTAATCAAGATTCTCAAGTTCTAAGTACCCAAGTTTAGGGTTAACAAAAACTTTTATTATTAAATCTCATATGAGTGTATGTGTGAATTGCATTAGTGTATGAATGAGTGCAATTGCCATGTTTGATTGCTACAAATGATAAAGAATGGTTTAAAGATGAATACTACATCATCTAGGACAATTACAAACAAATTCAAAAGAAAAAGAAATAAAATATGAATCATATGATCAAATGGTCATTTTGACCAAAGTTAACCCCTAGCCCACTTTGGGTGTCTCTAGTAAAAGATTTCTAATAGAAACTTTTCCAATTCTTTTCACCCCTTGCTAGACCAAATAAAAGTGAACCCAAGCCCACTTTACAAATTAACAGAAACAAATTCCAAATCTATTTAAAGGACAATTCAAAAATTGAATCAAGTTCATATGCTAAGATCACCACTTTTCCAAAACCACTCAAATCATCTCCACTTGACTTTTCCCAACAACCATATACACTCAAGCATGTGACAAACACACTCACCAAATTTTATTCAAAAATTCAAAACTTATTTTCATGTGGCCATTTAGTCGAACATATTGCAGACACAGATAAACCACTGCCTAACTTACACTATTTTGAGCAGTGATCACTCACCCCTTTGTCCCCTCTACACTCCACTCACTCACCCCAGTACCCAGCAAGCGCAAGACATGCTCCCTTCTTTGCCGTTGTGTTATTACCGCCCGACTCTCACCACGCCTTCGACCATGGACCTTCGCAGATGCATCAGCAGCCCTCTCCCACGACGTCTAGGAGACAGGCACCCATCCACCACCACCCTCTGTCCACCCCTCGACCGCAGGCAAGCTGTGGACCATCTGAGAAATGCCGTGCCCATTTCTCTGCTGCCATGCCGAGAGCGCACCAGAGCGTCGCAGCTGACACGCGCACACACGCCCCCCTCGCCCTCTCCGCGCGTGCCCGCACTCGCCGTGACCCTAGCTACCTCCCAGACATGCCCGTTCGCCGCCGCGCGACCCATTGCCCCTATACGCCGTCTCGAACGTCGTCGCTCCCGCGTAGAGCACCGACCAGTCCTGACCGTTCTAGACCGCCCTGTGCTGCGGCATTAAGCGTGCGATGACCACCAGGAAGCACCGCGTCGAACCCTACCTGCAGCCATGCCTATAGCCCCCTGTATCGCTGTCACCGACAAGCCCGAGCCACCCTGCTATGTCCCCATCGCCAGTGTATAAATGGAGGCCACCCCAGCCTCTATTCTCAACACCATCTCACTCCCCACTCCTCGCAGAACCTCCCACACCTCTCCTCGGAGCAAGGCGAGCACCACATCCCCAGAATTTGGCCGGAGTCCGCCGCTGCAGAGGAGAAGAGGAGTCGTTGATTGGAGCCGCCCTAGGAGCCACCGTGACCACCATTCGAACCGCCATCGTCTACAATGTCGTTCTCCCCCCATCGCCGACCCTAGCTGTAGCCCAGGTGAGTCCCCACGTACCCCCACCATCGCTGTTAGGGTTCAGTCTCGCCGGAGCCATTCGACGTAGAGGATGAACCTCAGCCGTTAGATCCTAGTATAATTGCACGACCTTGATTGAAAGATACCATTTCGGGTTAAATGAGCCACTGACTAGTGGTACCCCCTTGTCAGCAGCCCGCTGTGCCCGCGCAGTGCAGCTAGTCTGGGCCATTTGGTTTCCCGCGCAGAGCCCATCCATTCAAATAATATTTTCCCATTTAGTTAAAACTAGATTCTATCAATAGATTCAAAAATCAATTCAAAGAGATTTACTGAACCAAATTGCATGATTCCAGTTTTGTTAGAAGGTTATTCAAAATATCTATCCAAGCCCATTGGATTTAAACCCTTTGAAATTATAGATCACCTATAGTAAAAATAACAAGACATAGACTTTTCCACATTCAAACATTTTTCAAAAATCAACCATAAATAGTTTTGAGTTGATTCCAACTCTCAAAAATCACATTTGATAAGATCTATCTAAATATATAAAAATATTTAGGTTTACATGCAGTGATCTTGTACTAGTACTAAAAGAATGCTATATGGGCATTTCTAGTCACTTTAATTGTATTAAATAATAATCTTAAACTTTATAAAATATGACCACCACTTTAAATCACATTCCCAAGTATTAGAATATGTCGTGATGACATGTGTCAACATGATCCCATATTTTAATTAGAGAGTATTAAATCTTAAGTATTTTCAATGAGTAGAAATTACTTTTCTAAAATAAAATAAATAGGACTAGGCCTTTATTTCATGTGATGGTTGTGATGATGCTAAATCATCTAGTGTGAGCCTTAGTGTGCTAAATATAAGTAGTTAAGTATTGTTTGGTGATCGTGTACCTCGTATTCATTTATAGACGATAGTACCGACCCGGGATACTAGGAGGAGGAGTACTACCAAGAAGAAGAAGAAAACTTCAACCAATGCACTACTCAAGGCAAGTTAACACTTGCAAGTCTCATACCTATTCAAGCCATCCTTGCAAGATAACCTATGCAAGATGCCTTAGGCATGCTTGGTTATGCAACTTTGATTATACCAATCCCAAGTTTTACTTGCAAGCTTTATTATTTTATTCTTACCAAAGTTCTTTACTTTTAGTTAGTGCTTTGTGGGTATTGGAAAAATAATATAGATACCATGAAGAGTATAAAACTAGGCCTAAGTAGTTATATTGAGATGTCATCAAAAGGCATAAATTAGAGCTGGATAGTTACACTTGATTAGCACCCCTCATTAGTGAATACCCTCAACTATAGTGGCTAGTGCTAAGCATAAAAGTTGATCACTTTAGATGGGAATACTTGGTGAAAATGATTATGAAAACCTTGGAAGGAGGATTCCTTCTATTGAAATGTTTTGACATGTGTTATGGACACAAAAGGATTTGATGATGAAAATGTTGAGGCATGAGCCTTGGCCCTTTATAACAACCGATGGTTGGGTTCGTATGCGATACAATTCCAATTGTATCGTACAACCACAATACCTGAATTGGGTAGGGCTTAACTAGAAGTTTATATGCCTTAGTATGGGTTCCCTAGCGGAAGAGGTTGAGCTGAGGCTACCTTGTGAGTGTGAATGTCCACCTATGTAGTGTCCAGGATGGCAGATGGCCATGGTCGGGAGGCCAAGCTCATAAGGGAGGTTCCTATACTAGAGTGTGTAATTGAAAAGTTATGATTGATTATCCGCATACTAAGTATGATGATTCGGGGTTATCCCTGATGGATGTATCGAATTTTGGTGAAAGTGTACCACCTCTGCAGAGTGTCAAATTACTCGAATAGCCGCGTCCGTGGTCATGGACAGTTGGAGTGGCCATACTGTTCCGTTGTCAGATGTTTTCAAAATGACTTGTGAAGTAAACTATGACTTTGACTTGACCACAACAGGGTTGTGGGTATGAAAACTAGGTTCCCACTTAGGTGATGTAGAACATTAAATTAGTTTTCTTTACTTCTTAACTTCGTATGAAATAAACCTGGCTTTTTGCAAATAAACCTAGAGCTTAAGATTCCCACTAGAACTACCTTACTTGTTAGTGATAGTTTGCGAGTACTTAAAGAGTACTCATGGCTTTGTCCCTGGCTATTCCCGTGGCCAGACTATGAGGAGGACTACCAGGAAGATGGACAGCAGGAGTTCTATGACAACTAGGATCATCTCCCATCGTCAGCATTGCCTGTGAACTTGAAGATGGGGCCCTACTACGTTTACTTTCCGCTGCTTTGATTGTATTAAGACTGGATCATGAGATCCTTTATTTGTAAGACCTTTATTATGGTTTGTAATGGATGATGTACTATGATACCAATCTGTTATGTCTCGCAAAAATGGTAATCCTAGGATTGCGATGTATGGCATAACAGGCATCTGGGATTAAAAATCTGGGTGTTGACAATCCCTTTGCTGCTACTAATACCATACAAGTTAGAATTGATGAAAATGTTAGACTATTAGGTGAATTGCATGCTAAGTGGGAAAGAGAAGATGAAATTTCTAGAAATATTAGTATTTATACTATCACTACCACTAATGTTGAAGCTAGTAAACCCAATGGAACCTTTTCTAATAAAAATGCTGAAATTCTTTGAAACATGAGAAACAATAGATCTACTACTTTAGATGATAATTATGATTTTGATCTTGATGGTTACAATATCTCTGAAGTAATTATGTTCCTACAAAAGCTTTCTAAAAGTCCTAATGCTAGTGCTATGAATATGGCCTTTACAAAACACATTACTGATGCTCTCATAAAAATTAAAGAAGAAAAGATGAAACATAAAGCTTCTATTCCTATGAAATTAGAAGATGGTTGGGAACCCATCATTAATATGAAAGTGAATGATTTTGATCTCAAAGGTTTATATGATCTTGATATTAGTGTTTCTATTATGCATAGAAAGATTTATGAAATGCTTGATTTGCCACCATTGGAAGAATGTTATTTAAATGTCCAACTTGATGATAATGCTAAAAAGAAACTCATGGGGAGTATTAATGATGTTCTTGTTATGGTTAACAATGCCTATGTCCCTGTTGATTTCTATGTTTGGATGTTGAATGCAATGCTTCTTGTCCTATTATTTTGGGAAGACCTTTTCTTAGAACTATTGGTGCCATTACTGATATGAAAGAAGGCACCATTAAATATCAACTCCCACTCAAGAAAGGTATAGAACACTTCCCTAAGAAGAGAGAGAATATTCCTTTTGCCTCTCCTATTAAAACAAAATTTGCTCTTAATGCTTCTTCATTTGAGAATAGTTGATGCTTTTCTTGCTTCTTATTCCTAACTTAAAGGCGTTAAAGAAAAGTACTTATTGGGAGATAACCCAAAAGTTTTAGTTGAGTCTTGGAAGTTACTGCTTCAGTAATAACCTCTCATTATCCTTTTTATTTGCTTTTTGTGCCAAGAGTAACCTCTAATGAGAAAGAAGTAATGCTTGGGAAAGTTGTTATCCCGAAAACAGATTTTTGTGCCTCGCTATAAAAATTCTTATAAAATCTCTGTACGTTGGTTTGAGATGTAATTTGTTTGTGCTTCTGCCCCAGGTTGTTATCCAACTTTTGTTATTTCAACACTTTTCGATTTGAGCAATAGAAGATCTTCGAAAAAAATGGTTTTTACCTGCTGGTCTGTTTTGATAGATTTCTGCCATTATTTGCATTTGCTTCTTATTGATTCCTTCTTGGGTTCCTTTTGGAGAATTGAACTTTTAAAAGGAAGTACTACAGTAGCTTGTGTTTTAATGAAAGTTTTACTTGTGTTGGAACTGAACCAAAAGACTTATTATCTTGAGTACACTAATGTTGCTAATGAAGATTGTGTGAAGTTTTGTATGAAGAAAAAATTTCACGTGTAAGGAAAGAATGATGTAATGAGATGAAGAATGGACTAAAGCTCAAAATTGGGGATGCCACCCCGTGTCACCCTAAGAAATATCCAAGAAGTACAAGCGTCAAAGCTTGGGGATGCCTAAGGAATCCCCTTCTTCATCAATAAAAATCTCAGGTTTCTTCCAAACACTTCATTTTTATTATTTCATGCATAGTTGTGTTGTTCTTGGAGCGTCTTTGTTTTTGGTTTTGGTTTTCATTTGCTTGGTTTGCTTAGTTTGGTTGAATAAATTGGTTGGACCCCCTCATTCATACATTTGTTTTCGAATAAGATTGGTTTTGATTGGAAAAGAGTAGGAAAAGTTCATGCTTAAGTGGTAAAAAGGAGCTTGTTTTTGACTGTGGCCTATGCTTTGTCATATCATGCTTGATATTTTTTTGGCTTTATGCTTAGTGATTTTTTCTGTAGCATGACATGTTATAAACAATTGAGATTGCTTAATGTGCCTTGAAAGAATCATGCGTTGTTTTAGCATATTAAAGCATAGTATTGTGGTATTCTCCTTTGATGCTTTATTTGGGTTGACTTGGCGCATGCTCACACCATGTTAAGACTATTCCAAGTCACTATAGCCTCTATGATCCTTTAGTTTTCGACTTGTAATATCACCTTATGCTTTAATTAATGATGTTTTGTCGCTTTGCATGATTATGGCCATTATTGCTCTCTTAGTTCGTCGCGCCCAGTGTTTTGCTAGCCTCCATAACCAAGTATGAGTTCCACTCATGCATCCAACTCCAAATAAAACCAAGTTATTCAAAAGAGTCCACCATACCTACCTATTAGCATTTGCTATTCCAAGTATATTCATGTTTTTATCTACCTTCCAAATTAAACTTGTTATGAGAAAACTAGTGATTAAAGCTCTCACGAACTTGATGGCACACTTTACTTTTCTTGCCCCTGATAAACTTGAACCATTGTGTCATCTATGTTGTATATGCTTGCACTTATACGTTGGGAACTAACAGAACCATGATGTCATGGGGAACGCTTTCAACATTGCACTTGTACATTATACCCAGTTGATATCATGCTCTTTTGTCTATGGATGTCGTCGGTGTGAAATGAAAGGGGTGCTTGTAAGTCCATGGAGTTATGTATGTGTGTTAGAGAAACGCCTGGGCCGCTGGTCTAATCCATGCCTAATCATGTTGGAAACCTACAGCGTAACCATAAAGAGGAATCTATGAAGCATTCTTCTTATAAAAAAGAGATAGAGATTGAGAAAAAGAGAAAAGAGAAAAAAAGAGATGAGAAAAGAGGAAAGAGAGAAAAAAGCACCATTTTCCCATGGTAAATAAGAAGATTGCTGAGATGCTTATTGTTTACTTGCCTTGTCATTTTGATATGGGGATTCTTCCGTATCATCGAGCAAGGGGTTCCCTGTTGGCGGTTCTCTATGATACACATGTACTTACTATGACAAGAACTTACCGGTAATTAAACTTGAGTAGCATGAGGAGCGGCCCTCATATTCAAGGGACATGAGATTACCAACTTATACTTTGTCAAGCATATACTCCATAGTTTGTTCACTTTAACCTTAATCACTTCAAGATGCTTATGATAGGGGCAATCAGAGCTGAAAGCTAATAAGTACCATAATTTTTGGAAGCTCTTTATGAGACTTGAATCCCTGCTTCCTTCTATGAAGGTCTTTCTTTTACTTTCATGTTGAGTCTCCATCTTCTATCTTTATGCACCTATTGAGAGAGCATAGTGGCCATTCTTAGTTTAATGTGCATTGTCCCAAGACTTGTTGATTGATGCATAACTTTGATATTGCTTGTTCTTAAACTACTTGTATCTAGTCACCCTTATGAACTTTGAAGGTGTCCTATGCATTGGCCATTCTTAGTTTAGTGTGCATTGTCCCAAGACTTGTTGATTGATGCATAACTTTGATATTGCTTGTTCTTAAACTACTTGTATCTAGTCACCCTTATGAACTTTGAAGGTGTCCTATGCATTTATGTTTTGCTACACTATGAGGGACAAGCTGAATACCATCCTCATTATGCTTTCTATATGTGAAACAAAAAAATATCTTGCAAAGCATTGTTATTCATGAATCTTTTGTTTGTGCCTTTTCATGTTACAACATAGTTGCTATGTCTTATTGTTAGAACTATATCTTTTATGCTATGTTAAAGTACTATGATCCCAGCTATCAATGTTCTACAAATACTTTGATCAAGTTTATGATGGTGCATGTCACCTCAAAAATTATTCTTTCTTTTTATCACTTACCTACTCGAGGACAAGCAGGAGTTAAGCTTGGGGATGTTGATACGTTGCTAACGTATCTATAATTTTTTATGTTCCATGCTTGTTTTATATCTACTTTCTTATGTTTTGTCCACACTTTGGAGTATTTTTATATACTTTCTTGGACTAACCTATTAACAAGATGCCACAATGCCAGCTGCCTGTTTTCTACTGTTTTTGGTTCCAGGAAAGTTAGAAAATGAATATTCTCGGAATTGGACGGGACAAAAGCCAAAGTCAATATTTCACCGAGGGGGACACGGGCAGTAAGGCAGAGGCCGAGGGGGAGGCAGCCACACCACACAGCGGCCAGTCGACCAGCGCCGAGGTGGTGTGGCCGCCTAGGGCACCCCCTCGGCCTCCCCTTTTGCCTATAAGAAGCCTCCGATATAGAAACCCTAAGTACCCGATCAAAATTCCACGAAAGAGTCTGTAGCTGCCATCATCTCCATCCCTAGATCGGGAGGAATCTGAAGCTCTTCCCGGCACCCTGCCGGAGGGGAGAATTCACCCTGGAGGCCTTCTTCATCACCATTCCTGCCTCCGGTGTGATGCGTGAGTAGTTTATCCTTGGACAACGGGTCCATGTAGTAGCTAGATGGTTGGTTCTTCTCCTTTATGCTACCATGTCTAGATCTTGTGAGCTCCGTTCATGATCAAGATCATCTATTTGTAATCTTACATGTTATGTTTGCGAGGATCCGATGGATATTGAGATACTATTTCAGATTGATTATTGATTCTATCATGTCTTTGTTATTTGTGATCTTGCATGCTCTCTGTTGTTAGTAGCTATCTTGGCCGAGTAGATGCTAGCAACTCCAAGAGGGAGTATTTATGCTCGATAGTGGGTTCATGCCTCTAGTAATCTGGGGAAGTGACAGAAATCTCTAAGGTAGATGTGTTGTTGCTACTAGGGAGAAAACAACAATCCTTTGTTCATTGAACAATCGTATTGCTTACTTTACACACAATGCTTAATGCAATTATCTGTTGCTTGCAACTTAATACTGGAGGGGGTTCGGATGATAACCTAAAGGTGGATTATTAGTCATAGATACAGTTGGATTATGGTCTATATATAATGTTGTAATGCCCAATCAAATCTCATAGAAGTCAATATGATTAGTATATGCATGTATGCTTTCTCGATGTTTGTCGATTGCCCCGCTGTAATTTGTTCACCCAGCATGTCATCTATCTCAAGGATAATCACCACTAGTGAACTTTGGATCCCGGTCCTTTCTTTTACCATCAATCTACAATCTACTATTTACTGTTTTCTGTTTACTTTCTGCAAAGCTATTACTATCTTCCACACAATACGTTTAATCCTTTGTTTTCAGTAAAACCGGTGAGATTGACAACCTCACCGAGTTGGGGGCAAAGTTCTGTGATTGTGTTGTGCAGGATTCCAAGTTGGAAACAACACCTTGGAGGTGTTTCCTTGCTCCTACTGGTTCGATAACCTTGGTTTCATAACTGAGGGAAAACTTGTTGCTATACTCATCATACCTTCCTCTTGGGGTTCCCCAACGAGCTCATCATCTTTAGTAAGCACTAATGCAAAACTAAAATAGTAATGTAAAACTTATAAGATAGATTACGAGGTCTTAAAGATATCCCCAAGCTTGGAATCAAGCCAAGCGGCATCAAATAATCCCTTGAGATTATTTTATACCGTGATTATTGTAGATCACTGAGGCGCCATGGCACGCGGTATCTTCTCTTCATGGCCAGCCTGAGGCGGAGGGATCGATTGACAACATCTAATTCTTTAACGCGCATCTTGTAGAAAACATTATTCCTCGCCAACACTTTCACTTGTTCTTTAATGAGATCATTGTTATCTTGAAGGGTTTGAATCGCTTTAAGATTCGTAGAAAAACCTGATTCGGTTGTCTGCTTAATATCTTCATCAAGTTTATCAAGATAAAGTTGCAGCAACCGTAGATGCTTGGGTGTCCCTAGCGTATCCTTGTCCATCTCTTCAATCTTCCGCTCGAGGGCTTTCAACTCCCTCTTCTAACGTTCATTGTCGGTGTCGAGGAACTCCATAGGACGATCTTGATCTCCTTGCCTTGCTCGCTATTGCTCCCGATCTCCATAGGAACTTCTCTCCTTAGCTTTTGTCCCTTGGTTTGCATGTCCTCATGTATGAATAAGAGGTAGATTGGTTTCTGGAGATTATGATTAGAGAGAGGGACAATGGAAGTATATGAGGGGGGGTCAGAGGTCGGTAAAACTCGCGAGAAACACCAAATTCATGCCCAAGAAAAGAATCTTAACGAAATAGGGAAAGAAATCACGGATTTGGAGGAGTCATGCCGCGTAAAGACCAACTATATGTGCGCCGCCCGTATAGCTCCGGCCGTATAGTTGGTTCCGGGAAGATATTTCCAAATATCTCGAGTCTAGGTCGATTAAGTTACCGACTTGGAATTGACAAAACCGTTTTTTTTTCAAAAACAAAAAGGGAAATGAAAAATGTCTGAGAGTTTAACGACCAACTATACGGCGGGAGGATTTTCTCCGGCCATATTGTTGCGACCGTATAGATCCAGACATCAAAATAGAAAATGCCTGAGAGTTTAATGACCAACTATACGGCGGGAGGATTTTCTTCGGCCGTATAGTTTCCAGACAATTTTGCAAAGAGGATACAGAAGGTTTAACGACCAACAATACGGCCGGAGATTTTTCTTCGATCGTATAGTTGCGACCGTATAGTTGGTAAAAACCTTCAGAAACTTCAGAAAAAACACGAGGAATTCAAAGGAAAAAAATTAGGAGTAAAATTTGTGAAAACAAATCACTTATTTGAGTAGGAACACTTACCTTGCACTTACCATTTACTTATTCGAGGATGACAAGCTCCTCCAACAACAAAGACGTCTTCTCTTTTGGAGGAATTGACCTTAGTTCATTTAATAATTATCATAAACGAAAATCACTAGGACTAAAGTTCCTCTCAATAAGATTGATGTCTTGCCAGGTGAATATGGACACTACATCCAACATCTTTATTTTTTGCCTCTGCATAATCTGCAACTCAAATTCTTGAAGCAAAAGGATCCAACAGATCAGTCTTGGCTTATGAATTCTCCTCTCAAGGAGTTTTTTTAAACCATCATGATCCGTATGAACTCTTACTTTTGCATCAACTATATAAGAACAAAATTTATCGCAAGAGAAAAATACAGGAAAAAGTTCCCTCTCTTCCTTAGGATAATTATTTTGAGCACTATTAAGTGTTGTACTAGCATGATGTATAATATTAAATCTGCAACCTATATGTTGTCCCATAGTTACTCCTACAACATCATCACTAGCTTCACATATTAAGTCAAAAGTCATATCCCAGATAGGTGGTTTAATGATAGGAGCATGGGATAAAGCATATTTAAGTTTATCAAAGACTACAAGACATTTATCAACAAATTAAATCTTACTCCCTTTTGCAGAAGGTTAGTCAAAGGTTTAGATATTTCAGAGAAATTTCTAATGAACCTTCTATAAAAACTCACATGACCAAGGAAACTTCTTATACCTTTTATATCCCTAGGTTGTGGCATTCTCTCTATGGCCTCAACCTTAGCTCTATCCACTTCAATTCCATTACCTGATACCTTATGTCCAAGGACTATACCTTCTTTGACCATAAAATGGCACCTCTCCCAGTTTGGAACAAGATTGGTTTCTTCGCAATGCTGCAAAACTCTTTTGAGATTATCCAAGCAACTAGTAAACGAAGTTCCATAGACATAAAAATCATCCATGAATACTTCCATTATTAGTTCTATAAAATCCGCTAAAATAGCAGTCATGCATCTTTGAAAAGTAGCTGGAGCATTACATAAACCAAAAGGCATACGACGGTAAGCATGTAAACCATACGGACTAATAAAAGTTGTTTTAAGTTGGTCATCAGGATGAACAGCTATTTGAGAAAAAACAGAGTATCCGTCCAAGTAGCAAAAATGAGTGTGGTTTGCTAACCTTTATAAAGTTTGATCTATGAACGATAAAGGATAGTGATCTTTCCTAGTTTCTTTATTCAATTTCCTAAAATCTATGCATATCCTATGTCCAACAATAGTTCTAGTAGGTATCAATTCATTGTTTTCATTAGGAACAACAGTAAAACCACCCTTCTTAGGGACACAATGAACAGGACTTACCCATTCACTTTCTTTTACATGATAGATTATACCTGCGTCCAATAGGCGTACTATTTCTTTTCTTACTACTTCCTTCATTTCGGGCTTCAATCTTCTATTAAATTCCGCAACTGGTTTAGCACCTTCCTCAATGAATATTCGATGGACGGTTATCATGGGACTAATGCCCTTCAAATCATCCATGGAGTACCCAAAGGCCTTGTGATGCTCCTTAAGTATTTTCATGAGTTCTTCTTCTCCTGAAAGTTTAGCACTAATAATATCAGGAAATTTATTTGTATCATCTAAAAATCTGTATTTAAGATTATCTCGTAGAGTCTTCAATCCTGGGGGTGGTAATTCCTCGTCCCCTCTCTTTTCTGGCTCTTTGAAAGCCTCATTAGTTGGAGGCTCTATAATGGGAAGTGAACCAAATTCACCTTCTAGTTCTTCTAGGGACTTGTCCTAAGTCTTCATTTATTTCTTCTTTTTAATCACTAAAGAAGAGAGCTGTCATTTCCTCAATAGTTTTCTCTTTCTCTTCTTCTTGTATTTGTGGAGGTCTATCTTTAAATTTGGAAAAGTGGAATTCTTTTTCCGCTTCCCCAAGCTTAAGAGACACAATCTTCTTTTCGAAATCAACTTTGGCACCTACATCACTCAAAAAGTTTCTTCCAAATATAATTGGGCAAAGAGTGTCAGCTGGCATATCAACAACTACAAAATCGATAGGAAAGTTTTTATTGCCAATTGTGACAGTTGCATCTTCAACTACTCCCATTGGAATTCTAAGAGTTTTATTGGCTAACATGATTATCATATCAGTTTTTTCAATTGTAGCCCGTTCTATTTCTTCTTTTATTTCTAAATAAAAATCATAAGATATTACATTAACTTCGGTGCCAAGATCGCATAAACTATAATGCGAGGTTTCCTTAAATATGCAGGGAAGAATAGGCTTACCCACATCTTTTACCTTTGTTTTACCTTCAACCAATACAGAAGTCTCTTTATCAAGTTCAACTATGTTACAATTGAAATGGATCGTATGGGCACCTAGAGGGGGGGTGAATAGGTGCTACACCAATTTTTAATTCTTTTTCAATTTTAGGCTTAGCACAAAGGTAAATTCTCTAGATAAACTAATGAGTGGAATTTCCCTAAATGCAAACCTATCTACTAGCGAGTAAAGAGCGAGTGGAAGAGGAGCAGTGAACCAAAGTGAAGCACGGAGACACATGATTTGTTTAACGTAGTTCCTTCCTCGTTAAGGGAAATGCGTAAATGCGTGTTGGAGGGTGGGCGGTACTAAGACCACCATACAAAGGCCTCACCCTGTTCTCCGATGGATCTCGCCACAACAGGCCTGATCCACCTTCCACTATAGGTACCCTTCGAGGCAGGCACCAGCGCCTTTACACAACTAGCGGGGCAACAACTCCACAACAACTTGGAGGCTCCCGAAATGACAACAAGCTGCCACAAGAACAAAGTTGTCAAACACAATAACAAGATCTAGGTATTGACAAGAATACTAGATCGGGGATTTCTCCAAGTGAATGGAGAGGAGTTGAAACGCTTGATTCTTGATGTTGATGATGAACTTCTCCTCCTTCAATTCCACCAAAGATCAAGACCTTCGGGTGGTTGAAGTGGGAGATCGATAATGAGAGCTCTTGCACAAGGTCTGGTCAATTTTGAATGAATCAAGAGTTCTGAACGTTGGGGGAGAAGGGGTACTTATACCCCCTTCCAAAAACCAGCCGTTGCACACTTTGGGGGCCGGATTATCTGGCCCAAGTGAGGGCCGGATTATCCGGCCTAGGGAAAACACCGCCCCAGACTCGGAATATCCGGCAGAAAATCCGCCCCCTCACAGAGCGTCGCGTCGAGCTTGCCCTTGATCAACTTCTGGGGGCTGGATCATCCGGTCCTCTGCGAAGGCCGGATTATCCGGCCTGGGGAAGAAAAACCGCCCCAGTTCGGATTTTCCGGGAGAAAATCCGACCGGATCTGCGAGCGCCTTGGATCCTTTTCGGCGGGGGCTGAATTATCCGCCCTGAAACCTAGATTATCCGGCCGGAGGAAAAACCGGCCCGATTCAGATTTTCCGAGAAAATCATTTGGACCTGAGCAACCTTGGCTTCCTTGAGAGATAAGGTAGGCCGGATTATCCGGCCCTTGGAGGGGCGGATTATCCGCCCCCCCTCAAAACTTCCTGCACACTTAGCACACATGAAAAGTCTCCATAGTACTGTTATCTAACACGCAAAACATGAAATGTTCTTTCAATCTCCCCCTTTTTGGTTTTAGATGACAATACAGGATTTGCAGGAGAAAGACACAAGACAAACAGAGATAACTATGAAAGGGACTCCCCCTCAATGTGTGCATAATAGAGTTTTGCATTGGAATACAAATGCACACAAATAGGTGAATCTATTCCATAGACATAAGGGCAAAAACACATACCACCGAAGTAGAGAATAGGCATCCTTGACATAAATCACAATTATTATTGGATAACCATTATGAGCGTGCGCCTTCCGTGATAAACCTCCAGCAATACAATATGAATAGATATAACCATGAGCATAATCCATGGTATGAAGTCCATAGGTATCATCCAGACAACTACATAAAGTCTCAACCACAAATCACAAACCACGAATTTAAAAGTTCAACGCTAAATGGGCATAAGCAAGAAATAACAAATAGAAAAGTGCAAGTGCTTATGCCCGACCCATGCAAATCCACGGATAACCTAATAGAACTACTTCTCCCCCTTTGGCATCGAGACACCAAAAAGGGAGAAGAGCGATGCTAACGCCCCATGGGATCACTCATCATAGTCCTCGTCCTCGTCCTCTTCTTCATTCTCTTCCTCATCCTCATCTTCGAGCTCCTCAGTGTCACCTTCCTCATCTTCAGCATCAGCAGTAGGCGCAGAGGGGAACAAGTGACGCTCCAGCTCACCATAGTTTAGCCCGGAGGAAGAGTTCCACCGAGCATACGGAGTTCCACCGAGCATACGGAGTGGAAGAGTTCCACCAAAGCGCCAGACACGTGGTGAAGAATGAGCTGCTGGGAGTGAGCCAACTCATGGCGCTGCCTGTATGCCTCGTACTGACCCTTGCACGTGTCCATGCCCATGCAGAGAATGTGACGCTGGAACCAGTTCAACTGCTTGATCTCACGGGCTACAGGAGGCACTAGGGGCCTGCGAGCATCCCTCATGAGGCCCTCAGGAGCAGAGGATGGGTGAGAGGTCTTCTGAACCTTGTTGTATATCTTCTTGGCCTTGTGCATCGAGTCAATGTGGAACTCCTCAGCGGGAAGCAGGTGGCAGATGAGCAGCATAATATAGGGCGCATAGGGAATGGACAGACGGTTGAACATAGCATCACACAGCTCATGGTAAATGAAGTCCATGACATCCGACTGTCTTGCCTTGACTTCGTCCTCGCAGGAGGCAACCTCATGAGAAAATTGAAGTAGTTGAACAAGGTGACCACGGATGCTGTCATTGTTGCCCCCACTCGGTGTAATAGAGTCACGGAAGAGACCCACCAATGCAGCATAGATGGGAGCAAGACCAGCCATAGTACCCACAATGCCATTGTCCACAGTGCACGGAGAGAGAGCTGCATCCTTGTTGGGCTTTAGCTGAGTGATGATGCGGTGGCCACTGGCTCTATCCCTGCTGCGGAAGGCGTACCCCAGAACCTCAGCAAACACGTGAAAATCAGCAGTCATGGGCTTGTCATGAGTCATCCACTTCATAGTGCGACGCTCATCCCCACAAATCACCAGAGTGGAGAAGAACTGTTTCACCACTTCAGAGTCAAAAAGAGCACTAGAGAGACATGAGATGGTGCATCCCCATCCTCTCAGCCACATACATTGCATCCACAAGATGCGCCTTCTCCAAAGCCTCAGCAAGTACCAGTGGGTGCATAGACCTAATGTTCAGCCTGTCATAGATGTCTTCATAAATCCCCTTCTGTTCTGCACACCAAAATCGGGTATCCCCCAGCTCATCATCACGAGGCAGCTTAGCAAACAAGTCACGGTGACGAATGGCGGAAAAGGAGACCGCATCCAAAGTCCGGTAGTTGACCTTGGGCTCCTTGCCCTTCCTCTTGGACACCCCCTTCCTAGTCCTCTTGGACTGTTCAGCCATTCGCCTCTCTTCGTTCTTCCTTCTCCTCAATTCAACTTCGTCCACTAAGTGACCCTGTCCGTCGTCCCAAAAGTACTTGGTGCGAGGACGGCGCTTGTAGGTCTTGGAGACACCGGAACCACCTGTGAGGAGAATAAGGGCGATAGCATGGGGATAAGCATACACACAAGTCCAAGAGAGAGCATGGAAAAAGTAGTCAAAAAGTTCATAAGACAAACTACTCAATGCATACACCATAGTGAAACTGAAGCAGACTTGAATCTGTCAGGCCGGATTATCCGGCTAGGCCAGGGGCGGATAATCCGGCCCTGGCAGGAATTTTCGATTTCACCTAGAATGCATGCAAAAAAGTAGACCGGGCCTAGAAACTGCAAGACTACGAGTTCTATGCGAAAACACATCCTTCTAGACAACGTTCCACCCAACAAGATACACATCTAGCCAAAGATGGGGAGAGAGGGAGTTACCCTCACTCATTGGAGGAAGAACGCGGAGGAAAAGGTACCCGGAGGCGCGGAGAAGAAGACCCGGGGAGGCCCGGAAAATCCGGTGGCCGGAGAGGCTCCGGGAAGGGTGAGGGGCGACAGGCGGTGGCTGGGGAGAAGGAGAGGGCTGGGAGAGAAGTGCTGCTCGTTATGAGCCCATCCCCCCCGAGCCCTGCCCTTTAAGATCAAATCCGCCAGGGTCGGATTATCCGGCCAACACTTGGGCCGGATTATCCGGCCTAAATTCTGGGATTCTGTTATACACAGAACCAGGCCCGCGCGTCCTCAAACAACACCCCCACAAGGTGTACAATTGACTTGTGTGCAAGAATAAATGGCTTAGGGGTAGAGAAGGCTTAGGATTAAGAGAGCCAAACTGAGATGGTACTAGACACTCAAATTGCAAAAACCAAATCAAATAAAAGCCAAGATTGAGTGTGATTCCCATAAGAACATGAGAGAGCAAATAACATCCAAAAAAGATCCAATTCTCCACAAGGGAGAGGGCGGTGGCCGAAGCCACCTTGTTGGAGTGTATGGTGTGACACCGCGAAGATATATCTTGGGTTCACGACCAATACTCATCAATAAGCTCACATATCACAACATGATATTAAGAGAAATGATATATCTTGCTATTGGCATTATGGGGGGAGGGTTAGCCCAATGAGTTAGGACCACACTCCCCCTATATCCATGCCCACACCTAGACCAAACAAGTATTGAGATGTACGAGTGGGTGCATGGGTAATCAAGACAAGCTCCCGGAATCAATGATATTTAGCTCATTCCTCAAATAGCAGAATCTTGCTTCATCAAGTGGCCTTGTAAAAATATCCGCCAGTTGGTTCTTCGTGCTCACAAAAGATAGATCAATATCGCCTCGAGCAACATGGTCACGAATAAAATGATTCTGAATCTCAATATGCTTCATCCTTGTGTGCTGAACTGGATTGTACGCAATTTTGATTGCACTTTCATTATCACATAAAAGAGGCACTTTGTCACAATTGACACCGTATTCCTTTAAAGTTTGCCTCATCCACAATAATTGGGTACAATGGCGGCAGACAACATATTCAACCGGTGATTGGAGAGATATACAATTTTGCTTCTTGGAGGACCAACAAACAAGAGATCTTCCCAAGAATTGACAAGCTCCAGAAGTGGAATTCCAATCATACTTATCACCAGCCCAATCTGAGTCAGTGTAACCACATAAAGAGATATTGGAGCCCTTGGGATACCAGAGACCAAAGTTGGGGGAATGAACCAAATACCGAAAGATCCTCTTGACTGCCACTAAGTGGCTTTCTTTAGGAGCTGCTTGATACCTTGCACACACTCCCACACTCAACACAATATCGGGTCTAGATGCGCAGAGGTAAAGAAGAGAGCCGATCATGAACCGGTATACCTTTTGGTCCACATCTTTACCATGAGAGTTGAGTTCAAGATGACACTTTGTTTGCATCGGAGTGGCGACACCATTTAGATCCGACATCTTGAATCTCTTGAGCATGTCTTGGATGTACTTTGCTTGATTAATAAAGGTTCCTTCTCTAAGTTTCTTGATCTCGAATCCAAGAAAGAACCGTAATTCCCCCATCATAGACATCTCAAACCTGTCAGTCATAAGCTTTGAAAATTCATCGTTAAAAGCTTTGTTAGTAGAACCAAAAATGATATCGTCTACATATAGTTGGCATACAAAGAGCTCCCCCTTAACCTTCTTAGTAAAAAGAGTGGGGTCGATTTGCCCAACTATGAAGCCACGATCTAACAAAAGCTCTTTAAGGTGCTCATACCACGCACGTGGGGCTTGTTTAAGGCCATAGAGTGCCTTATCGAGTTTGTAGACATGGTTTGGGAAGTTAGGATCCTCAAACCCCAGGGGTTGCTTTACGTATACCAACTCATGTAGAGGACCGTTAAGGAAGGCACTCTTGACGTCCATTTGCTGCAACTTAAAATTGTTATGAGCAGCAAAAGCAAGTAGGATACGGATGGACTCAAGGCGAGCCACAGGAGCATAGGTCTCGCCGAAGTCGATGCCCTCAACTTGGGAGTACCATTGTGCCACAAGTCTTGCCTTGTTCCTCACAACAATGCCATTCTCATCTTGCTTGTTCTTGAAAATCCACTTGGTGCTGATAACATTGCGACACTCTCTGGGTTTCTCCACTAGTTTCCAGACTTTGTTGTGCTCGAAATTATTCAATTCTTCATGCATAGCAACAACCCAGTCTGGGTCTTCAAGAGCTTCAAAGACCTTCTTAGGTTCCACCATGGAGATATCAGCTTGGTGCTCACCAAAACTGGCCAATTCTCTTCTTGTAGAAACCCTTCGTCGAAGATCACCAACAACCTTGTCGAGAGTGTGACCCCTCAACTCAAGGTTACGATCAGCCCGAGCCTTGCGACGAAGTTCAATAAGTTTGTTGTCTCTTGGTGGAGGAGATTCATCACTTGAGTCTTCATTGGAAGCATTTTCTCCGCCTTGATCAGTAACTGGAACATCAGTAGAAGGTGGTGGAGACGCATGCCTTTGAGGTGAATCCGTAGCCATAACAGGAGGCTGCAGAACTGGAGAGTCAGGGCCAGATAATCCGGCCGATGAAGAGGCCGGAAAATCTGACCTGGGAGTACTTGCAACAGCTCCATCAGGAAGCCTGGGACTTGCTTGAACTGGCGAGGAGCCGGATAATTCGGGGACAGCCGGAAAATCCGGCCTGGAGCTTGCGTTGATATCTTCACCACTAGGAGCAGCAAGGTCAGCTGGAGCGGGGTGGCCGGATAATCCGGTGTCAACCGGAAAATCCGGCCTGGAGTTTTCTGGAGCATCTTGACCTTCAGCAGTTGATGAAGATGGTGTAGAAGTTGCCCCCGTGGTTGGAGCATGTTGCGGATGTGTAGATGAGGGCTCTATATGAGTAGAGCATTGTCCCTCCCGATCCGCCACAAGGGGTTCCTCAATGGGGCGGAAGAATCCCACACCAATTCTTCTTATGGCATCTTGGGGTATTTCAACATCTGCATCACAAACACCAACTTGCTCCGCATGGGAACCGTCATTTTATTCGAACACCACACTACAAGATTCTATAACAGTTCCGGAGAGCTTATTATAGACTCTATAAGTGTGGGATTCGGCACCATAACCAACAAAAATACCTTCTAGAGCCTTAGATTCAAACTTAGATAAACGAACTCCTTTAATAAGGAAGAAACACTTACACCCGAATACCCGAAAGTATGAGATGTTTGGCTTGTTACCGGTAAGTATTTCATACGGAGTCTTGTCCAAAATCTTGCGGAGGTATAAACGGTTGGATGAATGACAAGCAGTAGAGATTGCTTCAGCCCAGAAGTTATATGGAGATTTGAATTCGGCTAGCATTGATCTTGCCATGTCCATTAGAGTTCGATTCTTCCTCTCGGCTACACCATTTTGTTGAGGGGTATGCATGGCGGAATATTGATGTCTTATCCCCTCTTCACTTAGGAACTCATTTAAGGTGTAGTTCTTGAACTCCGAGCCGTTATCACTCCTTATAGCCAAAATGGGGACGTTGTGTTGACGTTGCACCTCGTTGGCGAAGTCGATGACAGTTTGTTGAGTTTCACTCTTCAACTTGAAGAAATAAACCCAAGTGTATCTCGAGTAATCATCAACAATCACTAGACAATACTTCTTCCCACCGAGGCTTGCATGAGATGGAGGACCGAAGAGGTCCACATGAAGGAGCTCCAAAATCCTTTTTGAAGAGATAATGGTTTTCCTTCGATGAGGTGAATCATGCATTTTCCCTTCAACACACGCCCTGCAAACACGATCTTTGGAAAAAGAGACATTTTCTTTTAGTCCAAGAATGTGGCCACCCTTGTGGAGACTTTGCAAAGTTCTCATATTGACGTGGGCTAGTCGGCGATGCCATAGCCAGCCCGCGTCAGCCTTTCCGAAGAGACACATCGGGCCTGTAGTGGTTTTCCCCGAAAAGTCCACCACGTACAGGTCGTTTTACATATCCCACGTAAAGCGACTTTTAAGAGACTTGCTCCACAAGAGTTCCACTAAATCAGCATCAATGTAAACTGCAAAGCCCATCTTACCAAGGGCACGAACTGAAAGTAAGTTATACCCGAGGGTCTCAACAAGCATGACATCCACGAGAGAGATATCGTGAGCCACCACAACTTTGCCGAGACCCAATACCTCAGATTTTGACTTGTCACCATAGGAGACGGTAATATGATCAAGGTTTAGCCGCATCTCCATGATGATCTCCTTGCTTCCGGTCATATGACTCGTGCAACCGCTATCGAGTACCCATTTAGAACCACCAGAAGCATAGCCCTGCAAGAAAATTACTTCTTGGTTTTAGGTACCCATTTTTCAATGGGTCCTCTCATGTTAGTAACAAGGGTCTTGGGAACCCAAATAGACCAAGGAATATAACAATCATAAGGCCCTACATAACTAGCATAAACATCACCATAAAAATCACAATATAGTTCGAAGTTAGGATTGTTGATCCCTGCAAAACCATCATAATTAGTCTTGTCATTGGTAATGTTGCTAGTCTTTGATTGAGCAGTCTTGTTCTTGTTCTTCTTCTTGTTTTTCTTGCTCTTTATCTTGGGTATGTAACCAAGACCTTCTTTACTATTGTTTGCCCTTTGCCTGCTCAGTATCTCATCAATAACCCCTTTACCTTTGGGTTGAGAACTTCTTCCAAGATCTTCTTTTCCAAAGGATGAAGTGGAGGTACTTGGCACATCATACCGTTTCAACTGAGTTTGGAGCTGGTCATGAGACTCATTTAGAGTAGAATGATCACTCTTCAATGCCTTGTGAGCACTTTCAAGATCATCAAACTTCTCCAAAAGTCTAGCATGAACAGCCCCAAAATCAATCTTTTCTTTCTTTAGTTTCTTTACCTTGGCAAGAGCATGGCCACGTTCTTTAATGAGCTGAGCTACAGCTTCTTCTTGTGACTCCTCTAGGGATTCGAGTCTTTCTTCCAAAGAAACTCGAGCTTCCTCTTCCTCTTCCAAGGCATTCTTCAAAGAAGCTATCTCCAAGGCATCTTCTCTTTCAATTCTGCCCTTTTCTTTAAGGAGATCTTCGGCTTGAGCAAGTTGACTCATAAGAGCATCAAAATGGAGTTTGTGCTCACCTTGTAGGTTAGTGAAAAAAGTATCCAAGGCAATAACTTCTTCTTTCATTTCAAAACTGTCATGATCATCCATATCCAAAATTATGTTAGTCTTAGGAAATGAAGAGTTAGAAGTTGATACCTCGGATCCTCTTGCCATTAGACAAGTGGCGTTGTTGTTGATGGCGTTCTCGTTCGGCGAGTCGAAGAGCGAGGAGGGAGTCTATGTGGTGGCTATAGCAGCCACTTCGCGGGAACTATCATCATCCTCTTCATCTTCACTTGCGGAGGAGTATTCCTCTTGAGCTACAAGGACCATCTTGGGTTGCTTCTTGAAAGGGCCATTCTTCTTAGTAAATGGCTTCTTCTTAGGAGCTTTGGATTTCTCTTTAAGAATGAGCCTGCCACCATTGTCTTCTCTATTTTGATAAGGACACTCGGCTACAAAGTGCAGTCTATCTCCACAGTTGAAACAAGTTCTCAATCTTGGGCCACTTTCTCTTCTTCCATTTGACCCGTTCTTGCGCTCAAGTTCAGACTTGGCTTTGGCAGGGTCCTTCCAAAAGTTCCTTGCATAGAATGCCATGTACTCACCATGAGCACGTTTGACCTCATCGGGGCAGTCCATGGATACCCCCTCAAAAACTCCTTCATCGTCCTCTTGCTCAACAACATTGGCTTTGAGAGCCACATTGACACCCTTTTGCATTCCAATGGCCCGAGCACGGGCATCTTCAGCATTCTTTGCTGCCACTTTGAATGACGCCATTTCTTGCATGACTTCGTTGGATGTCATTTGATGATAGTTGTGTCTACCTTGTAAGTTCTTCAAATCTGTTGGTTCAAAAGGCATTAGGGCACTCACATACTTTCTTTTTATCCATGCATCATCAATGTGAGTTGCCCCATGCTTCCGAAATGTTGTTGCGATGCCCTTAAGTCTTCTATACATGTCCTCATGGTTTTCACCATCCAACATGTAGGATCCCTCAGCTTCATTACTAAGGGCATCATACCTGTTTCTTCTCATGCTTTCATTTCCAACGAAAAGGTCCGTAAGAGCATCCCACGCCTCTTTAGCTGTGTTGAGATGTTCAATGTGTGGCATGTCCTTGGGACCCACACCCAGCTGTATCATGTGGAGAGCGGTGGCATTTAACTGGCTATCCAAAACTTCCCTTATCGTTAGATTGGTTTGATCTCCAATATGAAGACCTTCTTCAATAATCCTCCACAATTCAATAGAGGAGCTGCAAACATGAGATTTCATTAGAAATTGCCATTGGTTAAAAGAGGATGCAGTTAGCTTGGGTGGATCACCCCTATTGTTTATATGAGGATGAGAGATAGGTGGGTCGGGGGAATATACATGGCGAACCTCACTATATTCCTCCTTACCACTTCCCTTTTTGGAGGTGGAGCCATTTAGTTTTTCACCTTCCACATCATCATCCTTGGATCCGGTGTTACCCTTTTCCTTAGATGATGGTGTGGGAGCCTCAGAGGAGGATGGAGATGGGGCTATGGATGATGTAAGGCGAGCAATCATTTGATTCATCTCCTCCATCTTAGCCTCAAAGGATTTCAACAAGGTTGTTTCCAACGACTTGAGGTCATCCATTATGACCTTATCCACAGCCTCATTTCCATCATCCTTGGTACCCATACTACTCTTAGGCGGTTAAGCCCGAATTAAGAGCCGGGGCTCTGATACCAATTGAAATGGATCGTATGGGCACCTAGAGGGGGGTGAATAGGTGCTACACCAATTTTTAATTCTTTTTCAATTTTAGGCTTAGCACAAAGGTAAATTCTCTAGATAAACTAATGAGTGGAATTTCCCTAAATGCAAACCTATCTACTAGCGAGTAAAGAGCGAGTGGAAGAGGAACGAGTGAACCGAAGTGAAGCACGCGGAGACACAAGATTTGTTTGACCGCAGTTCCTTCCTTGTTAAGGGAAGTACGTCTGTGTTGGAGGGGTGGGCGGTACTAAGACCACCACGCCACAAAAGGCCTCACCCTGTTCTCCGATGGATCTCGCCACAACAGGCCTGATCCACCTTCCACTATAGGTACCCTTCGAGGCGGGCACCGGCGCCTTTACACAACTAGCGGGGCAACAACTCCAAAACAACTTGGAGGCTCCCGAAATGAAAACAAGCTGCCACAAGAACAAAGTTGTCAAACACAATAACAAGATCTAGGTATTGACAAGAATACTAGATCAGGGATTTCTCCAAGTGAATGGAGAGGAGTTGAAGCGCTTGATTCTTGATGTTGATGATGAACTTATCCTCCTTCAATTCCACCAAAGATCAAGACCTTCGGGTGGTTGAAGTGGGAGATCGATAATGAGAGCTCTTGCACAAGGTCTGGTCAATTTCGAATGAATCAAGAGTTCTGAACGTTGGGGAAGAAGGGGTACTTATACCCCCTTCCAAAAACCAGCCGTTGCACACTTTGGGGGCCGGATTATCCGGCCCAAGTGAGGGCCGGATTATCCTACTGGGAAAACACCGCCTGCACTGAATATCCGTGAAAATCTGCCCCTCTCAGGCCACGCCGAGCTTGCCCTTGATCAACTTCTGGGGGCCGGATTATCCTGTCCTCTGCAAAGGCCGGATTATCCGGCCTGAGGAAGAAAAACCGCCCCAGTTCGGATTTTCTGGGAGCAAATCCGACCGGATACCAAGCGACGCGCCTTGGATCCTTTTGCTCAAAAACTGGGGGCCGGATTATCCGGCCCTTGCGAAACCCGGATTATCCGACCTGGGGAGGAAAAACTACCCCAGTTCGGATTTTCCGGGAGAAAATCCGACTGGACACAGAGCAACGTGCCTTGGCTTCCTTGAGAGATGAGGTAGGCCGGATTATCCGGCCCTTGGAGGGGTGGATTATCCGCCCCCCCTCAAAACTTCCTGCACACTTAACACACATAAAAAGTCTCCATAGTTTTGTTATCTAACACACAAAACATAGGAAAACATGAAATGTTCTTTCAACAATGTGCATACATAGCCATAATTGCTTCCTTGGTTACCTCTTCATCTTTGGTTTCTTCCAGATGTTGCACAACTTATGGCATGCTTTCATCTTCCTTCTTCTCCTGTACTGCTTTGACCTGTTCATATTCAAAAATATGCTTCTATGTAGTGTTAGGGAAAGGTATCTCATATATTGGTTCTAGGGAGGCCATTGTTGCTTTAACTTCTTTCTTCTCAGGTTCGGGTGGTGGATCATACTTGACCAAACCCTCTTTTGGAGCTTTGATGTGTTTTGTAAAAGCTTTAACAACATGCAACACAAGATCTGAATACAAATAAATTTCCTTAGATAATTCTTTAACATGGCCCTTTTTAATACATTCCTGAATACAATCATAATCTATTTCTATGCCTCGCTTCCTAGACCAAAATTCTATGAAACTCTATGATCACGAATTCTATTAAGTAAAGCCCAAACTTTAGTTATAGGAAGATTCATAAAAGCCCCTCTCGTGCAAGAGTCTAGTTCAATTTTATTAGGTTCAATTAAACCGCCATAAAAGATATGCAATAAATACCATTCAGGCAAATCATGATGAGGACATTGATTAAGTAAATTTTTAAATCTGATATAAGCTCTTACTAGTCCTTCATTAGGATGGTTCCTCCAAGTCATTATAAGACGCCTAATTCTAAAAGATTTTGGTAATGGATAATATTTTGCTAGAAACTCACCAGCTAAATTATCCCAAGTAGTAGTGGCTTCTGGGGGTAGATATTAATACCTTGAGAGAGTTGTACTAAAGTCTGACTAAAAAGTTTAACCCTTATCTTATTAGCGGTATATCCCGGCAATTGGAAAGTGCCACATATATTTTTGAAACATGCAATATGCTCATATGGATCAAGATCTTCTTCATCTCCAGTAAATTGCTTCTTGTGTAGAATACCAAGTAGTAGAGGATTTATTTCAAACCCCCTTGTATTCTCATTGGAGTCGTCTCTTTTATAAATATCATAGGCTTCCCATAGTGGCTGAGTGGGTTAACACTAGTCATATGCTCAAACTCCATCATGTTGGTGGAAACCTGTAACTCAAAACAAAACTTAGCAAGACAAAAATAAATAAGCAAACACTAAAAAACCTAAAATGCTTATCTTCCCGGCAACGGCGCCAAGAAATATCTTGATGACTACAAGTGCATAGATCATTTGTAGCTAGTTTCGAAATAAAGATATCGGTCCTACAGGGAGCAGGAGTATGAAGTCTAATAACTCTTGAAATAAATACTACAATAGAAATGCTAAATAAAGTTCTAAGTAACAAGATAAAATGCGAGTATTGTGTAAAAGAGTGTTTTTGGGTTTTTGGTATAAGAGAACAATAAGTAAAGTAAAACAACTGAACACAGAAAGTAAGTATCGCGTATGTAAAAGAGATTGGAACTGCAGTAGGGGAAAAGGCATTCTCAGGGAGTAGTGGATACACCTCTAGCATTATAAAGAACTAAGGTAAAGATTATTATCATGAACATTCTCAACTATGTATATGGGAGGAACTCCGTATTTGGAAAAATAGGCAGCAACCACTGCTCACATCATCCTCATAACCACAACAGTCAGCAATCGACATCAATCGAATTACTGCGCTATTAAGGGACTTAATCCCGTAGGACGTATCCTATGGCATGAATAGTATTCCATGAGTTTTCTCGGTTCCCAAGTTGATACGTAAGGGGTGCCAACAGCTTTATAGTCACTGTAAGTGCCAACACACCTCCGTTAACCAATAAGTAGTTCCCTCCATCAAGTCCCCATAAGAGGCAATTATTGAGAGGTCGACTTTTCCCAACATCAAGATGAAGATAATCTAACACATGGTCACAGCGGTGAATATCATAATAAACTTCATCTTATTTCAATCTCATACTAGGGTTTCTCCATCTCCCCAAAAACTAATGATTTACTCAGACATGGAGGCAATCAACATCATGGCAATAGCAATGGAATCTATCATAGATGAATAGTACTTGTATAAATTCACAACGAGTACGGAAATTACAACAAGATCTAGACAAGATGTAGATGGGATGGATGGAGATGCTGGTGATGCAGCGGTTGATGATGAAGATCGATGCCTTAGCCTCTTGGATCTGCGCAGGGCAAAGATGGATCCCCGGTGGACGAGTTCCCCCTCCAGATGCCTCCGGAGGTGAGGTTTCGGTGATTTCTGGTTATTCTATATGTCGTCTCCCCGATCCAATTGCACGGGGTGAAACTATTTGAGGAGGCGGTGGTGGCGCCAACTTTACAGCGGGAACTATATGGCTGGAAAATTATTTCCGCCGTATAGTTGGTCGTCAAACTCTCTAGACGCCTCGACCGCTTCGGGTTTTCTTCTAGTGTTATTGATATTTCCCAAATAAGCGATTTACGTTGTTTTTCGACTCATTTTCTCCCCAGTACAACTACTCCAAGAATTGTGTCCATTGTATCCATCATCTATCTTGGTCCTGGTGAAAACAGACATAAAATGTGCATACGAACACCATAAAATACCAAGATCCTATAACTACAATGCAAAATAATAATATAAAACATGATGCAATTATGCACTCATCAAGTATCAATGCTAACGGAAGTCGACGATTGTCCCGCTAGAACTCCACTTCTCGCCCCTGGTCTCGGCCTTTCCCGCATACGCCGCGCCATTTCCCGCCCGACTCTCCCTTCCCGCTAGGCCGCCCCTATCCCCCTCCTTCCCCGGTGCGGCTATAAAAAGGAGCTGGCCGTCAGGATGGAGCACGAGCCCCTCCCTCGCCCCGTTCCCTCCCTCACCATGCCAAACGGCCTCCTTGCGACCTAGGACGAGCTTAGCAAGTTCGCCCTCGAGGCATACCCCCTTCTCCCCCTTTCCCTCCTGCCACCGGCGAATATCCGGAGGGCGACGGAGAGGACATGGGAGAGTTGGTGTCGGGCGAGGCAGAGTTTGTGGCCAAGGCAGAGGCGGAGGGCGATGTTGATAGCACGGACGCAAGGCACTATGTCCTAGAGAAGTACGTTTGCGAGATGTATGGGGCCTTCAAGGCTAGGGAGGCCGATGGTCGGCAACCCGCCGATCGGCTATGGCTCGAGGCAGAGGCGGTGGTGGCCATCGAGGACTGCCACGAGCAGGAAGCGAAGAAATCAATGGAGGCCGAGAAGATGGCCCGGTTCACCGCTGAGGCCACACTGGAGGAGGAGCGGTAGCGGCAGGACGCGCAGGAGACGGCGGAGGCCGCGGCCTTGTACATCGTCTTGTCCAAGGTCGCCACTAAACGGGAGGACCTGGCGGAGGTGCGTGCAACGGTCAAACGAGAGGTGCTTGCAGAGGTGCAGGCGGATGCGACCGCCCTGCGTGCTGCGGTGGCGGAGGTGGCCGAACGGGAGGTGTTGGCGGCCGCCGCCAAACGAGAGGCGAGAGCGGCGCTCAACCGCGCATGCACAACGACAACCATGCTCAGAGAGGTGGAGTCCCTCGTGCGCCACCGCCAGAGGCAGGCAGCAAAGGCCCGACAGGTGCAGGAGGCCAAGGAAGGGGCCTCCGGCCAGGCCGGAGACGATGCTTAGTTAGATTAGTTTATGTAATGTGTTATTATAGTACTTTTGTACCTATGACCCGCGGGCCCTGATGCTTATGTAGTGACAACCAGTTATTTATTGACTTTGCGTGTATGACACGCGGGCCCAGATGAGGACCGACCCGGACGCGCGGTGTAACTACCTCGGTGAATTACGCTCCTAGTTACAAGCCTGGATGAGCGGAAATGGTTAAGATAGTACGGTGGGGCCCAAATGCCACTCACAGGTAGACCTTTCGGCCGTCCTAACCATTTCCAAACATCGGGACAAGAACGGCGCGAATCGGCGAAGGGATCAACTACATACACAAATGAGTATGTATGCAAGCCACCATACAATGGTTCTTAGAGTCATTCCATCTAAAAAGAAAGGAAATATAGCAACGCCATACGGCAAGATCCAAATATCCTAGATAGATATAATAGTTTAGGATATCTCCTCATACATCAAACATCAGAGTATCAAGCGGAAGCGGAAAACAAGATCCGAGTACGGATAAGAAGCAAATCGGCATAAGATGCCCCATAAATAAACACATCCCGCCCACAGATCTCACGGATCCTCGTTCCCGGAATCTCTACAGCGAATGATCGTTGCCCACATCGTCCGTCTCCTCCACCCAGTATCCATCTTGCGAGCTTACCTGTTCATCTGAATCAAACAATTTATCGTGTGAGACCCTAGGGGTACTCAGCAAGTCTTTATGCCTCTAAAGGGGACACAACCTGGGGTGACGCAATTGCAGCAAAAGATAAATCCTAACAATTCTATAGATACTCGCTAACCATCCGCCTAACCAGAGATAGACGGATGTCCGTGAATTAATAACAACAGTTATAACGGTAATATTAACAGATCCATCCTCCTCCTCGCTTACCGACGAGGAAGCGGACGAACAAACCCCCCATCCGTTGGCAGTTTTATTATCCATTCCATGAGTGTTGCTCTATTTACTAGTCAGGTACTTAGTCAAATTAAAAGCGGTACTTTAGTTATACTTGTCTATGATCGAGAAACTGTGCTCCAAGTCGTCCATAACCGCGGACACGGCTTTCAGAAAGTTTTACCCTGCAGGGGTGCACAAATAGCAACACACACTCGATCAACCTCGGAAAAACCAAATCAAAACCCAACGAGGCGATCCACGACAAAGCGATCACAGGATTGAGAAATATTTCTGGGGGCCACCCCATTAAGCTACCCGCGACGAAGTTGGCCGACTCCGAGACGGACTCAAGGTTTGCGTCAATGGCTGTAAACGACTGGGAACCCGAAAATGTGACTGGGCTTGTCGATACCGCGAAAACACTCCGCTTCCCTAAACAGTACAGGTGCATTCCTCGCACAATTTTAAATTAAGCAGTAAAGCATGGCATAAGTACAGTATAGTAATAAAGCCCCAAACTACTTTGTGGCCCCAAGAAATAAGAATGAATCAAGCTCTGGCTCAGGGGGGTTCATAAGCCTCCCGGATGTGGATAGCGCGAATATTCAAGGAACAGGAATCAAGTACTCGGGGTCCTACGGGACACAAGTGAGCCTGAAAAACCAAATAGCAAATAGGGCTCACCGATGCCACTTTCATTAGTTATCCCATTACTACTCAGATTAAGTTGTATAGGTACCTCGTTATCCACCAGACACTCACATACCCTACACATGCTTTTCTACGACTCGCATGGCTCAAACAACTCCTGTAGTAATGGCTCATGGGATGGAGGAACAAGCTTCGGTGGGGTTTAAAAGTAAAGGCTATGCAATACTTGGGATTCAGTTTAATGCAATCGCGACTCAATGATGCAAGAATAAGATAGAGGCAATAGGTACTATATGTATGCAAGCATGTGGTAGTGCTTGCCTGGCAGCTCAGTTGAAGCGAGAGAAGGATCTAGGTATTGCTCCTGGGTTTCTTGATATATCCCCTGCTCAGCGTCGCGAGGTGGTCGACGGTGTTGGATCGGGTCGGCGAGCAGCAGGACGACGGTGATGCAGAGGCCCAGCGGATTAGGGTTTCGCGTCGGAGCGACGTCGGTCTGGTGGCTCTGGTCCTCCTCCTCCTCGCTGCCGTGTACAGGGCGACGCAGAAGATGGCCGTGGTCCTCCCCGACAACCGCGTCTGCACGCCCGCCTCCTTGTTCTGTAGATGGACGGCGACACACCAGAGCAACAAGGGGCGGGGAGGAAGGGGTGGATGGGAGGCTGGAGGAGGAAGGAGTGGCATGGACCACTCGGGAGAGATCTGAGAGGCGGAGGAGAGCTGTGTGGGTAAAGAGAAAGGAGGGAGGGGAGGAGCGTGTGGGCGCGGGGTAGATGGAAAAAGGTGGCCTCGGGTGCCACCTTTCCCTCCTCCTCACGTGCTCGAGCTGGGAGGCCAGGGCAGGTAGGCAGCTGGCAGGTGGGGCAGGGCGAGGGCAAGGAGGGAAGAGGTAGGTCCGGGGTGGGGCTGGCAGGCAGGTAGAGAAGAGAGAGGGTAGGAAGAGAGGAGGCTCGGGTGTAGCTCGGTTAGGAGCTAGGGTTGGCTAGGAGGGTATGGCTCGGGTTAGGGCTTGGTGTGGTGGTAGCTAGGTGGGTCCAGGGTGATCAGGTGGGGCCAGCTAGGTAGAGAGAAGAGAGAGGCCAAGAGAGAGGGTGAGAGCTAGGGAGGCTCGGTTTAGGGTTTAGGAGAGAGGGGGGTATGGTGATGATGGGGTAGGTGATGAGGGAGGATCTTAGATAGAGGATAAGAGAGAGAGGGTGATGGATTAGGGTTTTAGAAGCTTGCATGCTCCAAAACTCAGATCAAGCAAGAACATGTGGAAAAGGTGTAGGGTTTAGCATCTCAAACAAGATCGACAAGAGGAGTGGAGGAGAGGAATAGATTTGTGGTGGTGGATATTTAGCAAGACAAACTAGATCAAGCCAAAAGAGAAAGAGAGAGAGAGATGAGAGATAAACCACTCAAGGATTCAAATAAAAACCAAAAAGACCTAATTGTGGTGGTACTTGCATGGCCCATGCAAAATATTTATTGCCATGTTTATTCTTGTGAGAACAATAATATTAACATGACATTATTATTATGCATTCCCAAAAATATGGAATTAAGCCAAACGAGAAGAAGTGGAAGGATGCCCCATGTGGAGTAGTTGGAGATGACCATATTTGAATAGAAATGGTACTTGCCAGTGTGTATGTGCCACTAGGTATTTAGTAAGCCCAACAATATCCCAACATGATAATAACCCCAAAACAACCCATATGGAAGCTAGGAAAAGGTTCCACTCACAAGGCATGCAAAGGTGGCCATGTGTCACATCCCAAATTTTAGATTTGGTCTTGCATATCATTCATTGCATCGCATCATATCTTTCCATGCATTACCGTCGAGTAGAGAGGTTCGGCGAAACGCCACCGTCAAAACCCTATTCTAGTTTTGCCACGAGGCTCCTGCGGAAGGTTTTAGATAATCTAGTGCCGCCACCCCTGTAGGTACGAGGTTTCGCTCAACCGTTGACTGAAGGTTGTTCGCCTCGACGATACGAACCCGTAGGCGCGAGAATCGCTCCAATCGGAGTTCGTATGGAAAAGACTCGGACGTTTTAGTAAACCGCCGGAAAACGGTCCGAAAATCCGGACCGATTTCTGAAACGGAGTCCAACCGCGGACCGTTTCTGTTTCAGTTTTTTTTTTTTCTTTTCTTTTCTCACGTGAAGGACCAAATAAAAGGGGGCCCCACCGTCTCGGGCCCCGTGCCCACACCCCGCCGCCACCAGCCCCGCCCGCGCGCGTCTCCCTGCGTGCGCGCTGCACGTCCGCCGTCGCCGCCTTCCGCGCCTGCCGCCCGGCCGTCGCCGGCCATCGCGTCTGCTTCCGGGTTCGCTCGCCGCCCTTCTTCCGTTCCGTGCTCGCGTCTCCATCCGCCGCCGCCAATCGCGCTTCGCAGATCGCCACGACGCGCACGCGCGTTATTATTCCGGAGCCGTTGACCGTGTGTACTTGCAGGAGTTTCCACGCCACCGGATCCGATCGTTGCCGCCGTCCGAGCTCGCCGGAGTTCGCTTCGCCGTCTGCTTCGGTAAGACAGCAGCCACCGTCGGATCTCGATCAGCGGCTTAGATCGTTCGTTGACTGGTCAAGACTCAGACGCTGACTAGTCGAGGCTTCAGACGTTGACTGGTCGACGCCATCGCTGCTCAGTCATCGTATTACGCTTGATCGGGTCAATTTCGTTAATCCTATTAGTTGGCAGATTTCGTAGAATCTTGTAAATTGCGTAGAAATTAAACCGCTTGGCCAAAATTTGCAAATAAAATATGCACGCGTTCAGTGAGTCGTGTAGAATCTTGCTGTAGCTTTGGTTCAGATTTTTACTGTCAGGTTTAGTACAGTTTAATCAAACTAGTTAGTGGCCTTTTCGGAGTAATAAATTCGTAGTAAAAGTTTCGTAGTCTAAAATCGCGTATGATATGTCCCTGAACTCGTATGAACGAGGGGAATCTCATCGTGAAATAAAAGATAGGCTTACAGTAAAAACTTCTGCAGTATTTGTCTAATGGCTTTCTGCAGTGTTTTAATTACTGGGATGTTTTATAACTCCTTTTGAGTAATTCCAATTGGTACTGTTTCTTATCAGCGATGCCTATGCGGTAGATTTTTTCCAAGATTTTACAAACAGTATACTGCCGGTAGTGAATTATTTAAGTTCTAGCTCTAGTAGTGATCACCACTTTTGGTTAATAGTTTCCCTTGCGCCAAATCTATTTTCCATGCATGTATTCGGTAGTAATATGAATTAGTACTATGTGGTGCTTCTGTAGCACCAATTCACTTGCCGTTTGCATTCATGCATCATCTTTGTTGCATATGTTTGTGAATTGTTTGTTTATGAATGCAATTGTGTCGTAGATTGTGTGGAGTGCAACCCTTGCTCGTGTGGATTGTTCTTCCGACCGCTACAACCAAGGCAAGTAGATGCTACTTTGTTCATGATATCGCCCTACTATTTTCAATGCATTGTCGTGTATTTTGTAGATGCATGTAGGATGATACTATCGCTATGCTATGTCCTATTATGTGGTAGGGCTTTCCTTGTAGATGAACCACCATTGTAGATGTGCTTAGCCATGCTATGTTGAACGAGGGCTGGGTTACATCATTGATACTTGTTTTCTCAAAGTATTGGTTTGTGAAAACTAAAAACAACTTAATCAATGAATCCTCAGGTGTGATGGTATTGATAATTTTTGGTGGTTTCATTATGAAAGGCACCTGGTATCAAGAGAGAATGATTGGCTTCTTTATTGTGTAGCTTACGTACAACCATGTGCCAATAATGGAATGGGCGGTTGGTTGGACTTAGTAGGTTGTGGTAACTCGAACCCGCGTATCCAGAGATGTAGAATTTTGGTAGGTTGGACCGGTGCGGCCGGGATTGAGGAGCTACTTCCAACAGTCTCTTCTTGGTCTTCTCCTATCATCACCCAAAATGAGAGTGATGGTACGAGCTGGCTGGCCAAGTCACATGGGTAAAGTGTACTAACCTCTACAGAGTGTATAATCTAATCGATTAGCCGTGTCCCCGGTTATGGACATCTCGAGTTGCTAGATATTGATTCCATGACATGTTTCTCGCTCATTCTAATTTCATAATTGTTTTAATCTTGTTGGGTTACTTAATTGGGATCTTTTCAAGAAAATTCAAAACTGTTTATGAAAGTAGGACAAATGTATTTGCAAATGCAAGACACAGCTCCACTTGCCGATATGCATGTAGATGTTAGTATTATTGTCTCCATTTACTAGCTCTACTTGCCATACATTCCATGTATTGACCCTTCGGGCTGTTATGCTTATGCGAGGTTATTCCGATTCGATTGATCCTTATAGGCCACGGTACTCCACTCGCACTTGTTCACTTGTGGGCAATTTGAAGATTGGAGGATTTACTCGCTTCGTTGCTACTGAACAATTTGAGCTAGCTTTATGCTAAGCTTTTATATTGTAATAATGGTACTGGATCTTGTAGATCATGATACACGGTTATTTGCTATGATTATCTATCTTACTCTATTGTGGGCCAATGAACCGATCCAGGGATTGGCATGTCACATAGAGGCCACGGTCTTATCGTAACCGGGTGTCACAGATGGTATCGAGCCCGTGGTGTCAATTGTAGGATCATGACCTAGGATTGGATTAGGAAGCCATAGAATTATTAAAGCCTATATTAACTCTGTCTTTCATCTTATGCCTTTCACCTCAGATATTCTTACCATATGCTATTCTCACACTTTCCTCTTTACTTGATAGATGGGAGTAGGATCGAGTATGCCACCATGGAGTCACCAAGGCCCTTTGCAAGGCTTAGCTCAGCTCTCATGTCATTGGGATTGCTAACGCCCATGTTCAAGGGAAGAAGGCTGTACACCTACGGATATGGAGAGGATGCATGGGAGATCACTACCTTCATATTCAGAGATGCCGCTTGCCAAACCCGTGCATTTGATCTACACCAAGACCCATCGAATGGGGACTTGGAATCAACTTGGCTATACATGAAGCCCTGTCTCGCCAAAGTGCCATAATGTCCGACACCTACTACCAGATTCACCCTACCGTGACTATGGAAGGCGTGATGAAGATGGGAACATTGTGGTTACCCCGGGCGATAGGAACAACATGCCGCCCCGTCGGAGGCACATAGAGGACATGGAAAGGGAGAATGGAGCTCTAGCAGAGAAGGTGAGGATGCTAAAGGAGATTGCAGATTTTACTAGCAATGGTATGGTGGTCCAAGGACAGGAGATTGACACTTTGCATGAAGCTGTGGAGTCTGGAGAATGCCCCGATAGCCAGAGATGCCACCATAGCACATCTTCATGGTACTGCAGGTGAGAACACCTGAACATACAAAGAATCGCAAGGGACAGTCCAGGAAAGGGATCAGACTATTGAAGCTATGACAGCCCAGATTGCCGCTCTCCAAGCACAGCTGAATCCACCCTCTGATGATGACAATGGAGATGATGGCAACAATGGGGATGATGATGACAGTGGAGATGATGATGATGAGGACGAGGATGATGATGATGGAGACGATGATGGTGGAGGAGATGAAGCTGTTGCAGCTGAGGATGAAGAAGAAGAGGAGGATCCAGAAGAGGTGGAGTTTGACATTTCAAGTGATGGTTCAGGAGAGGTGTACACTCCGCCGCCATGGTTGTACCGCGAGCCGAAGCGCCAACGCATGACCGCAAGGGCCTACCTCAAACTCTTCAAGCAATAGATAGAAGTCCACCAATTAGTCCTCGTTAGGTAAATCGTTAGGATTATTCTCGATCGTTGTGATACTTAGTTCGTGTTAGTGTAAGAGTGTTTAGATGCTTATTTGTGTACTCCAATATCTCAGGAATTATTTGTGCAAATTATATGAAAGAGTTATGGCAATTTGGTTACTATCTGTGTGTTTTCGCTGCAGTTTTTCTGCTGATACAGCAGTACTGCGCGATTTTTCATATTTTTCTGGTAACTCGGAAAAATCTGAAAAAAATTGGGCTGATGCGAAACACTCTGTGCCATATGCACAAAAATTGGCTAATTTTTCTGACGAGTTTAAGTCAGGCGGAAAAATTCGCGAACACAGCAGAACTGTTCTGTCAGAATTGCTGTTTTGTCGTTTTGATGCTCAATTGTTTAGTTAACCATTGCCAACTCTTGCAAAACTATTTCAGTAGGTATATACTAATAGGATAACACCTGGGATGTTGCTGGATCGCTTGTTTGTTGATGTGTTGCTTGCTTGTGATTGTCTGCTATTGTTTGTTGTTGTTTGATCATATGCATGGGTAGAATCCTATTGTCGTAGTTGATTCTTTCTAAACTTACCTATGCTGAACCGCAGATGCCTCCCCGCCGCCAACCCACTGAGTTGGAGCAGCTCATGGCAGCTCAGGCACAGCTGACCCAAGTGATGACCCAGTTCATGGCAAATCAGAACAATAACAATGGAAACAATCAGCCTCAGGGAGATGCTCTCACCAGATTTCTGAGGCTAAGGCCAGCTAAGTTCTCATCGCAACGGAACCAATGGTTGCTCTCGACTGGTTGCGTCAGTCAACAAGGATCTAGTAACGCCGGATGCACCGATGCTGAGAAGGTAAGGTTCCGCTCACCTACCGGAGGGACCACCGCTTCTTGGTGGGACACATTTCAGATCACCCACCCTCCGAATACCGTGACTTGGGCTATGTTTGAGGAAGGTTTCAGGACCGACCACGTGTCTTCGTGGAGTTCTGAGCCTGAAGAGGAAAGAGTTCCGCAACTTGCGCCAAACCAATCGCACTGTGGCGAGTACATTGAGGAGTTCAACAACCTGTCCCGTTATGCACCGAGGATGTTGACACCGATGCAAAAGGAGGAGAGATTCTGGATGGCCTCGGATGAGCTTTCAGACAGCTACTTGTGGTTTATTGCCCCACTTTCCAGAGCTTATGGACAAGGCTGAATCTTGGAGGGAAGCACAAGCAAGTGGAGAACCGCAAGAGAAAGAACAACAATCACCACTGGTTCACACCACAAGACTCGACTGTGATGATGGATACTCCAAACATGGAGGAAGTGACCATGGGAACCATGACCACCGCGATGGACATCGCCATGACAACCATAGGATCAACCACCATAACCACAAGGGAGGACACTCTCACCACTCTGGAGGACACGGTGGACATGACCGCAACCGTGATCGCAACTTTGTGAAGAAGGATCTGAGTGAGGTGACGTGCTTCAAGTGCAAGCAGAAGGGACACTATGTCGACAAGCTGTCCGGAGAGGAAAGGATCTGAAGCCAACCAACGGTGAGAAGGTTACGTGAACCACATGAATGTGGAGGAGATTCCAGATGAGCCTGACCTTGTGATTGGTAAGTTCCCAATCAACGCTTACCCTGCACTTATACTTTTTGATACTGGTGCATCGCATTCATTCATATCAAGGGCATTTGTGGATAAGTATAAGTTACCTACTGAGTCTATGAAAAGGGCTATTAGAGTGAGTTCACCGGAGGAGATATGATAGCTAGAAGGGATGCCGCGACTTGACTGTGGAGGATTGGAACACACAACTTCATTGCACATTTGGTAGTGTTGGATTCACAAGGGTTAGATGTCATTCGGTATGGATTGGATGTCTATGCATGGGGACACATAGATTGTGCACTGAAGCTGTTTCACTCAAAACCCGGATGGTAAGAGGATTAGATTCAAGTCAGCCGCACGACCAAGAAGGTGTAAGTTGAATTCTCTTAAGGGGGTTAGCATGGATACTGTGCCAGTGATTAGGGATTACCCCGACGTGTTTCCGGAAGAGCTTCCAGGGATGCCACCTGACAGAGATGTAGAGTTTCTTATCGACCTGATGCCGGGAACAGGACCTATAGCAAAGAAACCATATAAGATGGATGTCGATGAGCTGAAGGAATTGAAGAAACAGTTGAAGGAACAATCGGAAAAGGGATTCATTCAGCCTAGTGGCCGTCATGGGGAGCACTGTTCTATTTGTGGAGAAGAAAGACAGCACCAAGAGATTAGTGGTGGACTATCGCTCTGAATGAAGTAACCATCAAGAACAAGTACCCTCCCGAACATAAATGATTTATTTGATCAACTGGAAGGAGCAAAGGTGTTGACAAGATCGTCTGCGATCAGGCTACTTTCAATTGAAGATCCGGAAGGAGGATGTACCAAAACCGCCTTCACCACTAGGTATGGTCTATATGAGTATACGCTATGTCTTTTGACTAACGAATGCCCCGTATTTCATGACCATGATGAACAAGGTATTTATGGAGTATTTGGACAAGTTCGTGGTGGTGTTTATTGATGACATACCGATATATTCCAAGGATGATCTTGAGCATGAGAAGCATCTGCATCGATTATGGAGAAGCCGAGGGAACACAAGATGTATGCCAAATTCAGCAAGTGTGAATTCGGCTTAACAACGTGGGATTTCTTGGACACGTAGTGTCGGGAGAAGGAGTCATGTTGATCCAAGCAAAGTGACTGCAGACAGAGTGGGAAGCACCCAAGAATGCGGAGAGATTCAAGCTTTTGGGACTTGCTGGATATTACCAAGGTTCATAGAAAACTTTTCCAAGATTGCTAAGCCGATGGTGAACTTCAAGAAGGAGAGGAAGTTTGAATGGTCGACGTATGTGAAGCCACTTTTCAGGCTGAAGCGTCGACTAGTAATCGCTACTGCGTGTTTACGGATCTTGAAGGATTTCCAAGTGTCTTGTGATGCTTCACGACAAGGACTTGGGAGTGTCTTGATGCAAGATGGGAGAGTAGTGTCATATGCCTCATGACAACTCAAGCACCATGAGCGGAATTACCCCACACACGACTTGGAGTTAGCGTCGGTGGTTCATGCGCCAAGGTATGGAGGCATTACTTAATGGGAAAACATCGTGATGTGTACACCACCACAAGAGCCTGAAGTACATATTTACACGTATGAACCGAACATGAGACAAAGGAGATGGTTGGAACTTATCAAGGATTATGATATGAATCTGCAATACCACCCAGAAAGGCCAATGTAGTAGCGATGCTCGAGCGGAAGGTTTATGCCAATGGATTGACAATTGGTGAATTGCACGAGGATTTGTGCAAGCAATTCAAGGACCTTAGATGGAGGTAGTATCTCAAGGGTACTTAGCAACAATGGAAGTCCAACCGACGCTTCAAGATGTAATCAAGAAGGCTCAAGTGGGAGACAAGGAAATAGAAGAAATAAAGGAGAAGATGAAGGAGAACCGGAAAAGGATATCCGCGAGGATGAGCATGGTACCTTGTGGTATGGAGATCGTTTGTGTGTTCCCAACGATCCGAGATAAGGAAGTTGATTCTGCAGAAGCTCATGACTCGCCATATTCCATACATCCGCAACACAAAGATGTATATGGATTTGAAGAGCAGATTTTGGTGGAACAACATGAAGGGAGATATCGCCAAGCATATTGCCCTATGTGATGTATGTAGTGAAGGCGGAACACGAAACCGGCAGGATTACTACAGTTGCTGTCTTGGGATTGGAAATGGGATAGAGTGGGAATGGACTTTATCACAGGACTGCCTGTGACCAGGTCGGGATATGACTCTATTTGGGTAGTGGTACCATTTGACCAAGGTAGCCCATTTTATACCGTAAAGACGACCTATACGAGTGCAAAGTTGGCCAAGATTTACATGGACAGGATTGTGTGCCTACGGAGTTCCCAAGAGTATTGTATCGATAGAGGCACCCAATTTACCTCACACTGGGCGCCACCGCACGAGTCACTTGGTACTAGATTGGAGTTTAGTACGGCGTTTCACCTGGTGATGGATGCACCGAGAGGGTGAATCAGATTTTGGAGGACATGCTAAGAGCTTGCGCCTTGACTCATGGTTCTAGTTGGGATGAGAATTTGCCGTATCTGAGTTTTCCTACAACAAGCTTATCAAACCAGCATCAAGACGTCACCGTTCGATGTGCTATATGGGAAACGGTGCCGAACACCATTGCTATGGGATGGAGTAGGAGAACGTCAGTTGTTTGGACCTGACTTGATCAAGGACGCTGAGGAGAAGGTCGCCTTGATTAGAGACAGACTAAAGGTAGCACAATCAAGACAGAAGAGCTACGCTGACGCCAAGCGCAAGGAAGTGGTATATGAGATAGGTGATAGAGCATACCTCAGAGTATCGCCGCTTCGTGGAATTAAGAGATTTGGTATTAAGGGTAAGCTGGCACCTCGATTTATTGGGCCGTATCGGGTCTTAGCGCGCAAAGGAGAAGTTGCCTATCAGTTGGAGTTGCCAGAGGCTCTGTCTGCTGTTCACAACGTGTTCCACGTATCCCAGCTGAAGAAGTGCCATCCGGAGATGGTGGATACACCGTTGAGAGACACTGTACCGCTAGAGGAGGTTCAGCTGGAGAACGATTTGACCTATGAGGAGAAACCGGTCAAGATTCTGGAGACAATGAAAGGACTACCCGTACCAAGACAATCAAGTTTTGCAAGGTGCAGTGGAGTCACCACACCGAAGAGGAAGCCACTTGGGAGCGTGAAGATGACATCCGAGAGGACTACCCACACCTATTTGCTAGCCGCGCCGAATCTCGAGGACGAGATTCATCTTAAGGGGGTTAGTCTTGTCACATCCCAAATTTTAGATTTGGTCTTGCATATCATTCATTGCATCGCATCATATCTTTCCATGCATTACCGTCGAGTAGAGAGGTTCGGCGAAACGCCACCGTCAAAACCCTATTCTAGTTTTGCCACGAGGCTCCTGCGGAAGGTTTTAGAGAATCTAGTGCCGCCACCCCTGTAGGTACGAGGTTTCGCTCAACCGTTGACTGAAGGTTGTTCGCCTCGACGATACGAACCCGTAGGCGCGAGAATCGCTCCAATCGGAGTTCGTATGGAAAAGACTCGGACGTTTTAGTAAACCGCCGGAAAACGGTCCGAAAATCTGGACCGATTTCCGAAACGGAGTCCAACCGCGGACCGTGCTGCACGCCCGCCGCCGCCGCTTCCGTGCCGGCGCCGCCCTCCGTCGCCGCCGCCATCGCCGCGTCGCTTCCGGTTCGTCTCGCCGCCTTCTTCCGTTCCGTGCTCGCGTCTCCATCCGCCGCCAATCGCGCTTCGCAGATCGCCACGACGCTGACGCGTTATTATTCCGGAGCCGTAGTTGACCGTGTGTACTTGCAGGAGTTTCCACGCCACCGATCAGATCGTTGCCGCCGTCCGGAGCTCGCCGGAGTTCGTTCGCCGTCCGCTTCCGGTAAGACAGCAGCCACCGCCGATCTCGATCAGCGGCTTAGATCGTTCGTTGACTGGTCAGCACTCCAGACGTTGACTAGTCGAGGCTTCAGACGTTGACTGGTCGACGCCTGATCGATGCCGATCATCGAATTACGTTGAGGTCAATTTCGTTAATCCTATTAGTTGGCAGATTTCGGTAGAATCTTGTAAATTGCGTAGAAATTAAACCGCTTGGCCAAAATTTGCAAATAAAATATGCACGCGTTCAGTGAGTCGTGTAGAATCTCGCTGTAGCTTTGGTTCAGATTTTTACTGTCAGGTTTAGTACAGTTTAATCAAACTAGTTAGTGGCCTTTTCGGAGTAATAAATTCGTAGTAAAAGTTTCGTAGCTCCAAAAATCGCGTATGATATGTCCCTGAACTCGTATGAACGAGGGGAATCTCATCGTGAAATAAAAAGATAGGCTTACAGTAAAAACTTCTGCAGTATTTGTCTAATGGCTTTCTGCAGTGTTTTAATTACTCGGGATGTTTTATAACTCCTTTTTGAGTAATTCCAATTGGTACTGTTTCTTATCAGCGATGCCTATGCGGTAGATTTTTTTTCCAAGGTTTTACAAACAGTATACTACCGGTAGTGAATTATTTAAGTTCTAGCTCTAGTAGTGATCACCACTTTTGGTTAATAGTTTCCCTTGCGCCAAATCTATTTTCCATGCATGTATTCGGTAGTAATATGAATTAGTACTATGTGGTGCTTCTGTAGCACCAATTCACTTGCCGTTCTTGCATTCATGCATCATCTTTGTTGCATATGTTTGTGAATTGTTTGTTTATGAATGCAATTGTGTCGTGTAGATTGTGTGGAGTGCAACCCTTGCTCGTGTGGATTGTTCTTCCGACCGCTACAACCAAGGCAAGTAGATGCTACTTTGTTCATGATATCGTCCTACTATTTTCAATGCATTGTCGTGTATTTTGTAGATGCATGTGTAGGATGATACTATCGCTATGCTATGTCCTATTATGTGGTAGGGCTTTCCTTGTAGATGAACCACCATTGTAGATGTGCTTAGCCATGCTATGTTGAACGAGGGCTGGGTTACATCATTGATACTTGTTTTCTCAAAGTATTGGTTTGTGAAAACTAAAAACAACTTAATCAATGAATCCCCTGGGTGTGATGGTATTGATAATTTTTGGTGGTTTCATTGCGGAAAGGCACCCAGGTATTAAGAGAGAATGATTGGCTTCTTTATTGTGTAGCTTACGTGTACAACCATGTGCCAATAATGGAATGGGCGGTTGGTTGGACTTAGTAGGTTGTGGTAACTCGAACCCGCGTATCCAGAGATGTAGAATTTTGGTAGGTTGGACCGGTGCGCGTCGGGATTGAGGAGCTACTTCCCGAACAGTCTCTTCTTGGTCTTCTCCCTATCATCACCCAAAATGAGAGTGATGGTACGAGCTGGGCTGGCCAAGTCACATGGGTAAAGTGTACTAACCTCTGCAGAGTGTATAATCTAATCGATTAGCCGTGTCCCCGGTTATGGACATCTGAGTTGCTAGATATTGATTCCATGACATGTTTCTCGCTCATTCTAATTTCATAATTGTTTTAATCTTGTTGAGTTACTTAATTGGGATCTTTTCGAAGAAAATTCAAAACTGTTTATGAAAGTAGGACAAATGTATTTGCAAATGCAAGCCAGACACAGCTCCACTTGCCAGATATGCATGTAGATGTTAGTATTATTGTCTCCATTTACTAGCTCTACTTGCCATACATTCCATGTATTGACCCTTCGGGGCTGTTGCGTTTTATGCTGCAGGTTATTCCGATTCTGATTGATCGTTATAGGCCACGGTACTCCACTCGGCACTTGTTCACTTGTGGGCAATTTGAAGATTGGAGGATTTACTCGCTTTCGTTGCTACCTGAACAATTTGAGCTAGCTTTATGCTAAGCTTTTATATTGTAATAATGGTACTCTGGATCTTGTAGATCATGATATACGGTTATTTGCTATGATTATCTATCTTACTCTATTGTGGGCCAATGAACCGATCCAGGGATTGGCATGTCACATAGAGGCCACGGTCTTATCAGAACCGGGGTGTCACACCATGTGGCTCTCATAAACCAATAATGTGAAAACAATATGGTACATATATGAGAGCATGTGGAGATAGAATGGATCCACACCAACACATATGAGCTAGAGGTAAAACCAAATAAGTTGCAATGCTCATATATGGTGGAATGGTGGAGTGATGGGTGATGACAAGAAAGGTGGTGGAGTTAACAAAAGATATGCCCCCAACTCAACTTGGGCATTAAACAATATATCAATAACCAAATACAATATCAAGAGCCAAATACAATTATTAATGCATATAAGATAAGAACCAAACAAAAAGGGGTTTATATGATGCTCAAATGCAAGGTGGCATGATGACATGAGCATGATATATTTATGATACAACAATTATATATATGAAGTAGCCATTAAATTACTAGACCAAGTGGCATTACAATTGTTAGACAATTGGGATGCTACACGCGGGCAGTCCGAGCCCCGCAAACCGAGCTCAACTTTTGGCCCGGTTTGTGCCGAATCGGACGTGTCCGGGGCTAGCGGCCGCTTTGCGAGTACGCATTGGGCCGTGGCCTCAGTCCGGTAGGACAGGTTCGGACTCGCGACGTATGTTTGGGGGGGGGGAGCGTTGGAGATGGCCTTAGGGGGATACGGTCTTTGCGCCTTTGAACTGTGTGCTCTGCGCGGCGTGTGCCTGTATCTGCGGGTCCCGTTTGAGTTGTGCTTCTTTGCAATGAGCGGTAAACAAATGGTTGTCGAGAAAAGCAGTTTCATAAGCCATTGAGGTATGCTACGACTCGTGCTGAGAAATGGAGCAAAGAAAAAAAAAGAGATTCATAGTTTAGAAATATCTGAATTATTTATTACTAATATTGTTTTTTATATGATTTGGTAAAAATGATAGTAAATTAGGTTCGTTGTCGTGAAGTTCATTTTTATTCCATTCATCATGTATCTAAAAAATTTGAGTCCACATTTATACAAGATCGAGTCAATTAATTTGGAATGGATGTGTTGGCTGCTGCATACATTAAGGAAAGGAAGAACAATGTATGTAAGCAAATTTATGAGGATGCCAGGCAATGGATTAAACTAGACTAGGTTGGATACGTGTAGGTTGCAGATGCGGGCCTGCTTAGACATGCAAAATTGGATGGTTAGTACAAATTATCCTACATACACAGATCGAAACCAGTGTATAAATTATACTAAGCTGACATGAGCTGAGACTAAATATGTCGCCCGTTTACTTGCCCCGCTTGCAACCCTAGATACGTGGATCATTCGACTTTGGGTTAAAAAATTATCTCTCCCGTTGCAATGCACGGATACGTTTGCTAGGTGTACATGACCCTCTTCCAGGGTCCGGAGCTCCCGTGGAGGTCCCATCTTTGGAAAGCCTCCATTCACGGGACCGTCTTCCATCTGGGGTCGAGGTGGCGAAGTGGAATAGCCCCGGCAATAGGTTGTGTCCACTATGTGGGATACTAGAGACCTGTGTCCACATAATGTTCACATGTCCTGCCGTTCAGTTTCTTTGGAGCTTTGTCCGGGAAGTCTGAGCTCAGGATCTTGGTGAGTTCCTAGAGACAGAGGCAAACCGGCCGGGAGGGAGGCGCCACCTCTTCTGGCTAGTGTTTGTGGCCCTCGCCTGGATCCTTTGTAACATTCGTAATAAAATGGTGATGGGAAGATTTTCCCATGACAAACGTCTGACTCTGTTTTTGCCTTTTTAGCTTACCTCCAGCAGTGGTATCGTTTTCTAGGCGGAGGGATAGGAAGCATCTGGATGGCTCCCTGTTGGCTTTGAGAGCGGTGGCTGTCCCTGAGGAGCCGCCATAGAGGACCTTCTCTCGCGTCCTGTCCGTTTTTCTTTTTGGGCATTCCTGTGTTGTAGTCTCAGCGGACTTGTTTTTTTTAGACATGCTATTGACTGGGCTATTGTTGAACTTTGTATCGGCTGTGGTTTCATTTATAAAGCGGGACGAATGTTTGCTAGTACTGTAGTAAATAAAAAACACTTCAAAAATTCTTATGCCCGTTCCTCCGCGCTCTCCCGTCGGTTGCAGTCTCTCCCTCCATTTTGCGCTTCGTTCCTAGGGTTTTCTCCCCCTTCATCCTCCTCCTAATTCTGCGCCCCCGTCCGCGCGATCCCCACCCGATGGTCTCCAGCGCCCGTAGTTCCGGCGGCATGGCTCAGTCGGCCTCCAACAGCGCCGGAAGCACCGGTTCCCCCTCCGGTCGCGCCGGACCCCGCAAAGGGGCTGCGGCGGCGGCCTCCACGACGTCGGCCTCAGTGTCCACGCCGGCCAGCGGGAGCACCGTCGTCCGCCTCCTCAACGATCTCGAAATTCAGGGAGATGACGCGCCATCGTCGCAGCCAACCGCGAGGTCCGTGAAATCTGATGTGGTGTTGCTGCTTAAGTTGAGTTGCCCACCACCTGCTTTGCCCGTGGACTGTCCACTGCCATCGGAGCACTTGAGGATATGCCGCGGGGCATGTAGAGTAGTTTTGTGATCTACGATAGCCGATAGGGGGAATTGGTCTCGTGGGCTGTACTACGTGGAGCTCCATCCCGCTGTCCAGTGTGTTCTAGATTCAGCTGATGTATAGTTCCTGCAGCATGCGTTGGTTTCAATTGTTGTGCATTGGCTACGGAAGAGCGTTTTAGGGAGATGCGCCGGTGGACTACTGAGTTTCAGTGAAGTGTTATGAGATTAGAGCATCTCTAGTAGCTACCGTAAATCACGAACTGTAAACGCGTGAGTACAGGGCACGGAAAACGCGAATCGCGGCTCAATCTGTGCCGACGCAGAGCAGTCCCCGCAAACGCGGCTCTGTGTCGTCGTCGTTGAGCAAATCGTCAAGGTCCGAGTCGGAGGACGACGACGTCCAAAAGGAGCTCCATGGTCAGCGAGGTCGACATCTACAAAAGTAGGAGGTCAGCAACGTATAGGACAGACAAATCGACGATGATTCCGACCAAAACTTACCACCGTACCGGAAGAGGAGGAAGGATAGGCACCAGTGCCGCCAGATCCGGTCGTCTAGCTCGAGGGCGCAACCGAATCGAAGCTTCGCGGCACATCCAGGGAGGTTGCCATGGAAACCTTCCGCCGGGAAAGATTTCGTGCCCGCCCCCGCGAGATTCGACCTTGCACCGACACGGCAAGGTGCGGGGCACTCGGCTACGATGGGGCACGGCGGTTGAGGCCGAAATCGATGGGGGGGGGGAGGCGGTGGCGGCTGAGCGGGAGAGAGGGAAGCGTGGAAGAAGAAGGCGGGGGCGGGGGGAAATGTGAAACTTCAGCGCGCCATGTCCGCCCGCGCAGATAGAGGCTGCGTTTGGTTTCCCCTCTCGCCCCGCGTATCAACGGGCCGGTGGGCGAAATTTGACGCCCCACGTAAAAACTTTTGCGGGCCGAGCGGGTCTATGTAGCTGTTCCGCGCCAGTTTTTTGCGGGGGACTGAAAACTGTCGGTTATTTACGGTTTTGGGCTGTTTACGGTAGCTGCTAGAGATGCTCTTATGATTGCTGTGCATTGAGTTGGTTGTAAAAAAACAACAACTGTTGTCTGGGTCAATAACATGCTTGTTGAAGCTCATTGTCTTGTAACTTTTACGTGTAAGTTCATGTCTTGTTGGGAGTAGGCAATTCTATAATTCAAAGCTATTGGATGCAACATTCCAATCATGTTAGTGTTAGATCTATTGCTTCCGTTGTGAAGTAGATGAGAAAATAGGTAAAAAAGATCAGCTACTTATCCTTTATATGGGTACTAATGCTGACCATCGAATATGTTGCTACGATAGGTATTGATAGCTTCTGTGTCTAATGGCGTAGATTACTCCACATGATAAAAGTGACATTGTATCGAAGTTGATGGCAAGTTTTGCTGATTTTGGTTTGTCCATGATCAAAGCTGCTTGCTTGTTGGCTTCCTGAGATTTGGCTTTTTTTACTTGATTGAAAAGATATCAGTATTTAAAGATTTTACAGTGCTTCTGCTTTATCATTGCAAAATTTATTTTCCGTATGGTACTTTATTTTTTTGCTGGAAATTTACAAATAGCTGGGCACTCACAGACATGAATGTATTGGTTTTTGCAATGCAGCAAGAAGAAAAAGAAAGGAACACGCGTAGTTGGCCCTGACAAAGGTAACCGTGGACTGCGCCAATTCAGTATGAAAGGTGAGTTGAATACTCCTCTTTCCACTAGAACTTCTGTCATACTCATCTACTCATCATCATATAAGTGTACCGATTCATGGACGCATAAGCAGATTATAACTGAGATACTGTTTGCTCTATTTTCTGATGTAAAATCATAGTTGATATTTATTTTGTTCACTATTTTTAAGAAATTCAAGTTATTCTGTCGTATTTAACCAGATATAATGTTAAAAGTTCCCATGAAGTGTTTTATTTGTCCTTTTTCAGTCTGTGAGAAAGTTGAAGGCAAAGGGAGAACAACCTACAACGAGGTATTTGTTTTTTGTTTCTTTCTATGCTAGTATGCTACACTTTATATTGTTTTGGTATATTTAAATTGCAGAGTATGCATAACATAAATATACACCCACATTTTGAAAAAGTGAACCACAGATATCTCATGTCTAACCACTGTTATGTGATATTATTTACTTCTTTAACAATGAACCTGTGATAGAACATAAGAACTAGTGTCTGCGGATGGATTATGGATCTTCTTCATGTCATGGGCTTGTATTCACCAAGGTCCATTGAATTGATTATCACTTTGTTCATCACTGAATCTTAGTATCATAAACAATTTTCTTTTGCTTATTATGTGATGGGTTTGGGGGCACCATTAGCTTCTGTATCACACACAGTAAAGGATACACGAACTAACCAATATAGGAGGAATTATTGCTAGATGTTTAATCTTTGAGTTGACATACCTGGTTGTCTGGTAATAGAGACAATTGCATCTGTTCTGACTTAATTTTTGTTAAGCATCAACATGAATGAAACTTTGTTCATGATGAACCTTACTGATTTTTCTATGTGAATAGAGACTTCCACCTTGAACTAATCACAAAATGCTAGCAATCAGCTTTACTGTTTTGGCTGATCCGTTCCTTCTAATGCCGAAGCACATTTTCCTGTTTCATCTTTCTTTTATGCGATTGTATCTATCTCGTTTGGTCCTACTGTTTATGCATCATCTCCCATTCGTTCAAGGTCTGCCTGTTTTACAGGTATACTTGATCTGAGAAACCTGTAAACCCCTATCATCGAGTTCTAAGCCACTAGCCGGTATAATCCCACAACAGAGTTGTAGCTTCTAGCGTGAGAACTCGACCTGTCAGGTATGTGCTTACCCCGTACACAAATGGGCGTGTATGGTGTGCGACCAAACAAGAGTACATCAGAGCATCATTTATCTAGAAAGAAATAAAAATATATTGCAAAGTCGATAGACAAGATCCAAATATATAGATAGCACATGGAGGACACATGTCCCAACATTACACCATGCAACAAGCGGAAGCGAATATGGAATCCAAGTATGGATCAAGAGTACAAATTGGCATAAGATGCCTAGAACATAATCAAGTGAACTCCATGTCCACGCGTCTCATGAATTCTGGTAGGATCCTCGAACTACTCATAGTAGTCCTCTGCAGCGTGGTCCACGAAGTAAGTGGCAGTGTCATCCTCATGACCAAACGTACCTGTATAGCAGGAATGAACCCAACAGAAAGAATAAAATAAAGGAGCGTCAGTACCCAGGCACGTATTGGCGAGCCAGCCTAGAATTCGGCTGTGCTCGCCTACAAGGTATGGTGGAGGAAAAGTGGTGGCAAAGCTTGCACTAACTAAGTTATAGAGACCAACTACAACTGAGGGTATCAGATAGAGATAACAGAGACCTATCCAATAACAAGATATAACTAACACCAAACATAACCCATCCGATGAGTTCTCCCTCGAAATCCACAGACGAGGAGGGCATCCAAAGGAACTCACACATTGATAGTTTTATTAACCATTATTTAGTTGATGGGGCTAATTACTAGTCAAGTTACAATTAACAATGGGATTAGTGTAAGTTGTTTATGATCATGACACAATGCTCTTGGGTGGTCCATAACCGCGGACACGGCTTTTCAAAAAGATTGCACTACTGTACCCAACGTATGATCAACCCTTCCAGCACTAAAACGCAAATATCACAAGAAGAAAATCAGCCCATTGTTATGCAGATATCTAGGGAGCGACCCACTGAGTTTTATCCAGTCGAGAGGTACAGCCAATTCTCAAGGAGGCACAAAGCCTACGACTGAAACGGGTTTTTGAGAGATATCATATGTTAGTGCCCCTCGGATGTCGTTTAGCACGTATCCCACCTATATGTGTGCATCCCGGCAGTCCACCAAAATTACTATCATATCATATCATATCATATCATATCATATCACATCACATCTCTTCATCTGCAACAGTTATATATTATGCATATGCTCGTTGAAAAGCGACTACGTTTTGTGCCATCTGGATATCTGAATAGCTCTTGTAGTAATCAAGGGGTTCCCGCTGTTGAAGTGTATAAGTGGATTTCCTACCACTTTCCATCAGATCGGTCTTTTGGAATAGTTGGTTAGTGCATGAAGCTTGACATGGTATCAGAGCCAAGGTCTCGAGTTCGAGTCCCACGTGGCACAATTTTTCCTAAAAATTGTTGATGCCCCCTCCGTCCACGTATTGGCCTCTTGAGCCATACCTCTGAGTTTACATGTGTTGACTTGTCTTCCCGTCACACGTGAGGAGCGGTGTTGAAGTGTATAAGTGGATTTCCTACCACTTTCCATCAGATCGGTCTTTTGGAATAGTTGGTTAGTGCATGAAGCTTGACACCCACGGGGCCCACGTGCGGTTAGCATGATAGTCTCAAAATAGATTTTAGAACGACGTGTCCTAGGCAACACGAGTGAGAAGAACACAAAACCGTGCTTAGTCCCACAAGTGCCTTACCAATTTTGGTTGTTTACCAGAGAGAACATCATCAACATCAATTTATTAGCCTAGTAGTAAATAGAAAACAATTACAAAGGTTCACCTGTATGAGAGAGGGACTAAGCATGCGCTACGACTCGCAAGGCCAACCTATCTACTCAAACAAGGCAATAGGATAACGAATGCAAATATATAGCTGTAGGAAATAAAAGGGGAAAGGAACTAAAGCATCGACATAAGGATAGCAATAGAGACGGGAGAAAACTATAAATGCAAAATAGGTAGCAAGGGGAGAAATTCTCGCCTGAGGACTCAAAGGAGGAAGGGGTACTCGTCGTAGGGGTACTCGTAAGGCTGCTCGAACTCCTGCTGGTAAACACCGAGTTGTCCTCTATCAGGAAGAACCAAACACACACACAGGAAATAAAGAACACAATCAACACATGTTCGATGCAATGCAATCAAGGATGATGCATGGCAGATACAATGATGCAACATGGCAGGCGATTCATGTTTAAATGGCCCATAGATAATAACAACTCTAAAAGAAATAAAGGCCATATTTAAATTAGGGTTTGCTTGCATGAAATTTTATTTAATTAAAATGCATGATGCAAATGAAGATATGGAGGGCAGATTTGGAATCCTCACATTTTTTTCTGATCGATTTAGACATAATATTTGTCGAATTTAGAATTACGTATTATTAAAAGATATGAATTAATGCATGTTTAAATAGAAAATGACAAAATGGTTATTAGTTTAGGTATTTAGAATAATTATTATTAAAAACAAAATTTATATTATTATTCTTTAAAATATTTTAAACACTTCTCATTTTGGATTTTTTGTCAAATTCGAATTTATTTGAGAGAGATTTGCATGTCAAACTTGATTTGAATTGTTTGACTGGATTTGAATCGAGTTGACTGGATTTTGAATTGGTCTAGGGACCTGAATCAGGGGCTCCGATGGAATATTGAAAAGAGTAAAAGGACCGCGGGTTGCTTCTGGGAAAGATTAGTTTTTTTTAGAAAAGGTTCTGAGTAGGACCGTGCTACGCAGTTAAGCGTATAAATGCAGGGGGGCCTTTTGCAAAAGGTTCTGCGCTGAATCCGAAACTTTGAAATCTGAAGAAAACAACAACACGTTAGAAAAATTCAGCAAAATTTCTAGGACGAATTCGAGCGCGCGGAGGCTCGAACTCGAGATCTCTCGCTTGCAGATGCGAGCTGGTACCAGTGGGCTGCTATGCAGATGGTGAAGGGAGATGGAGGCGTGGCCTTATGACCTAGATCTCATTGCTTTTTCCGAAGAAATTGAAGTCGAAGGCGGCAAGGCCGCTGAGGCGGAGGATGATCTGGTCTACGCCTTTGACAGATGAAGGTTGCCGAGGGTGCTTCGGAGTGAGGTGAATTCAGACGGCAAGGTGGTGTCTGCCGGCGGTGAGCAAAGTGACAATGGATGGTGGCGCACGCGACATGTTCGACAAAAGATACAATGATGTAGAGGAAGCAAGAGAGGGATAGGTTGCAGGGGAGAACAGCGAGCTGACCGTGGGGCTCGTCCTCTAGCCTAGCTAGATGGAGCCAAGGGACGGCGAGGTAGGCAATGATGGCTGCGTCGGCGTCTGCGGGTTCACGACGAGGTAGAGTATGCCCAGGAGCTTCAGCTGCGTGTCTAGGGGCTCGAGTTGGTCTAATAGCTTCCAGTGCTTCTCCCGGGCAAGGTGGCAAGGCTTGGACTTGGACGACAGCTGATCAGTGGCGATGCTAGGTGGCCGAGTGGCTAGGGTTTTGGCTGGAGCATGGCTTGGAGTGGAAGAAGGTTAGAGGGGAGAAGGTTAGCTGGAGCATGGCTTGGAGTGGCTAGGGTTTTCGGCTTGTCTACTGCTTGGCTATGTGGTCTGGCTGCACTTTTTTTAGAGGAGAGAGAGGTGGCTTGGTTGGGCTAGATGGCACATGGACGAAAAAGTGAAGAGAAGGGGAGCACATGGTGCTAGGGTTTGGGTAGATGGGAGAGGGAAGAGGTTTAGGGTAGGTGTCCACTAGTGCTAGATGGCACCAAGAGAAGAGAAGAGAAGAAAAGGTTGATCAGATGTAGAGAGAAAAGTACAGGGTTTTAGGCAAGGTTTAGAGTAGGATTAGTAATAGGTGGTTTATATTTCATGTGGAAGAAGAAAAAGGCAATGGCATGATTTTCTGTGGTTTATGTGGCATAGGGAGATTGTGGTTGTGGCTAGCAAGAAACATGTATATGGTATGGAGCATGGCTTAAGAAGGAGAGTGGTAGGCTTGCATGAAGAGCATGTAGATCATGTATGTGGCATAAGAGGAAGAAAATAATAGGTTAGTAGAAGGGAATAGGAATAGGCTTATGGGAAGAGTAAGAAGATCCAAAGATCAAATAGGATGGTCCACAAAGATATAAAATAGAATTAGAATAAAGGTAGGACAAAGAGTGAGTATCACATGATGGCAAGAAAATGAGGATCACAAGATGGAATAGAGGAAGATCAACACAAGAATAGATAGAATAGAAGGGGTATATATGATCACAAGAATTAGATAGATCCACAAAACAAATAAAAGGGCTCCAATAACAATTTGAATTTAAATAGAGAAAAGAGGGACAAAGTTTAAATAGAAGGGTAGAGGGAAACTTGATGTACTACAAGAGGTTTCAAATAGAATATAGATTCAAATGTGGTTTTGGGAAAATATAAAGAGCACCAAAATCACCTTGTTCCTATAAGAACAAGACAAGCATGAGGGGGATGAAAATAGAATGCAAGATCAACAAGAAGGCACATGCAAAGAATAGATCGTGGGAGAATGGAACCAAACCAAAATAGATAGAGTTGATAGAAGCAAGATCGAGTCGACAAGAATAAGAAAAAGGTGATGATCACAAGATAGAAGATAGAAAGATGGCAAGATTCAAAGGTGGCAAAACATGCATGAACAAACTAAAATGCAAACAAAGGTGAGATGATGCATGGCATGGCAATTATGTATGATGCTTGAATAAATAAAATGCACAAACATGGAAAGGTTGTGGTTAGGACCCTCTAGGATGTTACAATACCCTACATGCTATTCCTGTAAGGGCCTCTTTGATTGCAAAATAGAGTGCAAAGGAATCCTTTGAATCAAAGAAGAAATAGTTTCTGTGATATGTCGAGCCACATTACATTGTGCACTTTTATGATGCTGGACGAGGATCCTCCCGCAACTGTATCATAATGATTCTAATATTCTATCCAATGGTGCATGATCATTGGACCCTGTACTGGTTCATCACATGGTATACATGTAACACCCTCGAATTGGCCCTATGTAAGTTTTAGCGATTCCCGCCAAACCCGCATAGAAACGATTCAAAGATGCCCACCAGGCACTTGCGTGCGGGTGGAAAACGAAGTAATAACATTACACAATAGTCCACGATGGAACCCACAGAAACATATATATACAACGACTCCATGAGTCAAAAATACAGATATACAATACAAAGATCCAAATCACCTTGAAAACGATACAACATCCGAGTACGGATATGATGCAAATGGGGCTAAGAGCCCTGAAAAATAACCAATGGCGTCCATAACCCTGCCCAGGCCAAGCCGGAAGGGTAACCCTGCTAACGGCGTCGATCTCATACCTGTTAAAACAAAAGGGGTGCCGACAAAGGGCAAAGGAAAAAGGGAGCGGTTAGTACTGAGGCTAGGACACGACGAGTCTAGAATTCAGCGGCTCTCGCCTACATAGGTATGGTGGACTGAAGCGGCAGCAAAGCATGCACTAAACAACCTATAGAGACTCGATACAACTGTCGACTATTAGAGAGGGATAAGAAAGACCTATTCGGGACCAACCTAATACTAACACCAGTCATACCCATCCTGGTATTTCCCCCTCGAGACCAAACGAGGAAGTCAAACCGAGGAACTCACACAGTTGGCAGTTTTATTCATTCCATTATAGTTGCAGCACTTACTAGTCAGATATAGATAGCATGAGTCATCCTGATATCATAAACAGTGGGCAGTTTTAGTTAACCTTTCCGTTATAGTTGTAATACTTACTAGTCAGATACAATTAGCCAGAGATATCCTAAACTCAATAGTTGTTGGCACTTTTATTTACTCATTCCGTTGTAGTAAAACTGATTACTAGACATGTCAAAGTCAAATTTATAGCACTAGTTTAGTTATAGTTGTCTATGATCGAGATACTGTGCTCCAAGTCGTCCATAACCGCGGACACGACTTTCAGAAAGATTTACCCTGTAGGAGTGCACAAATAGCAACACACGCACGATCAACCTCGGAAAAACCAAATAAAAGCCCAACGAGCCTTTCACGACAAAGCAATCACAGGATTCATAAAATATTTCAGGGGGCCACCCCATTAAGCTACCCGCAACGAAGTTGGCCAGCTCCGAGACAGACCCAAGGTTTGCGTCAATGCCTGTAAACGACTGGGAACCCGAAAGTGTGACTGGGCTTGTCGATACCGCGAAAACACTTCGCAATCCTAAACAGTACAGGTGCTCCACGTACAATCATAAATAAAGCAGTAAAGCATGGCATAAGTACAGGATAGTAAAAAAGGCCCAAACTAGTTTGTGGCCCCAAGAAATAAGAAATGAATCAAGCTCTGGCTAAGGGGATTCATGGTCCCACATGCGGATAGTGCGATAGTCAAGGAACAGGTATCAAGTACTTGGAGTTAAAACCAAATATTAGCTATTGTCCACCGGTGCCTCTACATTAGTTATATCTATTTCCAACATTTTAATTGACAAATTATATTGAAAGCCATGATCATCTCCGCCATTAAACATGTGCCTTCCATCAACGGTGGAACGACAACGACATGAAGCAGCACCTGAGCAAGCAACTACGACTCGCAAGGCTGACTATCTATCAAACAATATGCAATAGGATGTGTCCAAGGCAATATAGAGGCTGCAAGGAATATAAATGGTGCACGGGAACTAAAGCATCGCAACATGGATAGCAATAGATCAATAGGAGGAAGTAAAGACTATAAACACAAAATAGGTAGAAAGGGGGAGAATGCTCGCCTGGGAAACATTGCTGAAGATACATTATCCGAAGAACTTGTCGATACTCGCATCCACTCAATGGCCTAATCCGCGAAAAACCAAAGCACTAGAAGAAACACCGGATGCACTATTTAATACTACGGCAGAAGATCGGGCATGATGCATGTATGATGCATGACATGGCAAAGATGTGATGAAATTAGGCAATATTAAGCGGAACTGAGGTCTCGACAATTAATTAGGTGGTTCATGTTGTTTAGGTACCTCGCAATTTAAATGTTGTATTAACAAGGCAAAACATGACATCGGTTCGCTACACAAATTTAAATGGAGCCAATATAAGACTAGATTCTCCCGCATATGGTCTCCATGTTTAATTTAGGTGAATCATCGAAATACCCCCAAACACCAACAATATGTGTGCAAACATGTTCAATTAATATGCAATAAGTATATATGTCATTTTATAAAATAGGAGGTCTCGGAAAGGGGATCACATGTGGCGGTTCGAAGATCTTGGGCTCCGAGGATTCAACAGGGTTCGGTCTTCGGGGTTCGGCATCGGATCCGAGAAGGAGGTCATGGTGTCTCAGGAAGGAAAACCTTGTCGTTCCATGTCGAAGGTCTTCGGGAGGTCTTGGTGACGGTCTTGTCTGCTTCGAGAGGCTTGCAGCAGTCTTTACCGGGTCACAGTGCACGTAGGCAAGCAAACACCAACGGAATAAAGGCACTGCGCGAGGAGGCTGTTTTCCCGTCCAGGTATTAACCCAAACACTTTGCAGGGGCGCGGCAGCAGCAAGACACACAGAGGAACCTACAGTCCTCGCTAGGCAGCATCACAAACAGAGGAGGTGCCTGCGTGGATGGGGCGCTGGCCGAGGCACCAGCGGCAGGAGGAAGAGGAGCCGAGCGGCCGATGGTCGGTGTGCTGCAGGAGCTCGGTGGTGGAGGAGAGCTTGAGGTGGCGGCGGCGGTTCAGGCCGACGGCGTCGGTGTTGAGGCAGAACACCGAGGCGGACGGAGGACGATGAAGGCGGGCTCACTGCCGGAGCGGGTCGGCGGTGCTCGCGTCGCGAGGTACGGAGGAGGGCAGGGCGACGAGGAGCTCGACGCGGGGCGGCGTCCCTGGCGGCGGATGTGGTTCGAGGACAAAGGCCGGTCACGGGGATCAAGGACGCCGGAGGAGACGCTGCCGACGGCGGTCAGGGCCAGAGGAGGAAGCGTGGCGGCGGTCGGGCGTTGCCTCAGAGGCGGCGCAAGGTCTCACGGCGGCGGCCAGAGAGGCTTTGCTACGGCGGGGAACGAAGACGGTGGCCGACGAGGATCCAGGCGGCGGCGCGCCCGGCGGCGGCCACGCAGGGAGGAGGCGAGCAGGGACACGAGGCGGTGGCAGGGAGAGATGGGGCGTCGTGCCTTGAACTGGCGGCGGGGACAGCAAGCGGGCGGTGGTCGCTGGCGGCTTGCGGCGAGGAGACGAGAGAGAGCGACGGAAAAGGAGGAGAGGAGCGAGGCTCGGGGTCGGTGGGCGCGTCGGTGGAGTGGGTCCACGCGCGAGGCTAGGGTGCGTGCGAAGATCCCAAGGTGGGGTGGTTGTCGGCACGGGGTGGGAGTGGGACTCGCGAGGGAGGTGGTGCCGGGTGGAGCGGGGTGGCGTGCCGCGCGCTGCAGCGTTGCGTGCCTGTGTAGCGTGTTGGTGCAGTGTGCACGCGCGTGTGTGGTGTTTGTGCAACGTGCTGGCGGCACGAGGGATTAGGTAGGCTAGGGTTTAGGCGGTATTAGCTGGTTAGGGTTGGAGGTGGTCGGCTGGGCTTTTGGGCCTGGCTGGCTGCCTCCTAAAAATAATATAAGTTTTATTTATTTATTTATAAGACTATTGTAATCAGTTTTAGACAAATAAAATATTCAGGTAGGTCCAGAGTTTTACATTTGAAATAAAGAGGGAGACAATTGGAAAACAAAGATAGGCTTTTAGAAATAGTTTTATGCAAAGATGCAAGATGACATGATGATGCTCAAATACAATGTGGCATGATGACATGAGCATGCGATCATGATGATGCAATACACAAAGTAGTAAACAACAGGCGATTTTCTAGTAGTGATTTTAACGGGGTGCTACAATACACATAGTCAGTAATCTAATATATCAAGAATATCCGTGAGTGATCCTCAGTCATATCCCTTTAATCTCGACAAGATGTGGTGAGGGTGTTGTCACACCCATCAATAAGCCATGCTAGAGTGGCCTCATTGAGCGGCTGAAGTAGAAGCAGAGGGATAGGGCTAGGAGCTGCTGAGGAGGGTCTGCACTCTGCAGGCTGCAGCTTTCATGGATAAGATGACAAAGTTTGACGTTAAGACCCGTTCAGCCTTCGTCAACAAGTTCAAGTGCCCGTTATCGCCGCAGTCCATGGTGGAGAATGTGGTGGTTTTTTCTGTACTTTTAAACAGCCTGCTCTGGATTCCACTATCGGAGATAACGGAACATGGTTAACCACCCAACAACCACGCACACACCAGATCTTTATTTGGCATCGTTATATATTACCGGACCAACTAAATTAAAGAGCAGCAAACTAACAAAAGATTAGTCGGCAGCATCATTACTAAAGCCAAAATATCTTGCAAGCCAGTGATGTTAAGGTTAGAAGCTATGCCACTCCATGATCAGCTCTGGCCGACTACTCATCTGAGATATGCCACAGTGGCGTCAGTACGGGGAGGGCCCAATCCAACCCCACCATAGTATGTGGAATATTGTGCAAGCATTTAGGCAATCTTACTGTCTGCGCCGATGGTTTGCGTGTTGTGAAAGAAGGTTCACGTCTAAGATGGTGGATGGGATTCTAAACTTGCTTCCGCTGTTTCTTTGTTTGTAATAAAACCAAGGCGTTTGTAATGAATATATTTCATGTCAGTGAATAGGCAGAGCTCCCTGTTCAGTTTCTTGATAAGAAAACAATTGGACCAACTGATTGTGCTTTTTTCTTTTCGATAAGTTAATAAACCAAAATGGTTGCTGCTGTGTGGTAGGATCCTGATCATCGGGTTCCCCAGCTGTTCAACGGAAATCCTCTCGTAGGTCCATCTATATGAAAATGCATAGGAAAAAGGGAAGCCTGTTGTATTTCCGTTCTTGAGTTTAGGTGTTGCGTATACAATATAAGGCCTGTTGTAAGGAAGTCTTATGTCGTATGCAGTGCATTTTATGTACTTGCTTATATAATGTAAAGCCTTTTTCAGGTGGCAGATGAGCTTGTAGCTGAGTTTGCAGATCCAAATAGCAATATCGGATCACCAGATCCTGATAATCCCAATGCAGTTAAGAAATATGGCTACTCCCTTTGATCAGTTATTTGTTAAGTGCAATGTGCTGATTATATGTAAAATACAGCAACAATATGATGAGAAAAATATACGAAGAAGGGTTTATGATGCTCTGAACGTCCTGATGGCTATGGATATTATATCTAAAGATAAGAAGGAAATTCAGTGGAAGGGCTTGCCACGGACAAGTTTGAGTGATATTGACAATTTTAAGGTAAGTTTGCCCCTAATTATATGTACATCAACAGTTCCACCTTTGTTCTGGTCGTTTCCTTCATAACTCATAAGTGAGTGCATGAACATTTTGCAGACTGAGGTCACTGGATTGAAAGGTAGAATTGACAAGAAAAGTTCATATTTGCAAGAGCTACAAGACCAAGTAAGGGCATACAGTATTGTTACATGAATTGATAATTTAAGAATTTTGTAACCCAGTAACCCTAATCTCTTAAATTATGACAAGGCGCATTGGTTTCATACACTTGATCACTTAGTTCGGTACTTCTGTGTAGATTATAGTTGTTGTCTGTGGAGTGAAAGTTTCAGTTTTTTCACTCTACCTTGGATAGTGAATTTTTATCCATATCAGTGGGGTTCCCTTGGTGTACACTTATGTGCCACAGCATGGGTGCAGAATCAGGAGAACAATGATCTTCTATTCAGCCTTTGTCGTACATTGGCACATGTTATGTTGGACGTAAAGCAACCTCTTGGTGCGTGTTTAATCGTTCAAGGAAATCTTGGGTGCTAGAATTAGCGTATTACTGAATTCTTCACTTAGCAAGCATAGTTCCTGTTTTAATGTTATCGTAGTGCTAGAATTAAACTGATCAGTGGTATAGACATATCGAGCCAAGAAGCCATGCACGGGAGCGGGATCTTGGTCTAGCTGCAATTGTTCATCTTGATCTAATCTGAGCTAATACCAGTGATGGGCGATTGTGGTGTGTTCTTGTATCGTAGTGGGCTGGCCGGTAGAGATAGAACTGATACTGCAACGGGAATTACATAACGGGGGTCCTCATTTCACCAAAAACAAAAGAAGGGTCCTCGTAGATGAACACTGGCTGGACGCCAAAGAAAACCACGCTTCAAATTCTCAAAATATGGTCTTCTTTCATAGTATGCCAGAAGGTCGTTGTTTCTTCTCTGGAATCAGTATATGATACAGAAAGTTGCGTTATTAACTGACCGTTAAACATTTATTTCTTCTACTTGTCTTGTATTTAAGTATGTAGGCCTCCAAAATTTGGTAGAGCGAAATGAGCAGCTATATTGTTCGGGAGATGCTCCTTCAGGTGGAGTGGCCCTGCCATTTATATTGGTTCAGGTAAACAATATGGTTTCCCATTATTCACATATCTTCTTGAGTAAAGTAAATCATGCATCAAACTCAAACGCCAATTGGGTGATCTAGCCAACTCGTGTTGGCATTTCTATTGAAGTCACTTTGGAGCTTTATTGGGGAAACAGAACATTATTGAAATTCAATGAACGTCAAGAAGAAAGTTTCCACTCTCTCTTAGGAGCTGTGGGCATGTTTTGTTCATTCTGAAACTCTGCAGCAAAGAAGTCAATTCCGTCTGATTCCTGGTTTTCTCAGTGGGCGGTGGGTGTTGTAGTGAATTCCTGAAATGGGATTTTTTGCTGTTGTTTTTCATGAACTACTCAATTTTTTAATGAATCTGAAAGAAAAGTCTGCACAGGTATTTAATACTCCCTCCTTCCCTATTTAGGGCACACGTTTTTCGAGATTTAAGTTTGACCACTAATTTGACTAATAAAACATTAATTGTATGTCACGAAAGTTATACTGTTGAGTTCTTTTTGAATGAAGTATTTAATTTTATACTTCTTATCACAAATAACACATGTATTATTGGTTAAATTTATGGTCAAAGTAGCAACTAACCTCGAGAACAAACAAATATAAAGAAAATGAAAATTGCTCAGAATGCATATTCAGGTCCCAGCATCCTGTCAAGGTTTGCAATGTTCACCTTATTAGGTTTTAGTGCTTGTATTGCACAGCCATTTGGAAAATAGCTCCAGCTTCTTCCCAAAATTGTCATCCTATTTTTAGGCCTGGCCTCAACAGAACTACATATTCATATTTGTGTGAGCAGCATTGCATTGGATGCGTACATTCTTTGGTCCGTGTGAATTGATTCCACTGTTGAAATATTAAATTGGATGCATGAACTATCCACACTAACCCTCGTGACCTTGCCTTCCTTTTTTTCTCTCCGATTTTATGCCCCAGACAATGCTTTCCTGACTTTTGCATGGCTTCCTGCGTTTTGTATATGGTGGTGTGACAAGGACTGCTTTTTGTTGTGCAACCAGACACGTCCTCATGCAACTGTAGAAGTGGAGATTTCAGAAGATATGCAGTTGGTCCATTTTGACTTCAATAGGTAAAAGACTTATTCTAGTATGCATTCTTTGACATGATGTACCTTGCCAGATGACCTAAGAGTTCAGTAAATAAGTCACATTTCCTTGTACCCTAAAAAAAAGTCACATTTCCTCAAAAAGAAACGGGCACTAAGAAAAGTCCAGTTTCCCAATTAAATGCTGTCTGTTGCTGCTAAGCACGAGTCTGTTTTTATTTTCCATTCTTTCTGTTGGAGGAATTCTCAAATTTCTTCGCACAGATTTTCCGCTGGACATGAATCACTAACTGTTTATCGTCTAAAAAATTGAAATAAGGGTCCCTCATTTTCTAAACAGAGGAGCTGTTTTTTTCTCTTATTTGATCAGCATACAGTCTGTTCGTTCGAAACAAAATGTATGTTGATTATTCCAGTCGAGGGCCTTGTGGTGTCTAATCTGATTGCAAACTGAACATTCAGTAGCACAAGACCATCAGCATTCAGTGAAGGCCAGCATATACCTTCCGTTCACAATTATAAGATGTTTTAGCTTTTTTCTAAAACACATTTATCTAGACGCGTTTTAGTGTGTAGGTTCAATCATGTTGGTCCGTATATGATTCACATTGAAATATCTAAAACACTTATAATTGTGAATGGAGGTTGCATTTTTTTATAAGGCAAGCTTGTTGCATACTTGGCATGATGGGCCCACACCTGCTACGTTACTGGCAATGGATATTGTTAGTCTTGCTCAGCACCATGAATGACGCAGAATCAATTGAGTCATGAAATATTGTGAACTCATAAGTGTAAAAGGAAGATATTTCGAAACTATGGCTGACATGTGTATTTCTGAAAATGCAGCACACCCTTTGAGTTGCACGATGATTCCTTTGTATTGAAAGCAATGGGATTTTCCGGTAAAGAAACTGATGGTACCATGGCTCTGGTTGCAAACCGGGTTGAATGCTCAGGCACATCAAGTATTTATGGGCATCAATCACCACAAACTGCAAGGCCAAATGGAATGATTCTACGTACCTCACCTCCTATTCCAGGGATACTGAAAGGGCGTGTTAAGCATGAACCATAGGCACAACTGTGGTTGTTAATCTTGTTTGAGCTACTGGTTTTTACTCCCCTGGCTTCTGTAACTTGTGAGATGTAAAAATGTCTGTAAATTATGTCCGCGGGGAAATGTCATGTTATAATAGCTCTACAGAGAAAATTGGACTTTAGCATGATGACAAGGTGAACTCCTCCAATGGTAGGTTGATGGGAACCGTGAAGCATCAGGGCCCTAACTGATTTTGTCTTTTGGTTCTATTTTTTTGTTCCTTTTCTCGTTTGGAGAAAACGCGACGGCTCTGCTCTAAACACTGTCGGGGTCCTGGGGTGCCATGTCTTGTTGGTCGATGGGCCCACCGCCTAGGCAGGGGCATCCTTTAGAGGATGCTCGAGAAGCGGTGCCTCAGGAGGACATGCTCGGGGGTAGCCCCTCCGGAGCCTCAAACCTCAACTCCATGCAACCTAGCTTCAGGAGGTCGTCACGCCCACGAGGGGAGGCCTCAAACCTCAACTCCATGCAACCTAGCTTCAGGAGGTCGTCACGCCCACGAGGGGAGGCCTCATGAGGCCTTTCAACTCTGTCCCTAGGCCTCGGATATCCTAGTACGTGCTTCGGGGGCACGTTCGTAATCGTGTAGCAAAGATGTCAAGGACGATGCAACCCGACAAAGCATGCTCAACCCCAGCTAGATTGTGGACCCACCGGTTCGCCTCGGTAAAGAAGAGTCGGTCTCGGTGTCAAAGCAGGATGGATGACCTTAGCAGTGGCATCGCTCCCCCTTTTGCTGTTTCGGTGCAAGGGAGGGGACATGCAACATCACACGGCGACAAGCGACGCCAAAGAAATCAACTTTATGAGAAGGCGGAGGGCACTCGAGAAGCAGGACCGAGTCCACGCAAAGTAGTCTTATAGACCGAGGCTTCGAGGGGTGGCTATGTGGTGACCTTTCCAGCCCATGAACGAGGGGAAGAGGCTCGGCGCCGCTATATAAGGAGGCCTTCTCCTACCTTGGAAGGGGTTGATCCCTGCGATCTAAAACCCTAGACAATCATCCACTATTGTACCCTTGTGAGACACCGTGAGCAATACAACAAAGCAGGAGTATGGGCTTTACCTCCTCGTGAGGGTCCCGAACATGGGTAAAAAAACCGTGTCACTCTCTGTCGTGTTAGCACTCCGTCGTCGTCGTTGTTGTTGGGAAGCATAGAGCGCGTGTTCAGCCTCTCGTGAACTCAAGGCTTGTTGGACCCCTTGTTCCTCCATGGGTCACTTTCTCCGATATTTGGCGCGCCAGGTAGGGGGCTAAGGCGTGTTCCCAAGATCTTCACCAATCTTGTCGACATGTCGGCTCGCACCGAGACACAGGCCGAGCGCGCCCTCCGTCGCCCGTCGAGCAAGGCTTAGACGGAGCTCGACCCCCGACACACCACCACGGAGCAGACTCCGTGGACGGAGGACGAGCATGGCTCCTCCTTCTGCCCGTCGCAGGAGCTCCATCTCTCCTCGCGCGGCAACACGTCGCTCTCTCGCACCGCGTCCTCTCGTGGCTAGTCCGTCCGACCCACACCGGAGGCTGCCAAGCGCATGGTGTAGGGGCTGCTGCACCACCCGCCGGCAGAGCCCGGCCAGGAGAAGTGGTGCGAGCGCCTCACAGAGCTCCTTGACATCGCCACCCTCACCCTCATGGGGCAGGAGGCTTAGGCTGAGGACAAGGTGTGGGGGCTACGGGCCAGCATCCAACCCAGGGCTCCGACGACGCTCCCAAGCTCGGCGATGCCGCACCCCAGCCAACCAACAGTTGCCAGATCATCTCGCCTCCCGCAGACTCTCCCCCGGTCGCCACGCCCCTCGCGGACGGGAGGACCGCGTCGTCGAGGAGATTGCAGCGGCGAGCCAGCAGAACCGTGCGGCCCTTGCCAGTGGCAAGAAGGTGCAATGAAATGGCTGCCTTGCCTTCACCAGGGAACTCCGACGCGTGGTGTGGCCGCACAAGTTCTGCCCGGAGATACCGTCGCGCTACGACGGGATGCATGTTCTTATAGCTCTACACCACGGGCATCAAGGCAGCAGGGGGCGACGACCACGTCATGGCGAATTGGTTCCCCTAAGTCTGAAGGACGCGACGGGAACTTGGTTGATGAACCTCCTAGAGGAATCTATCAGCTCGTGGTCGACCCTCTGCTCGCTCTTCATCGCCAACTTCAAGGGGACATATGAGAGCCCGCTCACCTACTATGACCTTTGCCAGGTGTTCCAGCAGCCCGACGAGACCCTCTTCAAGTTCCTACAAAGGCTCAGCCAGGTTCGTAACAAGATTCCCAAGATCTCGGACCCCAACATCATCACCGCTTTCTCCAAGGGAGTCAAGGACGTCTGTATGAGGGAAAATATCGGCATCCATGATGAGAACCTTATCACGACCGTTGAGCTTTTCGTCATGGCGGAGAAGTGTGCCAAGGCCAAGGCGGGTCGAATGTTTGGCCTTGCCGAGGAGGAATCCACACCTAAATCCTCAAGTGCCTCCAAAAGCAAGGATCCCAAGCGAAAACCCGCCACCATCCTCGCCGCCGAACCCGAATCCTCGCAAGGGCGACGGAGAAGGGAAGTGTGAAGATCGCTCGTACTACGTGTTCCACAAAAAGCAGGGGCATCACACTGACGACTGTTACGAGCTCAAGAGGCTTCGTGACCAGTGCAGCAGCCAAAGTAAGGGGAGACAGGGCGGCGAGCGTAGGAATGGGCGCGGTGGCAACCAAGGAGGGGGACGCTAGAACAACAACCACGATGGCCAAGGGGCCCACCACACGGGTCACCAAGCCAATGCCGTGCAACAGCATCAGCACGCTCTAGAGAAGCGCCAGGCCGAGGAGAACACTGGGGGCTACCATGATCCAAAGGATGCGATAGCCTGCATCCTCGGTGGCTCCCAGGCCCCGGCGTCCAACATGCACTTCAAGCATCTCATCCGCAAAGTTGCCACTGCTCGGCCAGGCACCCTGTCCCTGAGGCTCAAGTGGTCGCAGTGCGCCATCACCTTCGACGCCGGAGACCACCCCGTCTCCACCAAGGCTGTGGGAACTCTACCCATGATCTGCACCCCCACCATCAACAACATCACAGTCGCCAAGACGCTCATTGATGTCGGTGTTGGCCTGAATATGATCTCCACAGATACGTTTGCTAAGCTACAGGTGTCGTACGACTGACTGATGCCGACCATGCCATTCTACGGGATCACCAACGACACTACCATACCCATTGGGTAGGTCCGCCTCTCCGTCATGTTCAGGTCTCACGACAACTACCGCGCCGAGCTCATCGACTTCGACGTGGCGCACATCGGTCTCTCCTACAACATCATCCCGGGCTACCCTTCTCTAACCAAGTTCATGGCGGCTACCCACCATGCATACAACATCGTCAAGATGCCAGGAGGAAATGGTGAGGTCATCACCATCCGTTGTGACGAAAGGGAAGCTCTGCGCTTCCTCAAGCATGCCTACAAAACCGCGGCCACTGCCTACCCTGAGGTCGTGGATTCCCTTGACTACATCAGGGGCACCACAAGGAAGAAGCAGATGATGGCCCAAGAGAGCGCCATGGCGAAGAGGGCGGTGATACGTCCATTTTGCATCACTATTCTATATCATCATTTACTGTTATTCATTGATATATTTCATATTAAGAGATGATACTTATGTTATTTCATTTGTTTTTTGCATGGTTGATGACTTTTGGAGCATGGACCGCTGCAGTCAGGATTCTGATGGAAAATGTGGTGTTTGGAGGCAAAATTTGCGAAGATTAGAAAATCCGGGAAAATATACGGAAAATCCTATTTTTCTAGAAGACGAAGGAAGCCAGAAGGAGGAGTGGAGATGGGCCACAGGGGGGCCACACCACCCCCTGGCGCGGGCCACCCTAGGCCGCGCCACCAGGTGGTGTGGCCGCCTGCCCACTCCTCCGGGCGTATATAATCCTCCCGAAACCCTAATACTCGGGGAGCGACCACAGAAAGATTCTGCTGCCTCTATAGGGCGGAAAACACCGAGAGAGAAAGATCTCTCCGGCAGACAGAATTCTGCCAGGGGAATTCCTTCCCGGAGAGGGGAGATCGTCGCCATCAACACCACCATCAAGCTGGACTTCATCGGGATCATCATCATCATCACCACCATCATCACCATCATCACCATCTCCATATTGCTGTAACAATTGAGTTGAATCTTGCATAGTTCTTAGGTGAAACTTTCCCGGTGTTGATTACTCTTTGTAGTTGATGCTATTGAGTGAACCATTGAATTATTGTTTTTGTTCAAATTGTTATACGTCATTATTCCATCTCTGATCATGATCCATATGATGTCTTGTGAGTAGTTCGTTTTATTCTTGAGGACATGGGAGAAGTCATGTTGTTAGTAGTGGAGTTGTGTTGAGAAAGATTCAATAGTTTGATATTTAAGTTGTGGTGTACTTCTTCTAGTGGTGTCATGTGAACGTCGACTACATGACACTTCACCTATATGGGCCTAGGGGAATGCATTGTGTATTTGGCTACTAATCGTATGGTTGCCGGAGTGACAAAAACCTGAACCCCTGTTAGGAAACCATTGCACAAGGGACGTCAGGGTCTTAGAGTTTAAAGTTGTGGTTAGGTTTCTACCTTAATTACTTTCTTGTACTTACGAATGTTTGCAAGGGGTATAATCACAAGTATGTATTAGTCCTAGGAAGGTCGGTACATTAGCACAGGTTCACCCACACAACACTTAGCAAGCTAAAGAAGATTAATCAACTATATGAAGCGAAAGCACTTGACAGTCTTCCCATGTGTCCTCGAGAATGTTTGGTCATCTTAAGTAATACAACCGGCTTATCCTTTGCTCATAAAGGATTGGGGCACTTGCTGCATTTATTCTTATTGTCTTTTGTTTACTCGTACTTCGTTTACTTGCTTTATCAAAACCCCCTAAAAATCTGTTTGCTAAGTATTTGTAGAGAATTCCTGATCCATACCACTAGCCAACACCTTCTGCTCCTCGTTGGGTTTGACACTCTTACTTATCGAAAATACTGCGATACACCCCCTATACTTGTGGGTCATCAAGACTATTTTCTGGCGCCGTTGCCGGGAAGTGAAGCGCTATTGGAGAGTGGAACTGGTAAAGAAAACTTCTACTGTGAGTATTGTTTACTTCTGTTAGTTGCTTTATTTTTGTTATGGATAATTCGCTGAGTTTCTTATTTGGTAATGCTACTACCACTGCTAAGGTAGTAGAGGAACCACCACCTGCTGAGAATGATGCTTTCAAAATACCTACAAGAATTATTGATCGTGTTATGGATAACTACTATGTTGGGGATGGAACTGTCCATCCCGGTGATCATTTGCTCTTTATACACGAATTATGCAGGTTGTTCAAGTGTGCAGGTATTACTACATATCAAGTTAAGAAGAAGTTAATCTCATTATCACTGAAAGGAAGAGCTGAGGAATGGTATAAGCTGCTGAAGAATGGTCAAGCTCTGGAATGGGAGGAAATAGTACGTCTCTTTTATTCAAAATTTTATCCTCCTAGTGAGATTCATAAAGATCAGAATCAAATATACAACTTTTGGCCTCTTGATGGAGAGAGTACAACTCAAGCTTGGGGGAGATTAAAGTTACTAATGCTCAAATGTCCCATTCATGAGCTCCCCAACAATATTATTATCAATAACTTTTATGCAAGGCTTTCTCTCCATGATAAGGATCTATTAGATGCTTATTGTGCCGGATCATTCACTCGCATGGAATAAGAAGCTAAATGGGATCTTCTGGACCGTATTCAAGATAATGCTGAAGCTTAGGAGAATGACAAAGGTAGAAATTCAGGTATAAATTATGATTATGAATGCATTGAATCTTTTATGGGAACTCATGACTTTCAAAATATTAAAAATGCTTATGGTCTAGACTCTCAAGCTATTGCTTCTTATTTTAAGGCTTTTGCTTCCTACATTGAAGTGCCTAAAAAGAAGTGGAATAAGTATCATGAACCTTATAAAGATATTGCTAAGAGTGTTCCTGCAAGAAATACTGAAATTTATACTACTAATCATGTTTTACCTGAACCTTACATTAAGAAAATCCCTTTCCCAGTTAAGATAAAGGAACATTCTATGATAGCTATGGTTAATGAAAGTACAAGCAAAGATGTTGAACCTGATAAACAAATGGTTGATGAACCTATTACAGCAAATGTGAAAGACTTTGTCACTAAATATGAATAAGAGGGACACCCTATCCTTTGTAAGGATACCTCTAATATAGTTTCACAAAGTAGTATTATGAGAACTAGTATTCCTGTGTTTTCTGTTAGAATGAGTGATCATTGTTACGATGGTCCTTGTGATAGTTATATTGTTAAGTTTATGCATGATACTGAAAGTTACTATGAGAGAGGGAAAAGTGTTCTTATGTATCTCAATAATATCAAGTTTCCTCGTTTTATGCTGAAAGTTTTCATGTTACACTTCTTTTGCCTTCCTATGCTAGTAGCCTATGGTTTCAACAACTTGTTTGTTTAATAAATTCCCTTGCATAGGAAGTGGGTTAGACTTAAATGTGTGTACTTTTGCTTCTTAATGCTCTTTTTCACTTCAATTCATATTCTTATGTGAGCATCATCAAAATTATCATGCCCATCTTAATGGCTATAAAGAAAGAGCTTTTTGGGAGACAACCCAGTTTATTTTTGCTTTCAGTTTGTTTGTGTTTCTTTGAGTCGTGGAAGTTATTACTTCGGTAATAACCTCTCCTTATCCGTTTTATTTGGTTTTTGTGTCAAGATCAACTTCTAATGAGAGAGAAGTAATATTTGGGGAAGTTGCTGTCCCGAAACAGATTTTTGTGCTTCACCGTAAAAATTCGTGAGAGATCTTTGTATGTCGGATTGAGCTGTAATTGTTTGTGCTTCTGCCCCAGGTTGTTATTTAAGTTTCGTTAGTTTTGCACTTTTTGATTTGAGCAACAGAAGATTTTCGAAAAAAAATATCTTTACATGCTGGTCTGTTTTGACAGATTTTGCCACTCTTGCATTTGCTTCTTTATTCGATTTCCTTTTTGAATTCTTTTTGGGTTTTCGGAAGGAGTTGCTACAGTAGCTTATGTTTTGATGGTTTTCAGTTGAAGTTGAACTCAAAAGGTTTTATCACTTCACTTATACTAACGTTGCTAATGAGAACTGTGTGAAGTTTTGTGTGAAAGAAATTTCCAGGTAGGTGGAGAAATTGGTGTAATGAGAAAGTGAAAGGTTTCATGACTCACAATAAGTGTATGAAGATGAATATATTGATGTTATTCAAGTGGTGACTCCAGAAGAATCTACTATATACCAAATCCAGAGACCTGCAAAGTCCGTTTTCAAATAGGTAACAGTTCTGGTAAGAAAAGTTCCGCGAAAATACTATCCAACTATATTTTTGCAGTTTTTAGCCAATAGGGAAAGCTACAAAGCGAAAGAGGGACGGAAAAGGAGCCAGGGTGGCTCACACCACCCTGTGGCGCGGGCCCACCCCTGGCCGCGCCACCAGGTGGTGTGGCCACTCCGGACTCCGTCTCCGACTCGTTTTGTCCCAGTACCTTCCTTTTGTTGTGAAACTTCGTAATATATAACCCCCCGGATCTCCTGAGGTTCGTATATCGTGTTTTCGTCGTGTTTTCATTTCGATCTGTTTCTGCCAAGAACTATCTTTGAAGCTTAGAAGCACAATGGTGTCCGCCAAGGATAAGGGAAAGGAGCCTATGGAGGAAGATCTCCAAGACCCCTGGCAGGAGAAGAAGACTCCAAGAAGGAAGAGTGGAAAAAGAATCACAAGAGTTGGGATCCACAATCTGACATGATCATGGACCGCATCGAGCACAACTCGGAGTTGATTTGTACTCTCACCTTTGAGATTGAGGACTTGGGGAAACTGATCAAAGAGCTCATTGAGAGGATACCACCACCACCGAAGGAGTAATTCGTCATCAGGTTTGGCATCCCCTTGGCTTGTTCCAAGCTTGGGGGAGTGCCGCGGTATCACATCACTATATTCTATCTTTTTACCTTTTTAGTAGAGTCATATCATGAATAGAGAAGTTATCATGTAGGATGGTTTGCATTATGGAAGTGTCCCCTCTCTCGTTAGATATGTATCCCTTGGTGTGAGTTATCGTTATGGAATATTAATGAGAAGTTCTATCATTTACTCTTTTGCATAGCTTATATTAGTTTTCAATTCACGGTTATATGATTGATCTTGTTGTTAGTATTGGTATCACTTTGGGATCATTGAGTTAATTTAGTTGGTTTTGGCAAACCTGGCTCGGTCAGTAGCAACATTATTTTTGAGAGTTGAATGAAAAGATAAAAGTACTCTAAAGAAATATAATTTCATCATCTTTCTTTCTTGATTTGCTCATAAGTTTAGTATTCTCTAGTTAAGATCTTTTGTGTTTCCAAGGAAGATTGCATGTTTGTCTTTATCACTTGTATGTTTGTTTGTTTCCTTCAACTCTTATACTTGCTACCCAGCCTTGCTAGCCAAAAACCTGTACTGAGAGGGAATTCTTCTCGTGCATCCACCTCCTTAAAACCAAAACCTATGCCATTAAATCTCTCACGAACTTGATGTCACACTTTACTTTCTTGCACTTAATGAACTTGAACCATTGTGCCCATCTATGTTGCGTATATGCTTGCGCTTTGTAAGTTGTGAATTAGCAGAACCATGCTGTCATGGGGAACGCTTTCAACATTGCACTGGTACTTTGTGCCTAGTTGATATCATGTTCTTTTGTCTATGGATGTCGTCGGTGTGAAATGAAAGGGGAGCTTGTAAGTCCATGGAGTTATGCATGTGTATTAGAGAAACGCCTGGGCCGCTGGTCTAATCCATGCTGACATGGTGGAAACCTACAGCGTAATCATAACGAGCATCTATGAAGCATTATTCTTATAAAAAAAAGAGTCCGATATTGAGAAAAAAGAGAAAAAGAAAAAAGATATTATGAAAAGAGGAAAGAGATAAAAAAGCACCATATGCCCATGGTAAATAAGAAGATTGCTGAGATGTTTGTTGTCTGCTTGCCTTATCATTTTGATATGGGGATTCTTCCGTATCATCGGGCAAGGGGTACCCCGTTGGCGGTTCTCTATGATACACATGTGCTTACGACGACAAGAACTTACCGGTGACTAAACTTGAGTAGCATGAGGAGTGGCCCTCGTATTCAAGGGACATGAGATTCTCAATTTACAACTTGTCAAGCATATCCTCGTATTTGATCACTTTAACCTTAACCACCTAAAGATGCCTATGATAGGGGCAATGAGAGATGAAAGCTAATAAGTATCATAATTTTTGGGAGCTCTTTATGAAACTTGAAATCCCTGCTTCCCTCTGCAAAGGGCCTTTCTTTTACTTTTTTGCTGAGTCAGTAAACCTATCCCCTTCTATCTCAGCAAGTATTTTGAGTTGTTGTGTTTCATTCATTCATATGATGATTTATTCAATCATGTTTCTTATATTCCTTGTTTTGCACATTGTTCTTATCTTGGTGTGTAACATCCCAAAACTTTAATCCAAGTGATCAAGATCCAAATCATCAAATTTAGAGTTAACAAAAACTTTTCCAAATTAAAAATATTAAAGCATTCATATGTGTGTGCATATAATTTAGGAGTTGTTTTGAATTACCATGATTAAGTGATCCATTGCTTGTAAAATGATTCTTAGGTGAAATAAACATCATCTAGATCATTCCCAAACAAATCCCAAAGAAAAACAAATCAAAATGAATAAAATAACCAAATGGTCATTTGTGCCATTTTATCAACATACCTACTTTAGCTATTCCTAAAACTCAAAACCTAACAGAAACAAATGTGGATCTTTGCACCCCTTGCTAGTACATGTAGTGATGTACCAAGGCCCACTTTGTGATCTACCAAAAACTTTCAAACAATAATTTTAAATGGCATTTGAAAATTGAATGTAGTTCATATGAGAATATCCCACTTATTCAAAAACCACTCAAATGACTGCCACTTTCAAAACCCAAGCACACCTAGAAGCTCAAGCATGTGATCAACCACTCCACCAAAATTCAGCCCAAAATTCAAATAAAATTTTCATGCGGCCATTGTGTCGAACACCTTGCGTGTAATCAAACTGAGCCTAACTTATACTGTTTTGATCAAATCTTGTCGAGCAATTAGAGCTGCATTGATCACTCTTGTCCCCCCTGAGACCAACCAGACCCTCACCAGCCTACCCCTAAGCCGCAGTAGCAGTGGAGCGCCGCCACTTTGTGGTCGCCGCCGGCCAGAAGAGGGCAAAGCGCCACAGACCATGCCGCGTCGTTCTAGCACCACCACTAGCTCCGCCTAACCCTACCACACCTCCCTGCCCCTTCCCCAGGCCCAGCAAGCCCCTGGACCACACCCCAGCACCGCCGCCCATTCTCTCTGCGAGCTCGCCAGAGCGCGTTAGCCGTCAGCACGCCACAGACCGTCCACCGACCTAATCCCGTGCACGCCGCTCTGCCTCGACCCCAACAACCCGCCAGACACGACCATGCGCCGCCGCGCGACCCACAGTCGCAGAGCGCCGCGTCGAGCACCGCCTCTGTCTTCTAGAGCGCGGGATGCTCCCGACCAAATGCCACCGCCCCTAGCCGCGCATTGAATCCATAGAGCACCGCCAGGAGGCATGCCACCATCCGCCTACGCTGCCCATGCCGCTAGCCGCCTGTATCAGCATCACCGACGAGCTCACCGTCGTGCCGTTCGGTCCCCTCGTCACCCTATAAAAGAGCCCTCCCCAGCACAAACTCCTCACACCATCTCACTTCCCTCTCTCCACTGATCCTTCCACCCCATCCCCGGAGCACGGCGAGCCGCTGTTCGCCGGAATTTAGCCGGAGCTTGCCGCAACACAGGAGGAGAGGCGCCGTCGATTTCGTCCACCCCTGGAGCTGCCGCGACCTCGCCTGAGCTCGCCGTCGTCCACCAGTTTGTTTACCCGCCTCACCGTAGTAGATGGAGCCATGGTATGCCCCCATTGCACCCCTGCTGGCCGTTTAGGGTTCGATCTCGCTGGCGACGAGTTCGTCGTCGACGACGACTGTGAGCTGTTGATCTCTATTCTAATCGTAGCGCCTAGATCGTCCCATACCGTTTCGGGTTTTAAGTCTCACTGACAAGCGGGACCAGCCTATCAGCTGCCCTCTGCACCGCGGAGCACCACTGGGCCGGCCCATTTCCTTCTCCGCGCTAGCCCAGGAATTCAAATATAGTTTTTTCCATTTTAGTATGAACTCACTTCTGTCCCTTAGTTCAAAAATCAATTCAAGAAGATCTACTGAACCAAATTGAGTGATTCAAATTTTGTTAGAAAGCTACTGAAAAGATCTGTCCAAGCCATTGGATTTAATTCATTTAGAGTTAGAGATCTCTCGTAGTAAAAATAACAAGACAGAAGCTTTTGCACATTCAAACATTTTTATAAAATCAACCATAATAGCTTTTGAGCTGATTCCAACCCTCAAAAATCACATTTAACCATACCTATCTAAATATGTAATAATATTAAGGTTTACATGCAGTGACTTTGGATTAGTACCAAAATAATGCTATATAGGCATTTCTAGTCACTTTAAATCATTAAATAATGAACTTAAACCAAAGTAAATATGAACCAACCCTTAAATCACATTCCCATATGTTAGAATATTTGGTTATGACATGTGTCCACATGATCCCATATTTTAAGTGGAGAATATTAAATCTTAGTTATTTTCAATGAGTAGAAATTACTTTCCTTAAATAAAAAGAATGAAACTAGTTAATAAAACCTTGTGATGCTTATGATGATAATATATCATCCAATGTGTGCCTTAGAGTGCTAAGTAGACTAGTTAAGCATTGTTTGGTGATTGTGTACTCCGTATGTATTTATAGACGATAGTACCGACCAAGCTTTCGAGGAGGAGGAGTTCTACCAAGAGGAGGAGGAAGAAAACTTCAACCACTGCACTACCCAAGGTAAGCTAACACTTGCAAGTATTATACTAGCAAGCCATCATTAACAATGCAAGCTAACACTTGCAATCTAGATAACCCAAGCAAAGACATTAGACATGCTTTGGTTATACCACTTGACTAGTACCTACCCCAAGTGTTATTTCCAAACTTTACTTTCTTTACTTTACCAAGTCCTTTACTTATTTAGAAGGTAGCATAAAGAGTATAAAACTTGACCTATCTAGATAACCTTAGATGTCATTCTATGGCATGAGATTGATCCTAGCATTCCACCTTAGTGAACACTCTTAACTTAGTAGCTTAGAGCTAGATCAAAACTTGAGTCACTTTAGATGGGAACACTTGGTGAAAATGAATTATGAAAACCTTGGAATGATGAGTCATTCTATTGAGATGTTTTGACATGTGTTGAGAAACACAAATGGTTTATGATGATGAAAATGTTGAGGCATGAGCCTTAACCCTTTTACAAAACTGATGGTTGGATTCGGATGCGATACCATTCCAAATTTTACCGTACAACCACAATACCTGAATTGGGTAAGGCTTAGCCCGAAGTTTATATGCATTAGTATTAGTTCTCTCGCGGGAGAGGTTTGAGCTGCGGCTACCTCTCAATGTTGTCCACCTATGTAGTGCCCAAGATGACAGATGGTCACGGTTGGGAGGCCATGCTCATAGGAGAGGTGCTTATACTAGGGTGTGTAAAGGAAAGGTTATGTTTGATTATCTGAATACTAAGTATGATGATTCAGGGTTATCCCTGACAGATGTATCGAATCTTGTGGTGAAAGTGTACCACCTCTACAGATTGTCAAACTATTCGAATAGCCACGTCATGGTTATGGATGGATTGGCCATCTTTTCGTTGTTAGATGTTTTCAAAATGGCTTAGGAAATGAATGATGAATCTTGACTTGACCACAACAGGGTTGTGACTATGACACTAGCTTCCCAACTTAAGTGATTCTAGAACTTTATTTTATCTTTCTTTGTTTATGAACTCAGCTTAGGTTTCAAACTTAACTTTATAAATAAACTTAGAGTTAGCATTTACACTAGAACTATCTTACTTGTTAGTGGTAGTTTGCGAGTACTTAAAGAGTACTCATGGATTTTGTCTGTAATACCTCGGACATTATGCTCTAAGTTCAAGCCTAGACGAACCAATAGTGGATAAGTGACTCTACTGTGGAGGCCCAAGGCCACCCACATGTAGGCCCGTCGAAGCGGAGTAGGGCACGGTACCGGCCTACCACCTTATCCACTTTCAAGAACATCGGGACAAGAGCGAGCGACGTAAGCGACATGTAACATGACCACGACATACACAAATGAGTATGTATGCCGACGACTTACAATAGACATCAGAGTCACACCATCTAAAAAAATAGAAATAGGAATATTCAACGCCATACGACAAGATCCAAATATCCTAGATAGACATAATATTTTAGGATACTTCCTCAAACATCACGCAACAGAGTATCAAGCGGAAGCGGGAAACATGATCCGAGTACGGATAAGAAGCAAACCGACATAACATGCCCTGAAAATAAGCACATCCTGCCCACAGATCTCATGGATCTCCATCCCCGGAATCTCTACACCTGATAGTCGTTGCCACCATACTCGGTCTCCTCAACCCAGTAGCCTTCCTAAGAGTATACCTGTCCACCTAAACCAAATATTTATCGTGCGAGACCCTAGGGGTACTCAGCAAGTCTTAATGCATCTAAAGGGAACAACCTGGGGGTGACGCAATTGCAGCGAAAGATAATAACTAACAAGTCTATAGATACTCGCTAACCATCCGCCTAACCATTGATAGACGGATGTCCGTTAATTAGAACAATAATTATAACACAATGAAGTAACAGATCCATCCTCCCTCTCGCTTACCAACGAGTAGGCGGATGAACAACCCATCCGTTGGCAGTTTTATTAACCATTCCATGAGTATTGCACTAATTACTAGTCAGGTATTTAGTCAAATTAAACACGGTACTTTAGTTATGCTTGTCTATGATCGAGAAACTATGCTCCAAGTCGTCCATAACCGCGGACACGGCTTTCAGAAAGATTTACCATGCAGGGGTGCACAAATAGCAACAAACACACGATCAACCTTGGGAAAAACCAAATAAAACGCAACGAGGCCTCACGACAATGCATTCACAGGATTCATAAATTATTTCAGGAGGCCACCCCATTAAGCTACCCGCAATGAAGTTGGCCGGCTCCGAGACGGACCCAAGGTTTGTGCCAATGGCTGTAAACGACTGGGAACACGAAAGTGTGACTAGGCTTGTCGATACCGCGAAAACATTCGACATTCCTAAGCAGTACAGGTGCTCCACGCACAATCGTAAATAAAGCAGTAAAGCATGGCATAAGTACAGGATAGTAATAAAACCCCAAACTAGTTTGTGGCCCCAAGAAATAAAGTGTGAATCAATCTCAAGCGAAGGGGGATCCATAGAGTCTCCAGTATGTGGATAGTGCGAATAGTCAAGGAACAGGTATCAAGTACTCGGGGTCCTACAGGACACAAGTGAGCATGAAAAACCAAATAACAGATATTGCCCACCGGTGCCTCTTTCATTAGTTATCCCATTACTACTCAGGTTAAGTTGTTTAGGTACCTCGTTATCCAACAAACACTCACAAACCCTACACATGCAATTCTACGACTCGCATGGCTCAAACAACTCCTGTAGTAATGGCTCATAGGATGGAGGAACAAGCTTCGGTGGGGTTTAAAAGTAAAGGCTATACAATACTTGGGATTCAATTTAATGCAATCGCGACTCAATGATGCAAGAATAAGATAGAGGCAATAGGTACTATATGTATGCAAGCATGGGGAATTGCTTGCCTGGAAGTCCTATTGCGGAATAAGAAGGATCCAGGTAATACTCCTGAGGCTCCTGGTATTCTCCTTGCTCAGTGTTTTGGGCAAGTAACTAGCCCCGCTAGCTCGAGCCGGTGGAGGACCAGAGAGAGCGACGGATCGTGGTGGAAACCATAGCGAGCATCAGCGCGCCGGGCGGGCGGCATCCAGCAAGGTGTGTGGCCTTCTCCTCCGTGCTCCGTGTACCGATAAGCCGCTACAGGTCGACGTAGCGCTTGGTGGTGGCTTTGGTGGCGCCGAGGTTCAGAGGCAAGGCGAGGTAGACGATGAGACTGCGGCCTTGGTGGTTTGCGGTTGGGCTTTGCGTCAGGAGGAGGAAGAAGGGGATGGGGATGGCGATCTGAATCGAGAGGGTGGAGTGGTTGGACCTGGATAGATAGGGACAGACTAGGGAGAGAATCGTGGTCCTGCGGCTTTTCGATCACCCGGTCTTGCGCTTTTCGGTTTATGTGGAGAGGGTAGGAAGAGGGCTAGGCAGCTGAGGCTCGAGGCCTGTGAAAGAAAAAAGTCACGGACGCACTCATTGTTGTCCATCGGTTGGGTGGAGTCGAACCAGGACAGGAAGGGTCAATGTACCAGGTTCTGCTGCGGCTGGCTCGATATGGGGAACACGGTCCTGATCAGGTGCAATCGGGTGCAAAGAAGGTGCAACCGAAAGTTGATCGATGGTTCACCGAAGTGTTTAGCTAGCTAGGTTGGTGGTGTGGTTCAGAGAGAGGGGTTGGTCGATGCATAACCATAGATGGTGTAGCTAGGATTTTTGGGTATGGCCAAGAGATAGCTCACGGTGGGGGTGTATGTGTGAGATTGCATGCATGTGCATGGGTGAGGTGTATGTGTGTTTGAATGTTGCACATGCACACACCCGGATATGATTTGCTAGGACTAATTAGCTAACTATTTTAGCTAGGGAAAGATATAGGTTTAGTCTTGATTAAAGGAAGTCTGGTGCATGTGCCCTAGCTCAAATAAAAATAGGAAAAGAGCATCTACACCAAGATGTTTTAGATTGAGTTGTTTTGGATTGGTCCAAATACAAAATCCAAAAGAGGTTTGAGAAACAAAAACCAAAGAGAAAGAATAGATGGAAAGTGTGGAGGTGCACTTGCATGGGCCATGCAATGTATAAGGCCATGTGATCATATGTAAGATAAAAGAAGATCCATAAACTTCATATGTGAGCTAGATTTTGAAATACCAGAAGGTAACAATGCTCCCATATAATGTATGGTTGGAATGTAAATAGATGGTATCAAGCGAAAACTGATGTCAAAGGAGAGGAAGAGATATGGCCTCAAATCATTTTGGGCATTTGCAATATATCAAGAACCAACTATAATGTATCAGGAGGCAAATGCAATTAATAAGAATACAAATGCATATGAGAGAAGAACCAAATAAAAAGGGGTTTTATATGATTCTCAAATGCAATGTGGCATGGTGACATGAGCATGATATAATGATGATGCAACTAATTATATGTAGGAAGTAGCATTATATAGACTAGGCAAGTAGCATTGCAATTGTTAGACAATTGGGATGCTACAACTCTCCCCCACTAAACAAGAATCTCGCCTCGAGATTCCTAGGAAAAAGAAAAAGGCACAAGGGGAAGTCGGGTGTTCGGAACAAAGGTGGTCCTCATGTTCCCAAGTTGATTCATAAATGGAATGGTGCGACCATTACACATTGCAAAACTTGCTAGACTTGTTGCGAGTCTTACATTTGCTTCTTAGAACAAAGTTCTTGAAGAACCTGGAGGATTGTTGTGAGACAAGAAGGATTTGATGAACATAGCTCCGGTGCTCTTGATAACATGATAAAAGGATAGAACCACTTCTAGAAAGAATTAGAAAGGACGATGTATCGAGGAGAGGAAGGAAAGACACATCATTAGGATTCAAGACCAAAAGCTGCACGTGAGGATGATTCTTGCTCTCACCGGAAGAAAAGAATTGCTTTGGAGAAGTTATCAACCACTATGAAAATAGCATTGTTTCTTCCTTTAGATTAAAGAATGAAATTCAGAAGAAACAATATCGCCTTCAAACAATAGAGTCCCGTGATAACAACAAAATAATATTTGAATAAAGAAATTCTTGTATTAGCTTCTTCTTGCACCGGTAAGAACCAAAGGATCACGCAATTGAGATGCGCAGATATATATCTTCAATAGAACGAGGTGATGCTAGTTTATGGTGGAATCCTAGGGAAGAAGTTAAATGTTGAATATCTGGAGATTATTATAGAGATGCTTATTGCTTTCCTTAACCATGAGGTTATTGCAATTGATTTTACGATTGATGGCACCGACCATAATTGGCTTTACCAAGAGAAAAGGATTTGGCAATTGAAGTCAGAGATATCTTCCATCCATCTTGTTTGACGATGTCGAGCACCGGTAGAATGAAGAGGACGAAGAATATTTTGCATTTTCTTTCCACCAGACCATTGAAGTTTTTGCTCCATCTTGAAATAGACGAGACCGCCAACAAGAGATTGTTGCTCATGATCATCGAGAGAACACTCTAGAAAAACAAAGAGATGGACAGAAGTAAAAGTATCAAGAGATAGAGGCCACTTCTAACTTCCGTGGAATGAGTGAAATCGCATTAATCCACCAATTCAGTGTACAAGAGCGAATGATAAGAGTAGTGGTATGGTCATGACTCCATTCCGCACCCAAAGCATTACTCCTCACATGAATAGGAAAATGGTGCAACCCAACTCTCAAAAATTTAGAATAGAGATCTTGGCAAGCAAAATTCCTGAAGATTCGTAAGAAAAAGGATTTGATTCAAAGATTCATCGGATCCAAGCAGATAAAGATGATGAAGTCACAAACCATCAGAAAGATATGAATGAATACATGGAGATAGATAAAAGATTCAATAGACAGATCAAGGATAGCACCAAAACATTGATAGAAGAATTATAAAAGATCTGGAAACTCTTCGTGGCATCTGGTGGATTGAGGACAGAAGATAAAGCGAGAGGGTTTCCAAAGATTTCTTGATGAGTCAGAGATCATAAGAATTGCTTGTCCTTCTTTAGAATTATCTGGGAGAGATTTAGCACTCTTGAGGAAACTTCAGCGAAACAACGATGATCACTTGCCAAACAAGGAAAAACTCCGGATTTGTCTGAAGGTGAAGGATGAAATTAACCATTGACTGGACGATTCCAGAATTACAACGATGTCTTTAGCAGAAGGAAGTGGCCGAGATAGGTGACTTCAAAAGGTTAGAACTTGCACTTTGAGAAATTTGCACAGATGCGGTGTTCACGAAGCTTGAGAGAAAGAGAAGAAGATATTCTTCATGTTCTTCCATTGATGTAGAATAGGCAAGCATATCATCAAGATATACCACCAAGGATTAAAGAGGAACAGATGAATGCTCAAAACACTTTCTTAGCTCCATGCTCTTTGAACGATGAACATTAAGAGCAAGGATTCATGCTAAAATGTATGCATTGGAAGAATAGATTATCTGACCCTTCGGATGATAGAAGAGATGTCGAGTTGTCCACATAGTTGATCGGCTCACCGCTTGCAAAGATAACGAGATCTTGGATAAAGAGTCGATGATAACTCATACTTTACGCAAAGCTATCAGATATGAAAGGATGATATTCTCCCGTACCTTAGAGAACTTTTGAGGATATGGAGTTCAACAGAGGTAGAAAGCACCAACAGTCGGATGAAAATCCCTCATAGTGCCTTAAGAAATCCCCGGATTGCCAAAGATACTTGAATATGATATAAGTATGATCACGGTATAACTCAGACTCAGAAGAGATAATCGCCATCATTTGAGGGATTCGATTGATAGCATTCGCCATGTTCCACTCATGATAAGCGTCATATAGCAATACCGAGAACACAATCGCAAGCATCAGATTGACACAAGTTATGTATTTAGCCCCAAAAGAATTGAAGTTGAAGTTGAAACTCCAGATTGAAGCGTCGGTAACACTAGATCGAGTTAGCATGGACATGTGAACAAAGAGAAGGTGGAAAATGTATCACACACGACTACAAAGGAGTGTGGAAACACAGATGTAACAAAGAAAAAAAATCCACATTTTTCGGCATTAAAATACCAATAGATGCGAAAAACCACTTAATGGATAGAGATTAGCAACTCCACATTCTATGAAAGCATGCAGGAAGGAAGAACACCCTTAACAAGATTGCATCGGTTAACAAAGAGTAAGACATATCGCATCGGTTTACAAGGAGTCGGATAGATCACGTCGGTTTACACATAAGCCTGTCAGTATGGAATGTACCGACAGTTGATAACCAAAGGCAAATGACGACAACAAGGTTGGATGCAACAGATAGACAAAGGATTAACACACACATCCTATGGTACTATGGAAACCCCAAACACGTGAATCCTAGTTTGAAATTTTTAGAAGAGGATAGACAAACGTTACACTTTCTTACCAGAAAAGGCTGGGTGGGTGGGTAAGAAGAAAAATGGAAGCAGTCCTACTCTCACGTTTAGTTTTTCCCTAGTATACATAGCTACCAAAATATTTTCTAGACTAACAACGACCATCTGGCTAAGACCCTGAAGGGCGGAATGGCTCTGATACCAATTGTAATACCTCAGACATTACGCTCTAAGTTCAAGCCTAGACGAACCAAAAGTGGATAAGTGACTCTACCGTGGAGGCCCAAGGCCACCCACATGTAGGCCAGTCGAAGCGGAGTAGGGCACGGTACCGGCCTACCACCTTATCCACTTTCAAGAACATCGGGACAGGAGCGAGCGGCGTAAGCGATAGGTAACACGACCATGACATACACAAATGAGTATGAATGCCAGCGACTTACAATAGACATCAGAGTCACACCATCTAAAAAAAATAGAAATAGGAATATTCAACGCCATACGGCAAGATCCAAATTTCCTAGATAGACATAATATTTTAGGATACTTCCTCAAACATCACCAGCAGCAATGTAGTATCAAAGCGGCGAGGCGGAAACATGATCCAGCACGATGCGGATAATAAGCAAATCGGCATAAGATGCCCTAAAAATAAGCACATCCTTCCCATAGATCTCATGGATCTCCATCCCCGGAATCTCTACACCTGATAGTCGTTGCCACCATACTCGGTCTCCTCGACCCAGTAGCCTTCCTGAGAGTATACCTGTCCACCTAAACCAAATATTTATCGTGTGAGACCCTAGGGGTACTCAGCAAGTCTTAATGCATCTAAAGGGAACAACCTGGGGGTGACGCAATTGCAGCGAAAGATAATAACTAACAAGTCTATAGACACTCGCTAACCATCCGCCTAACCATTGATAGACGAATGTCCGTTAATTAGAACAATAGTTATAATAGCATGAAGTAATAGATCCATCCTCCCTCTCGCTTACCAACGAGTAGGCGGATGAACAACCCATCCGTTGGCAGTTTTATTAACCATTCCATGAGTATTGAACTAATTACTAGTCAGGTATTTAGTCAAATTAAACACGGTACTTTAGTTATGCTTGTCTATGATCGAGAAACTGTGCTCTAAGTCATCCATAACCGCGGACACGGCTTTCAGAAAGATTTACCCTGCAGGGGTGCACAAATAGCAACTCACACACGATCAACCTCGGGAAAAACCAAATAAAACGCAACGAGGCCTCACGATAATGCATTCACAGGATTCATAAATTATTTCAGGGGGCCACCCCATTAAGCTACCCGCAACGAAGTTGGCCGGCTCCGAGACGGACCCAAGGTTTGTGCCAATGGCTGTAAACGACTGGGAATCCGAAAGTGTGACTGGGCTTGTCGATACCGCAAAAATATTCCACATTCCTAAGCAGTACAGGTGCTCCACGCACAATCATAAATAAAGCAGTAAAGCATGGCATAAGTACAGGATAGTAATAAAGCCCCAAACTAGTTTGTGGCCCCAAGAAATAAAGTGCGAATCAAGCTCAAGCGAAGGGGGGGTCCATAGAGTCTCCCGTATGTGGATAGTGCGAATAGTCAAGGAACAGGTATCAAGTACTCGGGGGTCCTACGGGACACAAGTGAGCATGAAAAACCAAATAACAGATATTGCCCACCGGTGCCTCTTTCATTAGTTATCCCATTACTACTCAGGTTAAGTTGTTTAGGTACCTCATTATCATACAAACACTCACAAACCCTACACATGCAATTCTACGACTCGCATGGCTCAAACAACTCCTGTAGTAATGGCTCATAGGATGGAGGAACAAGCTTCGGTGGGGTTTAAAAGTAAGGGCTATGCAATACTTGGGATTTAGTTTAATGCAATCGCGACTCAATGATGCAAGAATAAGATAGAGGCAATAGGTACTATATGTATGCAAGCATGGGAAATTGCTTGCCTAGAAGTCCTGTTGCGGAATAAGAAGGATCCGGGTAATACTTCTGAGGCTCCTGGTATTCTCCTTGCTCAGTGTCTTGGGCAAGTAACTAGCCCTGCTACTAGCTCGGCAGGGTAGGACCGAAGGAGGCGGCGCGGTGTTGTGTGGAAACCGCAGCGAGCATCGGCGTGCGCTCGGACGGCATCGGCATCCAACGAGGTGCGTGGCCTTCTCCTCCGCGCTCCATGTACCGATCAGCCACTACAGGTCGACGTAGCGCTTGGTGGTGGCTTTGGTGGCACTGAGGTTCAGAGGCAAGGCGAGGTAGACGATGAGCCTGCGGCCTTGGTGGTTTGGGGTTAGGCTTTGCGTCAGGAGGAGGAAGAAGGGGATGGGGATGGCGATCTGAATCGAGAGGGTGGAGTGGTTAGACCTGGATAGATAGGGACAGACGAGGGGTAGCTCACGTGGTCTTGCGGCTGCTCGGTTTATGTGGAGAGGGTAGGAAGAGGGGCTTGGCAGCTGGAGCACGTGCGACGCGCTCATCGTTGTCCATCGGTTGGGTGGAGTCGAACCAGGACAGGAAGGGTCAATGTACCTGGTTCTGCTGCGGTTGGCTCGATATGGGGAACACGGTCCTGATCAGGTGCAATCGGGTGCAGAGAAGGTGCAGTCGAAAGTTGATCGATGGTTCACCGGAGTGTTTAGCTAGCTGGGTTGGTGGTGTGGTTCAGAGAGAGGGGCTGGTCGATGCATAACCATAGATGGTCTAGCTAGGATTTTTGGGTATGGCCAAGAGATAGCTCACCGTGGGGGTGTATGTGTGAGATTGCATGCATGTGCATGGGTGAGGTGTATGTGTGTTTGAATGTTGCACATGCACACACCCGGATATGATTTGCTAGGACTAATTAGCTAGCTAGTTTAGCTAGGGAAAGATATAGGTTTAGTCTTGATTAAAGGAAGTTTGGTGCATGTGCCCTAGCTCAAATAAAAATAGGAAAAGAGCATCTACACCAAGATGTTTTAGATTGAGTTGTTTTGGATTGGTCCAAATACAAAATCCAAAAGAGGTTTGAGAAACAAAAACCAAAGAGAAAGAATAGATGGAAAGTGTGGAGGTGCACTTGCATGGGCCATGCAATGTATAAGGCCATGTGATCATATGTAAGATAAAAGAAGATACATAAACTTCATATGTGAGCTAGATTTTGAAATACCAGAAGGTAACAATGCTCCCATATAAAGTATGGTTGGAATGTAAATAGATAGTATCAAGCAAAAACTAATGTCAAAGGAGAGGAAGAGATATGCCCTCAAGTCATTTTGGGCATTTGCAATATATCAAGAACCAACTATAATGTATCAAGAGGCAAATGCAATTAATAAGAATACAAATGCATATGCGAGAAGAACCAAATAAAAAGGGGTTTTATATGATTCTCAAATGCAATATGGCATGGTGACATGAGCATGATATAATGATGATGCAACTAATTATATGTAGGAAGTAGCATTATATAGACTAGGCAAGTAACATTGCAATTGTTAGACAATTGGGATGCTACATTGTCCCTGGCTATTCTCATGGCCAGACTATGAAGGAGACTACCAAGATGACGGCCAGCAGGACAACTATGATAACTAGGACTATCTGCCTTTGTCAGCATTGCCTGTGCCCTTGAAGATGGACCCCACCGCTACGCTTATTATTTATTCCACTGCTTGTTATATTAAGACTGGATCATGAGATCCTTATTTGTGTAAGACCTTATGTATGGTTTGTAATGGATGATGTACTGTGATATCCAATCTGTTATGTCTCGCAAAAATGGTAATCTTGGGATTGCGATGTATGACATAACAGGCATCTGGGATTAAAAATCTGGGTGTTGACATGGTGTCTACTACTTTGAAAGCTATCATTGAAAATCAGTTATTTGTGAACTCTAGCAAATTGTCAACTATTTTTCGACCAAGAGTTAAGTTTGCCATTACCAATTATGATTCACTTTATGTATCTTTATTGTGTTTCCTTTACTTATGCAAGTTAAGTTATATAATAGTGAGTTGTCTTCTATTATGATCTATGTAATTATGAATGTGATGCTTCTTGTCCATATTCTTTTGTCGACTCTTCACTCCATAAACCCGAGGCCATGTTTATTGAGCTCAGTTTCGCTTGGGGACAAGCGAAGTCTAAGCTTGGGGGGAGTTGATACGTCCATTTTGCATCACTATTCTATATCATAATTTACTGTTATTCATTGATATATTTCATATTAAGAGATGATACTTATGTTATTTCATCTGTTTTTGTATGGTTGATGACTTTTGGAGCATGGACCGCTGCAGTCGAGGATTACGATGGAAAAGGTCTTGTTTGGAGGCAAAATTACAAGATCAGAAAATCCGGGAAAATATCTGGAAAATCCTAATTTTCTAGAAGAAGGAAGCGAAGGAGGAGTGGAGATGGGCCACGGGCCCACACCACGGCACAGCCACCCTAGGCCACGCCACCGTGTGGTGTGGCCCTGCCCACCTATGGCTCTCCCGTATATAATCCTCCAAACCCTAATACTCGAGCGACCACAGAAAGATTTAGCCGCCTCAAGGGAAAAACACCGAGAGAGAGAAACATCTCTCCAGGAGATGAATTCTGCCGAGGGAATTCCTTCCCGGAGAGGGGAGATCGTCGCCATCAACACCACCATCAAGCTGGACTTCATCGAGATCATCATCATCACCACCATCATCACCATCAGCACCATCATCACCATCTCCATATTTATGTAACAATTGAGTTGAATCTTGCATAGTTCTTAGGGGAAACTTTCTCGGTGTTGATTACTCTTTGTAGTTGATGCTATTGAGTGAACCATTGAATTATTGTTTATGTTCAGATTGTTATACAACATTATTCCATCTCTGATCATGATCCATATGATGTCTTGTGAGTAGTTCGTTTTGTTCTTGAGGACATGGGAGAAGTCATGTCGTTAGTAGTGGAGTTGTGTTGAGAAAGATTCAATAGTTTGATATTTAAGTTGTGGTGTACTTCTTCTAGTGGTGTCATGTGAACGTCGACTATATGACACTTCACCTATATGGGCCTAGGGGAATGCATTGTGTATTTGGCTACTAATCGTAGGGGTGGCGAGGATGTAAACCTGAACCCCCGTTAGGAAACCATTGCACAAGGGATGTCAGGGTCTTAGAGTTTAAAGCTGTGGTTAGGTTTCTACCTTAATTACTTTCTTGTACTTACGGATGTTTTCAAGGGGTATAATTACAAGTATGTATTAGTCCTAGGAAGGTCGGTACATTAGCACAGGTTCACCCACACAACACTTAGCAAGCTAAAGAAGATTAATCAACTATATGAAGCGAAAGCACTTGATAGTCTTCCCATGTGTCCTCGAGAACGTTTGGTCATCTTCAGTAATACAACCGGCTTATCCTTTGCTCATAAAGGATTGGGCCACTTGCTGCATTTATTCTTATTGTCTTTTGTTTACTCGTACTTCGTTTACTTGCTTTATCAAAAACCCCTAAAAATCTGTTTGCTAAGTATTTGTAGAGAATTCCTGATCCATACCACCAGCCAGCACCTTCTGCTCCTCGTTGGGTTCGACACTCTTACTTATCGAAAATTCTGCGATACACCCCCTATACTTGTGGGTCATCAGGCGGCCGCCATCTTGTACCCTCCTAGTGAGGGCCTCATCGTGGCTGTCGCCCACGGCCACGGGAAGTCCCCAGGGTAGCCCCAGCTCGCCCTTGCCAGCTAGAAAGCCTAATGAGGGTCGCACTGCCACGGGGATCCTGACTTTCCTATGGACTACACCCAACAGGCATACAACATCAACAACCTCCCTGTCACCGCTTGAAGGCCACGAGCCTAGGTACGGAGCCAGGCATCAGGAAGGCCAACAAGCCCCTCCAAACAACGTGTCTGCCTGCCTGACTTTTTTGAAGGTGAGTCTCGAAACTCTCATCCTCTACAACCTTATTTCTCGTAAGACCCCGTGGAGATCACAACAGCATTGTAATAAGCTTGGACCTCTCTAGCAGTTTTTTCGGATTTTGCGCCTGGCGCCAGTTCTGCCATGTGCTTCTCATTCGGGAAAACATTTTCAAAAGCTATGCACGACTGAATTTCCCCTACATATGCCACGCGAGTGGGGGGCTAGGCATGGTGTCCATCACCGAGCCACTCCCTGTCAACCCCAGGGCCTAAAGTGTTGATCTTTGAACTTAGGGACTAGCTTCAGCGATAATTCACCTCACCCACGGTTCCTGGTGCTTGATACCCTTGCACGACACATGTGTGGAATCTCAACAATGCACATTTTCCCTACGGTCTTCTCCTCGAGAGGCTTCTAGGGCGGCTCATGAGGGTAACCCCTTCCAGTGGCCAAACTTCAGGCTAGACCTACGGTCTCCTCCTCGAGAGGCCAACATGATCAGCCTTTGCCCTGCGGTCTTCTCCTCGAGAGACTTACAACGCGGCTCGTGAGGGAACTCCCCTCCAGCAGCCAAATTTCAGGCTAGACCTACGGTATCCCCCTCGAGGGGCCAACATGATAAGCCTTTGCCCTACGGTCTTCTCATCGAGAGACTTACGGGGCGGCTCATGAGGGAACTTGTAATGCCCTTGTTTTAGTTAATCCTAGTTAGGGTTTTAATTGTGCATTCATGAGCATCAATTTTTGCTAAGATAAAATGCAAGAAAAAAAAGAAAGAAAAAACCCTAATCTGCCTCCTCTCTTGAAAATCCATTCAAATGGCTTTTGAATTTTGAAAAGTACAAAATGTATGGTGCCCAAACAGTATAGAGGGACCCTGAGCATTTCAAATAACTTTTACAAAGCCCTCTAGTATTTTAAAACTATTCAAAATAGATTTGAAATGGTTCTGCAAAATAGAAAAGAACAAAACAAAAATGGAAAAAGGTTTTGTGGGAAAAAAACCGCCCCAAACTCTCTCAGGCCTCTTCTCTTCTCTCTCTCTACCTCTTCTCTCCCCCAACCAGCCCCAGTGCACCAGCTCCCCCCTCCGCTCTCTATCTCCTCCCCCCTCTTCAGCGGAGAAGGAGGCGCGGCAGCGCGCCATCGCATGTCAGCCTTAGATGCGCGCGCGCGTCGCCCGTCGCTGCGCTATGCCCTGGGACCCTCCCGTGCATCGGGGAGGAGCCCCCCTCCCGCCCAAAACCCCTCTTTCTCTCTCTCTCTCTCTCTCACCAAGAACATCTGGCCCCAACCCCCCCCCCGCCCCCGCCGCCTGCTCCCCTCGTTGTCTATCTTCCTCCCCAAGGGAGGACGAGGAAGTGCGGGCGCCATGCCTTGGTGGGCCGCCTTTGCGCCATTCGCCACTTGTCATGCGCCGCCTATATTACCCTCCTCAGACGCCCATCGGGGGAGCCAGCCCTCCTCCTCCCCTCTTCCTCGCTCTCCCGCGTGCGTGCCCGAACCCTAGTCTCACAGGTCACCATCGTCCCCGTCATCTCCAAGCTCCCCTCGCCAAGCTATTGCCATCGTTGGAACCGCCTGCTTCTCCTCGTTCTCCTCGTCATAACGCCCGAGCTGGAGAAGCTTATAGCCGTCCCAATTGGCAGCTCCTTCCCGAGCTCCGGTCACCGCCTCCACCATCGACTCTGGCCGCTCCCAAGCTTGCTGGCCGCTCCCAAGCTTGCTGGCCGCTCCTTGAGCTTCAAGGTGAGTTGGTGTTTCTCCTAGTTCCCTTCAATCTCCCCTTGCTCTGTAGCTCCCCTTTGCCAAGCGCTCATGTCCACCGCCGCAGCAGCTCGCCGCCGATGCAATTCCGGCGACCAATCCAAAGCGGCTCCACCATCAAATGGCTCAATGCACCCGCACGAGCTGAACAAGACCAACCCTGCGCCCCCTCTCGCCCTCCTGCCTCGAATTCAAGCTCGATCTGGAGGTTCCCCATTGCTGACGTCAACATGAGGCAGTAATTCCATTTCTTTTATTTAAATGTTTTATAAATTATTTTCTAGAAGTAATAAATACCCATGTGGGCCATGTCTGTCAGGAATTTAATAATTTCTAAAAATGTTTTCAGTAATTATTAAAACTATGACAGGTGGGACCAGGTGTATAAATATTTAATATATTCCAAAAAATGGTTTAATTGTTTTAAAATTATTTAAAATGGATTTAAATTGGGAAAATCATAACTAATTCATTTTAAACCAAAAAATATGTATAATATATCAAAATGTTCGTAAAAATGAGATATATCTATTAGAATCAAAATCATGCATTGTTGCAAGTTTAATTAGGGAACAATGTGAACCCCCGTAGGTGATTCTAGGGTATGTCCTGTATTAGGGTTTGCACCCCTCGGATGCCGCTTAAATTGCCAAGCATGCCTTAGGGTTACATTTTAAGCTCTATTAAACTTGTCATATCATCATCCTTGTTTGAGCATTGCATCGATGCTATGTGTTGATTGTTGTTTCCCTTTCTTTTTGCTGTTTCTACTTCTTCCTGGTAGAATGTGATATCGAGATCGAGATTGAAGACCGAGGTTAACACCATCAAAGATCGATGAACAATACTTGACCAACTGTAACCAAGTCAAGTACAAGGCTTCCAAAGATCTATATCTGGGTATCAATAAACAAGGAAAGCATAACCCCACGCATAAAAGAATCCTATGCTTTCAAAGTATTTCAATTATTGCCATGATGCATATGATTCTACTATGGTCTTTATCGATAGATAGAGTATCCTATCTGTTACATTACTCCCTTGAGCTTATATTACCTGATCCACTGCTCCTAGCATAACTTGGTTTGGCATGTGTGCACTGCTAGAGCTTATATCTGTGTCTTGCTTAGCTATGCTTAGCTTCTAGTGCTAGTTCACCCAGATGATGTATCAGATGCAGAGAATCTAGTATGATAGGAGAACGAGATATAGTGATGAGGTGAGATCAACGGTAAAGGTTAAACATGCTAAGGCTTGTATGGGAGGCCACAGTGGGATGTGGTTTTTGTAGTCCCATGCTCGCCACCACTAGGACCCGAGTTCTTGCCTCTTGAACCAAGACGAGCGTATAGTCATACGGGGCCTAGAAAACCCCATGAGTAACTAACTTTCCTTGTAGATTCCATGAGTCACATAGTTTGGGCGTTCCATTCGACATGTGCATATTTGGTTATTCTTGAAGGCGGTGAAGGAGGTGCATCATAATAGGTAGGTAAGCCCGGCCGGGGTTGCTTGGGGTAGATAGTGCCCCTGGTAAACCAACCTCGTCTCACATCTCTAGGGACTAGCTTCGGGATTTGACCCATTACGGCAGAACCCTCCTTAGGGCGTGACTCATGGTCTCAGCGAAATCAAGGTAAAGGTCATGTCCAACCACCCTCTGCCGGCCTTCCAAGGAAGAGGGCTAAAACGTTGGCATTAAGAGTCGGTTGGTATGTGTGGGTAAAGTTGTACACCCCTGCAAGGTTTAATATTTTGGAAAAGTTTTGATATCGCTTCCATTCTTTCAAAACTTAGGTGCTTTCTAGGCATGTCGTTTCTCAACCAGTTGACCTAGTGTTGAGTGGATTGAGGCTAAACCCGTCACAAGTTGTGATGGAGCAACAGCGAGAAGATTTGTCGAGCATGTTATAATCCGATACGGTTATCCGCATAGTATTATCACGGACAATGGGAACAATTTTTCTATGGGGGAACTTGCCGAATGCTGTGATGATAAAAAAATCTAGCTTGACATTGCATCAGTCACAATCCACAATGATGAGGACATCCCTACAATTACACCTACTGAAGATGCTCCAACTGTTGCAAGGAAGGATTAGTCCAATGAGATTAGAATTGGACCCATTACAAGAGCTCGTGCTATGCTACTTGAACAACAGGTGAATTTCCTCCTAAACGAATCTAGTACTTTAATTGATGGGAACTTTATATGCCTAAGTCTATGCATTTATGTATGATCAGGTTCATTGGAGAAACAAGCATGGCACGAGGAGGACAAGGGCTACAAGATGAGCCTGGCATGATGATTGCCCAAGGATGAGCGAGGGAGGAGCGGGAGGAAGGCGCAAGAGAAGATCATCAATAAGAAGGCCAAAGGATCTGCAGCGACCGGAGTGTCCGGCCGATACCACCTAGAATGTTCGGCCTGCCCAAGAGAAGTTTTGGCACGGACAATCAGTATATCAAATCGGACACTACCCGGACACCGCCCAGAAACTTTGAAGTTTCCGGCCAGACCGAACTATCCGGCATACTCCACCCGGAGTGTCCGACCCATTTCCACCGGACTGTCCGGCCGCCGACCGAATCTAGTCCGAGCCGGCTTGTATCAGTTTGAGTTGTTTGCATTTAGTTTCGGTTTCTGGCCACCCCAGCTGCCCTTATAAGCCCTGGGACGACCCCTAGTTAGGGTTTAGACCACGTTAAAATATTTTGGAGTTGTTTCTTTCATAGAACCTCTGGAATTACCCTATGATCGATTTTACCAACTATAATTGAGTGTGATATGTTGTTCCAGTCGGAATTAGTAGATTGCAAACTACCGTTCGTGGTCGACGGCTACGTGCGCAAGAGCGTGGTGTTGTGAATATCCTATAGGGTTCGAGAGCTGTTGCATTAGCATCAGGGTTCAAGCAGGAGAGTTCATAGCTGTATGCTAGTTATCTATCATCCACCATCATCATCGACAAGTTCTTGCTAAGAAGATCGGGCCACCCTATATCATCTTGGTATCAGATTTCCTCGTTTACTCGGTGATCATCCACAAATCCATCCATAGATTAGTTTGTATTTTTTGTCCTATACAGAAAAACCTTACAAAAAGAGTTGCCATAGCCTAGATTGCATCGTTTTCAAGTTTTAGTTGCTGATTGTATCTTCTCGTAGATCCGATCTGCAGGTTTTCCTCGTAGGAGTCTAGTTTTCGTTTTTATCTAGGTTTAGGGTTTGATCTTGTTTTCCACTGTGTCCACCATCACCGTTTTCCGCAAGTTTTCATCATTTATCTGAGTCCACATAGCGTACCTTTGTTTGCATACCATAGACACAACCTATCTAAAGAATCCGTGCCTAGGAACGTACCCACGAGACTAGTTGCCTTGCTCCGACAGGCTGCTCATTAGGTTTTCGAAGTGCAGAAATTTTCGACAGGCAGACACCGGACTATCCGACCGAATCACACTGGACTATCCGGCCCAACCGGAGTCTTCGGCGCATATCAAACCAGACTTTCCGGCAAAGTTCTATTATAAGTTGCTGTACTCGTTTGCATTGAGTCATATAGTTGAAAAATAAAAAAAAGAGAAAAGAAAAGAGAACCAGTATAAAAAAGAAGAGAAAAGAGCTACAAGTGTGACAAAAAGAGATATCAAAGTGTGCATTATTGGAGGCCTAGTTGGTCACAGTACTTGTAGATTGAGCAATCTTGTGCCTGTTTACTTTGAGTTTTTACTAACGTCTCTCTTGTGCATTGCAATATTCCTTTTCATAAGTTGCTTTGCCACGTTTATCTCCATCGTGTGTGTTTCTTGGGTTTTTATACGATCAGCACTAGGACTTGTTTGCGGCGCAGTAATTCTCAACTAGTTAGGATACCATACCTACAGCTCCACCTTAAATAACCTGTGTGCCCTGTGATCATTCTCTATACCCTCGATATTCACTTCATCACATCAGTGCAATAGTCTTTGATTTCGTTTTGGTAAAGCATCTCTATTCACTTTGGAATGGTACGATCTCCTTTCTTATCAGTTGTGAGTGAGTTGTGAGAGTTTCCACCAAACAGATTTTGATTTTTGCACTAACCTACTAATCATGTCTACTAGTGATGATATTGTGTTGTAGAAAAAGAAGGATGAGGAACTTGTTAATTGGCGTGAATATGAGGCGTTGAAATCCCACTTGACGTGAGTGTTCACTCACTCCACAGATACCATTGACAAGAATATCTAGGACATGCAAATGACATTGGACCAGAATGTTGGCGTAGTCAATACTGTTCAAACACAAGTGACAACAACCAATGTCAATGTCGCAACTTTGCAGCGTTACATTGAGGCCTTCACAGTAGCATTATAGCAACGGCAGGAACACCAACATGATGATTTTTTTGATGACTATGATGAGGGTAGTGCGGCTGATGCTGACCCACATCTTGGCAGGGGACGTGCCAATCCCCCTGCACCTGCTAGAGTTAGTGCTAGAGTTCGTGAGTCCCTTGAGATGACCATGCAGCGATTCCTCAACAATTTGAAGTTACCAATCAAGAGCATTGTTCGTCATCACAAGTATGAGACTATGAATGAGCTATTGCACCATGCTAGAGAGGCCGAATCATAGTTAGTTGAAGAGGCTAAGTCACGTGCGAGGTTTCCATCTATTTTGGTTTGGTTTTTTAGGCAAGGTCTACCGCCACCATCTCGGGCGCCACCTGGGCGGCTGCTAGCCACCCTGTGGTGGTTTTGCGGCACCGCCACGCCATACCATGCGCCATCACCTACGGCGGCTGCTAGCCACCCTTCACCATCATCCAAGCCTTCTCCCACGTCTTCTTATGGTTCCAATGCTAGGAAGCCCGCTACTCCGGTTGCTCCTGCTACTAGCTCGGGTTCCAATATGTCAACTGCGCGTACTCATGATGTAGAGTGCCATACTTGTGGTGGTCGAGGACACTACAAGATAGATTATCCCAACCACAAGGTGATGTTTGTCAATGAACAAGGAGAGTATGAGAGTGGAGATGATGTTGATACTCATGACAACAATGGATATGATAGCGAGGAGGGTATGGATGTCTTCCCTGAGCATGCACCTACGATAGTGGTCTCTCCATGTACCCTTAGTGTGCAGCCAATTGTTGACTCTCAGCGCTGCAACTTGTTCCAAACCAAAGCACTCGTTGGCCCTACCAAAGCTTGCAAGGTAATTATTGATGGAGGTAGCTATAGAAATCTTGCAAGTAAGGAGTTATGCGCCAAGCTGAATTTGAATTATTTACCTCACCCCAAGCCATACTACATACAATGGTTGAGTGACAATGGTGAGATGAAGGTAAACCATATGGTACGTGTGAATTTTGAGATAGGGCCATACAAGGATTCTATTGACTTTGATGTGGTTCCTATGACTGTTTGCCATCTATTATTGGGTCGGCCTTGGCTTTATGATCGCCATGTGCAACACAATGGCCGTGCCAATACATATCACTTGGAGTTCAAGGGCAAGAAGATTAATTTGCAACCAATGACACCATAGCAGATTGTGAATGAGTCTCGTCAAAATATAGAAGTAAACTTGAAGGAAGCACCTATAGATAGACGAGAGAGTGTTGCCGCTGTACATGATGTAATAGATCCCAAAAAGAGTGATATAACAGAAAGTGAGAGAGTGCCTAGTCTAGTAATATTAGCCACCAAGGAAGATATGAGAGAGTTTCGTGAGGATCCTACAACCATGCCACTTGTGCTCATGTATAAGGGCGAGGTATTGGTTTCTAATGATATGACCCCTATTTCTCTTGGTGTATCTATTGTTTTGCAGGATTTTGGCGATGTGTTTCCAGAAGATGTACCCGTAGGATTGCCTCCATTGCGTGGTATTGAGCATCAAATCGACTTGATCCCTGGCGCCACATTACCAAACCGTGCACCCTATAGGACCAACCCCGAAGAAACAAAGGAGATACATAAACAAGTACATGCATTGCTGGATAAAGGGTACATCAGTGTTTCTCCTAGCCCTTGTGTTGTTCCTGTTATTTTAGTGCCTAAGAAAGATGGTACATGGCGCATGTGCGTAGATTGTAAAGCTATTAATAACATCACTATTCGGTATCATCATCCTATTCCACGCTTAGAGGATATGCTAGATAAATTGAGTGGTGCTGCTATTTTCTCTAAAATTGATTTGTGTAGTGGTTATCATCAAATTATGATGAAAGAAGGGTATGAATGGAAAACTGCTGTCAAAACAAAATTTGGTTTGTATGAGTGGTTAGTTATGCCGTTTGGTCTTACTAATGCACCTAGTACTTTCATGAGATTGATGAATCATGTTTTGAGAGAATTTATTGGTAGATTTGTAGTTGTTTATTTTGATGATATACTTATCTATAGCCACAATGAAACTGAACATTGTCATCATATCTGACAAGTTTTGCAAGTGTTACGCGATAATAAACTATATGCTAATCTTGAGAAGTGTACATTTGCAAAAGATAAGGTTATATTTCTGGGATATGTTGTATCTAAGCATGGGGTAGAGGTAGATCAATCTAAAATTGAATCAATTCAGAATTGGCCTATTCCCATGAATGTGAGTCAAGTGCGCAGTTTCCATGGATTAGCTGGTTTCTGTAGGCGCTTTGTGAAGGATTTTAGCACTATTGCTGCACCATTGAATGATTTGACTAAGAAACGTGTGCCATTTGTGTGGGGCGTAGCCCAAGATATTGCATTTGATACATTGAAACGTTTGCTTACTTCTGCACCATTACTTGCATTACCTGATTTTTTGAAGCAATTTGAAGTTGAATGTGATGCTAGTGGTATAGGTATTGGTGGCGTTTTGATGCAAGAGGGTCACCCTATAGCATATTTTTCTAAGAAATTTACTGGTGCTAGACTGAACTATCCTATTTATGATAAAGAATTGTATGCACTTGTTAGAGTTCTTGAAGTTTGGCAACATTATTTGTGGCCAAAAGAATTTATCATACATTCTGATCATGAAGCATTGAAGTATTTGAAAGCTCAATCAAACTTGCATAGAAGATTAGCTAAATGGGTTGAGTTTATTGAATCTTTTCCTTACATCATTAAGTATAAGAAGGGAAAGGAAAATGTAGTTGCTGATGCTTTGTCTAGGAAGAACATGCTATTAACCAATCTTGATGTTAAAATTCCTGGATTAGTGAGTATTTGTGCACTTTATGCAACTGACCATGATTTAGCTGAACCATATCGTTCGTGTGCTCTTAAAACTGCATGGGATAAGTATCATATTCATGATGGATATTTGTTCAGAGCTAACAAACTATGTATTCCAGAATCATCGTTGCATTTGTTCTTAGTGCAGGAATCACATGCTGGTGGTTTGATGGGTCACTTTGGGCGTGATAAGACATTGATCATGCTCGCTGATCACTTTTATTGGCCCAAGATGAGGCATGATGTCTACAGATTTGTGAGCCGTTGTATTACATGTCACAAGTCGAAATCCAAGCTGCAGCCTCATGGTTTGTATACACCTCTCTCTGCACCTACGACACCATGGGAAGACTTTAGTATGGATTTTGTGCTAGGTCTACCTAAAACACAGAGAGGTCATGATTCTATATTTGTGGTAGTGGATAGTCTCTAAGATGACTCATTTTATTGCCTGCCACAAAAGCGATGATGCGTCGCATGTTGCTAACCTATTTTTCAGGGACATCATGAGATTACATGGAGTACCCAAGATGATTGTTTCTGACCGTGATGTGAAGTTCATGAGCTACTTTTGGAAGACCTTATGGAGGAAACTGGGAACGAAGCTGCTATTCAGTATTACATGTCATCCCCAAACAGATGGTCAAACGGAGGTGGTGAATCGAACATCGTCACAGCTACTGAGGACCATGATTAAAAAGAATCTGCGGGAGTGGGAAGAGTGTTTGCCACATGTTGAGTTTGCATACAACAGGGCTGTGCATTCGACTACTCAGCTTTGTCCTTTTGAGGTGGTGTATGGCTTCAAGCCATTGACGCCACTTGATTTGTTGCCTTTGCCATTACATGAGAGAGTTGATATGGAGGCATCAAAACATGCTGAATACGTGAAGAAGATTCATGAGAAGACTCGAGAGGCAATTGAGAAGAAAGGCAAGAACATTGCTGCTGTAAGTAATCAAGCAAGGAAGGAAGTTTTGTTCAAGCCTGGTGACATGGTATGGGTGCATCTATGCAAGGATAGGTTCCCACAACTTTGGAAGTCCAAATTGAAGCCACGTGGTGCTGGTCCTTACAAGGTGTTAGCCAAGATTAATGATAATGCCTACTTGATTGATATACCAATTGACGAGTTTGGTGGAGTTAGTAACAGCTTCAACGTTGCTGATTTATCTCCATATGATGGAGAAGACCTTGGAGCATCGAGGTCAATGCCTTTTGAAGGGGGAGATGATAAGGACATCCCTACAATTACATCTACTGAAGATGCTCCAACTGTTGCAAGGAAGGATCAGTCCAATGAGATTAGAATTGGACCCATTATAAGAGCTCATGCTAAGCTACTCGAACAACAGGTGAATTTGCTCCTAAACGAATTTGGTACTTTAGTTGATGAGAATTTTATACTACCTAAGTCTATGCATTTATGTATGATCAGGTTCATTGGAGAAACAAGGATGGCGCGAGAAGGAGAAGGGCTACAAGAGGAGGCCAGCATGATGATTGCCCAAGGATGCGCGAGCGTGGAGCAGGAGGAATGCGCAAGAGAAGATCATCAAGACGAAGGCCAAAGGAGTTGCCACAACCGGAGTGTCCGACTGCCACCACCCGGAATGTCTGGCTTGCCCAAGAGAAATTTTGGCGTGGATAATCAGTATATCAAATCAGACACTGCCTGGACACCGCCCGGAAACTTTGAAGTTTCCGGCCAGACCGGACTGTTCGGCACACTCCACCCGGAGTGTCCGGCTGATTTCCATCGGACTGTCTGGCCGCCGACCGAATCTGGTCCGAGTCGGCTTGTATCAGATTGAGTCATTTGCGTTTAGTGTCGGTTTCTGGCTGCCCCAGCCGCCCTTATAAGCCCTAGGACGACCCCTAGTTAGGGTATAGACCACGTTTAAACTATTTTGGAGTTGTTTCTTTTAAAGAACCTCTAGAATTACCCTATGATCTAATTATACTACTGTAGTTGAGCGTGATCTGTTGTTCCACTGGGAATTAGTAGATCGCAACCTACCGTTCGTGGTCGACGGCTGCGTGTGCAAGAGCGTGGTGTTGTGAATATCCCAAGGGTTCGAGAGATGTTGTATTGGCATCAGGGTTCGAGCGGGAGAGTTCATAGCTACATGCTACTTATCTACCTACCATTATCATCGTCGACAAGTGCTTGCTGAGAAGATCAGGCCACCCCATATCAGACAGCAATCAATGTCAATGTTGCAACTTTGCAGCATTCCATTGAGGCCTTGATAGTAGCAATACAGCAACAGCAGGAACACCCACATGATGATGCTTTTGATGACTATGATGAGGGTAGTGCGGCTGATGCTACCCCACATCCTGGCAGGGGACGTGCCAATCCTCCTGCACCTGCGCCTGCTGCACTTGCTTATGACCGCGTGTTTTCTCCTATTGGGCGTGCTCAACATGTTCAGAACCAAGCCGCTGATGAAGGTTTGGACAAGCCAAAATTCTCAATTCCCAAGTTTGATGGCTCAATTGGTCCTGAAAATTACCTCACATGGGAGTTGAAGATTGAGAAACTCTAGCGATTATTTGACTATCCAGAAGACAAGAAGGTGAAGCTTGCAGCGTCATAATTTGATGGATATGCTTTGCATTGGTGGGATGCCATTGTGCAGAATAGAAGGGAGGACAATCAACATCCTGTGATGGATTAGCGCGAGATGAAGCAAATTATGAAGGCTCGTTTTGTACCCACCAACTACTTGCGATCGGTTTTTGATAAGTTGACACAATTGAGGCAAGGAACCATGTCAGTTGATGAGTACTACATGGAGATGGAGATGCTTATGCAGCGTGCTAGAGTTCGTGAATCCCGTGAGATGACTATGCAGCGATTTCTCAACAATTTTAAGTTACCAATCAAGAGCATTGTTCGTCATCACAAGTATGAGACTATGAATGAGCTATTGCACCATGCTAGAGAGGCCGAATCATAGTTAGCTGAAGAAGCTAAGTCACGTACGCGGTTTTCGTCTACCAGTCGTTTTGCGGCGAGGTCTACACCGCCACCACCTGCGACGCCACCTGCAGCGGCTGCTAGCCACCCTTCACCATCGGCCAAGCCTACTCCAACGTCTTCTTATAGTTCCAATGCTAGGAAGCCCGCTGCTAGCTCGGGTTCCAATATGTCAATTGCGCGAACGCGCGATGTAGAGTGCCATACTTGTGGAGGAAGAGGACACTACAAGAGATTGTCCAAACCACAAGGTGATGTTTGTCAATGAACAAGGAGAGTATGAGAGTGGAGATGATGTTGATACTCATGGCGGCGATGGATATGACAACGAGGACGATATGGATGCCTTCCCTAAGCATGCGCCTACCATAGTGGTCTCTCCATGTACACTTAGCGTGCAGCCTATTGTTGATTCTCAGCGCTACAACTTGTTCCAAACAAAAGCACTCGTTGGCCCTAACAAAGCTTGCAAGGTAATCATTGATGGAGGTAGCTGCAAAAATCTTGCAAGTAAGGAGTTATGTGCCAAGCTGAATTTGACTTATTTACGTCATCCCAAGCCATACTACATACAATGGTTGAGTGACAATGGTGAGATGAAGGTAAACCATATGGTACATGTGAATTTTGAGATAGGACAATACAAGGATTCTATTGACTTAGATGTGGTTCCTATGACTGTTTGCCATCTCTTATTGGGTCGGCCTTGGCTTTATGATCGCCATGTGCAACACAATGGCTGTGCCAATACATATCACTTGGAGTTCAATAGGCAAGAAGATTAATTTGCAGCCAATGACACCACAGTAGATTGTGAATGAGTCTTGTTAGAAGATAGAGGTGGACTTGAAGGAAGCATCTATAGATGGGCGAGAGAGTGTTGCAGCTGTACATGATGTAATAGAGCCCAAAAAGTGTGATATAACGAAAAGTGAGAGAGTGCCAGGTCTAGTGATATTAGCCACCCAAGAAGATATGAGAGAGTTTCGTGAGGATCCTACAGCCATGCCACTTGTGCTCATGTATAAGGGCGAGGTATTGGTTTCTAACGACATGACCCCTATTTCTCTTGGTGTATCTACTATTTTGCAGGCTTTTGGTGATGTGTTTCCAGAAGATGTACCCATGGGATTGCCTCCATTGCATGGCATTGGGCATCAAATTGACTTGATCCCTAGCCCCACATTACCAAACCGTGCACCCTACAGGACCAACCCCAAAGGAACAAAGGAGATACAGAAACAAGTATAAGTGTTGCTGGATAAAGGGTACATTCGTGTTTCTCTTAGCCCTTGTGTTGTTCCTGTTATTTTAGTGCCTAAGAAATATGGTACATGGCGCATGTGCGTAGATTGTAGAGCTATTAATAACATCACTATTCGATATCGTCATCCTATTCCATGCTTAGAGGATATGCTAGATGAATTGAGTGGTACTGCTATTTTCTCTAAAATTGATTTGCGTAGTGGTTATCATAAAATTAGGATGAAAGAAGGGGATGAATAGAAATCTGCTTTCAAAACAAAATTTGGTTTCTATGAGTGGTTAGTTATGCCGTTTGGCCTTACTAATGCACCTAGTACTTTCATGAGATTGATGAATCATGTTTTGAGAGAATTTATTGGTCGTTTTGTGGTTGTTTATTTTGATGATATACTTATCTATAGCCACAACGAAACTAAACAATGTAATCATATCTGACAAGTTTTGCAAGTGTTGCGTGATAATAAATTGTATGCTAATCTTGAGAAGTGTACATTTGCAAAAGATAAGGTCATATTTCTGGGATTTGTTGTATGTAAGCATAGGGTAGAGGTAGATCAATCTAAAATTGAATCAATTCAGAATTGGCCTATTCCCATGAATGTGAGTCAAGTGCGTAGTTTCCATGGATTAGCTGGTTTCTATAGGCGCTTTGTGAAGGATTTTAGCACTATTGCTGCATCATTAAATGATTAGACTAAGAAAGGTGTGGCATTTGTGTGGGGTGCAGCCCAAGATATTGCATTTGATACATTGAAACGTTTGCTTACTACTTCTGCACCATTACTTGCATTACCTGATTTTTCGAAGCAATTTAAAGTTGAATGTGATGCTAGTGGTATAGGTATTGGTGGCGTTTTGATGCAAGAGGGTCGCCCTATAGAATATTTTTCTAAGAAACTTACTGGTGCTAGACTGAACTATCCTATTTATGATAAAGAATTGTATGCACTTGTTAGAGTACTTGAAGTTTGGCAACATTATTCGTGGCCAAAAGAATTTATCATACATTCTGATCATGAAGCATTGAAGTATTTGAAAGCTCAATCAAACTTGCATAGGAGATTAGCTAAATGGGTTGAGTTTATTGAATCTTTTCCATACATCATTAAGTATAAGAAGGGAAAAGAGAATATAGTTGCTGATGCTTTGTCTAGAAAGAACATGCTGTTAACCAATCTTGATGTTAAAATTCCTGAATTAGGGAGTATTTGTGCACTTTATGCAACTGACCATGATTTTGCTGAACCGTATCGTTTGTGTGCTCTTAAAAACGCATGGGATAAGTATCATATACATGATGGATATTTGCTTAGAGCTAACAAACTATGCATTCCAGAATCGTCGTTGCGTTTGTTCTTAGTGCAGGAATCATACGCTGGTGGTTTGATGGGTCACTTTGGGCGTGAGAAGACATTGCTCATGCTCGCTCATCATTTTTATTGGCCAATATGAGGCGTCATGTCTACAGATTTGTGAGTCGTTGTATTACGTGCCACAAGTCGAAATCCAAGCTGCATCCTCATGGTTTGTATACACCTCTCTCTGCACCTACTACACCATGGGAAGACATTAGTATGGATTTTGTACTAGGTCCACCTAAAACACAGAGAGGTCATGATTCTATATTTGTGGTAGTGGATAGGTTCTCTAAGATGGCTCATTTTATTGCCTGCCACAAAAGCGACAATGCGTCGCATGTTGCTAACCTATTTTTCAGGGACATCATGAGATTATATGGAGTACCTAAGACGATTGTTTCTGACCATGATGTGAAGTTCATGAGCTACTTTTGGAAGACCTTATGGGGGAAGCTGGGAACAAAGCTGCTATTCAATACTACACGTCATCCCCAAATAGATGGTCAAATGGAGGTGGTGAATCGAACATTGTCACAGATGCTGAGGACTATGCTAAAGAAGAATCTGCGGGAGTGGGAAGAGTGTTTGCCACATGTTGAGTTTGCATACAACAGGGCTGTACATTCGACTACTCAGCTTTGTCCTTTTGAGGTGGTGTATGGCTTCAAGCCATTGACGCCACTTGATTTATTGCCTCTGCCATTACATGAGAGACTTGATATGGAGACATCAAAACGTGCTGAATACGTGTAGAAGATTCATGAGAAGACTCGCGAGGCTTTGAGAAGAAAGACAAGATGTAATACTACAGTACTGAAAAGACTGTAGCTTCTATGCAACATGCCAATCCCTGGATCGGTTCATTGGCTTACATAGAACATAGATGAAATAACAAAGAAATAATCCGTATATCATAAATAACAAAGATACAGAAGATTTAATTATTACAATATTCGCTTAGCTCAAAGGCTAGCTTACACAATTATTCAAATAGCAACATAAATAAAGGTAACTACTCCATCTTCAAATTGCCCACAAGGGAACAAGTGTCGAGTGGAGTACAGATCACGGAATCGCCTATTTATTCGATCACTGAAATCGAATAACCTGCAACATGAAACGAAATTTCAAGGGTCAATACATGGAATGTATGGGAAGTAGCGCTAAGGTAAAAGAGACAATGCACCTAGCATCTACATGCTTATTTGTCTAGTGGAGCTTTGGCTAGCTTGTACTTTTCAAACACATTTATCCTACTTTCGTAAACCATTTGATTCACAGCAACCCATTAAGTTCACCCATCATTTTTAGTAATTAGGAAATAAGGATGAGTGAGAATATGTCATAGTCTCAAGATCAAGCAACTCAATCGTCCGTAACCGGGGACACGACTAAGTACTTAGTTTTTACACCCTGCAGGGGTTTGTACACTTTACCCATATGACCTGGCCAACCTAGCTCGTACCATCACACTCATATTGTGTGGTTATAGGGAGAATACCAAGATGAGACCTTTCGGGAAGTAGATCTCCAAACCCCACTGTGCACCGGTCCCATCCTACCATTCACTACATCTTTGGCTATGCTGGGTTCAAATCACCATGACCTACTAAGTCCAACCAGCCACCCATTTCTTACTGGCACATGGTTGCACACGTAAGCTACTTTAACAAAGAGAACCAATCCTTCTCAGTACCCTGGGCGGCATTCCCCATCGTTATCCACACTCCATTGACAATCCAACCATTCCGCCCAGGTAGTTCATTAACATTACGTTGTTTTAGTTCAAATAAGCACATACTTCACCATATTGTGATCCCTTCTCCCGTCTTCACAGCAGGTCTAAGCACATCTACGGAACGGGGCTCAACTACAAGGAATTCCTACCATAATATATAGGATATAGCATAGCATAGTAATCCCTACACAATATCTACAGAAATACACTACACATGCATAGGAAAAAATAGTAGGACAAGGTATGAACAAAATAGCATCTACTTGCCTTGGCGGTAGGAGTCGAGAGTACAATCCTCGCAGAAACAAGCGTTGCACTCGTCACAATCTACATGATACAAATCAACACATAAACAAACATACACAATCATAGACAAGTGCACAAATGCATGCATGATAGCTTAATAAAGGTTTCAGTAACCTCTCGGTGTTCTCTGATGTTTATTACTGTTGCATGATGCATGGGAAAACCTTTAATGCAATGAAAACAAAACAATGCAATTTGTTAACCCATTTAATAGGCCTTTAGGAAAAACACTAAGCCTCTGTAGTAAACAGTGTTATAAAACCTGGGCAAAAATCTACTGTGTGGACAAACCAAAATAAAGCCATGGGCAATTGGAATCACGCAAAAAGGTGTTACAGATCTTTTTCTGCAATTCTTATAGTGCAGCAAGCCTTTAATTAACTTTAAAGATATTCGTACAATAAAACTGCAATTTTAATTCAGAACTAGATTCTACACTTTCTTGTGAAACCAAAGACACCTTATTTGCAATTTTCTGAGTAGTGGTTATTTTCTTATGATTTTAATACTCCAAAAAGGGTATTAAACTACTGAAATAACTACTGCAAAACCTTATAGCAACTGTCTAAACTAGTTGCATATTAATAATCTACAAGCAAAGAGCTTTCCAACGACATATCATTTGCTATTTTTGGACTAGTAAAACTTTTCCTATGAATTTTACAAGTTTTAATAGTTTTCTGGCCCTTTTAATTATCTAGGAATTTCCAGGGAATATTCTGAGGGAATATTCTGCTGATGAGCGGGTCCCGCCGATGTGGCGGTTGACCGGTCAGCGGTCAGCGCGTGATCTGACCGCCCATTTCGCATCGGATGGCCGACGCGGTTTCAGCCTTGCTCACCTTGGTCGACGGCGAGGTGGCCCGGTGACAGTGGCGGGCGGTGCTCCGGCGACCAGCGGCGGCTCTCACGCAGCTCCTCGATGTCCTGCAGGCAGAAAATAGTGAGGCGAGGCGGCGGCAAGGGGAAAGGCGAGGGGGGGGGGCGCTCTGTGGCGGCGGCGCGTCCAACTCCGGCGAGCAATCGCGGGGTGTGGCGACGGTGTAGATGAGTCCCAAGAGGGGTTTCGAGGAGGGGGTCGAGGGCTTTAAGGGGTGGCGAAGAAAAGCGCGAGGCGGAAACCAACTCCCATAGAAATCAGAAATCCGGCGGCGGCGGGTGGTTGAGACGTACGTGCTCGACACGGACGGTGGCGGCGGCGTGCTGTCAGGTGGGCCCCACCTGTCAGCGGCACAGTGGCGTTGCTGGCGTCCGCCGCCGTTAACCGAACTTGTGTAGTGTGCTCAACTTCGAGTAAATCACTCGATGGAAATTTATTTTCTACTGAACTGTTTTGTCCATAACTTTTGATCTAGAGCTCTATTTCGAGTGAAACAAAAACCTACAGGTTTGTATTGGAAAGTTCTACGCACCTATGTATCTGGAATGTTTATATAGTGCTATTCTAGCATATGAAAGGTACAAACCCTAGTAGTCTCTTCATATAAGTGCACAAGCAAAAGTGTGGTGGTTTTAGCAAAAAGCTTTTAAAACTGATTTTTTGCAAAGATGAACATGATGCAATGACATGTATGACATGCAGTACCAATTCTAATAATTGAGATGTGAGAAGACTAACCCCCTTAAGATGAATCTCGTCCTCGAGATTCGCCGTGGCTAGCAAATAGGTGTGGATGGTCCTCTCGGAGGTCATCTTCTCGCTCCCAAGTGGCTTCCTCCTCGGTGTGATGGCTCCATTGCACCTTGCAAAACCTGATCGTCTTGATAAGGTAAACCTCTCTAAGCTTCTGTTTCAAAGATCTTAGCAAGCTTCTCCCCTCGAAGTCAAGTCTCTGAACCTCTTCAAGTGACACGGTGTCTCTCAATAGTGTATCCACCATCTCCGGATGACACTTCTTCAGCTGGGACATATGGAACACGTCATGAACAGCGGATAGAGCCTCTGTCATCTCCAACTGATACACAACCTCTCCTTTGCGTGCTAGGATCTTGTAGGGCCCTATAAACCGAGGTGCCAGCTTGCCCTTAATTCCAAATCGCTTAATTCCACGCAGAGGCGAAACTCTAAGGTAGGCTCGATCTCCAATCTCATACACCACTTCCTTGCGCTTAGTATCAGCATAGCTCTTCTGCCTTGATTGTGCTACCTTCAGCCTATCTCGAATCAAACTGACCTTCTCCTCAGCATCCTTGATCAAATCAGGTCCAAACAACCGACGCTCACCTACACCATCCCATAATAATGGTGTCCTGCACCTCTTACCATATAGCACATCGAACGGTGACGTCTTGATGCTAGTCTGGTAGCTATTGTTGTAGGAAAACTCAGCATAAGGCAAATTCTCATCCCAGCTAGAGCCATGAGCTAGAGCGCAAGCTCTCAGCATATCCTCTAAAATCTGATTCACCCTCTCCGTCTGTCCATCCATCTGAGGGTGGAAAGCTGTACTGAACTCCAACCTAGTTCCCAACGACTCATGCAGCTGGCACCAAAAGTGAGAGGTAAATTGGGTGCCTCTATCTAAAACAATACTCCTCGGAACTCCATGTAGACACACAATTTTGTCCATGTAGATCTTGGCCAATCTAGCACTGGTATAGGTGGTCTTCACAGGTATAAAGTGAGCTACTTTGGTAAAATGATCAACCACTACCCAAATAGAGTCGTATCTTGACCTCGTCCTGGGCAGTCCTGTGATAAAATCCATTCCAACTCTATCCTACTTCCAATCGTAATCGTAATGGTCAGAATGGACCTGGCTGGCTTTGATGCTCAGCCTTCACTCTGCTGCAGACATCACATAAAGCGATATACTCCGCGATATCTCCCTTCATATTAACCCACCAAAACCTTTCCTTCAAATCCATGTACATCTTCGTGTTACTAGGATGTATGGGGTATGGCGAGTCATGGGCTTCCTAGAGAATCAACTTCCTAATTTCCTGATCGTTGGGCACGCATAGACGATCTCCATACCATAGAGCTCCTTGCTCATCTTCGTGAAATCCCTTTGCTTTACCCTTAGGTATGTTTGCTCTTATTCCTTCCATGTCTCTATCCTTCTTTTGAGCCTCCCTGATCATGTCTAGAAGCGTTGGTTTGACTTCCAGTGTTGCCAAATACCCCTCGGATACTACCTCGAACCTAAGATCCTTGAATTGTCCACACAAATCCTTGGGTAACTCTCCCACGGTCAAACCATTAGCATACACTTTGCAGCTTAGCGCATCTGCTACAACATTAACCTTCCCGGGATGATATTGCAGGCTCATGTCATAATCCTTTATGAGCTCCAACCATCTCCTTTGCCTCATGTTCAATTCCTTCTGTGTGAATATGTATTTCAAGCTTTTGTGGTCCGTGAATACATCACAATGCTTACCCATCAAATAGTGCCTCCATACCTTGAGCGCATGCACAACTGATGCTAATTCCAAGTCATGCGTGGGGTAATTCTGCTCATGGTGTTTAAGTTGGCATGAGGCGTAGGATACCACTCTCCCATCTTACATCAACACACTTCCAAGTCCTTGACGAGATGCATCGCTGTACACTTGGAAATCCTTCTGAATATCAGGCAAACACAAGATAGGTGCGGTCACCAAGCATTGCTTCAGTTCCTGGAAACTAGCTTCGCACTCTTCTGTCCACTCAAACCTTTTCTCCTTCTTTAATAACTCAGTCATTGGCTTCGCAACCTTGGAGAAGTTTTCTATGAACCTCCTATAGTATCCAGCAAGTCCCAAGAAACTCCGAATATCTCCCACATTTTTGGGAGACTCCCATTCAGTGACTGACGATACCTTGCTTGGATCAACTACAACTCCTTCACCCGACACTATGTGTTCGAGAAAAACAATAGTGTTCAACCAAAACTCGCACTTGCTGAACTTAGCATATAGCTTATGCTCTCTCAACCTCTCCATAATTAGGCGCAAATGCTTCTCATGCTCATTGTCATCTTTAGAATAGATCAATATATCATCGATGAACACCACGACGAATTTATCCAAGTACTCCATGAATACCTTGTTCATCATGGTCATGAAATATGCTGGAGCATTTGTTAGTCCAAAAGACATAACTATGTACTCATACAAACCATACCTACTGGTGAAGGCGGTCTTTGGTATGTCCTGCTCACGGATCTTTAGTTGGAAATACCCTGACCTTAGATTGATCTTGGAAAATACCTTTGCTCCCTTCAACTGATCAAACAAGTCATTTATATTGGGTAGAGGATATTTATTCTTGATGGTAACCTCATTAAGCGAGCGATATTCTACCACCAGCCTCTTACTACTATCCTTCTTCTCCACAAATAGAACAGGTGCACCCCAAGATGAAGAACTTGGTTGAATGAATCCCTTGTCCAACTTTTCTCTAAGTTGCTTCTTCAATTCCTTTAGCTCATCCACATCCATCTTGTACGGTCTCTTGGATATTGGTCCAGTTCCCGGCATTAAGTCAATGAGAAACTCCACATCACGGTCCGGTGGCATCCCTGGTAATTCTTCCGGAAACACATCAAGGTATTCTCTCACTATGGGTACGGTGTCCATGCTAACCCCCTTAAGAGAGTTCGCCTTAGCACCCCTAAGACATGCTGCCGACTTGAACTTAATCTTTATGCCTTGTGGTGTCCTGAGAGAGATGGCACGTTGTCCACAATCTATCTGGCCATCATGCTCGGACAACCAATCCATGCCCAGTATTACATCTAGTCCCTGCGACTCCAAAACTACCAAATGTGCTGGGAAGCTGTGTGCTCGAATCCCTAGGGTAAGATCACGACATCCCTTACTAGCTAGCATATCTCCTCCTGGTGAGCTCACTCGAATAGTCCCTTTTAGTGACTCAGTGGCTAACTTATCTCTATCCACAAATGCCCTTGATATGAATGAATGCGATGCACCAGTATCAAATAGAACAAGTGCAATATGGGAATCGATTGGAAACTTACCAATCACGAGATCCGTCTCATCACGGACTTCCTCCACATCCACATGGTTCACATTCGCCTTCTGGTTGGGTCCAAGCTTGGGTCCTACTCCTGTGTTCTTCTCCGGGAAGGTAGTAGCATAATGGCCCAGCTTCTTGCACTTGTAACACTCCACATTGCTGAGGTCCTTCTTGCTCACATAGTCATGTCCATTGTTCCTCCCAGAGTTGCTGTGGTGGCTCCTGTGACCATTATGGTGGCGGTCATTTCCTCCACGGTGGTGATTGTCGCTCCTGTGACCATCGTGGCGATGTCCATTACTTCCACGGTGGTTGCGGTCATCTCCGCCATGCCTAGAATATCCAGAGTGTCCATCATAAGAGGTGCGAGCACGGTGGTGTGATCCTGAGGAGTGATGGTTGTTCTTCCTCTTGCGTCTCTCCACCTGCTGCTGTTTCCCTTCCAGAATCCTGGCCTTGTCCATCAGTTCCTAAAATGTCGGGCAATAAACCACAGATAGCTGAAGTGAAAGCTCATCACTGAGTCCATCCAGGAACCTCTCCCTCCTCTTGGCATCAGTGTCCACATCCTCAGGGGCATAGCGAGAGAGATTGTTGAATTCTTCTATGTAGTCCGCCATAGTGCGGTTGGTTTGGTGAAGGTTGCGGAATTCCTTCCTCTTCAGGCTCATGGTCCTGGCAGATACATGGTTCGTCCTGAACCCTTCCTCAAAGATGGCCCAAGTAACTATGTCCAGCGGGTAGATGATTTGGAAGGCATCCCACCAGGAAGCAGCTGATCCTTCTAGCAAGTGAGCAGCAAACCTCACCTTTTCAGCATCAGTGCAACCAACGGTCACCAAGTCCTTGTTCATAGAATGGAGCCAGTCGGGAGCTACCATGGGCTCAGGTGCAGAGGAGAACTTCGGCCTGGCCCTCCTCGGGACCGTGGTGAGCATCTCCCTATGGCTGATTGTTCCCGTTGTTGTTGTTGTTGTTGTTGTTGTTGTTGTTGTTGTTGTTGTTGTTGTTGTTGTTGTTGTTGTTGTTGTTGTTGTTGTTGTTGTTGTTGTTGTTGTTGTTGTTGTTGTTGTTGTTGTTGTTGTTGTTGTTGTTGTTGTTGTTCTGATTTGCCATGAACCGCGTCATCACTTGGGTCAACTGTGTCTGAGCGGCCATGAGCTGAGTTATCTCATCAGGTACTCGGCTAGGAGCCATCTGCGGTTCAGCACAGGTAAGATTAGAAAGAAGCAACTAAGGAAATATTCCCTACCCATGTATAATGCTCATGCAACAACCATATGCTTACAGACAAAGGCAAACAGGTATCACGCAAGCAAACACACAACAACCACAGTTCCAGGTGTTTATCTTAACAGCATATAGCTACAAAATAGTTTAAAAACATTTGCATCAACATCCAGATACAAAAGAGCAACAAAAGAGCAATAAACAGATTTCTGCCAGAACAGTTCAGCTGTGTTCACGGATTTTTCTGCCTGACTTAAACTCGTCAGGAATTTTTGCTGATTTTTTTGCAGATACTAGAGATAATTACGCACCATATCCCAATTTCTCAGATTTTTTGCAGCTACCAGCAAACCATGAAAAATCGTACAGTACAGCAGAAAACTGCAGCGATAAAAACACGAATTTTACCCAAACTTGTCCAAATATCATTTAATAAATCTCACGAAAATTCCTGGAACTTCAAGGTACTTAACTGAGCATTCTAAACACAATAAGCTAATAGTGCAGAAGTTTACATTGATCGATGCATAAGACTAACGAATTTCCCTAACGAAGACTAGTTTTGGAGGACCATCTCTAACTATTTGATGAACAGGTTGCAATAGGTTCTAGAGTCCATGCGCTGACGCTTCGATCCTCGTGCATGCCACGGTGGTGGCGTATACACCTCTCCTGAGTCTTCTTCACTCGAGTCCTCAAAGTCCACCTCTTCAGGGTCCTCCTCCTCGCTTTCTTCAGCAAAAGCGCCCGCTGCATCTCCTCCATCATCATCACCGCCTCCATCATTGTCACTATCACCTCCACCACCATTGTTACCTCCATCACCATTATCTGCATCATCATCATCATCATCCCCATCATCATCATTGCCATTATTTGGTGGAGGATTCTGCTGCGCTTGAAGGGCAGCAATCTGGGCAGCCATATCCACAATGGTTTGATCTGGTTCAGCCGCAACTTGATTCCTTTCCACAATAGTTTTGTTCAACGCTGCAATTGTGGCATCCCTACCAATGAGGGCTTGCTCCATTGTATTCACAGCGGTGTGCAGAGTTCCATCTCATACCCTTGTAAATGCACAGTGCCTTGAAAATAATCCAACGCCTCCTTTTGCTGCATCAGCTTCTCTTCCCTCTCCCAAGCTTTAATTTCCATGTCCTCTATATGCTTCTCATGGAATGACATGTTGTTTCGGTTGCCTGTGGTAACCATCACGTTCCCGTCTTCATTCCTCTTTCCAAGTGCAAGGAAAGGTGAACCTGCTAGAAGGCGGTGCTGGTGAAGATAACACAGGCCTGACAGTGCCTCATGCATGGCTGATTCCACTCCTTGCTCCCAGGTGAGGTACTTCTTGGTGCGGTTTAGGTTTCCAATGTCAGGCACGGTGGGATCTGCAAGAACAATAGTGGTGATCTCCCACACGCGATCTCCAGGCACATATGCGTTCATCCTCCTCCCTTTGAACATCGGCATTAACATGCCCAGCGTCTGACAGAGCTCCACCAACTGTCTTGCGAAGAGTCTTGGTGATTGGAACATAACATGCTCAACTCGGGTGACGTCTCCCATCTATTAATTGTAAAGAGGAAAGAGTGAGAATAGCAAAGGGTAAGAATTTACTAGAATGAAGGCATAAGAATAAAGACAGAATGTAAAACAGACTTAAATAAATATGAGGCCTCCTATTCCAATCCTAGGTCACGATCCTACAGTCAACACATGGCTCTGATACCATCTGTAATACTATAGTACTGAAAAGACTATACCTTCTATGCAACATGCCAATCCCTGGATCGGTTCATTGGCTTACATAGAACATAGATGAAATAACAAAGAAATAATCCGTGTATCATAAATAACGAAGATCTAGAAGATTTAATTATTACAATATTCGCTTAGATCGAAGGCTAGCTTACACAATTATTCAAATAGCAACAAAAATAAAGGTAACTACTCCATCTTCAAATTGCCCACAAGGGAACAAGTGTCGAGTGGAGTACCGCGACCTATTTCGATCACTCGGAATCGGAATAACCTGCAACATGAAACGTAGCAGCCCTGAAGGGTCAATACATGGAATGTATGGTAAGTAGCACTAAGGTAAAAGAGACAATGCACCTAGCATCTAGATGCTTATTTGGCTAGTGGAGCTTTGGCTAGCTTGCACTTTTCAAACACATTTATCCTACTTTCGTAAACCATTTGATTCACAGCAACCCATTAAGATCACCCATCATTTTTAGTAATTAGGAAATAAGGATGAGTGAGAATATGTCATAGTCTCAATATCAAGCAACTCAATCGTCCGTAACCGGGGACACGGCTAAGTACTTAGTTTTTACACCCTGCAGGGGTTTGTATACTTTACCCATATGACCTGGCCAACCCAGCTCGTACCATCACACTCACATTGTGTGGTGATAGGGATAATACCAAGATGAGACCTTTCGGGAAGTAAATCTCCAAACCCCACTGCGCACCAGTCCCATCCTACCATTCACTACATCTCTGGCTACACTGGGTTCGGATCACCACGACCTACTAAGTCCTACCAGCCACCCATTTCTTACGGGCACATGGTTGCACACGTAAGCTACTTTAACAAAGAGAACCAATCCTTCTCAGTACCCTGGGCCGCATTCCCCACCGTTATCCACACTCCGTTGACAATCCAACCATTCCGCCTAGGTAGTTCATTAACATTATGTTGTTTTAGTTCAAATAAGCACATACTTCACCATATTGTGATCCCTTCCCCCGTCTTCACAGCAGGTCTAAGCACATCTACGGAACGGGGCTCAACTACAAGGAATTCCTACCACAATATATAGGATATAGCATAGCATAGTAATCCCTACACAATATCTACAGAAATACACTACACATGCATAGGAAAAAAATAGTAGGACAAGGTATGAACAAAATAGCATCTACTTGCCTTGGCGGTAGGAGTCGAGAGTACAATCCTCGCAGAAACAAGCATTGCACTTGTCACAATCTACATGATACAAATCAACACATAAAAAAACATACACAACCATAGACAAGTGCATAAATGCATGCATGATAGCTTAATAAAGGTTTCAGTAACCTCTCGATGTTCTCTGATGTTTATTACTGTTGCATGATGCATGGAAAAACCTTTAATGCAATGAAAACAAAACAATGCAATTTGTTAACCCATTTAATAGGCCTTTAGGCAAAACACTAAGCCTCTGCAGCAAACAGGGTTGTAAAACCTAGATAAAAATACTACTGTGTGTACAAACCAAAATAAAGCCAGGGGTAATTGGAATCACGCAAATAGGTGTTACAGATCTTTTTCTGCATTTTTTATAGTGCAACAAGCCTTTAATTAACTTTAAACATATTCGTACAATAAAACTGCAATTTTAATTCAGAACTAGATTCTACACTTTCTTGTGAAACCAAAGACACCTTATTTGCAATTTTCTGAGTAGTGGTTATTTTCTTATGATTTTAATAGTCCAAAAAGGGTATTAAACTACTGAAATAACTACTGCAAAACCTTACAGCAACTGTCTAAACTAGTTGCATATTAATAATCTACAAGCAAAGAGCTTTCCAACGACATATCATTTGCTATTTTTGGACTAGTAAAACTTTTCCTATGAATTTTACAAGTTTTAATAGTTTTCTGGCCCTTTTTAATTATCTTGGAATTTCCAGGGAATATTCTGGGGGAATATTCTGGCGACGGCTGGTGATGTGACGATTTGCTCACCTTGGTCGACGGCGTAGGTGAGTCTTGCTTGACGGCGGGCCGAGATTCGCCTGTGTCTAAGGTGTCCTAAGTGCTGAGGCGTGGAGCAGGGGAAATGTGAGGCGAGGCGGCTGGGGGGCGGCAGGGGCGCCTGCGCGCGTGGCGGTGACGGCAATGGCGGTGGCGGCGCCCGAAACAGCCGGCGCAGCAATCGCGCGGTGTGGAGTGATGTCCCAAGTGGGGGTTTCGAGGAGGGGGTCGAGGGCTTTAAGGGGTGGCGGAAAAAAATGCAAGGCGGAAACCAACTCCCACAGAAATTAGAAATCTGGCAAGGCATGTTGAGACGTCTGTGTTTCGATATAGACGGTGTGGCGTTGTCGTAAGGTGGGCCCACTCAGACATAGCAGCTATGCGGCGGGTATGCAGGCTGGCGGTTGGGCGGGCGGTGGGCAGGGCGTGGCGGTAGGCCAGGTCATTCAGGTTGCTGTTGGGTTCTAAGGGTCCGCCGTGGTCGGGCTGCTCATTGCCATGATTGGGCCGATTGTTTCCCTTTTTTTGTTTTTGTTTTCTCTGAACTGTTAACTGAACTTGTTGTAGTGTTATCTAAACCTGACTGAAAATTTATTTTCTGCTGAACTGTTTTGTCCATAACTTTTGATCTAGAGCTCCGTTTCGAGTGAAACAAAAACCTATAGGTTTGTATTGGAAAGTTCTACACACCTATGCATCTGGAATGTTTATATAGTGATATTCTAGCAGATGCAAGGTAGAAACCCTAGTAGTCACTTCATATGAGTGCATAAGCAAAAGTGTGGTGGTTTTAGCAAAAAGCTTTTAAAACTGAATTTTTGCAAGGATGAACATGATGCAATGACATGTATGACATGCAGTACCAATTCTAATAATTGGGATGTGACACAAGAACATTGCTGCTCCAAGTAATCATGCAAGGAAGGAAGTTTTGTTCAAGCCTGTTGACATGGTATGGGTGCATCTACGCAAGGATAGGTTCCCACAACTTCGGAAGTTCAAATTGAAGCCACGTGGTGCTGGTCCTTACAAGGTGTTAGCCAAGATTAATGATAATTCTTACTCGATTGATATATCTATTGAGGAGTTTGGTGGAGTTAGCAACAACTCTAACATTGTTGATTTATCACCATATGATGGAGAAGACCTTGGAGCATCGAGGTCGACACCTTTTGAAGGGGGAGATGATGAGGACATCCCTACAATTACACCTACTTAAGATGCTCCAACTGTTGCAAGGAAGGATCAGTCCAATGAGATTAGAATTGGACCCATTACAAGAGCTCGTGCTAAGCTACTTGAACAACAAGTGAAATTTTCTCCTAAACGAATCTTGTACTTTAGTTGATGAGAACTTTATACTGCTGAAGTCTATGCATTTATGTATGATCAGGTTCGTTAGAGAAACAATCATGGCGTGAGGAGGAGAAGGGTTACAAGAGGAGCCCGGCATGATGATCACCCAAGGATGCACGAGGGAGGAGCGGGAGGAAGGCGCAAGAGAAGATCATCAAGAAGAAGGCCAAAGGATCTGCACCGACCGGAGTGTCCGGCCGATACCACCCGGAATGTCTGGCCTGCCCGAGAGAAGTTTTGGCGTGGATAATCAGTATATCAAATCAGACATTGCCCGGACACCGCCCAGAAACTTTGAAGTTTCCAGCCAGACCGGACTATCCAGCACACTCCACCCGGAGTGTCCGGCCTGACTGGACTATCTGGCCCATTTCCACCGGACTGTCTGGCCGCCGACTGAATCTGGTCCGAGTCGGCTTGTATTAGTTTGAGTCGTTTGCGTTTAGTTTCAGTTTCTGGCTGCCCCAGCCACCCTTATAAGCCCTGGGACGACCCCTAATTAGGGTTTAGACCACGTTAAAATATTTTGGAGTTGTTTCTTTCATAGAACCTATGGAATTACCCTGTGATCGATTTTACCAACTATAATTGAGTGTGGTCTGTTGTTCCACTGGGAATTAGTAGATTGCAAACTACCGTTCGTGGTCGACGACTACGTCGCAAGAGCGTTGTGTTGTGAATATCCTATAGGGTTCGAGAGCTGTTGCATTGGCATCAAGGTTTGAGCAGGAGAGTTCATAGCTACATGCTAGTTATCTATCATCCACCATCATCATCGACAAGTGCTTGCTGAGAAGATCGGGCCACCCTATATCACACAAGCTAATGGACGAGTTGAAAGAGCAAATGGTTTAATCCTACAAGGCCTCAAACCAAGACCCGAAGCACCGCTTCGTCGTGCTGTGGGGGCTTGGGCAGATGAATTACCGTCTGTGATATGGAGTTTAAGAACAACTCCGAATAGGTCAACCGGATACACGCCTTTTTTCTTGGTCTATGGCACAGAAGAAGTTCTTCCCAGCAATTTAATTCATACTTCTCCTCGAGTTGCTGCGTATATCAAAGAGGACACCGACATTTCTCGACAAAATGATCTCGGTTTAATTGAAGAAGTTCGCGTCATTGCTGAGCAGAGATCAACAGCCTATCAACAGAAGTTACACAAGTATCATAGCCAGAGAGTCATAAACCGGTCTTTCAATAAGGGCGATTTGGTACTCCGGCTTCTGTAGAAAAGAAAGCACAAACTTTCCCCAGTATGGGAAGGGCACTTTTTGGTTAGCCGAGTATTGCACAATGGTTCTTACTATCTAACTGCTATGCGGCTAGTCAAAGAAAGACCTGCTACTAAGAAGAGAAAGAGAGCTGGAGGCAGTACATACCCGAAAGAATTAGACATAGCGTGGAATATTGCTCAGCTACGTCCCTTTTATTCTTAAAAAAATCTTTCTTTGTAATCATATATGTGTACATGTTCAATAAGAAATAAAGTGTTGGTTGCCTCAATATTTTCTGAGAAGTTTTATATTACCATCTTATTTCCGAATGATTATGTCACAGTCAAAAATCCTAGAATACTTGAAAAGTACTTTATGCTCATGTTTGTTTAGATTTCCGATTCTAAAAAAATGCTACCTTCGGGTATAAGTCTAAGTTTTCTAGTCTATACTTTGGTTCTTTATTGATTTCTGGATGCCGACATTTTTCGAGTAGTGAATTGTTGGTACTAGAAGCCGGCTTTGTTTAGGTTTAGGAATTGAGCTCTGTTGCTCGGCAAAGTTTCCGTATTGAAGGTTTGCCGGCTCATGAAAGGGACGAGGTGGAAAGCCAGAAAAAGCGATAAGTATAGACAAAAACAAAAAGTGCTTATGTAAAATTTCAGGCACAACAAAATAATGCCAACGTGCTAAAAAGGAAGTCAAAAACATCAGTTCTTGCAAATCTTAGCACTAGCAAAAATATTACACTTTTTTTATTACAATCCAATTGTTTCAGAATAACACATTGGTTTTTCTGGTACTCTACGATGCAGGAGGAGAGGTAGGAGCCACCAGCTCACTGGAGACATCGCCTTTGCCTTGATATCTTTTCGAGATAGGAAAATCGGATTCAGTTTGCTCGTTGTCAGAAACTTCAGCTGTTTCTTTGGCAGGCGGAGGAGGCATTTCCATGTGAGTGAAGAAAGGAGTGTCGTAGCTGGTTAAATCAGCTACGTGACATCCATAACCAGTGCAAGATTCCATGATGGCCTTGATGTTCTGCTCCTTGCCGTCTTTGTTCACAGTTGAATAACCCCTGGTTACTTGCCAGATCTCCATGCTTCCATGGTGGCTCATAACCATGCTGAGGGCATTCTGTGCTGCGGTTCGCGCATAGGACAGGTTCTAGTCCTGGATGAGCTGGGGCATCTCCTTTGCCTTATCTTCCACCTCAAAGGCGAACATTTTGTTCATGTCCGGAACTTTAAGAACTTTGCCAATATCCTCCAGTGACTAGCAGAAATCGTGAAGCAAGTCGCCGACTTTGGTAAGCCGGCTGGTGCGAGACTCGGTGGAGGAAGAATCCAACAAATTCAGAGGACCTACGTATATAAAGGAAAGGTCACAAATATATCCAAACTCCTAGAGTCAGAAGAATGAAAAGTCAGTTGACAGGAAAAATACCGAAGATGATATCATCAAGTTTGGTCTTCTCCGTCCTAAGGCTCTGTAGTTCAGCCCGGAGTGTTTGGGTGATGTCCATCTCCCTGGCCAAATCATCACTGAGATCCGAGATTTTCTTATCCTGGATTGCGATCTTTCGATCACGCTCTTCGGTGGCCATATTAGATGACTCAAGAACGTTGGCAGTGCTATGCTCATGATCCGTCTTAAGTTCATTTAGCTCCCGCCGTAAGTCGGTGTTTTCCACCTCCAGGGTTTTGAAATTCTCGGCCTCTTCAATCATTTTACATGACTGTTTGACCAGTTCTATAAGAAAAAGAAAACAGTCGAATAAGAAATTCGACTATGAAAACTAAAAGAACAAGGATAAGGACTGAAATGATTACCTTCGGCCTCATCCTTGGAGATCTTCAGTTGAGCATTTTCAAGACGGAGAGCTCTGATCTCTCTCCACGTATTGCAAATATTCTGTAATAATTCCTGGTTATAAGCATTAACTTTCTATAAATTAGAATAGTACCTAGAGTCACAAGTCTACTAAAGACTCGGGCTAATATTTTAACTAATATCAGCACGAGCCTTGGGGGATACACTAGTTCGTTCTTTGGCATCCTATGAAAGCATAAATCCGGATTGTCTATCCAACTTCATGCTTGGGGGCTAGAGGATATGATATGAAATAAAGTAAAAGAGTGAGTTGGAATTCTGACTTATATATTGTTCGTGGGTAAGCTTGCTTAGACTCATGTTCACCTGAGTAGTAACCTTCTCGGTGAGAGTTAGCAGGATTATTGGTGGTGTCGGAGCTACGCCGACCTTCAGCTTCTCGTCAGAAAGACGAACTTGGTCAAGAATCTCGGAGAACTTGACGTCCTAGGCTTCTTGCGCCTCTTCCTCGACGATGATGTTCCGGCTCTCCATGCATTGCTGAGCCAGTTTCAGGATTTCTTCGGCAGTCTTCCAAGTAATGCCAAGTTTGGCGATACCTGGATTACTAAGAAGGTTATCAGCGAAAACCTCTGCCGAGGGATCATTATCCTTTGCAAGTTCACCCTTATCAGTTGCCGAGTCACTGATGGTGATGTCGGTCTGCGATCCAAGGATCGATGGCTCAGAATGCTAAGCCGGATCTTCTGCAACACTTGGAGATGGAGTAACCTCCGGTGTTGTAGAAGGCTTTGGAGCAGGAGTCAGAGGCGCTGCGACAGGAGAAGTCAAATTTAACTTTGACTGGTGCATGGGCTTCGATGATGCACCTTTCCCCTTTCCCTTGATGAGCTGTTTAGCTCTGAAGAAGTGACAGAACAAGATCATTATACTTCAGAAAGAATGAGAGATAAAATACAAAGACTTTGTGAGGAAAGATTACCTCTTCACAACGGGCACTTCCTTTGTGCCGATAGAAATAGTCGGAGCCTTATGCTTTCGGGTAAGTGTCTCTAACAGTGGAACAAGTTCTCCATCCTCCTGAGAGAGCTCAGGAGGGTATCCCTCAAGAGGAGCAAGCTCCAACTCGGGGAGGTTAGCAAGCTGAAAGAATAATTACCTCAGTTTTGCAGAAAGATGTAGTAAAGTACAGATGAGCACATATTCGAGTACAAAAGTGGCTGCTAGAAAACTTACTCGTGTCACAGGATAGTGAGCCATATACATATCCAAAGATATGTCCAGGATCTTTCTCTCGATCCGCTCCCTAATCAACCATTTGATCTGGGACTCATAGTCCTTTCCTGAATAAGACCTGGAGCAGATCCGGAGAGAGTCCGTCTTGCTCTTGGTGATTGAATGCATAAGCCGATCACCATGATGTTGGAGAGGCTAGATCCGGCGCGCCAGCCAGTAGTGGATCAAGTCAGATCCTTTGAGACCCTTGTGCTTCATCAAATATTCGATCCGCCTCTTGGAAAGAAGCAGATCGTCAGTGAGAGCCAGATCATCTGCATCCCAGGACTCTTGGGGCGTGGCGGCGTCATCAATGAAAACCGGCAAAGCAGTTGCTTTGCCGGGAGCCGGTCTGTCCTTATGATAAAAGAACGTGGACAGCCACTGCTTCACCGACTCGCTAGCTTTGATCCTAGGATAGACTCGTTCTCTCCTAACATAAAAGCTAAGAGTTTCGGTAATATAAGGATTACCAGAAGTGATGGAATTTCTCCAAGTATGGAAATAGTACCGAAAAAGAATAAGACTCGGCCTAATTCCGAGATACCCCTCACACAAAGACGCGTAAGCGCTCATTTCTAAAAGTGAGTTTGGGGGGAGATTATGGAGTTGCACTCCGTAGTGATATATAACCCCAGAAAAGAAATCCGAGGGAGGAAAACTATAACATCCCAGCATTAGAGCTTAGAAATAAGCTAAGATAAGGTGTTTGCATTGCATTCATGCATAGAAAATCCGGGGAATTTTAGCACAAAACTAAAAGAGATATAGAGGGATTGAGATCTCTCTTGCTCGGATGGAAATGTCAGGGCAAGTGTGATAGATTTCGACATGACCTCTATGGAACCTATGTGTTTTGAGGAAGAGTGATTGAAATTCAATTCAAATATGAGTCATAGTATAATTGAGTATTCAAATGATATATTTGAATATAAATATAAGTGAAAATGAATGATAATAATAAGTAAATAAATGAATGATTATTTATAAATAATGTACAAATAGTTACAAAATTCTAGAATACAAAATAAGAAGTTACACTTTATTTTATTACAATTACCAGTACGAATAAATTAAAAGAGAAATTGACTTTACAATAAGAGGGAAACTTTAACTTTACTAAATAAGTTATACAATATTACATTGTCTTCACATTATCCAAACAGAAGATCAATTACAAATGAGTAAAAGAAAAACCTAAACTTATTTCTAAGCTGTCTCTTTATCTTCATTAGTCTTGTTCCCTGCAAGCAAAAACAACAAACAAAAGAAATGGAAAACAAGGGGTATGGGGGTTATTATACTCTCAGGTTGGCAATGAAATGCATTGCTTGGTCATCATTGAGTGTTATTAAAAGCGACCAATATAGAATCTGTTCTTATCAAGGTTTTTGCCTCAGACAATTTACATCACTAGCAATAGAGGGGCAAGTTTCACCATGAGTAAGAAAAAGGGGATAGTCAAAACATAAAAGCATATCCACCAGAGATATTTTTAGATCATGAAACTTGAACCAGCACATGCCCCACATGTAAGCAGGCTAGCAGCTTACACACTACATGCAACTGCTGTGGTGTCAACACAGCAAGGAGAGTTCAGGAAGTAGATAAGGGAGGGAGCTGCCGTAGCACAACTGCTAGAGTACTATTCATTTCTCCACCCAAGCAAAGACTCAATAACTTCACCTAATCCATCAAGGCACACAAGAGATAGAGCACCAGTCGTAGTACAACACAAGCACCAGAGGTATCCATTTCACTTCATAGCCAAGAAAACCACACCAGCCAAACCATACACCTGATCATCCAAACGCTCACAAAATGGTGACTTAAGGAGGGGGTGGAGCAGGTGGAGAGAAAGATCAAGGACAAGATTCCAGATCCAGAAGTAGCAGGAGCAGCACCAGGAGGTGAAGGACAAGATCAAACCAGCAAAGCATGCTAGAAAGATCAAGCAACCAGATCAAATAGCAACAACACCAACAACTCAACTGTTGTGGTGAGTAATATAAAACCCTCACATGATCTAACTATCTCATCTAGATAAGAAGGCGTGTGTTGTTTTACACTTAATCTCTCAGAAATCACCCAAGTGGGGTGAATCCATCATAGAGGAATTTTGAAAACAAGAGCCATAAGTAGACTATACAAACTAAACCAGGATCCCAAACCAACATCATTAATCCTGGATATAAAGTTATATTCCATATTCCAATATACACATAGACAAGGTTATGAATTCTGGGCACATCTCTTAAAAGAGTAGCACCCTAGAATCCATAGATCTTATGGATCCATATAAGCACACCAACCATTTTATCAAAAGGATTCCAGAATAAGTAAATGGTATCAATACCAAAACATATCTGTGAGGGACAGCAAGATAGGAAACTAGTTCCTATGCCTCAGACCAACATCATAGGCAAAGATACTTAAAAGAAGCTTTCAACTTATCTTTGGCATTTATCCAATCTTGAGCACTGACAAAATAAAGCCTAGTAGTAGAACCAACACTTGTGTGCCATTTTAATGATGGTGTCACAAGAACAAGTTCTAAAACCCAAGCAAAACAATTACTGTGCTTTCATAAATAAACTGGCAAGCCATTAACTATCATTTTCCTAGAATCAAACACCTAAAATCATCATCAAGTTTATCTATACATCATCAGAGCATCATTGTAATAGCATGTTAACACTCAATCTTTATGTGACTATACAATCCAACATTTAAAAAAAATGCAGTGAATAAATCACTGACAGAACCATTGTCAATAACAAGATCATGACAGTAGAGAACTTCCAAATTACAAGAATCCACAAGTAATAATCCCACAGTAGCACCATCATTTAGTCAATTCCCAATAATCAATTTGAATTAGAATAACAAAACCACTAGCATCACCAAAACCAACTGTAGACAATGATAACATGATATACTTATTCACCATCCTCAATTACCATCACTTATAGTGTCAATTCATCGACTATAACCAACATAGAGGGATGAACCCTAATCAATCATGAACCCTAATTAGGGATAGCCACTAGAAGCATACAGAGGAGATCAAGAGAGGCAGAGGACAGAAGGCACAACAAGATTAAACTCACAAGTGGTCCTTGCTATAGATTAGAAGAGGAAGCAGAGGGCTCGACGAGCGCACTGCAGCACGGGGAGCACCCGAAGGGCGCTGCAACCCGCACCGAGACGAGGCGACGGCCACAGCAATGCATGAATACCTCACAGCACCACTGGGGCAGCGACGAAGGCATCACCGGCAGCACCCCAAACCCTAGGGTTCGGATTGGAGCCAACCTGGCCGAAGGAGAGCCCCAGAGCCAAATCAAAATGGACCAGACAAAGGAGCGGGGTCAGCAACCTCGCCATACACCACAGTGGCATCCAGGCAGACCCAAGGTGGAATGAATCACACGGCGACGGTGTCGACAACACCACGGGGTCCAGGAAGAAGGCAAGGAGTGAACGAGAAAGAGAGAGAGTGTAGTGTACTGGGCCAATAGAGTCCATTACCACTTCGAGGAGTTGTTTTGACCCAGCCAATTGGGCCAATATGGGCCCAAATATCCCAATGGGGTTGGCCCAAATATATACATATATAAAAGAATTTAATAAATTACCAAAATACCCCTGAACTTATTTCAGTCTAGAAAAATACAGAAAAATCTTAAAAATAGTTATAATATATCAAAATGATCACAAAAATAATATACACCTAGGAAAAATAGAACATGCTTTGTTTGAGTTAAATAAAATGTAAATAAAAATTAATACCATTAAGACCTAAAAGAAATTTCCTAAAATAAAACAAAGATTTAAAATTGAGTAAAAATCATTTTTTACATATAAAATGAGTCTACTATTTTATAAAAATACTAATTTAATTTGTTTTCAAATAAATCTTGAAGCAAATATTTAAAGATATATAATCCTTTATGGAATTTTGTAAAAGTAAGAATAACACCTAAAATTAAATAAAATTCACCTCTAAGATCTTAAGTAAGTATGTTTCCCTAGATAAATACTAATTATGTTATTCCAACACATTTTAAGGTTATTAAGAAATAAATCCTTATTTATTATTTAGTTGGTAAATTCTTTAAGAACATTCTTAAATAAGAAATAATCACAATTTTATGTAAAATCCTAAATCTTGTACATTTAAATACTACTTCCAAAACCATGACTTAAGTCTATTTATGTTCCTTTTAAAGTTAATTTTGCTCTACCAAAGTTATAAGCTTAAGGACCCAATTTATATTATGTTTTTATAGTTAACTTTTGTCTATTCCAAATTAAATCAAAATGCATCTCAAAACCACGCTTATCGGATAAGCGTAAACGATATCGATCACATTCGATTAACCACACACATTGTTTAAACCTTAACAAAGAAATATTTTCTTCAAAAGTTATTTGTTTTGCCACTTCAAATAGCAAACTTATAATAAGTCCTTTAACTCTTAACCACTTAACATAATAATTTCCATCATAATTACCAGATAGCAATCCACCTCAATCTTAGAATATTATTATACTTCACTTCTATACTTTGCATGTTAAAATTTAAATCCCTTTACTTTGTAAAAGTAACCTTTTCCTTGAAAGTTATTCCTTTAAGAAACAATAAAAGTAATCCTTAAACACTTCTTGAAAGCTCTAATTGATTAGTAATCTTGCTCAAGAAATCTTTTAGATACCATACCCCATTTGAGTGATTTACTATTGTATACTACTTGTTATGTTTACATATCATTTCACACACTCACAAGCCTTAATAAGAAGCACAAGTGTGAAACTGGTATAAAAGTGGAACACATTCTAAAGTTATCATCACAAACTCCAAACCCTAGATTAGATACGATTAGTCCGGGGATTCGCATTTATTATCAAACTGCATTACATTACTTATGCATAATTGCATCTTGCCTCTTTAAACATTAGTCCTTACTAGACCAATGAAGCTATTCTAGATTTTGGATCTTCTATTATCTCGAAGACCGTGAGTGCATAATCTTGCAATCACAAAAGGCAAGTTCACAACTTGCTCATGTCCTTTGATTATTTTCTATCAAATGCTTGTAACTCAAATGTTGTCATCACCTGCATTTCAAAAAGATCAGAAAACACTATTTTCATAATAATATGATTATGGATTATCTACCAAATGGTAATAATCTATTGATAAAGTTCAAGTGGTAAAGGAACATAATATCTAGGACTTAACAACCAATGTCACCAGTGATTCTAGCGCCGTATATTACGCGTCAACCATGAGATTTGGAATGGGACGGAGAAGTCAGTTGTATCTTCTTCCTTTCGCATGGATGGATGACCTTGTCGTGAGGCTGTTGATTTCTCATGGAGAATCCAGCACATGGGTGGGACCCCTTAGTTCCCCGCGATATTGGTGTCTATATTATCTGTGCATAGCTATCTGGGTCGGAGTTCACCATAGTTGATGGTGACCGCTAGACAAAGCTGCTTACAGAGTCTTCGGGAACTCATCAGGGTTGTATCTTGCCTGAAAGGGGGCTTAACGGAGATGTAGTCAGCCTCGAAGGATCGTGTCTTCATGCGGGGTCGTGAAGGGCGCAGCGATTGGCTTGGAAATTAGACTGGGCCCCATACCAAGGAAGTGTGGACAAGCTTGCGGCTTGGTTGTGCAACAAGGCTAAGGTCTCTTATGGGAAAAGTGATGCACCTCTGCAGAGTGTAAGAATTGTGACATGTTACTCCCTGTTCTGGGAAGGAGCTACGAACGCGGCAGGAAAGGAACCCCATGAAGGTTCTGGTCAACCTGTGAAGGCTGTCGAACATAGTTTTTCGAATAAAAGCAATCTTTGAAGAAATGTTTACGAAAACCTGCATTGCCTACGACCCATGGTCTATGGCTGTAGAGATAGTGCATCATACATTCCTTTTTAGTGAACTTGCTGAGTACGCTCGTACTCAACCATACCTTCTTAACCCTTGCTAGATTTTAAGCCGTTGAAGACGACGTCAACATCAATTTCTACTCAAGAAACCATCATCGACAGCTCAAGTTCTTCAATGAAGTCAACATATACATCCGCTGAAGTGAAGGCAAAGTCTCTGTTTAGATAGGAGTAGATACTCTAGCCATAAAACCTACTTCTGTAGAGCATTTCCTTACTAGCAATTGCAAGCCAAATAGTTAGGTGTTAGTCTTATTAGCCAGATAGTTCTAAATTATTATTTCTGGTTCTTCTTTGTAAGAAATTCTTTCTTTCTCTTTAACCTAGAGTGTTCTCTGGATCTTTTGTAAAGAGTCGAGTTGTAATCTATAGTCATGTCTTGGATCTGCTGTGTTTCTGTTGTACCACTCTGTGAGATGTAATACTAGTGAACGGTGTTTCATTGGTGTTATGTCAACGACTATAGTGTACTACATCATGCAGTGGTATGCTGGGTCACCGCAAAAACTCAAATTCCGTCGATGTGGGTGCTGAAGTGCACTCGCTCGTCGGCATTGGGGGTGGGGATGGTTTGGCCATAACCGCTCTGCTAGTCGCCAACACAGAGGAGGCCTTCCCCCTCGATGACGTGGAGCTTCTCGTTGTCAAGGACACAGGAGATCCAGACCTCGTGGAACTTCTCGTTCTCCGCCATAGGGGCCATCGCCGCTATTGCCGCCGTGCCAGAGGATGAAGCTCCAGCCATTTTTGTGGGTGTTGATGACATAGGATGGGCGGCGCTATGCGTTTGGGTGGAGGCAAAAGAGCTTTGCACGGAGGCATCGAGAGGAAGGAGAAGACACTTGCTGTGGTAAGGAAGAAAAAGGAGATCTTAACCCCTTATATCCCTCGCATGCACTAAGATTTGTGCAAGATGAACACTAATCGTGCCACGCATCGTGGAAGGAGCTGGGTAACCTCCTCACGAGGATTACATCGCCTCGATCTCCATGCACACATTAAAACAACGCCTCGGTTCTATGAAAGGCGGACTCACCAATGGTCGTGCTGACAGGAATGTCTGTCAGTGACGTGACTTGACCTTGACCGATGTGAGGTTACGTCAGAGACCAAGTTCCGTCTTAATTTGAAATTCAAGCTGGAAACTCGAATAATGTACTCATAGGTTCGTCTTATTCTTAAGATGCGGATCCTATCATTTCTTTTGCAGTTTCAGGAACCCTTCAAGATTCTACAAGCCAAAGATGGATCAAGCTAGACGATGATGAAATCCGACTCTGGATCTTGGAGGCTTCCGGGGGCTGCTGTTGGGGATATACTTTTTGGGTATCCTCACTGTGCCTCACTGACCAGGGTGGCCCACTTTGGGTTAGAGGTTTGCTTCACGGGTGACCCCGTCAGGGAGAAGAGACCGAGTCCAGTCTGGCTATGGGAAGGCCCAGAAGACTTACCGAGGTAGGCCTGTAGTGTTACTTGTAGTTCAATATGTACTCTGTAACCGACTCTTACTCGTAGCCGGATAGGTCTCTCCTGTAAACCCTAGGCAAGATATCTATATAAGCCGTCCTAGGGACCAACCTTTAGGGCACCCCACAATAGTCTATGATCTCAACTCGCACAGGGGAAACCCTTGTAACCCATATTCCGGCTCTGCCATATTACTGGATTGCTAGCAGGAGTAGGATCCATCCAAAGCTGGTGGATTCGAACCTAGGTAAACTTGTGTTCTCACTGTCCCGGAACACCATACGTCTCACACCCCTCTCTTCTCATGCCTCGAGGACCCCTCATGGTGTACTTGTCGTCAATACAATGACAGGAAACCTAGCAGCATGCTGGGATTCAACTGCAACATGCATTGTACCACCAGTTTGAAAGAAGCTGGATCACCACACCCACTTGGATCCACATGGATCCAATAGATTTCATTGCATGTGTGTTGTTTTCCTAAACCACATGGATCCACTAGAGTCTTTCCATGTGTTTTCTTTTCATAAACCACATGGATCCACTAGATGTCATTGCATGTGTGTTATTCTCATCAACCACATGGATCCACTAGATGTCATTACATGTGCGTTATTTTCCTAAACCATATGGATCCACTAGAGTAATTGCATGTGTGTTCTTTTCATAAACCTCATGGATTCACTAGATGTCATTGCATGTGTGTTCTTTTCCTAAACCACATGGATCCACTAGAGTCATTGCACGTGTGTTCTTTTCATAAACCACATGGATCCACTAGATGTCATTGCATGTGTGTTCTTTTCCTAAACCGCATGGATCCACTATATGTCATTGCATGTGTGTTATTTTCATAAACCACATGAATCCACTAGAGTCATTGTATGTGTGTGTGTATCCGTGTGCAACATTGTGGTTTTGGAAAAGAACACATGAAATGATGCCACTCCAGCATGTGGCATCCAACCATGTCCAGGAACACTAGCAGCATGCTGGGATTCAACTGCAGCATGCATTGTATCACTAATTTGAAAGATGTTGCATCACCATACCCACTTGGATATGTGTGTGTATCAGTGTGCATCATTGTGGTTTTGGAAAAGAACACATGCAATGCTACCACTCCAGCATGTGGTGTCCAACCATGTCCAGGAACCCTAGCAGCATGCTGGGATTCAACCGCAGCATGCATTCTACCACCAGTTTGAAAGATACTGCTTCACCACACCCACTTGGATGTGTGTATGAGTGTGCATCATTGTGGTTTTGGAAAAGAACACATGCAATTATGCCACTCTAGCATGTGGTGTCCAACCATGTCTAGGAACCCTAGCAGCATGCTGGGATTCAACTATAGCATGCATTGTATCACTAATTTGAAAGATGCTGCATCACCACAACCACTTGGATGTGTGTGTGTATCAGTGTGCATCATTGTGGTTTTGGAAAAGAACACATTCAATGATGCCACTCCAGGATGTGGTGTCCAACCATGTCAGGGAACCCTAGCAGCATGCTAGGATTCAGCTGCAACATGCATTCTACCACCCGTTTGAAAGCTGTTGCATCACCACACCCACTTGGATGTGTGTGTGTATCAGTGTGCATCATTGTGATTTTGGAAAAGAACACATGCAATGATGCCACTCCAGCCTATGGTGTCCAACCATGTCTCAGAACCCAAGCATCATGCTGGGATTCAATTGCAACATGCATTCTATCACCAGTTTGAAAGATGCTGCATCCCCAAACCCACTTGGATGTGTGTGTAAATGTGCATCATTGTGGTTTTAGGAAAAGAACACATGCAATGATGCCACTCCAACATGTGGATTCCAACCATGTCTCGGAACCCTAGCAGCATGCTCGGATTAAACTGCAACATAAATTCTACCACCAGTTTGAAAGAATCTGGATCACCACACCCACTTGGATGTGTGTGTATCAATGTGCATCATTGTGGTTTTGGAAAAGAACACATGCAATGATGCCACTCTAGCATGTGGTGTTCTTTTCCTAAACCACATGGATCCACTAGATGTCATTGCATGTGTGTTCTTTTCCTAAACCACATGGATCCACTAGAGTCATTCCATGTATGTTCTTTTCGTAAATCACATGGTTCCACTAGGTGTCATTATGTGTGTTCATTTCCTAAACCACATGGATCCACTAGATGTCATTGCATGTGTGTTCTTTTCCTAAACCACATGGATCCACTAGTGTAATTGCATGTGTGTTCTTTTCATAAACCAAATGGATCCACTAGATGTCATTGCATGTGTGTTATTTTCCTAAACCACATGGATCCACTAGAGTCATTGCATGAGTGTTCTTTTCATAAACCACATGGATCCACTAGATGCCATTGCATGTGTGTTCTTTTCATAAACCACATGTATCCACTAGATGTCATTGCATGTGTGTTCTTTTCATGAACCACATGTATCCATTAGATGTCATTGCATGTGTGTTCTTTTACTAAACCACACGGATCCACTAGAGTCATTCCATGTGTGTTCTTTTCATAAATGACATGGATCCACTAGATTTCATTACATGTGTGTTATTTTCCTAAACCACATGGATCCACTAGAGTCATTGTAGGTGTGTTCTTTTCAAAAACCACATGGATGCACTAGATGTCATTGCATGTGTATTCTTTTCCTAAACTACATGGATCCACTAGAGTCATTGCATGTGTGTTCTTTTCATAAACCACATGGATCCACTAGATGTCATTGCATGTGTGTTCTTTTCAGAAACCTCATGGATCCATTAGATGTCATTGCATGTGTGTTATTTTCATGAACCACATGGATCCACTAGATGTCGTTTGATGACTGCAAGTGCATAGACCAATTGTAGCAAGTTTCGAAGTAAAGATAGCAAACCCACAGAGAGCTATTGGTAAAGGTCTTTTTCCCCCTCGTTACTATATACCAAAGAATACTTATAAGTTGTCTTTGATGTAAAGGGTGTTTGAAAGGTTTTTGGTTGTTTGTAGAAAAGTAATTAAAACAAGTAAAAGAAAACAAGTAACAAGATTGTGTGAAAGCGTGGCTGAACTCAATAGGGCTAAAACGTTTTCAGGGATGTAGGATACACCACTAGCATAGTATTATTGTTATGTGCAAACAAGATAACATACTACTTGTGTCATGATATGTGTGGAGAGAACCCCATAATAAGATGTTCACTACAAGACTCGAAGGAAGCCACTTTGTTCAGCCAAGTGTGAGGTCACCTCTAAATAACCACTGCGATGTATGAGAGCATTTACCCATACAAACCACCGCAATTAAGGGTTTCCCCGTGGATATCGTAATTATCTTAAGGAGTCCCTCTTTAACCCCCTTTCACCGTGTAGGTTACGAGCCAACGCCAATCTGTCACGCGCCATTCCGGGTACGCTTTCAAGACACATCCAAAGGATTTCTCCCTCCCTTTAGTCCCAAAGAAAAATGATATGTGGCCGACTACGCATACCATCTAAAGAGAGAGATCAAACACAAATCATAATTATATCATAGACAAGCAAGTCATATGGACACAAGAATGGATCATCTTTATTACAAGTTCATAATGTGCTAGGGTTTCTCCATCTCCCCAAGAACAAAGGAACTACTCACTCATGGAAGCAATCAACAACATCATCATAATCAAATGAATGGATAAAAGTACGAAGGTAGATCTAATGCAAACCACAATTGGAACTGTAATTACAAAGAGATCTAATAGATGAAAGATGGGAGTAATGGTGGTAATGGAGATGCAGCAGTTGATGATGAAGGGGATGATGCGTTGTCCTCCAATGATCTGTGAAGCAGCCGGGATTTTCCCCAGCCAAGTTCCTCCTTCAGATCCCTTTCGGATGTGGTTTTTCGTGGTTTCTGGTGGCTGTGAATGATGGATCTCCCTCTCGTCTTCGTGAGGGAGAAGTATTTGATGAGGCGGTCGCGATGGCGCCTAGTATGGGCTGACGGTACGGGTGCGCTTTGCCTGTACCAGTGGTCTTTAATCAAGATGATGCCTCCTCCTTGACTGGTATTCTTCCAGGTGCGAAGGCAAATTCATAAAATGACTTTTATCACTTAGAAATATCATATAATTACACAATATGACAACTCTAATTGATATGTTCATATATGACTCCATGATTTGGGATCCTGTTGAAACAAGAACAAAATAGCACGCGTAGACGCGGTGAAATACAAAAATCCCTACTCTATTTATGCAAAAACAAAAGGTAAATACGCTTCAATTTTGGACGCACCATCATTGCATGTGTGTTCTTTTCCTAAACCACATGGATCCACTAGAGTCATTCCATGTGTGTTCTTTTCATAAACCACATGGATCCACTAGATGTCATTGCATGTGTGTTCTTTTCATAAACCACATGGATCCACTAGATGTCATTGTATGTGTGTTCTTTTCCTAAACCATATGGATCCATGAGAGTCATTGCATGTGTGTTAGTTTCCTAAACCACATGGATGCACTAGATGTCATTGCATGTTTGTTCTTTTCATAAACCACATGGATCCACTCATGTGATTGCATGTGTGTTCTTTTCATAAACCACATGGATCCACTAGATGTCGTTGCATGTGTGTTCTTTTCCTAAACCACATGGATCCACTAGATGTTATTGCATATGTGTTCTTTTCCTAAACAACATTGATCCACTAGAGTCATTGAATGTGTGTATGTGTGTGTGAATTAGTGTGCATCATTCTGGTTTTGGAAAAGAACACATGCAATGATGCCACTCTAGCATGTGGTGTCCAACCATGTCTAGGAAACCTAGCAGCATGTTGGGATTCAACTACAACATGCATTCTACCACCAGTTTGAAAGATGCTGCATCACCACACCCACTTGGATGTGTGTGTAATAGTGTGCATCATTGTGGTTTTGGAAAAGAACACATGCAATGATTCCACTCCAGGATGTGGTGTCCAACCATGTCTAGGAACCCTAGTAGCATGCTGGGATTCAACAACAACATGCATTGTATCACCAGTTTGAAAGATGCTGCATCACCACACCCACTTACATGTGTGTATGTGTGTATTAGTGTGCATCATTATGGTTTTGGAAAAGAACACATGCAATGATGCCACTCCAGCATGTGGTGTCCAACCGTGTCTAGGAACCCTAGCAGCATGCTGGGATTCAACTACAACATGCATTCTACGACCAGTTTGAAAGATGTTGCATCACCACACCCACTTTGATGTGTGTGTATCCGTGTGCATCATTGTTGATTTGGAAAAGAACACATGCAATGATACCACTCTAGCATGTGGTGGCCAACCATGTCCAGGAATCCTAGCCGCATGCTAGGATTCAACTGCAACATGGATTCTATCAGTAGTTTGAAAGATGTTGCATCACCACACACACTTGGATGTGTGTGTGTGTGTGTGTGTTTGTGTGTCAGTGTACATCATTGTGGTTTTAGGAAAATAACACATGCAATGATGCCACTCTAGCATGTGGTGTCCAACCATGTCCAGGAACCTAAGTAGCATGCTGGGATTCAATTGCAACATGCATTCTACCACCATTTTGAAAGATGATGCATCACCACACCCACTTGGATGTGTGTGTGTATCTGTGTGCATCATTGTGGTTTTGGAAAAGAACACATGCAATGATGCCACTCCAGCATGTGATGTTTTTTCCTAAACCATATGGATCCACATAGATCCACTAGATGTCATTGCATGTGTGTACTTTTCCTAAACCACATGGATCCACTAGAGTCATTCCATGTGTGTTCTTTTCATAAACCACATGGATCCACTAGATGTCATTGCATGTGTGTTCTTTTCTGAAACCATATGGATCCAGTAGATGTCATTGCATGTGTGTTGTTTTCCTAAACCACATGGATCCACTAGATGTCATTGCATGTGTGTTCTTTTCAAAAACCAAATGGATCCACTAGATGTCATTGCATGTGTGTTCTTTTCATGAACCACATGTATCCACTAGATGTCATTGCATGTGTGTTATTTTCATAAACCACATGGATCCATTGCATGTGTGTTCTTTTCCAAAACCACACAAATCCACTAGAGTCATTGCATGTGTGTTCTTTTCATAAACCACATGGATCCACTAGATGTCATTGCATGTGTGTTATTTTCCTAAACCACATGGATCCAATATATGTCATTGCATGTGTGTTCTTTTCATAAACCACATGGATCCAACCGAGTCATTGTATGTGTGTGTGTATCAATGTTCATCATTGTGGTTCTGGAAAATAACACATTCAACAATGGCACTCCAGCATGTGGTGTCCAACCATATCTAGGAACCCTAGCAGCATGCTAGGATTCAACTGCAGCATGCATTATATCACCAGTTTGAAAGATGCTGCATCACCACACCCACTTGGATGTGTGTGTGTATCAGTGTGCATCATTGTGGTTTTCGAAAAGAACAAATGCAATGATGCCACTCTAGCATGTGGTGTCCATCCATGTCCAGGAACCCTGGCAGCATGTTGGATTCAACTACAACATGCATTCTAACACAAGTTTGAAAGATGCTGCATCACCACACCCACTTGGATGTGTGTGTATCAGTGTGCATCATTGTGGTTTTGGAATAGAACACATGGAATGATGCCACTCTAGCATAGGGTGTCCAACCATGTCCAGGAACCCTAGCAGCATGCTGGGATTCAACTGCAACATGCATTGTATCACTAGTTTGAAAGATGCTGCATCACCACACCCTTTGGATGTGTGTGTGTGGATCATTGTGGTTTTAGAAAAGAACACATGCAATGATGCCACTCCAGCATGTGGTGTCCAACCATGTCCAGGAACCCTAGCAATATGCATTCTACCACCAGTTTGATAGATTCTGCATCACCACGCCCACTTGGATGTGTGTGTTTGTGTATCCGTGTGCATCATTGTGGTGTTGGAAAAGAACACATGCAATGATGCCACTCTAGCATGTGGTGTCCAACCATGTCTAGTGTAACACCCTCGAATCGTCCCTATGCAAGTTTTAGCGATTCCCGCCAAACCCGCATAGAAACGATTCAAGGATGCCCACCAAGCACTTGCGTGCGGGTGAAAAAACGAAGTAATATCATTACACAATAGTCCACGATGGAACCCACAGAACATACATATACAACAATGACTCCATGAGTCAAGAATACATATATACTATACAAAGATCCAAATCATCTTGAAAACGATAGAGCGTCCGACTACGGACAAGATGCAAATGGGGCTAAGAGCCCTGGAGAATAACCAATGGCATCCATAACCCTGCCCAGGCCAAGCCGGAAGGGTAACCCTGCTAACGACGTTGATCTCAAACCTGCTAAAACAAAAGGGGTGCCGACAAAGGGCAAAGGAAAAATAGGAGCGTCAGTACTGAGGCCAGTACATGGCGAGGCTAGAATTTGGCGGCTCTCGCCTACATAGGTATGGTGGACTGAAGCGGCAGCGCAACATGCACTAAACAACCTATAGAGACTTGATGCAACTGTCGGCTATTACAGAGGGATAAGAAAGACCTATTCGGATCCAACCTGATACTAACACCAAACATACCCATCCTGGCATTTCCCCCTCGAGACCAAACGAGGAAGTCAAACCGAGGAACTCACACAGTTGGCATTTTTATTCATTCCCTTATAGTTGCAGCACTTACTAGTCAGATATAATTAGCCATAGATATCCCAAATCCAGCAATGGGACACAAGTGAGCATGGAAGAACCAAATATTAGCTATTGCCCACCGATGCCTCTGCATTAGTTATATCTATTCCTAGCATTTTAATTATCAGTTGAAATTAAAGTCATGATCATCTCCACCATTAAGCATGTGCCAACCTTCCAACAACGGTGGAACAACAACGACACAAAGCAGCACCTGAGCAAGCGACTATGACTCGCAAGGCCGACGATCTATCAAACAACAGGCAATAGGATGTGTCCAAGGCAATATAGAGGCTGCAAAGAATATAAATGGTACGGAAACTAATGCATCGCAACACGGATAACAGTAGATCATCGGGAAGGAAGTAAAGACTATAAATGCAAAATAGGTAGAAAGGGGGAGATTGCTCGCCTGGAAAACATAGCCGAGGATACACCAAAGAACTTGTCGATACTCACATCCACTCAACGTCCTAATCCGTGAAGAAGCAAAACACTAAAAGAAACACCGGATGCACTATTTAATACTACGGTAGAAGATCGGGCATGATGCATGTATGACATGGCAAAGGTACGATGCAACTAGGCAATATTAAGCGGAAACGGGGTCCCGACAATTAATTATATGGTTCAAGTTATTTAGATACCCCGCATTTTAAATGTTGTATGAACAAGAGAAAACATGGCATTGGTTCGCTACACAATTTAAATGGAGGCGTTAATAGACAGGAATAACCCGCATATGCGCTCCATATTTAATTTAGGTGAATCGTCGAAATACCCTCAAACACCCAAAAAATACATATGCAAGTATGAATGATTTAATATGCAACAAGTATATGTCATTATAAAAATAGGGGTCTCGAAAAGGGAATCACATTAGGGTATCGGCGATCTTCGGGTTCACCGAGGGTCGATAGGGTTCGGTCTTGGCGGGATCGGTCTTCAGATCCAAGAAGTAGATCTTGGCATTCGCGGCGGAGATCTACGGGTCACCGAGTCTGTGGTGGAGAACTTGGAGTTCCGAGGGTTCGGTCTTCAGATCCTCGGGATCAAGCTTCAGATCTAGGAACGGGTCCTGGCGTTCCGAGAAGGAGATCTTTGGGTCATCGGGTTCTTGAGGTAGCCTTCGACTTATTTTTGGGATATGGGGTGTCACTATAAGCAACAAACTTGGTCTTGTAGCAGCATGGGCAGAAGCGAGACTTGGCAAAAAGTACCGATCACAGCAACGATGGATCTTCGGCAGGGGATGTAGATATATCTAGTCTGCCGATCGACACAGACACCTCAAGGAACCAATGTTTTGGGGCTTCACCGCTTTGTCGATGAGTTGTACTACACTGGTACAATCCTGCACAACAAGGACACGCGGGCGATAGTGAGCGGACCCGTGCGTACGTTGAGGAAGGAAAATGGCCAACCAAACAACATCTACCTTGACACGGCAAGGGCTGTCGCAAGCGTGCACGGGTGGCGGCCAGAGAGCGCTCGGGAGATGCGACAGGTTTGACCTGGGGCGGCAAGCCCATGGGCCTAGCGGTGATGGCGAGCGCCTGCGGGTGGCGCGCGGGGCGTCCAAAGCAGAGGTTGAGGACGGCGCTCGGGCGACAGGGGACAGGGGCGGCGTGACGCGGATGGCAACCGCGGTGCAGAATCCGGCGAGAGGGAGCAAGATCGAGACGACTCGTGGTGGTGGCGCTGCTGTGGCTGATGGCGCTCGAGCTCAAGGAGCAGCGATGCTCTGCAAGGCGGCCACGGTCGCGGTAGAGGTATGAGGCGGCCGGGCGGAGAGGTGCTTGCGGGAGGACCTCCGGCGAGGTCGGCTCGAGGGGGACCGCAGGCGAGGCGGAGGAGCACCAGGGTGAGGCGAGGCTCGGTCGACGGCCTGGGGCATGGCCTAAGGGGTACTGCACGGGGAGGAGGCTCGGGCGCGGCCACGGGAGGACGAGGCGAGCGGGGCCCTGGCAGCTTGCAGAGAGGCGCGATGGAGTTGGGTTGATGGCCACGACGGCATAGAGCAGCGGGCTCGGTGGCGGCAAGGGGCGCTAGGGGAACATGATGTGCGGTGGCGCTCGCAGCTTGGCCACGGGGAGGGCTCGCGTTGTTGTGTGGCGTGATCTGCAGAGAAAGATGGTCGGTGATGACGGCAAGCTGCAGGGATCCGGTCGCGTCGCTCATGAAGCGAGGAGGATGCGAGAAGGAGGCGCATCCGGGAGGCGGCCTTCTCGCGAGGAGGAGGCAACAGCGGTAGCGTGACGGAATTGGTGGAACGTGGCGCTTGCGAGGAGAGACGAGCGGCGCGAGGGCCTCGGGGTGCTTGGCGACAGGGAGACGGGGCCCACATGCAGTCGATGTGTTGACCGGTGCTGCATGCGGGGTTGTGGTTCATGGACTCGATCCGGTGCGTGCATTGCAACATGACAGTGCTAGGATGTGTGAAGAGCGTGTGGCTAGTTAGGGTTTGGTTAGGGCACTAGGGTGGTAGGTGGCTGGCTGGGCCTTTTGGGCCTAGTTGGCTGCCTCCCCTAAGACACTGTTTTATTTGATTATTTATTTTAATTGAAAAAGGACTTTTGTAATTTAGACAAAACAAAATATCCGGAAGACCAGGGTTTTTAATTTGAAATAAAGACGGGGGATATTTAGAAAACAAAGGTAGGCTTTTAGAAAATAGTTTTAGACAAACATATGCATGATGACATGAGCATGCGTTCATGATGATGCACAAAACAAAAACACAACGATTTTCTAGTAGTGGTTTTATCAGGGTGCTACAATTCGACACCACTAACAATGGATCTCACCCTCGAGATCCGCCTCATGGTACGGAGAAGAAGGCCAGCGATATGAATCTTCTCGCTTCGTGTAGATCCTCGCGACACCACTAACAAGGGTTCTTTCTCCATCTTGAAATCGGCGACACCACCAACAAGGGGTCATTGCTCACGTTCATCGAGAGAACTCTCTGGAGAACAAAGGACGAAGGTAAAGGCACCAAAAGGTCAGGCCACCTCTAACTTCAGTGGAAGGAGTAATTGAAGATCCACCGATTCAATGTACAAGAGCGAATGATAAGAGTAGTCGGATGGGGATCAGTCCATCGCGCACTCGAAGCATTACTCTGTACATGAATAGAAGAATCGTGCAACCAACTCTGGGAATCTAGACTGAAGATCTGGACGAGCGATGTTCAGAAACAAAGGAGTGATGCATGCTCTTAAACGGATCTAATGTAGAAGATGTCGCCGCGTTGGAAAACACCAGAAGATATAAAAGAAATTGTATGAAAAGACACACTGATTAGGTTCTGCAATGGTCCTATTGGCATGAACAACACATGAATTGTAGCGCCACCGTTATAAAAGGAAGGAAGCGAAACCCTAAAGGTACGATGGAAACCCAACCACGAGAAATCCTGGACTCGAAGAAAAGATAAGAGTCGATTTAAAACACGTGAAGATAAGAGGAGAATAGCACAGAGGTAAGGAGTAAAAACAGAACTAATCAGATCTAGACAACCGATTTTTGTAAAATAGTTTTGACACTCTACTTCATCCGTTAGCTAGGTTATCCTACAGGCTGGACCAGTGGGGTATCGCAACTGTTGAGCTCTGATACCACTCTGTAACACCCTCGAATCGGTCCTATGCAAGTTTTAGCGATTCCTGCCAAACCCGCATAGAAACGAATCAAGGATGCCCACCAAGCACTTGCGTGCGGGTGGAAAAAACGAAGTAATATCATTACACAATAGTCCATGATGGAACCCACAGAACATATATATACAACAACGACTCCATGAGTCAAGAATACAGATATACTATACAAAGATCCAAATCATCTTGAAAACGATAGAGCGTCCGACTACAGACAAGCTGCAAATGGGGCTAAGAGCCCTGAAGAATAACCAATGGCGTCCATAACCCTACCCAGGCCAAGCCGGAAGGGTAACCCTGCTAACGACGTCGATCTCAAACCTGCTAAAACAAAAGGGGTGCCGACAAAGGGCAAAGGAAAAAGGGGAGGCGTCGATCGAGGCCGATTACAGCAAGGCTAGAATTCGGCGGCTCTCGCCTACATAGGTATGGTGGACTGAAGCGGCATCGCAGCATGCACTAAACAACCTATAGAGACTCGATGCAACTATCGACTATTAGAGAGGGATAAGAAAGACCTATTCGGATCCAACCTGATACTAACACCAAACATACCCATCCTGGCATTTCCCCCTCGAGACCAAACGAGGACGTCAAACCGAGGAACTCACACAGTTGGCATTTTTATTCATTCCATTATAGTTGCAGCACTTACTAGTCAGATATAATTAGCCATAGATATCCCAAATCCAGCAATGGTTGACACTTTTATTTACTCATTCCGTTGTAGTGAAACTGATTACTAGACATGTCAAAGTCAAATTTATAACACTACTTTAGTTATGCTTGTCTATGATCGAGATGCTGTGCTCCAAGTCGTCCATAACCGTGGACACGGCTTTCAGAAAGATTTACCCTGCAGGGGTGCACAAATAGCAACACACACACGATCAACCTCGGAAAAACCAAATCAAAACCCAACGAGGCTTTCACGACAAAGCAATCACATGATTCATAAAATATTTCAGGGGGCCACCCTACTAAGCTACCCGCAACGAAGTTGGCCGGCTTCGAGACGGATCCAGGGTTTGTGTCAATGGTTGTAAACGACAGGGAACCCGAAAGTGTGACTGGGCTTGTCGATACCGCGAAAACATTCCACGTTCCAAAACAGTAAAGGTGCTCCATGCACAATCGTAAATAAAGCAGTAAAGCATGGCATAAGTACATGATAGTAATAAAGCCCCAAACTAGTTTGTGGCCCCAAGAAATAAGAAATGAATCAAGCTCTGGCTAAGGGGGATTCATAGACTCTCCCGTATGTGGATAGTGCGAATAGTCAAGGAACAAGTATCAAGTACTCGGGACCTACGGGACACAAGTGAGCATGGAAGAACCAAATATTAGCTATTGCCCACCGATGCCTCTGCATTAGTTATATCTATTCCCAGCATTTTAATTATCAGTTGAAATTAAAGTCATGATCATCTCCACCATTAAGCATGTGCCAACCTTCCAACAACGGTGGAACAACAACGACGCAGCAAAGACTCGAGCATCATTCGACTATCTATCAAACAACTGGCAATAGGATGTGTCCAAGGCAATATAGAGGCTGCAAAGAATATAAATGGTACGGAAACTAAAGCATCGCAACATGAATAGCAGTAGATCATCGGGAAGGAAGTAAAGACTATAAATGCAAAATAGGTAGAAAGGGGGAGATTGCTCGCCTGGAAAACATAGTCGAGGATACACCGAAGAACTTGTCGATACTCGCATCCACTCAACGTCCTAATCCGTGAAGAAGCAAAACACTAAAATAAACACCGAATGCACTATTTAATACTACGGTAGAAGATCGGGCATGATGCATGTATGACATGGCAAAGGTGCGATGCAACTAGGCAATATTAAGCGGAACCGGGGTCCCGGCAATTAATTATATGGTTCAAGTTATTTAGATACCCCGCATTTTAAATGTTGTATGAACAAGAGAAAACATGGCATCGGTTCGCTACACAATTTAAATGGAGGCGTTAATAGACAGGAATAACCCGCATATGCGCTCCATATTTAATTTAGGTGAATCATCGAAATACCCTCAAACACCCACAAAATATGTATGCAAGTATGAATGATTTAATATGCAACAAGTATATGTCATTATAAAAATAGGGGTCTCGAAAAGGGAATCGCATTAGGGTATCGGCGATCCTGGGGTTCACCGAGGGTCGATGGGGTTCGGTCTTGGCGGGATCGGTCTTCAGATCCAAGAACTAGATCTTGGCATTCGCGGCAGAGATCTATGGGTCACCGAGTCTGTGGTGGAGAACTTGGCGTTCCGAGGGTTCGGTCTTCAGATCCTCGGGATCAGGCTTCAGATCTAGGAACGGATCCTGGCGTTCCGAGAAGGAGATCTTTGGGTCATCGGGTTCTTGAGGTAGCCTTCGACTTATTTTTGGGATATGTGGTGTCACTATAAGCGACAAACTTGGTCTTGTAGCAGCATGGGCAGAAGCGAGACTTGGCAAAAAGTAGCAATCACAGCAACGATGGGTCTTCGGCAGGGGATGTAGATATATCTAGTCTCCCGATCGACACAGACACCTCAAGGAACCAACGTTTTGGGGCTTCACCGCTTCACCGCGAGCGTGCACAGGCGGCGGCCAGGGAGCGCTCGGGAGATGCGACAGGTTCGACCTGGGGCGGCAAGCCCGTGGGCCTGGCGGTGATGGCGAGCGCCTGCGGGTGGCGCGCGAGGCATCCAGAGCGGAGGTTGAGGACGACGCTCGGGCGACAGGGGACAGGGCGGTGCGACGCGGATGGCAACTACAGTGCGGAATCTGGCGAGAGGGCACGAGATCGAGACGGCTCGCAGTGGTAGCACGGCTGTGGCTGATGGCGCTCGAGCTCAAGGAGCGGCGGTGCTCTGCGAGGCGGCCACGGTCACGGCAGAGGTATGAGGCGGCCGACGGAGAGGAGCTTGCGGGAGGACCTCCGGCGAGGTCGGCTTGAGGGGGACCACGGGCGAGACGGAGGAGCACCAGGGTGAGGCGGGGCTCGGTCGACGGCCTGGGGCATGGCCTGAGGGGTCCTGCACGGGGAGGAGGCTCGGGCGCGGCCGCGGGAGGATGAGGCGAGCGGCGCCCTGGCAGCTTGCAGAGAGGCACGACAGAGGTGGGGTTGATGGCCACGGCGGCATAGAGCAGCGGGCTCGGTGGCGGCGAGGGGCGCCAGGGGAACCTGATGTGCGGTGGCGCTCGCAGCTTGGCCACGGGGAGGGCTCGTGTTGCTGGCGGCGACGCGATGCAGAGGACAGAGATGGTCGGGGATGACGGCACCAGGGCTACAGGATCCGACGCGGGGTCGCGCTGCCTGTGAGCGAGGAGGACGCGAGAAGGAGGCGCATCCGGGAGGCAGCCTGCTCGCGAGGAGGAGGCAACAGCGGCGGTGTGACGGAATTGGTGGAACGCGGCGCTTGCGAGGAGAGACGAGCGGTGCGAGGGCCTCGGGGTGGTTGGCGACAGGGAGACTGGGCCCACATGCAGTCGGTGTGTTGACCGGTGCTGCGTGCGGGGTTGTGGTTCATGGACTCGATCCGGTGCGTGCGTTGCAACATGACAGTGCTAGGATGTGTGAAGAGCGTGTGGCTGGTTAGGGTTTGGTTAGGGCACCAGGGTGGTAGGTGGCTGGCTGGGCCTTTTGGGCCTAGCTGGCTGCCTCCCCTAAGACACTGTTTTATTTGATTATTTATTTTAATTGAAAAAGGACTTTTGTAATTTAGACAAAACAAAATAACCGGAAGACCGGGGTTTTTAATTTGAAATAAAGACGGGGGATATTTAGAAAACAATGTAGGCATTTAGAAAATAGTTTTAGACAAACATATGCATGATAACATGAGCATGCGTTCATGATGATGCACAAAACAAAAACACAGCGATTTTCTAGTAGTGGTTTTATCGGGGTGCTACATCTAGGAACCCTAGCAGTATGCTGGGATTCAACTGCAATATGCATTCTATCACAAGTTTGAAAGATGCTGCATCACCACACCCACTTAGATGTGTGTGTTTGTATGTCAGTGTGCATCCTTGTGGTTTTAGGAAAAGAACACATGCAATGATTCCACTCCAGCATGTGGTGTCCAACCATGTCTAGGAACCCTAGCAGCATGCTGGTATTCAACTACAACATGCATTCTACCACCAGTTTGAAAGATGCTGCATCACCACACCCACTCGGTTGTGTGTGTATCAGTGTGCATCATTGTGGTTTTGGAAAAGAATAGTCCAAACTTTGCGCGCACAGTCCAAACTTGGGACCGCGCTACAACGAAGGCAACTAGAGAGAGGAGGAGTATTCCAACCAAAGGGAATACCCCAAATACTTGTGTATTGGTGATTCTCTAGTCCATCATATGCCCTCCCTTTTAGGTGCCACATGTGGGACTAAACTTAAAGGAAAATAGGCTGGATTTTCATCCAAGTCGGATGGGCCAAATGTCAGCCCAAATGGACAAAACAGAAAACCAAACAGTAGCTGGACAGACCCAGCCTTGTGGGCCTAGCCTGCCCACCGCACGACCCAGCCACACTAGGAAGCCGCGAGGCCCTGGGTGGGTCGGCCATGCCGCAACCCATCTCAACCGCGCGGTTGGCTCGGCGCGTCGGCCAGTAGACCCGGGTGGGCTGGTACCGGGCGGCCCAACCCCGAGCGGTGGAGGGAGGCGACCTCCCTAGGTGGGTCGACGCTTCTCCCTCGGCAGCCCATGTGCACGAGCATGCCCAGCACGCCGCTGCCTAGGGTGGCACTTAGTGCCTGCAGCGCGCCTACATGGGCTGATAGGCTCACACACGGCAGAATTGTTTCTTTCCTTTTTCTTTTTCCTTGTGGCTTTTTCCTAGGCCAATTTCCTCTAGGATAAAGTCACTTTGTAAATTTGAATTTAAATATTTATTTATAATATATTAATTCACAATTAAAATATAATAAATGCATATTGTAAATTGCCATTTACTCGACACTCCTTTCGGCCTTTTCCTTTCCTTGTTTCTCCAAACGACTTCGATCTCTCTGGAATGATTCTGATTTCTCTCTCTTTCATGATTCCATCTAGCAGGATGATCTCCAAGCATAGTATTACCCTTAAGCGTGTTTCCCTCAGTTCGGGAATGCTATAGACATGATCCATATGAATGATCAACAACGGGACCGGGATGCCCATGTTGACCCATATGCACTACATGATTCTCCATCGTGTTCGAACCTGAAACGATATATCCAAATCCCTTGTTCTTGATACAAGACTTGTCCAATATTTGATCATCGGTATCCTGATACCTTGTTCAATCTCGTTTCCAACAAGTACTGTTTTACTCGTTCCCGTAAAATACCATCTCCATGACCTAGTCATGTGTTGCGCAACTTAGATGTAATTCACCGAGTGGGCCCAGTTGTATCTTCCCGTCACATAGGAGAACAATTCCAGATCTTGAAGCATATTGCCTCTACGTGTTCCTTCGGATACCCAACATGCACCTTTATGATCACCCAGTCATAGGTGATGGTTGATACCGTCTAAGAATCCTCCAATAACAGTGATTGATAAGATCTCACGGTCCAAGGATTAGGACAATCAGTTTTTGACAATTGCAACATGAACTAAGTGACATGATCGTGTTGCAACAATCGTTGGTGGGAAATGTCCATCACATCATTCCAGATGATACAACTTCATTGTCAGTGACTTTTGTTTAGCCCATGATCAGGAAACCTTAATCATCGTCTGCCCAATGAACTAGTTGAATAGAGGCTACTAGGGACCTGGTGTTTGTATACCACACATGTATCAATGTTTCTGCTTGATACAGTTATAACATGATATAAAACTATTATGAACTAATGAGATATGACAATAATACTCTTTTATTATTTGCCTCTAGGGCATATCTCCTTCAGTCTTCCACTTGCACTAGAGTACAAATAATCTAGCTGCATTGCTACTAATCATAAACCATATCTCATATGCGTTTATTGATCATGCTTTCTCATGGGCAACTTCCTGTCTTAAATCTGTTTCACCATATTCATAAGGTCCTATTTTGCAAATCATTAATGTCAACTGTTTGACATTCACACCATTATCATATAATGTCTCATATCATTTTGGTGACAAATTGATACTTCTATTTTCTAGTATATATCATGACCATCTATCAGTTGCTAGAACTTTCAAGATGTCATATATAACTATAAAACACACTTAGTCGAAAGTTGAACTTTCTCTAGACCAAAATTATACTTGCTAACCTTGAAGTATTCTAATATTTATATATCTATGTAAATTCTAATCAAAGTGCAATACTTTCACTTTGATGTCTAGCCAAGCTTTCGTTGCGTTCAAACTTAACTCGGATTCAGTGATTTAGAAATCACTCTAGAATCCTTGTTCTTCATATCTAAGAACATGGGTCACATTATGTCAAGTACAAAGAACATAGGTTTTACCTTTGAAAAACTATGGCCAAGGCATAGTTGATGCAGTGCATCCCTTTTCCCTGTTTCAATCATTGTCGTAAACATCGAGTCATTACACAATACCTCTCCTAATTGTTCAAGTAAGAACCAATTCTTTGCTTGAATCCATTCTGAACTGTTTTTATAATCTCAACTAGGTCCTTATGAACACTTTCAGAATTCTCCAAGCAGTTTGCCATTTAATGTTCATTAAACATCCTAATCTAATCACATAGATCCCTATATTTAATATGTGTTGAATTTCATCCATCCAATGATCTAACCATTCCTAATAGCAAACACATTGTTCACTAATATGTCAATTACATATTCTAGAACATTGTCACTCTCCCACTCAAATATTTAACCAATATTTGATATCCTAGGATGACGCTCATCTCCCACTCAAATATGTCGTCCACATATTCCATTAGGAAAACCTATTACATACCACTCAACTTGAAGACTTTTTCTCGGTAATCCTGGTGAATCCACAATTCCTTGATTTTACATCAAATCAAGAACTTCCTGCTACAATACTTTAGCAATTATGGATTGGTCAAAACTTCCTTGTTGTACCAGTTACAACCTTTTCTTCAACCTTTTGAAGACTTTACTTTTGATTAGTCCTTTGCTAACTTCATTACTCTGAGTCATTTCTTGTACTTAGGTCCATCATTCTTTCTTTGTAGTTTGTAGGTATGTATTATTCCAATAATAGGACAAGTGAACCAAGAATGCAATTCTGCAACTGGCAGAACAAGTTCTTGAATCCTACGTTCACAAAGTATTAGATGAAACACTTTATGATCATATCATTCTAGTTTCCCTCTATTTGTAAAGTTTGTTTTTCGTAACATATTCCGTTTTACATTCTTGACAATTCAGAGGTAAGGTCAAAACTTTTTGCTTACACTTATACCCTTCCACTAACACTTCTATGAGAATATTTGTCTCAACAGAAGTACCTCACCGAGACAATACAAACTTTGTCTTCTTTGGGTATTAGTTTGGAATTTGTGTTCATAGTCCTACTAAGAACGTACCACAATGACTTATTATTCGCAATGATCTCGACTATCGAAATCACTAGAAACTCGAGCTTGCCATCTCATATGGTGCTGTTTCCGCGAATCATTAGATGTTCCTAAATATTTTGAGTGTTTACCAATTCAATCTCTAACTCTAATTCCTATCGTTAAACCATTCAAAGATAATTTGGACCACATGTATCTTATATACTATGATTATGATGTTTTAGACATATCAACACTATTTCATTAGTCCAATCACCATAATTCGTGAAACCGTTTTTCACAAGTCCCTTTTCCGCCAATTTGTTATTAACTTGAATTCAGAATCTCCCTTTTCCGCCAATTTGCTATTAACTTGAATTCAAGATCACTTGGATCAAATCATAAAGACTTTGGAATTCTTGTTAATCTTATATCCACTTCATTCTGAAATCATTTGAACAATTCAAACTTGTGTTTCATTAAGTAAATACACATATTTACTTAAGCTCACCATGAAGTTTACAAAATAATGATTTCCACTATCTATTGAAAATACGATACATCGTATGTATAAAATTCAACACTTCTTCGCATATCACCATTTTACCAGAATGCGGAGTTTTAGTCATTTTGCCCAATGAGGCATGGTTCTACAAAGTCTCTAGATAAAATATCTAAGACCCTGATCTTCATTGACATGAAGAACATGCAGTAACCACAATGACTCAAACAATGGTGGTGTTCATTATTTATCTTTGAATATCGTTTGACATATTTCATAAACGCCCTTTAATCATACTGGCAAAGACTAGAATAACTTGTTCATAATCCCAATGTGAATCAAAAAAGAGATTATTCATAAAAACAGAATAACTAAATTGTTTCTTATTAATATGAATAACCGTCCCGCAATAAGCAAGACACACTCATAAGTTTCACAAACTCGATTACAAATCTCTTTATTCAAATCTTCTAATCCTAATGATAAACTTCGAGGGAAGGAGTGGTGTCGGCCATCAACCAGTTTGCTTGTCGTCATCACGCCATCAGTGCCTCGTTCCATTATGTAACTCTCACGTAGAGGGTCCTATTTTCAATAAAACAAGATTAAGTATGTAATACTTGAAACCTGCATAAGCGTTTCATGGAAACGTTCATTCCTTGTATATCCTATATACAATTTCCATTGATGATGATCCCAGCTTTTGGGTTCAACCTTGGTAAAGGTATCACGGCAGTCACGAAGAGTCGTATCTTCTCTACCGTCGGATTCATCAAGGGAAATATTCCACAGGTTCACAAAGGACATAGAGGAGATGGTTTTCTATGAGTATCCTACTTGGGCATTGGTATCAGTCGATGAAATTTGACCCATATAACCTTAAGTTTCTTCCTATTCATTAATGGACTATAGATTTCCTGAACTAAGGGAATAGCCTTACTCTACAAGATATTTGCAAAAGGACTTAGACTAAGTTCATAATATGGAGTTCGGATGAACTCCCACTTAAACTATCATCCCTAAAGACAGTTTTAGTGATTACACGATCCCTTTTCCCCACATATCCCCCGATCGTCATGGCCATTGATGTGGGTGCTAGGGTGGACTTTACCGGTTGATCACATCATCCATGTGACTCGTGCTTGATCTTTCGATCACTATGTTCCGAGGCCATATCTACATATGCTAGGCTTGCCAACTCAACCTTAGTGTATTTGCAGTGCAAGATGGCTTACACCCATTGTATGTAAACACAGATATGTCTAACACCCGATCGTCATGGCCTGCCTCATAACGGAGAACTTTCTTGGTGGTTCACACTAAGGGAGAACACTTCCATTGGTATTAATTTAGGGATCATCCTATTTAAATGCTACCATTGTGTATCTAATACCAGCACTCAAACAAGATGCAAACAAAGATTAAATAAAATCTAATCATATGCAATGTGACATGGTTGTCTTCCTGCTCCATGATCTCCATTAGGTGCTCCAGCTTGGTGCCAACTCCACGACGCCATCAGTCTTGTCGTTCATCATCGTGATGATTACTACTACACGACTTAGCAACAGGAAAAGTAAACTATCTTACCTTTCTCGACATGCAACCATATCACATCACAAAGTCTTCCCTTCAACATAAAGTTAGACGCCTCTACTTCATCTACTGCAGATTTTACGTGGCTGTTAGGATTTCGTGACAGAACCGTTTCTACCTACAAACTTCCAACCACAACATGGATACAATAGTTGTCGCTAGTACACCCCTTTCGGGGCCTTCCGTTGTAGATGCCATATCAACTACTGTGAGAGAGACAAACACCTACTAGCCAGTTATACGGTACAAGCCATATGTCGAGCGTGGAACCATTCTCGCGTAGGATTACACGTAAGGTCAGTCCGGGCCGCTTCATCTCACAGTATCGCGATATGACCAGATACACGTGGGAAGGTATCAACTAAGGTATCAATGCCCACACTTTGCATGTGTCTATCCGTACTAGCATACTAACCATAGACTTAGGCTCTAATACCACTGTAGGGTTTCCGCAGCAGATAACAAAAAATGTACCTACGCAGAACACCCTGAATGCCCAAGGACATATCTAGAAGTAATGCAGTAACATAGGAAGACATCGGTAACGTACCCTTGAAGACCGTCAAAGTGTTACGCTAATGTAGGAGCGTGGATGATGTAGTCGTACCCATCCGACCTCAAGGTTGTGTAGCTCCTTGCACATTGCCATGTCGCTCCTTGTCTAGGTCCTTATACGATGGCCCGGAAGCTTCAATAGCCCCACCGAGTTATCACATGCATACGGTGCAATGCGACGACTCCCAAATTCCTTGATCCCTGCTGGAGTTGCGGAAGTAGATCCCCTGCCCGGAATCCCCCACAGCACAATGGTGTGTCGTGGATGCATTGACTTTGCACGCATAGACAAAACTTGGGACCGCGCTACAGCGAAGGCAACTGGAGAGAGGAGGAGTATTCCAACCAAAGGGAATACCCCAAATACTTGTGTATTGGTGTGTCTCTAGTCCACCATAGGCACCCCTTTATATAGGTGGAGGGGGGTGTGCCCTCCTCTTTAGGTGCCCCATGTGGGACTAAACTTAAAGGAAAAGAGGCAGGATTTTCGTCCAAGTCGGATGGGCCAAATGTCATCCCAAATGGACAAAACAGAAAACCAAACAGTAGCTGGCCAGACCCAGCCGGGTGGGCCCAGCCTGCCCACCGCGCAGCCTAGCCATGCTAGGCAGCAGCGACAATAGCGAGGCCCCAGGTGGGTCGGCCATGCCGTGACCTAGCTCGCCCGCGCGGTCGGTTTGGCGCGTCGGCCATCAGACCTGGGTGGGCTGGCGCCGGGCGGCCCAACCCCGAGCGGCGAAGGGAGGCGACCTCCCCAGGTGGGACGGTGCTGCTCCCCCGGCGGCCCATGCGCTCGAGCGCGCCCAGCACACCGCTACCCAGGGCGGCACTTAGTGCTTGCTGCACACCTACGTGGGCCGATAGGCTCACACGCGGCAGAATTGTTGTTTTCCATTTTCTTTTTCCTTGTGGCTTTTTCCTAGGCTAATTTCCTCTGGGATTTTGGCCTAATGATAATGTCACTTTGTAAATTTGAATTTAAATATTTATTTATAATATATTAATTCACAATTAACATATAATAAATCCATATTGTAAATTGCCATTTACCCGAAACTCCTTTCGGCCTTTTCCTTTCCTTCTTTCTTCGAACGACTTTGGATCTCTCCAGAATGATTCCGATTTCTCTCTCTTTCATGATTCCATCTAGCAGGACGATCTCCAAGTGTCGTATTGCCCTTAAGCGTGTTTCCCTCGGTTCGGGAATGCTATATACATGATCCATAACAATGATTAACAGCGGGACCGGGATGCCCATGTTAACCCCTATGCACTCCACGATTCTCCATCATGTTCGAACCTGAAACAATATATCCAAATCCCTTGTTCTCGATACAAGACTTGTCCGAGATTTGATCATCGATATCCCGATACCTTGTTCAATCTCGTTTCCAACAAGTACTGTTTTACTCGTTCCCGTGAAATACCATCTCCGTGACCTAGTCATGTGTTGTGCAACTTAGATGTAATTGTAACACCCTCGAATTGGCCCTATGCAAGTTTCAGCGCTTCCCGCCAAACCCGCATAGAAACGATTCAAGGATGCCCACCAGGCACTTTCGTGCGGGTGGAAAACGAAGTAATACCATTACACATTAGTCCACGATGGAACCCATAGAACATATATATACAACAACGACTCCATGAGTCAAGAATACAGATATAATATACAAAGATCCAAATCACCTTGAAAACGATAGAGCATTCGACTACGGACAAGATGCAAATGGGGCTAAGAGCCCTAAAGAATAACCAATGGAGTCCATAACCCTGCCCAGGCCAAGTCGGAAGGGTAACCCTGCTAACGACATCGATCTCAAACCTGCTAAAACAAAAGGGGTGCCGACAAAGGGCAAAGGAAAAAGAGGAGCGTCAGTACTGAGGCTAGTACACGGCAAGGCTAGAATTCGGCGGCTCTCGCCTACATAGGTATGGTGGACTGAAGCGGCAGCGAAGCATGCACTAAACAACCTATAGAGACTCAATACAACTGTTGGCTATTAGAGAGGGATAAGAAAGACCTATCCGGAACCAACCTTATACTAACACCAATCATACCCATCCTTGCATTTCCCCCTCGAGACCAAACGAGGAAGTCAAACCGAGGAACTCACATAGTTGGCAGTTTTATTCATTCCATTATAGTTGAAGCACTTACTAGTCAGATATAGCTAGCATGAGTCATCCCGATAGCATAAGTTGTAGGCAATTTTAGTTAACCATTCAGTTGTTGTTGCAGTATTTACTAGTCAGATACAATTAGCATGTGACATCCCAAACCCAGCAGTTGTTGGCACTTTTATTTCATTCCATTAGGGTTGTGATACTTACTAGGCAGGTATAACATGACACGATACACCCCAGTTCCACCAGTTGTTGGCACTTTTATTATCCATTCCATTGTAGTAAAGCTGATTACTAGTCACATATTAAGTCAAATTTATAGCACTACTTTAGTTATGCTTGTCTATGATCGAGATAATGTGCTCCAAGTCATCCATAACCGCGGATACGACTTTCAGAAAGTTTTACCCTGCAGGGGTGCACAAATAGCAACACACACACGATCAACCTCGGAAAAACCAAATCAAAACCCAATGAGGCTTTCATGACAAAGCAATCACAGGATTCATAAAATATTTCAGGGGGCCACCCACTAAGCTACCCGCAAGTTGGCCGGCTCCGAGATGGACCCAGGGTTTGTGACAATGGCTGTAAACGACTGGGAACCCGAAAGTGTGACTGGGCTTGTCGATACTGCGAAAACATTCCATGTTCCAAAATAGTACAGGTGCTCCACGCACAATCGTAAATAAAGTAGTAAAGCATGGCATAAGTACATGATAGTAATAAAGCCCCAAACTACTTTGTGGCCCCAAGAAATAAGAAATGAATCAAGCTCTGGCTAAGGGGGATCCATAGGGTCTCCCAGATGTGGATAGTGCGAATAATCAAGGAACAGGTATCAAGTACTCGGGGCCTACGGGACACAAGTGGACATGAAAAACCAAATAGCATATATTGCCCACCGGTTCCTCTTTCATTAGTTATCCCAGCAATTTAATAGTTGTATTTAACGTCATGATCCTCTCCACCATAAAGCATATGACAACACTCCAACAACTGTGTGGTACTTCACGACACGGGATTGCACCTGAGCAAGCGACTACGACTAGCAAGACCATATATCTACCAAACAACTGGTAATAGGAGGTGTCCAAGGCAATATAAAGGCTGCACGGAATATATCTGGCACGGAACACTAAAGCATCGCGACACGGATATCAATAGATCAACAGGAGGAAATATAGACTATAAATGCAAAATAGGTAGAAAGAGGGAGAATGCTCGCCTGGGAAAACATAGCCAAAGAGACATTATCCAAAGAACTTGTCGATACTCGCATCAACTCATCGGCCTAATCCGCGAAGAAGCAAACACTAGAAGAAACACCGGATGCAATATTTAATACTACGGCAGAAGATCCGGCATGATTATGATATGATGCAGATGCGGTGCAATTAGGCAGTATTAAGCGGAACCGGGGCCCCGACAATTAATTAATAGGTTCCAGTTATTTAACTAGCCCGCAAATTAAATGTGGATTTAACAAGGCAAAGCATGGCATCGGTTCGCTACACAAATTTAAATGGGGCCAATATAAGACTAGAATAGCCCGCATATAGTCTCCATATTTAATTTAGGTGAATCGACTATTTAACCCAACCCACCATATGACATGTATGCAAGCATGATGATTTAATGATGCGATAGGTATATGTCATATTATAAAAATAGAGGCTTAGGGTCACACATCTGGGTTCGGAAGATCTTGGTTCCAAGGGTTCGGGGTTCGACAGGGTTCGACGGGGGAACGGTTCGACGGAATCGGTCTCGGACAACGGAGGGAGAGCTTGGCGTTCCGGGAAGAAGGACTTGGTTTGGCGTCGGGGCACATCGGGTTCGTCCTGGTCGGTGTCGATCTTGTCATCGCGACGATCTTGTCGGGTCCTCGTATCAGGTCGGTCTTGGCATTCGGGAAGAAGAACTTGACGTCCTTAGGTTTCCTGATGTAGAACTTGTTGGTTCCGTATTGGCGTACTTGACGTCTTCGGGTCCGGGAAGGGTCTTGCGATTTCCGATGGAGATCTCGACGCTCCAGGCCGAAAATCCTCGGCTTCGGTCCCATGTCGACGGTCTTGGTGTCCGGGGATTCTCCGGGTCCGTGGTCTTCGGGTGGCTGGTCTTGACGTTCCGTGAAGAAGAGCTTCGAGTCATCGGCTCCGGTAGAAGTCCTTGTCGTCCCTTGTTTGATGCCTTCGGTTTTCGAGTTGGAGATTGTGCGTGTCCATGCTAGAGTGCCTGATGTCCGAGAAGAAAAACTTCCTATGCTCAGTGCCGATCTTGTAATCTGTACCAGAACAATCTCTAAAAGGCATACAAGGTTCCATCCGTGGCTTCGGGGTCGGTGGCGACGGGTGGTACTGCAGGCGAGGGGAGCGCCCGAGGCAGCAGGGCGGACGGGGTGAGGACGGCGGAGGAGGGTCGAGCTCGGGCTCGGGGACGGCACGGCCGGGAGGTGCAGGGGTCAGAGGGGCGCCGGCGGGCCGGAGCTCGAGGCGGGAGGAAGAACAGTGGCGGCGGAGATGGTTGGCGAGGCAGGGGCCCGCGGCGGTGCGGTAGCGAGCCCGGGCCAGCGGACCGGAGGCGATTCGCGTGGAAGGAGGCGGCGATGCTCGCGAGGGGAGGCGGGAGGCGGGAGGCGGGGACCGTGCCAGCGGTGAAGACCATGGCCGCAGAGGATGGAGGCCGACGAGGTCGGGGGCGGCGATGGAGGCCCAGGGGAAGAAGTTGGGCGTCCTGGCGGCGCTTGCGAGGCCTGGTGGTGGCACCGGCCTGCGTGAGGGAGCGGGGCGAGGGGTGATGCGCGGGGTCGGCTCCGGTGGAGGCGGCGATGGGATCTGGAGGCGGGGAAAATGTGCGGGAGAAGAAGAACGGGGAGAGAGAGAGGGAGGCGGTCGGGTGTGGGGTCGGAGGGCGTGGGAGAGCAGGCCAGGGGTGGGGCTATCGGGGTGGGAGGCAGGCGGCGACGGGATTTGCGTCCAAGTGGTGTGGGAGTTGGTGGCTGGGCGGGAAAAGAGGAGGAGGTGGGGCCAGCTAGGGTGAGGTGGCGGCCTAGGAGTGGGCGAGGTGAGGTGGCTGAGTGGAAAAGGTGGTCATGCAGGGGGCTGGCGGGGCATGGGGGTGTGGGAGATGGGTTGGGTTTAGACTAGGATTTGTTTCTCCTGGTTTTTATTGGGGGTGGCCGGCTGGGTCGGTTCGGCCCGGTTCGGCTGCCCCCTAAAATAAAATAAATATTTTAACTGTTTAAAACGGGGATTTTGAAATCCATTTTTAGAAGAAATAAAATATTCCGGAAGACTGGGGTTTTAATTTGAAATAAAGACGGGGCGTATTTAGAAAGCAAAATAGGTTTTCGAAATAGTTTTGAAGAAACCATGCATGATGATGACGATGCTCAAATGCAATGTGGCATGATGACATGGGCATGCGGTCATGATGATGCAATGCACAAAAACACCGCGATTTTCTAGTAGTGGTTTTAACGGGGTGCCACAGTAATTCACCGAGTGGGCCTAGTTGTATCTTCCCGTCACACAAGAGAACAATTCCCGATCTTGAAGCTCTTGGAAATATGCTTCATAAAGTTTATGATTAAGTTTTATATCATGCTATAACTGTATTGAGAAGAAACATCAATACACGTGTGATATATAAACAACTAGGGGTTCCCAGTGAAACTCTAGTCACTGGTTCATTGGTCAACCGATGATCAAGTTTCCTGATCATGTGGCATTTATGCCAGTTGGAAATGGAGTCAACTCATTCTGAGAATGAGATGATTAACCAATACCCAACCTAAACATCGTGACCCGATCATGTCACGAATTTCAAGTTACGATGATTAGAAATGGATCCTCGTAGACTATTCCTTAGACCGTGAGGCTATATCAATCACTATCTCCCGACAATGGTTAGATAGCATCAAACGTCACATGGTAATATAGTGACAATAAAGGTGTATTTAGGTATTCGGAGGAACCGTAGAGGCAATATATGCCAAGATCGGGATTTGTCCGTCCACATGATAGAAAGATACTCAAGGGCCCACTCAGAGAAGTTATATCCAATAGCTGCGCAGCGTGTGATTTGATCACAGGGATATCACTTGTCGAACGAGTCAAGTAGCATTGATCACAGGGATATCACTTGTCGAACACGACCTGGGGATGTCATTGATCAGATCTCGGGCAATGTGAGTGTCGAAGACAAAGGGAATAAGACACGACTGTCCTGCTTCAAACGACGAAAGATCGTGGAATGCATAGGGGTCACATGGTCATCCAGGTCCCTCTGTCGATCATTGGTCCGGCAGTGTCCCGACCATGTCTAGAGTGTTCCCGAACCATGGGGTATCACGCTTAAGGGTTTGATGATGCTTAGAGAGTGTTTATAGGATCGGTAGAATCGCCGAAGAAGAGTAGAGAGAAAATCGGAAGGGTTTCGGTAAGTCCGGCAGATGTCTGGAGTGGAGATGGAAGGTGTTCCACAGACATAGAGATTGAATAATATGTGAATGAATGTTAAATATTGATTTAATCATTTATTCATAATTATTTAATAAAAGATAAAATCAATTTAAAGGTCAAAAGGCTTAATGGGCCAATTCCGGAAGGAAGAGGGCCCATTAGGGAAAGGCAAGAGGAGAAAGGGGCCAAGGGGGTGGTCGGCGCCCTAGTGGGCCAGCCCCCCATGTGGGGCCCATGGGGGTGGCCGGTGGCACCTCCCCCTCCCCCTCTCCTCTCCTTTAGTCCCACCCCGGGACTTTGAGGGAGGTAGTACCTCCCCTCCCCCTATATATAGTGGGGGTATTTGGCCAGATAAATACACACTGTATTCAATAAAGGTTTCCTCACTTTTGGGGAGACCTCCAATTGATATTCTCTCTCTCTCTCTCTCTCTCTCTCTCTCTCTCGTGACCGTGGTCCCAAGTTCGGACTGCACGAACGAGAGACGTCTTCATCGCGGAGCACCGTCGCGCTGCGGGATTCAGATCTAGGAGCTCTACTTCCGCAACTGCTGCTAGATCGGGGAAGCGGGAGTCATCGTCAGGCACCGGACGTGTAACTCCCCGCGAGGTGTCAGACTTGAGGCACTCAAGTTGTTGGAGCCGCAGGAGCGCAAGGACTTCATCTCGACCTTGAGGTCGGCTTCGGCTCGTGATATTGGGTGGCCCGATCTTATTAGCGAGAACTTGTTGATGGTGATGGTGGATGATAGATAACTATCCTGTAGCTATAAACTCTCCCACTCGAACCCTGATGCCAATGCAACAACTCTCAAACCTTGTAGGATACTCACAACACCACGCTCTTGCGCACGTAGCCGCCGACCACGAACGGTAGTTTGCAATCTACTAATTCCCAGTGGAACAACAGATCCCACTCAATTATAGTTGGTAAAATCGATCACAGGGTAATTCCAGAGGTTCTATGAAAGAAAGATCTCCAAAATATTTTAACGTGGTCTAAACCCTAAAACTAGTGCGCCCCATCTATTTATGAGTTTGGGGGTTCGGCGGCTCAGGAGGTGACCAAGTTGGTCCCACCCAACTAGGGTACAAACCGACCCAAAATTGGGTTCGGCTCAGGGTTCTGCCGTGGCAGAGTTTGGGCTCGGCTTCTCGCTTGGCGGTGCGTAAAAGAAAGGACTTTCTATGCCACGGCAGCAAGGCGTGAGGAAACACATCGCTTCTCTCCAAGCGAAAGATCCTGCCATGTGTTGATCTTCTTCTTGGTAGCTCCTTGCGCTTCCTCCCTCTCCTCCCTCACGCATTCTTCATTGATCAACACGCCATACTCCATATGCTTTAGCTCCTTGCTCTGTGCTACACCTTCTTCTCCCATGTACCTGATCATACAATAGCACAAAGACTTAGGCAATATAAAATTCTTATAAATGAAAGTATCATGGTCAACTAGCAATGAATTCACCTGATAGTCATTATTGATTTGACTCAATATTTCCTTCCACTTCAAGCAGTCAGAATCATCATAATCCTTGTATATATCCTCATCATCCTCCCTTTCTTCATGAAAAGCCGTCCACGGCTTTGGGTAAGCTGAAAGTGGAAGAAACAAAAGAACAACGTGTACGCAAAGTATATGTATGTATAACATGTTGTATTATTGTTGTTCAAATGAAAAGTATGTCCAATATACATCAAGCAACTTACATTGCAGGTATAAGTGAAGTACAAAGAATCATGATCATGGTGCAAGACAACTAAATAGATAGTCTTGTTCTTCAATATTAAATTCAGTTTTCTTAAAGAAGATCTATGATCAAATTTGTGGACAAGATCAAACCAATTCAAAATGTGTGAAAACCAAATTGATCCACACCATGCTTCAACTGCGCTACTCTGATTATTAGGAACATGATCATGTTGTCCAGTATGGAAGATGCAACTCAATTTGCAAACATAAGTGAAGTATAGAGCAGTAACATAGCCAGACAAAGACATTTGGGACAAACACATTGGATATGAAAACTTGGATTCTATTCTAGCAAGATTACAATGATCCAACATAGGTAAAATTACTTGTGTTGGCTGCATTATATCAACTAGATCTGACTTTGCTTTCATACTATCACAAATTTTAGCATATGTCCCACAACACAAACTCGTCGACACACAACATATATGGCTGAAAAAAACATGTTTCAGTTCAGCAATTCTATCACAAGTAATGAATATGTGATCCACAAGAAAATTTTCATCCATGCTATATTCACCAGTTAGATTGAAAGTGAAACAAGGAGAATATCTACTAGAATTTAGACATGAAATTTCAGAAATTTTATCCATAGCACAACTCATACTCATAGGTTCATTTAGCATGATGGAATACACAATATCAGTAGGTGGTATTCGAGCAAGTATTTCTTTAGGTGTAATCAATACCACATGATCAAAATTTGAATTGGGTAAACTATCACATGATGTTGCAACATTAGTGCAAGGAAAATCACAAGGAGGCTTCAGTAAAGGAAAAGACTCACAATATGTCGCACATGTTGGCTGAAGCTCAAAATCAGTACCAATGTTGATGAGGACATCCCTACTATTACACCTACCCCAATGACTACTGAAGATGCTACAACTGTTGCAAGAAAGGATCAGTCCAATGAGATTAGAATTGGACCTATTACAAGAGCTCATGCTAAGCTACTTGAACAACAGGTGAATTTACTCCTAAACGAATCTGGTACTTTGATTGATGAGAACTTTATACTGCCTAAGTCTATCCATTTATGTATGATCAGGTTCATTGGAGAAACAAGCATGGCGCGAGGAGGAGAAGGGCTACAAGAGAAGCCCAACATGATGGTCGCCCAAGGATGTGCGAGAGAGGAGCGGGAGGAAGGCGCAATACAAGCAAGGGAGATCATCGAAGAGAAGGAACGTTCAATTCGGACAGAAGGAAGTCCTGAAATTCAAACGGACGTGGATTCCTCATACAAACTCCAAATCAAGCAAATAAGCACTTGTTGGATAGATAACTCCAAGATCTTTCCAATGAGTACTTCCATGCCTAAAAGTCCCCGGATAATCTGGCCCTGCTTTGGAGATTCTGCAAAGGACTTCGTGCGCGACGTTCAGTACCTGGGCGGATATTTGACCGGATTTTCCCCCCGGAAAATCCGGCCCCCGGATAATCTGGCCCTCTTAGACCGGATAATCCGGCCCAAAAAGTTCCCATCGGATCCAGACGGATCTGACTGTATCAGACATGTTTTCGTTTCGCATTTTTCGGACGTTCCGGCGGCCATATAAGCCTGGGAACGCCCTCTAGTTTAGGTTAGACCACGTTAAAACTATTTTGGAGTTGTTTCTTTCATAGAACCTCTGCAATTACCCTATGATCGATTTTACCAACTATAATTGAGTGTGATCTGTTGTTCCATCGGGAATTAGTAGATTGCAAACTACCGTTCGTGGTCGACGGCTGCGTGCGCAAGAGCGTGGTGTTGTGAATATCCTACAAGGTTCGAGAGCTGTTGCATTGGCATCAGGGATCGAGCGGGAGAGTTCATAGCTATAGGCTAGTTATCTATCATCCACCATCATCACCGCCATCCGCTTACTAAGAAGATCGGGCCACCCCATATCATCTTGGTATCAGATTTCCAGTGTTGCCTCGGTAAGCATCCACAAATCCATCCATAGATTAGAGAGTGTTTTTCATCCTATACAGAAAAAGCCTTACAAAAGGATTTGCCATAGACTAGATTGGATCGTTTTCGAGTTTTAGTTGTTAATTGTATCTTTTCGTAGATCCGCTCTGCAGGTTTTTCCTCGTAGGAGTCTAGTTTTTTTGTTTGTGTCTAGGTTTAGGGTTTGATCTTGTTTTCCGCCGTGTCAACCATCACCGTGTTCCACAAGTTTTTCCTTGTTTGTCTGAGTCCACATAGTGTACCTTTTTTTGCATACCATAGACACAGCCTATCTACAGCATCCGTGCCTAGGAACGTACCGACGAGACTAGTTGCTTTGCTCCGACAGGCTGCTCATTAGGGTTTGAAGTGCAAATTTTTCGTCCAGGTAGACCGGATTATCCGGCCCCCGACGAAACCAGAATATCCGGCCCCTAATTGCTCAGAATTGTTGCATCACGTATTGCATTATGTCAGATAGTTGAAAAATCAAAAAAAGAGAAAGAAGAAAAAAAAGTTGTTTAAAAAGAGAAAAGAAAAGAGATACAAAAGTAAACAACAAAAGGGAGATATCAAGGTTGATTGGAGGACTAGTTTTATAATAGCACTAGTAGATTGAGCAATCTCGTGCCTGTTCTATTTGACCTATTACTAGCGTCTCTCTTGTGCATTGCAATATTCCTTTTCATAAGTTGCTTTGCCACGTTTATCTCCACCGTGTGTGTTTCTTGGGTTTTTGTACGATCAGCACTAGGACTTGTTTGCGGTGTAGATAGGATACCATACCTATAGTTCCACCATAAATAACCTGTGTCCCGTGTGATCGTTCTCTATACCTTTGATATTCACTTCATCACATCAGTGCATCTGTCTTTGATTTCGTTTGGTAGAGCATCTCTATTCACTTTAGAACGGTAAGATCTCCTTTCTTATTAGTTGTGAGTGAGTTGTGATAGTTTCCACCATACAGATTTTGATTTTTGCACTAACCTACTAATCATGTCTTCTAGTGATGATGATGTTGTGTTGCAGAAAAAGAAGGATGAGGAGCTTGTTAATTGGCGTGAATATGAGGCTTTGAAGTCCCACTTGACACGTGTGTTTACTAACACGACAAATGCCATTGACAAGAATCTCTAGGATATGAATATGAGATTGGATCAACATGTTGGAACGGTTGATACTATTCAAACGCAAGTGGCTACGCTCAATGTCAATGTCACCACTTTGCAGCGTTCTATTAAGGGTTTGACAGCCGCCTTACATAGAAGGGAAGATCCTCAACATGATGATGCCTTTGATGATTTTGGTGAGGGTAGCGATGTGGATGCTGCTCCACATGTTGGCAGGGGACGTGCTATTCCCCCTGCCCATGCACCTGCTCATGGCCGTGGGTTTGCTCCTCTTGGGCGTGCTGAACATGTTCCCAACCAAGCTGCTGATGATGGTTTGGGCAAGCCAAAATTCTCAATTCCCAAGTTTGATGGTTCTATTGACCCTGAAGATTACCTCACATGGGAGTTGAAGATTGAAAAGCTCCGGCGTTTATTTGACTATCCTGAAGATAACAAGGTCAAGCTTGCAGCATCTGAATTTGATGGTTATGTTTTGCGTTGGTGGGATGCTCTTGTGCAGCATAGAAGGGAGGACAATAAACTTCCTGTGATGGATTGGCGCGAGATGAAGCAAATCATGAAAGCTCGTTTCGTACAAACCAACTACTTGCGATCAGTTTTTGATAAATTGATGCAATTGAAGCAAGGCACCATGACAATTGATGAATACTACATGGAGATGGAGATGCTTATGCAGTGTGCTAGAATTTGTGAGTCCATTGAGATGACCACGCAACGATTCCTAAACAATTTTAAGTTACCGATCAAGAGCATTGTTCGTCATCACAAGTATGAGACCATGAATGAGTTGTTGCATCATGCTAGAGAGGCCGAATCCCAGTTGGCAGAAGAGGCGAAGTCACGTGCTTGTTTTCCGTCCTCCAGCAGATTTTCGGCCAGATCTACACCTCCTACAGTGGCGCCACCAGTTGCTTCTCCTTTTACACCATCGGCCAAGCCAGCAAGTACACCTTCGTTTGGTTCTAATTCTCGAAAACCCGCTGCTCCTGCTGCTATCTCGGCTTCCAACATGTCTACTGCACGTACTCGTGATGTGATGTGCCATACTTGTGGAGGTAGAGGACAATACAAGAAGGATTGTCCAAACAGCAAGGTTATGTTTGTTAACGAACAAGGCGAAGTAGAGAGTGGAGATGAAGCTTCTGATGATGATGTTGATGATGCCGAGGATGGTGCTGATGCGTATCCTGAGCGTGCTCCAACTATTGTCGTATCTTCACGTATACTTAGTGTGCAACCGGTTGAGGAGTCCCAACGTTGCAACTTGTTCCAAACAAAATCTCTAGTTGGACCTAACAAGGCTTGCAAGGTCATTATTGATGGAGGTAGCTGCAGAAATCTTACAAGTAAGGAACTATGTGCCAAACTGAATTTGACATACTTACCTCATCCCAAGCCATACTACATACAATGGTTGAGCAACAATGGTGAGATGAAGGTAAATCATATGGTACAGGTGAATTTTCAAATAGGGCCATACAAAGATTCTATTGATTTTGATGTGGTTCCTATGACTGTTTGTCACCTACTATTGGGTCGGCCTTGGCTCTATGATCGTCATGTGCAACACAATGGCCGAGCCAATACATATCACTTGGAATTCAAAGGGAAGAAGATTACTATGCAGCCAATGACACCACAAGATATTGTGAATGATTCTCGCCAGAAAATAGAGGTGAATTTGAAGGAAGATCCTACAACTCGGCGAGATTGTGTGACAAATGTTCCTGATGTAATTGAGCCTAAATTGAGTGATATAACGAAAAGTGAGAGAGTGCCTGGTTTATTGCTATTAGCCACTACGGAAGATATGAGAGAATTTCGTGAGGATCCTATAGCCATGCCACTTGTGCTCATGTATAAGGGCGAGGTATTGGTTTCTAACGACATGACCCCTATTTCTCTCGGTGTCTCTTCTGTTTTGTAGGACTTTGGGGATGTATTTCTAGAAGATGTACCCACAGGCTTACCTCCATTGCATGGTATAGAACATCAAGTGGACCTGATTCCTGGCGCCACACTTCCCAACCGTGCACCCTACATGACTAATCCCGAAGAAACTGAGGAAATTCAGAAGCAAGTACAAGCATTGCTGGATAAAGGGTACATTCATGTTTCTCTTAGCCGTTGTGTTGTTCCTGTTATTTTAGTTCCTAAGAAAGATGGTACATGGCGCATATGTGTAGATTGTAGAGAGATTAATAACATCACTATTCGATATCGTCATCCTATTCCATGCTTAGAGGATATGCTAGATGAATTGAGTGGTGCTGCTGTTTTCTCTAAAATTGACTTGCGTAGTGGTTATCATCAAATTAGGATGAAAGAAGGGGATGCGTGGAAAACTGCTTTCAAAACAAAATTTGGCTTGTATGAGTGGTTAGTTATGCCGTTTGGTCTTACTAATGCACCTAGTACATTTATGCGATTAATGAATCATGTTTTGAGAGATTTTTTTGCTCATTTTGTGGTTGTTTACTTTGATGATATACTTATATACAGCCATAACGAAACTGAACATTGCACTCATATTCGACAAGTTTTGCAAGTGTTGCGTGACAATAAATTGTATGCTAATCTTGAAAAGTGCACATTTGCAAAAGATAAGGTCATATTCCTAGGATTTGTTGTATCTAAGAATGGGGTAGAGGTAGATCAATCTAAAATTGAATCAATTCAGAATTGGCCTACTCCCATGAATGTAAGTCAAGTGCGTAGTTTCCATGGATTAGCTGGTTTCTATAGGCGCTTTGTGAAAGATTTTAGCACCATTGTTGCACCTTTGAATGATTTGACAAAGAAAGGTGTTCCTTTTGTATGGGGCGCGGCCTAAGACATTGCATTTTATACATTAAAATGTTTGCTTACTTCTGCACCATTACTTGCATTACCTGATTTTTCGAAGCAATTTGAAGTTGAATGTGATGCTAGTGGTATAGGCATAGGTGGCATTTTGATGCAAGAGGGTCGGCCTATAGCTTATTTTTCTGAGAAATTTACTGGTGCTCGTTTGAATTATTCTATCTATGATAAAGAATTATATGCACTTGTTAGAGTACTTGAGGTTTGGCAACATTATTTGTGGCCAAAGGAATTCATCATACATTCTGATCATGAAGCATTGAAATACTTGAAAGCTCAATCAAACTTGCATAGAATATTAGCTAAATGGGTTGAGTTCATTGAGTCTTTTCCTTATATCATTAATTATAAGAAGGGAAAAGAGAATGTTGTTGTTGATGCTCTGTCTAGGAAGAACATGCTATTAACCAATCATGATGTTAAAATTCCTAGATTAGAAGCTATTTGTGCACTTTATGCAACTGACCATGATTTTGCTGAACCGTATCGTTTGTGTGCTCTTAGAAACGCATGGGATAAGTATCATATACATGATGGATATTTGTTTCGAGCTAACAAACTATGTATTCCAGAATCATTGTTGTGTTTGTTCTTAGTGCAGGAATCACATGCTGGTGGTTTGATGGGTCACTTTGGGTGTGAGAAGACGTCGCTCATGCTTGCTTATCACTTTTATTGGCCCAAGATGAGGCGTGATGTGTACAGATTTGTGAGCCGATATATTACATGCCACAAGTCAAAATCTAAGCTGAAGCCTCACGGTTTGTATACACCTCTCTCTGCACCTACTATAACATGGGAAGACATTAGTATGGATTTTGGGCTAGGTCTACCTAAAACTCAGAGAAGTCATGATTCTATATTTGTGGTAGTGGATAGGTTCTCTAAGATGGCTCATTTTATTGCCTGCCACAAAAGCGACGATGCATCGCATGTTGCTAACCTGTTTTTCAGGGACATCGTGAGATTACATGGAGTACCAAAAACGATTGTTTCTGACCGTGATGTGAAGTTCATGATCTACTTTTGGAAGACCTTATGGGGGAATCTAGGAACGAAGCTGCTATTCAGTACTACATGTCATCCCCAAACAGATGGTCAAACAGAGGTGGTGAATGGAACATTGTCACAACTGCTAAGGACCATGATTAAAAAGAATCTGTGGGAGTGGGAAGAGTGTTTGCCACATGTTGAGTTTGATTATAACAGGGCGGTGCATTCAACTACTCAGCTTTGTCCTTTTGAGGTGTGTATGGTTTCAAGCCATTGACACCACTTGATATGTTGCCTCTGCCATTACATGAGAGAGTTGATATGGAGGCATCAAAACGTGCTGATTATGTGAAGAAAATACATGAGAAGACTCGAGAGGCTATTGAGAAGAAAGGCAAGAACATTTCTACTACAAGGAATCAAGCAAGGAAAGAAGTGTTGTTCGAGCCTGGAGATATGGTTTGGGTGCATCTATGCAAGGATAGGTCCCCACTACTTCGAAAGTCAAAATTGAAGCCACGTGGTGCTGGTCCTTACAAGGTGTTAGCCAAGATTAATGATAACGCCTACTCGGTTGATATACCTATTGAGGATTTTGGTGAAGTTAGCAACAGCTTCAACGTTGTTGATTTGTCACCATATGTTGGAGAAGACCTTGGAGCATCGAGGTCGACGCCTTTTGAAGGGGGGAGATGATGAGGACATCCCTACAATTACACCTAACCCAATGACTACTGAAGATGCTACAATTGTTGCAAGAAAGAATCAGTCCAATGAGATTAGAATTGGACCTATTACAAGAGCTCGTGCTAAGCTACTTGAACAACAGGTGAATTTACTCCTAAACGAATCTGGTACTTTGATTGATGAGAACTTTATACTGCCTAAGTCTATGAATTTATGTATGACCAGGTTCGTTGGAGAAACAAGCATGGCGCAAGGAGGATAAAGGCTACAAGAGAAGCCCAACATGATGATCGCCCAAGTATGCGCGAGGGAGGAGCGGGAGGAAGGCGCAATACAAGCAAGGGAGATCATCGAAGAGAAGGAACGTTCAATTCAGACAGACAGAAGTCCTGAAATTCAAACGAACGTAGATTCCTCATACAAACTCCAAATCAAGCAAATAAGCACTTGTTGGATAGATAATTCCAAGATATTTCCAATGAGTACTTCCACGCCTAAATGACCCCAGATAATCCGGCCCCCATACCCCGGATAATCTGGACCTGCTTTGGAGATTCTGCAAAGGACTTCATGCGCGGCGTTCAGTACCGGGGCGGATATTTGACCAGATTTCCCCCCCGGAAAATTCGGCCCTCTTAGACCGGATAATCTGGCCCAAAAAGTTCCCATCAGATCCGGACGGATCTGTCTGTATCAGACACGTTTTTGTTTCGCGTTTTTCGGATGTTCCGGCGGCCATATAAGCTTGGGAACGCCCTCTAGTTTAGGTTAGACCATGTTAAAACTATTTTGGAGTTGTTTCTTTCCTAGAACCTCTGGAATTACCCTGTGATCGATTTTACCAACTATAATTGAGTGTGATCTCTTGTTCCATCGGGAATTAGTAGATTGCAAACTATCGTTCGTGGTTGACGGCTGCATGCGCAAGAGCGTGGTGTTGTGAATATCCTACAAGGTTCGAGAGCTGTTGCATTGGCATCAGGGATCGAGCGGGAGAGTTCATAGCTACAGGCTAGTTATCTATCATCCACCATCATCACCGCCATCCGCTTACTGAGAAGATCGGGCCACCCCATATCAAATGTCATCCACAATCTCCTCAGTTGTAGTAGGTACTAACACGTCCTCCACAAGTGACAATGCACGGTCCAGTGATACAGGTTGTAAAATAGATGGCTCCCTTTCTTCAAAAGCAACCTGGATATCACAAGAAACAACACTAGGAGTAGAGATGATTACATTAGTAGAAACCTCATTTGTCTCATCAACTCTCACTCTCGGTTCTTCTACGACAGGATCAACATGTGGTTTGGCCGATGGTGCAGGATGGCTAGCAGCCGCTGCAGGTGGCACCATAGGAGGCGGTTTAGATCTAGCCACAAAATGGCTGGTATATGGAAAACATGCACGTGACTTAGCCTCCTCAGCTAGTTGTGATTCAGCCTCTCTAGCATGGTGCAACAGTTCATTCATAGTCTCATACTTGTGATGACGAACAATGCTCTTTATTTGAAGCTTCAAACTTTTGAGAAAACGCTGCATAGTCATCTCAAGGGATTCACGAACTCTAGCACGTTGCATAAGCATCTCCATCTCCATGTAGTACTCATCAACTAACATGTTACCTTGTCGCAACTGTGTGAGCTTGTCAAAAATTGACCGCAAGTACCTTAGCTGAATTGCCACTGTAAGGGCCTCAACCGAACACTGCAAGGTGGACACATTTACATTGATTGCTATCACTTGAGTTGGAATATTAGTGATTGTGGCAGTATTCTGATCCACTGCTGCTTGCATGTCCTTCATACTCCCATCAATAGACTCGCGCCAATTAATAAGCTCCTCAACCTGTTTTTCTGTGACACAACTTCATCATCACTCAAAGACATGATTAGTAGGTTAGTGCAAAAATCATAATCTTTTTGGTGGAAATCTCTCACAACTCACTCGCAACTAATAAGAAAGCAGATCTTACCGTTCCAAAGTGAATAGAGATGCTTTACCAAACGCAATCAAAGATTTATGCACTGATGTGATGAAGTGAATATCAAAGGTATAGAGAATGATCCTAGGCACATAGGTTATTTATGGTGAAGCTCTAGGTATGGTATCCTATCTACACCGCAAACAAGTCCTAGTGTTGATCTTACAAAAACCCAAGAAACACACACGTGGAGAAAAACGTGGCAATGCAACTATGAAGGGTGTTGCACTACTCTCGAGAGACACTAGAAAAGCTCAAAGTAAACAGGCACAAGAGCTCAATCTACCGGTGCACAAAGATATCACTAGGCGTCTTGCTCAAATTCTCTTTTTTCTCTTTTTCTTTTGTATAGCTTCTTTCTCTTTTTTGATTTTTATTTTGCTATATGCTTTTTCTCTTTTTTTGAATATATATGACGCACGGCCAAATTACAAAGCACAACACCAAAATCCTAGGAGCAGCCTGTAGGAGCGGAAACTAGTCTCAATGGGAAAGTTCCTACACTTATGAAATAGAATGGTTATAGCTAAGGTTTGGAAAATTGCAAAATTTCACAATTTTTTATATGGCTGCCGTGGCAGAAAAACGAGGCAAATCTATGCCGTGACAGAGAATCTGTACCTCACGCCAGAACGCGTGCCGCGGCAGGAAATCGGATCAGTGGCAGACAGGGACTCGCGGCAGAAAAAACGGGCATTTTCTGTGCCGCGGTAGAGAAACAGGCCAAAAATGTCCCCGTCAGAGCAGCGGCAAAGCAGGTGGCGCGCGACAGAGAAAGTGAACAGATTTGTGCCATGACAGAGCGGCGGTAGGATAGGAGAGCGCGGTAGAACAAATCGTGCCGCGGCAGAGTTCCGATCCGGGGCAGACACGGTGTCGCGGCAGAGAAACTGGGTGTTTTCATGCCGCGGCAGAAATCAGTAAGGATTTTTTTTTGTGCAAACCGACTCGGCCAAGGGTGTTTGACCAGGACTCTAGCTAAAAGAACAGATCTAGCTATGGCGCCGGAAAACGATGGTGGAAACGACTAGAACAAGAAGAAAAACGATGAAATAGATCTAGAGATAAACTAACAGATGAACACGGCCAACAACTATTACTCGAATACGATGTAATCTAGGCTATGGAAACTCTTTTTGTGGGCTTTTTCTGTATAGGACGAGAAACACTTTCAAATCTATGGATGGATTGTGGATTGCTTACCGAGGCAACAAGAAAATCTGATACCAAGATGATATGGGGTGGCTCGATCTTCTCAGCAAGCACTTATCGATGGTGATGGTGGATGATAGATAACTAGCCTGTAGCTATGAACTCTCCCGCTCGAACCTCGATGCCAATGCAATAGCTCTCGAACCTTGTAGGATAGTCACAACACCACGCTCTTGCACACGTAGCCATCGACCACGAACGGTAGTTTGCAATCTACTAATTCCCAGTGGAACAACAGATCACACTCAATTAGAGTTGGTAAAATCGATCATAGGGTAATTCCAGAGGTTCTATGAAAGAACCATCTCCAAAATATTTTAACGTGGTCTAAACCCTAAAACTAGTGCGCCCCATCTATTTACGAGTCTAGGGGTGCGGCGGCTAAGGGGGTGACCGAGTTGGTCCCACCGAACTAGGGTACAAACCGACCCAAAATTGGGTTCAGCTCAGGGTTCTGCCGTGGCAGAGTTTGGGCATGTTTCTCCGCCGCGGCAGCCTGCCGTGGTAGAAAAGGACTATGTTTCTGTGCCGCCTGCCGTGGCAGGAAAACGCATCGTTTCTCTGCCACGGAACGCTTCCTCCCTCTCCTCCCTCGCGCATTCTTCATTGATCAACACGCCATACTCCATATGCTTCAGCTCCTCGCTCTGTGCTACGCCTTCTTCTCCCATGTACCTGATCATACAATAGCACAAAGACTTAGGCAATATAAAATTCTTATAAATGAAAGTATCATGGTCAACTAGCAATGAATTCACCCGATGGTCATTATTTATTTGACTCAATATTTCCTTCCAGTTCAAGCAGTCAGAATCATCATAATCCTTGTATATATCCTCATCATCCTCCCTTTCTTCATGAAAAGCCGTCCACGGCTTTGGCTAAGCTGAAAGTGGAAGAAACAAAAAGAACAACGTGTACGCAAAGTATATGTATATATAACATGTTGTATTATTATTGTTCACATGAAAAGTATGTCCAATATACATCAAGCAACTTACATTGCAGGTATAAGTGAAGTACAAAGAATCATGATCATGGTGAAAGACAACTAAATAGATAGTCTTGTTCTTCAATATTAAATTCAGTTTTCTTAAAGAAGATCTATGATCGAATTTGTGGACAAGATCAAACCAATTCAAAATGTGTGAAAACTAAATTGATCCACACCATGCTTCAACTGCGCTACTCTGATTATTATGAACATGATCATGTTGTCCAGTATGGAAGATGCAACTCAATTTGCAAATATAAGTGAAGTATAGAGCAGTAGCACAGCCAGACAAGACTTTTGGGACAAACATAATGGATATGAAAACTTGGATTCTATTCTAGCAAGATTACAATGATCGAACATAGGTAAAATTACTTGTGTTGGCTGCATTATATCAACTAGATCAGACTTTGGGTTCATACTATCACAAATTTTAGCATATGTCCCACAACACAAAGTCGTCGACACACAACATGTATGGCTGAAAATAGCATGTTTCAGTTTAGCGATTCTATCACAAGTAATGCATATGTGATCCACAAGAAAATTTTCATCCATGCTATATTCACCAGTTAGATTGAAAGTGAAACAAGGAGAATATGTGCTAGAATTTAGACATGAAATTTCAGAAATTTTGTCCATAGCACAACTCATACTCATAGGTTCATTTAGCATGATGGAATACACAATATCAGTAGGTGGTATTCGAGCAAGTATTTCTTTATGTGTAATCGGTACCACATGATCAAAATTTGAATTGGGTAAACTATCACATGATGTTGAAACATTAGTGCAAGGAAAATCACAAGGAGGCTTCAGTAAGGGAAAAGACTCACAATATGTCGCACATGTTGGCTGAAGCTCAAAATCAGTACCAATGTCATCAACAATCTCCTCAGTTGTAGTAGGTAGTAACACGTCCTCCACAAGTGACAATGCACGGTCCAGTGATACAGGTTGTAAAATAGACGGCTCCCTTTCTTCAAAAGCAACCTGGATATCACAAGAAACAACACTAGGAGTAGAGATGATTACATTAGTAGAAACCTCATTTGTCTCATCAACTCTCACTCTCGGTTCTTCTACGACAGGATCAACATGTGGTTTGGCCGATGGTGCGGGATGGCTAGCAGCCGCTGCAGGTGGCGCCATAGGAGGCGGTGTAGATCTGGCCGCAAAATGGCTGGTAGATGGAAAACGTGCATGTGACTTAGCCTCCTCAACTAGCTGTGATTCGGCCTCTCTAACATGGTGCAACAGTTCATTCATAGTCTCATACTTGTGATGACGAACAATGCTCTTTATTTGAAGCTTCAAATTTTTGAGAAAACGCTGCATAGTCATCTCAAGGGATTCACGAACTCTAGCACATTGCATAGGCATCTCCATCTCCATGTAGTACTCATCAACTAACATGTTACCTTGTCGCAACTGTGTGAGCTTGTCAAAAACTGATCGCAAGTACCTTGGCTGAATCGCCACTGTAAGGGCCTCAACCCAACGCTGCAAGGTGGACACATTTACATTGATTGCTATCACTTGAGTTTGAATATTAGTGATTGCGGCAGTATTCTGATCCACTGCCGCTTGCATGTCCTTCATACTCCCATCAATAGACTCACGCCAATTAACAAGCCTCTCAACCTGTTTTTTCTGTGACACAACTTCATCATCACTCAAATACATGATTAGTAGGTTAGTGCAAAAATCATAATCTGTTTGGTGGAAAACTCTCACAACTCACTCACAACTGATAAGAAAGTAGATCTTACCGTTCCAAAGTGAATAGAGATGCTGTACCAAACGCAATCAAAGACTTATGCACTGATGTGATGAAGTGAATATCAAAGTTATAGAGAATGATCGCAGGCACACTGGTTATTTATGGTGGAGATCTAGGTATGGTATCCTATCTACACAGCAAACAAGTCCTAGTGTTGATCGTACAAAAACCCAAGAAACACACACGTGGAGAAAAATGTGGCAATGCAACTATGAAGGGTGTTGCACTACTCTCGAGAGACACTAGCAAAGCTCAAAGTAAACAGGCACAAGATTGCTCAATCTACAGGTGCACAAAGATATCACTAGCCTCTTGCTCAAATTTTCTTTTTTTCTCTTTTTCTTTTGTATAGCTTCTTTCTATTTTTGATTTTTCTTTTGCTATATGTTTTTTCTCTTTTTTTTTGAATATATATCACACACGGCCAAATTACAAAGCACAGCACCAAAATCCTAGGAGCAGCCTGTAGGAGCAGAAACTAGTCTCAATGGGAAAGTTCCTACACTTATGAAATTGAATGGCTGTAGCTAAGGTTTGGAAAATTGAAAAATTTCACAATTTTTTATATGGCTGCCGTGGCAGAAAAACGGGGCAAATCTGTGTCGTGGCAGAGAATCTGTACCTCATGGCAGAACGCGTGCCACGTTAGAAAAACAACACGAAATCGTGTCGTGGCATGAAATCGGATTCGTGGCAAACACGGACTCGCGGCAGAAAAACAAGCGTTTTCTGTGCCTCGGCAGATAAACAAGCCAAAAAGGTGTTGTGGCAGAGCAGCGGCAGACCAGGTGACGCGCGACAGAGAAAGCGCGCAGATTTGTGCCGCGGCAAAGTGGCGGCAGGACAGGCGTGTGTGGCAGAGCAAATCGTGCCGCGATCCGATTTCGCCAAGGGTTTTTGACTAGGACTCTAGCTAAAAAACGGATCTGGCTATGGTGGCAGAAAAAGATGGTGGAAATGACTAGAACAAGAAGAAAAACGATGAAATAGATCTAGAGCTAAACTAACAGATGAACACGACCAACAAATATTACTCGAATATGATGTAATCTAGGCTATGGCAACTCTTTTTGTGGGATTTTTCTGTATAGGATGAAAAACACTCTCTAATCTATGGATGGATTGTGGATTGCTTACCGAGGCAACGAGGAAATCTGATACCAAGATGATATGGGGTGGCCCGATCTTCTCAGCAAGCACTTGTTGATGGTGATGGTGGATGATAGATAACTAGCCTGTAGCTATGAACTCTCCCGCTTGAACGTTGATGCCAATGCAATAGCTCTCGAACCTTATAGGATATTCACAACACCATGCTCTTGTGCTCGTAGCTATCGACCACGAACGGTAGTTTGCAATCTACTAATTCCCAGTAGAACAATAGATCACACTCAATTATAGTTGGTAAAATCGATCACAGGGTAATTCTAGAGGTTCTATGAAAGAAACATCTCCAAAATATTTTAATGTGGTCTAAACCCTAAAACTAGTGCGCCCCATCTATTTATGAGTCTGGGGTGCGGTGGCTAAGGGGGTGACCGAGTTGGTCCCACCCAACTAGGGTACAAACCGACCCAAAATTGGGTTCGGCTCAAGGTTCTGCCATGGCAGAGTTTGGGCCTATTTCTCCGCCGCGGCAGCCAGCCATGGCACAAAAGGACTCTGTTTCTATGCCGCGGCAAAGATCCTGCCATGTGTTGATCTTCTTCTTGGTAGCTCCTTGCGCTTCCTCCCTCTCCTCCCACGCGCATTCTTCATTGACCAACACGCCATACTCCATATGCTTCAGCTCCTCACTCCGTGCTATGCCTTCTTCTCCCATGTACCTGATCATACAATAGCACAAAGACTTAGGCAATATAAAATTCTTATAAATGAAAGCATCATGGTCGACTAGGAATGAATTCACCTGATAGTCATTATTGATTTGACTCAATATTTCCTTCCAGAATCATCATAATCCTTGTATATATCCTCATCAGCTCGTCTACATCAACCACGCTCTCTTGAGCATTGGCAACGCTTTTCGGTCTTCAAGGGTAAGTTCGTGAAAAGACCCTCCCGTTACTCTATTACTAATAGATAGGTCCATGTAACATTAGGGGTTCAGGGGTGTAGGGTAAAATTTTATTATTTTCATACGCAGAACCCCTATAGTGGTATCAGAGCTAGATCTATGTGTAGTAATGCTACTACCGGTAGAACACATGAGATGTAGCATGTGGGCTTTGATCTTTTAGTTGTTACCCTCCCATGTGTACTTGTGTATACCGCAGCAATGCTTGATGAAGCGGCCCCCAACCGACTTTACGCGTTCATTCGCGAGACTGGTCCACGCTTGACATATGACTTGTACCGTATAAAGTGGCTTAGGGGGGTGTTTGTCTCTCTCGCATTAGTTGGTATGCCATTTGCAACGGAGGGCCCCGAAAGGGGTGTAGTATATATAACTACTTGATCTGCGTTGTGGTGAAAGTTTGTAGGTAATAACGGTTCTTGTGCGAAAGCGCATTCAGCCACGTAAAACATGCAAAGATAAAGTAGAGGCGTCTAACTTTGTTTTGCAGGGTGTTGAGGGCAAACCTATAGGGTGGCCCGATCTTTCATGAATCCCACTCAAATCGAAGATGGAGTGCGGGGCAAGGAGGGAAGGATGAACACGACGAACTCACACACGAAGAACACGATGAACACACACACGCAAAACCACGATACACACCAATAGCTCATGCCGACGGTGACCGGTCCGGCACAATCCCTAGGATCGGCGTCGGGTGGAGGACTCTCCCTCGAACCGGCACGGCGAGATGGGAGACTCGGTGAGATGTTGACGTCTTTGCAAAGGGACACCGATGACAAGGCCTTGTACAACGCGGAGGCACGATGCAAACTCCAACAAGGTTTGGGATATTTGGTGCTCCTTTGTCAAAGGAGCATGAGGCGAGAATTAGATAGATCCACAAGGGGTTTCCACTAATTCCAAATATCATGCCTAGGGTTTACAATGGAGGTGGGGGACTATATATAGGCCAGCCACTTAAACAGGGGTACTTTAGGAATAAAAGACAAGTTCTGGACGGACTAAGGGGTACATGGGCCGCAGGCCCAAAGGCCTTTTCATGCCTGGCGACGGTCGGACCGGAGACTCTGGTGTGTAGGCCGGAGACTCCGGTCTAGGCCAGAGAATCTGGTGTAGCCTCTGGACCAGCCTATAGAGGGGCCTTCAGATTGTCCCAGGGCCCGGTGCAGGGGGTCAGACCGGAGAGAGGGCCGGAGTCTCCGGTGTCTTCAGGCCGGAGACTTTGGCAGGCCGGAGACTCCGGTGTGCGCAGACCGGAGACTCCGGTCTGAGCAACTCCAGCGGCTTCTGCTTCATGCTCTGCTCCTTGTTCTCCATACTTGGGTGCTTGGTGATGTGTCGAGGCTTTGTACCTGATGATGCATAGAGTAGTTACATGAAGTAGCACACCATCCAAGGAGGTATCAAATTGGCATGAAGAGAGGAGCGAGTTCACCTTAGCTTGTAGGAGTTGCGCTCGAGCACGAGTCATGGGTCCACTTGGGGGCTTGTTGGTGTAGATGTAGGAGTGTCCGTAGGACAGGCTGCATCACAAGGGGGCATTACTTTGTGATATGGTTGTGGCAAAGGTAAAGTGATTACCTCTTTTTACGTAGTAGTAGATAGTCACGGAGGTGACAGACTACCACGCCGGAAAGACACCGGTACCCTGGTGTCTACGGCGCCGGAACTTTGGCGCCGGAATCCGGTGACGATGGATGGAGATCACGACGTGAAGGACCATATCACATCGCATTTACATTCAATGTTATTGTTTGTATATATTATTGTGTGCTTGTATTAGATACTGGACGGTAGCCTAATAAGATGATCCCATTTTAAAATTACCAATGATTGTGTTCCCCTTAGTGTGCACCACCAAGAAAGTTCTTCGGTATGAGGCAGGCCGTGATGAGAGGGTGTTAGACATATCTACATTCGCATACAGTGGGTGTAAGCCATGTTGCACAGCGAATACACTAAGGTTGAGTTGCAAGCCTATCACGTTATAGAGACATGGCCTCAGAACACAGATGGTTGAAAGACCGAGCACGAGTCTCATGAATGATGTGACTGATGTTTAGCGTCCACCCTAGAACCCACATTGATGGCCGTGATGATCGGGGGAGATGTGGGGGAAAAGGGGTCGTGTTATCACTAGAACCCTTTAGGGGATAGGTGTTTCTAAGTGGAGTTATTATTAACTCATTTAATTATAAACTTAGTTTAAATTCCTTTTGCAATTATAAATGTAGAAAAAGATTCTCCTTGATGCAACCTTTCCTGTTGACGATCGATTCGTTAGAAGGAGAAAAGCTCAGGATAGACGGATCAAACTTCTCTATATGGGTTGCGCGTCTCCATGTTTTGCTTAGCGAGAATAACGTGGTCGACTACATACTCGACGAGATGGATTTGGAGCAGCCCTGTTTCTATGAGACCCCAGAACAACAGGAATACCGCTATTACCATCGTGAGATGTCCACCTTCATATCAGTTATAATGTGCTACGGGATTGTGGATGAGTTGTGGCCAGTCGTGGGTAATCTTGACCCTCGTGCGACTATGGTACAGCTTAGAACACATTTCGTGGAACAAGCACGCATATGGGAGCATGAGCTGATGGGAGACTTCCTCTCCATTAAGATGGAGGAGAACTCATCACTTGATGACCACTTGGAGCGCATGCATAATGCGTACATGAGACCTGCATACTTCCTGGGTAGCCGGATGACAGGCTCTTTTGCAAATGGCGTTGTGCTGCGGTCGCTGCCACCAAGCTACCAAGCACAAGTCAGGACTTGCATTATGAGAAGCGACGCGGAAACACAGGATTTCCACAGGTTCATATCACATCTCAGGAATGTGATGGTTGAACCCGTTGTCGAAGAGGTCATCGATGACAAAGCTATATATTTGATATACAATTTTATAAATGTTATAATCTTGCAAACACATTTGCAGTGTTAAGTATATTTGGTACATGTTCTGTTTTACTAAAAACAGGTCCTTCTGCATAGAGGTGCTTGATGGAGAGCAGGTGACATTGCGTGTTGATGGCAAGCATGATGATGATGGCCAACGGCACTCTCCCTCAACATTTATCACTTGGTTTATGTTTTAGGATGATTATTGTAGTCAAAATATTGTGAACTTCTTTAGTGTGTCTCACACTTTGTGATACGGTTATTCATATCAGTTTGTAACAAACAGTTGTACCACTTTTATGAATGATTTATATTTGTGTGAATTATCCTTGTTTTGAAACTAATTGATAATACATGAAAGTTTGTAAAATATTGAAATGCCTTAAAATACCCAACTTAATGATATGTTCATTAATGAATGAAACCATTGTTTAAATTCAAAGTTATGTGATAATATGTGAAAGTCATTTGATTACTTATCATATATGAATCATGCCTAAGTTTGGCAAAATAACTTTTACACTGTGTATTGCTTGAATATAGAGTGTTTTGATGAATTGTTGAAAGTAAATACATATTCGATGTATTGTGTTTTAAGAAAAATGGTGATTATCATTATATGATTATTTAAACGTGTAAAGAAGTTTACCAAAGGAAACATGAATATGAAACTATTTTGATATGATCAAGGTGTTTCATCAACAAAGGGTATAAAGATAAAAGAGAATCTAATTACTACGATTTGATCAATAGTAATGAAATTCGACTTTATAAGATTGGCATAAAAGAAATTGTGAAATGTAAAGCCTTTTGAAATGACAAAATGCAAAGCATCACAATGTGATATTAGATATCAAAGAGGGTGAATATATGGTGCCAAATAATCGTTGTAGTGTAGATGTAGAGACCATTAGTTAGAAATAGTTAGCACTCAATTAGAACATATAGTGAACCATCTGGATTCGTGAGATCGGCACCATATCTAGTATGGATCGTCGTGAAAGTTTTGGGGTTATTCGATATAACCAAAACAATAGCGAATAAGTCCTTGTAGAGTATTCATTGGAAATTTTGAATACAAAATTCATAGCTGAAACCAAAAGAGAAGCAAAACTTGTATTGCTTGGATTTTGGTACATTTTTAAGAAAGTTCACATTCAGTGATATTTCTCGATTATGGAGCAAATGGAAGATAGTGAAAAACATGATGAGGATTCAAAACCCTGCATCAAAGTGTTGAGAAGCGCAACGGAAAGTATTCCTAAACGATTCTCTTCACATAGGAAAGAATCAATGATGATGATCATTATGTTTTCCCAACTGGTGTTTTCACTACATGAAGTAGGATTCAAAATGTAACCCATATATTGTATGGAGACATTTGTGAATCATTTTTCATGATTCTTGGAATATGACGTACCTACGAACTACTAAGGAAATAATGGTAAACTAGAATTATGAGAAATCCTAGAAGCAAAATTCCCTTGTGATTAGAAAGCAATTCGTTGTTGAATCTTATAAAGTAAAGGAGTTACTTGAATTTTCCTAAATGACTGCAAAGCCATGTGGAAAAGGGGGTGAATGACAAAAGCACAATTTGTCAAGTATTTGACGAATTCAAATGAATTTGATTCAAGTGTGCTAAATGTCTAGTGGATTTAAAACTAGTAAAGGTACTAGTATCTCATAGTAAATCTCCAAGTTTGATATTTGATCAAAGGATTTTGAAATCGTTCAAAATAGTGAGTGGATATGCAATTTGCATAAAATTGAGTGGGAGCTATGAAAGTCTTCCTAAAACAATATGTGAATGACATATTTTTTAGTGGGAGCAATATAAGTCTCAAATTCAAATATGTAGGAACATAGTTTGAGTAAGAGTACTGACTCATACCCAAATATGTTAGGAACACATTTTGAGTAGTAGCTTAAAGGAGTGATTCTCAAGTGTGTATTCGACACATTAAGAATAAAAGCGCAAGCACTGATAAATAATGATTTAAAGGGGTAGAAGTTGATAATAAGTGTATTATGATATTATGTAGTATTCCTTAAGAGATTATGAAAAGGGTTCCAGAATATAAGTTAATTAAGGAACTGGTCCTTAATAACTCGAGTTAGGAATAGTATTAAGTTTAACATCAATGGTTGAAAGAAAGAAAAGGATGCTCATCATCCACTATGTTAAGACATAGGTTCTATCATATAAAACCATGATGATAACTTAACATAATATATGATCCAAGAAGAAACATTTGAAAAGTGATTAAGTTTGAATCACTGAATGTTCAGCTAAGTTTGTCCACAGTGTCTAATAGAGAACTGTAGACATGTTTTCCAAATCCATAAAGGATGACATATCTAAAGCATAAATGGTTATGTTATAAGGGAATATGTTGTAAACTCCTATAATACCAACTAAAGTTAAGTAGGAAGCGAGGTGAACAAAACATCGAAAGTTGCACAGAGTGCACTCGAGTTTTCATAATTACATTTATAATAATAGATAACGGTACCATCAAAAGTGTTGTATAATGTTATGGCGGGGCTAGTTCACTTTTAATGTAGAATGATGTGTCCCAGGGCACAGTGCCCATGAGAAAGCCCTCGAGGTTGATCTAAAGTCACTGTAGGCTCCTGGAATTCAGCCTCGTTCTACTGCCATAGCAACGATGCATACACACATATGTTATCATGTGATGATAAAGTATTAATGTCAATCAAGGTGACATTAGTAAGTTGCAAAGGATTTGGGACTGTAAAGTACAGGCCCAAGACTCAACCTCTTCCATGAGCAAGCATGTTCAGGGTACCGGGATATATGGTGCCAATGATTAAGAACAAATGTAGCTAGTTTATTTGTACTCTAGTGCAAGTGGGAGACTGTTGGAAATATGCCCTAGAGACAAATAATAATAAGGATTATTATCATATTTCATAAATTTTATGATTAAGTTTTATATCATGCTATAATTGTATTGAGAGGAAACATTAATACATGTGTGATATATAAACAACCAGGGGTTCCCAGTGAAACTCTAGTCACTGGTTCATTGGTCAACAGATGATCAAGTTTCCTAGTCATGTGGCATTTATGCCAGTTGGAAATGGAGTCAACTCATTCTGAGAATGAGATGATGAACCAATACCCAACCTAAACATCGTGACCCGATCATGTCACGAAGTTCAAGTTATGATGATTAGAAATGGATCCTCCTAGACTATTCCTTAGACCGTGAGGCTATATCAATCACTTTCTCCCGAGAATGCTTAGATAACATCAAACGTCACTTGGTAATATAGTGACAATAAAGGTGTGTTCAGGTATTCGGAGGAACCATAGAGGCAATATATGCCAAGAGTGGGATTTGTCCGTCCACGTGACGGAAAGATACTCAAGGGCCCAGTCGGAGAAGTTATATCCAATAGCTGCACAGCGTGTGATTTGATCACAGGGATATCACTTGTCGAATGAGTCAAGTAGCATTGTTCGGTAACGAGATCGAACACAACATGGGGATGTCATTGATCATATCTCAGGCAATGCGAGTGTCGAGAGATAAAGGGAATAAGACACAACTGTCCCGGTTCAAATGACGAAAGATCTTCGTGGAATGCACAGGGGTCACATGGCCATCTAGGTCCCTCTGTCGATCATAGGGCCGGGAGTGTCCCGAACATGTCTAGAGTGTTCCTGAACCGTGGGCTATCCCGCTTAAGGGTTTGATGATGCTTAGATAGTGTTTATAGGATAGGTAGAATCGCTGAAGAAGAGTAGAGAGAAAACTAGAAGGGTTTCGGTAAGTCCGGAGGATGTCCGGAGTGGAGATGGAAGGTGTTCCATAGCCACGGAGATTGAATAATATGTGAATGAATGTTAAATATTGATTTAATCATTTATTCATAATTATTTAATAAAAGAGAAAATCAATTTAAAGGTCAAAAGGCTTAATGGGCCAATTCCGGAGGGAAGAGGGCCCATTAGGGAAAGGCAAGAGGAGAAAGGGGCCAAGGGGGTGGCCGGCGCCCTAGTGGGCCAGCCCCCCGTGCGGGGCCCATGGGGGTGGCTGGTGGCGCCTCCCCCTCCCCCTCTCCTCTCCTTTAGTCCCACCCTGGGACTTTGAGGGAGGTAATACCTTCCCTCCCCTATATATAGTGGGGGTATTTGGCCAGATAAATACACACAATATTCAATAAAGGTTTCCTCACTTTTGGGGAGACCTCCAATTGATATTATCTCTGTCTCTCCCTGTCTCTCTCTCTCTCGTGACCGTGGTCCCAAGTTCGGACTGCACGAACGAGAGACATCTTCACCACGGAGCGCCGTCGCGCTGCAGGATTCAGATCCAGGAGCACTACTTCTGCAACTACTGCTGGATCAAGGAAGCGGGAGTCATCGTCAGGCACCGTAGGTGTGTAACTCCCCGCGAGGTGTCACACTTGAGGCACTCAAGTCGTTGGAGCCGTAGGAGCACAAGGACTTCATCTCGACCTTGAGGTCGGCTTCGACTCGTCTACATCAACCACGCTCTCCTGAGCGTTGACAACGATTTTCGGTCTTCAAGGGTAAGTTCACAAAAAGCCCCTCCCGTTACTGTATTACTAATAGATAGGTCCTGGCAACATCAGGGGTTCAGGGGAGTAGGGTAAAATTTTATTGTTTTCATACGTGGAACCCATACAGAAGCATATTGCCTCTACGTGCTCCTTTGGATACCCAACGTGCACCTTTATGATCACCCAGTCACAGGTGACGGTTGATACATTCTAAGCATCATTTGGTAACAGTGATTAATAAGATCTCATGGTCCAAGGATTAGGACAATCAGTTTCTGACAATTGCAACGTGAACTAAGTGACATGATCGTGTTGCAACAATTGTTGGTGGGAAATGTCCATCACATTATTCCAGATGATATGACTTCATTGTCAGTGACTTTTGTTTAGCCCATGATCAGGAAACCGTGATCATCGTTTGCCCAATGAACTAGTTGAATATAGGCTACTAGGGACATGGTGTTTGTATACCACACATGTATCAATGTTTCCGCTTGATACAGTTATAGCATGATATAAAACTATTATGAACTAATGAGATATGACAATAATACCCTTTTATTATTTTCCTCTAGGGCATATCTCCTTCAATTGCATGTGTGTTCTTTTTTCTAAACTACATGGATGCACTAGAGTCATTGCATGTGTGTTATTTTCATAAACCACATGGATCCACTAGATGTCATTGCATGTGTGTTTGATGAGGATATATACAGGGATTATGATGATTCTGACTGCTTGAACTAGAAGGAAATATTGAGTCAAATCGATGATGACTATCAGGTGAATTCGTTCCTAGTTGAACATGATACTTTCATTTATAAGAACTTTATACTACCTAAGTCTTTGTGCTATTGTATGATCAGGTACATGGGAGAAGAAGATGTAGCACAGAGCGAGGAGCTGAAGCATATGGAGCATGGTGTCTTGATCAATGAAGAATGCGTGAGGAAGGAGAGGGAGGAAGCTCAAGGAGCTACCAAGAAGAAGATCAACAGATGACAGGATCTCTGCCGCGGCATTGAAACTTTGCATTTTCCTGCCACGGCACAAAAACAGAGTCTTTATCTGCCACGGCAGGCCGCCGCGGCACAGAAAAGGGCCCAAACTCTACCACGGCTGAACCCACTTTGGGTCGGTTTGTATCCTAGTTAGGTGGGACCAAGTCGGTTCCAAGCTTAGGCCGCCGCCCCCAAACCGATTAAATAGATGGGGCACCACTTCCCTTAGGTTTTATACCATGTTAAAACTATTTTGGAGTTGTTTCTTATTAGAACCTCTGGAATTACCCTATGATCAAATTATCTACTGCAATTAAGTGTGATCTGTTGTTCCATTGGGAATTAGTAGATTGCAAACTACCGTTCATGGTCGACGGCTATGTGCGCAAGAGCGTGGTGTTGTGAATATCCCATAGGGTTCGAGAGCTATTGCATTTGCATCAGGGTTCGAGCGGGAGAGTTCATAGCTGCAGGCTAGTTACAAATCATCCACCATCATCATAGACAAGTGCTTACCGAGAAGATCGGGCCACCCCAAATCAGTGTTCTTTTCAAAAACCACATGGATCCACTAGATGTCATTACATATGTGTTCTTTTCATAAACCACATGGATCCACTAGATGTCATTGCATGTGTGTTGTTTTCCTAAACCACATGGATCCACTAGAGTCATTGCATGTGTGTTCTTTTCATAAACCACATGCATCCACTAGATGTCATTGTATCTGTGTTCTTTTCCTAAACCACATGGATCCACTAGAGTCATTGCATGCGTGTTCTTTTCATAAACCACATGAATCCACTAGATGTCATTGCATGTGTGTTCTTTTACTAAACCACATTGTTCCACTATATGTCATTGCATGTGTGTTCTTTTCATAAACCACATGGATCCACTAGAGTCATTGTATGTGTGTGTGTATTGATGGATCAATGCACGGCGCCCATGAAAATGCTTGATGGCGGTGTTGATGTAGAGCTCGTTGGGAACCCCAAGAGAAAGGTATGATGAGCACATCAGCAAGTTTCCCTCAGTATGAAACCAAGGTTCAATCGAACCAGTAGGAGCAAGGAAACACCCCAAAGGTGTTACTAGCTGAGCTTTGGCAGGGCGCACTACCGGTGCTAGTAGCAACATGGAGACCTGCACAACACAACCACAGAACTTTGTCCCCAACTTGCGATGAGGTTGTCAATCTCACCATGTTTTGCGGAAAAAAAGGATTAAACGTATCGAATGGAAAGAAGTAAAAGTTTGCAGAAAGTAAACACAAAGAAGTAAACAGTTGTAGATTGTATGTAAAGAAAAGAGGACCAGGATCCATAGTTCACTAGAGGTGGCTCTCCTTAAGATAGATAACATGCTGGGTGAACAAATTACAGCGGGGCAATTGACAAACATCGAGAAAGCAATACATGCATATACTAATCATCTTGACTCCTTTGAAACTTGATTGGGCATTACAACATAATACATAGACCGCCATCCAACTGCATCTATGACTAATAATCCACCTTCAGGTTATCATCCGAACCCCCTCCAGTATTAAGTTACAAGCAACAGATTATTGCTTTACGAACTGGGTGTAAAGTATGTTCTATGAACAAAGGATTGTTGTTTTCTCCCTAGTAGCAACAACACATCTAGTACCTTAGAGATTTTTTTCACTTCCCCAGATTACCAGAGGCATGAACCCACTATCGAGCATAAATACTAACTCTTGGAGTTGCTAGCATCTACTTGTCCAAGATAGCTACTAACAACGGAAAGCATGCAAGATCACAAATAACAAAGACATGATAGAATCAATAATCAATCTAAAATAGCATCTCAATATCCATCGGATCCCCGCAAACACAACATGCAGAATTACAAATAGATGATCTTGATCATGAACAGAGCTCACAAGATCTAGACATGAAAGCACAAAGGAGGAAAACCAGCCATCTAGCTACTACATGGATCCGTAGTCCAAGGATGAACTACTCATGCATCACACCGGAGGCTTGCATGGTGATGAAGAAGGCCTCCAGGGTGAATTCCCCTCTCCGGCAGGGTGCCGGGAAGAGCTTTAGATCGCTCCCGATCTAGGGATGGAGATGACAGCGGCTACAAACTCTTTCGTGGATTTTTGATCGGGTGCCTAGGGTTTTCGTCTCGAGGGGAATATATAGGCGGAAGGAGAGGTCGAGGGGGTGCCGGGAGCGGCCACACCACCTGGCCTTGGTCGAGGCTGGCCGCTGCCAGGTGGTGTGGTGGCCCCCTGGCCCCTCTCTGTCTCGTATTCTGGCACTTGATGACATCTGGAAAAATAGGCACTTTGGCTTTTGTCCCGTCCAATTCTGAGAATATTCATTTTCCAACTTTCCTGGAACCAAAAACAGTAGAAAACAGGCAGCTGACACTGTGGCTCTTGTTAATAGGTTAGTCCAAGAAATCATATGAAAAGTACTCGAAAGTTGGAACAAAACACAAGAAAGTGGATAAAACCAAGCATGGAACATCAAAAATTATAGATACATTTGCAATGTATCATGTATCAGTGTGCATCATTGTGGTTTTGGAAAAGAACACATGAAACGATGGCACTCCAGCTTGTGGTGTCCAACCATGTCTAGGAACCCTAGCAGCATGTTGGGATTCAACTACAACATGCATTGTATCACCAGTTTGAAAGATGATGTATCACCACATCCACTTGGATGTGTGTGTATCAGTGTGCATCATTGTGGTTTTGGAAAAGAACACATGCAATGATGCCACTCCTGCATGTGGTGTCCAACAATGTCCAGGAACCCTAGCAGCCTATTGGATTCAACTGCATCATGCATTCTACCACCAGTTTGAAAGATACTGCATCACCACACCCACTTGGATGTGTGTGTATCAGTGTGCATCATTTTGATTTTGGAAGAGAACACATGGAATGATGCCACTCCAGCATAGGGTGTCCAACCATGTCCAGAAACCCTAGAAGCATGTTGGGATTAAACTACAACATGCATTGTATCACTAGTTTGAAAGATGTTGCATCACTACACCCTTTGGCTGTGTGTGTATTAGTGTGGATCATTGTCGTTTTTGAAAAGAACACATGCAATGAGACCACTCTAGTATGTGGTGTCCAACCATGTCCAGGAACCCTAGCAACATTTTGGGATTCAACTGCAACATGCATTCTACCACCACTTTGAAAGATTCTACATCACCACACACACTTGGATGAGTGTGTGTGTGTGTATCCGTGTGCATCATTGTGGTTTGGAAAAGAACACATGCAAAGATGCTACTCTAGCATGTGGTTTCCAACCATGTCTAGGAACCCTAGCAGCATGCTGGGATTCAACTACAACATGCATTCTATCACCAGTTTGAAAGATGTTGCATCACCGCACCGACATGGATGTGTGTGTGTCTATCAGTGTGCATCATTGTGGTTTTGGAAAAGAACACATGCAATGATGCCACTCCAGCATGTGGTGTTCTTTTCCTAAACCACATGTATCCACTAGATGTCATTACATGTGTGTTCTTTTCCTAAACCACATGGATCCACTAGAGTCATTCCATGCCTGTTCTTTTCATAAACCACATGGATCCACTAGATGTCATTGCATGTGTGCTCTTTTCATAAACCACATGGATCCACTAGATGTCATTGCATGTGTGTTCATTTCATGAACCACATGGATCCACTAGATGTCATTGCATCTGTGTTCTTTTCCTAAACCACATGGATCCACTAGAGTCATTCCATGTGTCTTCTTTTCATAAACCACATGGATCCACTAGATATCATTGCATGTGTGTTCTTTTCTGAAACCACATGGATCCACTAGAGTCATTGCATGTGTGTTCTTTTCCTAAACCACATGGATCCACTAGAATCATTGCATATGTGTTCTTTTCATAAACCACATGGATCCACTAGATGTCATTGCATGTGTGTTCTTTTCATAACCACATGGATCCACTAGATGTCATTGCATGTGTGTTCTTTTCATGAACCACATGGATCCACTAGATGTCATTGCATGTATGTTATTTTTCCTAAACCACATGGATCCATTATAGTCATTCCATGTGTGTTCTTTTCATCAACCACATGGATACACTAAATGTCATTGCATGTATGTTGTTTTCATAAACCACATGGATCCACTAGATGTTATTGCATGTGTGTTCTTTTTCCTAAACCACATGGATCCACTAGAGTCATTGCATGTGTGTTCTTTTCCTAAACCACATGGATCCACTAGATATCACTTCATGTGTGTTCTTTTCATAAACCACATGGATCCACTAATGTCATTGCATGTGTGTTATTTTCATAAACCACGTGGATCCACTAGATGTCATTGCATGTATGTTCTTTTCATAAACCACATAGATCCACTAGATGTCATTGCATGTGTGTACTTTTCCTAAACCACATGGATCCACTAGAGTCATTGCATGTGTGTGTATTAGTGTGAATCATTGTGGTTTTGGAAAAGAACACATGCAATGATGTCACTCCAGCATGTGGTGGCCAACCATGTCCAGGAACCCTTGCAGCATACTGGGATTCAAGTGCAACATGCATTGTACCACCAGTTTGAAAGATACGGCATCACCACACCCACTTGGATGTGTGTGTGTATCAGTGTGCATCATTGTGGTTTTGGAAAAGAACACATGCAATGATGCCACTCCAGCATGTGGTGTCCAACCATGTACGGTAAACCTAGCAGCATGATGGGATTCAACTACAACATGCATTCTATCACCAGTTTGAAAGATGCTGCATCACCACATCCACTTGGATGTGTGTGTGTCAGTGTGCATCTTTGTGGTTTTAGGAAAAGAACACATGCAATGATGCCAGTCCAGCATGTGGTGTCCAACCATGTCCAGGAACCCTAGCAGCATGCTAGGATTCAACTACAGCATGCATTGTATCACCAGTTTGAAAGATGCCGCATCACCACACTCTCTTGGATGTGTGTGTGTATCAGTGTGCATCATTGTGGTTTTGGAAAATAACACATGCAATGATGCCACTCCAACATGTGGTGTCCAACCATGTCCAGGAACCCTAGAAGCATGCTGGTATTCAACTACAGCATGCATTGTATCACCAGTTTGAAAGACGCTACATTACCACACCCACTTGGATGTGTGTGTACTATGTGCATCATTGTGGTTTTGTAAAATAACACATGCAATGACATCTACTCTGTGTGTGTGTGGTGTCCGTTAGATCGTAACCTTAGCCCCCAATGGTGGCCGTTAGATCGAGTATTCTAGAAGGCACACCCCAAGACACTTGTTCTGCATGACGATTGTTACAGACTGTTCGATCGGGGCGCTTGGACGATTGGGATGGTTCTTCGTAAGAGCCATCCGCAAGTAGGCTATTCTGCGACATGATTGACCATGCTCCCTTTACTTATCTTCCTCCCCATACTTCTCTTCCTTCCCCTCGAAGCCACTTTCCCCACTTCTGTCCCATCCTGCCGTAGCCGCAAGACGATGGCGCCTCCAGCAATCTCTCCCGCAGCCACCCCATTCCACCACCACCTTTCACCATGGGTTCAAGGGAGACGGTGAGGAAACGCGTCATGATGACAGCGATGGTGATTTCGATGTGAGTCGTCTCATCTCTAACATTTGTGGCCATTTATCTATTTTGAATTAGATCTACTCTGATTACTCATACACGTATGATGTGTTCGGCCAACTAGACGCTATGTGAACATGGATATGTGCCCGCTAAATTTGTAGCGTCTGAAGGATGAAACAAAGGTAGGAGGTTTTTAGGGTGTCAAGGACATGATGCAATGTTGCCACGTAGAAGTTGTGGTGCTGTCAAATGGGTAGATCTAGAGTGGCCCAAATCGATGCAGAAAACGCTGGACAAACTATGGGATATGACTATTGATTTGAAAGAATCCATAGTCGGCTCAATTCTTGAGAGTGCTGAGATGACGTTATTTGACCATGTTGACACAACCAAGCTTAATCGAGATATCAAGAGGGTTCAACACAAGGTTAGCAAAGTCGATAAGCAGAGGGACATGTGTTATTGACTCAAGCAGAGCAAGAACTGACTCAAGCAAGGAATGAACTTCACTAGACCAAAGTCCTATAGTTCACAACTATGGTTATTGACAGGTGCATGAGGATAAATGCAGAGAAACAATTGAAGCTATACAAGGAAGATGCTAAAAGGACGGAGCAGATGATTCAATCATTGCTATCGTAGGAAGATGCACCTCGCAAGGAGATGTGTGATAACTAGTTCTATTTAGCTCGAGCTTCGTACTTTTTAATTGTACTAGTAGTATTGACCTAGCGGTCTGAACTAGTGGTCTCGGAGTCCTGGGAGAAAAAATTTGGTCACTTGTTAATCTGTCTTTGCCCTCCATTACTTCCTTATTTCTGATGATGGTGGTATTCTGACTTTGGTGGTTTGTTTAAACGTAATCTACGTGGATTATCCTGCATGCAAATGGCATAGCCATAATTTATAAAGTGGAAGCATGTACACCCTGCTACTGGAGATCCGGGAGCTTCACCAGATGCAGGGGATGCAGGAGCAGGGAGGTGGTGGGATAGACGGGCTCAAGATTAGGCCAGAAAGTGGTATCGATTTCCTCATTATCTGGGCATTATCGGTTGCCATTGCTGTTTATGTCGCCATGTCGTTGTGCAGGAGCTGAAATGAGTTGCTGCTTCATGGAGTGTAGTAGCTTAAATAATTTATTTCTGTGCCACTAACATTCCATCTAATTTGGAGACCTTCTGCCCCTCAGCAATCGTGGAACCGGTGTTGCGTGTTTTTAGATAGTAGTGGCACAATCACAATTTCAGATTCAACTAGTGACTTGGCTGTTTCCAAACCTAAAGTCATGATACATTTTACTCTAAGAATGTGGGTAGATTGTTTCGCCCGATAAGTTCCACACACAGAGCTCCAGAATTTAACCAAATTACATATATAGGTTCAAGTTCAACACATTATTATGCATCTTCATTGCTAGCAACCTTCTTCCCTTGTCTGAGTGCCAAGCCTTCACGTCCACTGGCTTCTTCATTTCCTGCCTTCTTCCTCTTCCTTGGTGCCAATTTTCTTAGCTTCACGTACTCTGCATCGCCGGGACAATCAGCACTAGAATCGTGTCCAACATCATCACTCCACTCATTTTGATTTTCTTCCGGCAGCAAAATGACTAACACAGCAGTCATCTTTCTAACCGTGCAACACTTCTTGCCAAAGAAACAAGACTGTTGCATAACTGCCTAATATCTACAGAATAAACAAAACAAAAATTATAATTTAGCACAAACATGCGAACCCCAAGAGACTTTTGCTTACCAGGAGCAAGGGTTCAAGTGACCACACTGTCCAAGAATAGCAGGGCGACTCCCAGTTGCAACAGCTTCCACATCTAGTACATCACAATTTAGCGTAAACATGCAAGACGAAGCATACCTTTTCATCAACCCAATTAGTTGACTGTCACACGTTAGAGGAACCATGATGCCTCGTTCATCCATGAAGCTGAACTTTGCAGTCTGCTTTGGCTCTATTTCAGCATGTTTAAGCACAGCATCAGCCATACCAGGGATAGTATAGATCTGCGCAGGCACTTCTTCCATCATGAGATAATGGTGTCCATACCACTTGCCCTTCACCCCTGCTGATTGAGAGTCGTAGCTGGAGAGGGCTACCGTAACCAGGTAAGGGTGGTCCATGGATATCCCACTTGACAGAAAATTATGGACAAAAAATGTTTGTTAGCGTTGGGCTAGCAAAAAATTCTAGGTTCAATATCCAGCTAGCAGTTATAGTTAGTGAAAATAGCAAAGAGAAGAGTAGCTCACCTGCATGTAGCCAGAACTTCTTCTTCCTTGGTAGTAGGATCTGCCATCCTCCATGCTGCTCAACTCGTCGGTGGCAGAGGCGGGCTAGAGCCTCGCAACAGCGGCTACAGCATGCGGCATTGGAGCTCGGGATCAGCGAATGGGAGCAGCAACTTGGCACCAGAAGTCAAATGTCCGAAGGGATCGTTCTGCTTGGAGGGTGGATTTCAACACCGCCGGTGCTAGGGGAAAGGAGGGAGTAGATTTGTGAAATTGGTCAACACACCAAGCCCCTTAGTTCCTCGATTTGCCTAAGAGGTTGCCACGTTGGCGCTCATGTCACAGACAGATTACTAACATGTGGATCCCGACCGTCTACTTCACGGGGCAGTTTAACAGAATGTTTCAATTTGGTAGGGGTGAGATGAGTTTGCCTCGAAATGGCCCCTCTTGGTAGTTGGCAGCCCAACTTTGCAAAACACGACAATTACAAGCAAGTTGGTCCCCGGGATGCACTTGCCCAGGAACTTTGGGGCCGCAAACGAACACGCCCCTGCATCGGGCACGTGACATTAACCGCAGCCTTCCCACACACACGATCACATCGTGGGAACAACTACCAAGGTAGACCAGACACTACCGCAACCGAATATGTGAGATCGATGTCCGTTTCGTGTGCATGGTCAGGATGAGCGCAGGACCAGACCCGTGTTGACTAGGAGGGCACTAGGGCCCGACGACCATTATGGGCCCTTACCCCTCTATGCCCACCAAGCGACACGCGCACGGCAAGCACCCGGGGGCTACTGTCGGGGTCCTGGCAACCGGGGTGCCATGCCACGTTGGTCGACGGGCCCACCGCCTAGGCAGCGGCATCCTCTAGAGGATGCTCGAGAAGCGGTGCCTTAGGGGGACACGCTCGGGGGTAGCTCCTCCGGAGCCTCTAACTTCAACTCTGTGCAACCCAGCTTCAGGAGGTCGTCACACCCACAAGGGGAGGCCTCGCGAGGCCCTTCGTCTCATCCCTGGGCCTCGGATACCCTAGTGAATGCTTCGGGGGCACGCCAGTAATTGTGTAGCAAAGGTGGCAAGGACGATGCAAACCGACAAGCATGCTCCACTCCATCTAGACTATGGACCCCCCTGGACGCCTTGGTAAAGAAGAGTCGGTCTAACCCCTTCGGTGTCAAAGCAGGATGGACGACCTCAGCAGTGTCAACGCTCCCCTTTTGTCGTTTCGGTTCAAGGGATGGGACAGGCAACATCACATGGCGACAAGCGACGCCAAAGGAATCAGCTTTATGAGAAGGCGGAGGGCACCTGGGAAGCAGGACCGAGTCCATGCAAAGTAGTCTTGTAGACCGGAGCTTCGAGGGGCAGCTATGTTGGGACCCTTCCCGCCAATGAACAGGGGGAAGATGCCCGATGCCGCTATATAAGGAGGCCTTCTCCTACCTCGGAAGGGGTCAATCCCTACGATCTGAAAGCCAAAACAATCATCCACCATTGTACCCTCGTGACACACCACGAGCAATACAACAAAGCAGGAGTAGGGGCTTTACCTCCTCACAAGGGTCCCAAACCTGGGTAAAAAATCCGTGTCACTCTCTGTCTTGTTAGCACTCCGCCGTCGCCGCCGTCGTTGGGAAGCTTAGTGATGAGAACATCCCTACTGATTTGCTATCTCCAACTCCTAATGAAGATGTTGCTATCATTGTCAAGGATAAGTCCAATGAAATCAGGATTGGACAAATTACTAGAGCTCATGCAAAGCTACTTGAACAACAGGTGAATTCACTCCTAAATGAATCTGATGTTTATGCTAATGAGAATTTTATACTGCCTAAGTCTATGCATTTATGTATGCTCGGGTTCACTAAGGAGACAAGCATGACACGAGAAGGAGAAGGGTTGCGTCAAGAGGATCCAGACGTGATTATCATCCATGAAGGCGCGAGGGAGGAGAGGGAGGCAGGCGCAATACAAGCAAGGGAGATCATCAAAGACAAGGAACGTTCAATTCGGACAGATAGAAGTCCTGAAATTGAAACAGACGTGGATTCCTCATACGAACTCCAAATCAATCAAATAAGAACTTGTTGGATAGATAATTCCAAGATCTTTCCAATGAGTACTTCCATGTCTAAAGACCCCGGATAATCCAGCCTCCACACCCTGGATAATCTGGCCCTGCTTCGGAGATTCTGCTAAGGACTTCGTGCGCGACGTTCTGTACGACCCCCGGATAATCTGGCCCACTTAGACCGGATAATCTGTCCCTAAAAGTTCCCATCAGATCCGGGCGGATCTGACTGTATCAGACACGTTTTCATTTCACGTTTTTCAGACGTTCCAGCGGCCATATAATCCTGGGGACGCCCTTTAGATTAGGTTAGACCATGTTAAAACTATTTTGGAGTTGTTTCTATCTAGAACCTCTGGAATTACCCTGTGATTGAATTATACTACTGCAATTGAGTGTTCATAGCTGTGTGCGCAATAGCATGGTGTTGTGAATATCCTACAGGGTTCGAGAGCTATTGCATTGGCATCAGGGTTTGAGTGGGAGAGTTCATAGCTACAGGCTAGTTATCTATCATCCACCATCATCATCGTCATCCGCTTACTGAGAAGATCGAGCCACCCCATATCAACGAGCCTTCATAATGCTCTTCATCTCACGCCAATCCATCACATGAAGTTGATTGGAGGACTGGTTTCATAATAACACTAGTAGATTGAGCAATCTTGTTCCTATTCTATTTGAGCTATTACTAGCGTCTCTCTTGTGCATTGCAATATTTCTATTCATAAGTTGCTATGCCACGTTTATCTCCACGTGTGTGTTTCCTTGGGTGTTTGTCATACGATCAGCACTAGGATTTGCTTTGGTGTAGTTAGGATACCATACCTAGAGCTCCACCACAAATAACATGTGTGCCTTGCGATCGTTCTCCATACCCTTGATATTCACTTCATCACATCTATGCATAAGTGTTGAGGGCAAACCTCTAGGGTGGCCAGATCTTTCACGAATCCCGTTCAAATCGAGGGTGGAGTGTGGGGGAAGGAGAGACGGATGAACACGACAAAATCACGCGCGAGGAACACGATGAACACACACACACACACAAAACCACGATACACACCAATAGCTCACGCCGGCGGTGACCGGTCCGGCGCAATCCCTAGGATCGGCGTCGGGCAGAGTACTCTCTCTCGAACCGGCACGACGAGTAGGGAGACTTGGTGAGATCTTGACGTATAGGCAAAGGGACTCCGATGCCTAGGCCTTGTACAACACGGAGGCACGATGCAAACTCCAACGAGGTTTGTGATATTTGGTGCTCCTTGGTCAAGGAGCATGAGGCAAGAACTAGATAGATCCACAAGGGGTTTCCACTAATTCCAAATATCAGGCCTGGGGTTTACAATAGAGGTGCAGGGCTATATATAGGCCAGCCACAAGTTTAGGGGTAGTTTAGACAACTAAAAGTATCAAAGGGGGTTCGTTACAAGGCCCAAGGACGAGTTGAGACGTGAATGCCCTGGGATGTCCGATAGTACCGGAACCCATGACCGGTAGTACTGGTTGAAGGCGGTAGTACCGCTCGCAGGTACCGGAGCGGGTCGAGGCGCTGGCGTGGGTCTTCATGCGCGGGCGGTAGTACCGCTCACAGGTACCGGAGCGGGTCGAGGCGCTGGCGTGGGTCTTCATGCGCGGGCGGTAGTATTGCTCGAGGAATGCGGTACTACCGGTCAATGCGGTAGTGCTGCCGCCTTGGTACCGGACAGGTCTGGGGATGTTGGTGAAGGCTCTCTGTCCGGGGTGGTAATACTGCATGCTCCAGGCGGTAGTACCGCTTCCAGGGGCCGGTAGTACCACAGACTCCTGGCAGTTGCTGGCTGTCGTGTCGCTCCTCTGGCTCATGTCTTCATACCTGATGATGCATAGTGTCGGGGCATGAAGTAGCAAGCCATCCAGGGGTGTATCGAAGTCACATGAGTACAAGAGAGAATTCACCTTAGCTTGGAGGATCTTGGCTCGATCACGAGTCATGGGTCCACTTGGGGGACTTGGTGGTGGAGATGTAGGAGCATCCTTAGGACGGGCTGCATCAGCTCCCCCCTTGGGAAGGAGTCGTCCTCGACTCTTCATGGTTATCATCTTGAACATCTCCATGGTAGGGTGAAAGGTCCTTGACATTGAATGTGTTGCTTGCAAGGTACTTGGAGGTTGGGATGTCGATGACATAGGCGTTGTTGTTGATTCTCTTCAGGACCTTGAAGGGGACATCTCCTCTTGGTTTTAGCTTGGAATCTCATTCCTTGGGAAAGCGGTCCTTTCTTAGGTGTATCCATACGAGGTCACCTTCTTCAAAGATCATCTCCTTCTTGTCCTTGTTTAACCTTGAAGCTTGGCGAAGGACTTGTTGCTCGATTGTAGCTCTTGTTTCTTCGTGAAGCTTCTTCATAGCTTGGGCGTGCTTGTTAATGTCCATGTTGGTGCGCTCAAGAAGAGGTAGCGTTAGTATGTCGAGCGCGGTGAGAGACTCGAACCCATAGACGATCATGAAGGGACTCATCTTGGTTGTTGAGTGCTTGGCTCGGCTGTAGGCAAACTCGGCGTGGGGAGTGCAGTCCTCCCAGTCCTTGAGGTTTTTCTTGATCAACATACTAAGGAGAGTCCCAAGGCTTCGGTTGACAACTTCGGTTTAGCCATCGGTTTGAGGATGCGATGCGGATGAAAAGAGGAGCTTGACACCGAGCTTGTCCATGAGGGTCTTCCATAAGTAGCTCATGAATTTGACGTTGCGGTCGGAGACGATTGTTCTTGGCACACCACGAAGACAGACGATTTCCCTGAAAAAGAGATTTGCAACATGTGAAGCATCGTCAGTCTTATGGCACGGTATGAAGTGTGCCATTTTGGAAAAGCGATCCACGGCAACAAATATAATATCATGACCATGCTTAGACCTAGGCAATCCTAACACAAAATCCATGGTAATGTTGGACCAAGGTGAATGAGGAATAGGCAATGGCATATAAAGACCATAAGGGTTAGCTTGCGGCTTAGCTTGAACGCATGTTGTGCATCATTCAACATAGCGCTCCACGTCGCACTTCATCTTGGGCCAAAAGTAGTGAGTGGAGAGCATGTCCACTCTTGTCACGACCAAAGTGACCCATGAGGCCTCCACCATGAGATTCTTGGAGAAGCAAAAGTTGAAGAGACGACTTCGGAATGCAAAGCTTGTTTTGTTTAAAAAGGAAGCCTTTATGCAAATAGAAATCATCAACTCCTTTATCAATGGAGCACTTTGCGAAAATTGGTTCAAAGAATGGGTCGGAAGAATACAAAGTTTTTATTTCCTCAAGACCCAACACGTTGACTTCAAGTCGAGTAAGAAGGTTTGTGTGATTGCAAGACAAAGCGTCCGCAACTATATTATCTTTTCCCTTCTTATACTTGACAATGTACGAGAAAGACTCCATAAATTCAACCCACTTAGCGTGTATCTTGCTCAAGTTAGCTTGGCCTTTGAGATATTTCAACGACTCATGGTCGGAATGTATGATAAATTCTTTGGGCCATAGGTAGTGTTGCCAAACTTGAAGAACACGAACTAAGGCAAAAAGCTCTTTGTCATAAATCGGATAATTAAGGCGAGCACCATCAAGTTGCTCGCTATGGTAGGCTATAGGACATCTGTTTTGCATAAGGACTCCACCAATGCCAATACCACTAGCATCACACTCTATCTCAAAAGTTTTTGTGAAATCCGGTAACGCAAGGAGAAGTGCTTCGGTGAGCCTCTTTTTGAGTTCATCAAAACCTTTTTGTTGAGCTTTGCCCCCACACGAAGGTGACATTCTTTTTCGTCAACTCATTGATAGGACAAGCAATGGTTGAAAAGTCTTTCACAAGTCAATGATAAAAACCAGCCAACCCATGAAAACTTCATAGTTCACTCACATTTGTTGGGATGGGCTAATCTCGTATGTCCTTAACCTTGGACAGATCAACTTCAATGCCCTTCGAAGAAACGACAAATCCAAGAAAAATCAACTTGTCTTTAGCAAAAGTGCACTTGGGAAGATTAGCATAAAGCTTTTCATGTCGAAGGATTTGCAAGACTTCCTTGACATGTTTAATATGGTCCTCAAGTGACTTGCTATAAACAAGTATATCATCGAAATAGACAACAACACTTTTTCCAAAGAACACAAGATATGATTCAAAAGGCGCATGAAGGTGGATGGGGCATTAGATAAACCAAAAGGCATAACCAACCATTCATAGAGACCAAGTTTGGTCTTGAAGGCGGTTTTCCACTCATCACCTTCAGCCATGCGTATTTGATGGTAACCACTACGAAGATCAATTTTAGAAAAAATAGTGGCTCCACAAAACTCATCAAGCATGTCATCGAGACGTGGTATGGGATGTCGATAACGCACTGTGATAGCATTCATTAGACGGCAGTCCATGCATAACCGTAATGTATCATCCATTTTTGGAACAAGAATCACGGGTACGGCACTTGGACTAGTGCTAACTTGGATCAAACCTTTGGAGACGAGTTGGTTGATGTGACGTTTAATCTCCTTTGTCTCCTCCGGGTTCGTGTGGTAGGTGGCACGGTTGGGAAGTGGTGCACCGGGGATGAGGTCAATGCGATGTTCGATGCCGCGAAGAGGAGGTAGTCCATGTGGGAGCTCTTCGAGGAACACATCCTTGAATTCCTGCAAAACAATCATCAAAGATGGAGGAACATTGGTTAAGTTATTAGTTCCTTGCGCTAGTCCCTTGCAAAGGAGGACATAGTGCAAGATGGATGGGTTGTTCCAAACATCTCTCATCTCACTTTTGCTGGCAAGGAGAACATTCTTCGTTTTTTCACTTGAGTTTGGCATGTGGCTCTCACTCACTATGAGGTGGTTCTCTCTCTCACCGCTCTTCTCACAAGTAGGTGTTGTGCTTTGCACCCTCGCTAAAGACTTTGCATTATCCGCAATTATTTGGCTAGGAGTCATTGGTTGCAAAACACAAGTTTTGTTGAGCCATTTGAACATGTACACATTGGTGCGACCATCATGTAGAGCAACCTTGTTGAATTGCCATGGTCGACCAAGAAGCATGTGGCAAACTGTCATAGGAACCACATCGCACTCCACCGTGTCTTTGTAAGGACCAATGGCAAAGGAGACCGATATGGTATGCTTGATCCTCACGGACCCTTGGTAACTTAGCCATTGCACGTGGTAGGGGTGCTTGTGCGGATGGTGGGTGAGGTTGAGCTTCTCACACAACTTGGTGCTAGCAAGGTTGTGGCAACTCCCTCCATCGATGATCACTTTGATAGATTTGCCATTGATGTCGGCTCGTGTTTGGAAGATATTTGAGCATTGGTCTTCATGTTCTTGTGCTTGAGTGGTCAAGATCCTTATGACGACAAGCGATGGACTTGCGTCATGTTCAAACATGAGGAGTTCTTGGTCATCTTCCACTCGTTGCCATGCCATTGCTTCCTTGACGCGGGCATCAAATTCATCTTTACTCAAGTACTCTTCATCGCCATTGTCATGGATGAACAACACCTTCTTGTTTCCACATTCGGCCGACTTGTGTCCTTTTCCTCCACACTTGTACCATTCACCATTGAAAGGTTATCACTCTTTGCTTGTTGGCCACTTGGGGGTAGTTTTCCTTGAGGAAGTGTGGGCTCGAGGAAGGCTTGGAGGTACTTGAGGAGCTTCCATTGAAGGTTGTTGGCGTAGCGGTTGAGGCTTGTTTGTAGGTGAAATATGTCTTGGGCTTGTTGTGATGTCCTCTTACACTTGACATTCGGCCTTTGTTGTGATATGTACAAGCTCAACCATGTTGTTGTATGTTTGGAACTCGACAATGTGCTTAATTGGGTGGTTCAACCCAATAGGGAAGCGTGCCATAGTTTGCTCCGTGCGCTCTTCAATGTTGGCGCAGATCAAGTTGAGTTCCATTTCCTTGAAGTACTCTTCCACGGTCTTTGTCCCTTGGCGCAGTGATTGAAGGTTGTTGAAGAGGTCACGTGTGTAGTGCGTGGGAACAAAACGGGATCTCATGTGAGCCTTCATGTCATGCCAAGTTGTGATTGGCGGCTCTTGTCTTACATCACGAGAAACTTGAACTTGTTCCCACCAAAGATTGGCGTAATCATCAAACTCAAGCGAAGTCATGGCGACCATATTCTCGTTGCTATAATTGTGCATGCAGAAGATCTTGTCGACTTTGAGTGCCCATGAGAGGTATTCTTCGAGGTCATTGGATCCGGTAAACTTGGGCATTGTGAACTTGAGCTTGCCGAAAGTTTCTTCATCATTGCGGTCACTGCGACGAGCTTGGTGACCTTGTTGATGATCTTGTGATGGAGGTGGTGGAACTTGGTTCTCGCGACCTTATTGTGGAGCTTGCTCTTGATATTGTTGTTTTGGAGCTTGATCTTGCTCTTGGTGCAGTTGTTGACAATATTGAGGCGCTTGGGCCTCATGAGGGTGTTGAGGATGTGGAGCCTCATGACGCGGTTGGTGATGAAGTGGAGGCTCGTTCCTCTGTTAGTGATGATGATTAGGCACATGGGCCTCACGGTGAAGATCATGGTCGTCTTGACATGGTGGGCGTCGCTCAACTTGTACCACTTGATGCTCCATGTTTTGGTGTGATGGAGGAGGCGCCTCGTGACGACCATGGTGTCGGTGCGGACGTTCATGACGATGATGATGAGGAGGAGGATCTTGGAGAGCGTCACGTCGATGATGAGCTTGATTCTCCAAATTGGAGTCATAACTTGTTGTGTAAAGTATGTGTCGTTGTCGATGGTGGCAGACCTGCGGTTGCACTCGTGGTTCTTCTTGTGGTTGTGCTTGTTGGATCACTAGTGCCCTTGCGTGATGGCGGTGTGCTTCTTGCCTTGCCTGCAGCCTTGAAGAGAAATCACCATCATAGCTTGACGTTGTGGCGTGCTGTGGGGAAGGTACATAGTGCGAAGAACTTCCATGTTCAACCACGGGAGCGTCATTGCATCTTGAAGCACTTGGATGAAGGTCTTGTTGAAGAGGTGCATGACGATGTGAAGAACTTGAAGAGCTTGATGCGCGTGAACATGGTCTTGTCATCCCGTCGATCAGGACACGAAGCTTGTCATTTGTTTCAGCGACGGAGCGTTGTAGCACTTCATTTTGATGGCTGAAGTTGTGATGCATTGCATGCATTTGTCGTTCGAGGCCGTCGAAGTGGTTGTCGATGTTCTTGAATTCGTCTTGCGTCTCGCCAAATTGTTCATCTTGTCGCGTCTCAAGGGCTTGGCAACGTTCACGGAACTCTTGTCGGACGATGAAGTGACTTGCACGCGTCATGTATGGTCCATGTTCTTCTTCTTGAGGGGTGGTTGGCTTGACTCACCGTGCCTATCCATCATGCAAAACACACAAGTATTGTATATGGAAGTGGAATATGGTGGTGTTAGCCTTCTACCTCACCTTGGGGATTGCACCAAACTAGAAACCACAAGTGAGAGCTATAAGCGTGCAAAGTGGAATTGCAAATAAAACTCACATTAAAGAAAGAACTAACTCTCAAAAGCTTGTTGGTGGAAGGTTAGTGTTGTGGAAAACCAAACGAAACAATCCAAAGAAAAAGTTATTGTCAAAAGTGGTAGAGAACCAAAGATCAAAAGCAAAAGGGAAATGATCCACAAAACACAAGGATACACACACGTGGAGACGGATGTGGTTAGCACGACTACAAAATGAGCACAAAAGGTCCTAACGAAGACTACGCTCGGTGTCATGCCAACTCAAGGAGAGACCACAACTCGTTCACCAAAAGAGAAATAAGCAACGGATCTGTGCACTTGCCTTGGTCGCGCTCTATCTCTCTCTTTGCTTACAAGTTTTGAGACTCTCTTTGTATTGGGAGACTATGTGTCTTTCTATTTTTTTATTCTTCTCCCCCTTCCTATACGACTATGTCACTTTTGTATTTGCTTCAACACTCTCACTTCTCCAAGGGCAAGTGCACAATGCTTAGGCAAACACAAAATGAGTTGCTCTCATAGGATAGATACACACTAAGGAAGAAGGGTTAACAAGGTGGAGCAAGCTATACCTTTGGTATTTGTTGATGACTTGCTACCGGTTTTGGGGATGGTGTTCGGGTGTCACGGTGTCGAGGAGCGCAGAGAGTATAGCAGATGCGGAAGCTTGTTGTTAGGAAGGCGACACACACATGAAACACGAACAAACCAATACTAAAAGTTATCGAACAAAAATTTGGGTGAAAATTTCTTGTCGGCAGAGGTGTAATCGCCAAATCGGTAGTAATCTGGGTGACCGATAGTACCGATGTGATCAGCCGGTAGTACCGCTTCACGGATTCTTGGGCGCGTGGATCTCGAACTTTACCGCACAATCAGCCCAAAAATCCTCAAAACTGCGGAAATCTGACAAAAATTGGGGTTAGAAATACACCAAGAAGGTAGATCGATACCCCAAGCCACAAATCTATGGAACAAAACCACAAAAAACTCACCAAATCAAGAGATCGATCTGAAGGCAAAATTGGGGCTCTTCTTTTTGGGGGGATTTTCGAAATTATGGTGGATAGAAGAAAAATACATGGGGGAATTTGTGAGTAACGAAGCTCTTGATACCAATATGTTGAGGGCAAACCTCTAGGGTGGCCCAATCTTTCACGAATCCCATTAAAATCGGGGGTGGAGTGTGGGGGGAAGGAGAGACGGATGAACACGATGAACTCACGCGCGAAGAACACGATGAACACACACACACACGCAAAACCATGATACACACCAATAGCTCACCCCGACGGTGATCGGTCCAGCGCAATCCCTAGGATCAGCGTCGGGCGGAGTACTCTCTCTCGAACCGACATGGCGAGTAGGGAGACTCGGTGAGATCTTGACGTCTAGGCAAAGGGACTCCGATGCCTAGGCCTTGTACAACGCGGAGGCACGATGCAAACTCCAACGAGGTTTGTGATATTTGGTGCTCCTTGGTCAAGGAGCATGAGGCAAGAACTATATAGATCCACAAGGGGTTTCCACTAATTCCAAATATCTTGCATGGGGTTTACAATAGAGGTGGGGAGCTATATATAGGCCAGCCACAAGTTCAGGGGTAGTTTAGGCAACTAAAAGTATCAAAGGGGGGTTGGTTACAAGGCCCAAGGCCAAGTTGGGACGCGCAGGCCCTGGGATGTCCAGTAGTACCGGAACCCATGACCGGTGGTACCGGTTGAAGGCGTCAGTACCGCTCGCAGGTACCGGAGCGGGCCGAGGCGCTGGTGTGGGTCTTCAGGCGCGTGCGGTAGTACCGGTCGATGCGGTAGTGCCGCCACCTTGGTATCGGAGAGGTCTAGGGCCGTTGGCGAAGGCTCTTTGTCCGGGGTAGTAGTACCGCATTCTCTAGGCGGTAGTACCGCTTCTAGGGGCCGGTAGTACCACAGACTCCTGGTACCTGTTGGCTGTCGCGTCGCTCCTCTGGCTCATGTCTTCATACATGATGATGCATAGTGTCGGGGCATGAAGTAGCAAGCCATCCAGGGGTGTATCAAAGTCACATGAGTACAACAGTGAATTCACCTTAGCTTGGAGGAGCTTGGCTCGAGCACGAGTCATGGGTCCACTTGGGGGACTTGGTGGTGGAGATGTAGGAGCGTCCGTAGGACGGGCTGCATCAATAAGTCTTTGATTTTGTTTGGTAAAGCATATCTATTCACTCTGGAACGGTAAGTTCTGCTTTCTTGTCAGTTGTGAGTGAGTTGTGAGTGTTTCTACCAAATAGATTTTGATTTTTGCACTAACCTACTAATCATGTCTTTGGGTGATGATGATGTTGTGTCACAGAAAAAGAAGGATGAGGAGCTTGTTAATTGGCGTGAGGCCATTGACGGGAATATCAAGAACATGCAAGAGGCAGTGGATCAGAATACTGGCGCAGTCACTAATATTCAAACTCAAGTGATAGCCATCAATGTTAATGTCACCACCTTGCAGCGTTCGATTGAGGCCCTTACAGCGGCAATTCAGCAAAGACATGAATACCAACCCGATGATGTGTTTGAAGATCATGATGAGGGTAGTGAGGCCGATGCTGCCCCACATCATGGCAGGGGACGTTCCAATTCCCCTGCGCCTGCTGCTGCTCCTCTTTATGGCCGTGGTTACGCTCCTTTGGGACGTGCTCAACGTGTTCCAAACCAAGCTGCTAATGATGGTTTGGGCAAGCCCAAGTTTTCAATTCCCTCTTTTAATGGCTCACTTGATCCTGAGGATTATCTTACTTGGGAGTTGAAGATTGAGAAGCTCTGGCGTTTGTTTGACTATCCAGAAGACAAGAAGGTCAAGCTTGCAGCGTCAGAATTTAATGGATATGCTTTGCGCTGGTGGGATGCTATTGTGCAGAATAGAAGGGAGACAATCAACTTCATGTGATGGATTGACGTGAGATGAAGAGCATTATGAAGGCTCGTTTTGTACCCACCAACTACTTGCGACCAGTTTTTGAAAAATTGACACAGTTGAGGCAAGGAAACATGTCAGTTGATGAGTACTACATGGAGATGGAGATGCTTATGCAACATGCTAGAGTTCGTGAGTCCCTTGAGATGACTATGCAGCATTTTCTCAACAATTTTAAGCTTCAAATCAAGAGTATTGTTCGTCATCACAAGTACAGCACTATGAATGAACTATTGCACCATGCTAGAGAGGCCCAATCACAGCTAGCTGAGGAGGCTAAGTCACGTGCCAGGTTTATGTCTACCAGCCGTTTTGCAGCCAGATCTACACTGCCTCCTATGGCGCCACCCGCAGCGGCTGCTAGCCATCCTCCAACATCGGCCAAATCTGCACATACGTCTTCTTTTGGTTCCAATGCTCAGAAGCCCGCTGCTCATGCTGCTAGCTTAGGTTCCAATATGTCAACTACGTGTACTCGTGATGTGGAGTGCCATACTTGTGGAGGTAGAGGACATTACAAGAGAGATTATCCAAACCGCAAGGTGATGTTTGTCAATGAACGAGGTGAGTATGAGAGTGGAGATGAGATTAATGACGATGCTGATTATGATGGTGAGGATGCTAATGCCTTTCCTGAGCGTGCACCAACTATTGTGGTATCTTCACACATACTTAGTTGCAACCTATTGATGAATCTCAGCGTTGCAACTTGTTCCAAACAAAAGCTCTAGTTGGACCTAACAAAGCTTACAAGGTAATTATTGATGGAGGTAGCTGCAGAAATCTTGCAAGTAAGGAGTTATGTGCCAAGCTGAATTTGACTTATTTACCTCATCCCAAGCCATACTACATACAATGGTTGAGCAACAATGGTGAGATGAAGGTACATCATATGGTACGTGTGAATTTTCAAATAGGGTCATACAAGGATTCTATTGACTTTGATGTGGTTCCTATGATTGTTTGCCATTTATTATTGGGTCGGCCTTGGCTTTATGACCTCCATATGCAACACAATGGTCATGCCAATACGTATCACTTGGAATTCAAGGGCAAGAAGATTATTATGCAACCGATGACACCACAAGAGATTGTGAATGATTCTCGTCAGAAGATAGAAGTGAACTTGAAGGATGAATCTATAGATCGGCGAGATAGTGTTGCAGTTGTTCATGATGTAATAGAGCCTACAAAGAGTGATATAACGAAAAGTGAGAGAGTGCCTAATCTTATAATTTTAGCCACCAAGGAAGATATGAGAGAATTTCATGAGGATCCTACAGCCATGACGCTTGTGCTCATGTATAAGGGCGAGGTATTGGTTTCTAACGACATGACCCCTATTTCTCTTGGTGTATCTACTGTTTTGGAGGAATCACGTGATGGAGGTTTGATGGGTCACTTTGGGTGTCAGAAGACATTGCGCATGCTTACTGATCACTTTTATTGGCCCAAGATGAGGCGTGATGTGTACAGATTTGTGAGCCGTTGCATTACATGCCACAAGTCCAAATCAAAGTTGAAGCCTCATGGTTTGTATACACCTCTATCTGCACCTACTACTCCATGGGAAGACATTAGTATGGATTTTGTGCTAGGTCTACCTAAAACTCAGAGAGGTCATGATTCTATATTTGTGGTAGTGGATAGGTTCTCTAAGATGGCTCATTTTATTGCCTGCCACAAAAGCGACGATGCGTCGCATGTTGCTAACCTGTTTTTCAGGGACATCGTGAGACTACATGGAGTACCCAAGACGATTGTTTCTGACCGTGATGTGAAGTTCACGAGCTACTTTTGGAAGACCTTATGGGGGAATCTTGGAACGAAGTTGTTGTTCAGTACTACATATCATCCCCAAACAGATGGTCAAACAGAGGTGGTGAATAGAACATTGTCACAATTACTGAGGACTATGATCAAGAAGAATCTGCGGGAGTGGGAAGAGTGTTTGCCACATGTTGAGTTTGCATACAACAGGGTTGTGCATTCGACTACTCAGATTTGTCCTTTTGAGGTGGTGTATGGGTTCAAGCCATTGATGCCACTTGATTTGTTGCATTTGCCATTACATGAGAGAGTTGATATGGAGGCATCAAAACGTGCTGAATATGTGAAGAAGATTCATGAGAAGACTCGAGAGGCTATTGAGAAGAAAGGCAAGAACATTGCTGCTGCAAGGAATCTAGCAAGGAAGGAAGTTCTGTTCAAGCCTGGCGACATGGTATGGGTGCATCTACGCAAGGATAGGTTCCCACTACTTCGAAAGTCAAAATTGAAGCCACGTGGTGCTGGTCCTTACAAGGTGTTAGCCAAGATTAATGATAATTCCTACTCGGTTGATATTCCTATTGCTAAGTTTGGTGGAGTTAGCAACAGCTTCAACGTTGCTGATTTGTCACCATATGATGGAGAAGACCTTGGAGCGTCGAGGTCGACGCTTTTTGAAGGGGGAGATGATGAGGACATCCCTACTGATTTGCTATCTCCAACTCCTAATGAAGATGTTGATGTCACTGTCAAGGATAAGTCCAATGAAATCGGGATTGGACCAATTACTAGAGCTCGTGCAAAGCTACTTGAACAACATGTGAATTCACTCCTAAATGAATCTGATGTTTTTGCTAATGAGAATTTTATACTACCTAAGTCTATGCATTTATGTATGCTCAGGTTCACTAAGGAGACAAGCATGGCACGAGAAGGAGAAGGGCGGCATCAAGAGGAGCCATCCGTGATGATAATCCATGAAGGCGCGAGGGAGGAGAGGGAGGCAGGCGCAATACAAGCAAGGAAGATCATCAAAGAGAAGGAACGTCCAATTCGTACAGACAGAAGTCCTGAAATTGAAATGGACGTGGATTCCTCATACAAACTCCAAATCAAGCAAATAAGCACTCGTTGGATAGATAATTCCAAGATCTTTCCACCGAGTACTTCCACGTCTAAAGACCCTGGATAATCCGGCCTCCACACCCCGGATAATTTGGCCCTGCTTTGGAAATTCTGCTAAGGTGTTGCGGGGCAACCTCGGGGATGGCCTGATCTTTCACGAATCCCTTCAAATCGAGGCGGAGTAAGTGTGGGGGATGAGGGGAGAGAGCAAAAATGCGAACTCACGCACGAAGAACACGATGAACACACACACATGAAGACACGATACAAGCCAATTGCTCACACCAATGGCTACCGGTCTGGTGCAATCCCTAGGATCGACGTCGGGCGGAGGACTCTCTCTCGAACCGGCACGACGAGGAGGGAGACTCAGTGACATCTTGACGTAGGCAAATGAACTCCGATGCCTAGGCCTTATACAACGCGGAGGCACGATGCAAACTCTAACGAGGTTTGGGATATTTGGTGCTCCTCTATCAAAGGAGCATGAGGCAAGAACTAGATAGATCCATAAGGGGTTTCCACTAATTCCAAATATCAAGCCTAGGGTTTACAATAGAGGTGGGGGGCTATATATAGGCCAGCCACAAGTTCAGGGGTAATTTAGGCATTATAGTTCTGGGCGAAGTAGAGGGGTACATGGGCCACATGGCCCAGCTATGGCTCACAGGCCCATCTTGAGGCCGGACAGTCCGGGTCGAGTTGACCAGACAGTCCAGTGTGGCCGGACACTCCGGGTAGTGTCCGAAGTGGCATACTGATTGTCTGGGCCATGATGGGGAGGAGGTAGGCCAGACACTCCGGCTAGGACGAGGCGAACACTCCAGCTCAGTCAACTTTAGGACAAAGGCAGCTTCAGGGCTCGTGGGTCGATGCGGCGGGGTTTCGTACCTGATAATGCATAGAGTAGTGGTATGAAGTAGCAAGCCATCCAAGTGTATGTCAAAGTCACATGATGAAAGGAGCGAATTCACCTTAGCTTGAAGGAGCTTGGCTCGGGCACGGGTCATGGGTCCACTTGGGGGACTTGGTGGTGTAGATGTAGGAGCGTCCGTAGGATGGGCTCCATCATCCCTCCCCCTCTTGGGAAAGAGTCGTCCTCGACTCTTCATGGTTGTCATCTTGAACATCTCCATGGTAGGGTGAGAGATCCCTGACATTGAATGTATTGCTTGCAAGGTACTTGGATGTCAGTATGTCGATGATGTAGGCATTGTTGTTGATTCTCTTGATGACTTTGAAGGGACCATATCCTCTTGACTTAAGCTTGGATTCACGTTCCTTGGGGAAGCGGTCTTTGCTTAGGTATATCCATAAAAGATCACCTTCCTTGAAGATCAACTCCCGCTTGTCCTTGTTTAACTTTGAAGCTTGGTGAAGGACTTTTTGTTCGATAGTAGCTCTTATTTCTTCGTGAAGCTTCTTCATAGCTTGGGCGCGCTTCTCAACGTCCATGTTGGTGCGCTCATGGAGAGATAGTGGTAGGATGTCGAGCGCGGTGAGGGTCTCGAAACCATAGACGATAATGAAGGGGCTCATCTTTGTTGTTGAGTGCTTGGCATGGTTGTAGGCGAACTCGGTGTGTGGAATGCGTTCCTCCCAATCCTTCAGGTTTTTCTTGATCAACACACGAAGGAGAGTCCCGAGGCTTCGGTTGACAACTTCGGTTTGGCCATCGGTTTGAGGATGCGATGCGGATGAGAAATTGAGCTTGACGCCGAGCTTGGCCATGAGGGTCTTCCATAAGTAACTCATGAATTTGATGTCGCGGTCAGAGACGATTGTTCTTAGCACACCATGAAGACAGACGATTTCCCTAAAAAACAAATTTGCAACATGTGAAGCATCGTCGGTCTTATATCACTGGTATGAAGTGTGCCATTTTGGAAAAGCGATCCACGACAACAAATATGGAATCATGACCATGCTTAGATCTAGGCAATCCTAACACAAAATCCATGCTAATATCAGACCAAGGTGTATGAGGAATAGGCAATGACGTATAAAGACCATAGGGGTTAGCTTGCGACTTAGCTTGAAAACATGCCGTGCATCATTGAACGTAGCGCTCCATGTCGTGCTTCATATTGGGCCAAAAGTAGTGAGTGGAGAGCATGTCCAATGTCTTGTCATAGCCAAAGTGAACCATATGGCCGCCACCATGAGATTCTTGGAGAAGCAAAAGTTGGAGAGAGGACTGCGGAATGCAAAGATAGGAAGCCCTTATGCAAATAAAAATCATCCACTCCTTTATCAATGAAGCACTTTGCGAAAATTGGTTCAAAGAACAGGTCGGAAGCATACAAAGTTTTTATTTTCTCAATACCCAACACGTTGAATTCAAGTCTCATAAGAAGGCTTGCGTTCTTGCCAGACAAAGCGTCTGCAACTATATTATCTTTGCCCTTCTTATACTTGACAATGTACGGAAAAGACTCCATAAACTCAACCCACTTAGCGTGTCTCTTACTCAAGTTGGCTTGTCCTTTGAGATATTTCAACGACTCGTGGTTAGAATGTATGATAAATTCTTTAGGCCATAGGTAGTGTTGCCAAACTTGAAGGACACGAACTAAGGCAAAAAGCTCTTTGTCATAAATCGGATAGTTAAGGCGAGCACCATCAAGTTTCTCGCTATGGTAGGCTATAGGATGTCCGTTTTGCATAAGGACTCCTCCAATGTCAATACCACTAGAATCACACTCTATCTCAAAAGTTTTAGTGAAATCCGGTAACGCAAGAGGTGCTTCGGTGAGCCTCTTTTTAAGTTTATCAAAAGCTTTTTGTTGTGTCTTGCCCCACACAAAGTTGACATTTTTTTTGGTCAATTCATTGAGAGGACAAGCAATGGTCGAAAAGTCTTTTATAAAGCGACGACAGAAACCGGCTAACCCATGAAAACTTCGGAGTTCACTCACATTGTTGGGATGGGCCAATCTCGTATGTACTTCATCTTGGAAACATCAACTTTAATGCCCTTTGAAGAAACGACAAATCTAAGAAAAATCAACTTGTCTTTAGCAAAAGTGCAATTGGTCCCTGCTCCCTAATTCTTAGCTGAGCCCATTACCTAGCCCATCCAGGACTATTCTTCTTCTCCACTTTAGCGAACGCATCTGACTCCACGATCTCTACCTCTCCCAATAAATGTGTAGCTCTCTCTTCCTTTCTCCCCATGATTCCTGTGACAATAATCGCTCGGGTAACTGATGGAGGAATACGCTGCGTACCTCTGCCTATATTATTCGCATCGTCGCTTCGCCCGTGGGCATCGGCCATAGAACACGAATTGTCGCCGCGGTGAGCCAATCCTTCATATCTTCTTTCAGTTCCCTATCGTGTGTTTTCCTTTAGTCACAGTATCTAATTTCCTCGGGTTTAGCACAATTGGACAGGAAATTTCCTAATGTACTGGACACTTCGATGGGAGATCTGATATCATCCTATTTTTTACTTTGGGGTTGGTCTTATTTCCTGGATTTCTCACTGCTGACCCACACTTCTCAGTTCACGGCTCTTGCTGGTACGTACCTTCCCATGTGTTCCTAATTTCAAATTTTTATGCTTCATGTAAACCTGAGTTCAGCTTTGTAGTATCGGTTGCCGCAGTCTGACTCTAGGAACTAAGTTTCATGCTAGGATTCCATGTCGTTATTACATGATTTGGCAAGAAACCCTTTGCCGATTCATTCCCATTACCTTTCGCTGTTAAAAATAAAAAAAATGTTCAAACTGGTTAAGAAGAAGCCTTACATTTGCATATTTTTATAAGCTGAACACGGCATAGGATTTAATCAGACAAATATAAATGTCTCCTCGCAACGGGTGATAGAAAGTAATATCGTCTAACTATTTCTATAATCAAACCGGATCTGCTCTTTCATATAAGAAAAGGCAAATTCTTGCTAATATTTATTACCATACGAATGTGCCATTTTGCTGCATGAGCACCATAGATTTTTCTGCAGATGTAGTAATGTAAGTATAAGGCTAATAAGCATTGACCATTCAGAGCCCCTGTATAGTCTATATTACATATATAGCCACCTGAAGTAATTGTGGTTTCCTAATAGTGCATTTTAGATAACAATAGAAAGTGTTAGTGCATTACAGCTTTGTCTCACCTATATCTCTATCAATACCCTTGATTTGTTAGATCCTGCAAAATGGATAGCACGGAAAGTTCTTCACATAATTCAGATAGGCATTTGCAACCTGCCGACGAACATAGAGGTCTTCTGATAGCTCAAGTAGTTTTTTATTTATAATGATGTATTGAATTCTTCAGAATAAACATCGATTTCAACCGACGAATGTTTTTTGCAGCAAATCCACAGCAAAACGAAGTATTGAATTTACAGAATATGAAACACCAAACAAAAAAAGGTATCAAAAGACGAAAGTACATTGATCATGCAATTTCTCACCCATGCAATTTTTACATGTCATGGTGGTAAAGGTGAAGATCTCCCAGCTGGAGAACTTGAACTTCATAGTGTCAAACAACCTAAGAAAAAGTACGTATGTTCCCTCATATCACATACCAAGTATCGCTTTGGTCATTCTTATTTATTTATCCCCAAGCAGCATTACAGACAACAATGTTGCAGCAAACATCTAAGAAAGGTAGGAGGATAAACAGTAAAATAACATAGGTATTATCAATTTTCATACCCAAAGAAAATTATCCAAAAGTTTAGTGTATCAATAACCTGAACACACAAACATTATCTTTCTAATACTACTGTTTTTCTACCCCATGCAGGTCATCATCAACCATGCATGAAACAACTGAAGCTTACGATGTCCTCTACCTAAATTAGTTATCATGAATATCTATTGATCAATACATTTACTTACTTATATTGTAATCCAGAATAAGCAAGGATGATCTATTCAGTGTCTACAGGATAATAGTTATTTTTTGCCAGTTTAAATTTGATTCCGTGCCATGCCAAACTATTCATATACTATTCATGTGACAATGGCTATCACTTCTATATCACTATTGTGCCTTTACATATGATCATAATATATTTCAAACAATTCCCGCAATAACGTGCGGGGAATCATCTAGTATAAACCAAATCTCGCGCAAAGAAAAACAGTCTGGGCAACATCAGTTCGATCCGAAAATCCCGTCATAACCGCCCACTTTTCTACCTATGGTTCGTGGTCATGCCAAGCTGAGGTACAACCAGCCCACTTTTCTACCTATGGTTTGTCGTTGTTGAAGTATGATCCAAATTCTATTAAGGATGCTAATTTCCGACGGTGGATCGTTGATGACCTAGGTTATCACCGCTATATATACCTCTTGTAAGCCTATTTTCAAAAAAAGATACCTCTTGTAAGTCGTCGGCTGGGATAAGTTGCATCTGTGAAATCCTCGGCATTGTGTAAACATTCCCCGTTATAGTAAAGATTTGCTGGCTGATGCCTGTGGTTTTTTCCCTCTCTTTGTTGGAGGGGTTTTTTCACGTTAAATCTGTGTCCCTCTTGCTGTGATTCGTTTTCGTTCTTCGTTATTTACTTGTCGTAAAGCTAATAGTCGTCGTGCCAAGCTGAGGTACAACCATATGGAACACTTCTTCGGTGATGAAAACGTCAAGCTATGTTCGTCTATGTGTCGTTCGCCGCCAATGTGGCCGAGGCGTAGCTAGAAGAACAATCGTCCGCACGGAGGGCGTCGTTGCCAGAAGAAGATTCAGGTCTCAGCCTGCTCATAGCCCTCTTCCCCGCTGAGCTCCTCGTCGATTCGAGACTCGCCTATTCGTCGCCCTGAAGCTCCTCATCCATGTGGCCCTGTTCTTCGGTGTTGTCATTCTTGGCGGCGATGGCTCCGGCCGTGAAGGAACATGTCAATAGGTCGTCGCCCGCGGCCGCGACGACGCTGTCATCTTGACAATGTTCTCCCTTTTCATGTGGCAGCAGGCCCGAGCCCACAGGAGTGCGGCCGTGGTGCTCACAGGGCCCAAAAATTTTGAGGGTCCCAAAATTTAGCGTTTTATTATATAAATCGTACATCATACTCTTATCATAAGTCGTTGTAGACGAGCTGGTTAAGGTAGCCCAAATACTTTTGGACAAGCGAGAGAGGTTACGTGGTCGATTCCTTTAGGCAGCATACTGTTTTCTTTTTTTAAGATTTTTGTTATTCGAACTTAGGGCTACGACTTTCAATAAAAATCAGTTCGAGTTTCAAGTCTTAAACATGTCAGAAATATTCACCGAGATATATTGATTCCTGTAAACAGCGACCTATTTTTTAATTTTATTAGATTTTTGCTACCCCTTCATACCGGTTTATTAGGTTGACACAGAGTTCAACAAAATTGTTTGACTACAAATTTGATCAATAAAATATGAATTATATGTCACAAAAACTATATTATTGGAAAGGTCTTTTAAAAATGAATCCATGGGGCTAGTTCTTATAATATTCTTATCAATATACATGTATTTGTTGGGGTTGCTTTACATGCTATAAGTCGATATTCTGAAAGTATTTTCCTAGTTTTTAGAACCCAAACAGTTCAATTGTATCAAAACATTAGATGCAGGTTTTTTCTGTTAGACCATTCGTCGGTCCTGTCTATTTTTAAACTATAATATTGTTTCCCTTTAAAACAGTTTTGAGACGATTTTACACGGGTTAGGACCTACATGGTGCAGCTCTTCAGTTTAAAACATCCTGTTTATTAGTTAGATTTTTCGATTAAGATAGGGCTCTATTTTAGAATTTCGCACAGGCCTATGTGGCAGTGACGGCCGTGAGTCCTAGCCACAGAGCGTGATTGCACGGTGGCAGCAGGTGACCCGGTGTGGCTACATCGCCTACGTACGATAAGCATCCACAAAGCTAACGGAGCACGAAGAGCAGATGATTAAGTTCATGAGATTCTCCATATTAGCAGACATCTTCCTATTTGTTTCCGATCGAAAGACATAAACATGGGCTTAATTTGCAGAACCGTCGGATGCGTGCCACTTAACCTTGGCGCACGGATGGGCACACAGTCTGGACGCGTGCAAGCCTCGTCCACCCAGAAAGGAGGACCGAATTAAGAAAGAAAGGGCTAGCTAGCTAACTGATCTAGAGACTACACGATGTCAAAAAAGTTGGGCACAACAAAGAATTTACTAGGTGCATATGGGAATGTCTAAAATTGCTCAACGGTGATATATATCGGCGTAAGCAGGTAAGACACCCGGTACAAATCAATTTCCTTGGTACTACACCCTCCGTTCGGAAATATAAGACATTCTAGCTTTGTGAAACGAATGTATCTAAACACCTTGAAGTGTATAGGTTCACTCCGAACCTCTACGAACCTATATACTAAAAGATGTCTAGATACATTCGATTCACAAAACTAAAACGTCTTATATTTCCGAACGGAGGGAGTAGATAACAAGTGAAAAAACTTGGAAAGTGGGAGGTTTTATTCTCAAATCACACATTCTCCACAGAAGTGGTGATTAAAATGAGGAAAGAAAGGTCATGTACTTTTTTTGCACGCAATAGTAGCTCAGGAAATAATAATGTGCACCTCTTCCTCTACGTGGCGTGAAAATAGATGGAATCCATCAGAAAAATAACATACGACACCATACATGCATCTTGAGGTACTGAAGATGAAACTTCTCTCAATCAATTAAAGCTGACTGTTTAGACTTTTGCTCTCTGCTAATCTAACATAGTATCAACCTAAATGCACGTACATGATAGTAATCGCTGGCTGTATTCAGCACAAGCTGGTTGTCGTCGCCTGTATTATTGTTGCTCTAAGACAGTAATCGGTGCCCGTGTCCAGTTTTCCTCTAAGTAATCGTGCACACTTGTGCCTTCCAAAATATGGTACTTCATGCATGAAAACTTGATGGTACTGATACAATGGCTGTGGCGGTGCCTGATGTCAGACCCGGGGAGGTGCTCATTGTGGTTCGGATATTGACCCAATGGACTTGTTCGGGGTCGCTTGGATTGTTACAAGGACAGTACAGGGGGCATCAATTGCATCAGCTATACAATGATGTGATGCTTAAGTTAGGTATCCTACGTTGCAATGCCCTATGATTAGTTTAAGACGTTGTAGCCAAATCATCTATGACTCAAGTGCTAGGAGTATAACAGTTCGCGCTTGCTTCTGCAACACGTGGGAAACTGCAAAATAAAGTCCATATAAAGATTCAGTCACATTAAGAACCATGGTTTCAGATAATGTTAAAAACTAAAGTGGCTATGAGCTCTTAAACAAAGCAGGATGCAGAGGCCACAAATATGTGGAGAAGTGCAGAACAGTAATTATTATTGTAAATTGTAACAAAGGTATTATCCTACTCATGAGCACTAATTATACGAAGAGAACTGTAGCTAGCGAACCATAGGCACACTCGCCTAAACAGAGGAATGGTAGCATTTTTTGAATTTGTGTTGCTTCTGCCTATAATAATCTATAGAAGAGAACCAATCCGTGGTTGGATGGTTAGGAGGGCAGTGGTACCCCCAGCCCTCCAGAGTTCAAACCTCAGGTTTGGCGCTTTGGTGTCTCATAAAAGCGGAATATTCTTTCAGTGGGAGGTGACGTTCCCGTCGATAGCGAGGCGCCTGTGGTGACTTCGTCTATTTCAAGACCCGCCGGCTCAGTCTCTCGGAGGTGCTCATATGGGTAGGGTGTGCGTGCGTGTGTTCATATGGGTGAGTATATGTACGCATTGTGAGCGTCTGCGTTTGTACTGTGTTTCTAAAAAAAAAAAATCTATAGAAGATACCACACATAAATTAGCAGTATTTTCCAGGAGCATGCGCGCTTCGCTGTGCTAGGAATTGCTCCTTTAAGCATTTGGTTGGAATGATGTTGGTTGTGCTGGACTGTTTGTTATAATTGGTCTCGAGATATGTAGTGGAGCAGTCAGTGTGGCAGATAACCATTGCAATGTCCACCAATTTGTTCCAATACAATGGACGGTGTGACATGTTCAGAACACATACTAAGTGAATGTGATTAATCTGGAGCATATATAATCAGTTGCAAGTTACAAGATGCCTTCTAAAGCGAAAGAAAGAAATATGAAATAATTATATGTATGTATAACATCTCTATAACAAAAAGTAGTATAACCAAACTTCTTTATTATGATTTCTACCTTCCAAGGTTGTCTTCTTGCTTTCTCAGCTCTCAAACTGATGGCCCTCAAGAGAATAGTATGAATGCAAGTATCACCTTTTTGAGAAATACATCAATGCATAAATTTAACATCTTAACGATTCCAGCACTTCCGGTGTTCAAGTACTCCCCGGTGCAAGTGAGATTGGAACATCATGTTGTGAAGTAGAATTAAATTGGCCTTGCAAAAATAAGTATACCTAAATTTTCATGGTATCGATCAGGTCCTAGCACTATGTAATCAACCGTCAAAATAAAACGTGTGTATTATAGCTTCTGTCCATATTGACTGCTAATATGGTGCTCGTATAGAAGAAGAAGAAGCCGTTGAGCGAGGGAGGAAGATACACAAAACCTACAGGTCTGGGATTTCCTCCGAGGTTGTTCAGGCATTCCCCCAAACACATTGGAGGCGGTGGCACCACCATGTCTCCCACCGCGATAGACAGAAGGTTCAGCGACAAGGGAGGGCCAGTCGAGCTGGCCGGAGCCAAGCTCCACCTCGCCATCCCCTGTCAGCATCGCATCCATCTCTCCGGAGGCGAAGGGCAAGCCGCAGCATGGAAGCAAAGGACGGCAGGCTGCCGCATCTGCCGCCTCTTGGAGGTTGGATCTATCGCGCAGCCTACGCCGATCCCGGCTGGCCGTCATTCCCCAGGGCGATACGCTCGGGACGACGCCTTCCATCGCGGGCTGAAGGTGCGCGAATCCGCCGAATCGGGCTGGGATCCGGCGAGGGAGGCGACAGATTGCACTCCTGCAACGGGAATCGAGGCGGGATGGTGGCGATTGCTGATTTGGTGCAAGGCGTGCTCCGGGATAAGGAAGCACTGGGAGAGAAGTAAGGGGAAGGGACGGTGTGGTGTTTATTTTAGGGAAGGGACGGTGTGGTGTTAGTCTGGACCCGGGCGGAGAGAGGGGACTCGGGTAGCAATCCATGTTTTTTTAGGGGAGTAGCGATCTAGTTTCCGTGGTACTTTTCCAGTCCGCTCGCTGTCTCGCGGGCCATGTGCAGGGATGGGCCCAATCACTCAACGGAATAGGACCCGTGTGCGGTAAATAAAATCCTGCCAATCACAGCAATTCAACAACCTAGATGCTCTTTGGATCAATATCCAATGGTTCTCCACGTACCTGTAGGAAGTGGCCTCACCAGGCGGGTAAGAGACCAGGCGTAAGCCATAGAATAATTAGTCATGTTTGTATAGCTTGAGACACCTCTAACTCTAGATGAGATGTATTTTTAGGCTCGCCCTTGATAAGGCACGGCCACATGAGATAGGAGTTTTTTCACGTGTATAGGACAAGAAAGAACATTGAATTTTTCTTTCTTTTGCGAATCGGAACATTGTTTCTTTGATGATGGGACAACCACCGCCAAAAAATCAGCCATTATTGATTGTAAAACGATACGATAAGGTATTCTAGGCACTTTAAAGAGAATGATCCCGTGGTCATTGAGTCACTCAAATGGCAAAATATACTGCCAATAGGTAATGTTTTTACCGAATCCTTGACAAAAATAGCAACAAGACCACGGGCTCTATGGGTAGAGCCATAACTATGCCGCAACCGAGTAAGATGTCGAAACCACATCATCCATGCTAGCGCATATTATGTTGAATTACATGACCATTAAAATGAGCGAGAGTGTAGATTGAGTGGATCAAGAAGCACTGAAATATCCAATTAAAGAAAGTAGGTAGAAATATTATCATATAGATTTTGCAATTATAAACATTCCAAACTTACTTTACCTCTCTAACCTTGATTGTTGATATACACTAAACTACGATGATTTTTTTTGTTTTACTTAGAAAAACTAGCAACACTTTTATATACTAAAGAAAGGTCAAAATGCATCTTGTAGAGTATCCATCCTAAAATGTTGTGAATCAGAAAGTTAAACCTTGCATAGTGATCTGATATTACATAAAACTATCGCCTAACTCAATAGCTGAACTAAAACTATACATACAATCTTACATCATCAATAAACGACACATATAATCGCTAAAATGGTACTTGTGGAGACAATAAGTAATCACTGGCGACACGTTGGAATGAACATTAATATATTCTTATGAGTATGAACTAAGAAAGTAGAAGGCAAAATTTGCATGGGCTTTATCTGGAAAAAAAAAGATTCTAGTGTCAAACTTTGGTGATCCATGAGCGGCTGAGTCAAGGATATGTATCTGTTCAAAGGTTTCCATGGACAGTTTGTGCATCCTAAAGCACCCAAAGTACGACACAAGTTATCATTTTAATCCTCGTACCACCAACTAGGTTTACTTGTGGCGTATTTTTTTTACCAAATCTGACCTTTTCATGAAACTTCAACCAAATCTGACCTCTGGACAAAACTAATTCAGAATGACCTCTGGCATCAGCGCCATTTAAAACGGCGTCGAAGTTGTGCAGATCGGCGCCAACACAAGTGAGGCACTTGGCGCCGACCTCCTTTGGCTGCCTCCCAGCTGCTCTGTGTTGGCGCCGATCTGCACAACTTCAGCACCGTTTTAAATGGCGCCGATCCTAGGGGTCAGATTCCAAATTAATTTTACTCAGGGATCAGATTCCAAATTAATTTTACTTAGAGATCAGATTTGGTTGAACTCCTTCAGTTTAGGCAGATTTGGCAAAAAAAATACACTTGTAGCAGTTTACTCAGATTTGGCCAAAAAATACACTTGTAGCACCAGTCTCTGCCCTTCCAGAGAGTACACCTACCGTCATAAAATGACGTGAGTTTGTCTAAACTGGCAGGTAGCAAATCCATTTGCTTGCGACGGAGGGAGTAAAAGAAATTTATGTCCTGTACGCGAGGAGCAGTTGCTTTGCCTCCTTTGTTCTTCCTTGGTACTGTACCTCCTCTTCCACATCGAGGAGAGAGGACTGCTTCAAGGTTCGCACTTCTCCATCTCCTGCTGTTTCCTTTCACCATTTTCACCCTCTCTTCTCTATTTATTTGTAGCGAGAGAGAGGACTGCTATGCAAATCGAACTATCCAAGCATTTGTAGCGCCTCTTGGCTGGGCTTCCACTGGGGATCTTTCCGACTCTAATTTATGTGCTTTTTCTCCAGATTCTACAGTTGCAGGAACTTTCCTCATCCCCAACAGCTGCTGAAATCTGCACTTCTCCGGTGGCCAAACCCTTGAGGGCGGCGGCGGCGCCGCCGCCGCTGATCGAGCCAAGAATCCAAGATTTCAGTTTTGACGAGCTAGACGTGTTCCTGGAGGTGTTTCTTAGGAACCAAATTTGGTTCCGGATCCGTGGAGGTCCAAGATAAATTGGGTTCCCCTTTCGCCACCTAATCTTGGCGAGGGTTTCTTGACTCTTCGGGGGTCGTTCTTGGTCTTGTCAATCTGGGCCCGGATCCTGGGGCACGGCTGTGTTAGGTCTCTGGGGGTGGATGGGATCGGCGGGGGAAGTTGTGGAGATCAGCTCCGACGAGGAGGATGTTCCCATGGCCAGGAAGCCGCTTGACGACTGGCTTGGGAAGTTGTTGAATGATGAGGCTGATGAGTTAAATGAGGATGATTTCTCTGATCTCGTGGTGATGGGTGAGTTGTCCGCGCCGCCCATCCCACCTCAGAAGGCGGCCAAGTACGGTGGTTGCAGTGAGGATGACGATGATTGTGTGGTTCTTGATGGTGACCCTGATAAGGCGATTACAGTCAGAGAAAAAGGGAGTGGGGGAGATAGCAGCTCGGATGAATTGCAGATAGTCGGGGAGAAAGGACCGGTATCTGTTTCCTTCCATTTCATCCATAGCAATGTGTTTTGTGCATACCATAGAAATACTATGTTGTTATATTGGCAGTAATGTATAGAGATGAAATGCTCTCCACAGTGTATGACCATGCTGTGCTGATTTTGTTTCATGTGTATCTGTGAATTTGGATCGAGTTACAGATGTTTATGTTAATTTCGTATTCGCTGCTTTAGAACTTCCTTCCTGATTAAGATACCATGAAAGTAGTTAAATATGTATTGTTGAACTTGAAACAGGAAGTAGTTCCTTACGGTTCTTTAATCCATGTTAAAGTTCACAATTAATCAATTATTGTTATGATTTTTTCATAGAAACTACAGTTATCTTTAGGCTCTAGTAGCATTCCTTTATTATTTACCTGGAAACTTTTCAAATCTTCTCCAGGTGGCGTGCAGGGACTTCCCTCATTCGCGCCATATATGTTCTAACTTGCCCTTCAACACTACTTCTCATGCAAAGCATTGTGGCATGGTAACAAACGTTAACTACATGATGATGTTTGTGAATACTAGCAGAGTATCACTAGACAATGTATAGTTTAATGCTTTCATTGTTACTTTTTTGAATGCAGTGCCACTGTTTTGTATGTGATGCTCCAGCTCCGTGTATTTCTTGGGGTAAAGGTGTCTCATTTAATGATCATTGCCATGCTACGGATAAGGAATCAAGATGGAAACTGCTGAGGCAAGCATTCAAGTGCAAAAGTCTGCCAGGGTCTCATCCAGAACAACGCGAGAATGCTATGTACCCAACAATTCCATCATCCAGAGAGACGGATATACAGTGTCAAGTCTCGGTTGCACAATCACAACTACCTTCACTATCAAATATTGACGGTTCTTCTTTTGCCAGTGGAAGTCCTCTTCTTAATGTTATGAACCAAAAACGACAAAGGCATACTTCAGTTAGAGTCTCACTAAATGTAGAACGAACTATGAGTACACAAAGAGCAATCCTTGCATCAAGAGCGGGGAGAATGACAAGCAATGCTCACACCTCCCAGAACACTCATTCACGTGGAAGCTTCAAAAGGGTAGGGACAGTCTCTCCAGGCCACACAATCAGAAATGCTAACCAATTTGGTTCTACTGCTCCAATCAGTACTCTACCCCTGATGAACAAGGAATTGCCACATTTATCCCAGCCAGTTCAAGCTATATCAAGAACTAATACCCCACATGTATCGCAGCAAGTTCAAGCTATACGCAGCACTAATGCTTTCGGCGGTACTGTGCATAAAAATGCCCCTCAGAGATCCCTCAGTGCACCAATAGCATCTGAGGGGCAACAAGGTCAGCTGGCACCTTCTTGTCAGGTTACCTCGAATGGAGTGCATTGTATAGGATCACAACTTCCGCGGTGCACCTCGCTTATGACTCAAAGAACACAATTCCTGCCAGAGCAAGTAATGGATGTTTCTTCACAAAGCTGGCAAGACATACTTGCTAGTGTGGCATCCGATCTATTAGATGATTCTGAATACAATTCAAGTACTGCAGAGTCTCATCAGCCTTTGAGGACTTCCTCCCAACCTCTGGATGCTGGTGCAAACCAAGGGGAGGAGGGTCTTTACGCTGAGTCTTCTGCATCAACCGTAAACCTGATGACTTCTAATGGGCATGACTTGCTGAGTCACATAACAGGTTATGATGTTCAGGCAAATACCCCTGTGCAAACAACACATACTTTGCACCATCTGAATTATGAGAGCAGTCTTTGTCCACATGAAGCTCATCTCGATGGTTTCGTAAGCCCCCCTGCAGACGAATTATTGGTAGAAGCTGTTGATCAGAGAGAATCTCCAGGGTTGGATTCTACAGGCATTGTATTTGACTTTGAGCTCAAAGATTGGGCTTAAGCAGCGCAGTCCCACGGTCTACGAACCGTGTGGGCAATACAACCGGTGATGGACTAGCTGGTCCATAGGTTTCCTTCCAACGAGAGGTGAATATGTTCCTTGTACAGTATCTAGGTTCTGTGTTAGAAATATTGTATTCGATGGTTGTTGTTTATCCATCGGTCACGTAGGCCTTTTATTAGGCCTTAGATGCTAGTAGCAGTTATTGCTGTGTAGAAGAGAAGAATTACAATTTCGTAGCTGTTGATCATATTTACATGGGCCATATCTAGTGCCAAAATGCATCTTTCTAGTAACATCTTGCTGATTGCCTGCTGGTATTTTTAGGCATTTGGTTATGCTGAAGTGTCTCTCCTAGAAATTCTTCCTTGAATAGTGGAATTTGTAGGAGTCTGTACTGAACTTTACAGGGATAAGATGGAAGGCAGCGTATCCTGTGAAGCTGAGGATTGGGGGGAGGGCTGGGAATTGGTGGGGTTCTTATATGAAGCTCTCAGAGATTCGTCAAATTTTTGGAAGTGTAGTGGAAGGATGTTGTATACCTTCCCAAAACTCCAATATCTGGCTGAATGCCTTTTGAGGGAGCTAGTAGCCTACGATACCCTTGTTGATTTGGTGAAAATGTGAATATTTGACATTATCACCTGATGCTTCACCAAGATGCACTGCTGGATTTGTTCATCAACGCTCCACATGATGACGCTTGTTAAGACGGATTGGCGGACGAACACCGGAATGCTGGATTTGTTAATCCTTGTTTGGTTTGGTTTATTTTGTGGGGGCACTAGGCACACAAGGGAGGAGACGTTGCAGGGCATGTACTGTTTGAGTATCTCTAAATTCATAAGTTCAACTCCAAGGGCGACATGAGACATGCCAGTTCCTTATGTTGAAAATATAAGCAGATTTCCATATGATTTAATCCAAATAAATAATTGATATAGTATGATCGTATAAACAGTAATTAAATAATCATGCATACTAAGTAGATGAACAAATTGCACCGATCACAACTACTTCAAACGCTAGAACAAGAAACTCTAGCAAAATATGCACGTACAGTACAGCCTGAGCTGAGCAACGGTGGCGGTAATAGCAGCACCGTTTACCGTCACCGTTCGTGTTGTCACTCATATTGAGCTTGCTGAGCAACCGCGGTGGCAATAACAGCCGTTCGTGTTGTCACTCATGTTGAGCTTGTTGCGGAGGTTGTCGACGAAGTTGTTGGGGAAGTCCTCGTCCAATGACGTCAGTAGTCGCGTTAGAGCACTCACCAAAAACCTGATTGTCCCTCACCTGTACAGGTTCATGAGAGGTGGGTTCCGAAAGCACTATCATAGCCGCAGACAGTATGGGGAAGACGGTGGCGATGACGCAAGGTTCTAGAAGCAGGCAGTCGCATATAGTGCATACTAACTAAGGTTCACGTCTTTGTTTATAAAGTGCAGGTCGGGTTAGTCGTGGGCACAACCCACGTCCGAGCAAGTCTGAGTCGGCAGCAGCCCACGATCCCTAAAATCCAGAAACGGCGGATTGATTGATACATCCGTTATTGACTCGTAATTAATTAATTTTCCCAAGTAGCAAAATATAAACATCAAGTATAAATATGAGCCCGACTTGGCTCATTCCCGCAACACGCAACCCACGGCCTGGATGAACAAAAAGTGGACATGACGTACTATCATGGGACCCACACATAGTAGGCCCACCTCATGGAGTAGGGCACGGTACCGGCCAACCATCTCACCCACTTTTTACAACATCGGGACTAGAGCGAGCGGCGTAATCGACAGATAAAGCGATCAAAACATACACAAATGAGTATGTATGTCAGCGACATACAATAGACATGAGAGCCACACCATCTAAAACAATAGAAACATAAATATTCAACGTCATACGGCAAACTCCAAATATCCTAGATAGATATAATAGTTAGGCTACATCCTCATACATCACGCAACAGAGTATCAAGCGGAAGCAGAAAACATGATCTGAGTACGGATAAAAGGCAAATTGGCATAAGATGCCCTAAAAATAAACACATCCCGCCCACAGATCTCATAGATCTCCATCCTCAGAATCTCTACACCAGACAGTCGTTGCCACCATCATCGGTCTCTTCGACCTAGTAGCCTTCCTCAGAGTATACATGTCCATCTAAACCAAATATTTATCGTGTGAGACCCTAGGGGTACTCAGCAAGTCTTAATGCATCCAAAGGGAACAACTTGGGGGTGACACAATTGCAGCGAAAGATAATAGCTACAAAGTTCTATAGAGACACACTACACATCTGCCCAACTAGAGATGGAGGGAAGCTTGTTAATTAGTACAACAGTTATAAAAGCAACATAAGTAACCATCGCTCGCCCTCCTTCTCGCTTACCGATGAGAAGGTAGAAGAACATCCCATCCGTTGGCAATTTTATTAACCATTCCATGAGGGTTGCACTATTTACTAGTCATGTCTTAGTCAATTTAAAGGCGGTATTTTAGTTATGCTTGTCTATGATCGAGAAACTATGCTCCAAGTCATCCATAACCACCGACACGGCTTTCAAAAAGATTTACCCTGTAGGGGTGCACAAATAGCAACACACGCACGATCAACCTCGAAAAGAACCAAATATAACGCAACGAGGCCTCATGACAATGCATTCACATGATTCATAAAATATTTCAGGGGGCCACCCCATTAGCTACCCGCAACGAAGTTGGCCGACTCCGAGACGGACCCAAGGTTTGTGCCAATAACTGTAAACGACTAGGAAACCGAAAGTATGACTGGGCTTGTCGATACCGCAAAAACATTCCACATTCTTAAACAGTACAGGTGCTCCACGCGCAATCGTAAATAAAGCAGTAAAACATGGCATAAGTATAAGATAGTAATAAAGCCCCAAACTAGTTTGTGGCCCCAAGAAATAAAGTGTGAATCAAGCTCAGGCGAAGGGGATTCATGGTCCCACATGTAGATAGTGTGATAGTCAAGGAACAAGAATCAAGTACTCGGGATCCTACGGGACACAAGTGAGCTTAAAGAACCAAATAGCAGATAATGCTCACCGATGCCTCTTTCAGTAGTTATCCCATTACTACTCAGATTAAGTTGTTTAGGTATCTCGTTATCCAAAGTGATATGGGGTGGCCCGATCTTCTCAGCAAGCACTTGTAGATGATGATGGTGGATGATAGATAACTAGCATGTAGCTATGGACTCTCCCACTCGAACCCTGATGCCAATGCAACAACTCTTGAACCCTGTAGGATATTCACAACATCATGCTCTTGCGCACGTAGCCGTCGACCACGAACGGTAATTTGCAATCTACTAATTCCCACTGGAACAACAGATCACACTCAATTATAGTTGGTAAAATCGATCACATGGTAATTTCAGAGGTTCTATGAAAGAAACAACTCCAAAATATTTTAACGTGATCTAAACCCTAACTAGGGGTCGTCCCAGGGCTTATACGGGCCAGACAGTCCGGTTAGGCCGGACACTCCGGGTAGAGTGTGCCGGATAGTCCGGTCTGGCCGGAAACTTCAATGTTTCCGGGTGGTGTCCAGGCAGTGTCCGATTTGATATACTGATTGTTCACGCCAAAACTTCTCTCGGCCAGACCGGACACTCCGGGTGGTATCGGCTGGACACTCCGGTCGGTGCATATCCTTTGGCCTTCTTCTTAATGATCTTCTCTTGCGCCTTCCTCCCGCTCCTCCCTCGCACATCCTTGGGCGATCATCATGCTAGGCTCCTCTTGTAGCCCTTCTCCTCCTCGCGCCATGCTTGTTTCTCCAACGAACCTGATCATATATAAATGCATAGACTTAGGCAGTATAAAGTTCTCATCAATTAAAGTACCAGATTCATTTAGGAGCAAATTCACCTGTTGTTCAAGTAGCTTAGCACGAGCTCTTGTAATGGGTCAAATTCTAATCTCATTGGACTGATTCTTCCTTGCAACAGTTGGAGCATCTTCAGTAGGTGTAATTGTAGGGATGTCCTCATCACAAAGACTCACACAAACCCTGCACATACAATTCTACGACTCGCATGGTTCAAACAACTCCTATAGTAATGGCTCATGGGATTGAGGATACAAGCTTCGATGGGGTTTAAAAGTAAAGGCTATGCAATACTTGGGCTTCAAATTTAATGCAATCGCGACTCAATGATGCAAGAACAAGATAGACGCATAGGTACTATATGTATGAAAGCATGGGGAATTGCTTGCCTGGTAGTTCAGTTGTGGAATAAGAAGGATCTAGGTAATACTCCTAAGACTCCTGGTATTCTCCTTGCTTAGTCTCTATCCAGATAAAAACCAAACACACAAGGGCCAAAATAAATACATTACACAATCATATAAATCAAATGCAACAAGCACACAAGGTATGCCATGATGGAATGATGCACAATTGCATGGTATAACATAACATGGCATGGGTGAGGTGTGGAAAAAATAATAAAGCACTTTATTAATTTATTTAGGCATGTTTTACTCTCATAAACAGTTCTAATTATCTAATATTTACATGATGCATGCTTCAATTCATCTCATGGAATGCATAATCAGAATGGACTCGTTGCGCTGATTGATTAGACATGTTATTTGTCGAGTTTGGAATTATGGAATTAAAGTTATAGATTTATTAAGAAAAGGCATTTAGTGGCATTTAAATAATTTCGAAATTTTATATTGCTCAAAATTAGTTTGGATGCCATATTTGAATTCCTGGCATTTTTCTGATCAGAAAACATATATCATATGCAAAATTTGAATTTATGAATTTGAAACAATTATTAAATGCAAGTAATTCAAAAAGGGGTCAAATGTCACAGGTTTGACTAGTTAGAGTTGACTGTGGTCAAAGTTTAATATACATTTGAATTCATATTTAAATTTGAACCACTTTTAATTTTGAAAATTTTGTCAAATTCGAATTATATAAAAAGATATGAATTATTTGAATATATGTTTATATTCTGTTTTTATTTTGATTTTAGAAAAATTTCAGGGACTTTTCTCATCGGGTCAGTTCTACCCACCGTCACGCATATGGGCCGGGAGTCTGGGTTACTCAGGCGTTGCTGCCAAATGGGCGGCGACACGTTGGCGATTTGAGGACGGTGGCGTGAAGCTTTAAAAATTCTGGGTGCCTTTTTGTAAAATTGCCAAAAGAGAGAGGGGCTGCACAGTGGGTCCAGGACTTCGGGTTGACACGCAAAACCATCACGGGGAGTGGTACAAAATGGGCTGCGGCACTATTTCTCTTCTCTCCTCACAGCCTGACGAAACTGACGGCAAAAAAACGAAACAACATGCGGGGCTCAGACCCGCGACACTGGGCTCGCACGGTTAGGGCAAGCCACTACTGTAGGCTCGGGTTGGTGCTAGGTTAGGCTTGTGGCACGGAAATACGGGGGCTCACCTTCGTCTACCTTTGACGCGGCAACGTATGGCGGCGATAGAGACGTGCACGGCGACACGGCGGGCTAGGGCTCTAGGAAGCGCGTCTAGGGCCAAACGATATGGCGCGGCGACGCTGGTACGACCTTGCAAGCGCGTGACAGAAGAGGGCACTGGAGTGGTGACAACTAGCGGGAGGTGGCGGCGAGCGGCAATGCACCGAAGGCGTTCGACGAAACGCGCGACACAACCAGGAATATAAGTAACCGGCGACCATGTCTAGGAGACATAGGCGCTCACCACGGGAAGGTTGGAGTGGTCGAACATGCTCTGCACAACGGCAATCGTGGACGGTGTAGGCGCTCCAGAATTAGGGTTTTGTCGTGGGCTCAGCGGTGTACTTCTAGTTCTTGGGATTCTCGTCCTCGCCTCCAGGTACAGGCAGGTCCCTGGGCGTCTCCTCTGTCTTCCTCGATACCTGGTGGTCCTCGCCTCCTTCTCCTATTCGCCAGGACAGAGGTGGCCGACGATAGCCGTCTATGGTGGAGGAGGCCAGCAGGGAGGACGAGGAGGGCAGAGGGGGTACAGAGTCGAGCCCATATGAGATCTGGAGCGACTAGGACAGGAAGGGTGGTAGATAAAGCTGGAAGGGGAGCTGCACATGGGTGGTGCCCGATTAGGGTTTTCCGTCTCCCTCTCTTACTTTTCTCTCTCTCTCACAGGTAGGTGAGCCAGGGGGTGCGACCAGGGTCAGTTGGGGCGCCTGGGTGTCCTTCTTGGACAGCAAGACAAGGGGAAGGGGAGAGATGAGCTTGAGAGGGGAGGTGGGGTGCACATGGGCACATGGCATGTGCCATGGTGTGCTCGGGTTAGGGCTTAGGGTTAGCTAGGTGTTGGGTGATTAGAGGTGGTGATGGTGTGGTGGTTTGGTGCAACCAAACCACAAGGGGGTGGTTAGGGGCTTAGCTAGGTTTAGGTTAGATTAGCTAGGTTCTTATTTGAATTTGTTGGATTTCATTTGTTTAGCTTACATTTGTTGAAAACAAGCTATATAAAAGGTTCCCAAACCACAAGGTCCAAAGATCCAAAGAGATTAACGAGGAAAAGGATGGACCAAAGCTTCATTTGAATTTGAATCCTCTTGTTTGGATTTAAAACAACCAAGCTTCCCTCAAATTGAAATGAAAAACAAAAGAAGGTATATGTGAGCTTGCATGGGCCTTTCATGGATCATAATGACCATGGTTGCTAGTTGTGAAAACATCTAGATATTCATATGGCCTTATGTTGATGCATGCATTCAAACTTTGAATAATGGCCAACAAAAATTAGACAAGCTTGCTCTCTCATATGGAATGGATTAAAACAAGTATAAGTGACTATAAATAGGCCATGCTAGTGTGTGGTTTCACTAGATGAATATTTGGCCCCATTTATATTTAGACATGCTCACCGTTTAAAAAAAAACCATATGTAAGATATAGAAGCATCCCCACATGTGGCTCCACATCATTTATATTATGAAAACAATAATAAAAAAATATGAGAGCATGTGGTATAGAAGTGGATCCATCTTTATATATATGAGCTAGACAAAAACCAAAGAAATGCAAAGGCCCATATATAGTTTGGATGGTGGAATTATAAGGTGGTGACAAAGAAAAGTGGTGGAGTCAAGAAAAGATATGCCCCAACTCAACTTGGGTATGAAACAATTTATCAAGAAACAAATACAATATATCAAGAGGCAAATGCAAGTGATACAATATAATGCATATGGGAGAAGAACCAAATAGAGGGGTTTTATATGATGCTCAAATGCAAGGTGGCATGGTGGCATGAGCATGATATAATAATGATGCAACAATACATGTTTCGATTTAAAACAACCAATATTCTCTCAAATTCAAATGAAAAACAAAACAAGGTAGATGTGAGCTTGCATGGGCCATGCATGGATCATAATGACCATGGTTGCTAGTTGTGAAAACATCTAGATATTCATATGGCCTTATGTTGATGCATGCATTCAAAATTTGAATAAAGGCCAACAAAAATTAGACAAGCTTGCTCTCTCATATGGAATGGATTAAAACAAGCATAAGTGACTATAAATAGGCCGTGCTAGTGTGTGGTTCCAATAGATGAATATTTGGCCCCATTTATATTTAGACATTCTCACCCTTTTAAAACAAACCATATGTAAGATATAGAAGCATCCCCACATGTGGCTCCACATCATTTATATTGTGAAAACAATAATAAACTAATATGAGAGCATGTGGTATAAAAGTGGATCCATCTTTATATATATGATCTAGACAAAAACCAAAGAAATGCAAAGGCCCATATATAGTTTGGATGGTGGAATTATAAGGTGGTGACAAAGAAAGGTGGTAGAGTCAAGAAAAGATATGCCCCAACTCAACTTGTGCATGAAACAATTTATCAAGAAACAAATACAATAAGCTTGCAGTCATGAAGTGAAATGAGACGGATATTCTCGCTAACCAGCTGACTTGATCGTATTTTGCTGGAATAAACACATATGTTTGTTATCTTATTCCCTTCATAACCTTTATATTGGCATTCATATTCCAGTATAGTTCCGCTCCGTTCAAGGATAGTTCTGGCTTACCATGTGTCCAGCTCACTACAACCCTATTTTTGTAGTCATGATATGTTAAATAAATTCATCACTTTAATGAATGATATACCTATATCAAGAGGCAAATGCAAGTGATACAATATAATGCATATGGGATAAGAACCAAATAGAGGGGTTTTATATGATGCTCAAATGCAAGGTGTCATGGTGACATGAGCATGATATAATGATGATGTAATAATACATGTAGGAAGTAGAATTTTATTATTAAACCATGTAGCATTACATATGTTAGACAGATGGGATGCTATAGGTATGCATGGCGAGGTGAGACAAGTGGCGCTGTAGAAGGAGTCCACTAGAGTTGCTCTTTTTCTCACACCTTAGTGAGTGTTGGAACAACCTAATATATAAGGAGGTGCAACTTTCACTCAACTAGCATTATGAGACTAAACTTTAGCTCCACTAGCACAACCATGTGCTGCCATGCATTAATGATCCAAAGAGAAATTCAGAATTTGTATTGGTTATGAGCCAATAGCCAAACACCAAATTCAAACAATCCTCTGAAAGTCTTGGATGCATATTACATCACTTTTTTTCTAGAATATTGTTTTGTATACATGTTCGTAGTGCAGATTGTTAAGTTGAACTTCCATTTTAAACTTCATACTACACTATCTAGCAACTTGAATAATGGACTATGCCTTGAACTATAAGTTTTCTACATACTAATTTCACATAAATTCTAGATCGATGCTGGGCCGCCACATGATTTTCTCGCGGTTTTGATCTTATGCGTCATACTCACAGGCCTTTCATGAGTTTATTAGAGAGTACCCAACTAATGTAGCACGACCTTCAGTCGTTACCACATCATGATCTCCAACTTATGCCAAGTCGTCATGGACTCCAAAGCTGAATCCATTCCTCTATGCAAGCCCACTTCCTACCCTTTTGAATGGTATACTAATTCATACTCCGACCCATTATCATGATAGGTTCATGATGGCTCAGTGCACGGCGCCCAGAAAAGTGCTGGTGCGTGGTTGATGTAGAGCTCGTTGGGAACCCCAAGAGGAAGGTATGATGAGCACAGCAGCAAGTTTCCCTCAGTTATGAAACCAAGGTTTAATCAAACCAGTAGGAGCAAGGAAACACCCCAAAGGTGTTACTAGCTGAGCTTTGGCAGGGCGCACCACCGGTGCTAGTAGCAACGTGGAGACCTGCACAACACAACCACCGAACTTTGTCCCCAACTTGCGATGAGGTTGTCAATCTCACCGTGTTTTGCGGAAAACAAAGGATTAAACGTATCGAATGGAAAGAAGTAATAATTTGCAGAAAGTAAACACAAAGCAGTAAAAGATTGTAGATTATATGTAAAGAAAAGGACCGGGATCCATAGTTCACTAGAGGTGGCTCTCCTTAGATAGATAACATGCTGGGTGAACAAATTACAGCGGGGCAATTGACAAACACCGAGAAAGCAATACATGCATATACTAATCATCTTGACTCCTTTGAGACTTGATTGGGCATTGCAACATTATACATAGACCGCCATCCAACTGCATCTATGACTAATAATCCACCTTGGTTATCATCGAACCCCTCCAAGATTAAGTTGCAAACAGATTATTGCTTTACTTAATTGCGTGTAAAGTAAACAATACGATTGTTCTATGAACAAACAATTGTTGTTTTCTCCTAGTAGCAACATCACATCTAGTACCTTAGAGATTTACATCACTTCCCAGTTACGAGGCATGAACCCACTATCGAGCATAAATACTAACTCTTGGAGTTGCTAGCATCTACTTGGCCAAGATAGCTACTAACAACGGAAAGCATGCAAGATCACAAATAACAAAGACATGATAGAATCAATAATCAATCTGAAATAGCATCTCAATATCCATCGGATCCCCGAAAACACAACATGCAGAATTACAAATAGATGATCTTGATCATGAACGGAGCTCACAAGATCTAGACATGAAAGCACAAAGGAGGAGAACCAGCCATCTAGCTACTACATGGATCCGTAGTCCAAGGATGAACTACTCACGCATCACACCGGAGGCTTGCATGGTGATGAAGAAGGCCTCCAGGGTGAATTCCCCTCTCCGGCAGGGTGCCGGGAAGAGCTTCAGATCCCTCCCGATCTAGGGATGGAGATGACGGCGGATACAGACTCTTTCGTGGATTTTTGATCGGACACTTAGGGTTTTCGTCCCGAGGGAAATATATAGGCGGAAGGAGAGGCCGAGGGGGTGCCGGGAGCGGCCACACCACCCCCTGGCACGGGCCAGGCCTGGCCGCGTGGCCAGGTGGTGTGGTGGCCCCTCTCCGTCTCGTATTCTGGCACTTGATGACATCCGGAAAAATAGGCACTTTGGCTTTTGTCCCGTCCAATTCCGAGAATATTCATTTTCTAACTTTCCTGGAACCAAAAACAACAGAAAACAGGCAGTTGGCACTGTGGCTCTTGTTAATAGGTTAGTCCAAGAAATCAAATGAAAAGTACTCCAAAGTTGGAACCAAACACAAGAAAGTGGATAAAACCAAGCATGGAACATCAAAAATTATAGATACATTTGCAATGTATCAACATCCCCAAGCTTAACTCCTGCTCTTCCTCGAGTAGGTAAGTGATAAAAAGAAAGAATAATTTTTGAGGTGACATGCACCATCAAAGACTTGATCAAAGTATTTGCAAAACATTCAAAGCTAGGATCATAGTACTTCAATCATAACATGAAAGACAAAGTTCTATCAATAAGCAAAAGAAACTATGATGCAACATGAAAAGGCACAAACAAAAGATTCATGAATAACAATGCTTTGCAAGACGTTTGTTTGTTTCACATAAAGAAAACATAGCATACTAGTATTCAGCTTGTCCCTCAATAGAGTAGCAAATATACATGCATAGGACACCTTCAAAGTTCATAAGAGTGACTAGATACAATAGTTTAAAACAAGCAATATCAAGTTATGCATCAATCAATTAGTCTTGGGACAATGCACATAGAACTAAGAATGGCCACTATGCTCTCAAAGTAGGTGCATAAAGATAGAAGGTGGAGACTCAATATAATGGTGGAAGAAAGGCCTTTAAAAGGAAGTAGGGCTTCAAGTCTCATAAAGAGCTTCCAAAAATTATGGTACTTATAGCTTTCAGCTCTCATTGCCCCTATCATAAGCATCTTTAAGGTGATTAAGGTTAAAGTGACACAACTAAGAAGATATGCTTGACAAGTTATAAACCGAAATCTCATGCCCCTTACTTACGAAGACCGATCCTCATGCTACTCAACTTCAGTCACGGTAAGATTTTGTCATTGTAAGTATATGTGTATCATTAAGAACCGCCAACGGGGTACCCCTTGCACATGATATGGGAGCTTTCCCATAATCAAAATGACAAGGCAAGCAGACAATGAGCATCTCAGCGATCTTTTTATTTGCTATTTGCATAGGTTTTTATTGAGGATGCTTCATAGAGTGCTCATTATGGTGATGCTGCAAGTTTCCACCATGATTAGGCATGGCTTAGGCTAGCGGCCCATGCGTTTCTCTAACACACGTACAAACTCCATGATCTTACAAGTTCCACTTTTATTTCACACCGCCGGGATCCGTAAGCAAAAGAACATGATATCAACAGGGTACAAAGTACAAGTGCAATGTTGAAAGCGTTCCCCATGAAACATGGTTCTGCTAATTTCAACTTATAAAGCGCAAGCATATACGCAACAAAGAAGGACCCAATGGTTCAAGCTTATTAGATGCAAAAAGTAAAGTGTGCCATCAAGTTCGTGAGAGCTTTAATCACTAGTTTTCTCATAACAAGTTTAATTTGGAAGGTAAACAAAAGCATGAATATACTTGGAATAGCATAAGCTAGTAGGTAGGTATGGTGGACTCTTTGGAATAACTTGGTTTAGGGAGTTGGATGCATGAGTGGAACTCATACTTTGTTGTGGAGGCTAGCAAAAGACTGGGAGCGACAAACGAAGAGAGCAATAATGGCCATAATCATGCAGAGCGACAAAACATCATTGATCAAAGCATAAAGTGATACTACAAGTTGAAAACTAAAGGATCATAAAGGCTTATGGTGACTTGAGATAGTCATAACATGGTGTGAGCATGCGCCAAGTCAACCCAAATAAAGCATCAACGGAGAATACCACTATACTATGCTTTAATATGCTAAAACAACGCATGATTTATCCAAGGCACATTAAGCAATCTCAATTGTTTATAACAAGTCGTGCTACAGCAAAGAATACTAAGCATAAAGCCAAAACAATATCAAGCATGGCATGACAAAGCATATGCCACAGTCAAAAACAAGCTCTTTTTACCACATAAGCATGAACTTTCCTACTCTTTTCCAAACCAAACTAAACTATTTGCAAACCAATGTATGAAAGAGGGGGTCCAACCAATTTATTCAGAAAACTAAGCAAACAAAAGCAAATGAAAAACCAAAACGAAATTGAAAAGAAGACGCTCCAAGAACAACACAACTGTGCATAAAACAATAAAAATGAAGCGTTTGGAAGAAACCTGGAATTTTTATTGATGAAGAAGGGGATGCCTTGGGCATCCCCAAGCTTTGACGCTTGTACTTCTTGGATATTTCTTGGGGTCAAATGAAAAACCAAAACGAAAATGAAAAGAAGACGCTCCAAGAACAACACAACTGTGCATAAAACAATAAAAATGAAGCGTTTGGAAGAAACCTAGAATTTTTATTGATGAAGAAGGGGATGCCTTGGGCATCCCCAAGCTTTGACGCTTGTACTTCTTGGATATTTCTTGGGGTGACACGCGTGGCATCCCCAAGCTTGAGCTTTAGTCCATCCTTCATCTCATTACTCATTCCTTTCATACACCTGAAATTTTTCCTTCATACAAAACTTCACACAATCTTTATTAGCAACATTAGTGCACTCAAGATAAATAAGTCTTAAGGTTCAGTTATAACACCAAATAAACTTCCATTAGAACACTATCTACTGTATCTCTTCCCTCAAAAAGCTCAATTCCCCAAAAGAGCTCAAAAAGGAACCAACAAGAAGTAAATGCAGAAAATGTCAGAAATGTGTCAAAACAGACCAACAGGTTAAGACGAATTTTTTCGAAGACCTTCTGTTGCTCAAATAAAAAAGTGTTGAACTAAGTAAAGTTAGATAACAACCTGGGTCAGAATCACAAAAAATTACAGCTCAATCCGACATAGAGAGCTCTCTCACGAATTTTTACGGTGAAGCACAAAAATCTGTTTCGGGACAGCAACTTTCCCAATCATTACTTCTCTCTCATTAGAGGTTACTCTTGGCACAAAAAGCAAATAAAAAGGATAAGGAGAGGTTATTACAGAGGTAATAACTTCCAAGAGTCATCTAAAACTTTTGGGTTATGTCCCAATAAGTACTTTTCTTTAACGCCTTTAAGATAGGCATAAGAAGCAAAGAAAGAATCAAGTGTTCTCAAGTGAAGAAGCATTAAGATTAATACCAGAAATATTTCAACAAGGCAAGGTATATCATCCAAATAAGTTCTAGAGGATCCTCTCTCAATGCTCTTAGGTTCACTATTCTCATCAAAAGGGTTTGCAGGAACAATCCAATCAAGATTCTTTTCTATGGCATCATGTATTGCTATTAGTTTAAAGGGTGTTGGTATCTTAGGTTCCTCCCCATTAGGTTCGGTTTTGTTCATCTTTTCTCGTGTACCAACAACATCTACACATGAGCCTAGCATATTGAAACGTTCAAAGACTTTCCTAGCTTCCTTGGCAACATCATAGAACTCCTTAAACAAAGTTTCTAAAATTAAATCCCTCTTATCAGGATCCTCAATTTCTTTAAGCTTAAGAAACATTACTTGCATTAAGAGGTTGAGATTAACAAACCTAGCTTCTAACATGTGAATTAAAGAAGCTGCAGCAATCTCATAGTTTGGAGCAAGTTCTACAAGGGATCTATCCTCAGTATCTTCATGCTTACTAACATGATTAAAGAATTCTTCAATGTTATCTTTCCCAATTATAGAACCATTACCAATTGGAAGGTCTTTCAGGGTGAATGTAGGGATCAACATGGTGAGCTAAGGAAGAGGTGACAACTAAAGGAGACTTATTTTTTTTGTGTTTTTGGTAAAGAAAGCAAACTAGTAAAACTATTTTTTTGTGTGTTTTTGATAACAAAACAAGCAAACAAAGCAAAAAGAAACTAAGCAAAACAAAAACAACAAAGTGAAGAGATTGGTTATGAGGGACTCCCCTTGTGAAGATGTCCTTGACTCCCTGGCAACGACGCCAGAAAAATCTTTGATGGCGTGTAGTTGACGTGGGAGTTTCTTCTTCGTTGTTCCCCAGCAACGGCGCCAGAAAAATGCTTGATGGCTCAGTGCACGGCGCCCAGAAAAGTGCTGGTGCGTGGTTGATGTAGATCTCGTTGGGAACCCCAAGAGGAAGGTATGATGATCACAGCAGCAAGTTTCCCTCAGTTATGAAACCAAGGTTTAATCGAACCAGTAGGAGCAAGGAAACACCCCAAAGGTGTTACTAGCTGAGCTTTGGCAGGGCGCACCACCGGTGCTAGTAGCAACGTGGATACCTGCACAACACAACCGCAGAACTTTGTCCCCAACTTGCAATGAGGTTGTCAATCTCACCGTGTTTTGCGGAAAACAAAGGATTAAACGTATCGAATGGAAAGAAGTAATAGTTTACAGAAAGTAAACACAAAGCAGTAAAAGATTGTAGATTGTATGTAAAGAAAAGGACCGGGATCCATAGTTCACTAGAGGTGGCTCTCCTTAGATAGATAACATGTTGGGTGAACAAATTACAGCGGGGCAATTGACAAACACCGAGAAAGCAATACATGCATATACTAATCATCTTGACTCCTTTGAGACTTGATTGGGCATTACAACATTATACATAGACCGCCATCCAACTGCATCTATGACTAATAATCCACCTTCAGGTTATCATCCGAACCCCCTCCAGTATTAAGTTGCAAGCAACAGATTATTGCTTTACGAATTGCGTGTAAAGTAAACAATACGATTATTCTATGAACAAAGGATTGTTGTTTTCTACCTAGTAGCAACATCACATCTAGTACCTTAGAGATTTCTGTCACTTCCCCAGATTACCAGAGGCATGAACCCACTATCGAGCATAAATACTAACTCTTGGAGTTGCTAGCATCTACTTGGCCAAGATAGCTACTAACAACGGAAAGCATGCAAGATCACAAATAACAAAGAAATGATAGAATCAATAATCAATCTGAAATAGCATCTCAATATCCATCGGATCCCCACAAACACAACATGCAGAATTACAAATAGATGATCTTGATCATGAATGGAGCTCACAAGATCTAGACATGAAAGCACAAAGGAGGAGAACCAACCATCTAGCTACTACATGGATCCGTAGTCCAAGGATGAACTACTCACGCATCACACCGGAGGCTTGCATGGTGATGAAGAAGGCCTCCAGGGTGAATTCCCCTCTCCGATAGGGTGCCGGGAAGAGCTTCAGATCCCTCTAGATCTAGGGATGGAGATGACGGCGGCTACAGACTCTTTCGTGGATTTTTGATCGGGCACTTAGGGTTTTCGTCCCGAGGGTAATATATAGGCAGAAGGAGAGGCCGAGGGGGTGCCGAGAGCGGCCACACCATCCCCTAGCACGGGTCAGGCCTGGCCGCGCGGCCAGGTGGTGTGGTGGCCCCCTGGCCCCTCTCCGTCTCGTATTCTGGCACTTGATGACATCCGGAAAAATAGGCACTTTGGCTTTTTTCCCGTCCAATTCCGAGAATATTCATTTTCTGACTTTCCTAGAACCAAAAATAGCAGAAAACAGGCAGCTGGCACTGTGGCTCTTGTTAATAGGTTAGTCCAAGAAATCATATGAAAAGTACTCCAAAGTTGGAACCAAACACAAGAAAGTGGATAAAACCAAGCATGGAACATCAAAAATTATAGATACATTTGCAATGTATCAGTTCACACCGACAAGTATGGAGGTAAGGGAGGAAGCCAAGAGAACCAAGCCTAACAAGATGAAGGCTTGGAAGAGAAGACGGAAGAAGCAGCAACTGAAGCCCCAGAGTCTCCGGCCCTCAAGCCTGGATTCTCTAGCCTCCAACCCTAGAGTCTCCTACTAGGACTCCGACCAAGACTCTAGACTCTCCCCAGGAGCATTCAGTACACCCCTCCGGAGACAAGCCCGGAGAACGACGTCCACCGTGGAGTCTCCGGCCACCCCGGAGTCTCTGGCCTTCTACACCGGAGTCTCTGGCCCTTCGCATTGGAGTCTCCACCCCAGGACTCCGGACGGGACTCCGGCCGCCCACTTGGAAGTCTCTGCATGCCACCCCGGAGTCTACCCCGGAGAGCGTCATTGACCCCGGAGTCTCCGGCCCCTACACCCCAGAGTCTCCGGCCTAAGTGGACTGGTCCTGCGCCTTGAGCTGGGCCTCCGACCCATGTACCCCTCTTATCCGTAGAAACCCTAGTTTTATGCCCAAACTACCCCTTGTTATCTGGCTGGCCTATATATAGTGCCCACCCCCTCATGTAACCCGAGGCATAGATGATAGACTAAAGACACCCCTTTTGTGGAATCTCTAGTTTTGCCTCATCCCCTTGGTAAAGGGGACCGACTATCGTAACCACCTTGTTGGAGTTTGCATCGCGCCTCCCTTGTTGTACAAGGCCTTGGCATTGGTGTACCTTTGCCAAGTTGTCAAGAACCTCTCCAAGGTGTTCTTCCCTCTCTGCTTGGGATCGAGGGAGAACGTTGACCAATCTTTCCTTGCGAGCATTCTATCAGACCGGTGGCCACCGGTGGGAGCAATTGGCCTTGTATCGTGTGAGTTTTGCATGTGTTCATCGTGTTCCGCGAGGTGTGCATCCTCTTCCGCTACCTTCTCCCTTTCCCCGCGCTTTCCCATTGATTTGACCACGAGATCCGTGAAAATCAGGCCACCCACGGGGTTACCCCTTAACATATCAACAGCTTTTGGTTGCCACGGATTTCTCATCGATTTGGTCTTCTCCCCATAAATTCAAAATTCCACCAAAAATAGCCCCAATTCGTGTTTTGGATCGATATGTGATTTGAGTGTGTTTTGGTAGGTTTTGATATGTGGATTACTTGCTAAACCTATTGATCTACCTTCCCCTGCGTTCCCATGGCCTAATTCCTTGATTTCCCCCATTTTTGAGGTTTTCCTTCGAGTTTTTCCGCCCAGAACTGATGAGGACATCCCTACAATTACACCTACTAAAGATGCTCCAACTGTTACAAGGAAGGATCAGTCCAATGAGATTAGAATTGGACCCATTACAAGAGCTCGTGCTAAGCTACTTGAACAACAGGTGAATTTGCTCCTAAACGAATTTGGTACTTTAATTGATGAGAACTTTACACTACCTAAGTCTATGCATGTATGTATGATCAGGTTCGTTTGAGGAACAAGCATGGCACGAGGAGGAGAAGGGCTACAAGAGGAGCCCAGCATGATGATCACCCAAGGATGCGCGAGGGAGGAGAGGGAGGAAGGCGCAAGAGAAGATCATCAAGAAGAAGACCACATTTAAACTATTTTGGAGTTGTTTCTTTCAAAGAACCTCTGGAATTACCCTGTGATTGAATTATACTACTCCAATTGAGTGTGATTTGTTGTTCCATTGGGAATTAGTAGATTGCAAACTACCGTTCGTGGTCGACGACTGCGTGCGCAAGAGCGTGGTGTTGTGAATATAATTGGGTTCGAGAGCTGTTGCATTGGCATCAAGGTTCGAGCGGGAGAGTTCATAACTACAAGCTATTTATCTATCCACCATTATCATCATCGAAAAGTGCTTGCTGAGAAGATCGGGCCACCCCATATCATCTTGGTATCATATTTCCTCGTTTACTTGGTGAGCATCCACAAATCCATCCATAGATTAGTTCGTGTTTTTCGTCCTATATAGAAAAAGCCTTACAAAAAGATTTTCCATAGCCTAGATTTCATTGCTTTCGAGTTTTAGTCGCTGATCGTTTTATCTTGTAGATCCGATCTGCAGGTTTTCCTCATAGGAGTCTAGTTTTTGTTTTGTCTAGGTTTTGGGTTTGATCTTGTTTTCCACCGTGTCCACCATCACCATTTTCCGCAAGTTTTCATCGTTTGTCTGAATCCGCATAGCGTACCTTTGTTTGCATACCATAGACACAGCCTATCTACAACATCTGTGCCTAGGAACGTACCCACGAGACTAGTTGCTTTGCTCCGACAGGCTACTCATTAGGTTTTCTAAGTGTAGAAATTTCCGACAAGCAAAAACCAGACTATCCGGCTGAACCACACCAGACTATCCGGCCCAACCGGAGTCTCCAGCGCAAATCAACCGGACTTTTCGGCCAAGTTCTGTTATAAGTTGATGTACTCATTTGCATTGAGTCATATAGTTGAAAAAAGAGAGTCAGTATAAAAAAAGAGAAAAGAGCTACAAGCGTGACAAAAAGAGATATCAAAGTGTGCATTATTGGAGGCCTAGTTGATCATAGCACTTGTAGATTAAGCAATCTTGTGCCTATTTACTTTGAGATTTTACTAGTGTCTCTCTTGTGCATTGCAATATTACTTTTGATAAGTTGCTTTGCCACGTTTATCTCCATCGTGTGTGTTTCTTGGGTTTTAATATGATCAGCACTAGGACTTGTTTGCGGTGTAGTTAGGATACCATACCTACAACTCCACCTTAAATAACCTGTGTGCCCTGTGATTGTTCTCTATACCCTCGATATTCACTTCATCACATCAGTGCATCAGTCTTTGATTTTGTTTTGGTAAAGCATCTCTATTCACTTTGGAACGGTAAGATCTCCTTTCTTGTCAGTTGAGTGAGTTGTGAGAGTTTCCACCAAACAGATTTTGATTTTTGCATTAACCTACTAATCATGTCTTCTAGTGATGATGATGTTGTGTCGCAGAAAAAGAAGGATGAGGAACTTGTTAATTGGCGCGAATATGAGGCGCTGAAGTCCCACTTGACGCGTGTGTTTACCCACTCAACCGATGCCATTGACAAGAATATCCAAGATATGCAAATGACATTGGATCATAATGTTGGTGCCGTCACTACTATTCAAACTCAAGTGATAGCAATCAATGTCAATGTCGCAACTTTGCAGAGTTCTATTGATGCCTTAACAGTAGCATTACCGCAATGGCAGGAACATCCACATGATGATTCTTTTGATGACTATGATGAGGGTAGTGCGGCTGATGTTGCCCCATATCCTGGCAGGGGACGTGCCAATCCTCCTGCACCTACGCCTGCTACTGCACCTGCTTATGGCCACGGTTTTGCTCCTATTGGGTGTGCTCAACGCGTTCCGAACGAAGCTGCTAATGATGGTTTGGGGAAGCCAAAATTCTCAATTCCCAAGTTTGATGGCTCAATTGATCCTGAAGATTACCTCACATGGGAGTTGAAGATTGAGAAGCTCTGGCGTTTGTTTGAATATCTGGAAGACAAGGTCATCTTGCAGCATCAGAATTTGATGGATATGCTTTGCGTTGGTGGGATGCCATTGTGCAGAATACAAGGGAGGATAATCAACTTCCTGTGATGGATTGGCGCGAGATGAAGCAAATTATGAAGGCTCGTTTTGTACCCACCAACTACTTGCGATCAGTTTTTGATAAGTTGACACAATCGAGGCAAGGAACCATGTCAGTTGATGAGTACATGGAGATGGAGATGCTTATGCAACTTGCTAGAGTTCGTGAATCCCTTGAGATGACTATGCAGCGATTCCTCAACAATTTGAAGTTACCAATCAAGAGCATTGCTCGTCATCACAAGTACGAGACTATGAATGAGCTTTTGCACCATGCTAGAGAGGCAATCACAGTTAGCTGAAGAAGCTAAGTCACGTACGCGGTTTCCATCTACCAGTCATTTTGTGGTGAGGTCTACACCGCCACCACCTGTGGTGCCACCTGCAGCGGCTACTAGCCACCTTTCACCATCGGCCAAGCCTGCTCCCACGTCTTCTTATGGTTCCAGTGCTAGGAAGCCCGCTGCTAGCTCGGGTTCCAATATGTCAACTGCACGAACGCGCGATGTCGAGTGCCATACTTGTGGAGGAAGAGGACACTACAAGAGAGATTGTCCAAACCGCAAGGTGATGTTTGTCAATGAACAAGGAGAGTATGAGAGTGGAGATGATGTTGATACTCATGGCGACGATGGATATGACAGTGAGGACGGTTTGGATGCCTTCCCTGAGCATGCGCCTACCATAGTGGTCTCTCCACGTACACTTAGCGTGCAGGCTGTTGTTGATTCTCAGTGCTGCAACTTGTTCCAAACAAAAGCACTCATTGGCCCTAACAAAGCTTGCAAGGTAATCATTGATGGAGGTAGCTACAGAAATCTTGCAAGTAAGGAGTTATGTGCCAAGCTGAATTTGACCTATTTACCTCATCCCAAGCCATACTACATATAATGGTTGAGTGACAATGGTGAGATGGAGGTAAACCATATGGTACATGTGAATTTTGAGATAGGACCATACAAGGATTCTATTGACTTTGATGTGGTTCCTATGACTGTTTGCCATCTCTTATTGGGTCGGCCTTGGTTTTATGATCTTCATGTGCAACACAATGGCCGTGCCAACACATATCACTTGGAGTTCAAGGGCAAGAAGATTAATTTGCAACCAATGACACCACAACAGATTGTGAATGAGTCTCGTCAGAAGATAGAAGCGAACTTTAAGGAAGCATCTATAGATAGGCGAGAGAGTGTTGCAGCTGTACATGATGTAATAGAGCCCAAAAAGAGTGATATAACGAAAAGTGAGAGAGTGCATGGTCTAGTAATATTAGCCACTAAGGAAGATATGAGAGAGTTTCGTGAGGATCCTACAGCCATGCCACTTGTGCTCATGTATAAGGGCGAGGTATTGGTTTCTAACAACATGACCCCTATTTATCTTGGTGTATCTACTATTTTGCAGGATTTTGGTGATGTGTTTCCAGAAGATGTACCCGCATGATTACCTCCATTGCGTGGTATTGAGCATCAAATCGACTTGATTCCTGGTGCCACATTACCAAACCGTGCACCCTACAGGACCAATCCCAAAGAAACAAAGGAGATATAGAAACAAGTAGAGGCGTTGCTGGATAAAGGGTACATTCGTGTTTCTCTTAGCCCTTGTGTTGTTCCTGTTATTTTAGTGCCTAAGAAGATGGTACATGGCGCATGTGTGTAGATTGTAGAGCTATTAATAACATCACTATTCGATATCGTCATCCAATTCCATGCTTAGAGGATATGCTAGATGAATTGAGTGGTCCTGCTATTTTATCTAACATTGATTTGCATAGTGGTTATCATCAAATTAGGATGAAAGAAGGGGATGAATGGAAAACTGCTTTCAAAACAAAATTTGGTTTGTATGAGTGGTTAGTTATGCTGTTTGGTCTTACTAATGCATCTAGTACTTTCATGAGTTTGATGAATCATGTTTTGAGAGAATTTATTGGTCGTTTTGTGGTTGTTTATTTTGATGATATATTTATCTATAGCCACAACGAAACTGAACATTGTAATCATATCCGACAAGTTTTGCAAATGTTGCGTAATAATAAATTGTATGCTAATCTTGAGAAGTGTACATTTGCAAAAGATAAGGTCATATTTCTGGGATTTGTTGTATCTAAGCATGGGGTAGAGGTATATCAATCTAAAACTGAATCAATTCAGAATTGGCCTAATCCCATGAATGTGAGTCAAGTGCGTAGTTTTCATGGATTAGCTGGTTTCTATAGGCGCTTTGTGAAGGATTTTAGCACTATTGCTGCACCATTGAATGATTTGCCTAAGAAAGTGATGCAGCCCGTCCTACGGCGCTCCTACATCTACACCAACAAGTCCCCAAAGTGGACCCATGACTCGTGCACGAGCCAAACTCCTATAAGCTAAGGTGAACTCGCTCCTTTCCTCGTGCCACTTTGATACCTCCTTGGATGGCATGCTACTTCATGCAACTACCCTATGCATCATCAGGTACGAAGCTTCGGCACATCACCAAGCACCCAAGGATGGAGAACAAGGAGCAGAGCGTGAAGCAGGAGCCGCTGGAGCTGCTCATACTGGAGTCTCCGGTCTGCTCACACCGGGGTCTCCGGCCTGAAGACACCGGAGTCTCCAGACCCACCTCCGGTCTGCCCCCGGAACCAGGCGCTGGGATAATCTGAAGGCCCCTCCGGAGGCCAGTCCGGAGACCGACCGGAGTCTCCGGCCCATACCAGAGTCTCCGGTCCACCACACCGGAGTCTCCGGTCCGACCGTCGCCAGGCATGAAAAGGCCTTTGGGCCTGCAGCCCATGTAACCCCTAGTCCGTCCAGAACTTGTCTGTTATTCCTAAAGTACCCCTGTTTAAGTGGCTGGCCTATATATAGTCCCCCACCTCCATTGTAAACCCTAGGCATGATATTGGAATTAGTGGGAACCCCTTTGTGGATCTATCTAATTCTTGCCTCATGCTCCTTGATTAAGGAGCACCAACATCCCCAAACCTCGTTGGAGTTTGCATCGTGCCTCCACGTCATACAAGGCCTAGGCATCAGTGTCCCTTTGCCTAGACGTCAAGATCTCACCGAGTCTCCCATCTCGCCATGCCGGTTCGAGAGAGGGTCCTCCGCCCGACGCCGATCCTAGGGATTGTGCCGGACCGGTCACTGCCGGCGTGAGCTATTGGTGTGTATCGTGGTTTTGTGTGTGTGTGTGTTCATCGCGTTCTTCGTGCATGCGTTTGTCATGTTCATCCTTCCCTCCTCTCCCTGCACTCCACCCTCTATTTGAAAGGGAATCGTGAAAGATCGGGCCACCCTAGAGGTTTGCCCTCAACATATTGGTATCAAGAGCTTCGTTGCTCACGATTTCCCCCACAAAATTTTCTTCTATCCACCAAAAATTCGAAAATCCCCAAAAGCAGCCCATATTTGCCTTTGGATCGATCTCTTGATTTGGAGTGTTATTTGTGGTTTTGATGCGACCAAACCTTGTTTTAGGTGTTGGTCCCGCTTTATCCTGCGTTTTCCTAGCCCAATTTGGCCAATTTTTCGCGGATTTGAGGACCCAAGGCGTGGATTTCCGCTCAAGAACACGAGCAGTTCACGATCTGACTCCAGACCGGAGTCTCTGGCCTGCACACCGGAGTCTCCGGCCTACCCACACCAGAGTCTTCGGCCTACACCGGAGTTTCCGGCCTGAAACCCCAGAGTCTCCGGCTACCGACCTTTGATTTTGACGGTTCTCTAACTGCATTGGCTAATTTATTCTTGTTTGTTTGTTCCCGTGTGCGTGTCGTCAACTAACAACATGCTTCCGCATCAATAACCCCCGCGCTCATCGACACCACGGCCCACGAACATCATCCCGCACCACCGACGCCAAGTTCATCATCATCAAAGAAGGTATAACTTGCGTCACCTTGTTAACCCCTATCTTCCTTTGTGTGTACCTATCCTATGAGAGTGGCTCATCTTGTGTTTGCTTGAGCATTGTGCATTTGTCCTTGGATAGTGAGTGTGCAAGAGCAATATCAAGTGTGACTAGGTAGCATCAAGGGAGAGCAAAAAAAAGCAAAAGAAAGAAAAAGATACAAAAAAAAAGCAAAAGAAAAATAGTGTCCCATTGCCATAGAGAGTCTCAAAGCTTGTAAGCAAGAGAGAAAGAAGAGCGCCCAAGGCAAGCACACAAATCCGTTGCTCACTTTTCTTCTTTGCAAACGAGCCACGGTCTCTCCTTGCATTGGCACAACAACGAGCTTAGTCGTTGTTAGGACATTTTGTTTGCTCATTTTCATAGTCGTGTCAATCCCAACTTTCTCCACATGTGTGTATATAGTCGTAGGTTCCCGTCACCCTTTTGAGTTGTTGACCTTTGCCTTTGACTTGAGTTTTGTTGGATTTTACCCACTTTTGACTATCCCTTTTCTTTTGGTTGGTTCTTTGCCTTTCCACAATCCTAACCTACCACCAACAAGCTTTTGAGAGTTAGTTCTTTCTTTAGTGTGAGTTTTGTTTGCATTTCCACTTGGCACGCTTATAGCTCTCACTTGTGGTTTCTAGTTTGGTGCAATCCCCAAGGTGAGGTACAAGGCTAACACCACCATATTCCACTTCCATATACAATACTTGTGTGTCTTGCATGAAGGATAGGCATGGTGAGCCGAGCCAACCACCTCCCCAAGAAGAAGATCAAGGACCGTACATGACGCGTGCAAGTCACTTCATCGTCCGCCAAGAGTTCCGTGAACATTGCCAAGCACTTGAGATGCGACAAGATGAACAATTTGGCGAGACGCAAGCCAAGTTCAAGAACATCGACAACCGCTTCGATAGCCTCGAAAGGCAAATGCAAGCATTGCATCACAACTTCGGTGACCAAAATGAAGCGCTTCAACGCTCCGTCGCTGAAACAAATGACAATCTTCGATGCCTCATCGACGGAATGGCAAGACCATATTCACGTGCTTCAAGCTCTTCAAGATCATCGCGTCGTCATGCTCCTCCTCAACAAGATCTTCAAGCAAGTGCTCCAAGACGCAATGATGCCCCCTTGGTTGAAGATGGAACCTCTTCGAACTATGTACCTTCCCCACGGCACGCCGCAACATCAAGCTATGATGGTGACCTCTCTTCAAGGCCACGAGCAAGGCAAGAAGCACACCATCATCACGCAAGGGCACTAGTGATCCAACAAGAGCAACCACAAGAGGAACCGCAAGCGCAACCGCGAGTGCAACCGCAAGTCTACCACCATCGACCGCGACACATACTTGACACAACAAGTGATGACTCCAATTTGGAGAATCAAGCTCGTCATCGACGTGAAGCTCTAGAAGATCCTCCTCCTAGTCATCAACATCATGAACGTCAACACCGACACCATGGTCATCACGAGGCGCCTCCTCCACCTCAACAAAACTTGGAGCGTCAAGTGATACAAGTTGAGCGACGCCCACCACGTCAAGAGGCTCATGACCATGTTCTTCGCTGTGAGGCCCATGTGCCTATCCAACATCATCAACCAAGGAACGAGCCTCCTCTTTGTCATCAACCACGTCAAGAGGCTCCACACCCTCGCCACCATGAGGCCCAAGTGCCTCAACCACGTCAACAACCGTGCCAAGAGCAAGAGCAAGCTCCTCAACAACAATACCAAGAGCCAGCTCCGCAACAAGGACGCGAGAACCAATTTCCACCTCCCCAACTACAAGATCATCAACAAGGTCACCAAGCTCGTCGCAATGACCGCAACGATGAAGAAACTTTTGACAAGCTCAAGTTCACAATGCCCAAGTTCACCAGATCCAATGACCCCGAAGAATACCTCTCGTGGGCGCTCAAAGTTGACAAGATCTTCCGCATGCACAACTATAGCAACGAGAAGATGGTCGCCATGGCTTCGCTTGAGTTTGATGATTACGCCAACCTTTGGTGGGAACAAGTTCAAGTTGCTCGTGATGCAAGACAAGATCCGCCAATCACAACTTGGCATGATATGAAGGCTCACATGAGACCCCAGTTCGTCCCCGCGCACTACACGCGTGACCTCTTCAACAACCTCCAAGCGCTTCGTCAAGGGACAAAGACCGTGGAAGAATACTTCAAGGAAATGGAACTCAACCTGATTCACACCAACATTGATGAGCGCATGGAGCAAACAATGGCATGTTTCCTTATGGGCTTGAATCACCCAATCAAGCGCATCGTCGAGTTCCAAACATACAACACCATGGTTGAGCTTGTGCACATAGCAACAAAGGCTGAACGTCAAGTGCAAGAGGACATCAAGTACAACAAGCCCAAGACGTACTTCACCTACAAGGAAGCTTCAACCGCTACACCAACAACTTTCAATGGTAGCTCCTCAAGTACCTCCAAGCCTTCCTTCAAGCCCACACTTCCTCAAGGAAAACTGCCCCCAAGTGGCAAGCAAGCAAAGAGTGATACACCTTTCAACGGTGAATGCTACAAGTGTGGAGGTAAAGGACACAAGTCGGCCGAATGTGGAAACAAGAAAGTCTTGTTCATCCATGACAATGGTGATGAAGAGTACTTGAGTGAAGATGAGTTTGATGCCCGTGTCAAGGAAGCAATGGCAAGACAATGAGTGGAAGATGATCAAGAACTCCTCATGTCTGAGCATGACGCAAGTCCATCGCTGGTCGTCACAAGGATCTTGACCACTCAAGCACAAGAGCATGAAGACCAACGCTCCAATATCTTCCAAACACGAGGCGGCATCAATGGAAAATCTATCAAGGTGATCATTAACGGAGGGAGTTGTCACAACCTGGCTAGCACCAGGTTGTGCGAGAAGCTCAACCTCACCCTCCATCCGCACAAGCACCCCTACCACGTGCAATGGCTAAGTGACCAAGGGTCCGTGAAGATCAAGCATACCATATCGCTCTCCTTCGCCATTGGTCCTTACAAAGATACGGTGGAGTGTGATGTGGTTCCTATGACAGTTTGCCACATGCTTCTTGGTCGACCGTGGCAATTTGACAAGGCTGCTCAACATGATGGTCACACCAGTGTATACACCTTCAAATGGTTCAACAAAACATGTGTTTTGCAACCGATGACTCCTAGCCAAATAATTGCGGAAAATGCAAAGGCTTTAGCGAGGGCGCAAAGCACAACTCCTACTTGTGAGAAGAGCGGTGAGAGAGAGAACCACCTCATAGTGAGTGAGAGCCACAAGCCAAATTCGAGTGGAAAAACTAAGAGTGTTCTCCTTGCCACCAAAAGTGAGATGAGAGATGTTTAGAACAACCCATCCATCTTGCACTATGTCCTCCTTTGCAAGGGACTTGCGCAAGGAACTAACGATTTAACCAATGTTCCTCCATCTTTGATGAGTGTTTTGCAGGAATTCAAGGATGTGTTTCCCGAAGAGCTTCCACATGGACTACCTCCTCTTCGCGGCATCGAACATCGCATTGACCTCATCCCTGGTGCACCACTTCCCAACCACGCCGCCTACCGCACGAACCCGGAGGAGACAAAGGATATTGAACGTCAAATCAACCAACTCGTCTCCAAAGGTTTGATCCAAGTTAGTACTAGTCCAAGTGCCGTACCCGTGATTCTTGTTCCAAAGACGGATGATACGTTACGGTTATGCATGGACTGCTGTCCAATCAATGCTATCACCGTGTGTTATCGACATCCCATACCACGTCTCAATGACATGCTTGATGAGTTGTGTGGAGCCACTATTTTTTCGAAAATTGATCTTCGTAGTGGTTACCATCAAATACGCATGGCTGAAGGTGATGAGTGGAAAACCGCCTTCAAGACCAAACTTGGTCTCTATGAATGGTTGGTTATGCCCTTTGGTTTGTCTAATGCCCCATCAACCTTCATGCGCCTAATGAATCATATCTTGCGTTCTCTCATTGGAAAAAGTGTTGTTGTCTATTTCGATGATATTCTTGTTTTTAGCAAATCACTTGAGGACCATATAACACATGTCAAGGAAGTTTTGCAAATCCTTTGACATGAAAAGCTTTATGCTAATCTTCCCAAGTGCACTTTTGCTAAAGACAATTTGATTTTTCTTGGATTTGTCGTTTCTTTGAAGGGAATTGAAGTTGATGTTTCCAAGGTAAAAGACATACGAGATTGGCCCATCCCAACAAATGTGAGTGAACTCCGAAGTTTTCATGGGTTGGCTGGTTTCTATCGTCGCTTTGTGAAAGACTTTTCCACTTTTGCTTTTCCTCTCAACGAGTTGATGAAGGAGAATGTCACCTTCGCGTGGGGCAAAGCACAACAAAAAGCTTTTGATGGACTCAAAAAGAGGCTCACCGAAGCACCTCTCCTTGCTTTACCGGATTTCACAAAAACTTTTGAGATAGAGTGCGATGCTAGTGGTATTGGCATTGGAGAAGTCCTTATGCAAAACGAACGTCCTATAGCCTACCATAGCGAGAAACTTGATGGTGCTCGCCTCAACTATCCGATTTATGACAAAGAGCTTTTTGCCTTAGTTCGTGTCCTTCAAGTTTGGCAACACTACCTTTGGCCCAAGGAATTTATCATACATTCCGACCACGAGTCGTTGAAATATCTCAAAGGCCAAGCTAACTTGAGCAAGAGACACGCTAAGTGGGTTGAGTTCATGGAGTCTTTTCCGTACATTGTCAAGTATAAGAAGGGCAAAGATAATGTAGTTGCGGACGCATTGTCTCGCAAACATACAAGCCTTCTTACGAGACATGAAATCAACGTGTTGGGTCTTGAGGGAATAAAATCTTTATATGCTTCCGACCCGTTCTTTGAACAAATTTTCGCAAAGTGCTCCAATGACAAAGGAGTTGATGATTTCTATTTGCATAAGGGCTTTCTATTTAAACAAAACAAGCTATGCATTCCGAAGTCATCGCTTCAACTTTTGCTCCTCCAAGAATCTCATGGTGGAGGCCTTATGGGTCACTTTGGTCGCGACAAGACATTGGACATGCTCTCCAATCACTACTTTTGGCCCAAGATGAAGCGTAACGTGGAGCGCTACATTCAACGATGCACGACATGTGTTCAAGCTAAGTCGCAAGCTAATCCATATGGTCTTTATATGCCATTGCCTATTCCTCATACACCTTGGTCCGACATTAGCATGGATTTCGTGTTAGGATTGCCTAGATCTAAGCATGGTCATGATTCTATATTTGTTGTTGTGGATCGTTTTTCCAAAATGGCACACTTCATACCGTGCCATAAGACCGATGATGCTTCACATGTTGCAAATCTGTTTTTCAGGGAAATCGTCCGTCTTCACGGTGTGCCAAGGACAATCGTCTCTGCCGCGACGTCAAATTCATGAGCTACTTATGGAAGACCCTCATGGCCAAGCTCGGCGTCAAGCTCCTCTTTTCATCCGCATCACATCCTCAAACTGATGGCCAAACCGAAGTTGTCAACCGAAGCCTCAGAACTCTCCTTTCTGTATTGATCAAGAAAAACCTGAAGGATTGGGAGGAATGCATACCACACACTGAGTTCGCCTACAATCGAGCCAAGCACTCAACAACCAAGATGAGTCCATTCATGATCATCTATGGTTTCGAGCCCCTCACCGCACTCGACATCCTACCACTACCTCTCCATGAGCGAACGAACATGGACGTCGAGAAACACGCACAAGCTATGAAGAAACTTCATGAAGAAACAAGAGCTACTATCGAACAACAAGTCCTTCGCCAAGCTTCAAGGTTAAACAAGGACAAGAAGGAGATGATCTTTGAAGAAGGTGACCTTGTGTGGATACACCTAAGCAAAGACCGCTTCCCCAAGGAACGTGACTCCAAGCTCAAGCCAAGAGGAGATGGTCCCATCAAGGTCCTCAAAAGAATCAACAACAACGCCTACATCATCGACATACCAACCTCCAAGTACCTTGCAAGCAATACATTCAATGTCAAGGATCTCTCACCCTACCATGGAGATGTTCTAGATGATAACCATGAAGAGTCGAGGACGACTCTTTCCCAAGGGGGGGGAGCTGATGCATCCCGTCCTACGGACGCTCATACATATACACCAACAAGTCCCCCAAGTGGACCCATGACTCGTGCACGAGCCAAACTCCTACAAGCTAAGGTGAACTCGCTCCTTTCCTCGTGCCAATTTGATACCTCCTTGGATGGCATGCTACTTCATGCAAATACCCTATGCATCATCAGGTATGAAGCTTCGGCGCATCACCAAGCACCCTAGGATGGAGAACAAGGAGCAGAGCGTGAAGCAGGAGCCGCTGGAGCTGCTCAGACCGGAGTCTCCGGTCTGCTCACACCGGAGTCTCCGGCCTATCAAAGTCTCCGACCTGAAGACACCGGAGTCTCCGGACCCACCTCCGGTCTGCCCCCGGAACCAGGCGCTGGGACAATCTAAAGGCCCCTCCGGAGGCCAGTCTGGAGACCGACCGGAGTCTTCGACCTAGACCGGAGTCTCCGATCCACCACACCGGATTCTCCGGTCCGGCCGTCGCCAGGCATGAAAAGGCCTTTGGGCCTGCGGCCCATGTAACCCCTAGTTCGTCCAGAACTTGTCTATTATTCCTAAAGTACCCCTGTTTAAGTGGCTGGCCTATATATAGTCCCCCACCTCCATTGTAAACCCTAGGCATGATATTGAAATTTGTGGAAACCCCTTTGTGGATCTATCTAATTCTTGCCTCATGCTCCTTGACTAAGGAGCACCAATATCCCCAAACCTCGTTGGAGTTTGCATCGTGCCTCCGTGTTGTACAAGGCCTAGGAATCAGTGTCCCTTTGCCTAGACGTCAAGATCTCACCGAGTCTCCCATCTCGCCGTGCCGGCTCGAGAGAGGGTCCTCCGCCCGACGCCGATCCTAGGGATTGCGCCGGACCGGTCACCGCCGGCATGAGCTATTGGTGTGTATCATGGTTTTTTTTTTGTGTGTGTGTGTGTTCATCGCGTTCTTCGTGCGTGCGTTCGTCGTGTTCATCCTTCCCTCCTCTCCCTGCACTCCACCCTCGATTTGAAAGGGAATCGTGAAAGATCGGGCCACCCTAGAGGTTTGCCCTCAACAGAAAGGTGTGCCATTTGTGTGGGGCGTAGCCCAAGATATTGCATTTGATACATTAAAACATTTGCTTACTTATGCACCATTACTTGCATTACCTGATTTTTTGAAGCAATTTGAAGTTGAATGTGATGCTAGTGGTATAGGTATTGGTGGCGTTTTGATGCAAGAGGGTCGCCCTATAGCATATTTTTCTGAGAAACTTACTGGTGCTAGACTGAACTATCCTATTTATGATAAAGAATTGTATGCACTTGTTAGAGTACTTGAAGTTTGGCAACATTATTTGTGGTTAAAAGAATTTATCATACATTCTGATCATGAAGCATTGAAGTATTTGAAAGCTCAATCAAACTTGCATAGGAGATTAGCTAATTGGGTTGAGTTTATTGAATCTTTTCCATACATCAGTAAGTACAAGAAGGGAAAAGAGAATGTAATTGCTGATGCTTTGTCTAGGAAGAACATGCTATTAACCAATCTTGATGTTAAAATTCCTGGATTAGAGAGTATTTGTGCACTTTATGCAACTGACCATGATTTTGCTGAACCATATCATTTGTGTGCTCTTAAAAACGCATGGGATAAGTATCATATACATGATGGATATTTGTTTAGAGCTAACAAACTATGCATTCCAGAATCATCGTTGCGTTTGTTCTTAGTGCAGGAATCACACGCTGGTGGTTTGATGGGTCACTTTGGGCATGAGAAGACTTTGCTCATGCTCGCTGATCATTTTTATTGGCCCAAGATGAGGCGTGATGTCTACAGATTTGTGAGTCGTTGTATTACGTGTCACACGTCGAAATTAGAGCTGCAGCCTCATGGTTTGTATACACCTCTCTCTGCACCTACTACACCATGGGAAGACATTAGTATGGATTTTGTACTAGGTCTACCTAAAACATAGAGAGGTCATGATTCTATATTTGTGGTAGTGGATAGGTTCTCTAAGATGGCTCATTTATTTCCTACCACAAAAGCGATGATGCATCGCATGTTGCCAACCTGTTTTTCAGGGACATCGTGAGATTACATGGAGTACCTAAGACATTGAAGTTCATGAGCTACTTTTGGAAGAACTTATGGGGGAAGCTGGGAACAAAGCTGCTATTCAGTACTACATGTCATCCCCAAACTAATGGTCAAACAGAGGTGGTGAATCGAACATTGTCACAGCTGCTGAGGACTATGATTAAAAAGAATCTGCGGGAGTGGTAAGAGTGTTTGGCACATGTTGAGTTTGCATACAACAGGGTTGTGCATTCAACTACTCATCTTTGTCCTTTTGAGGTGTTGTATGGCTTCAAGCCATTGACGCCACTTGATTTGTTGCCTCTGCCATTACATGAGAGAGTTGATATGGAGGCATCAAAACATGCTGAATACGTGAAGAATATTTATGAGAAGACTGGAGAGGCTATTGAGAAGAAAAGCAAGGAAGGAAGTTTTGTTGAAGCCTGGTGACATGGTATGGGTGCATCTATGCAAGGATAGGTTCCCATAACTTTGGAAGTTAAAATTGAAGCCACATGGTGCTGGTCCTTACAAGGTGTTAGCCAAGATTAATGATAATGCCTACTCGATTGATATACCTATTGAGGAGTTTGGTGGAGTTAGCAACAACTTCAATGTTGCTGATTTATCACCATATGATGGAGAAGACCTTGGAGCGTCAAGGTTGACACCTTTTGAAGGGGGGAGATGATGAGGACATACCTACAATTACACCTACTGAAGATGCTCCAACTGTTATAAGGAAGGATCAATCCAATGAGATTAGAATTGGACCCATTACAAGAGCTCGTGCTAAGCTACTTGAATTACAGGTGAATTTGCTCCTAAACGAATCTGGTACTTTAATTGATGAGAACTTTATACTGCCTAAGTCTATGCATTTATGTATGATCAGGTTTGTTGGAGGAACAAGCATGGAATGAGGAGGAGAAGGGATACAAGAGGAGCCCAGCATAATGATCGCCCAAGGATGTGCGAGGGAGGAGCGGGAGGAAGGCGCAAGCGAAGATCATCAGAAGAAGACCATGTTTAAACTATTTTGGAGTTGTTTCTTTCAAAGAACCTCTAAAATTACCCTGTGATTGAATTATACTACTACAATTGAGTGTGATCCGTTGTTCCATTGGGAATTAGTAGATTGGAAACTACCGTTCATGGTCGACGGCTATGTGCACAAGAGCGTGGTGTTGTGAATATCCCATAGGGTTCGATAGCTATTGCATTGGCATCAGGGTTCGAGCGGGAGAGTTCATAGCTACAAGCTGTTTATCTATCCACCATTATCATCATCGACAAGTGCTTGCTGAGAAGATCGGGCCACCCCATATCAAAAACGCGTCCCGTTCGAGTTCAGGATGCGCTTCAGACCCCGACCCCGGAGTCTCCGGCCTCGGACTCCGTAGTCTCCGCCCCCCCGGAGTCTCCGGCCCTAGACCCCGGAGTCTCCGCACCCCTGCAGACAACAACTTTGTTTCACAGTTTTGGTCATAACATTTGCATTCGAACTTGGATTTTGGTGTTCTTTAGCTTGTTTTGAAGAGAAGAAGGAGATCTACATCATAATCTATGTGGTTCATGCTATCTACTCCATCAAAATTCTGTGAGCAAGGCAGAATCCACCAATAAATGGTGAAGATAGGCGATGAAAGGTATAAACATTCCGTGTCTTCTCCCCACTTGATTTCCTTTGTGAGCTACACTATCTTTGCGATCAAAAAACACCTATTGAGACTTGTTACTCCTATGATTGCTAGGGCTATGCACATTTGATACTTGTAGAATTCCGACCAAAAGTTGTGAGCGCGCTATCTCATATAGTTACCTTGTATAGTTGTTGGCAGAAGGAAGGGGCAAGTGAAAAATAAAATAAAAAGAGAAAAAAATAGAAAACGAAAAAGAAGAAAAAATAAAGAAACAAGTACCTCATAGAATAGGAAGCGCAAGCTTGATGAACATCAAATATGTGGTACTTATTGTGCATATCTTGTAGCCCACCAATTTATTGCAATCGAACTAGCGTCTCTCCTTGCACTTGTGCGACACGAGCTTATAGTCTTCGCTAGGTAATCATTTGGTTCTTAGCTCACTTTCTCCGTCGCACAAGTCCCAGTTATCCCACCGTGTGTATTTCCTTGTATATATTCCTTCTTGTGGATTGGCTTGTTTTGCTTTGTGATCATCGTGGTTCTTTACTTGCCATTACAATATCTTGATTTCATATTGTTCTTGGACATGCCACCTTAGATACCTATCCACCATAAGCTTTGTATGTGTATGTGTTTTTTAGTGGTTAGTTGGTTTTGGTGTTCCACGTGAACTTCACTTTGCTTGGTTTTGATTGCTCTCAAGTGTGGCCACTTGCACGATACTATCTTCCAAGGTAAAGTAAAGTTGACGTTGCATCCCTAACCCTTCTACCACTTCCATATACACCACTTGGTCTTGTGAATCATGTCTAGGGACTCCAGAACCAAGGATGATATCTATGAAGACTCCATGATGAGCCACCATGACTACGACTCCACAAGTATAGAGGACATGACAGAGCACTACACCAACAACGGCTCCGCATGCTTTGAGGACCCGGAGCATTGCACCTATGACGACTCCACATGCATGGAAGACATGGAGCACGTCATCAACTATGGCTCCTCAAGCATGGAGGACTTGGAGCTCTACATCGACAATGGCTCCTCATGCATGGAGTACATGGAGCACTACACCGACAATGGCTCCACATGCTTGGGTGATATGGAGTACTACAATAACAATGACTCCCCAAGCATCGACGACTTTGAGTGCTACAACAACGACGCCTCACCAAGCATGGAGGACATGGAGAACGTCACCAACTTCGAGGGCTCTTCCATGAGCCATGAAGAATACCTCCACCGCTTGGAGATGGAAGACTACTACACCAAGAAAGATTAGGCCCATCATCAAGAAACCATGACCTTCAAGGCCAAGCGTGCCCCACCAAAGGGCACCACCTACTTTGATGATCCACATCCAAGGTGTCAAGCGTCACCACCTACATGGCGTCATGCGCCACCATGTCCAAGGAGACGAGCTCCATCACCTCCAAGCCGTCCAAGGAGTCAAGCGCATCTACCTCCAAGGCATCAAATGCCACTTACCCCAAGAAAAGTGGCGCCCAAACATCATCTTCCACACAAGGCGCCACGATGCAAGAACCTTCATCAACATACAACCTTTCGTGATCATCGCCAACATCAAGAGGATATAAGACGTCGTTTAAGGCATCTTTGCCATGAAGACAGGGAATACATGTTCACCATCCATAATGCTCAACCACGCTCAAGAAGGCACCACCATCAAAAGAAGAGTGCCAAGGAAAAGGATCATCGTCACGAGCATCATGTGGATGACCAAGTGCTTCACCAACATAAACTGATGAGGATATATACAAGGATTACAATGATTCTGACTGCTTGAACTGGATGGAAATATTGAGTCAAATCAATAATGACTATCAAGTGACTGCATTCCTAGTTGGACAAGATACTTTCATTTATAAGAACTTTTTACTACCTTAATCATGGTGTTATTGTTTGACTAGATTTAATATCCTTTGGACTAGCGCTAGCGGAAGGAGAGGGAGGAAGGCGAGGAGTCCGACGTGATGATCATCCAAGGATGCGCGAGGGAGGAGTGGGAGGCAGGCGCAATACAAGCAAGGGAGATCGTCAAAGAGAAGGAACGTTCAATTCGGACAGACAGAAGTCCTGAAATTGAAATGGACGTGTATTCCTCATACGAACTTCAAATCAAGCAAATAAGCACTTGTTGGATAGATAATTCCAAGATCTTTCCAATGAGTATTTCCACGTCTAAAGACCCCGGATAATCCAGCCCCCACACCCTAGATAATCCGGCTCTGCTTTGGAGATTCTGCTAAGGAATTCATGCACGACTTTCTGTACGGTCCCGGATAATCTGGCCCACTTAGACCAGATAATCCAGCCCAAAAAGTTCCCATCAGATCTGAACGGATCTGACTGTCTCAGACACGTTTTTGTTTCGCGTTTTTCGGGCGTTTCGGCGGCTATATAAGCCTGAGAACGCCCTCTAAATTAGGTTAGACCACGTTAAAACTATTTTGGAGTTGTTTCTTTCATAGAACCTCTAGAATTACCCTGTGATCAATTTTGCCCACTATAATTGAGTGTAATCTGTTGTTCCATCGGAAATTAGTAGATTGCAAACTACCGTTCATGGTCGACGGCTGCGTGCACAAGAGCGTGGTGTTGTGAATATCCTACAGGGTTCGAGAGCTGTTGCATTGGCATCAGTGATGGGGGAATATCAATCGGGTATACCCATGAAGCGGAGTCGTCAGCTGGATCGAGCCGACTGAAGCCAATCCCAGAGTGGGTCGACTCGCCATATACGGTGACTGACTCGCCATATCCCAGACGCCACGCCGACTGAAGGCCCAAGACGGCGACTCCAATAAAAAGCCCATTAATACACTTGTAAACGCTAACTGGCGGGATATATAAAGCCACCAGGGGCACCCCTTTGGGATAGCTCTCCCACGTCATATTAGATCTCAGTCTCCCGCTCTGCCTCTGGAGGCTCCATGTAAATCAATCTATGAACATATACTGGATTGACAGCAGGACACATCGATCCTCCATCGAGGGGACGTGAACCTGGGTACATCGTGTGCCAATCTCACTCCTGGATTCTCCTATATCGCCTTGCCCTTTCCTCTACGTAAGCTACCCTGTAGTATCTGCCGTGGTTAATACCACGACAGTTGGCGCCCACCGTGGGGCAAGCGATGCTTGGAGGTGATAATCCGGACGGGATCCCTCTCCATCAACACCAACAAGATTGCATCAAGCTGGTTCCATCCGATCGCCTTCCAACGTGTCGCGCTGATAAAGCTCGTCATGCGTACATGCCCGATCGGTTGCGTGTAGCAGCAGCTAAGTTATCTTATTCAATCTCTTCATTCTCTCTCAGTGAATATTTAATACTAATCTAATTCTTGCATAAACAATCGTGTTTAGCTATACATATTGTGTGCATGATCGATTCCACCCAGCACCACTCCCATGCAGATTCGGTCTTCAAAATCTGATCGCATGCCATCATGCATGCCGCCTGTGATCCACGGATAGAGTCCCAGATTGGACGTCACACCGGCGGCACCAAGCAAAGACCTGAATCAGTTATTTTATAGCTCAAGTGCAGCACATCAGATTGATTTGACATCCACACAATTCCTCGCCATCATTGACGGTCAGATTGCATCTTGTGCGCCGTCAGAGAAGTGCTATTCAATTACTCGTGTCGGAAGCTGATCGATCTGATCCGGCTACCGCCCAACGCGGCTGGCGCATGCAGTCGAGTCGGAAGATTTCAGAAAGCGCACATGCGAGATCGTTTCATATGCCGATGAGTTTTCGATTCAGCCTCATCAATCTGGTTTGTTGCTCTACCAATTGATTACTTTATTTGGCATCTAATCTTGCATGCATGTTTGTGTGCACCGTTTGGATATTTGACCATGGACGCAGATCAGATTAGAGTACTATTTATTTATATTATTTATTGGTACGGTTCCATCATTAACAAGGACGATGGCGGTTTTCACTTTGGCGAGATTAGCTCTGTGTTGTTCGATCCCAGCGCCGCCTCTCACCATGCACTCCCGCGCCAGTATCCAAGGAAAGATTGGGCTTCATCAAGATGAACAGCAAATGGCCGATCGGTTTCATTATTAATTCTGTTTGATCTAATTTCTAGCAAAGAGTTAATCGATTTCCTTCATTAATTCAATCGCTTTATCTCTCTTATTGATTATTTTATTTGAACCAACTCACCACACCGTGTGTATTTATTTGCTATGCATGTCTCGAGTAATCACTGAGTCCAAGATTTAATTGGCTTACCTATCAGTTAAGCGTGAGTAGACGGATGGTAAAATCCAGGCCACTCGCCAACACCAAACATATCAAGGCCGGACAAGTTTAATGAGGAGATCACGAGATAGATACGCAAAAACATCTGGTGATATCTATTCAACTATTCTGCCTATCATAATATATTTATATGAAGATTTCTATACCTCCCGACTTGTATATATGCACAGGTTAGATGGTTTACGACATCATGGCGCACCAGTCTATCACGCACACGCTGTCGCGGATTCGCCATGCCCGGGGACTCGCCCTCGCGGATTCGCCATGCCCGGGGACTCGCCCTCGCGGATTCTCCATTCGCCACACCCGAGGACTCGCCATCGTGGACACACCACGCCTAGGGACTCACCATCACGACTTTGCCCTCGCATCCTCGCTGTCGCCGACTGGCCATTCTACCGGCTAAACGCCACGCGACACCGCCATAGCGCGACCCCATGTCCGCTGTGTCGACCCTGAGTCCGCCGCGTCGACTTCGCTGTAGCGCGACCTTCGTTCGCCGCGTCGACCCCGTGTCCGTCATGTCGACTTCGCCATAGCCCGACCACCGTCTGCCGTGTTGACCCCGTGTCCACCGCGTCAACTTCGCCATAGCGCGACCTCCATCCGCCGCGTTGACCCCGTGTCCGCCGCATCGACTTTGCCATAGCGCGACCCCCATCCACCGCGTCGACCCCGTGTCCGCCGTGTCGACTTCACCATAGCACGACCTCCGTCCGCCACGTCGACTCTTTTTCCACCGCGTCGACTTCGCCATAGCACAACTTGCGTTCGCCGTGTCAACTCTTTGTCTGCCATGTTGACTCTGCCAAAACGCGCCTATACTTCCGCTACGCCGTACGCCGCGCCTACTAAAGACCCCTCATCGTACGAGTGGCCAGAGAGGTTCGCATGCCACGCTGCATGGACTCACCACTAGGCATCTCTTCCCTCCGGGAAAAATCAATTCGCCTTTGTCAACCTTTCAAATAGCGACTCACAATGGCCAAGTAGTGCGGACGAGGACTCGCAACCCGAGCCTCGGATCGTCCACGAAAAACGCTAACCGAGAGCCATCATTGGAGTCGCCTTGCTCGACTGGCCTTCCGGGCCAAGACGAATGGCAGTGCTACACAAACAACACCATGTCTTCCTCAACCTTAGATAGTGCGACTTGCACGACCAAGTACTGCGAACGAGGACTCGCAAACCGAGCCTCGGATCGTCCAGGAAGAACACCCAGCCGAGAGCCATCTTTGGAGTCGCCATGCGACTGGCCCCAAGGGCCAAGACGAGAGACTCGCTAACAAAAACATCGCAATCAATCCCTACCCTCGCGGACTCGCTATCATCGCGGACTCACCACGCTCGGGGACTCTACCCTCGCGGACTTGCTATCATCGCGGACTCACCACCCTCGCAGACTCGCTATCATCATGGACTCACCACGTTCGGGGACTCTACCCTCGTGGACCCACTATCATCGTGGACTCACCACGCTCGGGGACTCTACCCTCGCGGACTCGCTATCATCATGGACTCGTCACCCTCGCGGACTCGCTATCATCGCGGACTCGCCATGCTCAGGGACGCTACCCTCGCAGACTTGCTATCATCGCGGACTCGCCACCATCACGGACTCTCCATGCTCGTGGGCTCGCCCTCGCGGACTCGCCACGCTCGGGGACTCGCCATCGCGGGCTCGCCCTCACGGACTCGCCATGCTCGGGGACTCTCCCACACGTACTCGCCACGCTCGGGGACTCTCCCTCGCGGACTCGCCATCACGGACTCTCCACGCTCGGGGACTCGCCATCGCTGACTCGGCCTCGCGGACTTGCCATGCTCGGGGACTCTCCCTCGTGGACTCGCCACGCTCGGGGACTTGCCATCGTTGACTTGGCCTCGCGGACTCGCCATCGCTGACTCGGCCTCGCGGACTCGCCACGCTCGGGGACTCACCATCGCTGACTCGGCCTCTTAGACTCGCCATTGCGGACTCGCCATCGCTGACTCGCTACCCTCGAGGACTCGCTATCGTTGGCTCTCCCTCACGGGCTCGCCCATCGTGAAGTCGCCTGCACCGACTCAGTGACTTCATCATCAACGACTTGTCGGCTTCCACGTCTGCTATTCATCAGCCTCTACGACATCAAGTTGACAAGGCACTAGTCAAACTTCTCCAAGGGGTGACTCCACCCAATGGCGACTTGCCTGGCGCGTCGACTCGCCCAAGCGAATGAACTACTTTATCAACTATTTCTCTGTTTCTAGAGCTTGCCAACGACTGAACGTCGACTCTACTCTGGAATCGCCTGCACCGATTCGACATCTTGAAGTCATCACCGAGTCCCTGACGCGCTCGGGGACTACTGATGGGGGAATACCAATCGGGGTATACCCATGAAGCGAAGTCGCCAGCTGGATCGAGCCGATTGAAGCCAATCCCAGAGTGGGCCGACTCGCCATATACGGCGACTGACACATACTATACCCAGAAGCCACGTCGACTGGAGGCCCAAGACGGTGACTCCAATAAAAAGCCCATTAGTACACTTATAAACCCTAACTGGCTAGATATATAAAGCCACCAAGGGCACCCCTTTGGGACATGTCTCCCACGTCATATTAGATCTCAGTCTCCCCCTCTGCCTCCGGCAGCTCCATGTAAACCAATCTATGAACATATACTGGACTAACAACAGTATGTAGATATCCTCCATTGAGGGGACGTGAACCTGGGTACATTGTGTGCCAATCTCGCTCCTGGATTCTCCTACGTCGCCTTGCCCTTTTCTCTATGTAAGCTACCCTGTAGCATCTTCCATGGTCAATACCACGACAATCAGGGTTCGAGCGGGAGAGTTTATAGCTACATGCTAGTTATCTATCATCCACCATCATCATTGCTATCCGCTTACTGAGAAGATCAGGCCACCCCATATCATCTTGGTATCAGAGCGCTGGGTTTACTCGGTGAGAAATATCATCTTGGTATCATATTTCCAGCGTTTCCTTGGTAAGCATCCACAAATCCATCCATAGATTAGATCTTGTTTTTCGTCCTATATAGAAAAAGCCCCACAAAAAGAGTTGCCATAGCCTAGATTACGTCGTATTCGAGTAATAGTTGCTGGCCGTGTTCCTCTTTTAGTCTAGATCTAGATCTGTTCTTCGTAGATTTGTTTTCTAGTTGTTCTAGTTGTTTCCACCATTATTTTTCCGCTGCCACAAATCTAGATCCGATCCATACAAGAGTCCTCATTGTGTACTACTTGGCAAGTGGGAATTAAAAAAATCCTACCGACTCTGCCGCGGCACGGAAATAGCTGTTTTTCCTGCCGCGAGTTTGTTCCTGCCACGGTTCGAATTCTCTGCCGCGGCAGGATTTTGGTCATTTTTTCTGCTACGTGTCTGTGTTCTGCCGCGATAGGATTTTGCCCTATTTCTCTGCCACGGCATGTTTTCGCGCTGTTTTTCTGCCACGACAGCCAGACTTACAAAGTACAAAATTGCACTTTTCCTTAACCCTAGCCACATCCGTTCTATTTCATAGGTGTAGGAACTTGCCCATTTAGACTAGTTTCCGCTCCTACAGGCTGCTCATAGGATTTTGGTGCTGTGCTTTGTAATTTGGTCGTGTGTGATATATAATCAAAAAAAAGAGAAAAAAGCAAATAGCAAAATAAAAAGCAAAATGAGAAAGAAGCTATACAAAAGAAAGAGAAAAATAAAAGGAGAATTTGAGCAAGAGGCCTACTGATATCTTTGTGCACAAGTAGATTGAGCAATCTTGTGTGTGTTTACTTTGAGCTTTGCTAGTGTCTCTCTAGCATAGTGCAACACCCTTCATAGTTGCATTGCCACGTTTATCTCCACGTGTGTGTTTCTTGGGTTTTTGTACGATCAGCACTAGGACTTGTTTGCGGTGTACTTAGGATACCATACCTAGAGCTCCACCGTAAATAACCTGTGTGCCTGTGATCGTTCTCTATATCTTTGATATTCACTTCATCACCGTAGTGCATAAGTCTTTGATTACGTTTGGTAAAGCATCTCTATTCACTTTGGAATGGTAAGATCTCATTTCTTGTCAGTTGTGAGTGAGTTATAAGTGTTTCCACCAAACAGATTTTGATTTTTGAACTAACCTACTAATCATGTCTTTGAGTGATGATGATGTTGTGTCACAGCAAAAGAAGGATAAGGAGCTTGCTAATTGGCGCGAGTCCATTGATGGGAATATCAAGGACATACAAGAGACAGTGGATCAGAATACTAGCACAGTCACTAATCTTCAAACTCAAGTGACAGCACTCAACATAAATGTCGCCACCTTGCAACGTTCGATTGAGGCACTTACAGCGGCAATTCAGCAAAGACAGGAATATCAACCTAAGTCATGTACACGCATTAAGCAATTTCAGGAGATTAGGCGTCAAAACCTATGTGCACCTGTAACCACCAACATAAAACCACATGTTGATCCTATCGTAGAAGAACCGAGAGTGAGAGTTGATGAGACAAATGAGGTTTCAACTAATGTAATCATCTCTACTCCTAGTGTTGTTTCTTGTGATATCCAGGTTGCTTTTGAAGAAAGGGAGCCATCTATTTTAAAACCTATATCACTGGATTGTGCATTGTCACTTTTGGAGGATGCTTTAGTACCTACTACAACTGAGGAGATTGTTGATGACACTGGTACTAATTTGGAGCTTCAGCCAACATGTGCGACATATTGTGAGTCTATTCCTTTACTGAAGCCTCCTTGTGACTTGCCTTGCACTATTGTTTCAGCACCATGTGATAGTATACCAAATTCAAATTTTGATCATGTGGCACTGATAACACATAAGGAAATACTTGCTCGAATACCACCTGCTGATATTGTGTATTCCATCATGCTAAATGAACCTATGAGTATGGGTTGTGCTATGGATAAGATTTCTAAAATTTCATTTCTGAATTCTAGCACATATTCTCCTTGTTTCACTTTCAATCTAATTGGTGAATATAGCATGCATGAAAAATTTCTTGTAGATCACATATGCATTACTTGTGATAGAATCGCTGAACTGAAACAAGCTGTTTTCAGCCATATATGCAATGTGTCACAAAATGTTTGCTATGAGACAATAGTTCATGTTCGAGATATTATGGAAATACGTTCTGCTCTAGGTGACATATTGTAACCAACACAAGTAATTTTACCTATGTTGGATTGTTTTAATCTTGCTAGGATAGAACCCAAGTTTTCATATTCATTGTGTTTGTCCCAAAAGTCTTTGTCTAGTTATGTTACTACTTTAGAATTCACTGATATTTGCAAATTAAGTTGCATCTTACATACTGGACAACATGATCATGTTCATAATAATCAGAGTAGTGCAGTTGAAGCATGGCATGAGTCAATTTGGTTTTCACACATATTGAATTGGTTTGATCTTGTTCACAACTTTGATCATAGATCTTCTTTCAGAAAACTGAATTTAATATTGAAGAACAAGACTATCTATTTAGTTGTTTTTCACCATGATAATAATTCTTTGTACTTCACTTATACCTACAATTTAAGTTGCTTGATGTATACTAGACATAATTTTCATGTGAACAACAATAATACAACATGTTATATATACATATACTTTGTTTACGTGTTGTTATTTTTGTTTCTTCCACTTTCAGCTTACCCGAAGTCGTGGACGGCTTTTCATGAAGAAAGGGAGGATGATGAGGATATATACAGGGATTACAATGATTCTGACTACTTGAACTAGAAGGAAATATTGAGTCAAATCAATAATGACTATCTTGTGACTGCATTCCTAGTTGGACAAGATACTTTGATTTATAAGAACTTTATACTACCTAAATCATGGTGTTATTGTACGAACACCAAATCAAGAAAATAAGCACTTGTTGGATAGATAATTCCAAGATCATTCCAATGAGTACTTCCACGTCTAAAGACCCCGGATAATCCAGCCCCCACACCCCGGATAATCCGGCCCTGCTTTGAAGATTCTGCTATGGACTTCGTGCGCGACTTTCTGTATGGCCCCGGATAATCCGGCCCACTTAGACCGGATAATGTGGCCCAAAAAGTTCCCATCAAATCCGGACGGATCTGACTGTATCAGACATGTTTTCGTGTTGCGTTTCCGGACGTTTCGGTGGCCATATAAGCCTGGGAACGCCCTCTAGATTAGGTTAGACCACGTTAAAATTATTTTGGAGTTGTTTCTTTCATAGAACCTCTGGAATTACCCTGTGATCGATTTTACCAACTATAATTGAGTGTGATCTGTTGTTCGATCAGGAATTAGTAGATTGCAAACTACCGTTCGTGGTCGACTGCTGCATGCGCAAGAGCGTGGTGTTGTGAATATCCTATAGGGTTCGAGAGCTATTGCATTGGCATCAGGGTTCGCGCGGGAGAGTTCATAGCTATAGGCTAGTTATCTATCATCAACCATCATCATCACCATGCGCTTACTGAGAAGATTGGGCCACCCCATATCATAAACCTTCGGCAAGGCACGCCAATGACCTCCATCGACACCATCATCATAAGACAACTTCAACTACTAGTGCCACCACCAAAATGGCACCAAGAGCAAGCCTTCTTCCACGCCATCAAGCTTCAACGCCAAAACTTCAAGTTCAAGATGAAGCATCCAACTACAAGAGCTCCAATGCAACTTCTTCTCCAAGCACTCCAAGAATGTCATTCAAGCAAGAGATGGACCTCTGCTTCACCAAGTTGGACGAGGCTGTCAAAAATATGAGCCCCTAAAAGATAGAAGAAAACAAGTTGCTTTGCCAACAAGTGCATCCAATGGCAAAGATGGTGTCAAGGACCAATACATCCGATATGAGTTCCACCACCACAATGGCACACAAAGTACAAGACGGTGACAAGGTCGAGAATGGTGAGCATGGGACTTTCCCTTCACCAAAGAAGGTGCATGGAGTTGAGCACACTGTGCATATCCCTACACGCTTGAGTGATTATGTGGTACCAATCCCATGTGAGTATGAGAGCCACTTAGCCCACTTGAGTGAAAGCAAGAGTGCGATGAGTGACTCCACCATATGTGAGATTGAGTGCTTCCACTTTGAGGGCATGAGTGATACACCGAGTGAGTTGAGAGTGGTAGTTGATAGGTCATGTGAGACCATTTTGATTTCTAACAACTTACCCTCTACCTCTAGTGTGTTTTCTCATAATGTGCTAGGTTCCATGGATCAAGAAGAGACAAGCCTCGAACTTATGATGCCTGAAATGGAGAAGATGTGTTGGGGGCAAACTTCTAGGGTGGCCTGGTCTTTCACAAATCCCTTTCAAATTGAGGGTGGCATGCAGGAAAAGGAGAGGAGGGCGAACACGACGAACTCACGCACAAAGAACATGATGAACACTCTCACGAAAAACCACGATACACACCAATAGCTCACACCGGCGGTGACCAGTCCGGCGCAATCCCAAGGATCAGCGTCGAGCAAAGGATTCTCTCTTGAACCGGCACGGCGAGTAGGGAGACTCGGTGAGATCTTGACGTCTAGGCAAAGGGACTCCGATGCCTAGGCCTTGTACAATGAGGGAGGCATGATGCAAACTCCAACGAGGTTTGTGATATGTGGGTGATCCTTAATCAAGTAGCATGAGGCAAGAATTAGATAGATCCACAAGGGTGTTCACTAATTCCAAATATCATCCCTAGGGTTTATAATAGGGGTGGGGGACTATATATAGGCCATCCACTAGTTCAAGGGTAGTTTAGGCAATAAAGGGTAAAGTCTAGATGGATTTTGGGTTACATGGGCCGAAGGCCCAAAAAGGCTTTTACATGCCTGGATGACTTACACCGGAGACTCCGGGGTGGAATCCGGGGTGGCATATAGAGAGTTCTAGCGAGGGGTCCGGAGTCGTGGCCGGAGTCCTGAGGCGGAGACTCCAGGGTCGAAGGCTGGAGACTCTGGGGCCAATGGGCCGGAGACTCCGAGGTGCGCGGAAACTCCGGGGGAGGCGATGCTCTCCGGTGAAGACTCTGTGGGGGTGTACTGAATGCTCCTGGCAGGGGTCCGGAGACTGGTCCGGAGTCCAGGACGGAGACTCCGGGCCTTAGGGCCGGAGACTCCGGGGCTTCATCTCCAGCAGCTTCTTCTTCATGTCCTGATCCTTGTGCTTCATTTGTGGGGGCTTCATAGCTGATAATGCATAGCGTAGTTGCATGAAGTAGCAAACCATCCATAGATGTATCAAAGTCACATGAGGAGAGGAGCGAGTTAACCTTAGCTTGTAGTAGCTTAGCTTGGGCTCGAGTCATTGGTCCACTTGGGGGACTTGGTGATGTAGATGTAGGAGCATCCGTAGAACAGGCTGCATCAGCTCCCCCCTTGGGAAAGAGTTGTCCTCGACTCTTTATGGTTATCATCTTGAACATCTCCATGGTAGGGTGAGAGGTCCTTGACATTGAATGTATTTCTTGCAAGGTACATGGAGGTCGGAGTGTCTATGATGTAGCCATTGTTGTTGATTCTCTTTATGACCTTGAAGGGACCATCTCCTCGAGGTTTGAGCTTGGAGTCGCGTTCTTTGGGGAAGCGATCCTTGCTTAGGTGTATCGACACGAGGTCACCTTCTTCAAAGATCATCTCCTTCTTATCCTTGTTTAACCTTGAAGCTTGGCGAAGGACTTGTTGCTCGATTTTAGCTCTTGTTTCTTCGTGAAGCTTCTTCATAGCTTGGGCGCGCTTGTCGACGTCCATGTTGGTGCGCTCATGAAGATATAGCGGTAGGATGTCGAGTGCGGTGAGGGGCTCGAAACCATAGACGATCATGAAGGGACTCATCTTGGTTGTTGAGTGCTTGGCAAGGTTGTAGGCTAACTCGGCGTGGGGAATGCATTCCTCCCAATCCATGAGGTTTTTCTTGATGAACACACGAAGGAGAGTCCCGAGGCTTCGGTTGACAACTTCGGTTTGGCCATCGGTTTGAGGATGCGATACGGATGAAAGGAGGAGCTTGACGCTGAGCTTGGCCATTGATATGTCCAAAACGTATCTACTTTCCTGAACATCTATTGTTTCTTCTCTAATTTGTGTGATTTGGATACAACTAATGCGGACTAATGCTGTTTTTAGCAGAATCGCTTTGGTGTCTCGTTTTTGTGTAGGAAATCAACTTTCAGGAAAAATCCTGGAAAATATCACAAAACTCCTATTTTACCAGAAGACTCACGGAGCCAGAAGAAGATACGAAGAAGGGCCACGAGGGGCCCACACCACCTGGCCGCGCGAGCCAGGCCAAGCCCCACCAGGAGGTGGTGTGGCTGCCTCGGACTTCGCCTCGACCTCTCCTTTCACCTATATAAGCCCTCTGACCTAAAATAGACGGGGGGTTCAACGTTTTTCCAGATAGAGTTCCGCTGCGCCGCCACCACCAGATACCACGATTCGGAACCAGAAACCCCGTTCTGGCACCCTACCAGAACAGGGAATTGGAGGAGATCATCACCATCATCATCACCATCGCTTCTCCATCAACCATCCATGATTCCCCCATCCATGAGTGAGTAATCCCCCACAGTAGGCTATGGGGATGGTAGGGATTGGATGAGATCGTTCATGTAATTGCATCAGATTGTTAGGGCATGGTGCCTAGTATCTATTGTTAGTACTTTTTGACTTTGTTGCAACTTGTTATGCTTAATGGTTGTCACTAGGGCCCGAGCCATGATTTTAGATCTGAACATGTTATTGATTAATGATGATAGTATTGTTTATGATCTTACCTGCAAGTTGTATACACATATTGTTGTCCAGAACCCGAGGCCCCGAAGTGACAGAAATCGGGATAACTGGAGGGGATGGCTGTGATGTGAGGATCACGTGTGTTCATGGAGTGTTAATGCTTTGCTCCGGTGCTCTATTAAAAGTAGCACCTTAATTGCCAGTAGATTCCCTAGAGGCCCCGCTGCAACGGGCTGGCAGGACAAAAGATGTTGTGCAAGTTCTCATTACGAGCACGTATGACTATATATGGAACACATGCCTATGATTATTTAGTACTTGGATGCTTTACCTTATTTATCTACAAATGCCCTAAGTCTTGATTATTACATGAATTGTCTTGTCAATGCAACGCCCGTCCATCCATCCCTATGCCTACCGCGCTTTAATCCTACTGTTTACTGCAATTGTTACTACTGTCTTTACCTTTACTACTTCTATTACTTTGCTATTGCTATTACAAAACTATTGCTACTGATAAAACTACTACGAGCAAGACTGTTTCCAGGTGCAACTGAATTGACAACTCAGTTGTTAAGGCTTATAAATATTCTTTGGCTCCCCTTGTTTCGAATCAATAAATTGGGTTTTACTTCCCTCGAAGACTGTTGCGATCCCCTATACTTGTGGGTCACCAAGACTATTTTCTAGCGCCGTTGCCGGGGAGCATAGCTCTATTTATCAAGTTCACTTGGATTCACTATTGTTCGCTGCTATCCATTCATCATGGGTAAACCTCATGATGGAAAGGTTCCTATATTACCATCCACTACAAGGAGAGGTACAGTTCTGAACACCTCTGTTGCTCTTGATTTACCATCTGTGATGAGTAAGCTCCTTACACCACCACCACATACACATACTGCTACTTCTGCTGAATCTGAAACTTCTGATACTTATGATCTTTTCTTCTGTGCTTGATAAGAGTGGTTCATTAGGTCCTTTCCTAGATGCTACGATTGCTAGAACTATAGCTGGAAATACTGAAACTCCTAATGAAGATACTACTACACCTGTCAGTTCACCTGAGTCTAGATAGAGCAGTCTAGATAGAGCTATGATTTTGAAGTCGGATATATAGAAATGATTGATGAATTTATTAAAGAATGCCAAAACACTCATGGTAGAAGTGTTATTAAGAGTCTTCTTGAGAAACATACTGTTAGACCTAAATTGTCTCCTAATGCTAAGTTTGCTACATCTCCCATAAACATTAAAGATAAGGATTATGATTTTTCTCTTGATTTATCTTACATAACCATTGTCGAGAAATAACCTTTTTGTGGGACTAAAAATGAAAGTGTTGTAGCACATATGACTGAGCTTTCTACCATGAGTGGCCTATTTTCTGCTGGTATTAAGATGCACACCTACTTTGTTGCTAATTTTTTCCCTTTTTCACTGAAAGGAGAGGCTAAAGCTTGGTTTAATAATTTACCTCCTAGATCTATTAATAGCCCATATTGCTTGATTGATACTTTCTTTCAGAAATATTTCCCTCCTAGTGCTCGACATGCCATTTTGCAGGAACTTTTTGATTTTAAACAGGGAGAAAAGGAGATATTGCCTGAATCATGGGCAAGGTTTTGTGCTTTAATTCACGCACAGCCTGTATGTCCAATACCTAAAAATGAGCTTCTTGATATATATTATAATGGACTAATTGAAGAATCTAGGATATACCTGGATAGTTGTGCTGATTGTGTTTTCAGGAAGAGAACTCCCAAAGGAGCTGAGGATTAATGGCTAAGTTAAACAAGAATTATGATGACCGGACTTCACCCGAGTCCATTGTGCCTGAGCTAACACCAACACCAAGGAAGAGGGGAGTTATTGAACTAAATGATGAAGTGATGAAGGAAGCTAAGAAATGTCTCAAGGAGAAGGGTATTAAATCTAAAGATGTGAAAAACCTACCTCCTACAGAAGAGTTATGTAAGCTAATCTCCCACTCATCTACTATTGAGGTACACTCTCTCCAACATTTTGATGAAGGTGAGATTCCTTATTCTAAACCTCCTGATTAATGCTTAGAAGAATTTGATATCTTTGTTGTTAAGCAAGATATTTTTAATAAAAGAGTGCAGAATCATTTGATGGAAAACTCTAGAGCTATTATTGATTTGAGGGATATTGTGGAAAGAACCTCCAATGATGTTAAAATGCTTGTTAAACATTTCCAAATGGTTCAAACTCAAAATTGATCAGTTTCAAAAAGATTTGCTAGTTAATGCTTCTAAAGAAAAACATGCTTATGAAATTAGAACTAGAAGTGGTGCTGCCACTCAGGATCCTCTATATCCTGAGGGGCATCCTAAAAGAATTGAGCTGGATTCCCAACAAATTAAAAATAGTGGTACTTCTTCTAAGAGAAAGAAAAAGAAACATAAATCAGTTGTAGAATCTTCTGAAACTGCTAAACATCCTAATAGTATATCTGTCTTTGATGCTGAAACTGAGATTGGTAATGAAAAAAATGATGCTCCTGATAAAGAAGAAATTGAAGTAGAACCTGAAAGGCACACTAAGAATACTAAGTACACTAAGGAAGATTTTGTTGCTAAAAAACATGGTAGTGAAAAAGAGCCTTGGGTCCAAAAACCAATGCCTTTTCCTGATAAGAAACACAAGTCAAAGGAAGAAGAACACTATAACAAGTTTTGTGAGCGGATGAAACCTTTATTTTTGCAAATTCTTTAACTGATGCTATTAAATTACCTCCTTATTCAAAGTTTATGAAGGATACTGTCTCTAATAAAAGGAAGATCCCTAATGAGGAAATTTCTGATTTGCTTGCTAATTATTCTTTTAATGGCAAGGTTCCAAAGAAACTTGGAGACCCAGGGATTCCAACTATTCCATGCTCTATTAAAAATAATTATGTTAGAACTGCTTTGTGTGATTTGGGAGCAGGAGTTAGTGTTATGCCTTTTTCTCTCTACAAAAGACTTCAATTGTAGAAATTAATACCAACTGATATATCTTTGCAAATGGCTAATATATCTACCACTATTCCTGTTGGTATATGTGAGGATGTTCTTGTTCAAGTGGCTCATAATTGCTTGATATTAACTGACTTTGTTGTGCTTGAAATGCCTGAAGATGATAATATGTCTATTATTCTTGGGAGACCTTTTCTTAATACTACAGGAGCTGTCATTAATTTTAATCAAGGAAAGGTAACGTTTAATGTTAATGACAAGGAGCATATTGTCTATTTCCCCAAGAAGATTAATAAGACTTATGGCCTAAATTCAATTGAAAATATTGAGGGCCTCCAAGTTGGAGAAATATATTGTCCCATACCATGAGAAAGCTATGAAATTATTATGCTTGTGACCATTGCTATCAAGGTTGAGGTAACATAATCATTTAGTGAAATGCAAAGTTTTGTTTCATATTAAATTGTTTTGGTAACAAGACCTGATCAACCTTGTGAAGAAAGGGATTTTAATGAACAAAACAATGTTTTCACCATGATTATCCTTGCTTACTTTTATTTTATCCATTTTAATTTTTGCTTTCACTTAGTTTAATTTTCTTTTGCTAGTTGCTTGCATATTAGAGTGTCTTAGAACTTCTGAAGTTTTAGTTTTGTTTTGTTTTTGCATCATTCCAAAACCATTTTCTGCCAGAAAATCATTCATCAATACCTAAGAATTTCTCAAAAATAAAGTTTCTCAAAATTCCAGAAAATTCATATTAAATTTTTACGTCAAGAGTGGGGCAGAGAAGTACCTAGAGTGACCCAGGGGAGCCACCAGGCAGGCACACCACCTGGTGGTGCGGCCACACCAGGGGCGCGCCTGGCCATGGTGTGGGCCACCCCTGGCCCTCCACTTATTCTCCTTCCTGCCACTACCTTCTCTCTCCCGAGAAAATATCAGTTCATTGATCAAACCCATGTTCTTGCTGTTCTTTCTCGCGATTTTCGATCTCCTTGCTCAACTCATCTTTATTTCTGAGATTTGGAGCATTTGTTCTCCGGTATGTGACTCCTCCACTTGTCCAAGTAGATTTGTGATTAGTGGATTATATCTTGAGTATTTTTCTATTGTAGGTGACAAGTTATGTGAGCTTTCATGCTTGTTCAATGCTTAGAGAAATTGTTCTGATGAATGTTTAGGCCTCTTACAAGTCCCTATAAGTAGTTCCTTTCATTATGTAATCACTTTGCAATCACTTGTATGATCGTTGTCTAAAATTTCAGAAAAGGGAGAGATGGACAACCATACTTTTGAGAAGTATTTGAGAGAGATACACCCAGGAGGGCAAGGCCTTCAAGATCAGCATGGCAATTTAGGCCGTCATATAATGAAGATCTTATTGCACCGCGCTTTGGCAATGAGTGAGATGAGGGAGATGCTCATCCATCCACGTTCCCTTGCTTTGCCTTTTTGCAAGCTGTAGGGATCCTTGATGATTTCCTACTTTTTTTCAGAGGGTTGGTCTAACCACTTACATGCAGAATGAGAGTGAGCAATATGCCGTGCTCACCAAAACATTCGTTGAAAGTTTCACTTTCACTAATACCCCTTATCGGTCAACTGTTTCATTCAAAATTTATAATATGCCTATTACCATGCCATTGGAAAGATTTTGCAGTATTATAGGCATAGGTGTGACTGGGATAGTAAAGAAGATCCAAGGTCGACCTGCTGATTTGCTGGAGCTCTACCGAAGTGTGAAAAATGACGATGACCGCACAGCTCAGCATGGAAAGATAAGGAACATTCAACTCCCAGCTCTTAGATATTTTGCTTACTATCTTGCCACTAGCATTCTTGGTAGGGAGAACACTAGTAATATTTCTAATTATCATTTAGCTTTTCTTATTGCTGCTCTTAAATAATGAAACTAAGTATAATCTTTTGGTTCTCTCATTGCCCGCCGCTTAGCTGCTAGAGGACCTATTTATGGGGGCATTATTGCCACACACATGGTTGCTGCCTTGGAACTTTCTGTTGATCCTAATGATACTGTATTGACACCACAAAGGCTCGATCTTGCTGCTATGAAAACACATCACTTTGTTACTGCTGACTCTAGTACCGAGAGTTTAGTTTACAGGATGTTGTTTATTGATGGAGATGAGAGGGAAATTTCTTTGCCATAGTCCACTTTGTTCAGTATTTGCAGGATGCCATGGTCGCGTTCCAAGGATGAGGTGGACGAGCAGCTCCGCTTGCTTGGTTTCCACGAGCAGCACCAGGGGATGTGCCCTCTTACGACTACTCTGCGCACTACGCTGGGGCATCCTCGAGTTCGTCTCAGGATGAAGGCACTACTTTGCCATATTATGGAGGCGCTCATTCCTGGCCAGCTTGGGATTGATACCCACTTAGGCCAAAAGCCTAAGCTTGGGGGAGGTATACCGACATCACACTCATCTACATATCATGTTCAGTCGGTACTTTGTATATCCATGTTTCGTTTTCTTTTTAGTTTTTGTTCTTGCTTTATTTCTGCTTTCCAAAGCACAAAAAGACCAAAAATATTTTTGTTATTTCTCTTTGTTTGCTTCTTTATCTTTTAGCCTTGGTTTTCTTCATCCTTTTTAGATTTGTTTTGATTATTCGAAAAACCCAAAAAGATTTTGCTTTGTTTGCTCTTTCCTTCGGTTCTTGCCTTTAAAAATCGAAAACCCAAAAATATTTGTTGTTCTTCTCTGGTTTTGTAAAGTTCGTTGCAGGGTTCAGCGGTCCTCAGTGACTCCTTGGAGTTTGGTTTTATCTTATTATTCAAGTCACACAAGTGAAAGGCAATGATGATTTATGACAACTCAAGGTGTGGTAAGAGGCTTGTATGAACTCTATTTGTTTTCATTTTTGTACATATACTCATCATTGTGGGCATGCTTAGTCTGTTCATGTAAGGCGTATGTTATTTAATGGATGCTTAGTAGTCTTTGCCTTCTTATGATCAGTTCCAATCCATTATTAGTTCGTAACATGTCATATAACTATTTGCTCGCATTGTTCTATTCATAACTTGGTATGACATTGTGGTGTCCTCCTCTGAATATTCTATTTGAATCGACTTGGCACATGCTCATGAATGCATATGGCTAAACAAAAAGTCAGTTAAGCCTCGATGATTTATTTTGCCTCAGAGTTCTCGTGTCACTTTTATGCCACTATTAATTTTGTTTTGTCGCAAGCATGATTATAGCGATTCTTCTCTCGATTGTCGCTCCCTTTCTATTGCTAGCCTTCACTTGTGCTAAGTATAATATTTACTCGTGCATCCAACTCCCCAAAACCAAAGTTGTCAAAAAGAGTCCACTATATCTGCCTATTAGCATTATTGCTATTCCTTGCATATTTATTATGCTTTGTTTTCTTCCAATAAAAATGTTTGCTTGTTATGTGAAAATTAGTTAGTAAAGCTCTCACGAACTTGATGGCACACTTTACTTTCTTGCACTTAATAAACTTGAACCATTGTGCCCATCTATGTTGCATATATGCTTGAGCTTTGTAAGTTGTGAATTAGCAGAACCATGTTATCATGGGGAACGCTTTCAACATTGCAGTTTATTTAGTTGATACTATGTTCTTTTTCTTATGGATCCATGCGGTGTGAAATAAAAGGGGAGCTTGTAAAGCTCATGGAGTTTGTATATGTGTTAGATAAACGCCTGGGCCCCTAGCCTAAGACATGCCTAATCATGGTGGAAACTTACAGCATAACCATAGTGAGCAATCTGTGAAGCATCCTCAATAAAAAAAACCTATGCAAATAGGAAAAAAACCCTATACAAATAGGAAATAAAAACCTATGCAAATAGGAAATAAAAGGATCGCTGACATGCTCATTGTATTTTGCCTTGTCATTTTGATACGGGAAAGCTCCTGTATCATGGGACAAGGGGTACCCTATTGGCGGTTCTCTATGATACACATGTACTTAAAATGACAAGAACTTACTCGTGAGTAAAGTTGAGTAGCATGAGGTTCGGTACTCGTAAGCATGGGGCATGAGATTTTCAACTTATAACTTGTCAAGCATATCCTCATATTTGTTCACTTTAACCTTAATCACCTAAATATGCTTATGATAGGGGCAATGAGAGCTCAAAGCTAATGAGTACCATACTTTCAACATTTGGAAGCCTTTCAAACTTTTAAATCTCTTCTTTCACTCTTATGTTGAGTCACCGTTTATTCTTTGAGCACTTTCCCGAGAGCATAGCTTTCATTCTTAGTGTAATGTGCTTGTCCCAAAACACGGTTAATTATGACATAACTTTGACGCTTGTATCTTTGATATTTTTATTTCTAGTATTCACTTAAACTTCAGAGGTGCCTTGGCATTTATGTTTTCCTCCAAAGAAAGGCAAGCGAGGCTCCACTTTATCATATCTTCTTATGAACACTACAATCCTGCATATGCTTATGTGTCATGTTGCTTCTTTAATGGGTTGGAATCTCTTCATAGCTTGCATGACTACTGGGTAAACTTATTTGCATACTCTTTATTATTAATTGCCTAAGTATTTGATCATATGCTGGGAATATATACATCTTATGAAGCAAATGTGTTCGTGAAAGTTTCTTTTATCGCACTCAGTTTTCAACTGAATTGCTTGAGGACAAGCAATAAGCTAAGCTTGGGGGGAGTTGATACGTCCAAAATGTATCTACTTTCCCGAACACTTTTGCTATTGTTTCTTCTCTAATTTGTGTGATTTGGATACAACTAATGCGGACTAATGTTGTTTTTAGCAGAATTGCTTTGGTGTCTTGTTTTTGTGTAGGAAATCAACTTTTAGGAAAAATCCCGGAAAATATCGCAAAACTCCTATTTTATCAGAAGACTCATGGAGCCAGAAGACGAGACGAAGACGGGCCACGAGGGTCCCACACCACCTAGCCCCGTGGACTAGGCCAGGCCGCGCTAGGAGGTGGTGTGGCCGCCTCGGACTCCACATCGACCTCTCCTTTCGCCTATATAAGCCCTCTGACCTAAAACAGATGGGGGGTTCGACGTTTTTCCAGATAGAGTTCCGCTGCGCCGCCACCACCAGATACCGCGATTCGGAACAAGAAACTCTGTTCTGGCACCCTGTCGGGATGGGGAATTGGAGGAGATCATCGCCATCATCATCACCATCGCTTCTCCATTAACCATCCATGATTATCCCATCCATGAGTGAGTAATCCCCTGTAGTAGGCTATGGGGATGGTAGGGATTGGATGAGATCGTTCATGTAATTGCATTAGATTGTTAGGGCATGGTGCCTAGTATCTATTGTTAGTGCTTTTTGACTTTGTTGCAACTTGTTATGCTTAATGCTTGTCACTAGGGCCCGAGTTCCATGGTTTCATATCTGAACATGTTATTGATTCATCATGATAGTATTGTTTATGATCTTACCTGCAAGTTGTATACACATATTGTTGTCTGGAACCCGAGGCCCCGAAGTGATAGAAATCGGGATAACTGGAGGGGATGGCTGTGATGTGAGGATCACGTGTGTTCATGGAGTGTTAATGCTCTGCTCCGGTGCTCTATTAAAAGGATCACCTTAATTGTTAGTAGATTCCCTAGAGGCCCCGCTGCAACGGGCTGGCAGGACAAAAGATGTTGTGCAAGTTCTCATTATGAGCACGTATGACTATATATGGAACACATGCCTATGATTATTTAGTACTTGGATGCTTTACCTTATTTATCTGCAAATGCCCTATGTCTTGATTATTACATGAATTCTCTTGTCCATGCAACGCCCGTCCATCCATCCCTATGCCTACCGCGCTTTCATCCTACTGTTTACTGCAATTGTTACTACTGTCTTTACCTTTACTACTGCTATTACTTTGCTATTGCTATTACAAAACTGTTGCTACTAATAAAACTACTGCGGGAAAGACTGTTTCCAGGTGCAGCTGAATTGACAACTCAATTGTTAAGGCTTATAAATATTCTTTGGCTCCCCTTGTGTCGAATCAATAAATTGGGTTTTACTTCCCTTGAAGACTGTTGTGACCCCCTATACTTGTGGGTCATCAGCCATGAGGGTCTTCCATAAGTAGCTCATGAATTTGACGTCGCGGTCAGAGAAAATTGTTCTTGGCACACCGTGAAGATGGACGATTTCCCTGAAAAACAAATTGGCAATATGTGAAGCATCGTCGGTCTTATGGCACAGTATGAAGTGTGCCATTTTGGAGAAGCGATGCACAACAAAAAATATAGAATCATGACCACGCTTAGACCTAGGAAATCCTAACACAAAATCCATGCTAATGTCAGACCAAGGTGCATGAGGAATAGGCAATGGCATATAAAGACCATAAGGGTTAGCTTGTGACTTAGCTTCAACACATGTCGTGCATCGTTGAACGTAGCGTTCCACGTCGCGCTTCATCTTGGGCCAATAGTACTGAGTGGAGAGCATGTCCAATGTCTTGTCATGGCCAAAGTAACCCATGAGGCCTCCACCATGAGATTCTTGGAGAAGCAAAAGTTGAAGAGACGACTTCGGAATGCAAAGCTTGTTTTATTTAAATAGAAAGCCCTTATGCAAATAGAAATCATCAACTCCTTTGTCAATGGAGCACTTTCTGAAAATTGGTTGAAAGAATGGGTCGGAAGAATACAAAGTTTTGATTTCATCAAGACCCAACACGTTGATTTCAAGTCGAGTAAGAAGGGTTATGTTCTTGTGTGACAAAGCATCCGCAACTACATTATCTTTGCCCTTCTTATACTTGACAATGTAAGGAAAAGATTCCATAAACTCGACCCACTTAGTGTGTCTCTTACTCAAGTTGGCTTGACCTTTGAGATACTTAGATGACTCATGGTCGGAATGTATGATAAATTCCTTCGGCCAAAGGTAGTGTTGCCAAACTTGAAGGACACAGACTAAGGCAAAAAGCTCTTTATCATAAATCGGATAGTTAAGGCGAGCCCCATCAAGTTTCTCGCTATGGTATGCAATAGGACACCCATTTTGCATTAGGACTCCTCCAATGCCAATACCACTAGCATCACACTCTATCTCAAAAGTTTTTGTGAAATCCGGTAATGCAAGAAGTGGTGCTTTGGTGAGCCTCTTTTTAAGTTCATCAAAATCTTTTTGTTGTTCTTTCCCCCATACGAAGGTTACATTCTTTTTGGTCAATTCATTGAGAGGACAAGCAATGGTCAAGAAGTGTTTCACAAAGCAACGATAGAAACTGGCCAACCCATGGAAACTTCGGAGTTCACTCACATTTGTTGGGATGGTCCTATCTCGTATGTCCTTTACCTTGGAAACATCAACTTCAATGCCATTTGAAGAAATGACAAATCTAAGAAAAATTAACTTGTCTTTAGCAAAAGTGCACTTGGGAAGATTATCATATAGCTTTTCATGTCAAAGGATTTGCAGGACTTCCTTGACATGTGTAACATGGTCCTCAATTGACTTGCTAGAAACAAGTATATCATTGAAACAGACAACAACACTCTTGCCAATGAGAGAACACAAAATATGATTCATAAGGCGCATGAAGGTGGATGGGGCATTAGATAAGCCAAAGGGCATGACCAACCATTCATAAGTTTGGTCTTGAAGGCGGTTTTTCACTCATCACCTTCCGCCATGCGTATTTGATGGTAACCACTATGGAGATCAATTTTTGAGAAAATAATGGTGCCACACAACTCGTCAAGCATGTCATCAAGACGTGGTATAGGATGTCTATAACGCACGGTGATAGCATTGATTGGATGGCAGTCCATGCATAACCGCAACATATCATCCGTCTTTGGTACAAGAATCACAGGTACCGCACTTGGACTAGTGCTTACTTAGATCAAACCTTTGGAGATGAGGTGGTTGATTTGACGTTCGATCTCCTTCATTTCCTCCGGGTTCGTGCGGTAGGCAGCGCGGTTTGGAAGAGGTGCACCGGGGATGAGGTCAATGCGATGCTCGATTCCGCGAAGAGGAGGTAGTCCATGAGGAAGCTCTTCGGGAAACACATCCTTGAATTCCTACAAAACACCCATCAAAGATGGAGGAACATTGGTTAAGTCATTAGTTCCTTGCGCTAGTCCCTTGCAAATGAGGACATAGTGCAAGATGGATGGGTTGTTCCGCACATCTCTCATCTCACTTTGGTGGCAAGGAGAACACTCTTAGTTGTTTCACTCGAGTTTGGCTTGTGGCTCTCACTCACTATGATGTGGTTCTCTCACTCACCGCTCTTCTCACAAGTTTGTGTTGTGGTTTGCGCCCTCGCTAAAGCCTTTGCATTGTCCGCAATTATTTGGCTAGGAGTCATCATTTGCAAAATACATGACTTATTCATCCACTTGAAGGTGTAAACATCTGTGCGACCATCATGTAGAGCACCTTTGTCGAATCTCCATGGTCGACCAAGAAACATGTGACAAACCGTCATTGGGACTACATCACACTCACCATGTCTTTGTATGGGCCAATAGAGAAGGTTACCGAGACAGTGTGCTTGATCTTCACAGACCCTTGGTCACTTAGCCATTGCACGTGGTAGGGGTGCTTGTGTGGATGGAGGGTGAGTTTGAGCTTCTCACACAACTCGGTTGTAACATCCCAAATTTTACAATTCCAGATGTTACTAGAAGCATGCATCATGGCATTGCACAATAAAGTTGCATCAAAATCCTTTCCCCATACCCTATTTTGACTTCTCTTATAGTCTTATAAAGACAAGAAGGGGTTATACTAAATCTAACCTTCTAAATCCTTGCAAAAGTGTTATTTTATAATCCTATGTTAATGTCCTCCTTTTTATAAATTTTTAGAGACCAATTTCATTAAATTTGAGTAAAGTATGCAAAAGATATTGAAAGAAATGTAAAATAGAAAAGAGAAAAGAATAATACAAAAAAAGGAACTAACCTAAGCGGGCCAGCCGAGCCAGCCCGTTCCCTATCTACCGCGCGGGGCAGTGACCGAGCGGCGCATAGTGCTGTGGGACGGCCTAGCCCTCCAGCGTGATGTCACACCGCACATCCCGCCTGTCATGTGTTGCTGACCGCCCGGGCCCGCTTGTCATCTCCTCCGATGAGTTCGAAACGAACTCGGGCGACCACCGCCGCGTGATGAACGACTCTCGGCCGAATCGGAGATGATTTTGTGCCCTCCGTCCAAGCTTTCCCCGCCTATTTAAACCCCACGTCGTGCCGCCCCGAAACCCTAACTTTTTTCGCCATATCGCCACCGGGATGCCGCTCGTGAGATCGTTCCGATCTTGCCGGAGTGCACCACCACCTAGCTCGACAGTCAGGGTTCGAGGCCCTTCTCCACCTTTTCTCTCCTTCTCTGTCTTCCCCTTGCAGTACCGCGTCGTCTCACCTTTTTCCCCTTGAACAGAGCCCCGTGCTGCCCCTAATTAGTTGCCGCAGACACGTCAGAGACGGAGGTGATTGGCAGAGCCTTCGCACGAGCCGAGGGAACGAGGGCTGCCGCCATCCGTGCTAGAAGGACCACGAGGACGAGCTGCACCCCGTCGTCAAGGCCGCCACCTCGGAGGAGCACTACCGTGATGACGGGGACCACCACCGACCGTGTCACCACCGTCCGCCACCGTCAACATCATCATCGCCGCCACCGTAAGTCGTTGCTGCTCCCGTCCGTCCGATCGCTTTTCTACGGTGTAGATTAGATCGTTTTCAGCAAAGGGGTATCGGCGAATAGCGCTGCGCCGTGTGACACGCCCGTGTCAGTGCCCCGCTTCAGCACCACGTCGCCTAGATGGGCCAATCCGGAGCCGCCACTTGTCGCCCGCATGGTCGTGCTGACTATATCCAGATTTTTAAATTCATAGAATATTGTTTTATCTTGTAAAATTCATAGCAAATCAAATACTTGGCCAAAAATTGCAAATAATATACCGTTGGATTCAAAACATTGAGTAGAATATAGATCTACAATAATATTGTTAGTTTACTGTACTTATCTTGTGGTAGAATTTAAAATTTAGTTTGTAGTATTTTAGTTATAGGAAAATAATCGTAACTCCATTTTAGTTGATTCTTGTTGCATTGGCTTTGTATCTATGAGATCTACTGTTTAAAATTGCTATAACTTGCTTAGAGGTTTCAGATCTGTTTCGTGGTAGGTTGGAAGGGTAGATCTATTTCTGAGCATATCTAATTATGTAATAATCCAAAATACTTAAAATCTGTGGGAAATCGATACTAATGACATCCCCAACACAATACCACCCCTGAATAATATTCTTGGTCGAATTTGAACCCATCCTTGCATATTACCATGTTGCATGCATGCATAATTACTTTTGTGGTATTGTTTTGTGCATGTTGTGATTGGATCTATGTTTGTGTTTTGTTAGATTGTTCAGAATGCGCTAAGGATTACTATTATGTAGAGTGCTTCTCGGATCAAGGCAAGTTACACCACTTGTTCATGTTTATGTCCCCGTTTTGACTATGCATGTTTTAATCTTCAAATTCGGTAGTATGCATGTGTAGGATTTTGGTAGATTTTCTTAGTATTATTTTGCAAGTGCGGTTTTGTAGTATGCCATGAGTAGCTCTATGCTTAGGATTTTCCATCCCAATAGGTTATCTTGTTTTTGCTAAGTTATGCTTGCTATGCTATATATATATAAAGTACCGCTGGGGGGTTCGAAAGACTCAAAATTTTCTAAGTATAAGAGCTCTCTCGAGCGAACCTTTTTCTTCTCAAAACCCCCTTCAAAATAAAACTAAGTTTTCTTCTGGGCAGAATGGTTGTCGGGTTAACGAGTGGAAATTGGTGGAGGACGGCCACCCAGGAATCAAAGAAGTCTGCCATGTTTCAGAATTCAGAATCTTCCAGTGCAACCACAATACACATGGGCCCTGTCTTGGCCTAGTACTTAGTGGGAAACCTCACCGGGGTACCAACATTTGGAGGTTCTTGGCACGGTTGGATCCAGCTGGTAGAGGGGCTACTAAGGGAAAGCCTCGCCAAGGTCTTGTCTGTAAAAGAGCTTGATCGTGGATTGTGGGGAAAGTGCACAAACTCTCGAGAGTATTGAAATCTGATCGATCAGCTGAGTTCATAGAATACACTTGAGCATCTGAAGGATGGAGCCTCTGAAGGATCTTCCTCTCTCTTTCCAAACTTCAAGTTTTTCTAAAACCCCAGGGCATGCGTAATATCGCCAATGGGTGGGATTTTAGGGACTTGGTGCATAATATCCAAGTGCTAGGTTGATTGGAACTGGGTGTGTAATATCCCCGTGTTCCATTCGACCCTATACTACTTAATCAATGTTTACAAAGTAGGGTAAAACTCTCCCTCTCCTTTTCTTACTTAGAGAAAATTGGCTTAATGCAAATGAACCCCAAAGCCTATTCCAAGTGATGCAGCCTGTCCTACGGACGCTCCTACATCTACACCAACAAGTCCTCCAAGTGGACCCATGACTCGTGCCCGAGCCAAACTCCTACAAGCTAAGGTGAACTCGCTCCTCTCCTCGTGCCAATTTGATACCTCCTTGGATGGTGTGCTACTTCATGCAACTAATCTATGCATCATCAGGTACGAAGCCCCAACACATCACCAAGCACCCAAGGATGGAGAACAAGGAGCAGACCGTGAAGCAGGAGCTGCTCAAACCGGAGTCTCCGGTCTGCGCACACCGGAGTCTCCAGTCCACCAAAGTCTCCGGCCTGAAGACCCTGGAGACTCCGGCCCATCTCCGGTCTGACCCCCGAACCAGGCTGCGGGACAGCCAGATAGCCACTCTGGAGATGGACCGGAGACCCCACCAGAATCTCCAGCCCAGACCGGAGTCTCCGGTCTGCAGAGTCTCCGGACCAACCGACGCGAGGCATGTAAAAGGCCTATGAGACTTTGGCCCATGTACCCATTAGTCCGTCCAGAACTTGTATATTATTCCTAAAGTACCCCTGACTATGTGGCTGGCTTATATATAGTCCCCCAACTCTATTGTAAACCCTAGGCATGATATTTGGAATTAGTGGAAACCCCTTGTGGATGTATCTAGTTCTTGCCTCATGTTCCTTTGACAAAGGAGCACCAAATACCCCAAACCTCGTTGGAGTTTGCATCGTGCCTCCATGTTGTACAAGGCCTAGGCATCAGAGTCCCTTTGCCGAGATGTCAAGATCTCACCGAGTCTCCCTCCTCGCCGTGCCGGGTCGAGATAGAGTCCTCCGCCCGACGCTGATCCTAGGGATTGCGCCGGACCGGTCACCGCTGGCGTGAGCTATTGGTGTGTATCATGGTTTTGCGTGTGTGTGTTCATCATGTTCTTCATGTGTGCGTTCGTCGAGTTCATCCTCCTCTCCTTCCCCCACACTCCACCCTCGATTTGAGTGGGATTCGTGAAAGATCGGGACACCCTAGAGGTTTGCCCTCAACTTATTGGTATCAAGAGCTTCGTTGCTCACGCATTCGCCCACAAATTTTCTTCTATCCACCAAAAATTCAGAAATCCCCAAAAAACAGCCCAAATTTGCCTTTGGATCGATCTCTTGATTTGGAGTGTTATTTGTGGTTTTGATCCGACCAAACCTTGTCTTAGGAGTTGGTCCAGCTTTATCCTGCGTTTTCCCAGCCCAATTTGGCCAATTTTTTGCCGATTTGAGGAGCCAAGGCATGGATTTCCGCTCAAGAACACGAGCAGTTCGCGATATGACTCTAGACCGGAGTCTTCGGCCTACACCATAGTTTCTGGACAATCCACACCAGACTCTCTGGCCTGGACCAGAGTTTCTGGCCTGAGACCCCGAAGTATCTGGCCCTGACGCCTGATTTTGATAGTTTTGCCTCTTATCTTGCATTGGCTAATTTCCTCTTGTTTGTTTGTGCCCGTGTGCGTGTCATCAACTAACAACATGCTTACAGATCAACAAATCCTGCGCTCATCGACACCACGACCCACGAACATCATCCCTCACCACTGATGCCAAGTTCATAATCAACAACGAAGGTATAACTTGCGTCACCTTGTTAACCCCTATCTTCCTTTGTGTGTACCTATCCCATGAGAGTGGCTCATCTTGTGTTTGCTTGAGCATTGTGCACTTGTCCTTGGATAGTGAGAGTGCAAGAGCAATATCAAGTGTGACTAGGTAGCATCAAGGGAGAGAAAAAAAGAAGAAAGAAAAAAAGATACAAAGCAAAAGAAAAAGAAAATAGTCTCCCATAGCAAAAGAGCGTCTCAAAGCTTGTAAGCAAGAGAGAAAGAAGAGAGCCCAAGGCAAGTGCACAAATTTGTTGCTCATTTTTCTTCTTTGCAAACGAGCCACGGTCTCTCCTTGCATTGGCACGACAACGAGCTTAGTCTTTGTTAGGACATTTTATTTGCTCATCTCCATAGTCGTGTCAATCCCAACAATCTCCACGTGTGTGTATATAGTCGTAAGTTCCCGTCACCCCTTTGAGTTGTTAACCTTTACCTTTGACTTGAGTTTTGTTGGATTTTAACCACTTTTGACTACCCCTTTTCTTTTGGTTGGTTCTTTGGCATTCCACAATCCTAACCTACCACCAACAATCTTTTGAGAGTTAGTTCTTTCTTTAGTGTGAGTTTTCTTTGCAATTAAACTTTGCACGCTTATAGCTCTCACTTGTGGTTTCTAGTTTGGTGCAATCCCCAAGGTGAGGTACAAGGCTAACACCACCATATTCCACTCCCATATAAAATACTTGTGTGTCTTGCATGATGGATAGGCACGGTGAGTCGAGCCAACCACCTCCCCAAGAAGAAGAACATGGACCGTACATGACGAGAGCAAGTCACTTCATCGTCCGCCAAGAGTTTCGTGAACGTTGCCAAGCCCTTGAGACGCGACAAGATGAACAATTTGGCGAGATGCAAGCCAAGTTCAAGAAGATCGACAACCGCTTCGACGGCCTCGAACGACAAATGCATGCAATGCATCACAACTTCAGCCACTAAAATGAAGCGCTTCAACGCTCCATCGTCGAAACAAATGACAATCTTCGATGCCTCATTGACGGAATGGCAAGACCCGTTCATGTGCCTCAAGCTCTTCAAGTTCTTCGCATCGTCATGTTTCTCTTCAACAAGATCTTCATCCAAGTGCTCCACGATGCAATGATTCCCTCGTGGTTGAAGATGGAAGTTCTTCGAACTATGTACCTTCCCCATGACATGACGCAACGTCAAGCTATGATGGCGATTTCTCTTCAAGGCCACAAGCAAGGCAAGAAGCACATCGTCATCATGCAAGGGCACTAGTGATCCAACAAGCCCAACCACAAGAAGAATCACGAGTGCAACCGCAAGTCTACCACCATCGACCACGATACATACTTGACACAACAAGTGATGACTCCAATTTGGAGAATCAAGCTAATCATCGACGTGACGCTCTCCAAGATCCTCCTCCTCGTCATCACCGTCATGAACGTCCACACAGACACCATGGTCATCACGAGGCGCCTCCTCCACCACACCAAAACATGGAGCATCAAGTGGTACAAGTTGAGCGACGCCCACCATGTCAAGAGGCTCAAGACCATGATCTTCGCCGTGAGGCCCATGCGCCTAATCAACATCACCAACCGAGGAACGAGACTCCTCTTCGTCATCAACCACGTTATGAGGCTCCACATCCTCAACAAACTCATGAGGCCCAAGTGCCCCAACGTCTTCAACAACCGCGCCAAGAGCAAGAGCAAGCGCCACAACAATAATATCAAGAGCAAGCTCCGCAACAAGGTCGCGAGAACCAAGTTCCACCGCCTCAACCACAAGATCATCAACAAGGTCACCAAGTTCGTCGCAATTATCGCAATGATGAAGAAACTTTCGGCAAGCTCAAGTTCACAATGCCCAAGTTTACCGGATCCAATGACCCCGAAGAATACCTCTCATGGGCACTCAAAGTCGACAAGATCTTCCGCATGCCCAATTATAGCAACGAGAAGATGGTCGCCATGGCTTCGCTTGAGTTTGATGATTACGCCAACCTTTGGTGGGAACAAGTTCGAGTTGCTCGTGATGCAAGGCAAGAGACGCCAATCACAACTTGGCATGACATGAAGGCTCACATGAGATCCCGCTTTGTCCCCATGCACTACATGCGTGACCTCTTCAAAAACCTTCAATCTCTTCGTCAAGGGACAAAGACCGTGGAAGAGTACTTCAAGGAAATGGAACTCAACTTGATTCGCGCAAACATTGAAGAGCGCACAGAGCAAACTATGGCACACTTCCTTATTGGGTTGAACTACCCAATCAAGCGCATCGTCGAGTTCAAAACATACAACAACATGGTTGAGCTTGTGCACATCGCAACAAAGGCCAAATCTCAAGTGCAAGAGGACATCAAGTACAACAAGCCCAAGACGTATTTCACCTACAAACAAGCTTCAACCGCTACGCCAACAACCTTCAATGGAAGCTCCTCAAGTACCTCCAAGCCTTCCTTCAAGCCCACACTTCCTCAAGGAAAACTGCCCCCAAGTGGCAAACAAGCAAAGACTGATACACCTTTCAACGGTGAATTCTATAAGTGTGGAGGCAAAGGACAGAAGTCGGCCGAGTGTGGAAACAAGAAAGTGTTGTTCATCCATGACAATGGTGACGAAGAGTACTTGAGTGAATATGAATTTGATGCCCGAGTCAAGGAAGCAATGGCAAGACAATGAGTGGAAGATGACCAAGAACCACTCATGTGTGAACATGATGCAAGTCCATCACTTGTCGTCACAAGGATCTTGACCACTCAAGAACAAGAGCATGAAGACCAAAGCTCAAATATCTTCCAAACACGAGCCGACATCAATGGAAAATCTATCAAAGTGATCATCAATGGAGGGAGTTGCCACAACCTTGCTAGCACCAAGTTGTGCGAGAAGCTCAACCTCACCCTCCATCCACACAAGCACACGTACCACGTGCAATGGCTAAGTGACCAAGGGTCCGTGAAGATCAAGCATACCGTATCGGTCTCCTTCGCCATTGGTCCTTACAAAGACACGGTGCAGTGCGATGTGGTTCATATGACAGTTTGCTACATGCTCCTTGGTCGACCATGGAAATTCGACAAGGCTGCTCTACATGATGGTCGCACCAATGTGTACACCTTCAAATGGCTCAACAAAACATGTGTATGTCAACCAATGACTCCTAGCCAAATAATTGCGGATAATGCAAAGGCTTTAGCGAGGGTGCAAAGCACAACACCTACTTGTGATAAGAGCGGTGAGCGAGAGAACCACCTCATAGTGAGTGAGATCCACAAGCCAAACTCGAGTGGAAAATGAAGAGTGTTCTCCTTGTCACCAAAAGTGAGATGTGAGATGTTCGGAACAACCCATCCATCTTGCACTATGTCCTCCTGTGCAAGGGACTAGTGCAAGGAACTAATGAATTAACCAATGTTCCTCCATCTTTGATGATTGTTTTGTAGGAAGTCCAGGATGTGTTCCCCAAAGAACTTCCACACGGACTACCTCCTCTTCGAGGAATTGAGCATCGCATTGACCTCATCCCCAGCGCACCCCTTCCAAACTGCACCGCTTACCGCACGAACCAGGAGGAGACAAAGGAGATTGAACATCAAATCAACCAACTCGTCTCCAAAGGTTTGATCCAAGTTAGCACTAGTCCAAGTGCCGTTCCCGTGATTCTTGTTCCAAAAACGGATGATACGTTACGGTTATGCATGGACTGCCGTCCAATCAATGCTATCATCGTGCGTTATCGACATCCCATTCCACATCTAGATGACATGCTTGATGAGTTGTGTGGAGCCACTATTTTTTCGAAAATTGATCTTCGTAGTGGTTACCATCAAATACACATGGCTAAAAGTGATGAGTGGAAAACCGCTTCAAGACCAAACTTGGTCTCTATGAATGGTTGGTTATTCCCTTTGGTTTATCTAATTCCCCATCCACCTTCATGCTCCTTATGAATCATATCTTGCATTCTCTCATTGGAAAAAGTGTTGTTCTCTATTTCGATACTTGAGGACCATATTAAACATGTCAAGGAAGTCTTGCAAATTCTTCGACATGAAAAGTTTTATGCTAATCTTCCCAAGTGCACTTTTATTAAAGACAAGTTGATTTTTCTTGGATTTTTCGTTTCTTCGAAGGGTATTTAAGTTTATGTGTCCAAGGTAAAGGACATATGATATTGGCCCATTCCAACCAATGTGAGTGAACTCCGAAGTTTTCATGGGTTGGCTGGTTTCTATCGTCGCTTTGTGAAAGACTTTTGAACCATTGCTTGTCCTCTCAATGAGTTGATGAAAAAGAATGTCACCTTCATGTGGGGCAAAGCACAACAAAAAGCTTTTGATGAACTTAAAAAGAGGCTCACCGAAGAACCTCTTCTTGCGTTACCGGATTTCACTAAAACTTTTGAGATAGAGTGTGATGCTAGTGGTATTGGCATTGGAGGAGTCCTTATGCAAAACGGACGTCCTATAGCCTACCATAGCGATAAACTTGATGGTGCTCGCCTGAATTATCCAATTTATGAAAAAGAGCTTTTTGCCTTAGTTCGTGTTCTTCAAGTTTGGCAACACTACCTATGGCCTAAAGAATTTATCATACATTCTGACCATGAGTCATTGAAATATATCAAAGGCCAAGCCAACATGAGTAAGATACACGCTAAGTGGGTTGAGTTCATGGAGTCTTTTCCGTACATTGTCAAGTATAAGAAGGGCAAAGATGCAGACGCTTTGTCTCGCAAGCACACAAGCCTTCTTACGAGACTTGAAATAAACGTGTTGGGTCTTGAGGAAATAAAACCTTTGTATGCTTCCGACCCGTTCTTTGAAACAATTTTCGCAAAGTAGTCCATTGAAAAAGGAGTTGATGACTTCTATTTGCATAAGGGTTTCCTCTTTAAACAAAACAAGCTTTGCATTCCGAAGTCATCCCTACAACTCTTGCTTCTCCAAGAATCACATGGTGGAGGCCTTATGGGTCACTTTGGCCGTGACAAGACATTGGACATGCTATCCACGCACTCCTTTTGGCCCAAGATGAAGCGTGGCGTGGAGCTATGTTCAACGATGCACGACATGTGTTCAAGCTAAGTCGCCAGCTAACCCTTATGGTCTTTATATGCCATTGCCTATTCCTCATACACCTTGGTCCGACATTAGTATGGATTTCGTATTTGGATTGCCTAGATCTAAGCATGGTCATGACTCTATATTTGTTGTTGTGGATTGCTTTTCCAAAATGGCACACATCATACCATGCCATAAGACCGACGATGCTTCACATGTTGCAAATCTATTTTTTAGGGAAATCGTCCGCCTTCACAGTGTGCCAAGAACAATCGTCTCCGACCGCGATGTCAAATTCATGAGCTACTTATGGAAGACCCTCATGGCCAAGCTCGGCGTCAAGATACTCTTTTCATCCCATCACATCCCCAAACCGATGGTCATGTTGAAGTTGTCAACTGAAGCCTCGGGACTCTCCTTCGTGTGTTGATCAAGAAAACCTCAAGGATTGGGAGGAATGCATTCCACATGCCGAGTTCGCCTACAACCGTGCTAAGCACTCAACAACCAAGATGAGTTCCTTCATGATCGTCTATGGTTTCGAGCCCCTCACCACGCTCGACATCCTACCACTAGCTCTCCATGAGCGCACCAACATGGATGTTGAGAAGCGCGCACAAGCTATGAAGAAGCTTCATGAAGAAACTAGAGCTACTATCGAGCAACAAGTCCTTCGCCAAGCTTCAAAGCGATGTAGCCTAACCTTCGGTCGCTACCACATCATGGTCTCCAACTTATGCCAAGTATTCATTACTCCAAAGGTGAATCCGTTCCTCTATGCGAGCTCGCTTCCTACCCTTTTGAATGGTATACTACTTCATACTTGTCCCATTATCATGATAGGTTTCACACCGACAAGTACGAAGGCAAGGGAGGAAGCCAGGAGCACCAAGCCCGACAATACGGAGGCTTGGAAGAGAAGACGGAAGAAGCAGCGGCTGAAGCCCCGGAGTCACCGGCCCATAAGCCTAGAGTCTCCGGCCTCCAACCCCGGAGTCTCCGGCCAAGACTCCAGCCAAGACTCCGTACTTGCCCCAGGTGCTCCTAGTACACCCCTCCGGAGACAAGCCCGGAGAGTGTCGCCATAACCGGAGTCTCCGGCCACCCCAGAGTCTCCGGCCTACCACCCCGGAGTCTCCGCCCCGAGGACTCCGGGCAGGACTCTGGCTGCCCGCTAAAGCTCTCTGTCGACCACTCCGGAGTCTGCTCTGGAGACTGTGCTCCACCCCGGAGTCTCCGGCCCCTGCACCCCGGAGTCTCCGGCCTAAGTGGAATGGGCATGCGCGCCTTGAGCTGGGCCTTCGGCCCATGTACCCCTCTTATCCTTAGAAACCCTAGTTTTATTCCCAAACTACCCCTTGTAATGTGGCTGGTGATACGGATCAAGCCGATGATCTTATATTTTTTTCCCGATCTTTCACAGCGAGTCAACCAGGTAGGTAATCTTCCAATAATGCTGATGAATGTCACCTGAAGAAGAGGAATCAATCCAGCAAGTAACATGATGAAGATCACCACGCCTTAAACCTGAGCACAACAATCCTTGATGAACATAAGAACCTCCGCAGCAATAATATGATAAACGGTATCGCCGTCCTCGGAGGGATGATACATGGTGGAGCACAATATAGTTTTTAGACTAAACAACTGAACTCCCCTAAACCCTAGGCGGCTGGCTCCTTTATATAGGAGGCCTATAACTAGTCGGTTGGATAGACCCAAACCAAACACACAAACGGACTCGAACCTAACCTGGACTCAGACTCAATAACATAGCAACAATACTTGACACAACCTTAGACTTATAATTACATATCGTAGGTCGTCCTGGCGTGCCAATCATCAATGGGATGCGTCTGCATCAGCTAGCTTGGTGGAGTCCTAAAATTAGGCTTCACCTCCTCCTTCATGCCCATATCATCATCCCCCCTTCAAGAAGCGTTGTCCCCAACGCTTGTGGGTCGGGTCGGAAACGTGCGTGATATGAACAATCGCTTCACGCGTCTTCACCATCTTCATGTGTTTCTTGCCTTCCTCACCACATCCTCCCTCTTGGCCTGCTCGACTTGATAAAGCCCTCGGCGCCTGCACCTCCTTGCGTCTCCATACGAGCTTGGACCTAGACGCCACCGTCTTCTTCTTCTTCTTCTCAACTCTTGTTGGAACCTGTGGTTGCTGAACATGGACCTTCTTTGCACGACCTTGCATAAGTGCCTGGACCACACAACTGACGAACATGTCCATCTTTGTCTCTATGCATCCGCACAAATGTCCCAACAAAATGCCTCACAGGTGTGCTAACAAAACTGCTCTTGTTACCCTGCTGCACCACATGCACTAGAACATCAGGAGCACAACTATCATCCGTTTGAACACATGTGTCAACACAAACAACCTTCTGAACACATGCTACAACATTCTTCCTCTTAGCAATAAGAGGATGCACTTCAACTGGCTTGTCACTAACAAGTTCCAATGTCTTGTCATCTACAGGCATAGCTGAAGCAATATCAACATTGTCGCACTGTGCATCATGCTCTCCATTATGCACCTTAGCTAGCCCAGATTTTGGCTTAGCCTTGCGCACCTTCTCCTTATGTACCTCCAGCTCTACATCAGACTTTATGTGATCATCCTGCATAGGCTTCAAAGTCTGTTGTTTGCCACCATGCACAAAAGAATATGTATTTGCTCTTCCAGCATGTGTAACGTTGCGATCATACTGCCATGGACAACCAAGTAACAACCCACATACCTCCAATGGCAACACATCACACTCAATCTCATCAATATAATCACCAACTGTAAATGGCACATGCACCTTATGAGTTACCTTCAGCATACCACAGCTATTTAACCACTGTAGATGCTTAGGTTCAGGAATACGCCATGTGGAAAACCCCAACGCTGCCACCATTGCCTTGCTAATGCCATTAGTATAGCTTCCTCCATCAATAATCAACTTGCATGCTTTGCCTTTGATCATACACTGCGTCTGAAATAAATTCCAAGACTGGCCCTTGTTAACTATCATGCAAGCATCGCCGTGTACCTTGTTGAGTTGCAAATTAAGCCCACTCAATGGTACAACATCCTCCACGACATCCTTAACAACATCAGCCTTAACAACATCAACCGCTAATGCTTTAAAAATCGTGGCTGCCACCTTGCTAACCGTCGGCAATGGAACAACTGTCAACTTCTCATGAGTAGTCACAGCCGTCGCGACCTTCGGTATAAGAGCTATACGCTTGCCAACATCCACTATCCCATTCACAACCTTGGGCGGCTGCTCGTTTTCCTCCATATACGGTAATACGAAACCATTACGGAGAAAACTTTTGTAGTCCTCCCAAGTATGATAAAAACCATCTATATCAACCGCCTCGGACCACCAACTGTCTAACTCCTTGTCCACACGCCGGTGAGCAAGAACATACCCATCATACCCACTAAACTTGCCATTGTATTTGCGACATCGATGGAAACCCCGTTCCATGTGCCTTTCCCAATCTTGGTACCGCTCAACTATCGCAAGTCTATGTAGGCATCAGCTAAGATCGGATGCATCACGTGCCACTCCATTCAGGAGATCGAGATAGTCATTAAAAATAGCACTAGACTTTTTGTCACGTGTACACGTCAAGCCCAAAGTATCTCCTGGAAAAGAATCCATCCTTGTCGGCAAAAACTTTCTCCATAGACTGTTTGGTGATATCCGTGCACTGTTTCTGAGAATTTGGAATAAAACGGCAGTGCATCGCAAAAATTCTGGAAAAAAACAGACGAATTCCAGCCTGCGTATGGGCCAGCGCCAAATCAAAAATTCGATCACAGAAAACCTGGCGCCTAGTGGATCACGTCCCGTTTCCTGCTGCTGTGTTCCTTTTTTTGTCCAACGTGAAGCTCACGTACAACACTAGGATTTAAAACTTCTCACGATCAAATTTAGAGACAACGATTTCCGTGCACTGTCTTTTTTCCCCGTACCACACGGAATACAAACTGGATAACTTGACGTTTTCCTTTCTGTCCCGTACTACACACACGGAACTAAAACCGGAAGGGAAGTGCTACGCGTCCCCTGGGGGATAGAAACTTTCCATCCCCCGGGTCCCCAGCCGTCCGATCTAGTTCGATCGATGGTCAGATCTTTGTCCCGTCCCCTCCATCCCGCATTTGCTACAGATAAGCGCGCTTTTGCTACAATTAGGCCCGCTTTTGCTACATGTAGCAGAAAACGGTTCGGTCCAGAAAAAAGAAGAGACAGACTAGACCTCGCCAGAGAGTTCGCTGGAGACCTTGCCGGAGACAGTGTAGCAAAAAAAAGTACTAATGTAGCAAAAATCGACTTCACCGGAGACTCGCCGGTACAACTCACTGGAGACCGTGTAGCAAAAACTTTATGCTATTGTAGCAAATCGCAAAACGGTGATAGCAAAAAAAATATGCTAATGTAGCAAAAAGAACAACCTCGCCGGAGACATCATCGGTGGCTGCCGTAGCAAAACCACCTTTGCTGAGGACTTTCGTCGAAAATGTCATAGCAAATACTTTATGCTATTATAGCAAAAAATAGAATAATTGTAGCAAAAAAATTGTATTAGTGCAGAAAAACCATTTTCGCCGGAAACATCACCGAGATCTTGCCAGAATTCATAGGTGCAGAAATAAGTGTAGTATTTAGAGAACATCAATGTAGCAAAACCGAAATGAATACATAGCAAAACCTAAAAAAGTATGTAGGAAAATCAACTTCCGCTTCGCCCCAAGGTAGCAACACCATACTCTCATTGTATCAAAAGCACTTCCCGTCGGTAGCAACATCGTAGACCCAAGGTAGCAAAGCAGTCTGCCGTTTGTAGCGACCGTGTACACCCGGGGTAGCAAAAGCCACCCGCCATCGGTAGCAACATTGCCGACCATGGGTAGAAACAGTGTCGACTGTCGGTAGCAAATCCATCCTTCGTAGGTAGCATGCACGGGATGCGACACCTCGAATCATTGATCCCGTCGGAGTTGGGAGAGAGGAGGTGGACAGAGGCAGCGTCCGACGAGGCCCCTGGCAGTGGCGAGCCTGTCGTCCACAACACTGACATGCGGGCTACATGGAGCAGTGCGGCGGCGCACCGGCAGAGAAGCAAGATGAGGGCGGAAATCAGCGGCATCATCGGTAGCAGCGCCTCCCTGCCGTGCCACCGCACCGCCATCGTCGCCGCGATCGTGCTCGCAGCCGCTGTGGTTGCCTCCCCCTCGAAGCAGCGCTACTGTCTTATCTAAGGTCATCGGTGGCGGGACTGGAGCTCGGCATCAGCAGTAGGGACTGGAGCTCGGCGGCGGCGCGCGACGGTGGCAGGAACCGGTGCTCGGCGGCGGCACGCAGGAACCGGAGCGCGGTGGCAGGAACCAGATTGGCGGCGGCATGCGACATCCGTTCGCCTTCGCGTGGATAAGGAAGACGTCCGCGAAAGGATAAGAAATACACAGGTGGGCCTGATGCGTGTACAATGACCCGGGGGATCGAAACATTCGATCCCCCGAGGATGTGTATCATTTTCCAAACCGGAAACAAATCCTTCCTATCGTGACCCGGGGAATCACAAATCCTTCCTATTGTTCATATTTGCCTTTTTTTCTTTCCTGGTACCGTACAATCTGTAGTACCAAACTCCACGCGGAAACGGAGACAGACGTACTCCGCGCGATCAAAGGGATCAGCAGCGATGACTCCTTTGATTTTTTTCTTTGATCGGATCTGGGAATCAATCCCCAATCGTGAGGCGGCCAGGCGTAGACTCCAGGCGGCGCGGGATTTCTTCGATCGCCAGGAACGGGGGATCGCTTCGATCCGGGTTTTTTTGAACTGCCCATGATCGGATCTCGCAAGAACCTAGAACGATCGGATCTAGAACCCGACAGAAATTCCAACGATGAATACGGACGAGGAAATCGATCGCACCAACGACGCCCAATGCAAAAACTCCTCACCAGCTGCCAATGAAGAACACGATCCAATCTAAAAACTTCAACTTTCAATCTCTTCTCCAACCGATCTGTAAACTGTTTGTCAAAAAACAGTCCACAGATAATTCAAAAATTAGGCTGTGATCAACGAGAGATCTGATACCACCAGATACGGATCACGCCAGTGATCCTATATTTTTGTCCCGATCTTTCACAGCGAGTCAACCAGGTAGGTAATCTTCCAATAACACCGATGAACGTCACCTGAAGAAGAGGAATTAATCCAGCAAGTAACATGATGAAGATCACCACGCCTCAAACCTGAGCACGACAATCCTTGATGAACACAAGAACCTCCGTAGCAATAATATGATAAACGGTATCGCTGTCCCTAGAGGGATGATACATGGTGGAGCACAATATAGTTTTTAGACCAAACAACTGAACTCCTCCAAACCCTAGGCGACTGGCTCCTTTATATAGGAGGCCTGCAACTAGTCGGTTGGATAGACCCAAACCGAACACACAAACGGACTCGAACCTAACCTGGACTCAGTGTCAATAACATAGCAACAATACTTGACACAACCTTAGATTTATCATTACATATTGTAGGTTGTCTTGGCATGCCAATCATCAATGGGATGCGTCTTCATCACCTAGCTTGGTGGAGTCCTAAAATTAGGCTTCACCTCCTCCTTCATGCGCACATCATCATCCCCCTTCAAGAAGCGTTGTCCCCAACGCTTGCAGGTCAGGTCGGAAAGGTGGCGTGATAAGAACAATCGCTTTGCCAAGACATCGGTGTCCAAGGTGTCCCCCCTTCAAGTCCTTGGCATCGGTGTCCCTTTGCCAAGACGTCAAGACCATCTCCAAGGCGTTCTTCCCTCTCCGCGTGGGATCCGAGGGAGCACGTTGACCAATCTTTCCTTGCGAGGATTCTATCATACCGGTGGCCACCGGCGGGAGCAATCAGCCTTGTATCGTGTGAGTTTTGCGTGTGTTCATCATGTTCTTTGCCAGGTGTGCGTCCGCTTCCTCTACCTTCTCCCTTTCCCCTCGCTTTCTCATCGATTTGACCACGAGATCTATGAAGATCGGGCCACCCATGGGGTTACCCCATAACATCTGGTATCAGCAGCTTTTGGTTGGCACAAATTTCTCCTCGATTTGGTCGTTTTCCCCATAAATTCGAAAATTCCACCAAAAATAGCCCCAATTCGTGTTTTGGATCGATCTGTGATTTGGTGCGTTTTGGTAGGTTTTGATCCGTGGATTACTTGCTAAACATGTTGATCTACCTTCCCCTTCGTTTCCATGGCCTAATTCCTTGATTTCCCCTACCAATTTGAGGTTTTGGTTCGAGTTTTCTATCCAAAATCGCGCCACGGACGGGTTCTAGACGTTCTGGAAGTCCCAGACCGGAGTCTCTGGCTCAGGACCGGAGTCTCCAGGGTTAGTAAGCTCAGACCGGAGTCTCCGGCTCCTGAGACCGGAGTCTCTGCCCCCTGCAGACAGAAAAACTGTTTCACCATTTTGAGCATAACTTTTGCATACGAACTCTGATTTTGGTGTTATTTAGCTCGTTTTGAAGAGGAGAAGGATCTCTACATCATCATATCCGTGGTTCATGCTATATACTCCATCCAAATTCCCTGAGTAAGACGGAATCCACCAATAAAGGGTGAAGATCAGCGAGGAAAGGTATAAAAAAATTCCGCGACTTCTCCCCACTTGCTTTCCTTTGTGAGGTACACTATCTTTGCGTTCAACAAACACCTATTGAGACTAGTTCCTCCTATGATTGCTTGGTCTATGCACATTTGATACTTGTAGAATTCCGAGAAAAAGTTGTGAGCGTGCTATCTCATATAGTTATCTTGTATAGTTGTTGGCACAAGGAAGGGGCAAGTGAAAATGAAAAGAAAAGTGAAAATATATAGAAAAAGAAAAAGAAGAAAAAGAAAGAAATAAACAAGTGCCTCATAGAATAGGAAACGCAAGCTCGATGAACATCAAATAGGTGGTACTTATGGTGCATATCTTGCAGCCCACTAATTTATTGCCATCGAACTAGCGTCTCTCCTTGCACTTGTGCTTCACGAGCTTATAGTCTTCGCTAGGTAATCATTTGGTTCTTAGCTCAATTTCTCCGTCGCACAAGTCCCATTTATCCCACTGTGTTTGTTTCCTTGTACATAATTCCTATCTTGTGGATTGACTTGTTTTGCTTTGTGATCATCGTGGTTCTTTACTTGCCATTACAATATCTTGATTTCAGATTGTTCTTGGACACACCACCTTCCATACCTATCCACCATAAGCTTTGTGTGTGTGTGTTTTAGTGGTTAGTTGGTTTTGGTGTTCCGCGTGAACTTCACTTTGCTTGGTTTTGATTGCTCTCAAGTGTTGCCACTTGCACGATACTATCTTCCAAGGTAAAGTAAGGTTTGACGTTGCATCCCTAACCCCCTACCACTTCCATATACACCACTTGGTCTTGTGAATCATGTCTAGTGACTCCGGAACCGAGGATGATATCTATGAAGAATCCATGATGAGCCACCATGACTACGACTCCACAAGTATAGAGGACATGATGGAGCACTACACCGACAATGGCTCTACATGCTTTGAGGACCCGGAGCATTGCACCTATGATGGCTCCACATGCATGGAGGATATGGAGCACGTCATCAACCATGGCTCCTCAAGCATGGAGGACTTGGAGCTCTACATCGACAATGGCTCCTCATACATGGAGTACATGGAGCACTACACCGACAATGGCTCCCCATGCTTGGGTGATATGGAGTACTACATCAACAATGACTCGCCAAGCATGGACGACTTCGAGTGCTTCAACGACGACGCCTCAGCAAGCATGGAGGACATGGCGAACTTCACCCACTTTGAGGGCTCTTCCATGAGCCATGAAGAATACCTCCACCACTTGGAGATGGAGGATTACTACGCCAAGCTAGAGGAGACGCATCATCAAGAAACCATGACCTTCAAGGCCAAGCGTGCCACACCAAAGGGCAGCACCTACTTCGATGATCCACCTCCAAGGCATCAAGCGCCAACACCTACATGGTGTCATGCACCACCATCTCCAAGGCGATGAGCGTCATCACCTCCAAGCCGTCAAGCGCCACCATCTCCAAGGTGCCAAGTACATCTACCTCCAAGGCATCAAGTGCCATCTACTCCAAGAAGAATGGCAACCAAACATAATCTTCCCCACAAGGCGCCACGAAGCAAGAATCTTCATCGACATACATCCTATAGAGATCATCACCAACATCAAGAGGATACAAGACATCGTTCAAGGAATCTTCGCCATGAAGATGGAGCATACATGTTGAGCACCATCCATAATGCATAACCAAGCTCAAGAAGGCACCACCATCAAAAGAAGAGTGCCAAGGTAAAGGATCATCGTCGCGAGCATCATGTGGATGACCAAGTGCTTCTCCAACATAAACCTTCGGCAAGGCACGCCAATGACCTCTGTCGACACCATCATAAGGCACCTTCAACTACTAGTGCCACGACCAAAATGGCACCAAGAGCAAACCTTCTTCCACGCCATCAAGCTTCAACGCCAAGACTCCAAGTTCAAGAGGAAGCATCCAACTACAAGAGCTTCAATGCAAATTCTTCTTCAAGCACTCCAAGGATGTCATTCAAGCAAGAGATGGACCTCTACTTCGGCAAGTTGGACGAGGCCGTCAAAAATATGACCCCACAAGAGATAGAAGAAAACAAGTTGTTTTGCCAACAAGTGGATGCAAGGGCGAAGATGGCGTCAAGGACCAATACTTCCAATTTGAGTGCCACCACCACAATGGCACCCAATGTACAAGACGACGACAAGGTCGAGAATGGTGAGCATGGGACTTTCCGTTCACCAAAGGAGGCGCATGGAGTTGATCACATCGAGCCTATCCCCATATGCTTGAGTGATGATGTGGTACCAATCCTATGTGAGTATGAGAGCCACTTAGCCCACTTTAGTGAAAACAAGAGTGAGATGAGTGACTCCACCATATGTGAGATTGAGTGCTTCCACTTTGAATGCATGAGTGATATACCGAGTGAGTTGAGAGTGGTAGTTGATAGGTCATGTGAGACCATTTTGATTTCTAACAACTTACCCTTTACCTCTAGTGTGTTTTATCATTATGTGCTAGGTTCCATGGATCAAGAAGCGCTAAGCTTGGAGATGATGATGCCTCCAACCAAGAAGATGTACATGGTGGACGAAGATGATGTCGTCCCCATATTGGATGAAGAAGTCGCCCACATGGAGGCCAATGCTACCTCAACACCAACTTCATATGAGAGGTATGAACAAGGTAAAAATAAGGGTGTTGATGATGCCATGATCCCACTAGTGGACATGATGACTTGTGATGATTGGCATGCTATGCATGATGTTTGTGATACCACATATGGCTCATTGGTATTTCCATGTGATACTTTGCCTTTGCATAATGTTGAGCATGTGAAATTATTTGATTGTGATGATGTTGCCATAGACATGCCATACTCTAAACATTACGTTGATGATATCATTGCTTGCACTTTGTTGAACACTTGCTCTTTCCAATGTTTTGCTTGCAATGATATTACCAATGGTACCCCTCGAACCTTGCTTGTCATGAATGTTTTACTATTTCTCCTGTTGCTTGCAATAAGTTGAATAATTTCTCTTCGCTTGTTTTGCTTGCAACAATGATGATAATATGTTTTCTATTGAGATGGCCCCCATAGTTTTCTCAAAATTTGGAGATTTTGGTAAATGCCATGATAAGCATGTTTCCCACTTGCATACTCACCATGCACCTATGTTACACTTGATTGACACTAATGGTGATGTGCACAAAAGAGATATGTCATGATGGATGATGTGTTTCTCTACCATGCACACACATTCTTCCTTTTGTGTATGATGTGTGTAGGTACCCGCACGATCATGTCAACCTCGGTTGAGCACAAGTTGACAAAAAGCGCTCTAGAGAGCGTCCCTGATAAGGGGTAACCCCGTGGGTGGCCCGATCTTCACGGATCTCGTGGTCAAATCGATGGGAAAGCGAGAAGGTAGCGGAAGCAGACACACACCTCGCGAAGAACATGATGAACACACGCAAAACTCACACGATACAAGGTCGATTGCTCCCGCCAGTGGCCATCGGTCTGCTAGAATCCTCGCAAGGAAAGATTGGTCAACGTGCTCCCTCGATCCCACGCGGAGAGGGAAGAACACCTTGGAGAGGGTCTTGACGTCTTGGCAAAGGGACACCGATGCCAAGGCCTTATACAATAAGGGTGGCGTGATGCAAACTCCAATGAGGTGGTGATGATAGTCGATTCCCTTTGGTAGAAGGGGATGAGGCAAGACTAGAGATTCCACAAAGGGGGTTGTCTTTAGTCTATCATCAATGCCTAAAGGATACCATGAGGGGTGGGGGCTCTATTTATAGGCCAACCACAAGTTCAGGGGTAGTTTGGGCATTAAACTAGGGTTTGGTGCGGAATAGAGGGGTAAATGGGCCAAGGACCCAGATGTTGGCTCGCAGGCCCATCACTTAGGCCGGACAGTCCAGGTCGGGTGGACCGGACAGTCCGGGGTGGCCGAACACTCCGGGTAGTGTCTGGGTAGAGTCCGATGTGACCTACTGACTGTCCGTGCCAGGATGGAGCCGGGGCCGGCCGGACACTCCGGTGTGGTCGGGTCGGACACTCCGGTTGTGCCGGACATTCCGGCTGGTATCGTGCGGACTCTCCGAGGCGATGATGGCGGAGACTCCGGTTCTGGAGCTGGTCCTAGACCGTTTTCTCTTCCAAGCCTTTGTCTTGTCGGGCTTGGTGCTTCGGGCTTCCTCCCTTGCCTCCGTACTCATCGGTATGAACATATCATGAATATGGGACGGAGTATGAGGTAGTATACCATTCAAAAAAGTAGGAAGTAGGCTTGCATAGAGGAACGGATTCACCTTTGGAGTCCGTGATGACTTGGCATTGTAGATGTAGTAGCGTCCGTAGGACGGGCTGCATCAGTTCCCCCCTTCAAAAAGCGTCGTCCTCGACTCTTCACGCTCATCACTAAGAAGAGGATGTCGAGAGACCTTCTTGATCCTGGGGTTCACCATATAGTCGTACTCGAGAAGATTGGATTGACAACACTTCAATGTTCCTTCATCTTTCATGAAGCTTACAAAGCGCACCACAAAAGCGAAGCAACACTCAAAGCGTAGCCAATTCATGAAAATTATAGCATGAGTCCTCAAGTAGAAGGAGGTCACCTTATGGTGTAGAGATAGCTTGTTGAAGGGAAGCCATAGGTAACTCTCTTTGATTCTTCTTGTCAACTTATGGTCCATAGAGGTTGACACGTAAGTAATTGTACCTTCACACAACAAAGACCAAGCAACATATGTTTGTGTGTGATAGAGGAGCATGTCATTTGTGGCATGTCCATTCTTGTTCAGAACACTATTAGCACACCTCAAGTATCGCAAACAAAATGCGTATGCAAGGTCAAAGTGCATGGAAGTTAATTGAACATCATCCAAATGTGGGAACTCGAAAAATCCATATAACGTCTTAGTGTGGCACTCAAAGCAATGGGCTAAAATATTTGTCAACATCTTTGATGCAAGGATAGGAGAATTCGGCAAAAACACATGAGGAAAGATATCCAAAACAACATCATTATGTGTGCAAACCAACCATTGGAAATAACAATTGTTCAATATGTTGGATGCCTTACACATATCATCTAAAGCCAAAATCATGGGGGTATGAGTATCACAACCGTAAACACAAGCAACATGTTTGCAAACAAACCAAATGAAAGAGCAAGTGGTCCTCATGTTTGTTGCAACAACTATACGAGAGACTGGGAAGCTCTCATGAAAATACATGCTCATAATGGCATTATGGTTGCACACAAAACATCGGAAAGAGAAATTGTTCAACATTTTTGTTGCAACACACAACGCATTAATATCCAATAGCAAATAAACATGATTGTCACAAGGTGAAAGAATACCATTAACATGCTTGCAAGCAAACCATAGGAAAGAGCAATTTGTCAACATGAAAGATGCAAAGCATGCAAAAGGTATCAGAGCTGGGTTTGATCTTGAACGCACTTGGGGGATTCTCTCTAGAGCTCTTGTTGTCAACTCGTGCTCAACCGAGGTTGGAATTCTTGTGCGGGTACCTACACACATCATACACAACAGGAAGAATGTGTGTGCATGGTAGAGAAACACATCATCCATCATGACGTATATCTTCTTGTGCACATCGCCATGAGTGTCAATCAAGTATGAAAAATATGCATGTTGAGTATGCAAGTGGGGAAAATGCTTATCATGGAAATCATCAAAATCTCCAAAATTTGAGAAAGCTATGGGGCCCATCTCAATATAAACCATATGAGAATTATAGTTGCAAGCAAAACAAGTGAAAAAGCAATAATTCAACTTATTGCAAGCAACAGGAGAGATTGTAAAACATTCATGACAAAGCATGGTTCGAGGGGTACCATTGGTAACATCATTGCAAGCAAAACATTGGAAAGAGCAATTGTTCAACAAAGTGCAAGCAATGATATCATCAATGTAATGTTTAGAGCATGGCATGTCTATGGAAACATCATCACAATCAAATAATTTCACATACTCAACATTATGCAAAGGCAAAGTATCACATGGAAATACCAATGAGTCATATGTGATATCCCAAACATCATCCATAGCATGCCAATCATCACAAGTCATCATGTCCACTAGTGGGATCATGGCATCATCAAAACCCGTATTTTTACCTTGTTCATACCTCTCATATGAAGTGGGTGTTGTGGTAGAATTGGCCTCCATGTGGACAACTTCTTCATCATGTATGGGGATGGCATCATCTTCATCCACCATGTACATCTTCTTGGTTGGAGGCATCATCATCTCCAAGATTGGTGCTTCTTGATCCATGGAACCTAGCAAATCATGAGAAAACACACTAGAGGTAGAGGGTAAGTTGTTAGAAATCAAAATGGTCTCATGTGACCTATCAACTACCACTATCAACTCACTTGGTGTATCACTCATGCCCTCAAAGTGGAAGCACTCAATCTCACATAAGGTGGAGTCACTCATATCACTCTTGTTTTCACTCAAGTGGGCTAAGTGGTTCTCATAGTCACATGGGATTGGTACCACATCATCACTCAAGCATATGGGGGTAGGCTCGGTTCTCTCAACTCCATGCGCTTCCTTTGGTGAAGGGAAAGTCCCATGCTCACCATTCTCGACCTTGTCGTTGCCATCTTGTATATTGGGTGCCATTGTGGTGGTGGCACTCATATTGGAAGTATTGGTCCTTGACGCCATCTTCGCCCTTGCATCCACTTGTTGGCAAAGCAACTTGTTTTCTTCTATCTCTTGTGGGGTCATATTTTTGATGGCCTCGTCCAACTTGGCAAAGTAGAGGCCCATCTCTTCCTTGAATGACATTCTTGGAGTGCTTGGAGAGGAAGTTGCATTGAAGCTCTTGTAGTTGGATGCTTCATCTTGAACTTGAAGTCTTGGCATTGAAGCTTGATGGCGTGGAGAGCTTGCTCTTGGTGCCATTTTGGTGGTGGCACGAGTATTTGAAGGTGCCTTGTGATGCTATCGACGGAGGTCATTGGCGTGCCTTGCCAAAGGTTGATGTAGATGGCACACTTGGTCATCCACATGACACTCGCGGTAATGATACTTGTCCTTGGCACTCTTCTTGGTGAGGCGTTGTAATGAGCGCAAAGCATCATTAGTCTTGGTCATCATGCTCATGGTTTTGGTGAAGTCGTTGTCCATGTCGCGCTTAAAGTTGTCCATTTGATGCTGGACTTTGTTGCTCTTGAGGTGGAGGCTCCGTCTTGGTCGATGCGACTTGAGGAGCTTGTCGTTGTCGTTCTTTAAGTCGTCCATGCTTAGGGAGTTATAGTTGTTGTAGAACTCCATATCACCCAATCATGTGGAGCCATTGTCGGTGTAGTGCTCCATGTACTCCATGCATGAGGAGCCATTGTCGATGTAGAGCTCCAAGTCCTTCTGCTTGAGGAGCCATGATGACGTGGTCCATGTCTTCCATGCATGTGGAGCCGACATAGGTGGAATGCTCCGGGTCCTCAAAGCATGCGGAGCCATTGTCGGTGTAGTGCTCCATCATGTCATCCATGATTGTGGAGGCATATGCATGGTGGCTCATCGTGGATTCTTCATAGAAATCATCCTCGGTTCTAGAGTCCCTAGACATGATTCACAAGACCAAGTGGTGTATATGGAAGTGGTAGGGGGGTTAGGGATGCAACGTCAAACCTTACTTATACCTTGGAAGATAGTATTGTGCAAGTGGCAACACTTGAGATCAATCAAAACCAAGCAAAGTGAAGTTCACGCGGAACACCAAAACCAACTAACCACTAAAAAAACACACACACAAAGCTTATGGTGGATACATATGGAAGGTGGCGTGTCCAAGAACAATCTGAAATCAAGATATTGTAATGGCAAGTAAAGAACCACAATGATCACAAAGCAAAACAAGTCAATCCACAAGATAGGAATTATGTACAAGGAAACACACACGGTGGAATAAATGGGACTTGTGCGACGGAGAAAGTGAGCTAAGAACCAAAAGATTTCCTAGCGAAGACTATAAGCTCGTGTCGCACAAGTGCAAGGAGAGACGCTAGTTCGATTGCAATTAAATTGCTGGGCTACAAGATATGCACAATAAGTACCACCTATTTGATGTTCATCGAGCTTGCGCTTCCTATTCTTTGAGGCACTTGTTTCTATCTTTCTTTTTCTTCTTTTTATTTTTCTATTTTTTTCACTTTTCTTTTCTTTTTTCACTTTCCTCTTCCTTGTGCCAACAACTATACAAGATAACTATATGAGATAGCACGCTCACAACTTTTGCTCAGAATTCTACAAGGTATCAAATGTGCATAGCCCAAGCAATCATAGGAGGAACTAGTCTCAATAGGTGTTTGTTGAATGCAAATATAGTGTAGCTCACAAAGGAAAGCAAGTGGGGAGAAGTCGCGGAATTTTATACCTTTTGTCGCCGATCTTCACCCTTTATTGGTGGATTCTGCCTTGCTCACGGATTTGGATGGAGTAGATAGCATGAACCACAAATATGATGATGTAGAGCTCCTTCTCCTCTTCAAAACGAGCTAAAGAACACCAAAATCCTAGTTCGTATGCAAAAGTAATGCTCAAAACCGTGAAACAGATTTGCTGTCTGAGGGGGCGGACATTCCGGGGCGTGCATGCCGGATAGTTCGGCCGAGGAGGATATTCCGGTCCGTTTAGGCTGGAAACTCCAGTGGGGAAGATAGTCTGGTCCGTTTAGGCCGGACAGTCCGGTCCGGTCGATTCCAGAAGTTCTAGAACACGAACGGGACGAGTTTTGGCAGAAAAACTGGAACCAAAACCTCAAATTAATGGGGGAAAACAAGGAATTAGGCTATAAAAACGCAGGGGAAGGTAGATCAACAAGTTTAGCAAGTAATCCATGGATCAAAACCTACCAAAACACACTCAAATCACAGATTGATCCAAAACACGAATTGGGGCTATTTTTGATGGAATTTTCGAATTTATGGGGAAAATACCAAATCGACGAGGAATCCGTGGCAACCAAAAGCTGTTGATACCATATGATAAGGGCTAACCCCGTGGGTGGCCTGATCTTCACAAATTTCGTGGTCAAATTGATGGGAAAGCGAGGGGAAAGGGAGAAGGTAGCGGAAGCGGATGCACACCTCGCGAAGAAGACGATGAACACACGCAAAACTCACACGATACAAGGCTGATTGCTCCCGTCAGTGGCCACCGGTCCGATAGAATCCTCGCCAAAAAAGATCGGTCAACGTGCTCCCTCGATCCCACGCGGAGAGGGAAGAACACCTTGGAGAGGGTCTTGATGTCTTGGCAAAGGGACACCCATGTAACGTCCCAGCATAAGAGCTTAGAAATAAGCTGAACACATGTGTGTGCATTGCATTCATGCATAGAAAATCCGGATAATTTTCGCGCTTTTAAATAAAACTTGTCAAAGTGATCGAAGCTTCTCTTAACTTGTGGAATTGAAGTAGATCATCAAGTTGACTGCGATAAGTTTCCATATGACCTTTGCTCAAACCTTATCTTTGGGTAATATAATTTGATCTAAGGGTAGATCAAATGTAATAAAACTAAGTCACAATACACTACTTAATAAGGAGTACTAGATCTTCTAGAGATCATTACATGGTATTCCATACCACAACTCAAGGATGAATACTTAATATTCTATAGATGATATTAAGATATTACCTACCATAAACTCTGTATACCAAGTTAAGCTTATAACTTAAGAAAAAGAAACTCATGACTAAAACTTGAAACACTTCTTGCCATAGTTATTCCTACCATGGGTATCATGGTAGTTCTTAAACATTTACTCTTATTACAAATAGAGTAGAAAGGAAAGTCAAGCCAAGACCATCCATCACATACCCTTAGTGTCATGTTAATACATGACAATCCTATTTACCAAGTCCTAGTGTCTGTTGATCATCAATCTGTGTGATCAATTCTTGACCTAGAACTTATTGACACATAGACTTTGGCTTATTGTGTTGACCTTCCAAATACCTTAAGTAAATTAATCTGAAGGAAGAACTACATATGGTTGAGTGTACCATCATCAATGGAATGTGAGCCTTAGTGGAGATCAAACCATTTGACGTTGGAGGAGTTAACTCACTCATGAGTTAACTAGAAGCAGTACCTAAACTCAAGGGTTGATCTAGTAATTGAGGAACTATGGGAAAGCTAGTAGTGTTAGTACATTAGATAACAATCTTGTTAGGACAAGTGGATATAGACTTAGAGTAAGCTTGCTTAACAAGATGAGTCTATAGGGAGACTAACACAAGTTTACTACTTAGTTGAATATAGATCTTTATCAAACAATTAGAATCCTAAGCTTTGTTTGATCAAATGATGGTGGTCATTATTCTCAAGTCACTTGGGAAAAGATGACTAGGTGTTGAAGAAGACTTGTGAGTATACCAAATCAGGTAAGCCTGGTAAGCTGAATCATCTAGCTTGAACATGAGAAGTCAAGCTAGAGTATGATGAAGTATTTGATGAGTTGTATGGAGTAGTTAGAGGCATAGTGGCTTAACCAAGTTAATATAAGGACAACTGGTATTATGGGAGTAGTACTATACCTATTTCAAAGAATTGATATCCTGTGTATTTATAGTGAGGATTGTAGTCTTGTAAACCTTGGAAGTAGTTACAAGATGAAGTTAAGGAAGTTAATAGATGGAGTTCGCAGTAGCTACATTGATAAGGTGCATCAATGGTAGTTAATTAAGAGGAGTTATATACTAGGAGTAAGGATGGAGTATTGTTGGAATGGCATGACCATGTCATCATATGATGATGGATATGGTGGAATCAGTTGATTGTCTTATTCAGAAAGATGAGATCTTTGTGAATAAGATAAGCAAGGTATATGGAGTATATTTAGGAAAGGAATTCCTTATCTAAAGATAACTTTAGGGAGGTATTAAGGTAAGGATTCTTTAGAAGCCTTAACCAAGAATATATCAAGCCATGATAACTATATGTAGATGAGTATCTTCATTGTTGTTATCCATGTATAAGAATTAACCAAAATGGTTTTATGATAATTATAAACACTACTAAGAAAGTAGAACTTCAATAGGGAAATTTCCAAGTTTTGGAGAACCATAAAATTTAACCCACCAATCTATGAACCCTAAGATTTAATTCATTAAAAGGTTTATTCCGTTAATCTTTATTTGAGTCTAAGCTAGAATAGAATTCTATTGATATCATTAGCCATCCTAAACCATCACCCTTACCATGGTGAAAACAAGAACATTTCTATAAGATTTGCATATGAGAAACAAAACCCTAAAACCCTAAATTATATTTACTTCATTCCTTCATATAGTTATGAATATTTCTTGAACAATAAGAAATGATGAGAAGAAGATCATACTTGATTTATACAATAATGTTCATGACCTACAAATTCTCTATATATTTAAAACCCTGAAGAAATTCAAATTTTAAAAAGGAATTTATAAATAAAAAAAGAAAATAGAAAACAGAAAATAGGAAAGGCTTAAGGAAAAAAGGAAAGCAGCAGAGCTCGCCACGTAATCTTCTTGCTTAACCATCGTCATGACGCCAAAGATCCACCCTTCGCTCACTTCGCCACAGCTCGTATGTATTCCAAGTCGGCCCACCTCGCCCAATACCGTTTCGTCGTGTTCTTCCAGTCGTCGTCCACCTCCCGATCGAGCCAAGCAGCTCGCTGGCCGTGTCCTCGCCGCCGGCGTGCGCCAAGATCTATGTCGCCGCCCCCGGTCGCCTATAAAGTCACCTCTGCGCCGCCAGGGATGAACCCTAGCCAGGATTTCTCTCTCTCCTCCTCTCTGAGCTAGAAACCCTAACCTCACCGGTGATCCGTCACGTCGCCATTTCCGGTCGCACTGGGGCAAGTAGAGGCTACCATTGCATTCCTCGTGCTCCTCTTGGTCATCCCATGGAAGGAATCAAAGCCGCATACCCTAGTTGAGCTTCCCGATAGCTTCTTCTCCGATGCCGACCGTCGTTGATTCCCTCCGCTACAACGCTCCTCCGACCTTGCCAGCATGCTCTTCAGCTTCGTGGTGAGCTACTGGTCCTCACAGACCTATTCAATCCTTCTCTCTTGCCGTGAATCGCCGTTCCAGCGTTTGCCCGTCACCACCGTCGCTGTCCGTCGTCGGTGACCGCTCTCCGGTGACCTTTCCGGAGCGGCACCACCACTAACTGGTTTGCCGCTGCGTCCTCTCTTCAACCAGCCTAAGCCCACGCCCGCACGCGCTGTAGATCGACGAGTCCGTCCTCGACTGGGAGGGAGATCCCCATTGATGACGTCACCCTGACGTCATGTGATGTCATATAGATACAAATATAGTTTTTCTTTTCAGTAATCATTTTCGATAATAAATAAATCCCTGGAAATGACATGGCATAGGTCCCACCAGTCAGTGGGTGGGGTAGAAGAGGTTGGGTATAAAAGGTCTTTGTCTCGCGTGGCCAGGGACGTGGCCTATGGCCCATCTGTCTGTGACCTAGGCTAGGGTTAGTGTTAGTATAAAGTATTGTTTGTTTAATAAATAGATAAAACCAAATAAGTTTAATATAAATATAATTCCAGAAATTTAATAAAAGGATTAAATCTTGTTAATTCTATATGTTTTGTTTTATAATTCAGAAAAATCTATATAATATATCAAAATGTTTAGAAAAATATAATCTATAATTTAACCTTATTATCAAACATGATTGTGTCAATTATCTAAATAATTATTGTTTAATAAAGATTTTATAAGTAATAAAACTTTAAAAATTTATATTTTAATATTAGTAAATAAGAAAAAATATATCAAAATTCTTATAAAAACAAAATCTACATTTACAAACTTGTTTAAATTATTTTTCTACCACTTGACTAATATTTGTTATTTATTAAGTATTTATAAAGCAAATAAACTTATAAAAATCATATCTTATTATTTAAAATTCACAAAAATACTTATAATATACCAAAATAATCAAAAAATGAAATCTACACACTAAAAATATCAACTCATACTTTTGAAGTAAAATAAAAGGTGAAGGTCTAACGAATCTTATTTAAACCCTTTTCTTTTATTTTAATTCATTAAAAATATATAAACCTTTACTATTCTCTTTAGTATTATTTGTTTAAAGTCCAAAAATGTAATAACAAGTCAATTAATGTTTAAGTGAAGTTAAATAGGTCAAACCATTTTAAAATATATCTACTTAAACTATCATCACATATTAAGGGTATCTTAATTTTCCTAAAAAGATTTTACCAATTATAAAATCAACTAAAATAGTATATTGTTTATCACAAGAATCCTATGTACTTATAGAATCACTAAACTTTTATTTACTAATTCCTTCACCAGTTTCAGAAAACCACTGAAAGATTTAAACCAAACTCCAAAGTAATTGAAGTAATACCTATTATTTACTTATTAAGTATAACCATTGATTTATTAGATAAAGAGGTAAATGCATTCACTTATGCTATCATTATTTAATGTAGTAATGTTTTCCTATTTAATAATCTTAGTTAATAAGAAAACCTTAAAGTGTTAGTCTTAAGTTTCAATACTTTTTACTTTGTAAAGTAGTATTTTCCTCAAAAGTTATTCTTTTAACAAACATTCAAAGTAATCCCTGCACATCTGTTTAAAAGCTCTAATGGAGTCTTAATCTTGTTTAAGAAATATTTTAGATACCATGATCCATTTGAATGCTTTAGTATTTTATACTACTTGTTGTATTTACTTATTGTTTCACACACTCCCACAAGCCTTAATAAAGTAGCACAAGTGTGAATCTGTTATAAAAGTGCAACACATTCTAAAGAACTCATTCCCAATTTCCAAACCCTAGATCAGATACGGTTATTCTGGGATTCACGTTTATCAAATTGCATTACATTATTTATGCATCGTTGCATCTTGCTTCTTTAAACATTAGTCCTTACCGGACCAATGATGTTGTTTACAGAATTTGGATCTTCTATTGTCTTGAAGACCGTGAGTGCATAATCTTGCAATCACAAAAGGCAAGTTCACAACTTGCTCATGTCCTTTGATTATTTTCTATGCTTGTAACTCAACTGTGTCAACACCTGCATTTCAAAAAGGTCGAAAACACTATTTTCACAATTAACTGAAAATATTGGTTACTGATCCAGGGTGATCAGCTAATCTATAATAACTAGCAATGGATATGCCATTGTACAATAATGTATCATCTAGGACTTAACAACCAATGTCGCCAGTGATTCTAGCACCGTATATTACACGTCAACCATGAGATTTGGAATGGGAAAGAGAAGTCAGATGTATCTTCTTCCTTTCATATGGAGGCAAGATGACCTTATCGTGACATTGGGATTCCTTGTGTGGATCTAGCATATGGGTGGGCACCCTTAGGCCCCACGATTTTGGTGTCTAGATTATTTATGAGTGGCTGCCGGAGGTATAGCCGGACCTCCAGGGGCACCACCAGCTCATAAAGTCTTCGGGAACTCACCATGGTTATAGCCTACCATAGTTTGGGGCTTAACGGAGGTGGAGTCAGCCCTGGAGGATCGTGCAGACATATGGGGTCGCGGAGAGGGCAACGATTGGCTTGGATCTTATACTGGGACCCACATCAAGGAATTGTGGACGGGAATAAGCTGCCCGGTTGGGCAAGAAAGCTAAGGTCTCTTGTGGGAAAAGTGACGCACCTTTGCAGAGTGTAAGAATTGTGACATGTTACTCCCTGTTCCGGGAAGGAGCTATGAACGAGGCAGGAAAGCAACCCCACGAAGGTTCTGGTCAACCTGTGAAGGCTGTCGGACATAGTTTTCAGAATAAAAGCAATCTTTGAAGAATTTTTTATGAAAACCTGCATTTCCTATGACCTATGGTCTGTGGCTGTAGAGAGAGTGCATCATACACTCCTTTTTAGTGAACTTGCTGAGTACGCCTATACTCAACCATACCTTCTTAACCCTTGCTAGGTTCTAAGCCATTGAAGACGATGTCAACATCAATTTCTGCTCAAGAACCATCATCGACAACTCAAGTTCTTCAATAAAGTCAATGAAGTCAACATATACATCAGTTGAAGTGAAGATAAAGTGTCGGTTTAGATAGGACTAGATACTCTAGCCATAAAACCTACTTCTGTAGAGCATTGCATTAGTAGCAATGGCAAGCCAAATAGTTTAGATACTAGTCTTAGTTACTATATAGTTCGGAGTTATTATTTCTGGTTCTTCTTTGTAAGAAGTTATTTCTCTCTCTTTAACCTAGAGTGTTCTCTGGATCTTTTGTAAAGAGTCGAGTTGTAATATATAGTCATGTCTTGGACCTGTTGTGTTTCTGTTGTACCACTCTGAGGGATGTAATATTGGTGAATGGTGTTTCATTGGTGTTATGTCAATGACTATAGTGTACTACATCATGCAGTGGTATGCTGGGTCACTGCAGCCCATGCCAAGGCCTTGTACAATGAGGGAGGCGCGATGCAAACTCCAACGAGGTGGTGACGATAGTCGATCCCCTTTGGTAGAAGGGGATGAGGCAAAACTAGAGATTCCACAGATGGGGTTGTCTTTAGTCTATCATCTATGCCTAAATGATACAATGAGGGGTGGGGGCTCTATTTATAGGCCAACCACAAGTTCAGGGGTAGTTTGGGCATAAAACTAGGGTTTGGTGCGGAATAGAGGGGTACATGGGCCAAGGGCCCAGATATTGGCTCACAGGCCCATCACTTAGGCCGGACAGTCCGGGTCAGGTGGACCGAACAGTCCGGGGTGGACGGACACTCCGGGTAGAGTCCGATGTGACCTACTGACTGTCCGCGCCAGGATGGAGCCGGGGCTGGCCGGACACTCCGGCGTGGTCCGGCCAGACACTCCGGTTGCGTCGGACATTCCAACTAGTATCGTGCGGACTCTCTGGGGTGATGATGGCGGAGACTCCGGTTCTAGAGCTGGCTGCTCCTGGACCGTCTTCTCTTCCAAGCCTTCGTCTTGTCGGGCTTGGTTCTTCGGGCTTACTCCCTTGCCTCCATACTCGTCGGTATGAACCTATCATGAATACGGGATGGAGTATGAGGTAGTATACCATTCAAAAGGGTAGGAAGTGGGCTTGCATAGAGGAACAGATTCACCTTTGTAGTCCATGATGACTTGGCATTGTAGATGTAGTAGTGTCCGTAGGCTGGGCTGCATCAATCCCCCAAGTGAGTTCAAGATCGAACCTAGCTCTGAAACCTTTTACATGCTTTGCATCTTTCATGTTGACAAATTGCTCTTTCCTATGGTTAGCTTGCAAGATGTAAATGGTATTCTTTCACCTTGTGACAATCATGTTTCATTGCTATTGGATATTCATGCTTTCTATGTTGCAACAAAAATGTTGAACAATTTCTCTTTCCGATGTTTTGTGTGCAACCATATTGCCATTATGAGCATGTATTGTCATGAGAGCTTCCAAGTCTCTCGTATTATTGTTGCAACAAACATAAGGACCACTTGCTCTTTCATATGGTTTGTTTGCAAACATGTTGTGTTTGCTTCCTCTTGCGATATGCATACTCCCATGATCTTTGTTTTTGATGATATGTATATGGCATCCAACATATTGAACAATTGTTCTTTACAATGGTTGTTTGCACACATAATGATGTTGTTTTGGATATCCCTCCTCTTGTGTTTTTGCCGAATTCTCCTAGCTTTGCATCAAAGATGTTGATCAATATTTTAGTCAATTGCTTTGAGTGCCACACTAAGATGTTATATGGAGTTTTTAAGTTCCCACATTTGGATGATGTTCAAACGATTTCCATGCACTTTGACCTTGCATATGAATTTAATTTGCTATACTTGAGTTGTGCTAATAGTGTCGTGAATAAGAATGGACATGCCAGAAATGACATGCTCCTCTATCACACACAAACATATGTTGCTTGGTCTTTGTTGTGTGAAGGTACCATTGCTTCCACGTTAACCTCTATGGACAAAGAGTTGACAAGATGAATCGAAGAGAGTTACCTATGGCTGCCCTTCAATGAGCTATCTTTACATCATAAGGTGACTTCCTTCTACTTGAGGACTCATGCTATAATCTTCCTGAATTGGCTTACTCTTTGAGTGTTGCTTCACTTTTGTTGTGAGCTTTGTAGGCTTCATGGAAGGTGAAGGAACATTGAAGTGTTGTCAATTCGATCTTCCCAAGGATGACTATATGGTGAACCCCAGGATCAAGAAGGTCTCTCGACATCTTCTACTTTGTGATGAGCGTGTAGAGTCGAGGACGACTCTTTTTGAAGGAGGGATGATGTAGCCCGACCTTCGGTCATTACCACATCATGGTCACCAACTTATGCCAAGTCGTCATGGACTCCAAAGGTGAACCCGTTCCTCTATGTGAGCCCGCTTCCTACCGTTTTGAATGGCATACTACTTCATACTCTGTCCCATTATCATGATAGGTTCACACCGACAAGTATGGATGCAAGGGAGGAAGCCAGGAGCACCAAGCCCAACAAGACGGATGCTTGGAAGAGAAGACGGAAGAAGCAGCGGATGAAGCCCCGGAGTGTCTGGCCCACAAGCCCGGAGTCTCCAGCCTCCAACCTCGGAGTCTCCGGCCAGGACTCGGGCCAAGACTCCGGACATGCCCCAGGTGCTCCCAGTACACCCCTCCGGAGACAAGACCGGAGAGTGTCGCCATAACCGGAGTCTCTGGCCACCCCGGAGTCTCCAGCCTATCCATCCCGGAGTCTCTGGCCTACCACCCCGGAATCTCCGCCCCTAGGACTCCGGGAAGGACTTCGGCCGCTCGCTGAAGCTCTCTATCGACCACCCCGGAGTCTGCCCCGGAGACCGTGCTCCACCCCTATTTTTTTCCCAAACTACCCCTTGTTATGTCATTGGACTATATATAGAGGCCCCACCCCCTCATGTATCCCTCAGGCATAGATGATAGACTAAAGACAACCCCCTTTGTGGAATCTCTAGTTTTGCCTCATCCCCTTCTACGAAAGGGGATTAACTCTCGTCACCACCTCGTTGGAGTTTGCATCGCGCCTCCCTCATTGTACAAGGCCTTGGCATCGGTGTCCCTTTGCCAAGACGTGAAGACCCTCTCCAAGGTGTTCTTCCCTCTTCGCATGGGATCGAGGGAGCACGTTGATCGATCTTTCCTTGCGAGGATTCTATCAGACCGGTGGCCACCGACGGTAGCAATTGGCCTTGTATCGTGTGAGTTTTTCTTGTGTTCATTGTGTTCTTTGCGAGGTGTGCATCCGCTTCCGCTACCTTCTCCATTTGCCCTTGCTTTCCCATCGATTTGACCAGGAGATCCGTGAAGATCGGGCCACCCACAGGGTTACCCCATAACACAAAGTTAAACAAGGACAAGAAGGAGATGATCTTCGAAGAAGGTGATCTTGTGTGGATACACCTAAGCAAATACCGCTTCCCCAAGGAACGCGACTCCAAGCTCAAGCCAAGAGGAGATGGTCCCTTCAAGGTCCTCAAGAGAATCAACAACAACTCCTACATCATCGACATACCAACCTCCAAGAACCTGGCAAGCAATACGTTTAATGTCAAGGACCTTTCACCCTACCATGGAGATGTTCAAGATGATACCCATGAAGAGTCCAGGACGACTCTTTCCCAAGGGGGGGGGGAGCTGATGCAGCCCGTCCTACAGACGCTCCTACATCTACACCAACAAGTCCCCCAAGTGGACCCATGACTCGTGCCCGAGCCAAACTCCTACAAGCTAAGATGAACTCGCTCCTCTCCTCGTGCCAAGATACATCCTTGGATGGTGTGCTACTTCATGCAACTACTCTATGCATCATCAGGTACGAAGCTCCAACATAGCACCAAGCACCCAAGGATGGAGAACAAGGAGCAGGGCGTGAAGCAGAAGCCACTAGAGCTGCTTAGACCGGACTCTCTGGTCTTCGCACACCGGAGTCTCTGGCCTGAAGACCCTGGAGAGTCCAGCCCACCTCCAGTCTAACCCTAGGATCAAGCTCGAGGACAACCAGATGGCCCCTCCGGAGATGGACCGGAGACCGATCGGAATCTCCAGCCCAGACCGGAGTGTCCGGTCCACCACACCGGAGTCTCCGGACCGAGCGTCGCCAGGCATGTAAAAGGCCTTTGGGCCTTCGGCCCATGTACCCCTTAGTCCGTCCAGAACTTATCTATTATCCCTAAAGTACCACAGTTTAAGTGGCTGGCCTATATATAGTCCCCAACCTCTATTGTAAACCCTAGGCATGATATTTGGAATTAGTGGGAACCCTTTGTGGATCTATCTAGTTCGTGCCTCATGCTCCTTTGACAAAGGGGCACCGAATATCACAAACCTTGTTGGAGTTTGCATTGTGCCTCCATGTTGTACAAGGCCTAGGCAACGGAGATCCATTGCCTAGACGTCAAGATCTCACCGAGTCTCCCATCTCGCTGTGCCGGTTCGAGAGAGAGATCCTCCGCCCGACGCCGATCCTGGGGATTGCACCAGACTAGTCACTGCCGTCGTGAGCTATTGGTCTGTATCGTGGTTTTGCGTGTGTGTTCATCGTGTTCTTCGTGCGTGAGTTCATTGTGTTCATACCCCCCTCCTCTCCCCGCACTCCTTCCTCGATTTGAAAGGGATTCGTGAAAGATCGGGCCACCGTAGAGGTTTGCCCTCAACACCTCTGCCCGAGACCGATCCTAGGGATTGCGCTGGACCGGTCACCGCCAGTGTGAGATATTAGTGTGTATCATGGTTTTGCGTGAGTGTGTTCATCGTGTTCTTCGTGCGTGACTTCGTCGCCTTCATCCGCCCCTCCTTTCCCCGCACTCCATCTTCGATTTGAAAGGGATTCGTGAAAGATCTGGCCACCCTCGAGGTTTGCCCTCAATAGAACTTTTCATGGAATTCTGTTGTGGTATCTAGGGTTTTCATCTCAAGCGGAATATATAGGCGAAGGGGAAAGGTCGGTGGAGGCCCGAGGGGCTCACACCACCTGTTGGCACGCCTAGGGGTGTACCCGTGCCACCATAGGGTGTGGCCGCCTCTATGCCTGCCTTCGTCTCTGATTTGGACTCCATCTTGTGTCGAGAAAAATAGGAACTTTTGCTTTTGTTTCATCCAATTCCGAGAATATTTCTTTACTAGCTTTTTTGAAACCAAAAACAGCAGAAAACAGGCAACTGGCACTATGACATCTTGTCAATAGGTTAGTTCTGGAAAATGTATAAAAATACCGCAAAGTGTAAACAAAACATAAGAAAGTTGATACAAAACAAGCATGGAGCACCAAAAATTATAGATATGTTTACGACATATCAAGCATCCCCAAGCTTAACTCCTGCTCGTCCTCGAGTAGGTAGGTGATAAAAAGAATAATCTTTGAGGTGACATGCACCATCACAATCTTGATCAAGGAATTGTAAAACATTGATAGCTGGGATCATAGTATTCTAACATAAACATGAAAGATATAGTTCTAACAATAAGACAAAGCAACTAAGTTGTAACATAAAAAAGGTACAAACAAAAGATCATGAATAACAATGCATTGAAAGACATTTGTTTGTTTCACATATAGAAAACATAATAAGAGTGGTAATCAGCTTGTCCTTCATAGATTAGTAGAACATAAATGCATAGGACACCTTCAAAGTTCATAAGGGTGACTAGATACAAATAATTTAAGAGCAAGCAATACCAAAATTATGAATCAATCAATAAGTTTTGGGACAATGAACATTGAACTAAGAATGACAACTATGCTCTCTTAATTGGTGCATAAAGATAGAAGATGGAGACTCCTCATAAAAAGATGAAAAGAAAGCCCTTCACAGAAGGAAGCATGGATTTCAAGTTTCATAAAGAGCTTCCAAAAATTATGATACTTATTAGCTTTCAGCTCTCATTTCCCCTATCATAAGCATCTTGAGGTGATTAAGGTTAAAGTGACACAAATATGAGGATATGCTTGACAAGTTATAAGTTGAAAATCTCATGCCCCTTGCTTACGAGTACCGAACCTCATGCTACTCAACTTTAGTCACAAGTAAGTTCTTGTCATTGTAAGTACATGTGTATCATGGAGAACCACCAACGGGGTACCCCTTGCCCCATGAAACAGGAGCTTTCCCATATCAAAATGACAAGGCAATAGACAATGAGCATCTCAGCAATCTTTTTATTTGCTATTTGCGTAGGTTTTTATTGAGGATGCTTCACATAATACTCATTATGGTTATGCTGCAAGTTTCCACCATGATTAGGCATGGCTTAGGCTAGCCGACCAGGCGTTTCTCTAACACACATACAAACTCGAGCTTAAAATCTCCCCTTTTATTTCACACCGCCGGGATCCATAAACAAAAGAACATGATATCAACTGAATAATAGGTGCAATAATGTTGAAAGCGTTCCCCATGGTAACATGGTTCTGCTAATTCACAACTTATAAAGTGAAAGCATATAAGCAACATAGATGGACACAATGGTTCAAGTTTATTAAGTGCAAGAAAATAAAGTGTGTCATCAAGTTTGTGAGAGCTTTAATCACTAATTTTCACATAAAAAAAGTTTAATTTGGAAGGTAGATAAAAACATGAATATACTTGGAATAGTGTAACACACCATTCATAGGAATTAATAGTGGACTCTTTGGAATAACTTGGTTTTCTTGGAGGTTGGATGCATAAGTGGAGCTCATACTTGGTATAGGTGGAGGCTAGTAAAAGACTGGGAGCGACCAACTAAGAGAGCAATAATGGCCATAATCATGCAAAGTGACAAAACATTATTAATTAAAGCATAAAGTGATATTGCAAGTCAAAAACTAAATAATCATAGAGGCTATGGTGACTGGTTCATAGTCTTAACATGGTGTAAGCATGTGCCAAGTCAACCCAAATAAAGCATCAAAGGAGAATACCACAATATTATGCTTTTGTATGCTAAAACAACGCATGATTCTTTCAAGGCACATTAAGCAATCTCAGTTATTTGAAACAAGTCATGCTAAAACAATAATCACTAAGCATATGGTCAAAGCAACATCTAGCATGACATGATAAAGTCTAAGTCACAATCAAAACAAACTTCCTTTTGTACCACTATAAGCATGAAACTTCCTACTCCTTTCCAACACCAATCGACTTATTGGAAACAACTCTCAAAGATAATAATCAATAAAGACCAGAGAGCATGTCTCACCCATCTACAAAGAAGAACTAAAAAGTTCTAACCCAATAGAATAAGGAAACTAAAGCTAAACGCAATGCTAGCAAAGGAGAACACTCATAGAACAATAAGAGTGAAAACTAGAGTGTTCTAGGCAATGAATAACAGGGTGTGTCTCTCTCCAAAAGAAGTGTGTTGGGATCCAACAAACTTATTACGGCAAAGAAAGAAAAATAAAACTAAAAACAAAGACGCTCCAAGAACAACACATAGTGCATAAGGTAATAAAAATAAAGTGTCTTGAAAGAAGACCTAGGATTATTGATGAAGAAGGGGATGCCTTGGGCATCCCCAAGCTTTGCCGCTTATACTTCTTGAATATTTTTTGGGGTTACATAGGTGGCATCCCCAAGCTTGAGATTTTGTCCATACTTCACCTCATCACATCATTCTCTCCCTACACTTGAAAACTTCCTTCATACAAAACTTTACACAATCTTCATTAGCAACATTAGTGTATTCAAAATAATAATCCTTTGGGTTCAGTTTCAACTCAAGTAAATCATCCATTAAAACATAAGCTACTGTAGAAAAATTTCTTTTAAAAGCTCAAGTGATCCAAGAGAACTCAAAAAGAAACCGATTAAGAGGCAAATGCAAATAATGGCAGAAATCTGTCAAAACAGACTAGCAGGTAAAGACCGATTTTTACGAAAATCTTCTGTTGCTCAAATTGAGAAGTGCAGAACTAATGAAAGTTGGGTAATAACCTGAGGAATAAGCAAAAAAAGTTATAGCTCAATCCGACGTACTGAGATTTTTCACGATATTTTACAGTGATGCACAGAAATCTGTTTCGGGACAACAACTTCCCCATATCTTACTTCCCTCTCATTAGAGGTTATTCTTGGCACAAAAACCAAACAAAAAGGATAAGGAGAGGTTATTACAGAGGCAATAACTTCCAAGACTCAACAAAACAAAAATAAACTGAAAGTAAAAATATAATGGGTTGTGATGCAGCCCGTCCTGCGGACGCTACTACATCCACAACGCCAAGTCCCCAAGATCGTCCCCAAGTCAACCAAGAAGATGGACCAGGAGCAGCCAACTCCAAAACGAGAGTCTCCACCGTCATCGCCCCGGAGAGTCCGCCCGAATCCAGCCGGAGTGTCCGGCGCAGCCAGAGTGTCCGGCGCGACTCGGCCGGAGTGTCCGGCCTGGCCCAGCCCCAACCTGGTGTGGACATTCAGAAGGCCAGTTCGGACACTACCCAGACACTACCCGGAGTGTCCGGCTACCCCGGACTGTCCAGTCACTCCGACCCAGACTGTCCGGCCCAAGTGACGGGCCTGTGAGCCAATAGCTGGGCCCTTGGTCCATGTACCCCTCTATTTCGCACCAAACCCTAGTTTTATGCCCAAACTACCCCTGAACTTGTGGCTGTCCTATAAATAGAGCCCCCACCCCCTCATGTATCCCTTAGGCATAGATGATAGACTAAAGACAACCCCCTTTGTGGAATCTCTAGTTTTCCCGCATCCCCTTCTACCAAAGGGGATCGACTATCGTCAACACCTCGTTGGAGTTTGCATCATGCCTCCCTCGTTGTACAAGGCCTTGGCATCGGTGTCCCTTTGCCAAGACGTCAAGACCCTTTCCAAGGTGTTCTTCCCTCTTCGCTTGGGATTGACAGGAGCACGTTGACCGATCTTTCCTTGCGAGGATTCTATCGGACCGGTGGCCACCGGTGAGAGCAATCGGCCTTGTTTCGTGTGTGTTCTGCGTGTGTTCATCGTGTTCTCCGCGAGGTGTGCGTCCGCTTCCGCTACCTTCTCCCTTTCCCCTTGCTTTCCCATTGATTTGACCACGAGATCCGTGAAGATCGTGCCACCCTAGAGGTTTGCCCTCATCATCTGGTATCAATAGCTTTTGGTTGCCACGGATTTCTCCTCGATTTGGTCTTTTCCCCCGTAAATTGGAAAATCCCCAAAAAATAGCCCCAATTTCGTGTTTTGGATCGATCTGTGATTTGCGTGCGTTTTGGTAGGTTTTGATCCGTGATTACTTGCTAAACTTGTTGATCTACCTTCCCCTGCGTTCCCATGGCTTAATTCCTTGTTTCGCTCCCATCAATTTGAGGTTTTGGTCCCAGTTTTTCCGCCAAAACTCGTCCCGTTCGTGTTCTGGAAGTTCTGGTTCGACCGGACCATCGGTGTCCAAAACGGACGAATATCCATACCGGAGTTTCCGGCCTAAATGGCCGAATATCCGCCACCGGAGTTTCCGGCCTAAATCGACCGGAATATCCAGCCCGGCGGATCTGGCCTTCACGCTTTTGAGCATAACTTTTGCAAACAAACTCGGATTTTGGTGTTTTTAGCTCGTTTTGAAGAGGAGAAGGAGCTCTACATCATCATATCCATGGTTCATGCTATCTACTCCATCCAAATTCCGTGAGCAAGGCGGAATCCAGCAATAAAGGGTGAAGATCGGCGATGAAAGGTATAAAAATTCCGCGACTTCTCCCCACTTGCATCCCTTTGTGAGCCACACTATCTTTGTATTCAACAAACACCTATTGAGACTAGTTCCTCCTATGATTGCTTGGGCTATGCACATTTGATACCTTGTAAAATAGAAAGGAAGAAAAAGAGAAAAAATAGAAAAAGAAAAAGAAGAAAAAGAAAAGAAAGAAACAAGTGCCTCGTAGATTAGGAAGCGCAAGCTCGATGAACATCAAATATGTGGTACTTATTGTGCATATCTTGTAGCCCACCAATTTAGTGCAATCGAACTAGCGTCTCTCCTTGCACTTGTGTGACACGAGCTTATAGTATTCGCTAGGTAATCATTCGGTTCTTAGCTCACTTTTTCCGTCGCACAAGTCCCATTTATCCCACCGTTTGTGTTTCCTTGTACATATTTCCTTTTGTGGATTGGCTTATTTTGCTTTGTCATCATTGTGGTTCTTTACTTGCTATTACAAGATCTTGATTTCGGATTGTTCTTGGACACGCCACCTTCCATACCTATCCACCATAAGCTTTGTGTGTGTGTGTTTTTTAGTGGTTAGTTGGTTTTGGTGTTCCGCGTGAACTTCACTTTGCTTGGTTTTGATTGCTCTCAAGTATTGCCACTTGCACGATACTATCTTCCAAGGTAAAGTAAGGTTTGACTTTGCATCTCTAACCCCTTACCACTTCCATATACACCACTTGGTCTTGTGAAGCATGTCTAGGAACTCTAGAACCAAGGATGATTTCTATGAAGAATCCACGATGAGCCACCATGCCTACGCCTCCACAAGCATGGATGACATGATGGAGCACTACACCGACAATGGCTCCACATGCTTGGGTGATATGGAGTTCTACAACAATAACTCCCCAAGCATGGACGACTTCAAGAACGACAACGACAAGCTCCTCAAGTCGCATCGACCAAGAGGGAGCCTCCACCTCGAGAGCGCCAAGGTCCACCATCACATGGACAAGTTCGAAAGCTCCCTCAACAACTTCAAGAGCGACATGGACAAAACTTCGCCAAAACCATGAGCATGATGGCCAAGACTAATGATGCTTTGTGCTCATTACAATGCCTCACCAAGAAGAGTGCCAAGGACAAGGAGCATCGTCGCGAGCGTCATGTGGATGAGCAAGTGCGCCATCTACATCAACCTTTGGCAAGGCACGCCAATGACCTCCGTCGACACCATCATAAGGCGCCTTCAACTACTCGTGCCACCACCAAAAGGGCACCAAGAGCAAGCTCTCCTCCACGCCATCAAGCTTCACGCCAAGAGTGTACACTTCAAGATGGAGGAAGCCAAGGCCACATATGTGATGAAGTCGATCCGAGCACCGCTCTCGACAACAACATGAGCCTACTTCCACCACTACCACAAGATGGCGACGACAAGGTCGAGCATGGTGAGCATGGGACTTTCCCTTCACCAAAGGAGGCACATGGATATGAGAGAACCGAGCCTACCCCTACATGCTTGAGTGATGATGTGGTACCAATCCCATGTGAATATGAGAGCCACTTAGCCCACTTGAGTGAAAAAAAGAGTGAGATTAGTGACTCCACCATATGGGAGATTGAGTGCTTCCACTTGGAGGGCATGAGTGATACACGTAGTGATTTGAGAGTGGTAGTTGATAGGTCATGTGAGACCACTTTGATTTCTAACGACTTACCCTCTACCTCTAGTGTGTTATCCCATGATGTGCTAGGTTCCATGGATAAAGAAGCGCCAAGCTTGGAGATGATGATGCCTCCGACCGAGAAGATGAACATGGTGGATGAAGTTGACACCATCCCCATATTGGATGAAGAAGTCGCCCACATGGAGGCCAATACTACCACAACACCCACTTCATATGAGAGGTATGAACAAGGTAACAATATGGGTGTTAATGATGCCATGATCCCACTAGTGGACATGATGACTTGTGATGATTGGCATGCTATGGATGATGTTTGTGATATCACATATGCTTCATTGCTATTTCCATGTGATACTTTGCCTTTGCATAATGTTGAGAATGTGAAATTATTTGATTGTGATGATGTTGCCATAGACATGCCATGCTCTAAACGTTACGTTGATGATATCATTGCTTGCACTTTGTTGAACAATTGCTCTTTCCAAAGTTTTGCTTGTAATGATGTTACCAATGGTACCCCTCGAACCATGCTTTGTCATGAATGTTTTACAATCTCTCACATTGCTTGCAATAAGTTGAATAATTGCTCTTTCACTTGTTTTGCTTGCAACAATAATTCTCATATGGTTTATGTTGAGATGGCCCCCATAGCTTTCTCAAAATTTGGAGATTTTGATGATTGCCATGATAAGCATGTTCCCCACTTGCATACTCACCATGCATATTTTTCATACTTGATTCACACTAATGGTGATGTGCATAAGAAGAGATACGTCATGATGGATGATGTGTTTCTCTACCATGCACACACGTTCTTCCTTTTGTGTTTGATGTGTGTAGGTACCCGCACAAGAATGTCAACCTCGGTTGAGCACGAGTTGACAAAAAGAGCTCTAGAGAGCATCCCCCAAGTGAGTTCAAGATCGAACCCAGCTCTGATACCTTTTGCATGCTTTGCATCTTTCATGTTGACAAATTGCTCTTTCCTATGGTTAGCTTGCAAGCATGTTAATTGTATTCTTTCACCTTGTGACAATCATGTTTCAGTGCTTTTGGATATGGATGCTTTGTGTGTTGCCACAAAAATGTTGAACAATTTCTCTTTCCGATGTTTTGTGTGCAACCATAATGCCATTATGAGCATGTATTGTCATGAGAGCTTCCAAGTCTCTCGTATTGTTGTTGCAACAAACATAAGGACCACTTGCTCTTTCATATGGTTTGTTTGCAAACATGATGTTTTTGCTTCCGCTTGCGATACTCATACCCCCATGATTTTGGATTTTTATGATATGTGTATGGCATCCAACATATTGAACAATTGTTCTTTCCAATGGTTGGTTTGCACACATAATGTTGTTGCTTTGGATATTCTTCCTCATGTGTTTTTGCCGAATTCTCCTAGCTTTGCATCAAAGATGTTGATCAAGATTTTAGTCACTTGCTTTTTGTGCCACACTAATATGTTATATGGAGTTTTTGAGTTCCCACATTTGGATGATGTTTAATTAACTTCCATGCACTTTGACGTTGCATACGCATTTTGTTTGCGATACTTGAGTTGTGCTAATAGTGTTGTGAACAAGAATGGACATGCCACAAATGACATGCTCCTCTATCACACACAAACATATGTTGCTTGGTCTTTGTTGTGTGAAGGTACAATTGCTTCCACGTTAACCTCTATGGACAAAGAGTTGACAAGATGAATCAAAGAGAGTTACCTATGGTTGCCCTTCAATGAGCTATCTTTACATCATAAGGTGACTTCCTTCTACTTGAGGACTCATGCTATAATCTTCCTGAATTGGCTTACTCTTTGAGTGTTGCTTCGCTTTTGTTGTGAGCTTTGTAGGCTTCATGGAAGGTGAAGGAACATTGAAGAGTTGCCACATCAATCTTCTCAAGGACGACTATATGGTGAACCCCAGGATCAAGAAGGTCTCTCGACATCCTCTTCTTAGGATGAGCATGAAGAGTCGAGGACGACTCTTTTTGAAGGGGGGGGGGGGAGCTGATGCAGCCCGTCCTGCGGACACTACTACATCCACAACGCCAAGTCCCCAAGATCATCCCCAAGTCAAACAAGAAGATGGACCAGGCGCAACCAGCTCCAAAATGAGAGTCTCCGCCATCATCGCCCCGGAGAGTCCGCCGAATCCAAAGGAGTGTCCGCGCAGCTGTGAGTGTCGCTGCCCAGCCCTCTAACTGGCGTGGACATTGAAGGCCAGTTCGGACACTACCGGACACTACCGAGTGTCCGCTACCCCTGGATCTGGTCACTCCGACCCGGACTGTCCGGCCCAAGTGATGGGCATGCGAGCCAACAGCTGGGCCCTTGGCCCATGTACCCCTCTATTTCGCACCAAACCCTAGTTTTATGCCCAAACTACCCCTGAACTTGTGGCTGTCCTATAAATAGAGCCCCCACCCCCTCATGTATCCCTTAGGCATAGATGATAGACTAAAGACAACCCCCTTTGTGGAATCTCTAGTTTTGCCTCATCCCCTTCTACCAAAGGGGATCGACTATCATCACCACCTCGTTGGAGTTTGCATCGCGCCTCCCTCGTTGTACAAGGCCTTGGCATCGGTGTCCCTTTGCCAAGACGTCAAGACCCTCTCCAAGGTGTTCTTCCCTCTCTGCATGGGATTGACGGGAGCACGTTGATCGATCTTTCCTTGCGAGGATTCTATCGGACCGGTGGCCACCGGTGAGAGCAATCGGCCTTGTATCATGTGTGTTTTGCGTGTGTTCATCGTGTTCTTCGCAAGGTGTGCGTCCGCTTCCGCTACCTTCTCCCTTTCCCCTCGCTTTCCCATCGATTTGACCACGAGATCCGTGAAGATCGGGCCACCCTAGAGGTTTGCCCTCATCAGGTTGTCTCCCAAAAGCTCTTTCTTTATAGCCATTAAGATAGGCATGATAATTTTGATGATGCTCACATAAGAAATATGGATTAAAGTAAAAGTGAGCATCAAGAAGCAAATATGGAACAAATTTAAGTCTAAACCACGTCCTATGAAAAATAACCTTGTAAAGAAACAAGTCATGAAAGAACAAAGAAACAAGCATAGGAAAGCAAAACAAGTGCAACTTCAAGATTTTCAACATAAAGAGGGGAAACTTCATATTGTTGAGATGCATAAAACCATGTTTCCTCTCTCATAATAACTTCTTGTAGCATCATGAATAAAATTAACAATATAACTATCACATAAAACATTGTTATCATGAACCACATGCATAAAATAATTATTACTCTCCATATAAGCATAGTCATTCTTATTAATCATAGTGGGAGCAAATTCAACAAAATAGCTATCATTATTATTCTCATCACCATAGTCATCAAATATAGGAGGCATATTGTAATCATAATTAATTTTCTCCTCAATAGGAGGTGATATGGGCATGAAGGAGGAGGTGAATCCTAATTTTAGGACTCCACCAAGCTAGGTGATGAAGGCGCATCCCATTGATGATTGGAACGCCATGACGACCTATGATATGTAATGGTAAGTATAAGGTTGTGTCAAATATTGTTGCTATGTTATTGAGTCCAAGTCCAGGTTAGGTTCGAGTCTGTTTGTGTGTTCGGTTTGGGTCTATCCAACCGAGTAGTTGCATGCCTCCTATATAAAGGAGCCAGCCGCCTAGGGTTTAGGGGAGTTCAGTTGTTTAGTCTAAAAACTATATTGTGCTCCACCATGTATCATCCCTCCGGGGATGGTGATGCTGTTATCTATTATATCCAGTGGTATCAGAGCACTGGGTTTATCACGACGAGTGTTTTCTGTTGATTGATCTGTGGATTTTCTTCACCGATGGTATTTAGATTAGATTGAATCGAGGAGAGTGGAGATTGCAGGATCGAGTGCTTCATGTGTTATTGTCAAGATCGAGTTGCTCACTCGATTTGATCGGCGATTAGCTGGTTCCATCCAGGAGGTGATCTTAGATTCGATTAGGGGAGTCCTATAGTGATATTGGAGATCGCCGGATCAGTTTTTTCTGTTCAAGATCCGATTTGTGGGCAGCTGCCATCGTACGCCACGACTGAGGCGATCGAACCCGCCTCTGTTCCTTGGCCCACTCGTGATCAGAGATCACGTGCCTCGGTGGGAGTGCTGCTGCTCGGGGTATTAGATAAAAAAATCCAATCGGTACCAGTCAAAAAGAAATCTGATCGATCCGCTCGGGGCATTGACTGCCTCGATGGGAGTGCTGTCGCTGAGAGTGCTGCTAGTTGGGCCGGCCCATTGTGCGCCGATCGAGGCTACTACGCGTGTGGAGGATCGCTTGCTACAGGGACGATTACGGCCGCATGGTTTTTTTTGTGCTGGTGATTTCTTTCCACCTGGTATCGATAACTATCTGTTTGGCTGTGTGATTTTTGGCAGAGTTCTACTAAAACTCAGAGATGGATCTTGAGGGTGATGTTAGTGATTTTTCAGCGCGTGAAGTCTACAATGATTATCTAGACCTGAAAAATTATGTATGCTGGGATTCTAGTAAATTGAAGTGGAAGCTCTTACATACTGCAACACCGACAGAATACAAGTTATGGGAAGAGACAATGCAAGCTGGTTTTCGCTTATGCATTGATCTTTCTCTAGATCTGTAGTTTGACGACAATATCGCTTTTCTTCTTGCAAAAAGGCGTGAGGATACACGAATTGATGCGGCCCGTCCTACGGACGCTCCTACATCTACACCACCGAGTCCCCAAGTGGACCCATGACTCGTGCCCGAGCCAAACTCCTACAAGCTAAGGTGAACTCACTCCTCTCCTTGTGCCAATTTGATACCTCCTTGGATGGTGTGCTACTTCATACGACTACTCTGTGCATCATCAGGTACAAACACCCGCCGCGTCAACCCTCAAGCCTAGGAGCTGCACCTGCCCTGAAGCAGACTGACCCGGAGTGTCCGCTCGGATCCAGCCGGAGTGTCCGGCCCGACCGGAGTGTCCGGCACGACTCGGCTGGAGTGTCTGGCCTGCCCTAGCCTGAACCTGGCATGGACATTCAGAAGGTCAATTCAGACACTTCCCGAACACCATCCAGAGTGTCCGGCCACCTCGGACTGTCCGGTCGTTCCGACCCGGACTGTCCGGCCCAAGTGATGGGCCTGCGAGCCTAGCTAGGCCCTATGGCCATGTACCCCTCTACTTCGCCCAGAACTCTACTTTAATGCCTGAATTACCCCTGAACTTGTGGTTGGCCTATATATAGTCCCCCACCTCCATTGTAAACCCTAGGCATGATATTGGAATTAGTGGAAACCCCTATGTGGATCTATCTAATTCTTGCCTCATGCTCCATGACTAAGGAGCACCAATATCCCCAAACCTCATTGGAGTTTGCATCGTGCCTCCACGTTGTACAAGGCCTAGGCATCGGTGTCCCTTTGCCTAGATGTCAAGATCTCACCAAGTCTCCCATCTCGAACCCGTGGAGAGAGAGACTCAATGAGATCTGACGCCTAGGGATAGGACTCTCTGCCTAGGCCTTGTACCATGCGGGAGGCACGATACAAACTCCAACGAGGTTTGGTATATTTGGTGCTCCTTTGTCAAAGGAGCATGAGGCAAGAACTAGATAGATCCACAAGGGGTTTCCACTAATTCCAAATATCATGCCTAGGGTTTACAATGGAGGTGGGGTACTATATATAGGCCATCCACTTAAACAGGGGTACTTTAGGAATAAAAGACAAGTTCTGGACGGACTAAGGGGTACATGGGCCGAAGGCCCAAAGGCCTTTTACATGCCTAGCGTCGGTCGGACCGGAGACTCTGGTCTAGGCCAGAGATTCCGGTGGAGCCTCCGGACCAAACTTTGAAGGGGCATACAGATTGTCCCGAAGCCTGTTCAGGCGGTCAAATTGGAGGGAGGGCCGAAGTCTCCTGGGTCTTTAGGCTGGAGACTTTGGCAGGCCAGAGACTCCGGTGTGCGTAGACCGGAGACTCTGGTTTGAGTAGTTCTAGCGGCTTCTTTTTCATGATTTGCTCCTTATTCTCCATCCTTGGGTGCTTGGTGATGTGTTGGGGCTTCATACCTGATGATGCATAGAGTAGTTGCATGAAGTAGAACACCATCCAAAGATGTATCAAACTGGCATGAGGAGAGGAGCGAGTTCACCTTAGCTTGTAGGAGTTTGGCTCGGGCACGAGTCATGGGTCCACTTGGGGGACTTGTTGGTGTAGATGTAGTAGTGTCTGTAGGACGGTCTGCATCAGCTCCCCCCTTGGGAAAGAGTCGTCGTCGACTCTTCATGAGTATCATCGAGAACATCTCCATGATAGGGTGAGAGGTCCTTGACATTGAATGTATTGCTTGCAAGGTACTTGGAGGTCAGTATGTCGATGATGTAGGCGTTGTTGTTAATTCTTTTGAGGACCTTGAAGGGACCATCTCCTCTTGGCTTTAGCTTGGAGTCGCATTCCTTGGGGAAGCGGTCTTTGCTTAGGTGTATCCACACAAGGTCACCTTCTTCAAAGATCATCTCATTCTTGTCCTTGTTAAACCTTGAAGCTTGGCGAAGGACTTGTTGCTCTATAGTAGCTCTTGTTTCTTCATGAAGCTTCTTCATAGCTTGTGCACGCTTGTCGACATCCATGTTGGTGCGCTCATGAAGTGGTAGCAGAAGTATATCGAGCGCGGTGAGGGGCTCGAAACCATAGAGATCATGAAGGGACTCATCTTGGTTGTTGAGTGCTTGGCAAGGTTGTAGGTGAACTCGGCATGGGGAATGCATTCCTTCCAATCTTTCAAGTTCTTCTTGATCAACACACGTAGAAGAGTTCCGAGGCTTCGGTTGACAACCTTGGTTTGTCCATCAGTTTGGGGACACGGCGCGGATTTGGCCATGAGGGTCTTCCATAAGTAGCTCATGAATTTGACGTCGTGGTCGGAGACGATTGTTCTTCGCACACCATGAAGACGAACGATTTCCCTGAAAAACAGATTTGCAACATGTGAAGCATCATCGGTCTTATCGCATGGTATGAAGTATGCCATTTTGGAAAAGCGATCCACGACAACAAATATAGAGTCATGACCATGCTTAGATCTAGGCAATCCTAACACGAAATCCATGCTAATGTCGGACCAAGGTGTATGAGGAATAGGCAATGGCATATAAAGACCATAGAGGTTAGCTTGTGACTTAGCTTGAACACATGTCATGCATCGTTGAACGTAGCGCTCCACATCGTGCTTCATCTTGGGCCAAAAGTAGTGAGTGGAGAGCATGTCTAGTGTCTTGTCACGACCAAAGTGACCCATAAGGCCTCCACCATGAGATTCTTGGAGAAGCAAGAGTTGGAGGGATGACTTCGGAATGCAAAGCTTGTTTTGTTTAAAGAGGAAGCCCTTATGCAAATAGAAATCATCAACTCCTTTTTCAATGGAGCACTTTGCAAAAATTGTTTCAAAGAATGGGTCAGAACCATACAAAGTTCTTATTTCGTCAAGACCCAACACGTTGATTCCAAGTCTCGCAAGAAGGCTTGTGTGCTTGCGAGACAAAGCGTCCACAACTACATTATCTTTGCCCTTCTTATACTTGACAATGTACGGAAAAGACTCCATGAAGTCAACCCACTTAGCGTGTCTCTTACTCAAGTTGGCTTGGCCTTTGAGATATTTCAACGACTCATGGTCAGAATGAATGATAAATTCTTTGGGCCATAGGTAGTGTTGCCAAACTTGAAGGACACGAACTAAGGTAAAAAGCTCTTTGTCATAAATCGGATAATTAAGGCGAGCACCATCAAGTTTCTTGCTATGGTAGGCTATAGGACGTCCGTTTTGCATAAGGACTCCTCCAATGCCAATACCACTAGTATCACACTCTATCTCAAAAGTTCTAGTGAAATCCGGTAACGCAAGTAGAGGTGCTTCGGTGAGCCTCTTTTTAAGTTCATCAAATGCTTTTTGTTGTTCTTTGCCCCACACGAAGGTGACATTCTTTTTCGTCAACTCGTTTAGAGGACAAGCAATGGTTGAAAAGTCTTTCACAAAGCAACGATAGAAACTAGCCAACCCATGAAAACTTCAGAGTTCACTCACATTTGTTGGGATGGGCCAATCTCGTATGTCCTTTACCTTGAAAACATCAACTTCAATTCCCTTCGAAGAAATGACAAATCCAAGAGAAACCAACTTGTCTTTAGCAAAAGTGCACTTGGGAAGATTAGCATAAAGCTTTTCATGTCGAAGGATTTGCAAAACTTCCTTGACATGTGTAATATGGTTCTCAAGTGACTTGCTATAAACAAGTATATCATCGAAATAGACAACAACACTTTTTCCAATGAGAGAATGCAAAATATGATTCATGAGACGCATGAAGGTGGATGGGGCATTAGATAAACCAAAGGGCATATCCAACCATTCATAGAGACCAAGTTTTGTCTTGAAGGTAGTTTTCCACTAATCACCTTCAGCCATGCGAATTTGATGGTAACCACTACGAAGATCAATTTTCGAAAAAATAGTGGCTCCACACAACTCATCAAGCATGTCATCAAGACGCGGTATAGGATGTCGATAACGCATGGTGAGAGCATTGATTGGACGGTAGTCCATGCATAACTGTAATGTATCATCCGTTTTTGGAACAAGGATCATAGGTACCGCATTTGGACTAGTACTCACTTGGATCAAACCTTTGGAGATGAGTTGGTTGATTTGACGTTCGATCTCCTTTGTCTCCTCCGGGTTTGTGTGGTAAGCTGCGCGGTTTGGAAGGGGTGCGCCGAGGATGAGGTCAATGAGATGTTTGATGCCGTGAAGAGGAGGTAGTCCATGTGGTAGCTCTTCAGGGAATACATCCTTGAATTCCTGCAAAACAATCATCAAAGATTGAGGAACCTTGGTTAATTCATTAGTTCCTTGCGCTAGTCCCTTGCAAAGGAGGACATAGTTCAAGATGGATGGGTTGTTCCGAACATCTCTCATCTCACTTTTGGTGGCAAGGAGAACACTCTTAGTTTTCCACTCGTGTTTGGCTTGTGGCTCTCACTCACTATGAGGTAGTTCTCTCTCTCACTGCTCTTCTCACAAGTAGGTGTTGTGCTTTGCGCCCTTGCTAAAGCCTTTGCATTGTCCGCAATTAATTGGCTAGGTGTCATTGGTTGCAAAACACATGTTTTGTTGAGCCATTTGAATGTGTAAACATTGGTGCGACCATCATGTAGAGCAGCCTTGTCAAATTGCCATGGTCGACCAAGAATCACGTGACAAACTATCATAGGAACCACATCACACTCCACCGTATCTTTGTAAGGACCAATGGCGAAGGAGACCGATACGGTATGCTTGATCTTCATGGACCCTTGGTCACTTAGCCATTGCACGTGGTAGGGGTGCTTGTGTGGATGGAGGGTGAGGTTGAGCTTCTCACACAACTTGGTACTAGCAAGGTTGTGGTAACTCCCTCCATCAATGATCACCTTGATAGATTTTCCATTGATACTGGCTCGTGTTTGGAAGATATTTGAGCGTTGGTCTTCATGCTCTTGTGCTTGAGTGGTCAAGATCCTTGTGACGACAAGCGAAGGACTTGTGTCATGTTCACACATGAGGAGTTCTTGGTCATCTTCCACTCGTTGTCTTGCCATTGCTTCCTTGACACGGGCATCAAATTCATCTTCACTCAAGTACTCTTCATCGCCATTGTCATGGATGAACAATACCTTCTTGTTTCCACATTTGGCCGACTTGTGTCCTTTGCCTCCACACTTGTAGCATTCATCATTGAAAGGTGTATCACTCTTTGCTTGTTTGCCACTTGGGGGCAGCTTTCCTTGAGGAAGTGTGGGCTTGAAGGAAGGCATGGGGGTACTTGAGGAGCTTCCATTGAAAGTTGTTGGCATAGCGGTTGAAGCTTGCTTGTAGGTGAAATACGTCTTGGGCTTGTTGTATTTGATGTCCTCTTGCACTTGACGTTCAGCCTTCGTTGCAATGTGCACAAGCTCAACCATGGTGTTGTATGTTTGGAACTCAACGATGCGCTTGATTGGGTGATTCAAGCCAATGAGGAAACGTGCCATAGTTTGCTCCATGCGCTCTTCAATGTTGGCGCGGATCAAGTTGAGTTCCATTTCCTTGAAGTACTCTTCCACGGTCTTTGTCCCTTGACGAAGCGATTGAAGGTTGTTGAAGAGGTCACGCGTGTAGTGCGCGGGGATGAACCGGGATCTCATGTGAGCCTTCATGTCATGCCAAGTTGTGATTGGCGGTTCTTGTCTTGCGTCACGATCAACTTGAACTTGTTCCCACCAAAGGTTGGCGTAATCATCAAACTCAAGCGAAGCCATGGCAACCATATTCTCATTGCTATAATTGTGCATGCGGAAGATCTTCTCGACTTTGAGTGCCCATGAAAGGTATTCTTCGGGGTCATTGGATCCAGTAAACTTGGGCATTGTGAACCTGAGCTTGCCGAAAGTTTCTTCATAATTGCGGTCATTGCGATGAGCTTGGTGACCTTGTTGATGATCTTGTGGTTGATGTGGTGGAACTTGGTTCTCGTGACCTTGTTTGCGGAGCTTGCTCTTGATATTGTTGTTGAGGGGCTTGCTCTTGCTATTGGAGCGGTTGTTGACGATGTTGAGGCACTTGGACCCCATGAGGTTGTTGAGGATGTGGAGCCTCATGATGCTGTTGATGATGAAGAGGAGGCTCGTTCCTCGGTTGGTGGTGTTGATTAGGCACATGGGCCTCACGGTGAAGATCATGGTCATGAGCCTCTTGACGTGGTGGGCGTCGCTCAACTTGTACCACTTGATGCTCCATGTTTTGGTGTGGTGGAGGAGGCGCCTCGTGATGACCATGGTGTCGGTGCAGACGTTCATGATGATGATGACGAGGAGGAGGATCTTGGAGAGCTTCACGTCAATGACGAGCTTGATTTCCAAAATGGAGTCATCACTTGTTGTGTGCAGTATGTGTTGCAGGCGACGGTGGTAGACTTTCGGTTGCACTTGCAGTTCTTCTTGTGGTTGTTCTTGTTGGATCACTAGTGCCCTTGCGTGATGACGGTGTGCTTCTTGCCTTACTCGTGGCCTTGAAGATAAATCACCATCATAGCTTACCGTTGCGGCATGCCGTGGGGAAGGTACATAGTTCGAAGAACTTCCATCTTCAACCACGGGGGCATCGGTGCGTGTTGGAGCACTTGTATGAAGATCTTGTTGAAGAGGAACATGATGACGCGAAGAACTTGAAGAGCTTGATGCACGTGAACATGGTCTTGCCATTCCGTCGATGAGGCATCGAAGATTGTCATTTGTTTCGGCGACGGAGCGTTGAAGCGCTTCATTTTGGTGGCCGAAGTTGTGATTCATTGCATGCATTTGTCGTTCGAGGCCGTCGAAGCGGTTGTCGATGTTCTTGAATTCGGCTTGCGTCTCGCCAAACTGTTCATCTTGTCACGTCTCAAGGGCTTGGCAACGTTCCCGGAACTCTTGTCGAACGATGAAGTGACTTGCACGCGTCATGTATGGTCCTTGTTCCTCTTCTTGGGGAGGTGGTTGGCTCGACTCACCATGCCTATCCATCATGCAAAACACACAAGTATTGTATATGGAAGTGGAATATGGTGGTGTTAACCTTGTACCTCACCTTGGGGATTGCACTAAACTAGAAACCACAAGTTAGAGCTATAAGAGCGCAAAGTGGAATTGCAAAGAAAACTCACACTAAATAAAGAACTAACTCTCAAAAGCTTGATGGTGGTGGGTTAGGATTGTGGAATGCCAAAGAACCAACCAAAAGAAAAGGGATAGTAAAAAGTGGGTAAAATTCAACAAAACTCAAGTCAAAGGCGAAGGTGAACAACTCAAAGTGGTGACGGGAACCTACGACTATATACACATGCGTGGAGATAGTTGGGATTGACACGACTATGAAAATGAGCAAACAAATGTCCTAACAAAGACTAACCTCATTGTCGTGCCAATGCAAGGAGTGACCGTGGCTCGTTTGCAAAGAGGAAAAATGAGCAACGGATTTGTGCACTTGCCTTGGGCGCTCTTCTTTCTATCTTGCTTACAAGCTTTGAGACTCTCTTTCGCTATGGGAGACTATTTTTCTTTCTCTTTTGTTTTGTATCTTTTTTTTGCTCTTCCTTGATGCTACCAATTCAGTCTTGCTATTGCTTGTACACTCTCACTATCCAAGGACAAGTGCACAATGCTCAAGCAAACACAAGATGAGCCACTCTCGTGGGATAGGTACACAGAAAGGAAGATAGGGGTTAACAAGGTGACGCAAGTTATACCTTCGTTGGTGATGATGAACTTGGCGTCAGTGGTGCAGGATGATGTTCGTGGGCTGTGGTGTCGATGAGCGCGGCGTTTGTTGATGCGGAAGCTTGTTGTTAGTTGATGACACGCACACGGGCACAAACAAACAAGAGAAAATTAGCCAATGCAAGATAAGAGGCAAAACTGTCAAAATCAGGCATCAGGGCCAGACACTCTGGGGTTTCAGGTAGGAAACTCCGGTCTAGGCTAGAGACTCCGGTGTGGATAGGCCAGAAACTCCAGCGTAGGCCGGAGACTCCAATGTGCAGGCTAGAGACTCCGGTATGGAGTCAGATCGCGAACTGCTCGTGTTCTTGAGCAGAAATCCACTCCTTGGGTCCTCAAATCCACGAAAAATTGGCCAAATTGGGCTAGGAAAACACAGGATAAAGCTGGACCAACTCCTAAGACAAGGTTTGGTCGGATCAAAACTACAATTAACACTCCAAATCAAGAGATCGATCCAAAGGCAAATTTGGGCTGTTTTTTTGGGGATTTTTGATTTTTTGGTGGATAGAAGAAAAATTTGTGGGGGAATTCGTGAGCAATGAAGCTCTTGATACCTGTACGTTGAGGGCAAACCTCTAGGGTGGCCTGATCTTTCACGAATACCACTCAAATCGAGGATGGAGTGACGGGGAAGGAGGGGAGGATGAGCACGACGAACTCACGCACGAAGAACACGATGAACACACACACGCAAAACCACGATACATACCAATAGCTCATGCCGACGGTGACCGGTCTGGTGCAATCCCTAGGATCGGCGACGGGCGGAGGACTCTCTCTCGAACCGGCATGGCGAGAAGGGAGACTCGGTGAGATCTTGACGTCTAGGCAAAGGGACTCTGATGCCTAGGCCTTGTACAAAACGGAGGCACGATGCAAACTCCAACGAGGTTTGGGATATTTGGTGCTCCTTTGTCAAAGGAGCATGAGGCAAGAACTAGATAGATCCACAAGGGGTTTCCACTAATTCCAAATATCATGCCTAGGGTTTACAATGGAGGTGGGGGACTATATATAGGTTAGCCACTTAAACATGGGTACTTTAGGAATAAAAACAAGTTCTGGATGGACTAAGGGGTACATGGGCCGAAGGCCCAAAGGCCTTTTACAAGCCTGGCATCGGTCGGACCGGAGACTCCGGTGTGCAGGCCGGAGACTCCGGTGTAGGCTGGAGATTCTGGTGGAGCCTCTGGACCAATCTCTGGAGGGGCATACAGATTGTCCCGGAGCCTGGTTCAAGGGGTCAGACCAAAGGGAGGGCCGGAGTCTCCAGGGTCTTCAGGCCAGAGACTTTGGCAGGCCGGAGACTCCGGTGTGCACAGATCGAAGACTCCGGTCTGAGTAGTTCCTGCGGCTTCTACTTCAGAATGTGCTCCTTGTTCTCCATCCTTGGGTGCTTGATGATGTGTTGGGGCTTCGTACCTGATGATGCTTAGAGTAGTTGCATGAAGTAGCACACCATCCAAAGATGTACCAAATTAGCATGAGGAGAGGAGTGAGTTCACCTTAGCTTGTAGGAGTTTGGCTCGGGCACGAGTCATGGGTCCACTTGGGGGACTTGTTGGTGTAGATGTAGTAGCGTCCGTAGGACGAGCTGCATCACTGTTACTTGGTCGTCCATGGTAGTATGATCGCAACGTTACATATGCTGGAAGAACAAATACATATTCTTTTGTGCATGGTGGCAAACAACAGACTTTGAAGCCTATGTAGGATGATCACATAAAGTCTGATGTGAAGCTAGTGGTACATAAGGAGATGGTGTGCAAGGCTAAGCCAAAATCTAGGCTAGATAAGGTGCAGGATGAAGAGCATGATGCACATTGCAACAATGTTGTTACTGCTTCAGCTATGCCTATAGATGACAAGCTAGTGGAACTTGTTAGTGACAAGCCAGTTAAAGTGCATCCTCTTATCGCTAAGAGGAAGGATGTTGCAGCATGTGTTCAGAAGTTTGTTTGTGTTGACACAAGTGTTTAGACAGATTATAGTTGTGCTCCTGATGTTCCAGTGCATGTGGTGCAGCGGGGTAACAAGAGTAGTTTTGTTAGCACACTTGTGAGGCGTTTTGTTGTGACAATTGTGCGGATGCATAGAGGCAAGGATGGACATGTTCGTTAGTTGTGTGGTCCAGGCATTACTCATCTTATGCTACGTCATGCAAAGAAGGTCCATGTTCAACAACCACGGGCTCCAACAAGAGTTGAGAAGAAGAAGACGGTGGTGCCTATGTCCAAGCTCGTATGGAGATGCAAGGAGGTGCAGGCGCCAAGGGCTGTTTCAAGTCAAGCAAGCCGAGAGGGAGGATGTGGAGTGGAAGGCAAGCAAGACTTGAAGATGGCAAAGACGCGTGAAGCGATTGTTCATATCACGCCACCTTTTTGACCCGACCCGCAAGCGCTGGGGACAACGCTTCTTGAAGGGGGGATGATGATATGGGCATGAAGGAGGAGGTGAATCCTAATTTTTGGACTCCACCAAGCTAGGTGATGCGGGCGCATCCCATTGATGATTGGCACGCCAGGATGACCTACGATATGTAATGATAAGTCTAAGGTTGTGTCAAATATTGTTGCTATCTTATTGAGTCTAAGTCCAGGTTAGGTTCGAGTCCGTTTGTGTGTTTTGTTTGGGTCTATCCAACCGACTAGTTGCATGCCTCCTATATAAAGGAGCCAGCCACCTAGGGTTTAGGGGAGTTCAGTTGTTTAGTCTAAAAACTATATTGTGCTCCACCGTGTGTCATCCCTCCGGGGATGGCGATACCGTTATCTATTATATCAAGTGATTTGCTGCGAAGGTTCTTGTGTGCATCAAGGATTATCGAGTTGTGGTTTGAGGCGTGGTGATCTTCATCATGTTACTTGCTGGATTGATTCCTCTTCTTCAGGTGACATTCATCGGTGTTATTGGAAGATTACCTACCTGGTTGACTCGTTGTGAAAGATCGGGACAAAACTCAAGGATCATCGGCTTGATCCGTATCAGTAGGTAGACTAAAAATATCATATTCATCATTGTAATCATCATATATGGGAGGAATAGTACCATCAAAGTAAATTTTCTCCTCCGTGCTTGGGGGACTAAAAATATTATTATCATCAAAACCAGCTCCCACAAGCTTAGACTTTTCCATAGCATTAGCAATAATGGCGTTCAAAGAATTCATACTAATAACATTGCTATTAGCATGCAAATAAAGTTCCATAGGTTTTTTAATTTTCTCTTCAAACACTTCATGTCCTAACTCAAGATAAATACTATAAAGTTCTCTAGTCTTTGTTGTTGTTTTCCATTAAGCTTAACTAGTGAAAATAAAAACAAGAAACAAAAAGATATAATTGCAGAATCTAAAGGAAATAACTTCGAGCACTCACACACGAGCAACAGTACTAGAAGATATCTTAGTAGCAAGAGAATGTGAGTACCTTTTACCTTACCTCCCTGGCAACGGTGCCAGAAAATAGCTTGATGTCTACGCACGCTTCTATTCTTGTAGACAGTGTTGGGTCTCCAAGTGCAGAGGTTTGTAGAACAACAACAAGTTTCCCTTAAGTGGATCACCTAAGGTTTATCGAACTCAGGGAGGAAGTGGTCAAAGGTATCCCTCTCAAGCAACCCTGCAATCAAGATACAAGAAGTTTCTTGTGTCCCCAACACACCCAATACACTTGTCAGGTGTATAGGTGCACTAGTTCGGAGAAGAGATAGTGACATACAAGTAATATGGATGATTATAAGTGGTAATTGCAATCTGAAATAAGAGTGGCATCAAGCAAACATGTAACATGACTGATTGTAAACGGTGTTTCAATGCTTAGAAACAAGGCCTAGGCATCATACTATCACTAGTGGACACTCTCATATAAATTTATTCTCTTTATGATGCTACCCTGAACTACTCTCCGGTTGGACAATGTAGGGCTATAATAGCACACCTGAAAGTTCGCATTCCCCATCTAGATAACCCGTCACTATCACCTTGAGCGCTAGATGGTTCCAACAAACACCACAATCTCATAGACATCCAACTCAAATTATACTCATGATAAGTATTTCTGTAACCTTAGCCAAAGTGCCACACGGTGTGCACACTGTCAACTTCACACACATGGGGATAAGCATAGATTAATTAAAGCACTTGAGTAACATAATAGATCTATAGATTACAAAGCTCATGATCTCAATAAGATCACGCATAGAGAGAGATGAACACATAGCTACCGATAGAGCCCTTAGCCTCGAGAGAGAACTACTCCCTCCTCATCATGGGAGTCAGAACTGGCAATGAAGATGGTGGTAGAGTCGATGGAGATGGCTCCGGGGGCACTTCCTCGTCTCGGTAGGGTGCCGAAACAGAGACTTCTGTCCCCCGAATCTCCTCTTCGGTGGCAGCGGCGCTGCAGAACTTTTCGTGGAATTCTGATCTGGTATCTAGGGTTTTCAGCTCCGAGGGAATATATAGGCGAAGGGGCAAGGTCGGTGGAGGACCGAGGGGCCCACACCACCTGGTGGTGCACCAAGGGGGTACCCGCGCCACCATAGGGTGTGGCCGCCTCGGTGCCATCCTTCATCTCTGCTTTGGACTCTGTCTTGTGTCGGGAAAATAGGAACTTCGGCTTTTGTTTCATCCAATTCCGAGAATATTTATTTACTAGCTTTTCTGAAACAAAAAACAGCAGAAAACAGGCAACTAGCACTATGATATCTTGTCAATAGGTTAGTTCTAGAAAATGTTTAAAAATACCTCAAAGTGCAAACAAAACATAAGAAATTCATACAAAACAAGCATGGAGCATAAAAAATTATAGATACATTTACGATGTATCAAGGAGCGAGTTAACCTTAGCTTGTAGTAGCTTAGCTCGGGCTCGAGTCATTGGTCCACTTTGGGGACTTGGTGGTGTAGATGTAGGAGCGTCCGTAGGACAGGCTGCATCAAGATGTACATGGTGCTTGAAGATGATGCTACGCCATGGCTACATCAAGAAGACGAAGTCGCCCACATGGAGGCCACTACTACTACAACACCCACATCATATGATAGGTATGAGCAAGGTAAAAATAAGGGTGTTGGTGATGCCATGATCCCACTAGTGGACATGATGACTTGTGATGATTGGCATGCTATGGATGATGTTTGTGATATCACATATGATTCATTCATGTTTCCACGCGATACTTTTCCTTTGCATAATGTTGAGCATGTGAAATTATTTGATTGTGATGATGTTGCCATAGACATGCCATGCTATAAACATTTCATCTTTCCCATTGTTGCTTGCAATATGTTGAACACTTGCTCTTTCCAATGTTTTGCTTGCAATGATGTTAAGAATGATCCTCGTGTTGCGACAAACTTCATGAATAATTTCTCTTTCCATATGTTTGTTTGCAACCATGTTATTACTTCAGACATGCCTTGTCATGATAGTTATTCAATTTCTCCTATTGCTTGCAATAAGATGAATACTTGCTCTTTCACTTGATTTGCTTGCAACAATCATTCTCATATGGTTTCTATTCAGATGGTCCCCATAGCTTTCTCAAATTTTGGAGATTTTGATGATTGGCATGATAAGCATGTTCCCCACTTGCGTACTCACCATGCACATAAATTACACTTAATTCAGAATCATGATGATGTGCACAAAAAGAGATTTGTCATGATGGATGATGTATTTCTCTACCATGCACACACGTTCTTCCTTTTATCTATGATGTTTGTAGGTACCCGCATGATCATGTCAATCTCGGTTGAGCACGAGTTGACAAAAAGAGCTCTAGAGAGCATCCCCCAAGTGAGTTCAAGATCGAACCCAGCTCTGATACCTTTTGCATGCTTTGCATCTTTCATGTTGACAAATTGCTCTTTCCTATGGTTTGCTTGCAAGCACGTTGATGGTATTCTTTCACCTTGTGACAATCATGTCTCGTTGCTATTGGATATTGATGCTTTGTGTGTTGCAACAAAAATGTTGAACAATTTCTCTTTCCGATGTTTTTGCTTCCGCTTGCAATATTCATACCCCCCATGATCTTTGCTTTTGATGATATGTGTATAGCATCCAGCATATTGAACAATTTCTCTTTCCAATGGTTGGTTTGCACACATAATGATGTTGCTTTGGATATTCTTCCTCATGTGTTTTTGCCGAATTCTCCTGTCCTTGCATCGAAGATGTTGATCACTATTTTGGAGTTTTTGAGTTCGCACATTTGGATGATGTCCAAACGATTTCCATTCAACTTGACCTTGCATATGCATCCCGTTTGCTATACTTGAGTTGTGCTAATTGTGTTGTGAACAAGAATGGACATGCCACAAATGACATGCTCCTCTATCACACACAAACATATGTTGCTTGGTCTTTGTTGTGTGAAGGTACAATTACTTGCGTGTCAACCTCTATCGATCAAGAGTTGACAAGGCAAATCGAAGAGAGTTACCTAGGGCTACCCTTCAACGAGCTATCTCTACAACATAAGGTGACTTCCTTCTACTTGAGGACTCATGTTATAATCTTCATGAATCCCAGGATCAAGAAGGTCTCGTGACATCTTCTACTTGGTGATGAGCGTGTAGAGTCGAGGACGACTCTTTTTGAAGGGGGGATATGATGGAGAATATCATTTTGCGCCCCGAAAGTTGGGGTGGACAGGAAACGCGGTACCCAAGTTGATTTTTATCACCGCGATTCGAAAAGTTGGGGCGCCAATTACTGAGAGGGGTCTTTCGAGTGAATGATGGCCAAACCAAATATTTTGAAATTGCGCCCGTTAAGTCAGGATATTCTGTTACACTAGTTCTTGATGTGCCCCTCCTTTGCCGGTCACTCTTCTTATCCACCCTGCACGTGTCGTAGGGGAAAATCCATTACTGTACTTTCCTAACTCTCGACACTGAATCTTGCTGCGGCGGCAGTGGCGGTCCCTTTTCTTCCCTTCCCCGACCCTAAATCTGCCAGCGGCGGAGGACCTTTTTTCTCCCTCCCCCGACACTGAATCCGGCGGTGGCGGCCCAGCATGTCTTGCAAGGCGAAGGTTGTAGCTACGTCGCCGACTGAAAAGGGTCCTTCAGGGCCCAAGTTTGGGGCTCAACGCGTAGCTGCAGCGAGGTCTTCAGCCCCGGTTAGCGAGGAGGCCAGCAAGGATTCTGCTCCCAAGGTACCTACGAGCAGCGGGTTGAAGAGAAAAGCAAGGCCGACGGCGGATTTTTCGGCTCCGGTGGGCGGATGTAGCACTCAGATCTCAAAAAAAAAAACCCGGGAGAAGAGCGAGAGGTGAATTTTTCTTATCCGTGCCTTATCTTGCAAGTAGATTAGTTACGGCATAATAGAATCGAATGAACTGAAATGTTCCCCTTTTTAATCAAATTAGGCACAGTTTTGATACAAGTGACCTATATGAGTTCACAGTTCATGTTCGGCAGTACACTGCAAAGCTTGATTTTGGTTGCGAGAGGGTTGTGTTCGGGCAACATGTGCATCTTCTTGTGAATTGCAAAGAGGTTGTGTCTTTTTCGCAGCTGGTAGATATGCTTGCCGCTAGAATTCCCTGGGGTTCTAGACAGAGGACAAAATTGGTATGGCGCAACATGAATGATACCTATCAGCAAATTGAGCACTCCCATGAGCTTCAGATGGTTTGGGAGTGTTGTGCAGCTGATCGTAAGGTGAAAGTTGAAGCAATGATTGATGATATGTATGCAAATGCTGGAGATCTTGCTGCCAGAGCTTCTACTCCTAGAGAATACGGACCAATAGATGCTGATCTAGATAAGTTCAGTATACGCATAGAGGTGGATTCATACATGGCAAAACTTGATGAGGGAGTTAATAAGCCAGTTTCGTCATGTACTGTGGAGATCACTGTCGATTCCAAAAACATAACTCTTGATGAAATGAGAGAGATGATCGGTAAGGAAATCAGTATTGGCCCTAAGCAGATGGCAAAAATCTGGTGTTGGCATCATAAGAAGCAGCAATTCATAGATGTTTTGGATACTGAAGATCTTATGCAGATTATGCGGCGAAAGAAGCGAATCAGGAAGGTGTTCTTCCTTGGTACCATTTCTAATGTTGTTGAACAGGTTATAGTGGATGTAGATGCCCCTGTAGTGGTTGAACAGAATGAGGTGGTCGACGTTGATGAGAGCTGCTACCCTGGGCTTGTCATATGGACCGCAGGGTTCCCCTGCCTGTATTTGTAATATTGACTGTTGTTGCATTTAGAGCGTGCTTCTATGATTATGTTTGTTGAGAGATTGCGATATAATGCTGTGCGAGCTGTTGAGATTTTCGGACATGTCACTCACTGAAACCATCGTTGTTGTAATAAGACATAAGTACATTGTAGTCGACATGATTATGTTTCTTAAGATGACGCATGCATTTGTTTCAGTTATTATGTTTGTTGGGACATTGTAATGTAATGTTTTGTGAAACCATGACTGGACTAGTGGTGCATAAATACATTGTAGTTGACATGATTATGTTTCTTGAGATGATGTACTGTACTTGTTTCTGATATTTTGTTTGTTGAGAGACTGTAATGTAATGTTTTGGGAAACCATGACAGGACAAGTGATGTGTAAGTACCTTGTAGTCGACATGATTTTGTTTCTTGAGTTGATGTAATATACTTGTTTCTGTGATTACGTTTGTTGAGAGATTGTAATGTGATGTTTTGTGAAACCATGTTGTGGTTATGTTTGTTGGGAGATTATAATGTAATGTTTTGTGAAACCATGACTGAAGAAGTGATGAATAAGTACCTTGTAGTTGACATGATTTTGTTTATTTGGATGATGTAATATACTGGTATGTTTTTCGTTAGGCAATGAAATTGGGATGGAGGGAGTGCAGGTTTAATATTTGAAATGAGAATGTGTGAAGAGAATCCATATCAGGCAGGAGACAGTAATCCAGGGAAAGGGCATGGTATCCATTAAACTATTGTAACATGCCAATTTAGTCATCATTGCAGCGGTAGAAGGGCTGCTCCCTCTCTCTCTCTCTCTCTCTCTCTCTCTCTCTCTCTCTCTCTCTCTCTCTCGCCGACGCCGTCACCGTCGCATTCGCCATGCTGTCCTTGAAAGGCGATGACGACCAGTCGAGTAGCAACAACCTTCTCTCCGACGTCGAGTATTCCTTCCACGATGTGAGTTCCTCTGTTTTCTCGGGCTAGGGTTAGGCAATGGTAAATCACTCGATCTGAGCCCGACCACATGTGCATGCAATCGTGTTCGGTTTCAGCTTTGCGTTTACCTATAGGTACCAAGGACGATCTACGACTCCGAATGGGAGGGCCTAGATCTCGATGGAGAAGTGCCATGTGACCATGGGTTAAAACTGAGGAGATATGTTGCATTCGAAGGCAGTAACATTGGGAGAAGGTTTTTGGGTTGTACAAATCAGGTTTGTTTACATTATGTGCAACTATGACATGAAGTAAAATGTATCATGCATGTTCATAACACTATAGTGTGTGTGTTTTTAGGTTGGCCTGGTGTGTAAAGCAGTAGAGTGGGTGGATCTTGAGTGGCCAGATGCACTTAAGAAATGTTTGGCACAGTTATGGGAGATGTATGAGTTGGAAAGGTCGGGGAGATTTACTGATGTAAGTGATGCAGCTGAAAAAAATTATAAGCTGTTGGTACGAAATAAGGAGCTGGAACAAGAAATCGAGAATTTGCAGTCAAAGCTAACTGACGGAATCGATGGGAGCTTTGTTGTTGGAACTGCAAAGAAGCTTCAGGATAGTCACAGGTTGCTGATTCATAATGCAGAAAAGGAGAGGGATCAGCTCAGGGAAGACAAGAAGAAGCTAGAGTCTGCATTGCGGATCTGTTGAAGGAACTGAAGAAGGCGCGCGAGGGTGAACAAGGACCGACTATAGAGGATAAAGGAAATTCGAGATGAATAATTTATGTTGTACCAATGCCTGAAACTAGTTAATTGTAAGACTTGCAGTTGCGCTTTTCGAACTAAGACAAACTCAATCCTCGAGCAAACTAATTTTAGACGAACACACATATCGTGCATAGAGTTAAGTTCATGCTTATAAAATCACCACTGCAGAGGATAAACAAGGCAGTTCAGTACTAAATAGACATATGTTGTGTTCAAGCGAGCCTGGCCCGAAGCTGCCTGTTTTCCTTCCTAAGATTGGCCAGCTCCTTCAGTACTATGTCGTGCTTCAGCTGTAGGTTCCAGCGCTCCGTCACAGATTGGAGAATTTTTTCCGTAGCCATACGATTTTCCTCCAAGATCCCTTTCATGATCTCCGTCTGCTTCCTAGCCGAGGCGCGACCTTCACTGTGTAGCTTCGCCCAGTCAGCGTTTAACTCCTTCAGCTTCTGGCACTTGTCAGAAAGGACCACGAATTCAGCGCGCAGTTGGTGAAAGGCCAGTTTTTGGGAATTCTGCTTCTCCCTTTGGATTGCTATCTTGTCATTTAGCCAGGTCGCCAGGTCCTGGTCGATCTTTCGCCTCTTTCCCTGCAACAAAAATACATGGTATGGTTTGTTCAGTTCACCAGGACAAGCTGGTTAGTTTCCATAATTAACTGAATCGACTAGTGGCACTGTCATAATTTCAAGTAAGAAGCAATCTAGGACTAATCAACATTTTATGAATCGATTAGTGGCACTGTCATAATTTCAATTTCGAAGACAAATAAGATTTATCAGCAGTTTAGTGTGCTGTGGGTTTTTCCCAATATCACCAAATAGTAGTGGGAGAGTGGCAAACTCATAATGCAGAAACCCATGTCCAGATACATATGGAAAGATAACATGCTTTCCATTCATGAACATGAACACCAACACATGTCTAGATAGATAAGGAGTTGCCCTAGGATTCTTATTGCACCCTATAATGGGAAGCAGACATGGGCATTGCTCCTTGAACCCTAAACATTACAAAAGGAGAGGAGGACGAACTGGTATTCGTGTCCCTGCTAATGGGAATCAGACTTGGGCATTGCTCCGGTACGCCTCCAGACATGCCCTTAGCACCTCGTTCTCTTTCCGAACACCCTCGAGTACGGTGATACCTCTCCTCATGTCCGCCTTCATCTCCTTGACTGCATCCAGGCAACGGTTCCTGTCATGGTAGGCTCGGATGGTAGCCTATCAAGGTTGTGGCAACTCCCTCTGTCAATGATCACTTTGATAGATTTGCCATCGATGCCGGCTCGTGTTTGGAAGATATTGGAGCGTTGGTCTTCATGCTCTTGTGCTTGAGTGGTCAAGATCCTTGTGACGACAAGCGATGGACTTGCGTCATGTTCACACATGAGGAGTTCTTGGTCATCTTCCACTTGTTGTCTTGCCATTGCTTCCTTGACTCGGGCATCAAATTCATCTTCACTCAAGTACTCTTCGTCGCCATTGTCATGGATGAACAATACCTTCTTGTTTCCATATTCGGCCAACTTGTGTCCTTTGCCTCCACACTTGTAGCATTCACCATTGAAAGATGTATCACTCTTTGCTTGTTTGCCACTTGGGGGCACTTTTCCTTGAGGAAGTGTGGGCTTGAAGGAAGGCTTGGAGTTACATGAGGAGCTTCCATTGAAGGTTGTTGGCGTAGCAGTTGAAGCTTGCTTGTAGGTGAAATACGTCTTGGACTTGTTGTACCTGATGTCCTCTTGCACTTGACGTTCAGCCTTTGTTGCGATATGCACAAGCTCAACCATGTTGTTGTATGTTTGGAACTCGATGATGCGCTTGATTGGGTGGTTCAAGCCAATGAGGAAACGTGCCATAGTTTGCTCCATCCTCTCTTTAATGTTGGCGCAGATCAAGTTGAGTTCCATTTCCTTTAAGTACTCTTCCACGGTCTTTGTCCCTTGACGAAGCGGTTGAAGGTTGTTGAAGAGGTCACACGTGTAGTGCGCGGGGACGAACCGAGATCTCATGTGAGCCTTCATGTCATGCCAAGTTGTGATTGGCGGTTCTTGTCTTGCATCACGAGCAACTTGAACTTGTTCCCACCAAAGGTTGGCGTAATCATCAAACTCAAGCGAAGCCATGGTGACCATCTTCTCATTGCTATAGTTGTGCATGCGGAAGATCTTGTTGACTTTGAGTGCCCATGAAAGGTATTCTTCGGGGTCATTGGATCCGGTACACTTGGGCATTGTGAACTTGAGTTTGCCGAAAGTTTCTTCATCATTGCGGTCATTGCGACGAGATTGTTGACCTTGTTGATGATCTTGTGATTGATGCGGTGGAACTTGGTTCTCGCGACCTTGTTGCGGAGCTTGCTCTTGATATTGTTGTTGAGGGGCTTGCTCTTTCCCTTAGCGCGATTGTTGACGATGTTGAGGCACTTGGGCCCCATGAGGTTGTTGAGGATGTGGAGCCTCATGACGCGGATGATGACGAAGAGGAGGCTCGTTCCTCGGTTGGTGATGTTGGTTAGGCACATGGGACTCATGGCAAAGTTCATGGTCTTGAGCCTCTTGACGTGGTGGGCGTCGCTCAACTTGTACCACATGACGCTCCATGTTTTGGTGTGGTGGAGGAGGCGCCTCGTGATGACCATGTTGTCGGTGTGGACGTTCATGACGTTGGTGGCAAGGAGGAGGATCTTGGAGAGCTTCACGTCGACGACGAGCTTGATTCTCCAAATTGGAGTCATCACTTGTTGTGTCCAGAATGTGTCGCGGGTGATGGTGGTAGACTTGCGGTTGCACTTGCGGTTCTTCTTGTGGTTGCTCTTGTTGGATCACCAATGCCCTTGCGTGATGACAGTGTGCTTCTTGCCTTGCTCGTGGCCTTGAAGAGAAATCACCATCATAGCTTAACGTTGCGGCGTGCCATGGGGAAGGTACATAGTTCGAAGAACTTCCATCTTCAACCACGGGGGCGTCATTGTGTCTTGGAGCACTTGGATGTAGATCTTGTTGAATAGGTGCATGATGATGCGAAGAACTTGAAGACCTTGATGCGCGTGAACGTGGTCTTGCCATTCTGTCGATGAGGCATCGAAGATTGTCATTTGTTTCGGTGATGGAGCGTTGCAGCGCTTCATTTTGGTGGCCGAAGTTGTGACGCATTGCATACATTTGTCGTTTGAGGCCGTCTAAGTGGTTGTCGATGTTCTTGAACTCAGCTTGCGTCTCGCCAAATTGTTCATCTTGTCGCGTCTCAAGGGCTTGGCAACGTTCACGAAACTCTTGGCGGATGATGAAGTGACTTGCGTGTGTCATGTACGGTCCTTGTTCTTCTTCTTGGGGACATGGTTGGCTCGACTCACCGTGCCTATCCACAAGTAAAACACACAAGTATTGTATATGGAAGTGGAATATGGTGGTGTTAGCCTTGTACCTCACCTTGGGGATTGTACCAAACTAGAAACCACAAGTGAGAGCTATAAGCGTGCAAAGTGGAATTGCAAAGAAAACTCACACTAAAGAAAGAACTAACTCTCAAAAGCTTGTTGGTGGTAGGTTAGGGTTGTGGAATGCCAAAGAACCAACCAAAAGAAAAGGGATAGTCAGAAGTGGGTAAAATCCAACAAAACTCAAGTCAAAGGCAAAATGTCAACAACTCGAAGGGGTGACGGGAACCTACGACTATATACACACACATGGAGATTGTTGGGATTGACACGACTATGAAAATGAGCAAACAAAATGTCCTAACAAAGACTATGCTCGGTGTCGTGCCAATACAAGGAGAGACCATGGCTCATTTGCAAAGAGGAAAAATGAGCAACGAATTTGTGCACTTGCCTCGGGCGCTCTTTCTTTCTCTCTTGCTTACAAGCTTTGAGACTCTCTTTTGCTATGGGAGACTGTTTTTCTTTTTCTTTTGTTTTGTATCTTTTTTTTGCTCTCCCTTGATGCTACCAAGTCACTCTTGCTATTGCTTTTGCATTCTCACTATCCAAGGACAAATGCACCATGCTCAACCAAACTCTCATGGGATAGGTACACACAAAGGAAGATAGGGGTTAACAAGGTGACGCAAGTTATACCTTCGTTGGTGATGATGAACTTGCCGTCGGTGGTGCGGGATGATGTTCGTGGGCCATGGTGGCAATGAGTGCGGGGATTGTTGATGCGGAAGCTTGTTGTTAGTTGCGGACACGCACACGGGACACGAGCAAACAAAGGAAATTAGCCAATGCGAAAATGAGGCAGAACTGTCAAAACTATTGTTCCAGCCGGACACTCTGGTTTGTTTGTGCCGGACACTCCGGTTTGGCCGGACACTCCGGTCTGGTTTGGCCGGACACTCCGGCGCGGGTTTCCTGTTCGTGTTCTTGAGCGGAAATCCTCGCCTTATGTCCTCAAATCCGTGAAAAAACTGGCCAAATTGGGCTGGGGAACGCAGGAGAAAGATGGACCAACGCCTAAAACAAGGTTTGGTCGGATCAAAACCACAAATAACACTCCAAATCAAGAGATCGATCCAAAGGCAAATATGTGGCTCTTTTTTGGGGATTTTCGAATTTTTGGTGGATAGAAGAAACTTTTGTGGGGGAATTCATGAGCAACGAAGCTCTTGATACCAATATGTTGAGGGCAACCTCTAGGGCGGCCCGATCTTTCACGAATCCCACTCAAATCGAGGATGGAGTGCGGGGAGAGGAGGGGAGGATGAACACGGCGAACTCACGCATGAAGAACGCGATGAACACACACACACACAAAACCACGATACACACCAATAGCTCACGCCGGCGGTGATCAGTCCGGCGCTATCCCTAGGATCAGTGATGGGCGGAGGACTCCCTCCTGAACCGGCCTGGCGAGGAGGGAGACTCGGTGAGATCTTGACATCTAGACATAGGGACTCCGATGCCTAGGCCTTGTACAACACGGAGGCACGATGCAAACTCCAACGAGGTTTGTGATATTTGGTGCTCCTTTGTCAAAGGAGCATGAGGCAACAAATAGATAGATCCATGAGGGGTTTCCACTAGTTCCAAATATCATGCCTAGGGTTTACAATGGAGGTGGGGGACTATATATAGGCCAACCACAAGTTCAGGGGTAATTCAGGCATTAAAGTAGAGTTCTAGGCGAAGTAGAGGGGTACATGGGCCACATGCCCCAGCTAAGGCTCACAGGCCCATCTTCAGGCCGGACAGTCCGCGTCGGTTGGACCAGACAGCCCGAGGTGGCTGGACACTCCGGGTAGTGTCCGAACTGGCATTCTAAATGTCCACGCCAGGTTGGGGTTGGGGTAGGCCAGACACTCCGACTGAGTCGCGCTGGACATTTCGGCTGCGCCGGACACTCCGACTAGATTGGGGCGGACACTCCGGCTTAGGAAGCTTCAGGACAGGTGCAGCTTCAGGGCTTGTGGGTCGACACGGCGGGGGTTCGTACCTGATGATGCACAGAGTAGTGGTATGAAGTAGCAAGCCATCCAAGTGCATGTCAAAGTCACATGATGAGAGGAGCAAATTCACCTTAGCTTGAAGGAGCTTGGCCCGGGCACGGGTCATTAGTCTACTTGGGGGACTTGGTGGTGTAGATGTAGGAGAGTCCATAGGACAGGCTACATCATAGGCCTTTTACAACACGGAGGCATGATGCAAACTCCCAAAAGGTTTGGGATATTTGGTGCTCCTTTGTCAAAGGAGCATGAGGCAAGAACTAGATAGATCCACAAGGGGTTTCCACTAATTCCAAATATCATGCCTAGGGTTTACAATAGAGGTGGGGGACTATATATAGGCTAGCCACTCTGTCAGGGGTACTTTAGGAATAAAAGACAAGTTCTGGACGGACTAAAGGTTACATGGGCCGAAGGCCCAAAGGCCTTTTACATGCCTGGCGTCGGTCGGTCCGGAGACTCCGGCCTGGACTGGAGATTCCGGAGGTGTTATGGGGTAATCCCGTGCCGGTGGCCACCGGTCCTATAGAATGCCCACAAGGAAAGATCGGTCAACATGCTCCCTCGATCCCACGCGGAGAGGGAAGAACACCTTGGAGAGGGTCTTGACGTCTTGGCAAAGGGACACCGATGCCAAGGCCTTGTACAACGAGGGAGGCGCGATGCAAACTCCAATGAGGTGTTGACGATAGTCAATCCCCTTTGGTAGAAGGGAATGAGGCAAAACTAGAGATTCCAGAAAGGGGGTTTTCTTTAGTCTATCATTTATGCCTCCGGTTACATAAGGAGGTAGGGGCACTATATATAGGCCAGCCACTAGTTCAAGGGTACTTTAGGAATAAAAGGGGAAAGTCTGGGCAGACTAAGGGGTACATGGGCCGAAGGCCCAGCTGGCGGCACACAGGCCCATACGCTCAGGCCAGAGACTCCGGTGTGGGCCGGAGACTCCGGTCTATCTCCGGTGTCCTCTCTAGAGGGGCCTTCTAGCTGTCCTCGAGCTCGATCTGGGGGTCAGTCCGAAGATGGGTCCGGAGACTCCGGTGTCTTCAGGCCGGAGACTCCGGTGTGGCCGGAGACTCCAGTGTGCGCAGGCCGGAGACTCCGGTGCTCTAGCTGCTTCTTCTTCCGTCTTCTCTTCCAAGCCTTCGTCTTGTCGGCCTTGGTGCTCCAGGCTTCCTCCCTTGCCTCCGTACTCGTCGGTATGAACCTATCATGGATATGGGACGGAGTATGAAGTAGTATACCATTCAAGAGGGTAGGAAGTGGGCTCGCATAGAGGAACGAATTCACCTTTAGAGTCCATGACGACTTGGCATAAGTTGGAGACCATGATGTGGTAACGACCGAAGGTCGGGCTACATCATCTCCCCTCCCTTCAAAAAGAGTCGTCCTCGACTCTACACGCTCATCACAAAGTAGAAGATGTCGAGAGACCTTCTTGATCCTGGGGTTCACCATATAGTCATCCTCGAAAAGATTGACTTGACAACACTTCAATGTTCCTTCGCCTTCCATGAAGCCTACAAAGCTCACAACAAAAGCGAAGCAACACTCAAAGTGTAGCCAATTCATGAAGATTACAGCATGAGTCCTCAAGTAGAAGGAAGTCACTTATGTTGTAGAGATAACTCGTTGAAGGGTAGCCCTAGGTAACTCTCTTCGATTCGTCTTGTCAATTCTTGTTCCATAGAGGTTGACGCGTACGCAATTGTACCTTCACACAACAAACACCAAGCAAAATATGTTTGTGTGTGATAGAGGAGCATGTCATTTGTGGCATGTCCATTCTTGTTCACAACACTATTAGCACAACTCAAGTATAGCAAACAGGATTCATATGCAAGGTCAAAGTGCATGGAACTCGTTTGAACATCATCCAAATGTGGGAACTCAAAAACTCCATATAACATCTTAGTGTGGCGCTCAAAGCAATTGACTAAAATATTGATCAACATCTTTGATGCAAGGATAGGAGAATTCGGCAAAAACACGTGAGGAGGAATATCCAAAACAACATCATTATGTGGGCAAACCAACCATTGGAAAGAACAATTGTTCAATATGTTGGATGCCATACACATATCATCAAACTCAAAGATCATGGGAGTATGCATATCGCAAGAGGAAGAAAAAACAACATGTTTGCAAACAAACCATATGAAAGAGCAAGTGGTCTTTATGTTTGTTGAAACAACAATACGAGAGACTTGGAAGCTCTCATGACAATACATGCTCAAAATGGCATTATGGTTGCACAAAAAACATCGAAAAGAGAAATTGTTCAACATTTTTGTGGCAACATATAAAGCATCAATATCCAAAAGCAACGAAACATGATTGTCACAAGGTGAAAGAATGCCATTAACATGCTTGCAAGCAAACCATTGGAAAGAGCAATTTGTCAACATGAAACATGCAAAGCATGCAAAAGGCATCAGAGCTGGGTTCGATCTTGAACTCACTTGGGGGATGCTCTCTAGAGCTCTTTTTGTCAACTCGTACTCAACCGAGGTTGCCATTCTTGTGCGTGTACCTACACACATCAAACACAAAAGGAAGAACATGTGTGTATTGTAGAGAAACACATCATCCATCATGACGTATCTCTTCTTGTGCACATCACCATTAGTGTCAATCAAGTATAAAAAATGTGCATGGTCAGTATGCAAGTGGGGAACATGCTTATCATGGCAATCATCAAAATCTCCAAAATTTGAGAAAGCTATGGGGGCCATTTCAATAGAAACCATATGAGAATTATTGTTGCAAGCAAAACAAGTGAAAGAGCAATTATTCAACTTATTGCAAGCAACAAGAGAAATTGTAAAACATCCATGACAAAGCATTGTCCGAGGGTTATCATTGGTAACATCATTGCAAGCAAAACATTGGAAAGAGCAATTGTTTAACAAAGTGCAAGCAATGGTATCATCAACGTAACATTTAGAGCATGGCATGTCTATGGCAACATCATCACAATCAAATAATTTCACATGCTCAACATTATGCAAAGGCAAAGTATCACATGGAAATATCAATGAATCATATGTGATATCACAAACATCATCCATAGCATGCCAATCATCACAAGTCATCATGTCCACTAGTGGGATCATGGCATCATCAACACCCGTATTCTTACCTTGTTCATACCTCTCATATGAAGTGGGTGTTGTGGTAGTATTGGCCTCCATGTGGGCTACTTCTTCTTCTTGCATGGGGATGGCATCATCTTCATCCACCATGTACATCTTCTCGGTCGGAGGCATCATCATCTCCAAGCTTGGTGCTTCTTGATCCATGGAACCTAGAACATCATGAGGAAACACACTAGAGGTAGAGGGTATGTCGTTAGAAATCAAAGTGGTCTCACATGACCTATCAACTACCACTCTCAACTCACTAGGTGTATCACTCATGCCCTCCAAGTGGAAGCACTCAATCTCACGTATGGTGGAGTCACCCATCTGACTCTTGCTTTCACTCAAGTGGGCTAAGTGGCTCTCATACTCACATGGGATTGGTACCACATCATCACTCAAGCTTGTAGGGGTAGGCTCGGTTCTCTCAACTCCAGGCGCCTCTTTTGGTGAAGGGAAAATCCCATGCTCACCATTCTTGACCTTGTCGTCGCCATCTTGCACATTAGCTTGTGTAGTCCTCGTGACGTACTCGTCCAACTTGGCGAAGTAGAGGTCTTCGTCTTCCTCATCCATGAAGTTACATGCGTCATCTAGGACGTCAAGTCTTGGCATTGAAGCTTGATGGCGTGGAGGAGAACTTGCTCTTGGTGCCATTTTGGTGGTGGCATGAGTAGTTGAAGGTGCCTTATGATGGTGTCGACGGAGGTCATTTGCGTGCCTTGCCAAAGGTTGATGTAGATGGCGCACTTGGTCATCCACATGACGCTAGTGACGATGCTCCTTGTACATGGCACTCTTCTTGGTGAGGCGTTGTAATGAGCACAAAGCATCATTAGTCTTGGCCATCATGCTCATGGTTTTGGTGAAGTCGTTGTCCATGTCGTTCTTGAAGTTGTTCATTTGATGGTGGACCTTGGTGCTCTCGAGGTGGGGGCTCCCTCTTGGTCGATGCGACTTGAGGAGCTTGTCGTTGTCGTTCGTGAAGTCGTCCATGCTTGGGAGTTATTGTTGTGGTAGAACTCCATATCACCCAAGCATGTGGAGCCATTGTCGGTGTAGTGCTCCATCATGCCATCCATGCTTGTGGAGGCGTAGGCATGGTGGCTCATCGTGGATTCTTCATAGATATCATCCTTGGTTCCAGAGTTCCTAGACATGCTTCACAAGACCAAGTGGTGTATATGGAAATGGTAGGGGGTTAGGGATGCAACGTCAAACCTTACTTTACCTTGGAAGATAGTATCATGCAAGTGGCAACACTTGAGAGCAATCAAACCAAGCAAAGTGAAGTTCACGCGGAACACCAAAACCAACTAACCACTAAAAAACACACAAACAAAGCTTATGGTGGATAGGTATGGAAGGTGGTGTGTCCAAGAACAATCCGAAATCAAGATATTGTAATGGCAAGTAAAGAACGACGATCATCACAAAGCAAACAAGTCAATCCATATGATAGGAATATATACAAGGAAACACACGAGGTGGGATAAATGGGACTTGTGCGATGGAGAAAGTGAGCAAATAACTAAATGATTACCTAGCGAAGACTATAAGCTCGTGTCGCACAAGTGCAAGGAGAGATGCTAGTTCGATTGCAATAAATTGGTGGGCTACAAGATATGCACAATAAGTACCACCTATTTGATGTTCATCGAGCTTGCGCTTCCTATTCTGTGAGGAACTTGTTTCTTTCTTTCTCTGTTTCTTCTTTTTCTTTGTCTATATTTTTTTTTACTTTTCTTTTCTTTTTCACTTGCCCCTTCCTTGTGCCAACAACTATACAAGATAACTATATGAGATAGCGCGCTCACAACTTTTGCTCGGAATTCTACAAGGTATCAAATGTGCATAGCCCAAGCAATCATAGGAGGAACTAGTCTCAATAGGTGTTTGTTGAACGCAAAGATAGTGTAGCTCACAAAGGGATGCAAGTGGGGGGAGACGTCGCGGAATGTTTATACCTTTCTTCGTCGATCTTCACCCTTTATTGGTGGATTCCGCCTTGCTCACGGAATTTGTATGGAGTAGATAGCATGAACCACGGATATGATGATGTAGAGATCCTTCTCCTCTTCGAAACGAGCTAAGGAACACCAAAATCCAAGTTCGTATGCAAAAGTTATGCTCGAAACCGTGAAACAGATTTTTCTGTCAACAAGGGGGGCGGAGACTCCGGTATGGAGGTCCAGAGACTCCGGTCTGGAGTGACTCACACTAGAAACTCCGATCCGGGGCCGGAGACTCTGGTCCGGTCGATTTCTACGCATCCAGAACACGAACAGGACGCGATTTGGGCGGAAAAACTCGAACCAAAACCTCAAATTGGTGGTGGAAATCAAGGAATTAGGCCATGGAAACGCTGGGGAAGGTAGATCAACAAGTTTAGCAAGTAAACCATGGATCAAAACCTACCAAAACACACTCAAATCATAGATCGATCCAAAACACGAATTGGGGCTGTTTTTGGTGGAATTTTCGAATTTATGGGGAAAACGACCAAATCGAGGGGAAATCCGTGGCAACCAAAAGCTGCTGATACCAGATGTTATGGGGTAATCCCGTGGGTGGCCCGATCTTCACGGATCTCGTGGTCAAATCGATAGGAAAGCGAGGGGAAAGGGAGATGGTAGCGAAAGCAAACGCACACCTCACGAAGAACATGATAAACACATGCAAAACACACACGATACAAGGCCGATTGCTCGCACCGGTGGCCACCAGTCCGATAGAATCCCTGCAAGGAAAGATCAGTCAACGTGCTCCCTCGATCCCACGCGGAGAGGGAAGAACACCTTGGAGAGGGTCTTGACGTCTTGGCAAAGGGACACCGATGCCAAGGCCTTATACAACGAGGGAGGCGCGATGCAAACTCCAATGAGGTGGTGACGATAGTCGATGCCCTTTGGTAGAAGGGGATGAGGCAAAACTAGAGATTCCACAAAGGGGGTTTTCTTTAGTCTATCATCTATGCCTCCGGTTACATAAGGGGGTAGGGGCACTATATATAGGCCAGCCACTAGTTCAAGGGTACTTTAGGAATAAAAGGGGAAAGTCTGGGCAGACTAAGGGGTACATGGGCCGAAGGCCCAGCTGGCGGCATGCAGGCCCATACGCTCAGGCCGGAGACTCCGGTGTGAGCCGGAAACTCCGGTCTATCTCCGGTGTCATCTCCGGAGTGGCCTTCTAGCTGTCCTCGAGCTCGATCTGGGGGTCAGTCCGGAGATGGGTCCGGAGACTCCAGTGTCTTTAGGCCAGAGACTTCGGTGTGGCCGGAGACTCTGGTGTGCGCAGGCCAGAGACTCCGGTGCTCCAGCTGCTGCTTCTTCCTTCTTCTCTTCCAATCCTCCGTCTTGTCGGCCTTGGTGCTCCAGGCTTCCTCCCTTGCCTCCGTACTCATCGGTATGAACCTATCATGGATATGGGACGGAGTATGAAGTAGTATACCATTCAAGAGGGTAGGAAGTGGGATCGCATAGAGGAGCGGATTCACCTTTGGAGTCCATGACGACTTGGCATAAGTTGGAGACCATGATGTGGTAACAATCGAAGGTCAGGCTACATCAGGAGGGGTCTCTGGTGGAGTCTCCGTAGGGGCCATCTGGCTGTCCTGGGGCCTGGTTCGGGGGTCAGACCAGAGGTGGGCCGGAGTCTCCGGGGTCTTCAGGCCAGAGACTTTGGTGGACCGGAGACTCCGGCGTGCGTAGATCGGAGACTCCGGTCTAAGAACCTCCAGTGGCTTCTGCTTCACGATCTGCTCCTTGCTCTCCATCCTTGGGTGCTTGGTGATGCCTTGGGGCTTCGTACCTGATGATGCATAGAGTAGTTGCATGAAGTATCACACCATCCAAGGAGGTATCAAATTGGCACGAGGAGAGGAGCGAGTTCACCTTAGCTTGTAGGAGTTTGGCTCGGGCACGAGTCATGGGCCGGGTTCACTTGGGGGACTTGATGGTGTAGATGTAGGAGCGTCCATAGGAAGAGTTGCATTAATGTGTGTTCTTTTCATGAAACTAGCACTAGAGTCATTGCATGTGTGTTCTTTTCACAAACCACATATGGATCCACCAGAGTCATGGCATGTGTGTTCTTTTAATGAACCACATATGGATCCACTAGAGTCATTGCATGTGTGTTCTTATCCTAAGCCAACTCTAGAGTCATTGCACGTGTGTTCTTTTCACAAACCACATATGGATCCACCAGAGTCATTGCATGTATGTTCTTTTCATAAAACACATGGATCAACCAATATCAGTGTGTTCTTCTCACAAACCACATATGGATCCACCAGAGTCATTGCAAGCATGTTCTTTTCACAAACCACATATGTATCCACTAGAGTCATTGCATGCCTATCCACAAATCACATGGATCCACCAATGTCATTGCATGTGTGTTCTTTTCATGAACCACATATGGATACACTAGGGTCATTGCATGTGTGTTCTTTTCACAAACCACATATGGATCCACCAGAGTCATTGCATGTATGTTCTTTCCACAAACCACATGGATCAACCAATGTCATTACATGTGTGTTCTTTTCATGAACCACATATGGATCCACTAGAGTCATTGCATGTATGTTCTTTCCACAAACCACATATGGACCCACTAGAGTCATTGCATGTATGTTCTTTTCACAAAACACATAAGGATCAACCAATGTCATTGCATGTGTGTTCTTTTCACAAAACCAGCACTACAGTCATTGCATGTGTGTTCTTTTCATGAACCACAGCTAGAGTCATTGCATGTGTGTTCTTTTTATGAAACTAGCACTAGAGTCATTGCATGTGTGTTCTTTTCATGAAACTAGCACTAGAGTCATTGCATGTGTGTTCTTTTCACAAACCACATATGGATCCACCAGAGTCATTGCATGTGTGTTCTTTTCATGAACCACACATGGATCCACTAGAGTCATTGCATGTGTGTTGTTTTCACAAACCACATGTGGATCCACTAGAGTCATTGCATGTCTGTTCTTTTCATAAAACACATGGATCCACCAATGTCATTGCATGCATGTTCTTTTGATGAACCACATATGGATCCACTACAGTCATTGCATGTCTGTTATTTTCATTAACCACAGCTATAGTCATTGCATGTGTGTTCTTTTCATGAACCACATTTGGATCAACTAGAGTCATTGCATGTGTTTTCTTATCACTAAACCAACAGTCGAGTCATTGCATGTGTATTCTTTTCATTAACCATAGCTAGAGTCATTGCATGTGTGTTCTTTTCATGAAACTAGCACTATAGTCATTGCATGTGTGTTCTTTTCACAAACCACATATGGATCCACCAGAGTCATTGCATGTGTGTTCTTTTGATGAACCACATATGGATCCACTAGAGTGATTGCATGTGTGTTCTTATCCTAAACCAGCACTAGAGTCATTGCATGTGTGTTCTTTTCACAAACCACATATGGATCCACTAGAGTCATTGCATGTATGTTCTTTTCATAAAACACATGGATCAACCAATATCATTGGATGTGTGTTCTTTTCACAAACCACATATGGATCCACCAGAGTCATTGCATGTGTGTTCTTTTCACAAACCACATGAATCCACCAATGTCATTGCATGTGCGTTCTTTTCACAAACCACATATGGATCCACTAGAGTCATTGCATGTATGTTCTTTTCACAAACCACATGGATCCACCAATGTCATTGCATGTATGTTCTTTTCACAAAACTAGCCAAAGATTCATTGCATCTGTGTTCTTTTCATGAAACTAGCACTAGATTCATTGCATGTGTGTTCTTTTCACAAACCACATATGGATCCACCAGAGGTATTGCATGTGTGTTCTTTTCATGAACCACATATGGATCCACTAGAGTCATTGCATGTATGTTCTTATCCTAAACCAGCACTAGATCATTGCATTATCTTCTTTTCATAAACCACATATGGGTTCACCAGAGTCATTGCATGTATGTTCTTTTCATAAAACACATGGATCAACCAATGTCATTGCATGTGTGTTCTTTCCACAAAACACATGGATCCACCAGTCATTGCATGCCTATTCTTTCCACAAACCACATGGATCCACCGATGTCATTGCATGTGTGTTCTTTTCATGTACCACATATGGGTCCACTAGAGTCATTGCATGTATATTCTTTCCAAAAACCATATGGATCCACTAATGTCATTGCATGTGTGTTCTTTTCACAAACCACATATCCTAAACCATCACTAGAGTCATTGCATGTGTGTTCTTTTCATGAACCACATATGTACCCACTAGAGTCATTGCATGTGTGTTCTTATCCTGAACCAGCACTAGAGTCATTGCATGTGTGTTCTTTTCACAAACCACATATGGATCCACTAGAGTCATTGCATGTGTGTTCTTTTCATAAAACATAAGGATCCACTAATGTCATTGCATGTTTTTTTCATGAACCACATATGGATCCAATAGAGTCATTGCATGTTTGTTCTTCCATTAACCACATATCACTACAACAGATCCTAGAATCGGTGACGAATTGCCTGGTGACAAAATTCAGAACCGTCACCGGAAGTAATCATAGGTGACGGATTAGTTTTGGGCGTCACGTATGCTTGATAATGCGTGGTGATGCGTCGGCGCGTCACGGCAAACCGTCGCCGATTATCCGCACGACGGATTTTAGAGCGTCGTAGATTAAGCCGTCACCGGTTGTTCGTGGGACCAACGAGTTAGCAATGGTGTTAAAAACGATAAAAGGGCAAAGATGGGTTTTGAACCGAGGACCTAGTACAAAGTAAAACGTTTCGTTACCGCTGGGCTACCGTTCGGTTTTTGAATTGTTTGATTGGCCTACCATTTTGTAAACTCTATGTGCAGTACGTGGCATGTACAAACACGGATCGTTATAGTTAGGACTTGTGTGATCTTCCAAACAGTTTTCTTCTCTGTTCTTGCGAATGAGCGCCGTCAAGGATATCCCTTGTCCAGGCGATCACGACATTCGCTGGCCCTTCATCTACAAGTCCCGGTGACTTGCGCCTACGCGATCACGGAAATCGATCACGATCCCAGCTAGCGAGGCTTCGCGGCAGGTCGGCGCACGGCGATAGGAAGCACATGTGAGTTTCTTTGAGATCTGTTATGAAATTGATTTGGATTGGTGTTTATGTTACACATTGTGATTTATTTGGACTTTGGTAAACAATTTTCACATGGATTAGTACAAATTGAATGGCATCATGACTCGAGTGGAACACATTATATATATTTTTGTAGGCGATGGATCGATAGTGGATTACTCATGGGCACAAGTTCACCCCTTTTTACATACAAGGTGTCCGCGAGTTTATGGAGTTTGCGCGCGCAAACTGCAACGAAGGTGCATCAATATTGTGCCCATGCCAAAAATGTCTTAATATTACGCAGCAGACTCGGACCTTTGTTGAGTATCACTTACCGTCAATGGTATGGCCGTTTCATACAAGTGGAGTTGTCATGGAGAAGATGATGGTCCTGATGAAAACTATGATCATAGTTTGTATCAAAGCGATGACGATGATGATTATGATGATGGAAATGAGAATCATAATGATCATGTTGACAAGATGTTAGATGAGCTGCATGATTCTGGTGAGAAAGGCCCAAGTGACACTAATTTCTATGTGAACCTCTTCGAAGAAGCTAAGAAAGAGCTTCACGAGGGATGCACCACTGAGACGAGGTTGTCATTCATTATGAAGATGCTTTACGTGAAATCATACAACCGGGTCACAAATAGAGCTTTTGATCAATTTATGGCTGTCTTATGTGCTGCTTTGCCAAAAGTGAATTTTCCCAAGTCCTATGCTGAAGCTAAGAGTGTTCTTTCTGAGGTTGGGCTTGGTTATGACACAATTCATGTTTGCAAGTATGACTGTGCTCTGTTTTGGGGAGACCATGCCAAAAAAACTCATTGTCCCGAGTGTGGATTTTCAAGGTGGAAAGACCCGAAAGCAAAGAGAAAGATTCCCCACAAGGTGCTTCGATACTTTCCTATAATCCCAAGGTTACAGAGATTTTTTGTTTCCAAGGAAGCGTCGATGAACACCAAGTGGCACAAGGAGAAGAGGGTTGCACAACCGGGTATTTTGAGGCACCCAGCTGATGGTGAAGCATGGAAGCACTTTGACAAGGAGTTTGGATGGTTTGCTTCAGATGCCCGTAACATAAGGCTTGGTATTGCGACAGATGGATTCAACCCATACGGAAACATGAGTAGTTCATACAGTATGTGGCCAGTTTTTGTCATTCCATACAACTTCCCACCATGGATGTGCGTGGATCAATCCAACTTCATGATGTCATTGCTAATCCCTGGAAAAAATTCACCAGGAAAGGATTTTCATGTATTTATGCAGCCATTGATAAAAGATATGATGAAGCTATGGAGTGGCGTGGGCACATATGATTCATGCTGCAGTAGAGAGTTTACATTGCATCTGCGTTTCTTTGGTCGATTCATGACTATCCTGGATATGCCACGATTTACGGCCGTAGCACAAGAGGGTTTTTCGCATGTGCGCACTGCGATAAGGATGCTTTCTACAGGTCTTTGCATAATAAAATTGGTTATATTGGTCATCGTCGATTTCTGCCTCACGATCACAAGTGGAGGAGTAGCAGAGCCTTCAATGGAAAACCTGAACCTAAGGATGCACCAGCAAGTTTCACACTTGCAGAAAGAGAGGAGAGGTGCGAGAGTTCAGGATTACAGGCAGGAAAATCCATCAACTAGGAAGAGAAAGCGTGGCATGGTGGTGAGCCAACTTGGCACCTCAAGATCAGCTTATATGATCTGCCATACTGGTCAAGATTGAAGTTTGTTCACAACCTAGATGTGATGCACATTGAGAAGAACATATTGGACAATATCCTTGGTACCCTTGTTGTGCTTGATGGAAAGAACAAGGACACTGTTGGTGGTAGAATGGATTTGGAGAAATTTAATGTCGGGAAGAAGTTGGATGAAACACGAGGCCAAGGGTTTTCAATGGAGAAAGCACTATGGGCGCTTCAAAAGGAAGGCAAACAAAAATTGTGCAAGTATTTGGCCAACACTAGGTTCAGATAGTTTTGCTGGAAACTTAGCAAGATGTGTGGACATCCCGAGGGTAAAGTGCAGTCGAAGACGCATGACGCCACATACTTATGCAGCGTGTGTTGCCGTGGTGCGAGAGGGATTGCATCAAAGGCGATGTATGAGACCATTGCTGAACTGGGAAACTTTTTCAGGGAGTTGTGTGCCAAAACTCTAAGAGCATCTGTGCTGCGTCGAATGAAGGTTGAAATTGTCATAATTCTTTGCAAGCTTGAGCTGCTATTTCCCCCATCATTCTCTGATGTAATGGTGCACTGGCTATTCATCTACACGATGAGGCACTTCAGGAGGGCCTGTTCAATATGGTTGGATGTATCTAGTTGAAAGAAGGCTCTGCACTGAAATCAACTGTGCGTAGCAAATCAAGGCCTGAAGGTTCAATTGCTGAGGGATATATCGTGGATGAGTGCTTGCATCATTGCTCTAAATTTTTGGGTGATGTCATAGAAACCATACATAACAAGCCTGAGAGGAACCAAGATAAGAAACAAAGAGTTGATCCGCTAGAGTTTGATATTTTTTCAGATGGAGCCAGAGGTTTAGGACTATCCAAGTTGAAGTATTTTCCCAAAGAATTTGACAGTATGGTTTGTTATGTACTTCAGAACTGTGATGAGGCACAAAATTATATTTGGTAGGTCTATTTACCTTTTTATTAATCATTCAAAATTTTCAGTAATATTTTGTGTTATAGCAGTACCATTACTAATTTGTTTTTGATTTTTAGGAATTTCCGACAACAACTACAGAACAGGGGTGTGAACAACATTGAGGCGGAACTAGAGAAAGAATTCCCTGCATGGTTTAAAAAACATGTCAGTAATTTGGACAATGCTCCAGAAGATTTAAAATCACTAGCACTTGGTCCAGATGCTCATGTAGTTGTACACCCTATGTGCAATGTAAATGGCGCTAGGTTCCGTTCCGTCGAGCGTGAGAAGAACATGAGGACTCAAAACTTAGGCATAATGACAATGGGATCCGTTTCTGACGAACAAGATCAAGAATACTACGGTGTGATGAAGGAGGTTCTTGAGTTACAGTACCCGAGAAACAAGCACGACGACAGATCCATGTTCTTGTTCCGTTGTGATTGGTTTGACCTTGGAAGTAGGAAAACCACGGAGATGAAGGATGATGGATACTTTAAAAGCATCAATACGTCTCTATTGTGGTACAAGAACGCCCCTTTCATATTAGCTCACCAAGCAGAAACTTGTTTTTACTTGGAAGAGACAAAATTTGGTGATCCTTGGAAGGTGGTGCAAACTTTCAAGCACAGGAATGTATACGATGTTCCAGAAAAAGATGATGAAGGCAATGCAGGTGCATACCAGGAAGACCTAGGCTCAGAAGATCCCATTGTTCACCAAATTGAGGACGAGGAAGATGAATATGTTGATGATCATGAAGACGACATGGCTGATCGCTCTGATGATGTGATATTTGTTGACTCTCAGACTGTTAGACAACTAGTAGGGAAAAATGGTGTAAACAATGATATGGACTGGCGACCAAGAACAAGAAGACTTGGAACGGTTGTCGATGAATTTGGGAGGAGCATTTCAGATGTTGATAGTGATATTGACTAGTACCTTGTGAAAATCGTTACTAAAATACTAACCTTGATTGTCTGTTTGATACTAGTTATAGAGATTGCATTCAATTCCAAAGTAACCATGTTATACAAAATTATGAATTACAATGATATATATGGTCGTACCTAGATGTTTTTGCTTGTTTTTGTCATACTTACTTGAGCAGCAAAATAGATTTCTTGGAGATAGATACTTTACGTGACACAACCTACGCGACAGACATGTCCGTCTAGTAAGTTGTGCACGCATAAAATTTGTAGCTCATAAAATATTCATAGATACCGATGAAATGAACTCAATTAACACGATTTCACTATAATTGGCAGCAACGACAGGCATAATATATTTCAGCTCATAAAAAAATTAATAGTACCATTACACTTAACCATGTATTCAGACATACTAATGCAACATAATGAAAGGACCGTAAAATATTGTCTTAACATCTCATATTATTAGGTCGACAAATGACCCATGACCATCATAGTGAAAATGATCAAGGCTACTAAAGTTCCACATTTGGAACATAGAAGGCAAATAGGAAAGCCCCCTTACGTCCCATGTATAGCATGAAAAACATCGTGTCTCCAATTCGCCGAAAATCCTCCTCCTGTGACATCACTTCCCTCCACCCAGCGCAGCATACTCGGCCATCCTCAGGAGAAATTGAGTACGACCCTTTGACCTTTGTGTATTTATCGCACACAATTATGATATCACCATATTCAGCCATGTCTTCAGGGACAAGACATCGCGGGAGTTTCTATTCTTGGTCCACATGCACAATGTGAACATTTGTTAATCGGAAAATTACAGGCACAACAAAGTAGATCACTCATACTTACCAGCTCTTTCTTCCTGCAATTTGTCCAGCTTAATGTATGGATCAGAGACTCACATTTTCCAACTTGATAAGGCCCAGCTCCATGTTCATCAACCAGGGTGTCAATGATGTCAACATTGCTGACCACTGACTCCATCATTCTCCAGTTAATTATGGTTCCATCAGTGGCATGCATAGCGTCAAGTATGCTTTTCTTATCCTGGGTCAGATTGTAATATGCTTTACAAGTTCAAATACTTAATTAAATGAATATTACTGAATCAAAATTAAGATTAATGCATGGTAGGTACGTCAATATTAAGATTGTTTAGGAACAAGGAAAAAATATTGTGCTAAACACAAAGCAACTACTTCTTTTTTCATAAGGAAAAAACTAGAGACAATTCCATCGGTGACATTCTACACATTACAAAGTAGACTAGAAACCGAGCAAAATGGGAGAACCTAAATATTTTAGTGGATCTACATATATACATCCATTTTATACAAACTCGTAAACATCGTATATTTGTAAACAGAGGGAGTACTTCAAATAAGCAGTTACTTACATGGGTGGGTGATCGGTAGGTTGATCGACATCACAGGGGTAGATGGACTTTGTGTGTCGGTAGAGAAGACAAGCTCCGTTCCAACATCCAAATTGTAGACTCTAGCAAATTCTCTCCAATATTGGCCTTCAAGATATGTTCTGCCATCCTTGTTGATACAATCAACATTGAATTTGAACCCTTCTTCCGTAACCACCTCGACCACAAAATCATTCTCGTGGTCGACAGAGTCGATGGCAAACTTCTTAAGGAAATTCGCTCTAGCATAGCAGGGTATTAACTGAAGAAAAATAGAACATGTTTACTACATGACAAACTAACAGATGCTACAATTCATGACAAAAGGGTGGAACAGGAAAGACAATAAAACCAGTGCCGTCATTTCTTCAAAATTCTCTACAAGGGTGAGAACGAAAAAGGACTTGATCTTGTCGCCCAGGCCGCACAGACCCTTGGTGTAAAAACACCAAGGACACTAAGAATCAAAAAAAGAAAATTTAAAGATCATTGGTCGTACATTTTTGTCCAAATAGATCCAGTACATGCAAACTAGATAGGTTAGATTTTTACCGCAACATTCTTGCCCTTCGCCATCCCTCTCTCTCGACAGATCTGCGGCCTAGGCAAAGGTGGTTTAGATGGCGGCGCTGACTCCAACTATGCCTTTAGGGTTTGTTGGAGGGAGAGCGTATATATATATATATATATATATATATATATGGTCTGACTATGCTTGCATGCCGGGCCTGGACCTAGTTGTAAGCTTAATTTGTGGGCTCGACGTGATTAGCTTTAGCCGTTAGGCAAAACAAGGAAATATATTGATTACATTTAGTGCGTAGAGCAAGGAAATTGATTTGGTTTTTATTGCTCTGACTTAGTCGTCATAGTTAGGTCCTGTAAGATCCTCTAAAATAGAATCTTGAGACTAACAAGGAAAGAATTAGCTATATTAATTAAATCCTTTACTTAGAATATTTTGCAAATTTTATGAAAAGTATTGGAAATAAGGAGTTTGCCTTTCATGTTTGTGGTTGTTTTTAGACATTCTGAAGGATCATCAGTATGTAAAGTACATAAGTTTCTGGTTTGAGATTGGTTTCAAAAACCTTTTGTAGTCCAAACTTACTTCAAACTTTCTTAGCTACAAAATAAAGCATCAAACCATCTAATTTAGTAAACAAATGCAGTGTGCATCAACATGAGAATTCAGATAACAAGTGCACCAGTAACGCAATAGCAAACTCCATACACATTAACATAGTCTTAAACAACTGGGTATGATTGTCCAGCTTCCACCATACATAATAAAAACTTAGTCTTCAAACATCACACAGTTTCTCTTCATCTCCAGGGGGACAACACAAACATAAACTAAACTTGTGGAAACAGAACATGAGGGCCAACAGCAGGACCGATAACCGGGATGAGGCCACCCTTGACGTACTTGTCGAGGAATCTGCCAAAGGCGGCATGCTTCGCCATGGTATGGCCCTTGTGCTTCTGACTGCTGCCTACGCCAATGCCATCCGCGTGCTGGATCATGCTCTCTAAGTTCTTGGTGATGACCCTGCCGCATAATGGGCAAGATAGCTCCCCGTGATAGCGGAAAGGTATCTGGCCACTCACCAGCCGCTTAAGAACAAAGCGGCTCTTGCGGTCCCTATCGCCCTTGTCGTGGCCCACGTCGTCAGAGTCTTCCTGTGAATTTTGAAGTAAGAAGTGAGATAAACAGGAGCACAACAACGATCAAACGAAATAAGCTGTAAAAAATTAACAATGCTGCCAAAATTATTCTAAATTGTTGCGGTGATAGTACTAACATTTGATGAATCGAGGACAGTTTTGTGTTGTAGTGATAGTACTAACATTTGATGAATCGAGGATAATGTTGTGTGACCAATATTTGATGAATCGAGGACGGTTTTGTCTTATCATGTCTAGTGAGCGCTGGAACGCCTGAGCGTTTATTTCTATCTGCTTCAAAGTCCATAATGGATAATTTATTAAAGAACAATATTCTTTGGGGACATAATTCAAGGCATGTGAACTTTAGGGGCAAATAACCAATTTTGCCTAAATAAAATTCTTGCAATCATAATCACTAGAATGAAAGAAGACTCGGATGAATTTAAGTTTCAAACGCATTGATCATTACACATTAAATTCCATTCATCTGATCAATCATTTCTTCCCAAATAAAATTCTTGTTATCATAATCTCTACAATCAAATTAGACTCAGATGAATTTAAGGCACTTAATGATGAATCATTTACAAGTTAACTACCTTAACACATTCAGAAAGTTATATGATAACTATGAACCGATAGATATCATATGAGCAATCATAATAAGTAGAATTAAAGAAGGCTTGGATGAATTTAAGTTTTAAACACATTGATCGTTACGCTAAACAGGATACTGATTCAAACACACTATGGAATCATCACATTAATAAGCAGCAAATTTAGATAATGGTAATTATGAATTCCATGCATCAGATCAATCCTTTATTCCCAAACAAAATTCTTGCTATCATAATCTCTACAATCAAATTAGACTCAAATAAATTTAAGTCGCTTGTGTTGATCAATCATGTGCAAGGTAACTACCTTAACACATTCAGAATGTAATCTGATAACTATTAACTGATAGATATCATATGACCAATCATAATCACTAGAATGAAACAAGACTCGGATGAATTTAAGTTTCAAACGCATTGATCATTACACTTAACAGGATACTAATTGATACACACTATGGAATCAACACATTAATAAGCAGCAAATTAAGAAAATGGTAATTATAAATTCTATGCATCAGATCAATCTTTTCTTCCCAAACAAAAATCTTTGTTATCATAATCTCTACAATCAAATCAGACTCGGATGAATTTAAGGCACAACATTCAGAAATTAATCTGATAACCATGAACCCATATATATCATATGAGTAAGAATACTATATGGCAGATCAAATCAAAGTCAACTACAAAGGAACCGTACGAACCCTAGAATCAAGAATATCTAGAAGACCACCTAGACAGCACAAATCAATCTACTCTATGAACAAACCCTATGTGAACAGTAAGATGAACAGAGGAGATCGAACAGAACAGCTCAGAACCTCGGTGCCGTCGTCGGAGGCCTCCTCCTTGAACGGTACATCTTCTTTGCGGGCTTGTTCATAGAGGTACTCGACGGAGTCAGGGTCTTCGTCGTCGTAGTACTCATCGTCCGGCACGAAGATGACCTAGCGGCCTGCATGCGGGTTCTGTAGATCTGCCGCGGGAGCCATGACGTCCTCCTTCTTCTCATCATCGATGGTGACCACGACCGGTACGGTGGAGTCCGCAACGGTCACGACGCACCGACGAGCAGCTGGTGCTCCCGAAGAAGACTCCTCGCACGCCACCGCGGCGACGACCGCGGGTGCATCGCCAGAGCCGCCGACCGCCTTCGACTCCGGCTCGTCTAGCGGCCGCTTCATCTTGCAGATTCACTAAGGGATGAGATTGGTGGTGCGGTGGTGGGAGTGGATTGGGGTTTTCGGCAGATTGGGGAAGAAGTGGACGATGGTGGGAGAGACGATGAGACCGATGTGTTATATAGATGCTGGCGGTTCGGTTTCCTTTGGTGCACGCGTGGGTGTGGAATCGTGTAGTCCTGCATGTAGTCCACTTTCCCATTGCTTTCACATTGGACCCACACATGACATTTGGGAGAGTGGCGCGTTGCAGCGGGAATCTCTACAAATTCTATATTATATAAATTGTTAAAAAAATCTATATTATATAAGTAAAAAAAGTATATTGTGTATAAAACAATAAGTTTTCTAAAAGATTTTATAGAGAAATATTGAATTTGTTGAAATTAGTTGAAATCCTAAATTAAATTGGAACCAATCTCGGTCAAACTAGAACACACAGATGCCAATGGGTCATCAGTGTAACTGGACCCACATGTGTCATCAGGGTCAACTTTTGCCTAATCTCAGTCAACATAGAACCCACAGACGCCATTGGGCCCACTTGCACCAATGCTAGTGTAAGTGGACCCACGTGTGTCATCAGGTCAACTTTTGTCCAATCTCAGTCAAACTGGACCCACAGTTGCCATTGGTACCCACATGCACCGATGCTAGTGTAACTGGACCCACATGTGTCATCAGGTCAACTTAAGCCCAATCTTAGTCAAACTGGACCCACAAATGCTATTGGGAACACTTGCACCAATGCCAGTGTTAGTGGGCCCATATTTGTCATCAGGGTCAACTTAAGCCCAATCTTAGTCAAACTGGACCCACAGATGCCATAGGGTCCCACATGCACCGATGCTAGCTATGTGGGCCCACATGTGTCATCAGGGTCAACTTAAGCCCAATCTTAGTCAAACTGGACCCACAGATGCCATAGGGTCCCACATGCACCCATGTTAGCTAAGTGAACCCACATGTGTCATCAGGGTCACCTTTTGCGGCGATATGAGTCAACATAGAACCCACAGATTGAAGGAAATATGCCCTGAGAGGCAATAATAAAGTTGTTATTATATATTCCTTATATATGATAGATGTTTATTTTACATGCTAGAAATGTATTGATTCAGAAACATCAATACATGTGTGTTTAATAAACAAAAAGGGTTCCTAGTCATGCCTCTCTTATAGACTAGCTTGTTGATTAACAGGATGATCAAGGTTTCCTGATCATGGACATTGGATGTTGTTAATAACAAGGTCACACCATTGGTGGAATTATGTGATGAACATTCATTCGAAGTATAGCATTACGATCAAGTCATTATGTTTATATTGCTATAACATCATATGAAGTAATCTTTATCCTTAGACCATGAGATCATGTTAATTGCTAATACCGGAAGAGTATCTTGATAACATCAAACGTCACACCGTAACAAGGTGACTATAAAGATGGGTTCAGTACTACGAAGGTGTTATGTTGAGGCTCATGGATCAAGAGTGGAATTTGTCAATCCAGATGATGGATAGATATACTCTGGGCCCTCTCGGTGATATCACATTAGGATAGCTTGCAAGCAAGTGATGTGATCACTAGAATGTTATATCACAGGAACGAGAAAAGAGTGCATGTCGGTAACAAGATTAAACTAGGTATGGAGATACCGATGATCGAATATCGGACATGTAATATATCGAGAGACAAAGGGATTTAGTTACAAGCGTTAAAGGTTCTCATGATCATAGGAGTCATTGTTAAATGTGTAGGATTGATCTGGATCTCCGTGTCCAGCTGATTATTGATGGAGAAGGTCTCGATCATATGCATTATTATGAACTGTAGGGTGGCACACTTAAGAGTTACCGGACATCATTTTGGAGCACATATGTTTCAGACGAAAGAATTGCAAAGCGCAGGAATTGTTTCAATAGAAACCGAAAATTGTTTCGGGTGAAATTGTAGAAGGTGGTTTTGCATGTGATATTGAAATATTGCAAGGGGCTATATGTGAATGTTTGTTAATTAAAGTAATTAACAAAATTCTGAATAAATTTAATAAAAAGAGTTTTATTAAATGAGAGAGCATTAAATTTGGAGAAATTTAATGCATTTAAAGTGGAGACTTTAAAAGGGAATGTGAAGAGGCATTTTAATGTGGAGGTATTACCACCACATGAATGGGGGAGGTGAGTGGTCACCCCCCCCATGCGCCAGCCATGGAGAGAGGGGGCACCCCCCTCCTCCTATAAAGGCCACCCATTCCCTCCTTCATCCTCACACCTCCTTGTGAAGGATCTCTCTCCCCCTCTATAATTATTCCCCCATGGTCTCGAATTAGAGAGATACATGTTCCCGGTGGCATTTAAATGCGAAGGAGTTCTTGCTTGGCAGGATCACGGAGCGAGGAGGTGGAGATTGTCGGTGGCTTGAGCGTGTGTGCGAAGTGCGGATCTTGTTCTTGAGTTGTGGCGCTCGGACTTCCTCACGATCTTGAGATCAGCAAGTGTACGACTACATTAACCACGAGTTCCTACTCATTAACAAAACTTGTTGTCTACGAGGGTAAGTTCTCGTTGGATGTATGTCCACCCGTTGCTTTGTACCTAGTATATAGATCTTGGCGTGTAGTTCACACCATAGGAATTTTTTTGTTTTCTATGCTGCGGACCCAACACAGATGCCATTGGGCCCACATGCACCAATGCTAGTGTATGTGGACCCACGTGTGTCATCAGGGTCAACTTAAGCCTAATCTTAGTCAAACTGGGCCCACGTGTGTCATCAGGGTCAACTTAAGCCCAATCTTAGTCAAACTGGACCCACAGATGCCATAGGGTCCCACATGCACCGCTGCTAGCTATGTCGGCCCACATGTGTCATCAGGGTCAACTTAATCCCAATCTTAGTCAAACTGGACCCACAGATGCCATAGGGTCCCACATGCACCGCTACTAGCTATGTAGGCCCGCATGTGTTATCAGGGTCAACTTAAGCCCAATCTTAGTCAAACTGGACCCACAGATGCCATTGGGTCCCACATGCACCGCTGCTAGCTATGTGGGCCCACATGTGTCATCAGGGTCAACTTAAGCCCAATCTTAGTCAAACTGGACCCACATATGCTATTGGGCCCACTTGCACCAATGCTTGTGTATGTGGACCCACGTGAGTCATGGTACATTCTATGTGGAAGCTCATATGCGGGATTGTTATTTTGATGAGAATGAAATGTTTAAAGTTTAAAAAATTTCGTGTCAACTAGTTCACGTAAAATTTATCAGTGTGTAGGTTTTCAATTTTTATGAGATATTTTGAATTAGTTATGCACTGTACAAGCTTTGGTCAAACTTGAGTTGAAAGTTGTAGGAAAGCCATGGGTTCAATTTTTGAAATTAAGTTGCAGCCATGACCAGAGGATTGGTAAAAGCCCCGTGCGTTCAATTGTTGAAAGTTTGCAGCCATGACCGGACCGCACCACACCTACACGCGTCGCATCGTAACAAAACTGATCCAACTGTTGCACCACAATAACCGCATCGCATGCACCAGACCTAAACACGTCGCACTGTAACAAATTAAAACTTACCCCACTGCACCGCAATAACCGCATCGCACCACTCCTAAACGCGTCGCACCGTAACAAAGCCCGGCGCTTTGCACCGCACTAACCGCATCGCGACCAACGGTCGACTACATCGATGTACGGGCCCTCGCCTTGACTCCACCGCCCGTAACACCACAATAACCGCAGCGTCCGCTTCTCGTCTGTTCTTCCTCTCGCGTCTTCCTCCTCCACACGACGGGGAACTCAGCATCCATGGATCCCTATGGAGACATCCTCGATGACGGGAAAACCACGGTTGACATCAAGCCCATCTGTGCCTATGGCACAAAGATTATGGAGGTGGTGTACACCAACGATGTGAACTACTTGAATCACATGCTGGAGAAGTTCGAGCAATTTCTCGAGAAAGATACTTACAAGTTCCTCAGACTCGACCTCGAGTACACAAGGAATAGGCAGGATGAAGTTCCATCACAAAAGCACGCCGTCGTCCAGATCGCCCTGAAGGAGACTGTCCTCGTGTTCCACTACTGCAGGTAATATACGTACTAAGTATGGGCATTTCTATTTCTGTCCTCCTTTGATTCAAAGGATTTCCTATGGGTTTGTACAGGATTCAATCCCTATGTTTTTTCCATCAGCACATGTTTGATTCATAGGATTGTACCTTGTACAAACATTTGCACATCAGGCCTCCTTTGATGCAGGGCTTGTTTGATTCAAAGGAATCTCATATGAATTTTGGAGGATTTTGATCCTTAGAAATTTTTCCTATGTGCATTGTTTAATTCCTATAGGTTTAAGTCCTTGTGGATTTTGTTAGATCAAGTATTATGCATGATCTATGGGCGTTGTACGTGGCCTAATAGCACGGTTTCGCAATTTCCTTGTTCAACGTTGTCATCAAATAATTGTACACCATCCAAATTATTGTCATGTCATAGTTTGCATCTATACTGCAGGAGAAGGGAGCCTTGTCTGAAACTGGTTATGTGCATATTTTTATTTTCCATTTGAGATCATGTATAATTAGCCAATGCAAATACATTGCTTGCACTCGTTTATTTCAAATACTTAGACATGTTAGTTCAAGTATTATGCATGATCTATGGGTGTTGTACATAGCCTAATGGTACGGTTATGCAATTACCTTGTTTAACATTATCATCAAATAATTGTACATCATCCAAATTATTTTCATGTCTTAATTTGCATTTATACTGTAGGAGAAGGGAGCCTTGTCCAAAACTGGCAGAGTTCCTTCAGGAAAAGGGGATCACTTTCGCTAGCGTGGACATCAGGAGTGATAAAGAGAAGCTTGCACATGAGGATATCACCATTCCAGAACAGTACCACATCGACATCCAAGACATGTTTAAGACCAAAGAATGGTTCCATTGGAATCAGCCGTATGACAGGGACAGGATGTTATCTCTAGCAGTGATCATCATTGACAGAGATCTCGGGAATTGCAAGGCACTCCCGGACAATGGCCACGAAATATAGGAGAACAAGCCACTTTCCGCGATGAACCTAGAGTATGCAGCAAGAGACGGGTATGTTGTCTACGAGCTGTATCGTAGGCTCATTAACTTAAGGGACGGGCTAGACCAGGGGACTCGCAAGGCTGCAATTAATGCAGCAGAAAAGGCGGCAGCAGCTAAGGCTGAGGCGGCAGCTGCTGTAGACCAGAGTGATGCAGATGATGAGCAGGATGATGCAACGCAGCAGGCTAAAAGGGAACAGGCGAGGGCAATCTGGGAAGAGCAGCAGGCGGTCTGGGGAGCGAAAGAGGCGGATGGAGAGGTGGTGCATGTCGCCAAACGCTCATAAGAAGCGGGCGAAGATGACCAGGACGGCGAGCAGAACGACACCACTGGCTGGGGCAACACCACCACCGCTGGCTGGGGCGACACCACCACCACTGCCTGGGGTGACAAAGACACCGACCCCACCGCCTCCAACGCCACCGATTGGAATTAATGCACGTTACTAGACTATAGCCAGTTATATTCGTGATGTTGTATGTTGTTTATGTAGTACAAATCGTGGTACTTTGTTTTTATTTAGTTTCTAAGTTGAACTACTTTAGTATGCTTGTTTCTTAAAGTACCGTGAGCTAGCAAACATATCTGTGTAATGTTATATGTGTGTTCAGTTGTGTTTGTGCACTGACTATACTAGTTCAAAGGAATATGATTGTCAACAGATATAAACTTGCCTTGATGAAAGTCTAGAATTGTAAACGCAAGCGTTACAAAGTTATTTTAAGCTAGTGTTATTGGACCCACATTTGTCATCAGGATCAACTTTTGCCCAATCTCAGTCAAACTGAAACCACATATGCCATTAGGTCCCACATGCACCATTGCTAGTGTAAGTGGGCCCACATGTGTCATCGGGGTCAACTTTTGCACAATTTCAGTCAAACTTTTGCCCAAACTCACTCAGACTATAACCACAGATGCCATCGGTACTCACATGCACCGATGCTAGTGTAACTAGACCCACATGTGTCATCAGGGTCAAATTTTGCCCAAACTCAGCCAAACAGGAACCACAGATGCCATTGGGTCCCACATGCACCAATGCTAGTATAAGTGGCTCTGTTTCAAATTTTACTATGTAATATGCACTACCTTTATCAAACCTATTATAAGTGAGTTGATCAGAGCATTGATCTGTAAAACTATCAAATATTTGTAAATTATTGATATATATACCAATATGTACTGCTCTTTTTTTTAAAAAATCATTATTTAGCAAACCCGCTAAATGGGCATAGCGCGCTATAGCTCCGCTATAGCTTTTGAAAATTTTTAAAATCGGCGCCGCTAAATCAAATAGCCCGCTATTTTAAACATTGATAAGTGGGTCCCACATGCACCAATGTTAGTATAAGTGGGTCCAACATGCACCAATGTTAGTACAAATAATAGTTTACATAATTGGGGAAAATATCTATCCCTGCAGATATCCTAGCCCCTTCTCGTACTTTCCCCAAACTGCCCCTCTCCATCCGCATCTCCGCATCGCTGCCGCATCTCCGCACCGCCTCCGGCCAGATCGTCCAGACCACCGACAGTATTTACGCAACCCGCCACCGCGCTTCTCCACAGCCACGCTGCCACACATCTCCACAACGCATCCGCCGCCCGTAACGACGTGCATGTCCGCATCGACTCTGGCCACACCACCGCGACGCCGGCCTGTCGGCGTTGACCGCATCTCCACAACCTTGCTCCCCGCTGAAGGTGAGCCCAATCATGTTGGATTTACTTGTGCTGCCCACTGAAATCATGTCTGCATTGTTTGTCCAATAGGGTTTTCCACGAGCTATGTGCTGAAGCGAGATTTCCCATGAAAATACACTAGTGTACCTACTAGAATAATTCCTGCACATTACAATCCCATGAATCAAACACTACTGGAAGGAAACATTGCATAAGGTCTGAACTCTATAATGCATGTGTAGGAAAATATCAGGGCTTGTTTGGCTCCTATGCATTCATCTCATTTGGTTGAAATGAAATGAAATCCCCATGTGACTTCATTTGGATGGAATTTAAATTCCTTAATGAATTTTTATGTTTGGCTGCCACCTGAAATTCTGAAATGAAATGATTTACAACTTCTGTTTGGCTGCCATTTTAAGCCAATTGTGAAATCAACAACACATTTGGCTTCAAAATTCAATTACATAATGTAAATAAAATATGATATTTTCAAAATAAAAATCAACTACAACATGAATAAACATCAATGTATCCACAAATACACTTGTCTGCTCATTATATCAACACAGCTTGATCAATGATGTTGTCATTGTTAGCGTTCTCGTCCGCCATTTCCGCACGGCTTTCAGCTGTAGTCCTAGCTCCGGCTCAGTATCTCGATCCCTTGAGTAAAGTGTGCTAATTATATCCCAATACTTGATAACCTTGTACTTATAGGAAGTTGCATCATTTTGTGCCTACAAATAAGAGAAACTAGAACATGTTAGAACATGTGCCACTTCTTGAAAATCTTAGCCAAGGGTGAGCAACAGATAACACTTGTGAATAAATGTTTTCCTAATAGGTAGGAATACACTATAGATATAACTTAGCACATCAGGCATGAAAAAGTAAATCTAATGTACAATACTGACAAGCCAGAGATTCAAAGTGAAGTTTGGTGGTGGTCCATTTCCTTGGTGCACAATAATGCATCATTCTGCTATGACCAAGATGACCAGATCACATTCATTCTCTCCATCAAACATAACAAGTTTAGCTAGCTACATCTTGATATGAAAAATGGAACTTGTTTGGACACACACATATATAGATGATAAATTAGTTAGGCATGACATGTCTTAAGAAATTGTCGATGCCGGAATTATGGATGGATGTTCATGTGTAGAAAATACCACCTGGCTGTTTTCCTTGTTGCAAGGAAACAACTCGCAGTAAGCAAGGTCCAGAGCATGAATGACAATGAACCAGAAACACATGCCTAGAAAGTACAACCACATGATGCATAGAGGGACAGTTTTGGGGTCGGCTGTACCACATGCAACCACAACATCGGAAATGGAAGAACCTACACTAACTTGCCATCTCTGATGTGCTAAATCGCTGAAGCATTATATTCTGGTGACTAAAACAGAACATAATTACTAGCTATGATCTGTTTCTATAAGAAATAGGCCTAAACTTCCTAGTCTCCCAAAAAAGATCGGCCATCTAGCTACTATATATGGCAAGAACTAATGTAGTACTTACGATGTTTCTAAAATCCAACACAGCAAAGGTAGTTCTTAGAGAACTTATATCTGACAGAATAGGAGTCTGGAGCTTTCCTATGCTATGACTAGTGCTTGTAGCATTGAAATAACTTGCAAGTATTTGCAGAAACAATATTTGTATTGTTGTGATGAAATACGTTGTTGTAATACCTATAATGTGTTTCCCACACTTTTACCATTTGTTAATGTGTGCTAAATTTGTATCGCATTTCATTCTTTAACATGGCGGAGCATCTTCGTAGCGTGATCTCGGACCACTCATCGCCCAAAGATGCAAAACTTCTTGAGTGAGCAAGAGCATCTGCTGGAACTTCAATCGAACATGGGCAAAATTGTCGGGTTGCCATTCGTAACCCGCTTGACCAAAACGAATCTTAAGCTGTACCACATGGTACATTCATATAACTTTCTTTTAATTCTTTTTTGTTGCCATGCGTGTATGCAATTTGTCTATGTGGTTTATGACATCGACTTACTAACTTATATATCTTATTTTGTATTGATCAGAAATTGCCTAAGAAGGTTGTTAATGCTCTACAAATCTGTGTCTTCCTAAAGAGGAGATCACCCCATCGACTTCAAGATAGAAAAGGATGATCGCCTCTTCTTCGATCCAGATGGGTGGAAGTGTTTCGTATAGAGCACAGATCTAGAAGAGGGACAAGCTGTTCTCATATACTCGAAGAAAGCGCATTCAGAAGGGTGGCGTAACCGAGAGGGTTTCGTCTTCATATTTAGAAGAATAAATGATTTGTTGCCTACGCCGGTGTACATGCTCAGGGGTGCCAAGGCGACGGCGGGCAGGGGACGTGAAGGACAGACGCGTACGCCGGCAACGCACGTTGTCAAGAAGAGGCGCCGTCGTATGGGCAGGGGCAGCGGCAAGGGCAGGGCCACTTCTCTGTCGCCATCGCCGTCGCCGTCGTCGTCACAAGGACAAGTGGGATAAGCTCTCCCTCTGCCATGCTTTCAAAGATTACATCAGCGGCGACCAGCCCAACACTGTGCGCGTCCGGGAGCGTATCAGGAGGCTAACCTTCGATGTGGAGATGTATTTCGATCATCGAGACGGCCCCTTGTACCTTCGCAGGGGCTGGCCCAAGTTCGTCAAGTGCTACACTATTTCGCTAGGCAACATCCTGGCGTTCGACTACTATGCTGGCAACAGGGAGCTGGTCGTCACAATCTACGGCGGTAGGCTCTCCCGCCGAGTCTGCACCGATGGCAGCGATAGCGGCGATGATGGCGATGGCGGTGGCGAGGACACGCAGACCATGCCCGTCAAGGAGGAGGAGATGTCAGAGGGCTAGTACGGACGTCCAGACCGTGTCCTGACCCTATCAGATTTCCATGTCTGCCTCTTCCTAGACTAGGAAGAGGATCTAGGATTAAACTTACCCTGATGCACTCTGTTTAAGTTTTCCTGATACACTATTCTTAAGTCTAATATGTAAGACTAAAAATGCTTTTTCTACCCTGTTGCATGTGCATCAGGGTGTGACCAAGCAGATTCGCCCCTGTTCCTAGTTGCAAAACTATTTCCTGAGTTTCTGGGTGTAAAGTCTAATGAGATCACCTACATTTTGGTGGATGTTAGAAAACTTTGCTGGCTACATATCTAATATGTGAAATAATTCTGCTCTTCTGTTTGTTTTTCGAATCAATGAGGTTTACTTGTTTAAGTGATATTGTGCTTCAGCTTTCAAGTTGGAGTTGTGGAATGAAGGAAACTAATGGTATTGTTTGCTCAGTAATCCAACTGTTGTACGTGAATGAATATATTTTGTTTTCCTTTTCATATATAAACAAATGACTTATTCAAATAATTTAATATGGTTCATGTCCAAATAAATTTATAGTACAATGAATTAGAGATAATCCCGGCTTATAAACCATATTACAAATTCCGCACGGGAGGTCTAAGTAGTGGCAAAACCTAAACCGTTGCATGTGTTAGGATTTATTAAATTACAATATATAATTAGAGATAATCCCCGCTTGTAAACCTCTCGTTCCGTTCCCTCTGTTTTTTCCAATCAAATTTACAATGAATGGTTTTCATTCCCTCCACTTGTGTACCGAAAAATTTCGTTCCCACCTCTTTTGTTTTACACCCGCCCACCCATTTTGGCGCTAACAATTTGCCGCCCCCACGACACCTTAAAAACAGCGTGCCCCCACCTCCCGCATACCCATCCCCTAATTCCCTTCCTTGTTCACCGCCCACCTAGAACCCCATCACCACTTTCTTCGACCCCAGATCCGTCAAGCAAGGCGTTGGTTGCCGGTGGATTTCCCCTCTGCGGCGGGTGACATGTCCAGTAGTCTTCGAAGCGGCACATCACGCCGGAATGTGTACCACCGACACCGAAGCAAAAGCATAAACGCCCAGGTCATTTTTCTGCCGCCCTAGGTCTATGCCTCTTTCTAGATCAGTCAAGCATGAGTTCTAGTAGATCAACATGTGTAGATCGTTGTTCAAGATGCTACAGCTTATGTGCAAGATCTAGGTTTTAGATCATAGACATGGTTCAAGATGCCTAGCACGTGTTGAACATGACACCCTATGATCCGAATCCTTCGACAATGTGCTTGTCTTGGGTTTTAATTTCATAGATCATGGTTCCAGATGCCATGAATGTGTTGAGCATAACACCTTATGATCCGATCTTATAACTATGTGTTAGATTTAGGTTTCTGTTCCTACATAATGGTTCAGGTAATAGGGAACAACTTGTTGGATAAACCCTGCTGCTTGGCGTCTTAAGCGCATATGAACAACTTGATACCTAATACACTGAACCTGACACTTAACTGAACTTGTTGACAGTAGGGTTTAGACAGTTAACTGAATGACAATACGAGATTTGGAGGCAATAGAATAATGTTTTGTGAGCATGTTAATTTTACAGTATGGATCACATAATTTTTGCTTTAATGATCTTGTCTACTCTGTTTGTACTAATGAGTATGATCATGACTTGCCTTTGCTTGATTGTTTTCAGTTACTCAAGTCAAAACAACAGACGCATATCAAAATGTTAGGAAACAAGTGATGGAGGAGAACGTGTCTCGTATGTATATCAAGCAGAATGCTATTGAACATGGCAAGCCAATGGAGGATTTCACGGCGATGGCGCGTGAATTTGTGTTTGGTACTGCTAAGAAACCGGTGGCAGTGACAACACGGAAAGAGGCACAGCCGCAGAAGAAGGATATCACCGAGGACCCTAATTATGAACCTGATCCTGCCGACGAGCCCACTGATGATGATGTGTTTGTTCCGGATGAAGAGGACTATGATGTTGTTAAAATCTTCCTCTAAGGTGAAGAAATGCAACATTCTCCTGCCTTCACATGTAGGATATGTACAGATTGCTTTAATATTTATGGCTTGATCTATTAAAATTTAGGTAACGGAAGGTTCTACAAAAGAAAAGAAGCAGAAGCGCTCAAAAACCTTTGTGCCTCCAAATGTTGTAACAAGGTCAGCAGCAAATGCAGAGACTCAAGATGATGGTAAAACAGAGACCCCTACCCAGAAAGCAGGGGAATGGGGTACTAATGGAAATGAATCCTCGCCCATGCTAATTCAAACCTCTAGAGGCAGCAACTCACTTGAGGAGAATCTTCTTGTCCGCAGCGAACAGGAAGGTATTGACAGCACGTCTTACAATTTATTCACTGGTTTAGTTGCAAAATTTTCAATTGAAGTCTTGACTCTCGTTTTGTCACTGGTTTCAGTTGCAATTGTAGACGCGGGTGCTCTAAAGGAAAAGCGTAATGTACGCAAACCTACTATGGGGTATGGGGTACACGAGCGGTCTAGAAAGAATGGAGGGGCTAAGATGCAGATCAACTTCACTCCTGGCATGAGGAAACCCACTGATCCTGTGCAAGCAGCAAAACTGAGTTCAGAGTGTGGCATTCACATACGCAGCAAGATGCCACGGCAAATCGAAGCAAGTATGGTGACAAGGAAGGTCGTCTGAAAGATACTATTCCGGAAACCATTAAGTCTATAACTGTAAGTCTGTTAACCTCTTATTCATTTTCCATATAAAATGTCTCATTAGTGGATGATTTTTTAACAATTCTGTCATTCGATGCTGATATGAATTTGTGTTCCATGTTATCTGCAGGGAAAATTTGCAATGGATAGCAGTGGTGACCTTGGCAAAGACATTTGCACCGACATTTTACAGAAAGGTATTCGCCAACAACGTTGGAGGCTGAAAAAGGTCTATTGGAAAGATGTTAAAGATCTAACCCGCGAGCAAGCTTTATTGTTGAAACCAAAAGAGGTGAGCGAGGAAAGCTGGTGAGCTTCTTGATATATGGCATGGTGAGCACTACAAGGTACACGATTCCTGTTGTTTCAGCTACATCTATCGAGACATACTCTTGTCTTGTGGAATACTAAATTCATGCATACATAGGCAATCTGCAAGAGTAACAAGAAGAAACGAGATCTTTGTGTGAAGAAACACACCTTGGCTCAAGAAGCTTTGTTGCACATTACCATGCACTTGTGAGTATTCGAACTCTTCAGATGCAACACCTACTTCTTTTTGTGAACATGCCATACACACTTATAATTCATCGTGTCATAATTCTTGTAGAAATCTCAGAAGAACGAGGACGTCGATATCTCCCCGATTGCTTTCTTTAAAGCAAGCCACACTAACAAGGATGGTATGATGTCCCAGAAATCAGTAGAAGCTTATGTAAGTAAATTATTTTATGTGCTACGCATTTCTCATTAGGTCTAATTATTTGATTTCTTCTAACTCTGGACTTGCTATTTTTTATCCTATTGTAGACTGAGATGGTGCTTTAGAAAATGGGACCACACCCAGAAGATTGGATTCCCAAAACTGATCTGGAGGTTGTTAACAATTCAAGATCAATTACTTTCCTTTCCAGCATCGGAGTTTCATCTGCTTCCAAGAGGTCTAGCGTCTCAGCTGGGCGCATCCGTGATTTAGAAGAAAAGTTATCAAGTCAGGAGCAAGAATCGTTGAATGCAGCTGAAAGGGTTCAACGCGAGATGGAGGAACAGATGCAAGAGCAGGAAAGGAGATTTGAAGAGATGAGAAAGAAGCAGGATGATGAACTTGAAGCAGTGAAAAAAGTCCAAATGGGTTAATCGTCTGGCATTTGAGAAGAGGCAGAAGGAATTGGATGGCATGCTTAGTTACCTGTTGAGGATATCGCAGAACTCCCAGTCCCAATCCCCGTGACTTGGGCCAAAAATCTCTGCGTGCTAATGGGCCGGGTGGGCCGAAACATTGTTTTTTATTCCTTTAGTCATTCGAGTTTGATACAGCAGTTTCAGTCTACCAGAATTTTAAAGTTTGCGTGTGATACAATTCATATTTATAAATTTTCTGCCATTTCAAATATTTGCTTCCATTTAATTTTGTTTCGTAATTTGCATGGAATTTCAATTTTTAATCAGATTTGTCCGTGCAAAAAAATTGGTGACGGCGTCACATTCCTCCCGTCCCACAAGGCAGTTCCGAATGGGCCGGCCCAAAAAATGACACGTCATCATCGCGGGCCCCACATGCAGACGCCACGTCATCGTTGATGGCCCCAGCTACATGCTGCCATGTCAACATCGCTGGACCCACCTGCCAGCTGCCACGTCATCTCCGCAGGACCCACACGAAGGTGACACGTCATCGCATTGGCCCCACCTCTCAGATGCCACGTCATCATGGTGGGACCCACCTGCCAGCTGCCACGTCATCATCGTCGGACCCACCTGCCAGCTGCCACGTCAGCATCGTTGGACCCACCTGCCAGCTGCCACGTCAGCATCGTCGGACCCACCTGCTAGCTGCCACGTCAGCATCGTCGGACCCACTTGCCAGCTGCCATGTCAGCATCGTCGGACCCATCTGTCAGATGCCAGGTCATCGTGGTGGGACCCACCTGCCAGCTGCCACATCAGCATTGTAGGTCCCACCTGCCAGAATCCTCGTGACGCCATAAATCTTTCGTGACGGCATATTTCGTCAACGAATATGCTAAACGGTGACAGATTTTCCTATTTTAGGTGACGTAGAAGGTCCGTCACGGATAACCTATCTTAGGTGATGCCGTAAGGACCGTCACCGAAGCTCAATCTTGCGTGACGAAAATTTGTATTCTGTCACTATAAAAGAATCTGTGACAGACCTTCCGTGACGACCCTGGTGACGCCACGTTTTCGTCACGAGGGAGTACTTAGTGACGGAAATGGCATTTTCGGTGACAAAAGTGATTTGTCACAAAAGCTCTTTTCTCTTGTAGTGGATATAGTCATTGCATTGTGTTCTTTTCACAAACCACATAGGATCCACTAGAGTCATTGCATGTATGTTCTTTTCACAAACCACATGGATCCACCAATGTCATTGCATGTGTGTTCTTTTCATGAACCACATATGGATCCACTAGAGTCATTGCATGTATGTTCTTTCCACAAACCACATATGGACCCACTAGAGTCAATGCATGTATGTTCTTTTCACAAAACACATGGATCCACCAATGCCATTGCATGTGTGTTCTTTTCATGAAACTAGCACTAGAGTCATTGCATGTGTGTTCTTTTCATGAAACTAGCACTAGAGTCATTGCATGTGTGTTCTTTTCACAAACCACCGATGGATCCACCAGAGTCATTGCATGTGTGTTCTTTTCATGAACCACATATGGATCCACTAGAGTCATTGCATGTGTGTGGTTTTCAAAAACCACATATCGTTCCACTAGAGTCATTGCATGTCTATTCTTTTCATAAAACACATGGATAGACTAATGTCATTGCATGTGTGTTCTTTTCATGAACCACATATGGATCCACTAGAGTCATTGCATGTCTGTTCTTTCAATTAACCACAGCTATAGTCATTGCATGTGTGTTATTTTCATGAACCACATATGGATCAACTAGAGTCATTGAATTTGTGTTCTTATCACTAAACCAACACTAGAGTCATTGCATGTGTGCTATTTTCATGAACCACAGCTAGAGTCATTGCATGTGTGTTCTTTTTATGAAACTAGCACTAGAGTCATTGCATGTGTGTTCTTTTCACAAACCACATATGGATCCACCAGAGTCATTGCATGTGTGTTCTTTTCACAAACAACATATGGATCCACCAGAGTCATTGCATGTATGTTATTTTCATAAAACACATGGATCAAGCAATGTCATTGCATGTGTGTTCTTTTCAGAAACCACATATGGATCCACCAGAGTTATTGCATGTATGTTCTTTTCACAAACCACATATGGATCCGCTAGAGTCATTGCATGCCTATTCTTTCCATAAACCACATGGATCCACCAATGTCATTGCATGTGTGTTCTTTTCATGAACCACATATGGATGCACTAGAGTCATTGCATGTATGTTATTTCCACAAACCACATGGATCCACCAATGTCATTGCATGTGTGTTCTTTTCATGAACCACATATGGATACACTAGAGTCATTGCATGTGTGTTCTTTTCACAAAACTACATAAGATCGCGTCTTCCAGAAGGCCCGCCCCCTGAAGAACTAGTTGCCTGATCCGATTGTTGTAGACCGTTCGATTGGGGTGGGGCACGAATAAGATGGTTCTTCGTAAGAGCGATCCGCGAGTAGGCTGTTCCATGACATGATTGGTTGCGCTTACATTTTCACTTATATTAGTATTATTTCCACTCCCCTATAGCCTACTAGTAATATCATAGAGCTCGTGAGTGAGCACGTCTACTCCACAACCCCCTCATCCACGACACGTCACCGTGCCCGGACGATGCCACCGACTTTCGTGTGCCGTGCCCGGACGACAGTCGCTGATTCTCGGGTCGCTACCTTCATGCTAAGAAATCATTTTACAAGCTTTTGAATTTATCTTACATATTCCTGCTATTCGTTGATCTAACTGCTGATCATTTATCTGATTTCTCGACGAACTTCAGATGTGACAGATGCTGCAGCCCAAGAATCTAGAGATCTTCGTGCGCAACTTCGCAGCGACGTTCCCGCTCGTGTGCTCCCACCTAGGATGCTTTCGCCGTTACTCCTACCACGAGCTCCCGCTCCACGAGCTCGTGTTCCCGCATGGCGCGTGCTCCTGCATGGAGCCGGGCTACAACTACACAGGCCCGCCGGTAGAGCTCGTCGTCCACCTTGTAGAGGAGCACTTGATCGAAGTGATTAGGATCTCGTACGGCCACGCCCAACTTCTCCAAGAGCAGGTGCCGTTCACTGACTCGGCATGCCCTAGGCTAATTTTCTAGGGGGGCGGCTCTGTTTTCATCCTGAGTATCACCGCCGGTGTTCCGGGAACCAGAGCTGGACCCACCTTCGTGTGTGTGGTATGCGTCAGGTCGGTCTCGTGCGCCTGGCCCCTATACATGGTGCGCATGTGGGCGAACGCCCAGCCGCCGTCATCCCATAGCATTCTTGTGCTAGCCGAGGCACCGAGCTACTGACACCGCGGGAGGTGGAGTATGCGGACCTAAGGTTCATCCTATGTGTGCCATCTCAGTAACTTGTCGGTGCTGGACCGAACAGGCAGATGCATTTCTACATTTGTATCGAGAAGACAGACAGGGAAATTTAGTACTTATGTTGTCGTTACTGTTAGACTTAAGAGATGCTTCTCAGGTGCGTAGAGCATACGCGTTGTGCGAATGTACCCCAGTTGTAGTTTTTTAGTACTCCTTAATAATTCGACGAGTTATTGGTCCCATCAGCTTGTTGTTGTCATGTTGCAAAGTCCGCTTGCTCTGGACAGACTGGCAATACCGCGTGCCCCCGCATGTTAGTGTCACATGTTCCGTGGGCCCACCAGCCAGTGTCACGTCCCCCTTCTCTTCCTTCCCCTCGAAGCCACTGTCCCCACTTCTCTTCCATCCTGCCACTACCGTCTAATGGTTGTAATCTGATTTTCGTTGGATTGTTTACATGTAATCTATGTTGATAATGCAACATGCAAATGGCACAGGCACAATTTCTAAAGTGGAAGCACTTACACGTTGCCATTGCACATATTTCTCAATATAGCTCGACAAACCCATTACAATAATTATACTCGCACTAAACATAACCAATATTGTAACCATCCTAAACAACATCTAAACCCACACCACAACGCTATCGTCGGAGTCCACCTCGATTGATGACACCACCATGCCCTTCCTAGCGACATCCACTCTCGCCCGTGGCTTGCCCTTCGCCAAAGGAGGCAACAATGGCGTTATGCATAACTTTGTCCCTGTCGTCCTCCACATCAGAATCGACAATTACGAAGGGGATGGGGTTGGCGTGGACCGAGCCCTGTCGTGCCTGGCGGCTCCTGCTCGAGCTCGATGCCGCATCAGTCCTTCTACAGGTAGGAGGGGCCGAGCTCGGAGTCGTAGCGTCATTGCTCCGCTCAAGAAACCATGGCCATTTGATACTGCGATGGTAGGATCTTAGGGTGGATCCACCGCGGCGAGCCCGACTAGGAGCGGTGGAGCGGATGGATCTGCCGGTGCGAGCCATGACAAGTTTCGAGGGAGTAAGAGTGTGGGCTAGGCATGTCTATTTCCTGAGCAAGGCCTCCCAGTGATATGTACACGGGCAAGGTGCCAAAAAATTCCGTCCAATGTGTGTGAGAGGGCCTTTGAACCACGAAGGCACGAGGTTTGGTTGACAAGTTCACATGCTAGGTCCCCCACCTATCAGCCGAATGTGGACGGTAGGATTCTTCCTTAGTTATTAAGTGGGGATAAATCACGCTTCACCGCGCCACTACCCTGACATCCAAAGACTCCTCTTTCCTCTGCCCTCGCTTCCCTCGCTCATGGCCCGCAGCTCATGCAGTTCGTCTCGAGCGGAATCAGGGTCCCTATGATTACTACCCCAATATGCTGTGTTTGTGCGGTGAGAAGATGCTGAGATGGATTTCATGGACCGACGAAAATATTGCGGGAAAATTCAACAACTACAGCATTAGAGTGGTAAGTTCCTACTGTAGGTACAATGGTAACCCGAATCCAGAAAGCGTAATGTAATTCTTTTTTTTATTTCCTTCGATCTACTTCACAAGAAGGGAGGGGAACTGGCTGTGACAAGTTTGTGTGGATCGAAAAGCCACTAACAGGTTTTCACAAAGAGCTTGTTCAAGATCTGCGTGATTTTGTGTGGGACAAGAAAGAGGAGATTCGAATGTTGGAGCAAGAGATCCGGGAGCTTCGCCAGGTGCAGGGGAGGCAGGAGCAGGGAGGTGGTGAGACAGACGGGCTCAAGATTAGGCCAGATAGTGGAAACAATTTCCTCATTATCTGGGCATTATCTGTTGCCTTTGCAGTTTATGTTGCCATGTCGTTGTCTAGCAGCTGAAATAAGTTGCTGCTTCGTGGAGTGTAGCAGCCAGCTTAGAACTTGTTTTTCAGCTCAGAACCTTATCATAAGTGTAATTCCAATACCAGGGATTTATTAAGCGCCTATAAATAATTCATGTATGGGCCACTAACACCCATTGATTTTGGAGACCCCTTAACCACTCAGCTATCGTGGTCCCGATGGTGCGATTGTTCAGATAGTAGTGGCACAGTCACAATTTCGGATTCAACTAGTGTCCTCGGCCATATCCAATCCTCAAGTCGCGATACATTTTACTCCCAGTACAGGAGGTAGATTGTTTCGCCCGACAAGTTCCACGCACACAGCTCTAAAGTTTAATCGAACTACATATATAGGTTCAAGTTCAATACATCATTAGGCTTCTACACTTCTAGCCTTCTTTCTCTGCTTGGGTGCCAACTTTCTTCCTCTTTCCTTCATGTCCACTGGCTTCTTCATCTCCCGCCTTCTTCCTCTTCATGGGTGCCAATTTTCTTACCTTCACGTAACCTGCATCTCCGGGTCGAGAGAGGTCAGGCCAATCAGCACCAGAATCTTGTCCAGCATCATCACTGCACTCGTTTTGATTTTCTTCCCGCAGCAAAATCACTGAGTCTGCTGTCTTGTTTCTTACCTTACACTTCCTGTAAAAAACAGTACAAGGATTACTACCTAATATCTATAGACTATAAACAATTTTTTGTGAATGTACCATCTCATACCTAGGTTTGGGAGCATTAAGGGGATAGCCCGCTGCTCTATGGCCTATAAGATGGCAGGTCTTGCATCTGTTTTGCCCTTCTTGGTTGCCCAGAAAGCCGAATCCTTCTTCTCAACAAAATTCTTAAACCTATTCACCTGATGTCTTCCTCTACCCCTTTTTGTAACTGGCTGGCAAAGCTCGAAAGTTAGTTGGACTTGAGGCCACTGAGATGGGTCTGTACATGCCTCGACGGATCCAGCGTATGCAGATCTAAACCTTTCCATAGAGTAGTAGTTTGACAAATACTGATCCAAATGTGGTAGAGTTCTTATCTTCACCAAGAAGGCCAAGGCATGGTCACAAGGTTTCCCGGTATGCTGCCACTCTAAGCAGGTGCATTCTCGCAGCTAGATGTTCACAACATCCCTTTTGCCACTCTTGGACATATCGACCACCTCACAGTTGATGTTGGTTGACGTGAGAACCTTAAGATGAGCAAGTCATTGGCTTCTCTTGTGCAGTTGATGTACAACTGGCGGTAGCATATGTCCTCTAAGTCTCCTACCGATCTCTCTCCTTATATTTAACAGCTTCATGATCATACCACGTATGCTTTCCATCAAGATATGAACATGACGCACTTTTATGTCCTTCACCCAGTTATTCAGGCATACTGCAAAGTTGTTGTTTATGTAATCAACTTTGATGTTAGGGTTGAATTGACTCCTCTTCCATAGCTGCGAATGTTAGGCTAAGTACTTTGGAAGTTCAGGGGCTTCCACAAAAATCTTGCTATGAAATATTTGCTGCTACTAGGTTTGTAAGCTCTAGCAGCAGGAAACATGTAACGAAATATGATGCCTGCATAGTGTGAGTACAAGTTCAGCATCATATGGGCATGGCATTTTCTACCTTCAGCTCGCGGGAACACCTCCTTCACTTCATTCGTCAGCCCTTTGCATGCATCCGTGGATATAGCCAATGGATCCATGTGGCCTATTGATCTCCTAAGCTGCCTCATAAACCAAACCTAGTTTTCCTCCGTTTCTGTTTCAAACAGCCTAAATGCCACTAGGAACATCTAGTTGTGACCATCAAGTGTTGTGGCAGATGGCAGGCAGCCTTTCCATTTTCCAGTTAGGACAGTGTTGTCTACACTCACATACGGCCTATAGCCGTCCTTGAATCCCTGGATGCAAGTTTTAAGTGCCATGAAAGATCTTTGAAATATATTTTACCACATACTGATTCGATGTCAATCTCCACAACACTCCCCGGATACCTAGCTTGTACCTCCGCCTTGAAGTTGTACAGCATCCTGAAGCTATTGGTCCAATCCCCGTGCAAGACCTTCAGAGCTTTCTCTTTACCTTTCCAAACCATGTAATACGGTAGGACAATGTTGTATTTAGAACCGAGGCTAGTATGAATATCCTTCGCGGTCTCCTTAGGGTTATCCTTTAGTATGGACATAGCTTATATAGCCACCCACTCCATATCAGCCATTGAGGATTTTAGTTTGTTGCCTGTCGGACACATGTGTGGAGCGTCCATTTTGTTCACATGCAACACATATTCATTTAAAAGATAAGCGGAGTCGACTAGTTGCCAGAAAGATATTGCACATCAATTGTAGTTAAAGACTGAAAAGAGAGAAAGTTCTAATGGTTTGTTGCATTCATTGCCCCAGTACCCTACTTGCCTTCGACGTAGGTAAGGCTCTTGATGTGATCCTCCATGGACAATGTACCTTGACCCGTCCATTCATCAACATTAACTTCCAAATGGCCTCATACCCCTGGGCAGTGTTCTTCAGTCGATAAACGTCGAACTCCCCCTTGATACAAAAATGCCAGAACGACATCCTGAACTCATGCATGCTCCTAAACTCGGTACCGACCGGAATTATAGGATACTCATGGTCATGTTTCATTTCTTCTAATTCAACACCCAAATCATCGACTAGAATACCGGCCTCATCATTAAGTTCCTCATCTATTTCATCATCACCAGATTCTTGATTCTCTATAGTGCCTTCTTCTTCATCTCATTCAGAATCTTGGCCATCGTCTCTAATGCCTAGTACTGCACACATCATATTGACTCCCATGGGTGGGGCTGCACCATCATCTCTACCCGGATGGACTGGAACATTGCCCCAATCTACCTCACCGGCAACTCTGTTTTCTCCAAGACACTCGGTTGGTTCTGCTGCAACCACATGGGGCGGTCTTACGTTTGCACGCATCCCAGGTACTTCAGTAGAGAAACAGCAGTCAGAATCAATTTCATCTTGATTGTACAGAACCCTCTTGCTCTTCTTGTGTACATCCTCCTTCCTGATCTAATCTTTCCTGATGGTATCAGTAAGGCTTGACATCGGCGTTCCATTCCCCATTGAAATAGGATTTTTGCTGCCGCTCTTGGGTGTGATCTTCTTCCTGCTTCCCCTCACGGGTGTTGGCTCCAGGGTGCTAGCATTATTGCCTGGCCTCTGCAGTGTGTTCTTCTTTGAAATAGCCCTTTTGCTGCTACTATTGGACGTGTTCTCCTTCATGCTGGCATTATTGCCTGACCTCATTGGCGTGTTCCGCTCGAAATTAGCATTTTTCTACTCCCACTGGGTGGGGTAGCCTCCGTGCTAGCCATCTTCGCCTTTTTTCTACCACTCCTGGGAGTGTTCACCACCGTGCTAGCCCTCTTAGCATTTTTGCTTCTACCGTTTGGTGTGGCATTTTGACTAGATCTCAGGGGTGTACTCTTCGGCGTGGTGCCTTTTTTCATGTGACTCTTGGGCGTCCTCTTCTCTGGCATGGTCTCCTTGGTGATGTTCTTCTTCAGGGTTCCCTTTCTGGGGATGCTCTTCCTGCTCATCTTTATGACGCTCCCCTGTAAGACTCTCCTCTGTTTGAAGCTACCCTCAGTCGCACCAGCCCTAGTGATGCCATGGATCAGGTCACGCATGCCTTCTATAAGTCCATCATCTCTATTGTTGAAATCCAATTCCTCTCCAACCATTTGCACTATCAAGTGGAAGTACACTTCACCTCTATAATGTTTCCTTGTAAACGGTACGACTAAATCCCTAGTATCTTTCACTTCTATAGCCTTTTTTCTCCTGTTACCAAAATATACCAAACGTGCTACCTGGGAGGACCCCCACAACACCTTCACACGTAATGATGCTATCAGGTCAGATAACTCTACCACTTCAGGATCGTATCTCCCAAGGATTACATCAAACTCGTCATAGAATTTTTCTATGCCATCATCTAATTTTGCAGTATACTCCTCGACACTGATACGAACGATTACTTTGCCATCATCAGGTTCTGCAGGATAGAAACCTCCGAGAGGTTCGAGAGGTGGAGTGGCACCACCAGACCCAGCCACAATGCCACCATCGCCATCACCAGCATCATCGTTAGCTGGAGCAACCTCGATGGAAGTACCAGGACCAGGAGCAAGGAGAGGGCCCTTAGCAGCGGGAGCTACAATACCTAGTAGACAGGCAGGACCCCGGCTAATGTCATCCACAATAGGATCAGCTGCTACCATGCCACATCGACGATAAGGAGCTGTTACCACAACATCATTGTTTCGAGTGCTGGCAGAGTCCAGACCATGAGCTAGCTCCAGACCAGCAACTCGCTGAACCTGAGAACGGGTTTGAGGAGGACACAAGGCAGCACTCTTGGCAACAACAGTGGGGCAGCCTCCTGAAGCCTTAGTTTGCTCAACAGCGGCAGGGATTGGGTCAACAGCGGCCAGATCAACAACAACATGGGGACGACCAGTACCAGCAGATTCCAGAGCAGGGGTTCGCACAACTTGAGCATGATTTCGAGGAGGAGGAGCACACATGGCAGCGGTCTTGGCAATAACAGTGGGGTAGCCTCCAGAGCCATAGTTGGCTCAACATCGGATGGATTAGGTCAGCAGCAGCCGGAGCAACAACACCACATGGACAACCAGTACCAGTAGATTCTAGAGCAGAGTTTTGCACAACTTGAGCACGGTTTCGAGGAGGAGGAGCACGCAAGGCAGCGGTCTTAGCAACAACAGTGGGGCAGCCTCCGGAAGCCTTAGTTTGCTCAGTAGCAACATGGATTGGGTCAGTAGCAGCCAGAGAAGCAACACCACGGGGACGACCAGTACCAGCAGATTCCAGAGCAGAGCTTTGCACAATGGAAATACGGGGACTCCTACGAGGAGGTTGCCTGACAGAAGCATGGAGCGGACGAGGAACCACATTTTTCTCAACAACAGCAGGGGTTCGAGTTAGACCACCCTGTCCAATAATAGCTGGGCGACTCCCAGTAGCAAGAGCTTCCACGTCTAGTATTTTACAAATCAGCATAACCACGCGAAGCCCAACAAACGGTTTCATCAACCCAATTAGCTGACTGTCACACGCTATAGGAACTGTGAAGCCTTGTTCATCAATGAAGCTGAACCGTGCATTCTGCTCTGGCTCCATTTTTGCACGTTCATGCACAGCAACAACCATACTAGGGATAGTGCATAACTGCAGGCGCTACTTCCATCTTCAGACTGCTAGCTTCATTCCACTTGCTCTTCACATCTGCTAATTGAATGTGTTAGCCGTAGTGGGTGACCATAACCATGTATTTGGGTTCGGCGGAGATCCTACTTGATAGAAAATTAGGGACAAAAGATAAGAATTGTTTGTCAGCGTCGTGCTAGCGAACAATTCTAGGTTCAATTTATCTTTGTAATGCCAATATCTAGCTAGCAATTATAAATAGTGCGAATAGCAAAGAGAAAAGTAGCTTACCCGCAATTAGGCAGAAGTACTTCTTCCTCGGCAATAGGATCTGCCAACCTTCATGCTTCTCAGCTCGTCGGCAGTAGTGGCAGGCTAGAGCGTCGCAACGGCTAGCACGGTATTCGACATTAAAGCTCGGTACCAGTGAGTAGGTGCAGCAACTTGGCGCCGGAAGTCAAATGCCCGAAGGGATCATTCTGGTTGGAGAGGGGATTTCGATGTCATCGGTGCTAGGGTTCATGTGAAAGGAGGTAGGGAGTGGATTTGTGAATTTGGTCAACGCACCAAGCTCCTTTAGTCCCTCGTTTTGCCTACGTGGTTGCCGCGTTAGCGCTCGCGTCACGGACATATTACTGACATGGGGGTCCCGACCGTCTACTTCACGGGGCAGTTTCACGGAATGTTTGGATTTGGTAGGGGTGAGATGAGTTTGCCTCTAAATGGCCCCTCTCGGTAGTTGGCGGCCCAACATTTCAAAACACGGCAATTTCAGGCAACTTAGGTACCACGATGCACTCGCCCGGAAACTTTGGTACCGCAAACGAACATGCCCCATTTGCAAGAGACTAGCGCATGGAACTAATGACTTAACCAATGTTCATCCATCTTTGATGATTGTTTTACAGGAATTCGAGGATGTGTTTCCCGAAGAGCTCCCACATGGACTACCTCCTCTTCGCGGCATCGAACATCGCATTGATGTCATCCCCGTCGCACCACTTCCAAACCGCATCGCCTACCGCACGAACCTAGAGGAGACGAAGGAGATCGAACATCAAATCAACCAACTCCTCTCCAAAGGTTTGATCCAAGTAAGCACTAGTCCAAGTGCGGTACCCGTGATTCTTGTTCCAAAATCGATGATATGTTGCGGTTATGCATGGACTGCCATCCAATCAATGCTATCACCATGCTTTATCGACATCCCATACCACATCTCGATGACATGCTTGATGAGTTGTGTGGAGCCACTGTTTTATCTAAAATTGATCTTCGTAGTGGCTACCATCAAATACGCATGGCGGAAGGTGATGATTGGAAGACCGCCTTCAAGACCAAACTTGGTCTCTATGAATGGTTGGTCATGCCCTTTGGCTTATCGAATGACCCATTGACCTTCATGCTCCTTATGAATCATATCTTGCGTTCTCTCATTGGAAAAAGTGTTGTTGTCTATTTCGATGATATACTTGTTTATAGAAAGTCACTTGAGGACCATGTTACACATGTCAAGGAAGTTTTGCAAATCCTTCGACATGAAAAGCTATAAGCTAATCTTCCCAAGTGCACTTTTGCTAAAGACAAGTTAATTTTTCTTGGATTTGTCGTTTCTTCGAAGGGCATTGAAGTTGATGTTTCCAAGGTCGAGGACATACGAGATTGGCCCATTCCCACAACTGCGAGTGAACTCCAAAGTTTTCATGGGTTTCTATTGTTGCTTTGTGAAAGACTTATCTACCATTGCTTGTCCTCTCAACGAGATGACAAAAAAGAATGGCACCTTCGTGTGGGGCAAAGCACAACAAAAAACTTTGGATGAACTTAAAAAGAGGCTCACCGAAGCACCTCTTCTTGCATTACCGGATTTCACAAAAACTTTTGAGATAGAGTGGGATGCTAGTGGTATTGGCATTGGAGGAGTCCTTATGCAAAACGGATGTCCTATAGCCTACCATAGCGAGAAACTTGATGGTGCTTGCCTTAACTATCCGATTTATGACAAAGAGATTTTTGCCTTAGTTCGTGTTCTTCAAGTTTGGCAACACTACCTTTGGCCTAAAGAATTTATCATACATTCCAACATGGAGTCATTGAAATATCTCAAAGGCCAAGCCAGCTTGAGGAAGAGACACGCCAAGTGGGTTGAGTTTATGGAGTCTTTTCCGTACATTGCCAAGTATAAGAAGGGCAAAGATAATGTAGTCGCGGACGCTTTGTCTCACAAGCACACAAGCCTTCTTACTCGACTTGAAATCAACGTGTTGGGTCTTGATGAAATCAAAACTTTGTATTCTTCTGGCCCGTTCTTTGAACAAATTTTCACAAACTGCTCCATTGACAAAGGAGTTGACGATTTCTATTTGCATAAGGGTTTCCTGTTTAAACAAAACAAGCTTTGCATTCCGAAGTCATCTCTTCAACTTTTGCTTCTCCAAGAATCTCATGGGGGAGGCCTCATGGGTCACTTTTGTCATGACAAGACATTGGACATGCTCTCCACTCACTACTTTTGGCCCAAGATGAAGCGCGACTTGGAACGCTATGTTCAACGATGCACGACATGTGTTCAAGCTAAGTCGCAAGCTAACCCTTATGGTCTTTATATGCCATTGCCTATTCCCCATGCACCTTGGTCCGACAATAGCATGGATTTTGTGTTAGGATTGCCTAGGTCGATGCATCGTCATGACTCTATATTTGTCGTTGTGGATCACTTTTCCAAAATGGCACATTTCATACCATGTCATAAGACTGACGATGCTTCACATATTGCCAATTTGTTTTTCAAGGAAATCGTCCATCTTCACAGTGTGCCAAGAACAATCATATCTGACCGCGATGTCAAATTCATGAGATACTTGTGGAATACCCTCATGGCCAAGCTCGGTGTCAAGCTACTCTTCTCCTCCGCATCGCACCCACAAACCGATGGCCAAAACGAGGTCGTCAACCGAAGCCTCGGCACCCTCCTTTGTGTGTTGATCAAGAAGAACTTGAAGGATTGGGAGAAATGCATTCCCCATGCCAAGTTCGTCGACAATCGAGCCAAGCACTCTACAACCAAGATGAGTCCCTTCATGATCGTCTACGGTTTCGAGCCCCTCAGCGCGCTCGACATCCTACCACTTCCTATCCATGAGTGTACCAACATGGACGCCGAAAAGCGCGCCCAAGCTATGAAGAAGCTTCACAAAGAAACAAGGGCTACTATCGAACAACAAGTCCTTCGCCAAGCTTCAAGGTTAAACAAGGACAAGAAAGAGTTGATCTTTGACAAAGGTGACCTTGTGTGGAGACACCTAAGTAAGGAACGTTTTCCCAAGGAACATGATTCCAAGCTCAAGCCAAGAGGAGATGGTCCCTTCAAGGTCCTAAAGAGAATCACAACAACGCCTAAATCATCAACATTCCAACCTCCAAGTACCTTGCAAGCAATACATTCAATTTCAAGGACCTCTCACCCTACCATGGTGATGTTCAAGATGATAACCATGAAGAGTCGAAAACGAGTCTTTCCCAAGGGGGGAGCTGATGCAGCCAATCCTACGGACGCTCCTACATCTACACCACCAAGTCCCCCAAGTGGACCAATGACTTGAGCCCGAGCTAAACTACTACCAGCTAAGGTTAACTCGCTCCTCTCCTCCTGTGACTCAAATACATCTTTGGATGGGTTGCTACTTCACGCAACTACACTATGCATTATCAGCTATGAAGCCCCCACGGATGAAGTACAAGGAGCAGGACGAGAAGAAGAAGCTGCTAGAGCTGAAGCCCCGGAGTCTCCGGCCACCAAGCCCGGAGTCTCCAGCCTGGACTCTGGACCAGTCTCCGGACCCCTATCAGGAGTGTTCCATACACCCCCACAAAGTATTCACCGGAGAGCATCGCCATCCCCGGAGTCTCCACGCACCCCAGAGTCTCCAGCCTAGATACCCGGAGTCTCTGGCCTTCAACCTCGGAGTCTCCACCCTAGGACTCTGGCCACGACTCTGGACCCCTCACTAGAACTCTCTGTATGCTGTCCCGGAGCCCATCCCAGGGTCTGAGCTCCATCCCGGAGTCTCCGGTCACCCCAGAGTCTCCGGCCCCTAACCCCAGAGTCTCCGGTGTAAGTCAACCAGGCATGTAAAAGCCTCTTGGGCCTTTGGCCCATGTAACCCCAAATCCGTCCAGACTTCACCCTTTATTACCTAAACTACCGCTGAACTAGTGGCTGGCCTATATATAGTCCCCACCTCTATTATAAACCCTAGGCATGATGTTTGGAATTAGTGGACACCCTTTTGGATCTATCTAGTTCTTGCTCATGCTCCTTGATTAAGGAGCACCCAAATATCACAAACCTCGTTGGAGTTGGCATTGTGCCTCCCTCGTTGTACAAGTCCTAGGCATCGGAGTCTCCCTACTCGCCATGCCGGTTCGAGAGAGAGTCTTCCGCCCGACGCCGATCCTAGGGATTGCGCCGAACCGGTCACTGTCAGCATGAGCTATTGGTGTGTATCATGTTTTGTGTGACTGTGTTCATCGTGTTCCTCGAGCGTGCATTCGTCGTGTGCATCCCTCATCTCCTTTTCCCGCACTCCACCCTTGATTTGAAAGGTATTCGTGAAAGATCGGGCCACCCTCGAGGTTGACCCTCAACATTTTTTGTCTCTGTCACCATGGTTTGACACATGGATCCACTAGTGTCATTGCATGTGCTCTTTCCCAAAACCACAATCATCACCTAGAGTCATTGCATGTGTTCTTTTCCTAAACCACACTAATCCACACGACAACACACACTCCTGTGGATTTTGTGATGCAACTTCTGCCACACAGGTACAACATGCAATGTGGAAGCTTCTTTCCTATGTGTTTTTGGTCTATGTGACCAAGGTTTGGCACATGGATCCACAAGTGTCATTGCATGTGTTCTTATCCTAAACCACATTGATCCACATGAAAACAAAAACTCTGGAGGATTCTGTGATGCAACTTCTGCCACACTAGTGCAACATGCAATATGGAAGCTGCTTTCCTATGTGTTTTTGGTCGCTGTCACCATGGTTTGACCCATTGATCCAGAAGTGATGCAGCCCATCCTACGGATGCTCCTAGATCTCCACCACCAAGTCCCCCAAGTGGACCCATGACTCGTGCTCGAGCCAAGCTCCTCCAAGCTAAGGTGAATTCGCTCTTGTACTCATGTGACTTCGATACACCCCTGGATGGTTTGCTACTTCATGCCCCGACACTATGCATCATCAGGTATGAAGACACGAGCCAGAGGAGCGACGCGGCAACCTACAGCTGCCAGGAGTCAGTGGTACTACCGGCCCCTAGAAGCGCTAATACCGCCCGAGCGGTACTACCGCCTGGAGCAAGCGGTACAACCCCCCCGGACAGAGAGACTTCGCCAACAGCCCCAGACCTCTCAGGTACAAAGGCGACGGCACTACCACACTCCCTGGAACTACCGCATTCCTCGAGCGGTACTACCGCCCGCGCCTGAAGACCCACGCTAGTGCCTCGACCCGCTCCGGTACGTGCGAGCGGTACTACCACCTTCAACCGGTACCACCGGTCATGGGTTCTGGTACTACCAGACATCCCAGGGCATGCGTGTCCCAACTTGGCCTTGGGCCTTGTAACGAACCCCCTTTGATACTTTTAGTTGCCTAAACTACCCCTGAACTTGTGGTTAGCCTATATATAGCCGCCACCTTTATTCTAAACCCTAGGCATGATATTTGGAATTAGTGGAAACCCCTTGTGGATCTATCTAGTTCTATCCTCATGCTCCTTGACCAAGGAGCACCAAATATCACAAACCTCGTTGGAGTTTGCATCATGCCTCTGCATTGTACAAGGCCTAGGCATCGGAGTTTCTTTGCCTAGACGTCAAGATCTCATCGAGTCTCCCTACTCACCATGCCGGTTCGAGAGAGAGTCCTCCGCCCTACGCCGATCCTAGGGATTGTGCCGGACCGGTCACCACCGGCATGACCTATTGGTGTGTATCGTGGTTGTGTGTGTTCATCGTGTTCTTTGCACGTGAGTTCGTCGTGTTCATCTGCCCCTCCTTCCTCCACACTCCACCCTCGATTTGAACAGGATTCGTGAAATATCAGGCCACCCTAGAGGTTTTCCCTCAACATATTGGTATCAAGAGCTTCGTTGCTCATGAATTCCCCCACAAATTTTTCTTTTATCCACCATAATTTCGAAAATTTCCCCAAAAAGAAGATCCCCAATTTTGCCTTAGGATCGATCTCTTGATTTGGTGAGTTTTTTGTGGTTTTGTTCCATAGATTTGTGGCTTGGGGTATCGATCTACCTTCTTGGTGTATTCCTGACCCCAATTTGAGGATTTTTGGGCCGATTGTGCGGTCAAGTTCGAGATCCACGTGCCTAGGAATCCGTGAAGCGGTACTACCACCGAACGAGCGGTACTACCGGCGGATCACAGTGGTAGTACCGGTCCAACACATTCAAGTCGATTTACCGCCTGCGCCTCGATAAGAAATTGTCACCCCCATTTTTGTTCGCTAACTTCTAGTATTGGTTTGTTCGTGTTTCGCGTGCATGTCGCCTTCCTAACAACAAGCTTCCTCATCTGCTATACTCTCTTTGCTCCTCGACACCGCGACACCCAAACACCATCCCCAACACCGGTAGCAACTCGTCAACAAATACCAAAGGTATAACTTGCTCCACCTTGTTAACCCTTCTCCTTAGTGTGTATTTATCCTATGAGAGAAATTCATTTTGTGTTTGCCTAAGAATTGTGCACTTGCCCTTGGAGAAGTGAGAGTGTTGAAGCAAATACAAAAGTGACATAGTCGTATAGGAAGGGAGAAAAAGAATCAAAAAAAGAGAGAGAGAAAACGAAAAATAAAAGAAAATAGAAAGACACATAGTCTCCCAATACAAAGTGAGTCTCAAAACTTGTAAGCAAAGAGAGAGATAGAGCACGACCAAGGAAAGTGCACAAATCCGTTGCTTATTTCTCTTTTGGCGAACGATTTGTGGTCTCTCCTTGTGACATGGGTATACCCTACAGGTACTCGAGTTTGGTATATATGGCCTGGATACAGCAGAAGCCCACGACGTTGCCAAGGCCCAATACAGAATTCGAGTGGCCCAAGGACTCTCGATTGCTTGTGAGACAACAAGAAGCTTAAGATAGAAAGTTCAAAGGGAAAACCCTAATCTGTAACCGACTCGACCTGCTACCCGAGACCTAGCCTATTTATATAAAGGCTAGGAGGGGGCGGCGAGGAGGACACACGCAACCCTAGTTTCAATAACTCTCACCAGATTGCATCTGCGCGCCCTTGTAATCTTCGATTCCTTCGTTAATTCCAAGAGCAGACAAGCAGGAGTAGGGACCTCTACGAGGCTTGAACCAGGGTAAACCTTGCATCCCTGTGTGCTTGTTTGCTAGCCGACTGATGCCTCTAGCACTCACTCCTTCTCCAAAACCCAAGTCCATAGCAATGGGCATTGATGAGTTAAACCCTCGTCAATTGGCGCTGTCTGTGGGAATTGGGAGTGCTGATGTCGTGGCTTCTTTGGCCCCATCAACCGCGATCTACAACTCCGCAACAGTGGAGATTCGTCAGCTCTTCGGCGCATTCGACTTCACCGTCCGCATGCTGGCCACTCGCCCGACTTTCGAGTCCGTGGGCGATGGAATCAGTCTGGCGATTGGGAGCTTCGCCTGTGTTGGTCGAGATACGCGCTTCGCTTGCTGACCAATAGCGACACCCGCGATTGCTCCAGCATTGTGGTTCCCGCCACCAATCGGCACCCTCAGCGAGCTCAACACCTCAGCAGCAGCTGGGAACACGGACAGCGACAACAGTCACGCATCCTATCTGGGTGACCTAGCGAAGAAATATGGAGTCTACAGCTCTGGATCTGAAAGTTGCGGAAGCAACAGCTTCCCCAACCACTTCATGTGCATCGTCATCAACGCTGGCGACACCACCGCCAATCGCGAAAACGGTGGTAACGGATCTGGCACCGATCCGCCCAACGGTGGCATACCTAATGGCGGACCACCAAACGGCGGCCCCACCAACGGTGGCAATGGCGCGCTCGTCAACAATTGAGGGGCAGCCGAACTGCTGACCATGGTGAACGAACACACAGGAGAGCATGTTGTGATCAAACTCAACGACAACGAGTGGGCCCATTGCTGAGAAGCTCTGCGAGGCAATCCTATGCCCCCCAGTACACCGCAGGACATGCTGATGGGCTACCATTGGCTGCTAAAGGAGGAGTACAGACACCAGCTACACGCAATCGCGCAACTCGAGGCGCGTAAAAAGGCGGTGGATGAGTCGAGTCTTCGACGAGCCGGGCTCTCCTCCCACGGAGGATCCTCCTCTAAGGGAAACGAATACGTGGCCAACAAGAGGCGATCTCGGATGGCCCATGTCACCGAGCAAGAACGCATAGAAGCTGCAAAAGTCCTCGACTTCAGCTCTATGACAGTCGACACGCGGGGCAACGTGGTCCCAAAGACACCGCAAGCCGCGGTAACAGCGACCACCACGTACCTCCTCAACAACCAGCCGCCAGCTGGAGATCCAAGAGCTGCCATGCACCAATCTACGATCGCATGCTTGGGGCTAATCGAGGCAACCATCGACAAAGAACCAACGCTGGAGCCAAAGAAAAGCAAGGCTCTGGCAAAACGCTATTCCTCACCCTCGTCCAGCGATGACAGTCACGATCTGTCTCGATGTCGCCACTCGCAGCGACACGATCACGACTACGTTGCGTGCGATGACCTCACACAATGCAAAATCGACAAATCAAGGGCAAGACGCGCTCGTTCGTCTGATTCAGAAGAGGACGAGACTGAACTCTGCGGCGCCACTTCAGCAGGACCATCAGGCAGAAGTGAATGCCTAAAGGGTTCAAAATCCCGTCAGAAAACCCAAAGTTCGATGGCCTACAAGACCCGAAGATCTGGTTGGAGGACCACATCTCCTCCGTCAGGCTACATGGCGGGAGTCGAAGCACGGCCATGCAATGCCTGCAGCTACAGCTGCAGGGCGCCGCTCGCGCATGGCTCAACAATCTCCCGCGCGGATCCATTCGCAGCTAGGAAGAGCTGATCTGTAGCTTTGTATGCAACTTCAAGGGCACTTACAATAGGCCCGCATCAATTGAAGAGCTGAGGAGATTCTAGCAAAGGTCGGGCGAATTGCTACGCTCGTACATCCAGAGGTGGTCCATCATCAAAAATTCCGTAGAAAACATCTCGGAAGACCGCACAATCGATGTGTTCAACGACATTGTTTGCCGCATAGAGCTCAGGGAGGAGTTGGGCCGCTCGAAGCCCAAAACGATCGACCACCTAATGGAAATTGCGAATCGGTGGGCCGATGGAGAAGATTCGGTGAAAAACCGCACCTACTCCGACGATGATGATGACCTCGGGCGCAGACGCGACCGTCGAGGAAAGCAGCGAATGCGCGTCTACGATGACCGCGACGACGTCAGCATGGTCGCAGCCCGCTACGCCGACAAACGCGACGACAACCACAATAGCGGCTATCGTAGCGGTGGATACCGTGACTCCGGGAAAAACACGCAGGTGTGGCAGCGCCGCACTCGCGAAGAGGCACCCGTAACAAGCATCGAGGACAAACTGTCCGGGCTGTGCAACGTGCACTTCTACATCTACAAGCACGACGGCAAGAAGAAATCCAGCCACCTCCTCAAGGACTGCCGCGAGTTTCTCAAGCTCCACGAGGGCCTAGCCCGGATGAATCGCGACGCAGTCAACAGGGGCTATGGAGTCGCCCCAGGAGCCGTGGCACATGGAGCTCCTCCACCACCGCCTGGACTACCACCACCCACGGCTGCACCGGTCTAGAATCACGGAGGCGAACCATATCCGCGACCCGTGGGCAACATGGGGATGATCCAAAAGGGGCATCCCTCGAATCGAGTGTAGAAGGCCATCACTCGCCAAGTCAACCTGGCGATAAACTCTCCACCTTCCACCACTGAGTACCTCAGTGGAAGCGACTCCTGCATCACCTTCGACAGGCGCGACCACCCGCGCCAAGTTCCTCGTCTAGGCCATTGTCCCCTCATACTCGAGGCGCAGATTGGGGGCTTCGACATGAGCCGTGTCTTCATGGATGGCGGCAGCGGCATTAACCTAATGTTCGCAAGTACCTTGCACACGATAAGGATCCCTCTGACCTGTCTGGAAGTTTTAGACACGACGTTCCACGACATCGTCCTAGGGAAATGTGTATATCCCCTGGGCAAAATCAACCTCGATGTCATCTTCGGCACGCCGCAAAACTTCCGGCGAGAGCGCATCGACTTCGAGGTTGTCTACTGGCCTTCACAATATCACTGCATCCTCGGACGTGTCGCGTTCGCAAGGTTCATGGCAGTGCCACACTATGCCTACCTGCAGATGAAGATGCCAGGCCCAAACGGCATAATCACAATCAACGGCAACATTGAAAGGTCAGATAGCTACGACAGGGAATTCAACAGAATCTCCGAGTCCTTTGGCATGCAGGAGGAACTCGCAAGACTAAAGGACTCGACAAACAACAATCTGCCTCCCCTGAGTAGGCAAGTTCACCTGACCTGTCCTTCGACTCGTTGGTGCACACGAAGAAAGTCCAGGTCCACCCAACGGACCCGGCCAAGACGGCCCTCATCGCCAACAACTTGAGTTCCGCATAGGAACTCGCGCTCATCGAATTCCTCCGTGAGCACTGGGAAATCTTCGCCTGGTGTCCAACGGAAATGCCAGGGGTTCCTAGGGAATTCACCGAGACACACTAAATGTCAATCCAGACGCAAGGCCAGTCAAGCAGACAATTAGGCGACTGTCTGAACCAAGAGAAAAAGCAGTCGGAATGGAGATCAACAGACTCCTCGATGCCAAATTCATACGCGAGATCATGGAAAGCACTTGGCTCGCCAACACGGTGCTAGTACCTAAAAAAGACACAGATATCCTATGGATTTGCGTGGACTTCACCTCCCTAAATAAGCACTTCCCAAAGGATCACTTCCCGTTGCCTCGAATCGACCAAATCATCGACTCCACCACGGGATGTGAGCGTCTCTGCTTCCTCGATGCCTACATAGGCTATAATCAGATTCGAATGAAGGAGGAAGATCAAGAGAAAACGGCGTTTACAACGCCTTTTGGTGTGTTCTGCTACAACACAATGCCCTTCGGGCTAAAAAACGCAGGAGCCACCTATCAGCGGTGCATGCAGGCTTGCCTCAAGAATTAACTTGGTCGCAACATCCAAGTCTATGTTGCCGACATCTTCATCAAAACCAAGGAGGAAGCCTCACTAATCAATGATTTGCGCGAGATCTTCGCCAACCTCGACTGCTATCAGATCAAGCTCAATCCGGACAAATGTGCCTTTGGCGTACCATCTGGGAAGCTACTCGGGTATCTCATCTCTGCGAGGGGGATTGAGGTGAAACCGAAGAAAATAAAAGCCATATTGGCCATGGAGAAGCCAAAGAATGTAAGAGGCGTCCAGCAGCTGTCTGGGCGAATCGCGGCGCTCAGTCGATTCATCAGTCGAATGGGCGAAAAGGCACTCCCTTCCTATCAACTTATCCACAAAACTGACAAGTTCGAGTGGACCGATGAGGCGCAAGAGGCATTCGAAGACCTCAAGCGTCTACTATCCATCTCGCTAGTACTGGTGACTCCACGCCAAAAAGAACCACTGTTGCTCTACATCTTCGCCACCAACCAGGTGGTTAGCACGGTGCTCGTGGTGGAACGAGCCGAGGAAAACAAGTTCCACGGGGTGTAGCACCCAGTCTACTACCTCAGCGAGGTGCTCAGGCCAACAAAACAGCGGTACCCGCACTATCAGAAGCTGGCATACGGTGTTTTCATGATAGCCAAGCGACTGCGCCACTACTTCTAGGAGCACACAATCATGGTGATCAACGACGCCCCTCTTGGGCATATCCTCAACAACCCCGATGCCAACGGACGAGCCGCGCTTTGGGGAATCGAGTTGTCTCCATGAGACATTACATACGAAAAGCGCGACGTGATCAAGTCGCAAGTCCTCCTTGACTTCGTCGTGCACTGGATGGAGAACCAGCTCCCCGAAAAGCCAGATATGTCTTACCTCTGGACAATGCACTTCGATGGATCCAAACGAAAGGACAAGGCTGGCACAGGTGTCATACTGACATCTCCCCAGGGAGACAAGCTGAAATACATTCTGCAAATGCAGTTCACTGCCTCCAACAATGAAGCTGAATACGAGGCCCTGCTGCACGGGATGCGGATGGTGAAAGCCTGCCGCGCCAAGAGGCTCATCATCTACGGTGACTCCAAACTGGTGGTCAACCAAATGATGCACGAGTGCGACACGCTGAACAACAACATGATCGCCTACCGCGACCTCTATGACACACTCGAAGGGGACTTCGACGGCTGTGAACTGTGGCACGTAGGCGGTGAAAGCAATGAAGAGGCGGACGCACTCGCCAACATTGGCTCCACGTGCGCCCCCATACCACCTGGGGTATTTCTCGAGCGTATCTGTGAACGCTCCATCAAGCCAAAGGCCACAGAGAAGAAAACAAGCGCAGCAACAGACTTGGGGGCTACGCCACTCAATGAGCCAATGGCACTCGACGACCTGGAGCTTGACACAGGACTCGAGGGACCAATGAGTGTAATGATGATCGATCCATCTTAGACTCAACCCTACATTACATATCTTCTCAGCAAGAGACTGCCCGACGACCCGACTGACTGGCGACACATTGCATGGTGATCCAAGGCATTTGCCGTCATCAACAGCGAACTATACAAGTGCAACATCACAGGAGTACTCCAATGGTGCGTCTCCAACACGGACGGAAGGGCCGTCCTCCAAGACATCCATGAAGGGACTTGTGGGCACCATGCTGGCAGTCGCGCCCTTGTTGCCAAAGATCTACGAGATGGATTCTACTGGCCCACGGCCATGCACGACGCCAAGGACGTCGTCCAGCGCTGCAATGCTTGCCAACGATTCATGGATAAACCGCACGCACCTGGCGTGGAACTTTGGCCAATACCATTAGCTTGGCCCTTTGCACAATGGGGACTCGACATGGTCGGCAAGCTCCCAAAGTCCTCGCAAGGGGGATACGTCTACCTCCTGGTCGCAGTCGACAAGTTCACCAAGTGGATAGAGGCCATGCCGGTGACAAACCAGTCAGGAGCCAGTGTCGTCAAATTCTTCGAGTCCATTGTCTATCGCTTTGGAGTGCCACACAACATCATCATGGACAATGGAATGAACTTCACCTCCAAGGAGTTCCAGGGTTTCTGCAAGAACCTGGGAATCAACATAAGTTATGCCTCTGTAGCTCATCCACAGACCAACGGACAAGTCGAAAAGGCCAACGGCCCCTCCTCTATGGTGGAATCAAGAAGCGACTCCTCTGGCCACTCGAGCAAGCCGCCGGATGTTGGCCAGACGAGCTACAATCCGTACTTTGGATCTTGCGCACAACTCCAAATAGCACCACGGGATATACCCCATTCTTCATGGTGCACGGTGCTGAAACAGTGCTACCCACGGAAGTACGCTTTAAATCCCCACGGGTGGTCGCGTACAGCGAGTAGGAGTCAACACTTGCACTCAAAGACTCCATCGATCTCCTTGACAAGGCACGGGACATCGCAGCAGAAAGATCGAAGATCTACCAACAGAACCTGTGCAACTACCACAGTAGAAGGCTACACCCCAGATCCTTCGTCGAAGGAGACCTGGTCCTACGACTGAAGTAGCAAGGGCACCTCAAACTCGAGTCCCCTTGGGAGGGACCATACATGATTATAGAAGTAATCCCAGGTGGCGCCTATCGCCTTAAAGATTTTGAGACATGAGTCGCATACTCCAAGCCTTGGAATGTCGAACAGCTGCGTCGCTTCTACCCCTAGTCTTTTTTTGCAAATAAGGCTATTCAGCCAGGCTACTTAGCCACACATTGTACCTCGTACTGTTCTGCGAATAAATAAAGCTAAGTGCCCCGAAACTCTGTGATTTCCCTCATTTTTTGGCAATCTTATCACTCGGGGGCTACGCCACCCATTACATCCTCTTTCTACGAACAAGTCGCAGTATCCCGAATAGCTGACACAACATCAACGCACCTGACAGGTTGGCAAGGTGCTGAGATAAAATAAGTCAGATTAACGAAAAGGAACTGCAGAGTACAAATACACTAGCAAAACATATAAGCAAACAAGCTCTTTGCATATCAATAAAAATTAATTGCATCCAGTATATCCATACGAACTTTACAACACTGGTCCACTTATGTGCAGGATACATGTTAAACTACTGCAGCAGCAGAAGAACGTTTGTTTGTTCTTCAAAGAAGTCGACAATTTCTTCTGCTGGACGATCCACCGCCTGGTAATGTGGAACCATGTTCCAGGTCAAACCTTCCGGCAGGGTTGGCGGTCCAGCAGCAACAGCTGCAACATCTACATCAGGCCTATGCAGTCGCACCGGTGATAAAGTAGCCTTGGCACCAGCCACTAACTGCTTCCGCACGCACTCGCGAACTGCACTCAAATCCTGGAACTTAGCCAGGAGAGCCAACTGGCTCGAAGGGGCGGCATCTAGTGGAAACATCGTCTGATAGATATTTCTCAAGCATGACTGCACCTTCTTCAGAAAGTGGAGTACTCGGGAAGCACGATCCTGTAGGGTCGCAAGTGCGGTCGCATGATCATGGTCCACCCAAAAATACCCACTCGCCTAAAGCTGGTCCTGGGTCAGGTTGTTCATTCGAATGGCGATTCTGTCTTTCTCATCCTGCGGATGACGAGCACTAACAACTACACCAAGAAAAACAAGGCAAAAATATGAAGACAAGGAACTGCCGTGATTGACTAAAAGAAAAGATAAGAGGGCAGGAAGCTAACACTTGAACTGGTCGCCCAGCTGCGTCACCTCCTCCAACAGATATTGCTCGCGAGCGGTAGCCTTCTCCGCCCTCGACTTCCATACATCCGCGTTACTGTGGAGGATGGGCAACTCACGTCCAACTGCTTAACATGATCGCGTAGTCGCGAAAGCAGGGACAACTCATCCACCCTTGAACGTGGTTGCGCCATGGTCTCATTAATGGGTGATGGATCACGAGGATCACTTGAAGGACCACTCGAGGTACCCTATCAGGAACCAAACAAAAGCAAAATAAGAGGCTAAGGATACACTGACGAAAGGCTTGGATGCATTCAAACATATCAAAGTCTTGACTAGGGTACCCCCATAAAAGCATTGTCTCACAGACACAAAAGGTCAAACACTAGAGCTATTACATATAAAAACTAAGGAGCAGTGTGCTTCTTCGACTTCAACTTCGGCTTTGGGGGCTTCATCGCATCCGTGGCAGTTTCCGACGCCACGTACTTTCCGGTAGTACCCCTAGACGTCGCAGCCTTCGCTTGACGCTGCTCCTCGGAGTCCTTGGCGAGTGTCTCGATAAGCTGGGGACCATAATTTTTGCATTTACTAGAAAAGGGAGCAAACACTACCTGCTGGCCTCTAGCGTCGACAGGCATCGCCTCCGAGATAGCGGCAGGATCCATCTCCACACATGGGCCTGCACCATTGCGAGTGCCATTGTTGAGGGCAAACCTCTAGGGTGGCCTGATCTTTCACGATTCCCTTTCAAATCGAGGATGGAGTGTGGGAAGAGGAGGGGGAGGATGAACACGATGAACACACGCATGAAGAACGCGAAGAACACACACACACAAAACCACGATACACACCAATAGCTCACGCCGGCGGTGACTGGTCCGGCGCAATCCCTAGGATCGGTGTCGGGCGAAGGACTCTCTCTCGAACCGACACAGCGAGATGGGAGACTCGGTGAGATCTTGACATCTAGGCAAAGGGGCACCGATGCCTAGGCCTTGTACAACATGGAGGCACAATGCAAACTCCAACGAGGTTTGGGGATATTGGTGCTCCTTTGTCAAGGAGCATGAGGTAAGAATTAGATAGATCCACAAAGGGGTTTCCACTAATTCCAATATCATGCCTAGGGTTTACAATGGAGGTGGGGGACTATATATAGGCCAACCACTTAAACATGGGTACTTTAGGAATAAAAGACAAGTTCTGGACGGACTAGGGGTTACATGGGCCGTAGGCCCAAAGGCCTTTTCATGCGTGGCGACAGTCGGACTAGAGACTCCGGTGTGGTGGACCGGACACTCCGGTGTGGTGAACCGGAGACTCCGGTCTAGGCCGGAGACTCTGGTCAGTCTCCGGACTGGCCTCCGGAGGGTCCTTCAGATTGTCCTAGCGCATGGTTCCGGGGGCAGACCGGAGGTGGGTTCGGAGACTCCGGTGTCTTCAGGCCGGAGACTTTGGCAGGCCGGAGACTCCGGTGTGAGCAGACCAGAGACTCTGGTCTGAGCAGCTCCAGCGGCTCCTTCTTCACGCTCTGCTCCTTGTTCTCCATCCTTGGGTGCTTGGTGATGTGTCGAAGCTTCGTACCTAATGATGCATAGTTTAGTTGCATGAAGTAGCATGCCATCCAAGGAGGTATCAAATTGGCACGAGGAAAGGAGCGAGTTCACCTTAGCTTGTAGGAGTTTGGCTCGTGCACGAGTCATGGGTCCACTTGGGGGACTTGTTGGTGTAGATGTAGGAGCGTCCGTAGGACGGGCTGCATCAGCTCCCCCCTTGGGAAAGAGTCGTCCTCGACTCTTCATGGTTATCATCTTGAACACCTCCATGCTAGGGTGAGAGATCCTTGACATTGAATGTATTGCTTGCAAGGTACTTGGAGGTCGGTATGTCGATGATGTAGGCGTTGTTGTTGATTCTTTTAAGGACCTTGAAGGGACCATCTCCTCTAGGCTTGATCTTGGAGTCATGTTGGGGAAGCGGTCTTTGCTTAGGTGTATCCACACACGGTCACCTTATTCAAAGATCATTTCCTTCTTGTCCTTGTTTAACCTTGAAGCTTGGCGAAGGACTTGTTGTTCGATAGTAGCTCTTGTTTCTTCATGAAGTTTCTTCATAGCTTGTGCGCGTTTCTCGACGTCCATGTTCGTTCGCTCATGGAGAGGTAGTGGTAGGATGTCGAGTGCGGTGAGGGGCTCGAAACCATAGACGATCATGAATGGACTCATCTTGGTTGTTGAGTGCTTGGCTCGATTGTAGGCGAACTCGGCGTGTGGGATGCATTCCTCCCAATCCTTAAGGTTTTTCTTGATCAACACACGAAGGAGAGTTCTGAGGCTTCGGTTGACAAATTTGGTTTGGCCATCAGTTTGAGGATGTGATGCGGATGAAAAGAGGAGCTTGACACCGAGCTTGGCCATGAGGGTCTTCCATAAGTAGCTCATGAATTTGATGTCGCGGTCGGAGACGATTGTCCTTGGCACACCATGAAGACGGATGATTTCCCTAAAAAATATTTGTGACATGTGAAGCATCGTCGGTCTTATGGCACGGTATGAAGTGTGCCATTTTGGAAAAACGATCCACAACAACAAATATAGAATCATGACCATGCTTAGATCTAGGCAATCCTAACACGAAATCCATGCTAATGTCGGACCAAGGTGTATGAGGAATAGGCAATGGCATATAAAGACCATAGGGATTAGCTTGCGACTTAGCTTGAACACATGTCGTGCATCGTTGAATGTAGCGCTCCACGTCACGCTTCATCTTGGGCCAAAAGTAGTGATTGGAGAGCATGTCCAATGTCTTGTCATGACCAAAGTGACCCATAAGGACTCCACCATGAGATTCTTGGAGGAGCAAAAGTTGAAGCGACGACTTCGGAATACATAGCTTGTTTTGTTTAAATAGAAAGCCCTTATGCAAATAGAAATCATCAACTCCTTTGTCATTGGAGCACTTTGCGAAAATTGGTTCGAAGAACGGGTCGGAAGCATACAAAGATTTTATTTTCTCGAGACCCAACACGTTGATTTCAAGTCTCGTAAGAAGGCTTGTGTGTTTGCGAGACAATGCGTCCGCAACTACATTATCTTTGCCCTTCTTATACTTGACAATGTACGGAAAAGACTCCATGAATTCAACCCACTTAGTGTGTCTATTGCTCAAGTTATCTTGGCCTTTGAGATATTTCAACGACTCATGGTCAGAATGTATGATAAATTCCTTGGGCCAAAGGTAGTGTTGCCAAACTTGAAGGACACGAACTAAGGCAAAAAGCTCTTTGTCATAAATCGGATAGTTGAGGCGAGCACCATCAAGTTTCTCGCTATGGTAGGCTATAGGACATCCGTTTTGCATAAGGACTCCTCCAATTCCAATACCACTAGCATCCCACTCTATCTCAAAAGTTTTTGTGAAATCCGGTAATGCAAGAAGAGGTGCTTCGGTGAGCCTCTTTTTGAGTTCATGAAAAGCTTTTTGTTGTGCTTTGCCCCACACAAAGGTGACATTCTTCTTCATCAACTTGTTGAGAGGATAAGCAATAGTGGAAAAGTCTTTCACAAAGCGACTATAGAAACCATCCAACCCATGAAAACTTCGGAGTTCACTCACATTTGTTTGGATAGGCCAATCTTGTATGTCTTTTACCTTGGAAACATCAACTTCAATTCCCTTCGAAGAAACGACAAATCCAAGAAAAATCAACTTGTCTTTAGCAAAAGTGCACTTGGGAAGATTAGCATAAAGCTTTTCATGTCGAAGGATTTGCAGAACTTCCTTGACATGTGTTATATGGTTCCCAATGAGAATATCATCGAGATAGACAACAACACTTTTCCCAATGATGGAATGCAAGATATGATTCATTAGGCGCATGAAGGTTGATGGGGCATTAGACAAACCAAAGGGCATAACCAACCATTCATAGAGACCAAGTTTGGTCTTGAAGGCGGTTTTCCACTCATCACCTTCAGCCATGCGTATTTGATGGTAACCACTATGAAGATCAATTTTCGAAAGAATAGTGGCTCCACACAACTCATCAAGCATGTCATCGAGACGTGGTATGGGATGTCGATAATGCACGGTGATAGCATTGATTGGACGGCAGTCCATGCATAACCGTAATGTATCATCCGTCTTTGGAACAAGAATCACGGGTACGGCACTTGGACTAGTGCTAACTTGGATCAAACCTTTGGAGACGAGTTGGTTGATTTGACGTTCAATCTCCTTTGTCTCCTCCGTGTTCGTGCGGTAGGTGGCGCGGTTGGGAAGTGGTGCACCGTGGATGAGGTCAATGCGATGTTCGATGCCGCGAAGAGGAGGTAGTCCATGTGGAAGCTCTTTGGGAAACACATCCTTGATTTCCTGCAAAACACTCATCAAATATGGAGGAACATTGGTTAATTCATTAGTTCCTTGCGCTAGTCCCTTGCAAAGGAGGACAGAGTGCAAGATGGATGGGTTGTTCCGAACATCTCTCATCTCACTTTTGGTGGCAAGGAGAACACTCTTAGTTTTTCCACTCGAGTTTGGCTTGTGGCTCTCACTCACTATGAGGTGGTTCTCTCTCTTACCGCTCTTCTCACAAGTAGGTGTTGTGCTTTGCGCCCTCGCTAAAGCCTTTGCATTGTCCGCAATTATTTGGCTAGGAGTCATCGGTTGCAAAACACATGTTTTGTTGAGCCATTTGAAGGTGTATACATTGGTGCGACCATCATGTTGAGCAGCCTTGTCAAATTGCCACGGTCGACCAAGAAGCATGTGGCAAACTGTCATAGGAACCACATCACACTCCACCATATCTTTGTAAGTACCAATGACGAAGGAGACCGATACGGTATGCTTGATCTTCATGGACCCTTGGTCACTTAGCCATTGCACGTGGTAGGGGTGCTTGTGTGGATGGAGGGTGAGGTTGAGCTTCTCGCACAACTCGGTGCTAGCAAGGTTGTGACAACTCCCTCCGTCAATGATCACCTTGATAGATTTGCCATTGATGCTGGCTCGTGTTTGGAAGATATTGGAGAATTGGTCTTCATGCTCTTGTGCTTGAGTGGTCAAGATCCTTGTGACGACAAGCGATGGACTTGCGTCATGTTCACACATGAGGAGTTCTTGATCATCTTCCACTTGTTGCCTTGCTGTTGCTTCCTTGACGCGGGCACCAAACTCATCTTCACTCAAGTACTCTTCATCACCATTATCATGGATGAACAAGACTTTCTTGTTTCCACATTCGGCCGACTTGTGTCCTTTACCTCCACACTTGTAGCATTCACCATTGAAAGATGTATCACTCTTTGCTTGCTTGCTACTTGGGGGCAGTTTTCCTTGAGGAAGTGTGGGCTTGAAGGAAGGCTTGGAGGTACTTGATGAGCTTCCATTGAAAGTTGTTGGTGTAGTGGTTGAAGCTTGCTTGTATGTGAAGTACGTCTTGGTCTTGTTGTACTTAATATCCTCTTGCACTTGACGTTCAGCCTTCGTTGCTATGTGCACAAGCTCAACCATGGTGTTGTATGTTTGGAACTCGACGATGCGCTTGATTGGGTGGTTCAACCCAATAAGGAAACGTGCCATTGTTTGCTCCATGCGCTCATCAATGTTAGCGCGAATCAAGTTGAGTTCCATTTCCTTGAAGTACTCTTCCACGGTCTTTGTCCCTTGACGAAGCGCTTGAAGGTTGTTGAAGAGGTCACACGTGTAGTGCGCGGGGACGAATCGGGATCTCAAGTGAGCCTTCATATCATGCCAAGTTGTGATTGGTGGCTCTTGTCTTGCATCACGAGCAACTTGAACTTGTTCCCACCAAAGGTTGGCGTAATCATCAAACTCAAGCGAAGCCATGGAGACCATCTTCTCGTTGCTATAGTTGTGCATGCGGAAGATCTTGTCGAATTTGAGTGCCCACGAGAGGTATTCTTCGGGGTCATTGGATCCGGTGAACTTGGGCATTGTGAACTTGAGCTTGCCAAAAGTTTCTTCATCGTTGCGGTCATTGCGACGAGCTTGGTGACCTTGTTGATGATCTTGTAGTTGGGGTGGTGGAACTTGGTTCTCGTGTCCTTGTTGTGGAGCTTGCTCTTGATATTGTTATTGAGGAGCTTGCTCTTGCTCTTGGTGCGGTTGTTGACGTGGTTGAGGCGCTTGGGCTTCATGGTGGCGAGGGTGTGGAGCCTCGTGGCGCGGTTGATGACGAAGAGGAGGCTCGTTCCTCAGTTGGTGATGTTGGTTAGGCACATGGGCCTCACGGCGAAGAACATGGTCATGAGCCTCTTTACGTGGTGGGCATCGCTCAACTTGTATCACTGGACGCTCCAAGTTTTGTTGAGGTGGAGGAGGCGCCTCATGATGACCATGGTGTTGGTATGGACGTTCATGACGTTGCTGACAAGGAGGAGGATCTTGGAGTTCACGTCGATGACAAGCTCGATTCTCCAAATTGGAGTCATCACTTGTTGTGTCAAGTATATGTCGCGGTCTATGGTGGTAGACTTGCGGTTGCACTTGTGGCTGCGCTTGCGGTTCCTCTTGTGGTTGCTATTGTTGGATCACTAGTGCCCTTGCGTGATGATGATGTGCTTCTTGCCTTGCTCGTGGCCTTGAAGAGAGGTCACCATCATAGCTTGACGTTGCAGCGTGCCATGGGGAAGGTACATAGTTAGAAGAGGTTCCATCTTCAACCACGGGGGCATCATTGCATCTTGGAGCACTTGGTTGAAGATCTTGTTGAGGAGGAGCATGACGACGCGATGAGCTTGAAGAGCTTGAAGCACGTGAACGTGGTCTTGCCATTTCGTCAATGAGTCATCAAAGATTGTCATTTGTTTTGGCGACGAAGCGTTGAAGCGCTTAATTTTGGTGGCCGAAGTTGTGATGCATTGCATGCATTTGTCGTTTGAGGCCGTCAAAGCAGTTGTCGATGTTCTTGAACTCGGCTTGCGTCTCGCCAAATTGTTCATCTTGTCGCGTCTCAAGAGCTTGGCAACGTTCACGGAACTCTGGGCGGACGATGAAGTGACTTGCGTGCGTCATGTACGGTCCTTGATCTTCTTCTTCGGGAGGTGGTTGGCTCGACTCACCGTGCCTATCCATCATGCAATACACACAAGTATTGTATATGGAAATGGAATATGGTGGTGTTAGCCTTGTACCTCACCTTGGGGATTGCACCAAACTAGAAACCACAAGTGAGAGCTATAAGCGTGCAAAGTGGAAATGCAAAGAAAACTCACACTAAAGAAAGAACTAACTCTCAAAAGCTTGTTGGTGGTAGGTTAGGATTGTGGAAATCCAAAGAACCAACCAAAAGAAAAGGGATAGTCAAAAGTGGGTAAAATCCAACAAAAGTCAAGTCAAAGGCGAAGGTCAACAACTCAAAAGGGTGACGGGAACCTACGACTATATACACACACGAGGAGAAAGTTGGGATTGACATGACTATGAAAATGAGCAAACAAAATGTCCTAACAAAGACTAAGCTCGTTGTAATGCAAATGCAAGGAGAGACCATGGCTCGTTTGCAAAGAAGAAACGTGAGCAATGGATTTGTGCACTTGCCTTGGGCGCTCTTCTTTCTCTCTTGCCTACAAGCTTTGAGACTCTCTTGGAAATGGGAGAATATTTTTCTTTTGCTTTTTCTTTGTATCTTTTTCTTTCTTTTGTATCTTTTTTTTTGCTCTCCCTTGATGCTACCTAGTCACACTTGATGTTGCTCTTGCACACTCACTATCCAAGGACAAATGCACAATGCTCAAGCAAACACAAGATGAGCCACTCTCATAGGATAGGTACACGCAAAAGAAGATAGGGGTTAACAAGGTGACACAAGTTATACCTTCGTTGGTGATGATGAACTTGGCGTATGTGGTGCGGGATGATGTTCGTGGGCCGTGGTGTCGATGAGCGCGGGGGTTGTCGATGCGGAAGCTTGTTGTTAGTTAACGACACGCACACGGGCACAAACAAACAAGAAGAAATTAGCCAATGCAAGATTAGAGGCAAAACTGTCAAAATCAGGCGTCAGGCCGGAGACTCCGGGGTTTCAGGCCGGAAACTCCGGTCCAGGCCGGAGACTCCGGTGTAGGCCGGAGACTCCGGTGTGCAGGCCGGAGAATCCGGTCTGGAGTCAGATCACGAACTGCTCGTGTTCTTGAGCGGAAATCCACGCCTTGGGTCCTCAAATCCGCGAAAAATTGGCCGAATTGGGCTGGGAAAACGCAGGATGAAGCTGGACCAACACCTAAAACAAGGTTTGGTCGGATCAAAACCACAAATAACACTCCAAATCAAGAGATCGATCCAAAGGCAAATATGGGCTGTTTTTTTGGGGATTTTCAAATTTTTAGTGGATAGAAGAAAAATTTGTGGGGGAAATCATGAGCAACGAAGCTCTGATACCAATATGTTGAGGGAAAACTTCTAGGGTGGCCCGATCTTTCACGATTCCCTTTCACGTCGAGGATGGAGTGCGGGGAGAGGAGGGGGAGGATGAACACGACGAACACACGCACGAAGAACACGAAGAACACACACACACAAAACCACGATACAGACCAATAGCTCATGCAGGCGGTGACCGGTCCGGCACAATCCCTAGGATCGGCGTTGGACGGAGGACTCTCTCTCGAACCGACACAGCGAGATGGGAGACTCGGTGAGATCTTGACGTCTAGGCAAAGGGACACCGATGCCTAGGCCTTGTACAACGCGGAGGCACGATGCAAATTCCAACGAGGTTTGGGTATATTGGTGCTCCTTTGTCAAGGAGCATGAGGCAAGAATTAGATAGATCCACAAAGGGGTTTCCACTAATTCCAATATCATGCCTAGGGTTTACAATGGAGGTGGGGGACTATATATAGGCCAGCCACTTAAACAGGGGTACTTTAGGAATAAAAGACAAGTTCTGGACAGACTAGGGGTTACATGGGCCGCAGGCCCAAAGGCCTTTTCATGCCTGGCGACGGCCGACCGAGACTTCGTGGTGGACCAGAGACTCGATCCGGGCCGAGACTCGGGTCATTCTCGGACCGCCTCCGGAGGGCCTTCGATTGTCCCAAGACTGTTCCGGGCGACCGGAGGTGGGTCTAGAGACTCCGGTGTCTTCAGGCCGGAGACTGTGGCAGGCCAGAGACTCTGGTGTGAGCAGACCCGAGACTCCGGTCTGAGCAGCTCCAGCGGCTCCTGCTTCACGCTCTGCTCCTTGTTCTCCATCCTTGGGTGCTTGGTGATGTGTCGAAGCTTCGTACCTGATGATGCATAGGGTAGTTGCATGAAGTAGCATGCCATCCAAGGAGGTATCAAATTGGCACGAGGAAAGGAGCGAGTTCACCTTAGCTTGTAGGAGTTTGGCTCATGCACGAGTCATGGGTCCACTTGGGGGACTTGTTGGTGTAGATGTAGGAGCGTCCGTAGGACGGGCTGCATCAGCCATGGTGGCGCTGACGAAGCGTTGCAAGTTCTTGAAGTCAGTCGGAATTCCTCCAGCCAGGGACTCCACCAAGTCGCCGAGGTTGTCGATCAGTCCGGCCATGGGAGTTAAGCCCTCACGGATGCGACTGAGCACATCCTTGGCCTTCCCCGGCGTCTCCTAGAGGGATACGCTACGGTCTTCAACTGCGGCAACGACACCAGCCAAGCCATCCGAATGGCGCAGAGATTGGGCATCAAAGCTCAAGCCGCTGGCATCTGCATACACAAAAGTGTTAGTATAACAACTACACGTCAAAGCAGCAAAAAAGCAAGGCATGTCCAGATGAAAAAGAAGACCTGAGAAGGACTTGGCAATCGAGAAAAGTTGCTCCTCGAACAACTTCTCCCTCTCAGCGATAGAGGCACGGAGATCCTCCTCTCGCTTTCGCGACTCCTCCAAAGCTGCGACTGCCTCGTCATGATTCTTTGTCGCCGCAGCCAGTGTCTTCTCCAGTGCAGCAGCATGGCGAAGTAATTCATTATGCTCAGCTGCAACATACAGGAAATGTCACCAACTCGAATCTATAATATTCGCAAAGACAAAGACGAAGTCAAGACTTACTTTCGACAATGTGATGGCGATTGTCCAGTCACGCATGCTGTCGACCCATGTTAAGGACTTGCTCCGACAGGCGGGCGGCTTCTTTCATGATGAGCTGCGTCAGGAGACAATAAAAGTTCAAGTAAAGCAGCGCCAACAATAAATTCGACTACCAACTACAAGATACCTACATGATCCTCCACAGACTCTGAAGAAGGCTGTTGCACAGTCATCCGGGTAACCATCTGATGTTCCCCAGCATGCGGGGAACTCGATGAATTATGCCCGGAGTGGGCCGCCAATGGAGGAGAAGGAGACCGCGAAGCCACCTTCTTGAACTTGGACTCCGCCGACTCCGGACTCCTTCACAAATTGGACGTCGTTAGAAGACGACGTCGCTGTTTGACGGAAACACAAATCAAGTAAAAGCTTCAGGAAAAATGGCAACTCAAAGAAGAAACCAAAACAAGGTCATGAACACAGAACTTACCAGTCAAATCTATCAAGATCGAAGGACTGCTCCTCCGACTCCGACAATTCCTTTGGCAGTCGAAGCTTCTTCTGGGCAGGAGGAGCCATGGACCGCACAGGAATGGCGGGAATCGGCTCCTCTACACCAATAGATGGGCCTTCTGGAGTCGACAGAGACGAAGCATCTGAATCCTTGCTGCGAGAACGCTTGCGAGTGTCCGGATCACTGTACTCGGGGGCTCCCTCCTCCTCTTCAAGTGGGACGGTCGATTCCGACTCATCCTCTTCTTCCACTTCGCGAGGAATAACCCCTTTAGGAAGAGGGGGCAAATTGGGAGACACCTTCCAATCTTGCATTCAGAAAACAATTCAGTATACATCAAGAACTTAACGACAATCGACAAAGAAAGCTACTTCGTAGCACAATTCTACCTCAGGAGGAGGGTTAGAGGCGTCGAAGGGAGGCACGACTGGTTCGCCAGGGAGAACCTCCTTGGCAGTATACTTCGTCACCAGTCGTAGCCTCTTATCTATTTCACCCACGGAAATGCCATCGGTAGATATGCGAGTGGTATCGTCTGCACTAGCCCATTGGAACATGGGGTGGACTCTGGCCTGCAGAGGCTGGATACAACGGCGCAACCATGTGCGAATGAGGGCGGCGCCTCCCTCTTCTTTACCGATGTGGCTCTTGAGGTTGCAGACGCGCTTGTACAACACTTCCGTCTCCTCAGACTCGCCAGGCATCACTACGTTCTTCCAAGAACGCTTCCTCTTGCACGGCGTCGCGGGATCAAAGGGCGCGAGTCCGTAGTGCTCTCCGTCGGCCTTCTGGTCGTGGATGTAGAACCACTTGTCTCTCCACCCTTGGACGGACGCCATGAGTTTGATATCAAAATAAGTGGCGGAGGAGTCGACATGGATTCCGCAGCCTCCTACGTCATAGACTACAGAACCAAATGTTGACTGGCGCTTCAGCTTAAAATCCTCTTAAAGAGGCCAAAGTGTGGCTCGACTCCGAGCCAGCACTCGCAAAGAGTAATATAGTAGGCGATGTGGAGAATAGAATTTGGGGATAGATGATGTAACTGGAGCCCGTAGAAGCAAAGGAGGCCCCTGAAGAAAGGATGCAGGGACAGATAAAGACCACGGATGATGAACGCAAGGAATATCACCCGGAAACTAGCAGGAGGACAAGGAATTACCTCGCCACTTGGCACTCGCGATTCATCCTCCACGGGTGAAAGAACTCCATCTTGACGCAGGATACAGAGATCGGAGGACTTGATGATGGATGCGCGCCATGCATCATTGGTGACGCGGGTACCCGCGCCCTTCTTCTTCCCAGCACCAGCGGCGCTGGTGCCCACAGTGGCGGAGCCGCCCTTCTTCTTGGCAGCGGCAATGGCGGCGGTGGACTCAGCGGTGGCGCCTCCCTTCTTCTTGCCCATCTTGCGATGGCGGTGCGAGCGAAGGAAGTATCTCGGAAAGACACGGAGTTGGTCCAGCGCCACGAAGAGGACGAGCGCTAGGAAGAAGAGAGCGGCATCAATGGCAATGGAAGCACAAGTAGAGAAAGGCAGATGAGAAAATTACCGCAGCTGCGCTGCTACTTAACCTCATCACAGACACAATCCAACGGCCAGCAGAAACCCTACTACACACATGGCGTACATCGCCATCGACACGTGGAGAAGCTGAAGCACGAACCGTCCCCCCACTATTCCCATTACGTGCGGAAATCGAGGAGACGCAGTTAAAACAGAAGATTACGCACGCCCGGTCAAATCAAAGTCAGAAAGTGGGACCCACCGCTCGTCACGTCCCATCAAAGCCGCTCACGCGGGCAACTGAGGTCATCACAGCTTCAGCACTAATGTCATCATGTTGAGCATCAGAAGATTTCGACTAGTTTAAGTCCTTGCTTGAGTCTTCGACTCCACCAAGCACTCGGGGGCTACTCCAATAGTGAGCGCTGGTCGCGCACCCTACAATTCATTTTTATGCAGGAATATGAACATTAAAAGCACACCCACCACTCGAATCTATGATTCGATTACGGATCATGGGTTACTCCCATAGGGAGCGCCAGAAGCAAATTCGATTGAAACAAGCAAAAAAAGACAACAGCAGTCGCAAAAGTTCTTTAGTCCCTAGCTGGTCGTGCACCCTATGATTATTTGTACATCGTACTGTGTGTTGATAACATCCACACTCGAATGCTATGGCGATTCCCCCTCATACTATCCCTACAAAGAGACTGCGTCTCCTGGGTTACCCGAATCATCTCCGCGATGACAAAAACTTGGATGCCTCGCTTACAGCCTGAAGATAAGACCTGAATAAGACCTGGCAACGCATCTGCTGCGCACTACCAGAAACATATCCATGCCTACAGGTACGATGAACATGCCTTGACGGACGCGTCGAGTGCTCACACCCATACACTGGAATTCGACTCCTGTAAGACCTCCGTGGCTTGAGTCGAATTACACCAGTACTTTTCTAAATTCGAGTCCGGGGACTCGAGTTTGAGTAGATTGCGTTGTTTTGCCCTAAGGCAGTTAACTGATACCGATACATCGGTTAAATCAGGCACACATATCAACAATCCTATGACATGAACTGAACACTCGAAAAACACTCAATCATGCACTCGAAAGGCTTCATAAAGTCCCCAGTCGAATCTGTGATTCCACTGGACACTCAGGGGCTACTGACATGGGTATACCCTACAGGTACTCAAGTTTGGTATATACAGCCTGGATATAGCAGAAGCCCACGATGTTGCCAAGGCCCAATACAGAATTCGAGTGGCCCAAGGACTCTCGATTGCTTGCAAGACAAGAAGAAGCTTAAGATAGAAAGTTCAAAGGGAAAACCCTAATCTGTAACCGGCTCGACCTGCTACCCGAGACCTAGCCTATCTATATAAAGGCTAGGAGGGGGCGGCGAGGAGGACACACGCAACCCTAGTTTCCACAACTCTCGCTAGATTGCATCTGTGCGCCCCTGTAATCTTCGATTCCTTCGTTAATTCCAAGAGCAGACAAGCAGGAGTAGGGACCTCTACGAGGCCTGAACCTGGGTAAACCTTGCATCCATGTGTGCTTGTTTGCTAGCCGACTGATGCCTCCAGTGCTCCCTCCTTCTCCAAAACTCAAGTCTGTAACAATGGGCATTGATGAGTTAAACCCTCATCACCTTGAGTTGGCACGACACCGAGCGTAGTCTTCGTTAGGAACTTTTGTGCTCATTTTATAGTCATGCTAACCACATCCGTCTCCATGTGTGTGTATCCTTGTGTTTTGTGGATCGTTCCCTTTGTGCTTTTGATCTTTGGTTCTCTACCACTTTTGACAATAACCTCTTCTTTGGATCGTTTCGTTTGGTTTTTCACAACCCCAACCTTCCACCAAAAGCTTTTGAGAGTTAGTTCTTTCTTTAGTGTGAGGTTTCTTTGCATTTCCACTTTGCACGCTTATAGCTCTCGCTTGTGGTTTCTAGTTCGGTGCAATCCCCAAGGTGAGGTACAAGGCTAACACCACCATATTCCACTTCCATATACAATACTTGTGTGTTTAAGATGGATAGGCACGGTGAGTCGAGCCAACCACCTCCTCAAGAATAAGAACATGGACCGTACACGACGCGTAGTAGTCACTTCATCGTCCGCCAAGAGTTCCGCGAACGTTGCCAAGCCCTTGGGACGCGACAAGATGAACAATTTGGTGAGAAGCAAGCCTACTCAAAAGAACATCGACAACCGCTTTGACGGCCTTGAACGACAAATGAAAGCAATGCATCGCAACTTCGGCCATCAAAATGAAGCGCTACAATGCTCCATCACCGAAACAAATGGCAAGCTTCGTGTCCTCATCGATGGGATGACAAGACCACGTTCACGTGCATCAAGCTCTTCAAGTTTTTCACATCGTCATGTTCCTCCTCAACAATATCTTCATCCAAGTGCTCCAAGATGCAATGATGCCCCCGTGGTTGAAGATGGAAGTTCTTTGAACTATGTACCCTCCCCACGGCGTGTCGCAACGTTAAGATATGATGGTGATTTCTCTTCAAGGCCACAAGCAAGGCAAGAAGCACACCGTCATCATGCAAGGGCACTAGTGATCCAACAAGCCCAACCACAAGAAGAATCACGAGTGCAACCGCAAGTCTACCACCATCGCCCGTGACACATACTTGACACAACGAGTGATGACTCCAATTTGGAGAATCAAGCTCGTCATCGACGTGACGCTCTCCAAGATCCTCCTCCTCGTCTTCATGATCATGAACGTCCACACCGACACCATGGTCATCACGAGGCGCCTCCTCCACCACAACAAAACATGGAGCGTCAAGTGGTACAGTGCGACGCCCACCACGTCAAGAGGCTCAAGACGACCATGATCTTCACCGTGAGGCCCATGTGCCTAATCATCATCACCAACAGAGGAACGAGCCTCTGCTTCATCACCAACTGCATCATGAGGCTCCACATCCTCAACACCCTCATGAGGCCCAAGCGCCTCAATATCGTCAACAACTATGCCAAGAGCAAGAGCAAGCTCCACAACAACAATATCAAGAGCAAGCTCCACAACAAGGACGCGAGAACCAAGTTCCACCTCCCCAACTACAAGATCATCAACAAGGTCACCAAGCTCTTCGCAATGACCGCAACGATGAAGAAACTTTTGGCAAGCTCAAGTTCACAATGCCCAAGTTCACCGGATCCAATGACCCCGAAGAATACCTCTCATGGGCACTAAAAGTCGACAAGATCTTCTGCATGCACAATTATAGCAACGAGAAGATGGTCACCATGGCTTCACTTGAGTTTTATGATTACGCCAACCTTTGGTGGGAACAAGTTCAAGTTGCTCGTGATGCAAGACAAGAACCGCCAATCACAACTTGGCATGACATGAAGGCTCACATGAGATCCCGTTTCGTCCTCGCGCACTACACGCATGACCTCTTCAACAACCTTCAATCGCTTCGTCAAGGGACAAAGACCATGGAAGAGTACTTCAAGGAAATGGAACTCAACTTGATCCGTGCCAACATTGAAGAGCGCACGAAACAAACCATGGCACGCTTCCTTATTGGGTTGAACCACTCAATCAAGCGCATCGTCGAGTTCCAAACATACAACAACATGGTTGAACTTGTGCACATCGCAACAAAGGCCGAACGTCAAGTGCAAGAGGACATCAAGTAAAACAAGCCCAAGACGTATTTCACCTACAAGCAAGCTTCAACCGCTACGCCAACAACCTTCAATGGAAGCTCCTCAAGTACCTCCAAGCCTGCCTTCAAGCCCACACTTCCTTAAGGAAAACTGCCCCCAAGTGGTAAACAAGCAAAGAGTGATACACCTTTCAATTGTGAATGCTACAAGTGTGGAGGCAAAGGACAGAAGTCGGCCGAGTGTGGAAATAAGAAAGTGTTGTTTATCCATGACAATGGAGACGAAAAGTACTTGAGTGAAGATGAATTTGATGCCCGAGTCAAGGAAGCAATGACAAGGCAACGAGTGGAAGATGACCAAGAACTCCTCATGTGTGAACATGACGCAAGTCCATCGCTTGTCATAACAAGGATCTTGACCACTCAAGCACAAGTGCATGAAGACCAACGATCAAATATCTTTCAAACATGAGCCAACATCAATGGAAAATCAATCAAAGTGATCATCGATGGAGGGAGTTGCCACAACCTTGCTAGGACCGAGTTGTGTGAGAATTTCAACCTCACCCTCCATCCGCACAAGCACCCCTACCACGTGCAATGGCTAAGTGACCAAGGGTCCGTGAAGATCAAGCATACTGTATCGGTCTCCTTCGCCCTTGGTCCTTACAAAGACACGGTGGAGTGCAATGTGGTTCCTATGATAGTTTGCCACATGCTTCTTGGTCGACCATGGCAATTTGACAAGCCTGCTCTACATTATGGTCGCAACAATGTATACACCTTCAAATGGCTCAACAAAACATGTGTTTTGCAACCAATGACTCCTAGCCAAATAATTGCGGACAATGCAAAGGCTTTAGCGAGGGCGCAAAGCACAACACCTACTTGTGAGAAGAGCGGTGAGAGAGAGAACGACCTCATAGTGAGTGAGAGCCACAAACCAAACTCGAGTGGAAAAATAAAGAGTGTTCTCCTTTCCATCAAAAGTGAGATGAGAGATGTTCGGAACAACCCATCCATCTTGCACTATGTCCTCCTTTGCAAGGGACTAGTGCAAGGAACTAATAACTTAACCAATGTTCCTCCATCTTTGATGATTGTTTTGCAGGAATTCAAGGGTGTGTTCCCCGAAGAGCTCCCACATGGACTTCCTCCTCTTCGTGGCATCGAACATCGCATTGACCTCATCCCTAGCGCACCCCTTCCCAACCGCATCGCTTACCGCATGAAACCGGCGGAGACAAAGGAGATTGGACGTCAAATCTACCAACTCGTTTGATCGAAGTTAGCACTAGTCCAAGTGCCGTACCCGTGATTATTGTTCCAAAAACGGATGATACGTTACGGTTATGCATGGACTACCGTCCAATCAATGCTATCACCGTGCGTTATCGACATCCCATACCACGTCTCGATGACATGCTTGATGATTTGTGTGGAGCCACTATTTTTTCGAAAATTGATCTTCGTATTGGTTACCATCAAATACGCATGGCTAAAGGTGATGAGTGGAAAACCGCCTTCAAGACCAAACTTGGTCTCTATGAATGGCTGGTTATGCCTTTTGGTTTATCTAATGCCCCATCCACCTTCATGCGCCTTATGAATCATATCTTGCATTCTCTCATTGGAAAAAGTGTTGTTGTCTATTTTGATGATATACTTGTTTATAGCAAGTCACTTGAGGACCATATTAAACATGTCAAGGAAGTCTTGCAAATCCTTCGACATGAAAAGCTTTATGCTAATCTTCCCAAGTGCACTTTTGCTAAAGGTAAGTTGATTTTTCTTGGATTTGTCGTTTCTTCGAAGGGCATTGAAGTTGATGTGTGTAAGGTTAACGACATACGAGATTGGCCCATCCCAACAAATGTGAGTGAACTCCGAAGTTTTCATGGGTTGGCTGGTTTTATTGTCGATTTGTGAAAGACTTTTCAACCATTGCTTGTCCTCTCAACGAGTTGACGAAAAAGAATGTCACCTATGTGTGGGGCAAAGCTCAACAAAAAGCTTTTGATGAACTCAAAAAGAGGCTCACCAAAGAACCTCTCCTTGCGTTACTGGATTTCACAAAAACTTTTTGTGATAGAGTGTGATGCTAGTGGTATTGGCATTGGAGGAGTCCTTATGCAAAATAGACGTCCTATAGCCTACCATAGCGAGAAACTTGATGGTGCTCGCCTTAATTATCCGATTTTTGATAAAGAGCTTTTTGCCTTAGTTCATGTTCTTCAAGTTTGGCAACACTACCTATGGCCCAAATAATTTATCATACATTCCGACCATGAGTCGTTGAAATATCTCAAAGGCCAAGCTAACTTGAGCTAGAGACATGCTACGTGTGTTGAATTTATGGAGTCTTTCCCGTACATTGTCAAGTATAAGAAGGGAAAAGATAATGTAGTTGCGGACGCTTTCTCTCGCAAGCACACAAACCTTCTTACTCGATTTGAAGTCAGCGTGTTGGGTCTTGAGGAAATAAAAACTATGTATTCTTCTGACCCATTCTTTGAACCAATTTTCACAAGGTGCTCCATTGATAAAGGAGTTGATGATTTCTATTTGCATAAAGGCTTCCTTTTTAAACAAAACAAGCTTTGCATTCTGAAGTCGTCTGTTCAACTTTTGCTTCTCCAAGAATCTCATGGTGGAGGCCTCATGGGTCACTTTGGCCGTGACAAGACATTGGACATGCTCTCCACTCACTACTTTTGGCTCAAGATGAAGCACGAGGTGGAGCGCTACATTCAACGATGCACGACATGCGTTCAAGCTAAGTCGCAAGCTAACCCTTATAGTCTTTATATGCCATTGAATATTCCTCATTCACCTTGGTCCGACATTAGCATGGATTTTGGGTTAGGATTTCCTATGTCTAAGCATGGTCATGATTCTATATTTGTTGTCGTGGATCGCTTTTCCAAAATGACACACTTCATACCGTGCCATAAGACCGATGATGCTTCACATGTTGTAAATCTGTTTTTCAGGGAAATTGTTCGTCTTCATGGTGTGCCAAGAACAATCGTCTCCGACCGTGATGTCAAATTCAAGATCTACTTATGGAAGACCCTCATGGCCAAGCTCGGCGTCAAGCTCCTCTTTTCATCCACATCGCATCCTCAAATCGATGGCCAAACCGAAGTTGTCAACCAAAGCCTCAAAAACCTCAAGGATTGGGAGGATTGCATTCTCCACGTCGAGTTCGCCTACAACCGATCCAAGCACTCAACAACCAAGATGAGTCCCTTCATGATCGTCTATGGGTTCGAGCCTCTCACCGCGCTCGACATCCTACCGCTACCTCTTCATGAGCGCACCAACATGGACATTGAGAAGCGTGCACAAGCTATGAAGAAGTTTCATGAAGAAACAAGAGCTACTATCGAGCAACAAGTCCTTCGACAAGCTTCAAGGTTAAACAAGGACAAGAAGGAGATGATCTTTGCAGAAGGTGATCTTGTGTGGATACACCTAAGCAAAGACCGCTTCCCCAAGGAATGCGACTCCAAGCTAAAGCCAAGAGGAGATGGTCCCTTCAAGGTCCTCAAGAGAATCAACAACAACGCCTAAATCATCGACATTCCAGTATCCAAGTACCTTGAAAGCAACACATTCAATGTCAACGACCTCTCACCCTACCATGGAGATGTTCAATATGCTACCCATGACTAGTCGAGGACGACTCTTTCCCAGGGGGAGCTGATCCAGCCCGTCCTACGGACGCTCCTACATCACCACCACCAAGTCCCCCAAGTGGACCCATGACTCGTGCTCGAGCCAAGCTCCTCCAAACTAAGGTGAATTCGCTCTTGTACTCATGTGACTTCGATACACCCCTGGATGGCTTGCTACTTCATGTCCCGATACTATGCATCATCAGGTATAAAGACACGAGCCAGAGGAGCGACGCGGCAGCCAACAGCTGCTAGGAGTCAGCGGTACTACCGGCCCTTAGAAGCGGTACTACTGCCTCGAGCATGCGGTACTATCGCCCCAGACAGAGAGCCTTCGCCAACAGCCCAAGACCTCTCCGGTACCAAGGTGGCAGCACTACCGCATTGTCTGGTACTACCGCATTCCTCGAGCGGTACTACCGCCCATGCCTAAAGACACACGCCAGTGCCTCGGCCCGCTTCGGTACCTGCGAGCGGTACTACCGCCTTCAACCGGTACCACCGGTCATGGGTTCCGGTACTACCAGACATCCCAGGGCCTGCGCGTCCCAACTCGGCCTTGGGCCTTGTAACGAACCCCCTTTGATACTTTTAGTTGCCTAAACTACCCCTGAACTTGTGGCTGGCCTATATATAGCCCCCACCTCTATTGTAAACCCTAGGCATGATATTTGGAATTAGTGGAAACCCCTTATGGATCTATCTATTTCTTGCCTCATGCTACTTGACTAAGGAGCACCAAATATCACAAACCTCGTTGGAGTTTGCATCGTGCCTCCACGTTGTACAAGGCCTAGGCATCAGAGTCCCTTTTCCTAGACATCAAGATCCCAGGGATTGCGCCGGACTGGTCACCGCCAGCGTGAGCTATTGGTGTGTATCGTGGTTTTGTGTGTTGATGTGTTCATCGTGTTCTTCGTGCATGAGTTTGTTGTGTTCATCTGCCCCTCCTTCCTCCACACTCCACCCTCGATTTGAATGGGATTCGTGAAAGATCGGGCCACCCTAGAGGTTTGCCCTCAACAAGAAGTGTCATTACATACGTTCTTTTCATAAACCACATTGATCACCTAGAGTCATTGCATGTGTTCTTTTACTAAACCACACTGATCCACATGACAACACACAGTCGAGTGGATTCGGTGATGCAACTTCTCCCACACTGGTGCAACATGCAATGTGGAAGTGACTTTCCTATGTGTTTTTGGTCTCTGTGATCATGGTTTGACACACTGATCCACTAGTGTGATTGCATGTGTTCTTTACCTAGACCACTCTGATCAGCTAGAGTCATTGCATGTGTTATTTTCCTAAACCACATTGATCCACATGACAACACACACTCCAGTGGATTCTGTAATGCAAGTTCTGCCACACTGGTGCAACATGCAATGTGGAAGCTGCTTTCCTATGTGTTTTTGGTTTCTCGGACCATGGTTTGACACACTTATCCACTAGTGTTATTTCATGTGTTCCTTTCCTAAACCACACTGATCCACGAGTGCCATTACATGTGTTCTTTCCCAAAACCACACTGATCCACATGACAACACACACTCCAGTGGATTCTGTGATGCAATTTCTGCCACACTAGTGCAAAATGCAATGTGGAAACTGCTTTCCTAGGTGTTTTTGGTCTCCATGACCATATGGATCCATGTGACTATGGTTTGACACATTGATCCTACAGTCATTGCATGTGTTCTTATCCTAAACCACATGGATCCACATGACAACACACAATATAGTGGATTCAGTGATGCAGCTTCTGCCACACTAGTGCAACATGCAATGTGGAAGCTGCTTTCCTATGTGTTTTCGGTGTCTGTGACTATGGTTTGACACATTGATCCACTAGTGGCATTGCATGTGTTATATCCCAAAACCACATGGATCACTATCACCAAACACACTCTTGTGCATTCTGTGATGCAACTTTTGCCACACTAGCGCAACATGCAATGTGGAAGCTGCTTTCCTATGTGTTTTTGGTCTCTGTGACTATGGTTTGACACATTGATCCACTAGTGTCATTTCATCTGTTCTTTCCATAAAACTCATTGATCCACTACTGTCATTGGATGTGTTCTTTCCCAAAACCACATGGATCCAAAGGACAACCGACTCTAGTGGTTTCTATGATGCAACTTCTGCCACACTGGTGCAACATGCAATGTGGAAGCTGCTTTTCTATGTGTTTTTGGTTTCTATGACCAAGGTTTGACACACTGATCCACTAGTGTCATTGCATGTGTTCTTTTCCTAGACCACTCTGATCACCTAGAGTCATTGCATGTGTCCTTTTCCTAAACCACATGGATCCACATGACAAACACACTCCAGTGGATTATGTGATGCAACTTCTGCCACACTGGTGCAACATGCAATTCCTATGTGTTTTGGTCTCTTTGACCATGCTTTGACACACTGATCCACTAGTGTCATTGCATGTGTTTTTTTCCTAAACCACACTATTCACCTAGTTCTATTACATGTGTTCTTTCCCAAAACCACACTGATCCACATGACAACACACACTCCAGTGGATTCTGTGATGCAACTTCTGCCACATTGGTGCAGAACGCAATGTGGAAGCTACTTTCCTATGTGATTTTGGTCTTTGTCACCATGGTTTGACCCATTAATCCACTAGTGTCATTGCATGTGTTCTTTTCATGAACCACATTGATCACCAAGAGTCATTGCATGTGTTCTTTTCGTAAACCACATTGATCCACATGAGACCACACACACTCTAGTGCATCCTGTGATGCAACTTCTCCCACACTGGTGCAAAATGCAATGTGGAAGCTGCTTTCCTATGTGTTTTTGGTCTCTGTGACCATGGTTTGACACAATGATCCACTAGTGTCATTGCATGTGTTCTTTTCCTAAACCACATTGATCCACTAGTACCATTGCATGTGTTATTTTCCTAAACCACATTGATCCACATAACAACACACACTCTAGTGGATTATGTGATGCAACTTCTGCCACACTGGTGCAACATGCAATGTGAAAGCTGCTTTCCTATGTGTTTTTGGTCTCTATGACTATCGTTTGACACATTGGTCCACTAGTGTCATTTCATGTGTTCTTTTCATAAACCACATTGATCCACTAGTGTCATTGCATTTGTTCTTTCACAAATCCATATGGATCCACATGACACCACACAGTCGAGTGGTTTATGTGATGCAACTTCTGCCACACTTGTGCAACATGTAATGTGGAAGCTGCTTTCCTATGTGGTTTTGGTCTCTATGACCAAGGTTTAACACACTGATCCACTAGTGTAATTTCATGTGTTCTTTTCATAAACCACACTGATCTACTAGTGTCATTACATGTGCTCTTTCCCAAAACCATATGGATCAACGTGACAACACACACTCAAGTGGTTTATGTGATGCAACTTCTACCACACTAGTGCAACATGCAATGTTGACGCTGCTTTGCTATGTTTTTTGGTCTCTGTGACCAAGGTTTGACACACTTATCCACTAGTGTCATTGTATATGTTCTTTTCCTAGACCACTCTGATCACCTAGAGTCATTGCATGTGTTCTTTTCCTAAACCACATGGATCAACATGACAACACACACTACGGTGGATTATGTGATGCAACTTCTGCCACACTAGTGCAACATGCAACATGGAAACTGCTTTCCTATGTGTTTTTGGTGTCTGTGACTATGGTTTGACACATTTATCCACTCGTGTCATTTCATGTGTTCTTTTCATAAACCTCATTGATCCACTACTATGATTGGATGTGTTCTTTCCCAAATCCACATGGATCCACATGACAACACACTCCAGTGGTTTCTGTGATGTAACTTCTACCACACTGGTGCAACATGCAATGTGGAAGCTGCTTTCCTATGTGTTTTTGGTCTCTTTGACCATGGTTTGACACACTGGTCCACTAGTGTCATCGCATGTGTTTTTTCCCTAAACCACATTGATCACCTAGTTCCATTGCATGTGTTGTTTTCCTAAACCACATGGATCCACATGACAACACACACTCTAGTGGATCCTGTGATGCAACTTCTGCCACATTAGTGCAAAACGCAATGTGGAAGCTGCTTTCCTATGTGTTTTCTGTTTCTATGACCATGGTTTGACACACTTATCCACTAGTGTCATTGCATGTGTTCCTTTCCTAAACCACACTGATACACTAGTGCCATTGCATGTGTTCTTTCCCAAAACCACACTGATCCACATGACAACACCCACTCCAGTGGATTCCCTGATGCAACTTCTGCCACACTAGTGCAAAATGTAATGTGGAAGCTGCTTTACTATGTGTTTTGGTCTCTGTAACCATGGTTTGACACACTGATCCACTAGTGTCATTCCATGTGTTCTTTTCCTAAATCACACTGATCCACTAGTGCCATTGCATGTGTTATTTTCCTAAACCACATTGATCCACATGACAACACACACTCAAGTGGATGCTATGATGCAACTTCTTCCACACTAGTGCAACATGCAACATCGAAGCTTCTTTCCTATGTGTTTTTGGTCTCTGTCACTATGGTTTGAAACATTGACCCACTAGTGTAATTTCATGTGTTCTTTAAACCACATTGATCCACTAGTGTCATTGCATTTGTTCTTTCCCAAAACCATATGGATCCACATGACAACACATACTCAAGTGGTTTATGTGATGCAACTTCTGCCACACTGGTGCAACATGCAATGTAGAAGCTTCTTTCCTATGTGTTTTTGGTCTCTGTGACTATGGTTTGACACCTTGATCCACTAGTGTCATTTCATGTGTTCTTTTTATAAACCACAATGATCCATTAGTGTCATTGCATGTGTTCTTCCCCAAAACCATATGGATCAACATGACAACACACACTCCAGTGGTTTCAGTGATGCAAACTCTGCCACACTAGTGCAACATGCAATGTGGAAGCTCCTTTTCTATGTGTTTTTTATCTCTGTGACCAAGGTTTAACACACTTATCCACTAGTGTCATTGCATATGTTGTCTTCCTAGACCACTCTGATCACCTAGAGTCATTGCATGTGTTCTGTTCCTAAACCACATGGATCCAGATGAAAACACACACTACAGTAGATTCTGTGATGCAACTTCTACCAGACTAGTGCAACATGCAATGTGGAAGCTGCTTTCCTATGTGTTTTCAGTCTCTTTGACTATGGTTTGACACATTGATCCACTAGTGTCATTGCATGTGTTATTTTCCAAAACCACATGGATCCACATGACAACATACACTCCTGTGGATTCTGTGATGCAACTTCTGCCACACTAGTAAAACATGCAACATGGAAGCTGCTTTCCTATGTGTTTTTGGTCTCTATGACCAAGGTTTGACACATTGATCCACTAGTGTCATTTCATGTGTTATTTTCATAAACCTCATTGATCCACTATTGTCATTGGATGTGTTCTTTCGAAAACAATAAATTTTACCCTACTCCCCTGAACCCCTAAAGCTGCCAGGACCTGTCTATTAGTAATATAGTAATGGGAGGGACTTTTCGCGAACTTACCCTTGAAGACCAAAAAGTGTTGTCAACGCTCAGGAGAGCGTGGTTGATCTAGATGAGCCGAAGCCTACCTCAAAGTTGTGATGAAGTCATTACGCTCCAACGGCTCCAATGACTTGAGTGCCTCAAGTGCGACACCTCGCGGGGAGTTACACATGTCTAGTGCCTGACGGTGACTCCCGCTTCCCCGATCCAGCAGCAGTTGTGGAAGTAGAGCTCCCGGATCTGAATCCCGCAGCGCGACGGCGCTCCGCGGTGAAGATGTCTCTTGTTCGCGCAGTCCAGACTTGGGACCACGGTCACGAGAGAGAGGGGGAGAGAGAAAATATCAATTAGAGGTCCTCCCAAAAATGATAAGACCTTTATTGATTATTGGTGTATTTTATTTGGCCAAATACCCCCACTATATATAGGGGGAGGGGAGGTACTACCTCGCTCAAAGTCCCGGGGTGGGACTAAAGGAGAGGAGGGGAGAGGGCGGCACCGCCGGCCACCCCATGGGCCCCGCGCGAGGGGGGGGAGCTGGCCTACTAGGGCGCCGGCCGCCCCCTTGGCACGCTTCTCCCTCTCTCCTTTCCCTAATGGGCCCTCTCCCCTCTGGGAATTGGCCCATTAATCCTTTGACCATTTAAATTGATTTTTATCTTTATTAAACAATTATGAATAAATGATTAAATCAATATTTAACATTCATTCACATGTTATTCAACCTCCATGGCTATCGAACACTTCCACCTCTAGTCCGTACATCCTCCGGACTTACCGAAACCCTTCCGGTCTTCTCTGTACTATTCTTCAGCAATTCCACCGATCTTATAAACACTCTCTAAGCATCATCAAGCCCTTAAGCATGATACCCCACGGTTCGGGAACACTCCAGACATGGTCACATATTATTCAACCTCCATGGCTATCGAACACTTCCACCTCTAGTCTGGACATCCTCCGGACTTACCGAAACCCTTCCGGTTTTCTCTCTACTATTCTTCAGCGATTCCACCGATCCTATAAACACTCTCTAAGCATCATCAAGCCCTTAAGCGTGATACCCCACGGTTCGGGAACACTCCAGACATGGTCAGGACACTCCCGCACCAATGATCGACAGAGGGACCTGATGTCCATGTTACCCCTGTGCGTTCCACGAAGATCTTTCATCGTTTGAACCGGGACAGTCGTGTCTTATTCCCTTTGTTACTCGATACTTGCATTGCCTGAGATCTGATCAATGACATCACCATGTCGTGTTCAATCTCGTTACCGAACAGTGCTACTTGACTTGTTTCGACAAGTGATATCCCCGTGATAAAATCACACTCTGCGTAGCTATTGGATATAACTTCTCCGAGTGGGCCCTTTGAGTATCTTCCTGTCACATGGACGGAAAAATCCCGCTCTTGACATATATTGCCTCTATGGTTTCCTCCGAGTACCTAAACACACGTTTATAACCACTGTATTACCAAGTGGCGCTTGATGCTATCTAAGCACTCTCGGGAGATAGTGATTGATATAGCCTCACGGTCTAAGGAATAGTCTAGGAGGATACATTTCTAATCATCGTAACTTGAACTTCGTGACATGATCGGGTCATGATGTTTAGGTTGGGTATTGGTTCATCATCTCATTCTCAGAATGAGATGACGCCATTTCCAACTGGCATAAATGCCACATGATCAGGAAACATGATCATATGTTGACCAATGAACTAGTGACTACAGTTTCACTAGGAACCCCTGGTTGTTTGTATATCACACGTGTATTAATGTTTCCAATCAATACAGTTATAGCATGATATAAAACTCAATCATAAACTATATGAAATATGATAATAGTCCTCATAACTATTTGTCTCTAGGGCATATTTCCAACAGTCACCCACTTGCACTAGAGTACAAATACACTAGCTGCATTTGTTCCTTAATCATTGGCACCATATTCGGTATCCTGAACATGCTTGCTCATGGAAGAGGTTGAGTCTTAGGTCTGTACTTTACAGTCCCAAATCCTTTGCAACTTACTAATGTCAACTTGATTGACATTAATACTTTATCATCACATGATAGCATCAGTGTGTATGCATTGTTGCTATGGCAGCAGAACGAGGCCTGATTCCAAGAGCCTACAGTGACTTTAGATCAACCTCGAGGGCTTTCTCATGGGCATTGTGCCCTAGGACACATAATTCTATGTTAAACGCGAACTAGCCCCGCAATAACATTATACAACACTTTAGGTGGTACCCTTATCTATTATTATAAATGTATTCATCGAAACACTAGTGCACTCAGTTCAACTTTCGATGTTTTGTTCACCTCGCTTCCTAATTGACTTTAATCGGTATTTACAGGAGATTCCAACATATTCCCTTATAACATAACCCTTTATGCTTTAAGATATGTCATCCTTTATGGATTTGGAAAACATGTCTGCAGTTCTCTACTAGGCACTGTGGACAAACTCAGCTCAACATTCTGTGATTCGAACTTAATCACTTTTAAACGTTTCTTATTTGGATCACATGTTATGCTAAGTTATCATCATGGTTTACTAAGACATAACCTATGTCTCAACATAGTGGATGACGATCATCCTTTTCTTTCTTTCAACCATTGGTGTTAAACTTAATGCTATTCCTATTTTGAGTTATCAAGGACTAGTTCCTTAATTAACTTCTATTCTGAAACCCTTTTTAGAATCCCTTAAGGAATATCACATAACATCATAATACACCTATTATCAACTCCTACATCTTATAAATCATTATTTATAATTATTTGCGATTTCATTCTTCACACACTTAAGAATTACTCCTATAAGCTCCCACTCAAAAATATGTCAATCACATATTGTTTTAGGAAGACTTTCATAACTCCCACTCAATTTTATGCAAATTGCATATCCACTCACTATTTTGAATAACTTCAAAATCCTTTGATCAAATATCAAACTTGGAGTTTTACTATGAGATAATAGTACTATTACTAGTTTTAAATCATCTAGACATTCAGCACACTTGAATTAAATTCATTTGAATTTGTCCAATACTTGACAAATTGTGCTTTTGTCATTCACCCCCTTTTCCACTATGGCTTTGTAGTCATTTGGGAAAATTCAAGTAACCCTTTTTACTTGGGAGATTCGGCAACAAATTGCTTTCTAATCTCAAGTTAATTTTGTTTCTAGGATTTCTCATAATTTAGTTTACCATTATTTCCTTAGTAGTTCGTAGGTATGTCATATTCCAAGAATCCTGACAAATGATTCACAAATATCTCCATACAAGATATGGGTTACATTTTGAATCCTACTTCATGTAGTGAAAACACTAGTGGGGAAACACAATGATCAATATCATTGATTCTTTCCTTCTATGAAGAGAATCGTTCAGGAACATTGTCCGTTGCGCTTCTCAACACTCTGATGCAAGGATATGAATCCTCATCGTGTTTTTCACTATTTTCCATTTGCTCCATAATTGAGAAACATCACTAGAAGTGAGCTTTCTCAAGAATGCACCAAAATCCAAGCAGTACGAATCTTGCTTTCCTTTTTATTTCAGCTATGGGTTTCGTATTCAAAGTTTACAATGAATACGCTACAAGGACTTATTTGCTATTGTTTTGTTTATATCGAATAACCCCAAAACTTTCATGAATTCAAATGGTTCACTACATTCTAATTGAGTGCTAACTATTTCTAACTAATGGTCTTTACATATACAACGATTTATTTGGTGCCTTCCATTCACCCACTTTGATATCTAATATCACATTGTGATGCTTCGTAATTTGATGTTTCAAAACGCTTTGCATTCCACAATTTCTTTTATGTCGATCTTATAAAGTTGAATTTCATTACTATTGATCAAATCATAGTAATTATATTCCCTTTTATATTTATACCCTTTGTTGATGAAACATTTTGATCAAATCAAATAGTTTCATATTCATGTTTCCTTTGGTAAACTTCTTTACACATTTAAACAATCATATAATGATAATTACCATTTTCGTTAAAACACAATACATCGAATATGTATTTACTTTTAACATTTCATTAAACACTTTGTATTCAAGTAATACACGGTGTTCAAGTTATTTTGCTGAACTTAGGCATGATTTATATGTGATAAGAAATCGAATGACTTTCACATATTATCACATAACTTTGAATTTAAATAATGGTTTTCATTCATTAATGAACATATCATTTAAGTTGGGTATTTTAAGGCATTTTTAATGTTTTACAAATGTTCATGCATTATCAATTAGTTTCAAATGAACAAGGATAATTCACACATAATCAAACAAGATATGAACACGAATAGAAATCATTCATAAAAGTAGAACAACCGTTTGTTGCAAACTCATATGAATAACTGTCTCACAAAGTGTGAGACACACTAAAGAAGTTCACAATCTTTTGATTACAATAATCATCCTAAAATACAAACTAAGTGATAAATGTTGAGGGAGAGCGTCGTTGGCCATCATCATCATGCTCGCCATCAGCACACAACATCACCTCCTCTCCAGCAAGCACCTCTCATGTAGAAGGACCCGTTTTCAGAAAAACAGAACAAGTAACAGATATACTTAACAGTGCAAATGTGTTTGCAAGATTATAACATTTATAAAACTGTATATCAAATATATACCTTTGTCATTGATGACCTGAGTGACATCTGGTTCAACCAACACATTCCTGAGATGTGTCACGAACCGGTGGAACTCCATTGATTCCGTGTCGCCTCTCATTATGCAAGTCCTGACTTGTGCTTGGTAGCTTGGTGGCAGCAACCGCAGCACAACGTTGTTTGCAAAAGAGCCCGTCATCTAGCTATCCAGGAAGTATGCAGGCCTCATGTACACATCATGCATGCACTCCAAGTGGTCGTCCAGTGATGAGTTCTCCTCCATCTTAATGGAGAGGAAGTCTCCCATCAGCTCATGCTCCGATATGCGTGCTTGTTCCACGAAATGTGTCCTAAGCTGTAGCATTACCGAACGACGGTTGACATCACCCACGAAAGTCCACAGCTCATCCACCATTCTGAAACGCATGGTAACTGAAATGAAGGAGGCCATCTCACGACGGAGATAGCGGTCTTTCCACTGCTCTGGGTCTCTAGGTTAGTGGGCTGATCCAAATCCATCTAATCTGAGCTTCGCTCCTTCTAACCAATCAATCGTCAATAGGAAAGGTGCCATCTACATTTATAATTGCAAAAGGAATTTAGACTAAGTTTATAATTAATTGAGTTAATAATAACTCCACTCAGAAACACCTATCCCCATAAGGGTTCCTAGTGATAACACGACCCCTATCAGCCACATCTCCCTCGATTAACACGGCCATCGATGTGGGTTCAAAGGTGGACGCTAAACGTCGGTCACATCATTCATGTTACTCGTGCTCGATCCTTTGACCATCCGTGTTCCGAGGCCACGCTTCTATGGCGTGCTAAGCTGCCAACTCAACCTTAGTGTATTCGCTATGCAACATGGCTTACACCCACTGTATGCGAACGTAGATATGTCTGACACCCAGTCACCCTGGGTCGCCTCATACCGAAGAACTTTCTTGGTGGTGCACACTAAGGGGGAACACAATCATTGGTAATTTTAACAGGGATCATCTTATTAGGCTACCGTCGAGTATCTAATACTATCACACAATAAGATATACAAACAATAACATTGAATGTAAAAGCAATGTGATATGGTCCTTCACGTCATGATCTCTATCCGTCGTCACCGGATTCTGGCGCTAGGGTTCCGGCACCGTAGACACCAGGCTACCGGTGTCATTCCGGCATGGTAGCCCATCACCTCTGTGACTATCTACTACTACGTGACATAAGGTAATCACTTTACCTTTACCACAACCATATCACAAAGCAACACCCCCTGCAAAACAAAGTTAGACGCCTCTACTTTATCTTTGCATGTTTTACGTGGCTGAATGGGCTTTCACACAAGAACCATTCTTACCTACGAACTTTCAGCACAACGCTGATCAAGTAGTTGTTTCTACTACACCCCTTTCGGGTCCCTCTGTTGCAAATGGTATACCAACTAATGCGAGAGAGACAGACACCCCCCTAAGCCACTTTATACGGTACAAGTCGTATGTCAGGCGTGGACCAGTCTCGTGAATGAACGCGTAAAGTCGGTTGGGGGCCGCTTCATCAAGCATTACTACGGTATACACAAGTACACGTGGGAGGGTAACAACTAAAAGATCAACACCCACACGCTACATCTCGTGTGTGCTACCCGTACTAGCATTACTATGCATAGGTCTAGCTATGATACCACTGTAGGGGTTCCGCGTATGAAAACAATAAATTTTACCCTACGCCCCTGAACCCCTAAAGCTGCCAGGACCTATCTATTAGTAATACAGTAACGGGAGCAGCTTTTCGCGAACTTACCCTTGAAGACCGAAAAGCGTTGTCAACGCTCAGGAGAGTGTGGTTGATGTAGACAAGCCGAAGCCAACCTCAAGGTCGTGATGAAGTCCTTGCGCTCCAACGGCTCCAACGACTTGAGTGCCTCAAGTGCGACACCTCGCGGGGAGTTACACACTTCCGGTGCCTGACGATGACTCCCGCTTCCCTGTTACAGCAGCATTTGCGGAAGTAGAGCTCCCGGATCCGAATCCCGCAGTGCGACGGCGCTCCGCGGTGAGGATGTCTCTCGTTCACGCAGTCCAGACTTGGGACCACGGTCATGAGAGAGAGAGGGGGAGAGAAAATATCAATTAGAGGTCCTCCCAAAAATGAGAAGACATGTATTGATTATTGGTGTATTTTATTTGGCCAAATACCCCCACTATATATAGGGGAGGGGAGGTACTACCTCCCTCAAAGTCCCGGGGTGGGACTAAAGGAGAGGAGGGGGAGGGGTGGTACCGCCGACCACCCCATGGGCCCCGCGCGGGGGGTGGGGGGGCTGGCCCACTAGGGTGCCGACCACCCCTTTGGCCTCCTTCTCCCTCTCTCCTTTCCCTAATGGGCCCTCTCCCCTCCGGGAATTGGCCCATTAAGCCTTTGACCATTTAAATTGATTTTTCTCTTTATTAAACAATTATGAATAAATGATTAAATCAATATTTAACATTCATTCACATATTATTCAACCGCCATGGATATGGAACACTTCCACCTCCACTCCGGACATCCTCCGGACTTACCGAAACCCTTCCGGGTTTTTCTCTACTATTCTTCGGCAATTCCACTGATCCTATAAACACTCTCTAAGCATCATCAAGCCCTTAAGAGTGATACCCCACGGTTCGGGAACACTCCAGACATGGTCGGGACACTCCCGCACCAATGATCGCCAGATGGACCTGGATGGCCATGTGACCCCTGTGCGTTCCACGAAGATCTTTCGTCGTTTGAACCGGGACAGTCATGTCTTATTCCCTTTGTCACTCGATACTTGCATTGCCTGAGATCTGATCAATGACATCTCCATGCCGTGTTCAATCTCGTTACCGAATAATGCTACTTGACTCGTTTCAACAAGTGATATCCCCGTGATCAAATCACACGCTGCGCAGCTATTGGATATAACTTCTCCGAGTGGGCCCTTTGAGTGTCTTCCCATCACATGGATGGAAAAACCCCGCTCTTGACATATATTGCCTCTACGGTTTCCTCCGAATACCTGAACACACCTTTATAACCACTTTATTACCAAGTGGCGCTTGATGCTATCTAAGCACTCTCGGGAGACAATGATTGATATAGCCTCACGGTCTAAGGAATAGTCTAGGAGGATCCATTTCTAATCATCATAACTAGAACTTCGTGACATGATCGGGTCACGATGTTTAGGTTCGGTATTGGTTCATCATCTCATTCTCGGAATGAGATGACTCCATTTCCAACTGGCATAAATGCCACATGATCAGGAAACATGATCATTTGTTGACCAATTAACCAGTGACTAGAGTTTCACTGGGAACCCCTGGTTGTTTGAATATCACACGTGTATTAATGTTTCCAATCAATACATCTATAGCATGATATAAAACTTAATCATAAACTATATGAAATATGATAATCGTCCTCATAACTATTTGTCTCTAGGGCATATTTCCAACAACTTCTGCCACACTGGTGCAACATGCAATGTGGAAGTGACTTTCCTATGTGTTTTTGGTCTCTTTGACCATGGTTTGACACAATGGTCCACTAGCATCATTGCATGTGTTTTTTTCCTAAAAAACACTGATCACCTAGTTCCATTGCATGTGTTCTTTTCCTAAACAACATGGATCCACATGACAATACACACTCCAGTGGATTCTGTGATGCAAGTTCTGCCACACTTGTGCAACATGCAATGTGGAAGCTGCTTTCCTATGTGTTTTTGGTTTCTATGACCATGGTTTGACACACTTATCCACTAGTGTTATTTCATGTGTTCCTTTCCTAAACCACATTGATCCACGAGTGCCATTACATGTGTTCTTTCCCAAAACCACACTGATCCACATGACAACACACACTCCAATGGATTCTATGATGCAATTTCTGCCACACTAGTGCAAAATGCAATGTGGAAGCTGCTTTCCTATGTGTTTTTCATCTCCATGACCATGGTTTGACACACTGATCCACTAGTGTCATTGCATGTGTTCTTTTCCTAAACCACACTGATCCACTAGTGCCATTGCATGTGTTATTTTCCTAAACCACATTGATCCACATGACAACAGACACTACAGTGGATTCTGTGATGCAACTTGTGCCACACTAGTGCAACATGCAATATGGAAGCTGCTTTCCTATGTGTTTTTGGTCTCTGTCACTATGGTTTGAAACACTGATCCACTAGTGTCATTTCATGTGTTCTTTTCATAAACCACATTGATCCACTAGTGTCATTGCATTTGTTCTTTCCTAGAACTATATGGATCCACATGACAACACACACTCGAGTGGTTTATGTGATGCAACTTCTCCCACACTAGTGCAACATGCAATGTGGAAGCTACTTTCCTATGTGTTTTTGGTCTCTGTGACTATGGTTTGGCACATTGATCCACTAGTGTTATTTTATGTGTTCTTTTTGTAAACCACATTGATCCACTAGTGTCATTTCATGTGTTCTTCCCCAAAACCCTATGGATCAACATAACAAAACACAGTCCAGTGGTTTTAGTGATACAACTTCTGCCACACTAGTGCAACATGCAGTGTGGAAGCTCCTTTTCCATGTGTTTTTCATCTCTGTGACCAAGGTTTGACACACTTATCCACTAGTGTCATTGCATATGTTCTTTTCCCACACCACTGTGATCACCTAGAGTCATTGCAAGTGTTCTTTTCCTAAACCACATGGATCCACATGACAACACAAACTATAGGGGATTCTGTGATGCAACTTCTACCACACTAGTGCAACATGCAATGTGGAAGCTACTTTCCGATGTGTTTTCGGTCTCTATGACTATGGTTTGACACATTGATCCACTAGTGTCATTGCATGTGTTGTTTCCCCAAACCACATGGATCCACATGACAACCCACACTCAAGTGGATTCTGTGATGCAACTTCAACCACATTAGTGCATCATGCAATGTGGAAGTTGCTTTCCTATGTGTTTTTGGTCTTTGTGACTATGGTTTGCCACATTGATCCACTAGTGCCATTTCATGTGTTCTTTTCATAAACCTCATTGATCCACTAGTGTCATTGGATGTGTTCTTTCCCAAAACCACATGGATCCACCTGACAACACACTCTAGTGGTTTCTGTGATGCAACTTCTGCCACACTGGTGCAACATGCAATGTGGAAGCTGCTTTCCAATGTGTTTTGGTCTCTGTGACCAAGGTTTGATACACTTATCCACTAGTGCCATTGCATGTGTTCTTTTCCTAGACCACTCTGATCACCTAGAGTCATTGCATGTGTTCTTTTCCTAAACCACATGGATCCACATGATAACAAACACTCCAGTGGATTTTGTGATGCAAGTTCTACCACACTGGTGCAACATGCAATGTGGAAGCTGCTTTCTTATGTGTTTTTGGTTTCTATGACCATGGTTTGACACACTTATCCACTAGTGTTATTGCATGTGTTCCTTTCCTAAACCACACTGATCCACTAGTGCCATTGCATGTGTTCTTTCCCAAAACCACACTGATCCACATGACAACACACACTCTAGTGGTTTCTGTGATGCAACTTCTGCCACACTAGTGCAAAATGCAATGTGGAAGCTGCTTTCCTATGTGTTTTTGGTCTCTATGACCATGGTTTGACACACTGATCCACTAGTGTCATTGCATGTGTTCTTTTCCTAAACCACACTGATCCACTAGTTCCATTGCATGTATTATTTTACTAAACCACATTGATCCACATAACAACAGACACTACAGTGGATTCTGTGATGCAACTTCTGCCACACTAGTGCAACATGCAATGTCGAAGCTGCTTTCCTATGTGTTCTTGGTCTCTATGACTGTGGTTTGACACATTGATCCCCTAGTGTCATTTCATGTGTTCTTTTGATAAACCACATTGATCCACTAGTGTGATTGTATGTGTTTTTCCCAAAACCATATGGATCCACATGATAACACACACTGTAGTGGATTTTGTGATGCAACTTATGCCACACTAGTGCAACATGCAATATAGAAGCGTCTTTCCTATGTGTTTTTGGTCACTGGCTGTGGTTTGAAACATTGATCCACTAGTGTCATTTCATGTGTTCTTTTCATAAACCACATTGATCCACTAGTATCATTGCATGTGTTTTTCCCAAAACCATATGGATCCACATGACAACAGACACTCGAGTGGTTTCTGTGATGCAACTTCTGCCACACTGGTGCAACATGCAATGTGGAAGCTACTTTCCTATGTGTTTTTGGTCTCTGTGACCAAGGTTTGACACACTGATCCACTAGTTTCATTACATATGTTCTTTTTCTAGACCACTCTGATCACCTTGAGTCACTGCATGTGTTCTTTTCCTAAACCACATGGAGCTACATGATAACACACACTCTAGTGGATTCTGTGATGCAACTTCTCCCACACTGGTGCAACATGCAATGTGGAAGCTACTTTCCTATGTGTTTTTGATGAGGATATATACAGGGATTACAATGATTAAGACTGCTTGAATTGGAAAAAAATATTGAGTCAAATCAATGATGACTATCATGTGATTTCATTCCTAGTTGGACAAGATACTTTGATTTATAAGAACTTTAAACTACCTAAATCATTGTGTTATTGTTTGACTAGATTTAATATCCTTTGGACGAGCGCTAGCGGGAAGGAAAGGGAGGAAGGCAAGGAGTTCGACGTGATGATCATCCTGTCCGGCCCATATACACCGGAGTGTCCGGCCTACGAGGTTACATCCGATCCGGACGTATTTGCTAGAGTCCGTTTTGTATCCCGTTGTCGGTTCGGGTCTATCCGACCGGCTATATAAAGAGTCAGTCAGTTTAGAATTAGGGTTAGCTTTAAATTGAGTCTAAAACTATTGTGTGAGTTGCTTGGTAAGCATCCCTCCGGGGACGGCGATGTTGTGTTATCTATCATATTGATATTTTTGTAGAGGTTCTTGTGTTCATCAAGGATTGTCGTGTTTTGGTTTGAGGCGTGGTGATCTTCTCCATGTTGCTTGCTGGATTCATTCCTCTTCTTCAGGTTGCGTTCATCGCGTGATTAGGAGATTACCTACCTGGTGGACTCGCTGTGAAAGATCGGGACAAAACTCTAGGATCATCGGCTTGATCCGTATCATGTGGTATCAGAGCATTAGGTTGCTCACGACGAGATGGTGTTGATTGATCGGCTGAGTGTGTTCTTGGTGGAGATCAGAGAGTTGCTCTCGACATCCGTGCACCGGAGTGTCCGATGGTTTCCACCCGGAGTATCTGGCCAACCCGGACAGTCCGGCCCTCCAACACCGGACAATCCGGCCCAGAATTTTTTTAGTTCTGCAGTCATGCTGGGAAGCATGCCATCGTGTCAGGGTGATATGTTTGGCAAACGGTGCACTTCTGGGAAGAGATCTAGTGATGTGTACAATGATTATCTCGACATGTTGAACGGTGTGGTATGTGATGATTCTCAAATCAGGTGGATACTGGTCCATATGGCGACATATGATAAATATGAGTCATGGGAACGTCATATGCAAGATGGTTTTTACAGATGTGATACATACGAGTATTCGGATAATCCTACACGTATGCGTCTTGCATTACGACGTGTGGATGAGGAGATAGCTTGTTGGTGGGATAAGGATGTGCATGAGAAGGATATTGTTGATGCAACTTGGAAGTACTTCAGTATTTTTTGTGTGGATGTTTTATGTCTCCTCGTCGTAGGGTATTTTGTGCCAAGCCCGTGAAGGCAGTCCAGCAGTCGCCCAGAGTTGCAGTTATGTCTATTCCATCTCATGTAAAGGAGGCTCTAGCAAATGTTCCAGTGCAACCAGTCAGCGTGGCAGTGCCTAAATTTTCTGAAGAGAAGCAGCCTGATGTTGACAAGGTTGTTGTGTGTGCTGTAACTGCAGTGGAGGATGTTGTACCATTGAGTGGGATGAATTTGCAACTCAAGAAGGTACAAGGTGATGCTTGCATGATAGTTGACAAGGGCCAGCATTGGAATTTATTTCAGGCGCAGTGTATGATCAAAGGCAAAGCATGCAAGTTGATTATTGATGGAGGAAGCTGTACTAATGGCATTAGCAAGGCAATGGCGGTAGCGTTGGGGTTGTCCACATGGCGTATTCCTAAACCTAAGCATCTACAGTGGTTAAATAGCTGCGGTATGGTGAAGGTAACTCATAATGTGCGTGTGTCATTTATAGTTGGTGATTATGTTGGTGAGATTGAGTGCGATGTGTTGCCATTGGAGGTATGTGGGCTATTACTTGGTCGTGCATGGCAGTATGATCGCAACGTTACATATGCTGGAAGAGCAAATACATATGCTTTTATGCATGGTGGCAAACAGCAGACTTTGAGGCCTATGCAGGATGATCACATAAAGTCTGATGTAGAGCTGGTGGTACATAAGGAGAAGGTGCGCAAGGCTAAGCCAAAATCTGGGCTAGCTAAGGTGCAGGATGGAGAGCATGATGCACAGTGCGACAATGTTGATATTGCTTCAGCTATATATGCCTGTAGATGACAAGCCAGTGGAATTTGTTAGTGAAAAGCCAGTTGAAGTCATCCACTTATTGCTGAGAGGAAGGATGTTGCAGCATGTGTTCAGAAGGTTGTTTGTATTAACATAGGTGTTCAGACGGATGATATGTGTGCTCCTGATGTTCTAGTGCATGAGGTGCAGCGGGGTAACGAGAGCAGTTTTTTTAACACACCAGTGATGCGTTTTGTTGGCATAGTTGTGCGTATGCATAGAGGCAAGGATGGACCTGTTCGTCAGTTGTGTGGTCTAGGCATTACTCATCTTCTACCAGGTCATGCAAAGAAGGTACATGTTTAACAACCACGAGTTCCAACAGGAGTTGAGAAGAAGAAGACGGTGGCGCCTAGGTCCAAGCTCGTTTGGAGACGCAAGGAGGTGCAGGCGCGAAGGGTTGTTTCAAGTCAAGCACGCCGAGAGGGAGGTTGCGGAGTGGAAGGCAAGCAAGACTTGAAGATGACAAAACCGCGTGATGATTTTGTTGATATCACGCCACCCTTTCAAGAAGACCCTCATGTGTTGGGGACAACGCTCCTAGAAGGGGGGAGGATGATATGGGCATGATATGCGCGAGGGAGGAGCGGGAGGCAGGCGCAAGGGAGATCATCAAGAAGGACGCAAAGATTACTATGAAGACCAGAGTGTCCGGCTGAAGCAAGCCAGAATGTATGGCCTACCGGAGTGTCCGGCCCATATACACCGGAGTGTTCGGCCTACGAGGTTATGTCCGATCCAGACGTATCTGCTAGAGTCCGTTTTGTATCCAGTTGTCGGTTCGGGTCTATCCGACTGGCTATATAAAGAGTCAATTAGTCTAGAATTAGGGTTAGCTTGAAATTGAGTCTAAAACTATTGTGTGAGTTGCTTGGTGAGCATCCCTATAGGGACGGCGATGCCGTGTTATCTATCGTATTGATATTGTCGTGGAGGTTCTTGTGTTCATCAAGGATTGTCGTGTTTTGGTTTGAGGTGTGGTGATCTTCTCCATGTTGCTTGCTGGATTTGTTCCTCTTCTTTAGGTTGCATTCATCATGCGATTAGGAGGTTACCTACTTGGTGGACTCACTATGAAAGATCAGGATAAAACTCTAGGATCATCGGCTTGATCTGTATCATTTTTGGTCTCTATAACCATGGTTTGACACACTGATCCACTAGTGTCATTGCATGTGTTCTTTTCCTAAACCATACCAATCCACTAGTGCCATTGCATGTGTTATTTCCGTAAACCACATTGATCCACATGATAACACACACTCTAGTGGATTCTGTGATGCAACTTCTGCCACACTAGTGCAACATGCAATGTGGAAGCTGCTTTCCTATGTGATTTTGGTCTCTGTGACTGTGGTTTGACACATTGATCCACTAGTGTAATTTCATGTGTTCTTTTCATAAAACACATTGATCCACTAGTGACATTGCATGTGTTTTTTCCCAAAACCATATGGATCCACATGACAACACACACCAGAGTGGTTTATGTGATGCAACTTCTGCCACACTAGTGCAACATGCAATGTGGAAGCTGCTTTCCTATGTGTTTTTGGTCTCTGTGACCAAGGTTTGACACACTGATCCACCAGTGTCATTGCATATGTTCTATTCCAGACCACTCTGATCACCTAGGGTCATCGCATGTGTTCTTTTCCTAAACGACATGGATCCACATGACAACACACATTCCAGTGGATTCTATGATTGAACTTCTCCCACAATGGTGCAACATGCAATGTGGAAGCTGCTTTCCTATGTGTTTTTGGTCTCTGTGACCATGGTTTGGCACACTGATCCACTAGTGTCAATGCATGTGTTCTTTTCCTAAACCACACTGATCCACTAGTGCCATTGCATGTGTTATTTTCCTAAATGTAGCATCCCCTTCCTTTAATAAGGTAGGGTCCCCTGTGTTTACAATGCTAGTCCCTGGATCAATAGCTAGCATCCACAGTTCAGATGTAATATCGAGAAACAAAGGTCATAATACAACTTTATAACCAGGAATAACATAATTTTATTACATCAAACATAGCTCATTGGCTATTTACATTACATTGCAGCGGAATAACTATAGTCATGGGTCCTTCATCTTCAAAGTGCCACAGGCAGATGTTGGTTGTAGACTTTGTAATCCTAATCAATCAATCTTCACTAAAACAATCAAACCTGCAACATAATAAGTTACAGCCACAAGGGTCAATACATTTGAATTGTATTGGCAAGTGATACTTTGGGAGTATAGTGGAGTCTATCATCTATATGCATTTGGCTAAGTGGAGTTGAGGCTTTGCATTGCTCAAAATAGATTTTTCCTATCATTTTGAAAATACAAGTTTTGTTTTGACAAAAACCACCAAGGCATCTATCAACAAGACTGAAGATCCTCTCAAGGCATCTTCCAATCAACATTGAAGATTTTCTTCTTAAAAACAATTTCCCAATCTAAGATTTTGAGATCCTTGTACCAAGCCATCTCTCCATCAAAGATTAAAGAATTTCACACAACCCTTGTTCACCCACAAGTTTTAATTTAGAAATTGGAGTGATGAGATTCTTGATTGCTTCCATGTTTTGATGCTCAAATTGTCCTTTACCAGGGACATGGCTAAGTACTTAGGTTTTACACTCTGCAGAGGTGGTGCACTTTTCCCACAAGCCTTGGTTTCCCAAGACAAAATCTTTTAGAAGCTTTCCTTAGACCAACATGGACGCTCCAACCTATCAATCACTACCACCCACTGTCCATGTGGCTAAGTTCTTGCAACCTATATGATCATGGTAGAGCCCATATTGCCAAGTGGTTGCACTTGAAGCTTCTCAACATTTGACATCTCAAATCTCTTTGTTTCTGGGTGGCCATCCACAAGTGAGATACACAAGCCAAGTCCATGGCCTTGTGAACCACTCAACATAAACCATTCCATCCATTCCACCCAGGTGATTTATTAACTTAGTTGTTTTATTAAACAAAACACAAGTCCATAGACTTAGGAATTTTCATAGCATGATTATATATATATCCCACCCAGGTTTTCTATTAGCTAGGCTAAGCTTGATAGTAATAGGATTCTTAACTTAGGTAAATCCTTCTAAGGATTCATTCTACTAGTTTTCCTATAGCAAAGTCTATTCTTAGCAAAATAAAACCATGCAAGTTTTACTTAGCAAAACACTAATGCATATTGAAAATAATGGGATAATGATATGAAGCATCACTTGCCTTTTGGTAGAAGGTATAGGTTCACCTTGTCCTTGCAACACTCACACTCTTCAAGTCACTACAATCAATCAAGCAAGGTACAAACTCAATCTACCAATCAAGCAAAACAACTCACACATAAAATAACAAAGTCAAAGAAATGCATGCAAGCATGCCAAGCTTTGCTTTGTTTGCAAAAGTGGTTCCTAGTGGGTCATAGACATTTGGGTATACCTAATGGTCATTTTGTAAAGTGGCAAAGTCATGCATAAGCATGAAAAGGTTGGTTCTATTGTAGGGATGGTCTTCACTAGGCTTCTAAACTTTGTAAGTTCCAAATTGGTCATTTACCAAAGTGGCAAGTCATTTGCAAAGAGGTTTCACTTCAAAACCATTTGCAAAACATAGTGTCACTCTATGTGGTGTAGAAATATTTCTACTAGGGTATTAACCTATAGGTTCCACCAAATGAGTTGCTATTGCAAAACTTGGTGTTTGGGTCAGTAGGTTTGGTCCAAAACATTTTCTCAAAGTTTTCTTTATGAAAGCATTTTCATAAACAAAACAATGGATTTTAATTAGCTAGAAATGGACTAACCCAATTAATCCATTCTAAGCTTTTCAAAAATCATTTTCCAAACTATGGGTTGGTTCCTATGGTCAGTAAGGTCACAACAAACTATTTGGCAAAGGTTTTAACTTTAAAATCATTTTTAAATGATTTTCTAATGTTAGCAAGCACTCAAATGTTTCTGCATAATCAATCACTCTATCCAATACTATTTACTAAACTAAGGGTAGGATTGGTTAGGTCTTGTCTTGCTGATTCCAACGACATCAAATTTGTAACATTTGGACGTGGATCAAAAGATACAAGGGTTTGAAAATGGCACAAGTTTCTGTTTTCAAATTCTAATTCAGATCTAATATCGCCACGCCGGGCGTGTTCTTCTTGGGTCGATACCGTTCGGCCGGATCGAGTGCTGTGCGTTAGATCTAAGTTAGATCGTGCAGGGGTAGCGTACCTCTTGGCGGTTAGGTGATCTATCGTGATGGATCTGCATCTAACGGTAGCTAGGCGTTTGACCACTAAGCGGCCGGCGGGCGGCGACGGGCGGCGAGTGATCGGTCGTTGACGGTGCGGCGATGCGAAAGCAAGGGAGAAGGAGGGGTTGCTCACCGGGCTCAGGGGGTCACGGCGAAGCTCAAGGTACTGACAGTTCGACGAGGGGCGCTCAGGGGCAGTCGCAATTCCTCGCCGGAGTAGAGGACGGCGACGGACGGTTCTGGCCCACGGTCGAAGACGGTGCAGATCAAGAGAGGACGACGAGGCAGGGTTAGACGCAGGAGATCTTAGAGGAGTTGTGGCGTGAACGAGAAGGCTCGGGCGGTCGAGGCTTACCGGGAAACGTTGCGGAGAAGAAGCGGAACGGCGCGCTCGTGCTTGTCGGAGTCGCCGCCATGATCACCCTAAGGCAAAACAAAGGCACGGTAAGATGCGCGACCATGGGGTTCATGTGGGCATGATCGAGAGGTCTTTGGCGGACGGAGTTCACGAAAGCTCACCGGAGAAACGGCAGATGGCGGTGTTGCTCAAAGCTTGATGCAGGCGTTGCTCTGGGGCGCCCGCGGTCGAATGGGAGGCACCGACAGAAGCGCCAGGGAGTGTGTAGTATGTGTGCGTGGTCGAGAGGTCAAGGGGCAGCGTGTGCTGGCTGGAATCGGCCGGAGACGGTGGTCGGAACAGAGGAGCTCGAGGAGAAATTGGGGCGGCCTGGGGGCGAGCTTGGAGAAGGGGTTTGAGGGAAAAGACAGAGGAGAGGAAGGCGTTTAAGTAGGCGTCGTCGCGGCGAGGGATTAACGCAGCGTTTACGCGAATTGATGCGAGCTTTCAACGGGCAGAAACGGCAGCGTCGTCTGGGGGAGAAGAAGTCGCGGGGAAGACGATGGCTAGAGAAGTGGGACCGACGCGTCAGTGGGAAAAAGAAAGGAGGGGGAGGTCCACCGGTCAGCTGCTGTGTGGGTTTCTTTCGCGGTACAGAAAAATGGTTCGAGGAAGAATAAGTGGAGGTGGGGTCTGTTTGTCAGAGAGGGAGATGGAGAAGTGGGTCCGCTGCCGGTCTCTTTATGGTCTGTTCGAGTGAGAAAAGAAACACTTCGAGGGAGGGAGTACTGGGCTGGACTGGCTTAGTGGGCTGGGCCTGTTTCCACTATTTTTTTTTCCTGTCTGCCTTCTTTTTCTTTTTCTAATTCTTTTTCTGTTTTCAATTTCCAAACAATTATTCAAACAATTCAATCAAGATTCAAACATTCAAACAAGCACTCAACTTTTCATTTGAATTTGGTTCTGTTTGACAACATAATCCAAATCCAAAATGAAATAATAATATTTTTATTTATTTTTAAGATCCATTTATAATTTAAATAAAATGGATCTTTGATTTATTAATAGTGTTTGATTTATTTTAAATAAAATTTCCATTTGGAATCCAATTATTTTCAAAACCAAACCAGAAGGTTTAATTTGAAAAATAAAAGAATACTTGGAAACTTATTTAAATAAATAAATAAGTTTTGGTGTTTAATTAAAATGGGAAAGCCTTTACTTAAATAAAATTGGATAATTAAATCCTTATTATTTTATTTAAATAATCCTTTACTCATTTTAATCAAAGCAAAACCTTTAATAAAAGATTTCAAAGTAGTAATAAAATATTTGGTGTTCATTTAAAATGGGAAAAGCTTTTACTTAAATAAAATTGGATATTTAAATCCTTTATTATTTTATTTAAATAAACCTTTACTCATTTTATCAAAACAAAATATTTTATTACAAAAGCCAAAATTAATTTGGCTCACCTTTTCATTTGAAACCAAAGTCTTTTATTAAAAGATCTAAATTTGTATTTCCAAAACAATTTACTTTCCTTTAACAAAGGTTTATCTTTTTGATCCCTTTAGGATTTCTTGATCACCAATTGGTGTGGGCTTTTGGTAAGGGCTTTATTGGCTTTGGAAATTCAATTTCCTTCTCTTATTGTATCCACAAGATTTTGTCTAAGGTTCCAAACTAAGTGAAACCAATCTCCAAGGTCTTTCTTGATCCTTTGTGAATATTTGTTGATCAACTTTGGTGTGGATCAAAGCCATAGATTTGGAGATACTTTGGAAAATGATTTCCTTCCATTAGGGTTTAGGGATTTGGTTTTATGTTCCAAGTGTTCAAATTTCCAGATACATTCATTGGGGAATGCATTTCCCTTGATTTGGATTTTTGTTGAATTCAAACTTTTACCAAAGTTTGTTCAAGATGGATTTTAAGTCTCCTTTTAGAAACAAAAGTTTCTTTTCACCCTGATTTTCAACAAAGATTTATTTTGTTTATTTAATTTTCACATTACAAGATTTGGAAAATCTTGGGATGTGACAGACTACCACCCTTAAAAGAAATCTCGTCCCGAGATTTGGGGAGGCTAGGGTTACAAGCAGGTTCAAAACAACTAGGGTACTACCACCCTTAAAAATTTTCCAACTAAACTTCATCTTGGCTTCCTTGGAATCTTGATGAAACTTCCTTGGGAAAACTTCTGCATAGTGGTCTTTATTTCCATACTTGACTCATGGGCCAAGGTTGAGATCCTTCATAGGCTTGTTTATCTTGTTCTTCATCTTTTCTGGACAATTGCTTACATAGTGTCCTGGTTCCTTGCAATTGAAACAGTGGATATCTTGGAGTTCTTTACGTTGCTCTTGTGGACAAGTGGCTACATAGTGGCCTGGTTCTTTGCAGTTGTTGCACTACTTGGTCCATCCTTTTATTCTTTATGGACTCTGGGCATCCACTGGGTTGTGTCCCATTTCCTTACATTTACGACATTGCACAAGGCTCATGTCTTGCTTTGGTTTCTTGGGCTTCTTTGATCCTTTGAATTGGGTTGTCTTGTTTGGAGGTATAAGTGGTCCTTTTCCTTTGTCATCAACATTCTTGGCATTTGGATCCTTCTTGTTTCTTTTGTTCAACAATGGCATAGATGGGGCATTGGATAGGAACATGGTCATTTCCTTCACAAAGGTAACAAGTAACTTGAGATGTGGGGCATTGGCCAACTGGATGTTCCTCTTCACAATTGGGGCATTGATCTTCATGCTCTTTGGATGTATGATCCTTGTCTCCACAAATAATGCAAGCTGGGGCTCCATCTAGAATAACATTCTTGTCATCCTTGTTGTCATACACTCTTTTGGGATAGTTTTCTTCCATGCTGATCATTTGATTAGTCACCTTAAGCATCAGTTGGGATTGTTCTTCCAAAACTTTTGCAAGGTAGGGTCTTTATCACTATTGTTGGCTATGAACTGAGCTGTTAGTTGGCTCAATTGGTGTTGGGTTGCTAGGAGTTCTCTCATGTTGTCCTCTTGGTTGTTGTTGTTGTCACCATCATTGATGTTGGAGTTTCTTGGAGAAGTCATCTGTTTGGGTTGGAGGGGATTAGAATAGGCAAAAGGTTTTTCTAAGAAGTCAATTCTATTCACACACTTCACATTTCACACAAGCAATGTGCAAGCAATCACAATCACACATTCCACTCAAACAACATGTTTCAAGCACATACTTAGGCAACAAAATAATTTTTGTTACACCACATAAGTTGGTGGGTTTGACTTAACTAAAATATGGTGGTCCATCTACATGGTTTACTTGTGATCTTTCCATTCTTCTTGTTTGAGATCTTTGTATCCTTGGAGAATTCTTGTGTCTTGGTCACAAATCTTCAAAGGTGATGATGGCTTCTTCTAAGTTGTGTTTCCTTAGTCTTCAAATGAAATGTTACTCAAGACTTGTATTCTTTAGTGACATCCAAGTTGAAGTCCTTGGTGTACATGTTGAAGATGTTAAAGAAGTTGAAGTCATTAGAGTTGAAAGTGTTGAAGAAGTCCTTTGCACATGGTGTAGTCTTTGGTCATGGGGTAGGCTTTCCATTAAGTTTGAAATAGAAGAGAAGTAGAGTTGAAATCAAAATGGTTGAGGAAAGAGTTTACAAGATTGTTTTTGTAAATAAGTTTTGGAACAAATACAACTCCTATTTTTTTTAAGGGGTTTTGTCCAATCCTAGGGTTACAAATCCTACAGGCAACACAATGCTCGATACCATCTGTAGCATCCCCGCCTTTAATAAGGTAGGGTCCCCTGTGTTACAATGCTAGTCCCTGGATCAATAGCTAGCATCCACAGTTCAGATGTAATATCGAGAAACAAAGGTCATAATACAACTTTATAACCAGGAATAACATAATTTTATTACATCAAACATAGCTCATTGGCTATTTACATTACATTGCAGCGAATAACTATAGTCATGGGTCCTTCATCTTCAAAGTGCCACAGCAGATGTTGGTTGTAGACTTTGTAATCCTAATCAATCAATCTTCACTAAAACAATCAAACCTGCAACATAATAAGTTACAGCCACAAGGGTCAATACATTTGAATTGTATTGGCAAGTGATACTTTGGGAGTATAGTGGAGTCTATCATCTATATGCATTTGGCTAAGTGGAGTTGAGGCTTTGCATTGCTCAAAATAGATTTTTCCTATCATTTTGAAAATACAAGTTTTGTTTTGACAAAACCACCAAGGCATCTATCAACAAGACTGAAGATCCTCTCAAGGCATCTTCCAATCAAGATTGAAGATTTTCTTGGTAAAAACAATTTCCCAATCTAAGATTTTGAGATCCTTGTACCAAGCCATCTCTCCATCAAAGATTAAAGAATTTCACACAACCCTTGTTCACCCACAAGTTTTAATTTAGAAATTGGAGTGATGAGATTCTTGATTGCTTCCATGTTTTGATGCTCAAATTGTCCTTTACCAGGACATGGCTAAGTACTTAGGTTTTACACTGCAGAGGTGGTGCACTTTTCCCACAAGCCTTGGTTTCCCAAGACAAAATCTTTCAGAAGCTTTCCCTTAGACCAACATGGACGCGCTCCAACCTATCAATCACTACCACCCACTGTCCATGTGGCTAAGTTCTTGCAACCTATATGATCATGGCAGAGCCCATATTGCCAAGTGGTTGCACTTGAAGCTTCTCAACATTTGACATCTCAAATCTCTTTGTTTCTGGTGGCCATCCACAAGTGAGATACACAAGCCAAGTCCATGGCCTTGTGAACCACTCAACATAAACCATTCCATCCATTCCACCCAGGTGATTTATTAACTTAGTTGTTTTATTAAACAAAACACAAGTCCATAGACTTAGGAATTTTCATAGCATGATTATATATATATCCCACCCAGGTTTTCTATTAGCTAGGCTAAGCTTGATAGTAATAGGATTCTTAACTTAGGTAAATCCTTCTAAGGATTCATTCTACTAGTTTTCCTATAGCAAAGTCTATTCTTAGCAAAATAAAACCATGCAAGTTTTACTTAGCAAAAACACTAATGCATATTGAAAATAATGGGATAATGATATGAAGCATCACTTGCCTTTTGGTAGAAGGTATAGGTTCACTCCTTGTCCTTGCAACACTCACACTCTTCAAGTCACTACAATCAATCAAGCAAGGTACAAACTCAATCTACCAATCAAGCAAAACAACTCACACATAAAATAACAAAGTCAAAGAAATGCATGCAAGCATGCCAAGCTTTGCTTTGTTTGCAAAAGTGGTTCCTAGTGGGTCATAGACATTTGGGTATACCTAATGGTCATTTTGTAAAGTGGCAAAGTCATGCATAAGCATGCAAAGGTTGGTTCTATTGTAGGGATGGTCTTCACTAGGCTTCTAAACTTTGTAAGTTCCAAATTGGTCATTTACCAAAGTGGCAAGTCATTTGCAAAGAGGTTTCACTTCAAAACCATTTGCAAAACATAGTGTCACTCTATGTGGTGTAGAAATATTTCTACTAGGGTATTAACCTATAGGTTCCACCAAATGAGTTGCTATTGCAAAACTTGGTGTTTGGGTCAGTAGGTTTGGTCCAAAACATTTTCTCAAAGTTTTCTTTATGAAAGCATTTTCATAAACAAAACAATGGTTTTAATTAGCTAGAAATGGACTAACCCAATTAATCCATTCTAAGCTTTTCAAAATCATTTTCCAAACTATGGGTTGGTTCCTATGGTCAGTAAGGTCACAACAAACTATTTGGCAAAGGTTTTAACTTTAAAATCATTTTTAAATGATTTTTCTAATGTTAGCAAGCACTCAAATGTTTCTGCATAATCAATCACTCTATCCAATACTATTTACTAAACTAAGGGTAGGTTTGGTTAGGTCTTGTCTTGCTGATTCCAACGACATCAAATTTGTAAAATTTGGACGTGGATCAAAAGATACAAGGGTTTGAAAATGGCACAAGTTTCGCTTTTCAAATTCTAATTCAGATCTAATATCGCCACGCCAAGGCGTGTTCTTCTTGGTCGATACCGGTTCGGCCGGATCGAAAGTTGATGCGTTAGATCTAAGTTAGATCGTGCAGCTTAGGTAGCGTACCTCTTCGCGGTTAGGTGATCTATCGTAACCGATGGATCTGCATCTAACGATAGCTAGGCGTTTGACCACTAAGCAGCATTGGCGGCGGGCGACGGCGTGAGTGATCGGTCGTTGACGGTGCGGCGATGCGTAAAGCGAGGAGAAGGAGGGGTTGCTCACCGGGCTCGGGGGTCACGGCAAGCTCAAGGTACGACGGTTCGACGAGGGCGCCAGGCGCCGCAATTCCTCACGGAGTAGAGACGACGACGACGGTTCTGTCCACGGTCGAAGACGGTGCTCTGAATCAAGAGAGGACAGACCGAGGGCAGGGTTAGACGCAGATCTAAGAGGAGTTGTGAGCGTGAACGAGAAGGCTCGGGGCGGTCGAGGCTTACCGGGAAACGTTGCCGGAGAAGAAGCAGACACGGCGGCGCTCTGTGCTTGTCGGAGTCGTCGCTACAGATCACCCTAAGGCAAAACAAAGGCACGGTAAGATGCGGGCGACCATGGGGTTCATGTGGGCATGATCGAGAGGTGCTGGGGCGGACGGAGTTCACCTGGAAAGCTCACCGGAGAAACGGCAGATGGCGGTGTTGCTCAAAGCTTGATGCAGGCGTTGCTCTGGGGCGCCCGCGGTCGAATGGGAGGCACGGACAGAAGCGCCAGGGAGTGTGTAGTATGTGTGCGTGGTCGAGAGGTCAAGGGGCAGCGTGTGCTGGCTGGAATCGGCCGGAGACGGTGGTCGGAACAGAGGAGCTCGAGGAGAAATTGGGGCGGCCTGGGGGCGAGCTTGGAGAAGGGGTTTGAGGGAAAAGATAGGAGAGGCGTTTAAGGCGTAGAGGCGTGCTGGGCGAGGGATTAACGCAGCGTTTACGCGAATTGATGCGAGCTTTCAACGGGCAGAAACGGCAGCGTCGTCTGGGGGAGAAGAAGTCGCGGGGAAGACGATGGCTAGAGAAGTGGGACCGACGCGTCAGTGGGAAAAAGAAAGGAGGGGGAGGTCCACCGGTCACTATGTGGTGGGTTTCTTTCAAGATGTAAAAAACGGTTCGAGGAAGAATAAGTGGAGGTGGGTCTGTGTCACGAGAGAGGAGAGGGAGAAGTGGGTCCGGCCGCTCCTTTATGGTCTCTTTGCTCGAGTGAGAAAAGAAACACTTCGAGGGAGGGAGTACTGGGCTGGACTGGCTTAGTGGGCTGGGCCTGTTTCCACTATTTTTTTTCCTGTCTGCCTTATTTTCCTTTTCTAATTCTTTTTTTGTTTCAATTTCCAAACAATTATTCAAACAATTCAATCAAGATTCAAACATTCAAACAAGCACTCAACTTTTCATTTGAATTTGGTTCTGTTTGACAACATAATCCAAATCCAAAATGAAATAATAATATTTTTATTTATTTTTAAGATCCATTTATAATTTAAATAAAATGGATCTTTGATTTATTAATAGTGTTTGATTTATTTTAAATAAAATTTCCATTTGGAATCCAATTATTTTCAAAACCAAACCAGAAGGTTTAATTTGAAAAATAAAAGAATACTTGGAAACTTATTTAAATAAATAAATAAGTTTTGGTGTTTAATTAAAATGGGAAAGCCTTTATAAAATAAAATTGGATAATTAAATCCTTATTATTTTATTTAAATAATCCTTTACTCATTTTAATCAAAGCAAAACCTTTTAATAAAAGATTTCAAAGTAGTAATAAAATATTTGGTGTTCATTTAAAATGGGAAAAGCTTTTACTTAAATAAAATTGGATATTTAAACTTTTATTATTTTATTTAAATAAACCTTTACTCATTTTATCAAAACAAAATATTTTATTACAAAAGCTTGGCCAAAATTAATTTGGCTCACCTTTTCATTTGAAACCAAAGTCTTTTATTAAAAGATCTAAATTTGTATTTCCAAAACAATTTATTTTTCCTTTAACAAAGGTTTATCTTTTTGATCCCTTTAGGATTTCTTGATCACCAATTGGTGTGGGCTTTTGGTAAGGGCTTTATTGGCTTTGGAAATTCAATTTCCTTCTCTTATTGTATCCACAAGATTTTGTCTAAGGTTCCAAACTAAGTGAAACCAATCTCCAAGGTCTTTCTTGATCCTTTGTGAATATTTGTTGATCAACTTTGGTATGGATCAAAGCCATAGATTTGGAGATACTTTGGAAAATTATTTCCTTCCATTAGGGTTTAGGGATTTGGTTTTATGTTCCAAGTGTTCAAATTTCCAGATACATTCATTGGGGAATGCATTTCCCTTGATTTGGATTTTTGTTGAATTCAAACTTTTACCAAAGTTTGTTCAAGATGGGATTTTAAGTCTCCTTTTAGAAACAAAAGTTTCTTTTCACCCTGATTTTCAACAAAGATTTATTTTGTTTATTTAATTTTCACATTACAAGATTTGGAAAATCTTGGGATGTGACACTAAACCACATTGATCCACTTGACAACACACACTCTAGTGGATTCTTTGATGCAACCTCGGCCACACTGGTGCAACACGCAACGTGGAAGCTGCTTTCCTATGTGTTTTTGGTCCCTGTGACTGTGGTTTGACACATTGATCCACTAATGTCATTTCATGTGTTCTTTTCATAAACGACATTGATCCACTAGTGTCATTGCATGTGTTTTTCCCAAAACCATATGGATTACATGACAACGCAAACTCGAGTGGTTTCTGTGATGCAACTTCTGCCACATTGGTGCAACATGCAATTTGGAAGTTGCTTTACTATGTGTTTTTGGTCTCTATGACCAAGGTTTGACACACTGATCCACTAGTGTCATTGCATATGTTGTTTTCCTAGACCACTCTGATCACCTAGATTCATTGCATGTGTTATTTTCCTAAACCACATGGATTGATATGGGGTGGCCTGATCTTCTCAGTGAGCGGATGGTGGTGATGATCGTGGATGATAGATAACTAGCATGTAGCTATGAACTCTCCCGCTCGAAACCTGATGCCAATGCAACAGCTCCTCAACCCTGTAGGATATTCACAACACCACGATGTTGCGCACGCAGCCGTCGACCACGAACGGTAGGTTGGAATCTACTAATTCCCGATGGAACAACAGATGGCACTCAATTGCAGTAGTATAATTCGATCACAAGGTAATTCCAGAGGTTCTAGATAGAAACAACTCCAAAATAGTTTTAATGTGGTCTAACCTAATCTAGAGGGCGTTCCCAAGCTTATATGGCCGCCGGAACGACCGAAAAACATGAAACGAAAATGTGTCTGATACAGTCAGATCCGTTCGGATCTGATGGGAACTTTTTGTTCCGGATTATCCGGTCTAAGTGGGCCAGAATATCCAGGGTCGTACAGAAAGTCACGCACAAAGTCCTTAGCAGAATCTCCAAAGCAGGGCCAGATTATCCGGGGTGTGGGGGGCGGATTATTCGGGGTCTTTAGACGTGGAAGTACTCATTGGAAAGATCTTGGAATTATCTATCCAACAAGTGCTTATTTGCTTGATTTGGAGTTCGTATTAGGAATCCACATCTATTTCAATTTCAGGACTTCTATGTGTCTGAATTGAACATTCCTTCTCTTTGATGATCTCCCTTGCTTGTATTGCGCCTGCCTCCCTCTCCTCCCTTGCGCCTTCATGGATGATCATCACGTCTGGCTCCTCTTGACACAGCCCTTCTCCTTCTCGTGCCATGCTTGTCTCCTTAGTGAACTTGAGCATACATAAATGCCTAGACTTAGACAGTATAAAATTCTCATTAGCAAAAACATCAAATTCATTTAGGAATGAATTCACCTGTTGTTCAAGTACCCTTGCACGAGTTCTAGTAATTGGTCCAATCCTTGACAGTGACATCAACATCTTCATTAGGAGTTGAAGGTAGCAAATCAGTAGGGATGTCCTCATCATCCGCCCCCCCCCTTCAAAAGGCGTCGACCTCGACGCTCCAAGGTCTTCTCCATCATATGGTGACAAATCAGCAACGTTGAAGCTATTGCTAACTCCACCAAACTCAACAATAGGAATATCAGTCGAGTAGGCATTATCATTAATCTTGGCGAACACCTTGTAAGGACCAGCACCACGTGGCTTCAATTTTGACTTCCTAAGTAGTGGAAACCTATCCTTCCGTAGATGCACCCATACCATGTCACCAGGCTTGAACAAAACTTCCTTCCTTGCTAGATTCCTTGCAGTAGCAATGTTCTTGCCTTTCTTCTCAATAGCCTCTCGAGTCTTCTCATGAATCTTCTTCACATATTCAGCACGTTTTGATGCCTCCATATCAACTCTCTCATGTAATGGCAGAGGCAACAAATCAAGTGGCGTCAATGGCATGAAGCCATACACCACCTCAAAAGGACAAAGCTGAGTAGTCGAATGCACAGCCCTGTTGTATGCAAACTCAACATGTGGCAAACACTCTTCCCACTCTCGCAGATTCTTATTTATCATAGTCCTTAGCAGCTGTGACAATGTTAGATTCACCAACTCCGTTTGACCATCTGTTTGGGGATGACATGTAGTACTGAATAGCAGCTTTGTTCCCAGCTTCCCCCATAAGGTCTTCCAAAAGTAGCTCATGAACTTCACATCACGGTCAGAAACAATCGTCTTAGGTACTCCATGTAATCTCACGATGTCCCAAAAAAACAGGTTAGCAAATATGTGACACATCCTCGCTTTTGTGGCAGGAAACAAAATGGGCCATCTTAGAGAACCTATCCACTACCACAAATATAGAATCATGAGCTCTCTGAGTTTTAGGTAGACCTAGCACAAAATCCGTACTAATGTCTTCCCATGGCGTAGTAGGTGCACAGAGAGATGTATAGAAACCATGAGGTTTCAACTTTGATTTGGACTTGTGGCATGTAATGCAACGGCTCACAAATCTGTACACATCACGCCTCATCTTGGGCCAATAAAAGTGATCAGCAAGCATGAGCAATGTCTTCTCATGCCAAAAGTGACCCATCAAACCACCAACATGTGATTCATGCACTAAGAACAAACACAATGATGATTCTGGAATACATAGTTTGTTAGCTCGAAACAAATATCCATCATGTATATGATACTTATCCCATGCATTTCTAAGAGCACACAAACGATATGGTTCAGCAAAATCATGATCAGTTGCATAAAGTGCACAAATACTTTCTAATCCACGAATTTTAACATCAAGATTGGTTAATAGCATGTTTTTCCTAGACAAAGCATCAGCAACAACATTCTATTTTCCCTTCTTATACTTAATAATGTAAGGAAAAGATTCAATAAAATCAACCCATTTAGCTAATCTTCTATGCAAGTTTGATTGAGCTTTCAAATATTTTAATGCTTCATGATCAGAATGTATGATAAATTCTTTTGGCCACAAATAATGTTGCCAAACTTCAAGTACTCTAACAAGTGCATACAATTCTTTATCATAAATAGGATAATTCAGTCTAGCACCAGTAAGTTTCTCAGAAAAATATGCTATAGGGCAACCCTCTTGCATCAAAACGCCACCAATGTTTATACCACTAGCATCACATTCAACTTCAAATTGCTTCGAAAAATCAGGTAATGCAAGTAATGGTGCAGAAGTAAGCAAACATTTCAATGCATCAAAAGCAATATCTTGGGTTGCGCCCCATACAAATGGCACACCTTTCTTTGTCAAATCATTCAATGGTGCAACAATAGTGCTAAAATCCTTGACAAAACGCCTATAGAAACCAGCTAAGCCATGGAAACTACGCACTTGACTCACATTCATGGGAATAGGCCAATTCTGAATTGATTCAATTTTATATTGATCTACTTCTACCCCATGCTTAGATACAACAAATCCCAGAAATATGACCTTATCCTTTGCAAATGTGCACTTCTTAAGATTAGCATATAGTTTATTATCACGCAGCACTTGCAAAACTTGTCGGATATGATTACAATGTTTAGTTTGGTTGTGGCTATAGATAAGTATATCATCAAAATGAACAACCACAAAATGACCAATAAAATCTCTCAAAACATGATTCATTAATCTCATGAATGTACTAGGTGCATTAGTAAGACCAAACGGCATAACTAACCACTCATACAAACCAAATTTTGTTTTGAAAGCAGTTTTCCACTCATCCCCTTCTTTCATCCTAATTTGATGATAACCACTATGCAAATCAAGCTTAGAGAAAATAGCAGCACCACTCAATTCATCTAGCATATCCTCTAAGCGTGGAATAGGATGACAATATTGAATAGTGATGTTATTAATAGCTCTACAATCTACACACATGCGCCATGTACCATATTTCTTAGGCACTAAAATAATAGGAACATCACAAGGGATAAGAGAGACACGAATGTATCCTTTATCTAGCAATGCCTGTACTTGTTTCTGTATCTCCTTTGTTTCTTGGGGATTGTTCCTGTAAGGTGCACGGTTGGGTAATGTGGCGCCAGGGATCAAGTCAATTTGGTGTTCAATACCGTGCAATGGAGGCAAACCTACGGGTACATCTGTTGGAAACACATCCCCAAAATCCTGCAAAACAGAAGAGACACCAAGAGAAATAGGGGTCATGTCGTTAGAAACCAATACCTCGCCCTTATACATGAGCACAAGTGGCATGGCTATAGGATCCTCACGAAATTCTCTCATATCTTCATTGGTGGCTAATATCAAAAGATTAGGCACTCTCTCACTTTTCGTTATATCACTCAATTTAGGCTCGATTACATCAGGAACAGCTATTACACAATCTCGTCGAGCTATAGGATCTTCCTTCAAATTCAGTTCTATCTTCTTGCGAGAATCATTTACAATGTCTTGTGGTGTCATTGGCTGCATAGTAATCTTCTTTCCTTTGAATTCCAAGTGATATGTATTGGCTCGGCCATTGTGTTGCACATGGCGATCATAAAGCCACGGCCGACCCAATAGAAGATGGCAAACAGTCATAGGAACCACATCAAAGTCAATAGAATCTTTGTATGGCCCTATTTGAAAATTCACACGTACCATATGATTTACCTTCATCTCACCATTGTTGCTCAACCATTGTATGTAGTATGGCTTGGGATGAGGCAGATATGTCAAATTCAACTTGGCACATAACTCCTTACTTGCAAGATTTCTGCAGCTACCTCCATCAATAATGACCTTGCAAGCTTTGTTAGGTCCAACTAGAGATTTTGTTTGGAACAAGTTGCAACGCTGAGATTCATCAATAGGTTGCACACTAAGTATACGTGAAGATACGGCAATAGTTGGTGCACGCTCAGGATAAGCATATGCACCATCCTCGCCATCATAAGCATCATCATCATCAGCTTCATCTCCACTCTCTACTTCACCTTGTTCATTGACAAACATCACCTTGCTGTTTGGACAATCCTTCTTGTAGTGTCCTCTACCTACACAAGTATGTCACAACACAACGCGAGTACGCGCAGTAGTCATATTGGAACCTGAACTAGCTGCAGGAGCAGCGGGCTTCCAAGCATTGGAACCAAACAAAGACGTATGTGCTGGTTTGGCCGATGGTGTAGGATGACTAGCAGCAGGTGCAAGTGGCACCATAGGTGGCGGTGTAGATCTGGCCACAAAATGGCTGGAAGATGGAAAACATGCACGTGACTTTGCCTCCTCAGCTAGCTGTGACTCGGCCTCTCTAGCATGGTGCAGCAGCTCGTTCATCGTCTCGTACTTGTGATATCGAACAATGCTCTTGATTTGAAGCTTCAAATTGTTGAGAAAACACTGCATTGTCATCTCACGGGATTCAAAAATGTTAGCACGTTGCATAAGCATCTCCATATCCATGTATTACTCATCAACTGACATTGTTCCTTGCCTCAACTGTGTAAGCTTGTCAAAAACTGATCGCAAGTAATTGGTGGGGACAAAACGATTCGTCATAATGCTCTTCATCTCACGCCAATCCATCACAGGAAGTAGACTGTCGTTCCATCTATTCTGCACAATAGCATCCCACCAACGCAAAGCATATCCATCAAATTCTGACGCTACAAGCTTGACCTTCTTGTCTTCTGGATAATCAAACAAACGCCAGAGCTTCTCAATCTTCAATTCCCAGGTAAGACAATCCTCAGGATCAAGTGAGCCATTGAAAGAGGGAATTGAAAACTTGGGCTTGCCCAAACCATCATCAGCTTGATTCGGAACATGCTGAGCACGTCCCAAAGGAGCATAACCACGGCCATAAAGAGGAGCAGTAGCAGGTGTAGGGGGAATGGCACGTCCCCTGCCACGATGTGGGGCAACATCAGCCGCACTACCCTCATCAAGATCCTCGAACGCATCATCATGTTGGTGTGTGTGTCCTTGCTAAATTGTCGATGTAAGAGTCTCAATCGAATGCTGCAAGGTGGCAACATTGATATTGATTGCTGTCACTTGAGTCTAAATCTTATTGATTGTGCCAGTATTCCGCTCCACTGCATCTTGCATGTCCTTGATATTCCCATCAACAGACTCGCGCCAATTAACAAGCTCCTCAAGCTGATTTTTCTGTGACACAACTTCATCATCACTCCAAGACATGATTAGTAGGTTAGTGCAAAAATCAAAATCTGTATGGTGGAAAACTCTCACAACTCACTAACAACTAACAAGAAAGTATATCTTACCATTCCAAAGTGAATAGAGATGCTTTACCAAACGAAATCAAAGACTTATGCACATATGTGATGAAGTGAATATCAAGGGTATGGAGAACGATCACAGGTCACACAGGTTATTTGTGGTGGAGCTGTAGGTATGGTATCCTAACTACACCAAAGCAAATCCTAGTGTTGATCGTATGACAAACACCCAAGGAAACACACACGTGGAGATAAACATGGCAAAGCAACTTATGAACAGGAATATTGCAATGCACAAGAGAGACGCTAGTAATAGCTCAAATAGAACAGGCACAAGATTGCTCAATCTACTAGTGCTATTATGAAACCAGTCCTCCAGTCAACTTTGGTATCTCCTTTTTTCACTTTTGTAACGCTTTTCTTTTCTCTTTTTTTTCACAACTTTCTTTTCTTTTTTTTTTGATTTTTTTAACTATCTTGACACAATGCAATACGGGATGCAACAATTCTAAGCAATTAGGGGCCGGATATTCTGGTTTTTCGAGGGCCGGATAATCCGGTCTACTTGGACGAAATTTTGCACTTTAAAACCCTAATGAGCAGCCTGTTCAGAGCAAAGCAACTAGTCTCGTAGGTATGTTCCTAGGCACCGATGATGTAGATAGGCTGTAGCTAAGGTTTGAAAACACCAAAAGTATGCTATGTGGACTCAGAAAAGTATATGTAAGCTAGCGGAAATGATGAAGAATGACTCAAGAACACGGAACAAATGAAAATACCAAGGAAAACCTAGACACTACGACTCGTACTGGAAGAGATCGGATCAAAGACACGACAACGACCAGGAACTAAGACTCAACTCCGATGCAATATAGGTTATGGCAAAGACTAACTCTAATCTTTTTGTAAGGCTTTCTCTATATAGGACAAAAAACAAACTAATCTATGGATGAATTTGTGGATGCTTACCGAGGCAACGCTAGAAATCTGATACCAAGATGATATGGGGTGGCCCGATCTTCTCAGTAAGTGGATGGCGATGATGATGATGGTGGATGATAGATAACTAGCATGTAGCTATGAACTCTCTCGCTCGAACCCTGATGCCAATGCAACAGCTCTCGAACCCTGTAGGATATTCATAATACCACGCCCTTGCGCACGCAGCCGTTGACCACAAACGGTAGTTTGCAATCTACTAATTCCAGATGGAACAACAGATCACACTCAACTGTAGTAGTATAATTCGATCACAAGGTAATTCCAGAGGTTCTATATAGAAACAACTCCAAAATAGTTTTAACGTGGTCTAACCTAATCTAGAGGGCGTTCCTAGGCTTATATGGCCGCCGGAACATCCAAAAAATGCGAAACGAAAACGTGTCTGATACAATCAGATCCGTTCGGATCTGATGGAAACTTTTAGGGCCGGATTATCCGGTCTAAGTGGGCCGGATTATCTGGGGTCCGTACAGAGCGTCGCGCACGAAGTCCTTAGCAGAATTCCCAAAGCAGAGCCGGATTATCCGGGGTGTGGGGGACGCATTATCCGGCGTCTTTAGACATGGAAGTATTCATTGGAAAGATCTTAAATTATCTATCCAACAAGTGCTTATTTGCTTGATTTGGAGTTCGTATGAGGAATCCATGTCCGTTTCAATTTCAGGACTCAGCAATAGGAATATCAATCGAGTAGGCATTATCATTAATCTTGGCTAACACCTTGTAAGGACCAGCACCACGTGGCTTCAATTTTGACTTTCTAAGTAGTGGAAACCTATCCTTCCGTAGATGCACCAATACCATGTCACCAGGCTTGAACAGAACTTCCTTCCTTGCTAGATTCCTTGCAGAAGCAATGTTCTTGCCTTTCTTCTCAATAGCCTCTCGAGTCTTCTCATGAATCTGCTTCACATATTCAGCATGTTTTGATGCCTCCATATCAACTCTCTCATGTAATTGCAAAGGCAACAAATCAAGTGGCGTCAATGGCTAGAAGCCATACACCACCTCAAAAGGATAAAGCTAAGTAGTCGAATGCACATCCCTGTTGTATGCAAACTCAACATGTGGCAAACACTCTTCCCACCCCTGCAGATTATTCTTTATCATAGTCCTTAGCAGCTGTGACAATGTTCGATTCACCACCTCCATTTGACCATCTGTTTGGGGATGACATGTAGTACTGAATAGCATCTTCATTCCCAGCTTCCCCCATAAGGTCTTCCAAAAGTAGCTCATGAACTTCACATCACGGTCAGAAACAATCGTCTTAGGTACTCCATGTAATCTCACGATGTCCCTGAAAAACAGGTTAGCAACATGCGACACATCGTCGCTTTTGTGGCAGGCAATAAAATGAGCCATCTTAGAGAACCTATCCACTACCACAAATATAGAATCATGACCTCTCTAAGTTTTAGGTTGACCTAGCACAAAATCCATACTAGTGTCTTCCCATGGCGTAGTAGGTGCAGAGTGAGGTGTATATAAACCATGAGGTTTCAACTTTGATTTGGACTTGTGGCATGTAATGCAATGGCTCACAAATCTGTACACATCATGCCTCATCTTGGGCCAAAAAAAGTGATCAGCAAGCATGAGCAATGTCTTCACACGCCTAAAGTGACCCATCAAACCACCAGCATGTGATTCCTGCACTAATAACAAACGCAACAACGATTCTGGAATACATAGTTTGTTAGCTCGAAACAAATATCCATCATGTATATGATACTTATCCCATGCGTTTCTAAGAGCAGATAAACGATATGGTTCAGCAAAATCATGATCAGTTGCATAAAGTGCACAAATACTTTCTAATCCAGGAATTTTAACATCAAGATCTTCATTAGGAGTTGGAGATAGAAAATCAGTAGGGATGTCCTCATCATGGATCCACATGATAACACACACTCCCGTGGATTCTGTGATGGAACTTCTCCCACACTGGTGCATCATGCAATGTGGAAGCTGCTTTCCTATGTGTTTTTGGTGTTTGTGACCATGGTTTGGCACACGGATCCACTAGTGTCATTGCATGTGTTCTTTTCCTTAACCACACTGATCCACTAGTGCCATTGCATGTGTTATTTTCCTAAACTACATTGATCCATATGACAACACACACTTCAGTGGATTCTATGATGCAACTTCTACCACACTAGTGCAACATGCAATCTAGAAGCTGCTTTCCTATGTGTTTTTGGTCTCTGTGACTGTGGTTTGACACAATGATCCACAAGTGTCATTTCATGTGTTCTTTTCATAAACCACACTGATCCAGTAGTTTCATTGCATGTGTTCGGGTCTATCCGACCGGCTATATAAAGAGTCAGTTAGTCTAGAATTACGGTTAGCTTGAAATTGAGTCTAAAACTATTGTGTGAGTTGCTTGGCGAGCATCCCTACAGGGACGGCGATGCCGTGTTATCTATCGTATTGATATTGTCACGGAGGTTCTTGTGTTCATCAAGGATTGTCGTGTTTTGGTTTGAGGTGTGCTGATCTTCTCCATGTTGCTTGCTGGATTTGTTCCTCTTCTTTAGGTTGCATTCATCATGCGATTAGGAGGTTACCTACCTGGTGGACTCGCTATGAAAGATCGGGACAAAACTCTAGGATCATTGGCTTGATCCATATCATTTTTGGTCTCTTTAACCATGGTTTGACACACTGATCCACTAGTGTCATTGCATGTGTTCTTTTCCTAAACCATACCAATCCACTAGTGCCATTGCATGTGTTATTTCTGTAAACCACATTGATCCACATGATAACACACACTCAAGTGGATTCTGTGATGCAACTTCTGCCACATTGGTGCAACATGCAATGTGGAAGCTGCTTTCCTATGTGATTTTGGTCTCTGTGACTGTGGTTTGACACATTGATCCACTAGTGTCATTTCATGTGTTCTTTTCATAAACCACACTGATCCAATAGTGTCATTGCATGTGTTTTTCCCAAAACCAGATGGATCCACATGACAACACACACGAGTGGTTTCTGTGATGCAATTTCTATCACACTAGTACAACATGCAATGTGGAAGCTGTTTTCCTATGTGTTTTTGGTCTCTGTGACCAAGGTTTGACACGCTGATCCACTAGTATCATTGCATATGTTTCCTAGACCACTCTGATCACCTAGAGTCATTGCATGTGTTCTTTTCCTAAACCACATGGTTCCACATGACAACACACTCCAGTGGATTATGTGATACAACTTCTGCCACACTGGTGCAACATGGAATGTGGAAGCTTCTTTCCTATATGTTTTTGGTCTCTTTGACCAAGGTTTGATACACTGATCCACTAGTGTCATTTCATGTGTTCTTTTCATAAACCACATTGATCCACTAGTGTCATTGCATGTTTTGTTTCCAAAAACCACATGGATCAACGTGACAACACACACTCTAGTGGTTTTGTGATGCAACTTCTGCCACACTAGTGCAACATCCAATGTGGAAGCTGCTTTTCTATGTGTTTTTGGTCTCTGTCACCATGGTTTGACACACTGATTCAATAGTGTCATTGCATGTGTTCCTTTCCTAAACCACACTGATCGACATGACAACAAACACTAGTAGATTCTGTGATGCAACTTCTTCCACACTAGTGCAACATGCAATGTGGAAGCTGCTTTCCTATGTGTTTTTTGTCTGTCACCATGGTTTGACACATGGATCAACTAGTGCCATTACATGTTTTCTTTCCCAAAACCACAATCATCACCTAGAGTCATTGCATGTGTTCTTTTCCTAAACCACACTGATCCACATGACAACACACACACAAGTGGATTCTGTGGTGCAACATGCAATGTGGAAGCTGCTTTCCTATGTGTTTTTGGTCTCTGTGACCATGGTTTGACACATTGATCCACTAGTGTCATTGCATGTGTTCTTTTCCTAAACCACACTGATCCATTAGTGCCATTGCATGTGTTATTTTCCTAAACCACATTGATCCACATGACAACACACACTTCAGTGGATTCTATGATGCAACTTCTACCAGACTAGTGCAACATGCAATCTAGAAGCTGCTTTCCTATGTGTTTTTGGTCTCTATGACTGTGGTTTGACACAATGATCCACAAGTGTCATTTCATGTGTTCTTTTCATAAACCACACTGATCCAGTAGTTTCATTGCATGTGTTTTTTCCCAAAACCAGATGGATCCACATGACAACACACATGAGTGGTTTCTGTGATGCAACTTCTACCACAGTAGTACAACATGCAATGTGGAAGCTGCTTTCCTATGTGTTTTTGGTCTCTGTGACCAAGGTTTGACACACTGATCCACTAGTATCATTGCATATGTTATTTTCCTAGACCACTCTGATCACCTAGAGTCATTGCATGTGTTCTTTTCCTAAACCACATGGATCCACATGACAACACACACTCCAGTGGATTATGTGATACAACTTCTGCCACACTGGTGCAACATGGAATGTGGAAGCTTCTTTCCTATATGATTTTGGTCTCTGTGACCAAGGTTTGATACACTGATCCACTAGTGTCATTTCATGTGTTCTTTTCATAAACCACATTGATCCACTAGTGTCATTGCATGTGTTCTTTCCCAAAACCATATGGATCAATGTGAAAACACACACTCTAGTGGTTTCCGTGATGCAACTTCTGCCACACTAGTGCAACATGCAATGTGGAAGCAGCTTTGCTATGTGTTTTTGGTCTCTGTCACCATGGTTTGACACACTGATTACCTAGTGCCATTGCATGTGTTCCTTTCCTAAACCACACTGATCCACATGACAATAGACACTAGTAGATTCTGTGATGCAACTTCTTCCACACTAGTGCAACATGCAATGTGGAAGCTGCTTTCTTATGTGTTTTTGGTCTCTATGACTATAATTTCACACGTTGATCCAAAAGTGTCATTGCATATTTTATTTTCATAAACCACATTGATCACCTAGAGTCATTGCATGTGTTCTTTTCCTAAACCACATTGATCCACATGACAACACACACTCAAGTGGATTCTGTGATGCAACTTCTCCCACGCTGGTTCAACATGTAATGTGGAAGCTGCTTTCCTATGTGTTTTTGGTCTCTGTGACCATGGTTTGACACACTGATCCACTAGTGTCATTGCATGTGTTCTTTTCCTCAACACTGATCCACTAGTGTCATTGCATGTATTATTTTCCTAAACCACATTGATCCACATGACAACAGACACTCCAGTGGCATCTATGATGCAACTTCTTCCACACTAGTGCAACATGCAATCTGGAAGCCGCTTTCCTATGTGTTTTTGTCTCGATGACTATGGTTTGACACATTGACCCACTCGTGTCATTTCATGTGTTCTTTTCATAAACCACATTGATCCACTAGTGTCATTGCATGTGTTCTTTCCCAAAACAATATGGATCCATGTAACAATACACACTCTAGTGGTTTCTGTGATGCAACTTCTGCCACACTGGTGCAATATGCAATGTTGAAGCTGCTTTCCTATGTGTTTTTGGTCTCTCTGACAAGGTTTGACACAATTATCCACTAATGTCATTACATATGTTCTTTTCGTAGACCACTCTGATCACCTAGAGTCATTGCATGTGTTTTTTTCCTAAACCACATGGATCCACATGACAACACACACTCTAGTGGGTTCTATGATACAACTTCTGCCACACTGGTGCAACATGCAATGTGGAAGTTGCTTTCCTTTGTGTTTTTAGTCTCTGTGACCATATTTGACACATTGATCCACCAGTGTCCTTGCATGTGTTCTTTTCCTAAACCACACTGATCACCTAGTTCCATTACATGTGTTCTTTCCCAAAACCACATTGATCCACATGACAACACTCACTCCAGTGGATTCTATGATGCAACTTCTACCACACTGGTGCAACATGCAATGTGGAAGCTGCTTTCCTATTTGTTTTTGATCTCTGTGACCATAGTTTGACACACTGATCCACTAGTGTCATTGCATGTGTTCTTTTCCTAAACCACACTAATAATCTAGTGCCATTGCATGTGTTATTTCCTAAAGACCTACTGATCCACATGACAACACACACACTATTGGATTCTATGATGCAACTTCTCCCACACTGGTGCAACATGCAACGTGGAAGCTGCTTTCCTATGTGTTTTTTGTCTCTATCACCATGCTTTGATCAACTGATCCACTAGTGTCATTGCATGTGTTCTTTTCCTAAACCACACTGATCCACTAGTGCTATTGCATGTGTTCTTCTCCTAAACCACACTGATCACCTAGTGCCATTTCATGTGTTCTTTCCCAAAACCACACTGATCTACATGACAACACACACTCAAGTGGATTTTGTGATGCAACTTCTGCCACACTCGTGCAACATGCAATGTGGAAGCTGCTTTCCTATGTGTTTTTGGTCTCTGTCACCATGGTTTTACACACCGATCCACTAGTGTCATTGCATGTGTTCTTTCCCAAAACCACAATGATCACCTGGAGGCATTACATGTGTGTTCTTTTCCTAAACCACACTGATCCACATCACAACACACACTCCAGTTGATTTTGTGATGCAACTTCTGCCACACTGCTGCAACACGCAATGTGGAAACTGCTTTCCTATTTGTTTTTGGTCTTTGTCAGCATGTTTGACACACTGATCCACTACTGTCATTGCATGTGTTCTTTCCCTAAACCACACTGATCACCTAGAGTCGTTGCATGTGTTCTTTTCCTAAACCACACACATACACATGACAACACACACTCAAGTGGATTCTGTGATGCAACTTCTGCCACACTAGTGCAATATGCAATGTGGTAGCTGCTTTCCTATGTTTTTTCTCTGTAACCATCGTTTGACACACTGAGCCACTAGTGTCATTAATCATGTTCTTGTCCTAAACCACACTGATTACCTAGTTCCATTGCATGTGTTCTTTTCCTAGACCACACTAATCAACTAGTTCTATTGCATGTGTTCTTTCCCAAAACCACACTAATCCACATGAAAATACACACTCTAGTGGATTCTATGAGGCAACTTCTGCCACACTGGTGCAAAATGCAATGTGGAAGCTGTTTTCCTATGTGTTTTTGTCTCTGTCACCATGGTTTGACCCACTGATACACTAGTGTCATTACATGTGTTCTTCTCATAAACCACATTGATCAACTAGAGACATTGCATGTGTTAATTTCCTAAACCACACTGATCCATATGAAAACACACACTCCAGTGGATTCTGTGATGCAACTTCTCCCACACTAGTTCAACATGCAAAGTGGAAGCTCCTTTCCTATGCGTTTTTGGTCTCTGTGACCATGGTTTGACACACTAATCCACTAGTGTCATTGCATGTGTTCTTTTCCTAAACCACACTAATCCACTAGTGCCATTGCATGTGTTATTTTCCTAAACCACATTGATCCACATGACAACACACACTCCAGTGGATTCTATGATGCAACTTCTGCCACACTAGTGCAACATGCAATGTGGAAGCTGCTTTCCTATGTGTTTTTGGTCTCTGTCACTATGGTTTGACACATTGATCCACTAGTGTGATTTCATGTGTTCTTTTCATAAACCACACTAATCCACTAGTGTCATCGCATATGGTCTTTCCTAAAACCAAATGGATCCACATGACAACACACACTCAGTGGATTCTGTGATGCAACTTCTGCCACACTAGTGCAACATGCAATGTGGACACTGCTTTCCTATGTGTTTTTGGTCTCTATGACTATGGTTTGAAACATGGATCCACTAGTGTAATTGCATGTGTTCTTCTCCTAAACCACATTGATCCACATGACAACACACACTGCAGTGGATCCTGTGATGCAACTTCTGCCACACTAGTGCAACATGCAATGTGGAAGCTGTTTTCCTATGTGTTTTTGGTCTCTATGACCATGGTTTGACACACTGATCCACTAGTGTCATTGCATGTGTTCTTTTCCTAAACCACACTGATCCACTGGTGCCATTGCATGTGTTATTTTCCTAAACCACATTGATCCAGATGACAACACACACTCCAGTGGATCCTGTGATGCAACTTCCGCCACACTGGTGCAACATGCAATGTGGAAGCTGCTTTCCTATGTGTTTTTGGTCTCTATGACCATGGTTTAACACATTGATCCACTAGTGTCATTGCATGTGTTCTTTTCCTAAACCACACTGATCCACTAGAGTCATTGCATGTGTTATTTTCCTAAACCACATGGATCCACATGACAACACACACTCCAGTGGATTCTATGATGCAAGTTCTGCCACACTGGTGCAACATGCAATGTGGAAGCTGTTTTCCTATGTGTTTTTGGTCTCTGTCACCATGGTTTGTGATGCAGCCCGTCCTACGGACGCTCCTACATCTACACCAACAAGTCCCCCAAGTGGACCCATGACTCGTGCATGAGCCAAACTCCTACAAGCTAAGGTGAACTCGCTCCTTTCCTCGTGCCAATTTGATACCTCCTTGGATGGCATGCTACTTCATGCAACTACCCTATGCATCATCAGGTATGAAGCTTCGGCACATCACCAAGAACCCAAGGATGGAGAACAAGGAGCAGAGCGTGAAGCAGGAGTTGCTGGAGCTACTCAGACCGGAGTCTCTGGTCTGCTCACACCGGAGTCTCCGGCCTGCCAAAGTCTCCGGCCTGAAGACACCGGAGTCTCTGGACCCACCTCCGTCTCGCCTCAAACCAGCGCTGACAATCAAGGCCTCCGAGGCCAATCCGGAGACCGACCAGAGTCTCTGGCCCAGACCGGATTCTCCGGTCCACCACACCGGATTCTCCGGTCCGAACGTCACCAGGCATGGAAAGGCATTTGGGCCTGCGGCCCATGTAACCCCTAGTCCGTACAGAACTTGTCTTTTATTCCTAAAGTACCCCTATTTAAGTGGTTGGCCTATATATAGTCCCCCACCTCCATTGTGAACCCTAGGCATGATATTGGAACTAGTGGAAACCCCTTTGTGGATCTATCTAATTCTTGCCTCATGCTTCCGTACTAAGGAGCACCAATATCCCCAAACCTCGTTGGAGTTTGCATCGTGCCTCCGAGTTGTACAAGGCCTAGGCATCGATGTCCCTTTGCCTAGACGTCAAGATCTCATCGAGTCTCCCGTCTCACCGTGCTGGTTCGAGAGAGAGAGTCCTCCGACCGACGTCGATCCTAGGGATTGCGCCGGACTGGTCACCGCCGGCGTGAGCTATTGGTGTGTACCGTGGTTTTGTGTGTGTGTTCATCGCGTTCTTCATGCGTGCGTTCGTCGTGTTCATCCTTCCCTCCTCTCCCCGCACTCCATCCTCGATTTGAAAGGGGATCGTGAAAGATCGGGCCACCCTGGAGGTTTGCCCCCAACATATTGGTATCAAGAGCTTCGTTGCTCACGATTTCCCCCACAAATTTTTCTTCTATCCATCAAAAATTCGAAAATCCCCAAAAAACATCCCATATTTGCCTTTGGATCGATCTCTTGATTTGGAGTGTTATTTGTGGTTTTGATCCGACCGAACCTTGTTATAGGTGTTGGTCCAGCTTTATCCTGCGTTTTCCCACCCAAATTTGGCCAATTTTTCGCGGATTTGAGGACCCAAGGCGTGGATTTCCGCTCAAGAACACGAGCAGTTCACGATATGACTCCAGACCGGAGTCTCCAGCCTGCACACCAGAGTACCTGACTCTCCGGCCTGGACCGGAGTTTCCGGCCTAAAACCCCGGAGTCTCCGGCCTGACGCCTGATTTTGACAGTTTTGCCTCTAATCTTGCACTGGCTAATTTCTTCTTGTTTGTTTGTGCCTGTGTGCGTGTCGTTAACTAACAACAAGCTTCCACATCGACAACCCCCGCGCTCATCGACACCACGGCCCACGAACATCATCCCGCACCACCGAGGCCAAGTTCATCATCACCAACGAAGGTATAACTTGTGTCACCTTGTTAACCCCTATCTTCTTTTGTGTGTACCTATCCTATGAGAGTGGCTCATCTTGTGTTTGCTTGAGCATTGTGCATTTGTCCTTGGATAGTGAGTGTGCAAGAGCAACATCAAGTGTGACTAGGTAGCATCAAGGGAGAGCAAAAAAAAGAAAAAAAAGGGAAAAAGATACAAAGAAAAAGCAAAAGAAAAATATTCTCCCATTGCCACAGAGAGTCTCAAAGCTTGTAAGCAAGAGAGAAAGAAGAGCGCCCAAGGAAAGTGCACAAATCCATTGCTCACTTTTCTTCTTTGCAAACGAGCCACGGTCTCTCCTTGCATTGGCACGAAAACGAGCTTAGTCTTCGTTAGGACATTTTGTTTGCTCATTTTCATAGTCGTGTCAATCCCAACTTTCTCCACGTGTGTGAACATAGTCGTAGGTTCCCGTCACCCTTTTGAGTTGTTGACCTTCGCCTTTGACTTGAGTTTTGTTGGATTTTACCCACTTTTGACTATCCCTTTTCTTTTGGTTGGTTCTTTGGATTTCCACAATCCTAACCTACCACCAATAGGCTTTTGAGAGTTAGTTCTTTCTTTAGTGTGAGTTTTCTTTGCATTTCCACTTTGCACGCTTATAGCTCTCACTTGTGGTTTCTAGTTTGGTGCAATCCCCAAGGTGAGGTACAAGGCTAACACCACCATATTCCATTTCCATATACAATACTTGTGTGTTTTGCATGATGGATAGGCACGGTGAGACGAGCCAACCACCTCCCCAAGAAGAAGATCAAGGACCGTACATGACGCGTGCAAGTCACTTCATCGTCCGCCAAGAGTTCCGTGAACGTTGCCAAGCACTTGAGACGCGACAAGATGAACAATTTGGCGAGACGCAAGCCAAGTTCAAGAACATCGACAACCGCTTCGATAGCCTCGAAAGGCAAATGCAAGCAATGCATCACAACTTCGGCCACCAAAATGAAGCGCTTCAACGCTCCGTCGCTGAAACAAATGACAATCTTCGACGCCTGATCGATGGAATGGCAAGACCGCGTCCACGTGCTTCAAGCACTTCAAGCTCATCGCGTCGTCATGCTCCACCTCAACAAGATCTTCAACCAAGTGCTCCAAGACGCAATGATGCTCCCGTGGTTGAACATGAAACCTCTTCGAACTATGTACCTTCCCCACGTCACGCCGCAACATCAAGCTATGATGGTGACCTCTCTTCAAGGCCACGAGCAAGGCAAGAAGCACACCGTCATCACGCAAGGGCACTAGTGATCCAACAAGAGCAACCACAAGAGGAACCGCAAGCGCAACCGCGAGTGCAACCGCAAGGCTACCACCATCGACCACTACACATACTTGACACAACAAGTGATGACTCCAATTTGGAGAATCAAGCTCGTCATCAGCGTGAAGCTCTCCAAGATCCTCCTCCTTGTCATCAACGTCATGAACGTCAACACCGACACCATGGTCATCATGAGGCGCCTCCTCCACCTCAACAAAACTTGGAGCATCAAGTGATACAAGTTGAGTGACGCCCACCACGTCAAGAGGCTCATGACCATGTTCTTCGCCGTGAGGCCCATGTGCCTAACCAACATCACCAACCGAGGAATGAGCCTCCCCTTCGTCATCAACCGTGTCAATAGGCTCCACACCCTCGCCACCATGAGGCCCAAGCGCCTCAACCACGTCAACAACCGCGCCAAGAGCAAGAGCAAGCTCCTCAACAACAATACCAAGAGTAAGATCTGCAACAAGGATGCGAGAACCAAGTTCCACCCCCCCAACTACAAGATCATCAACAAGGTCACCAAGCTCCTCGCAATGACCGCAACGATGAAGAAACCTTTGGCAAGCTCAAGTTCACAATGCCCAAGTTCACCGGATCCAATGACCCTGAAGAATACCTCTCGTGGGCACTCAAAGTCGACAAGATCTTCCGCATGCACAACTATAGCAACGAGAAGATGGCCGCCATGGCTTCGCTTGAGTTTGATGATTACGCCAACCTTTGGTGGGAACAAGTTCAAGTTGCTCATGATGCAAGACAAGAGCCACCAATCACAACTTGGCATGACATGAAGGCTCACATGAGATCCCGGTCCGTCCCCGCGCACTACACGCGTGACCTCTTCAACAACCTTCAAGCGCTCCGTCAAAGGACAAAGACCGTGGAAGAGTACTTTAAGTAAATGGAACTCAACCTGATTCGTGCCAGAATTGATGAGCGCATGGAGCAAACAATGGCACGTTTCCTTATGGGCTTGAATCACCCAATCAAGCGCATCGTCGAGTTCCAAACATACAACACCATGGTTGAGCTTGTGCACATAGCAACAAAGGCTGAACGTCAAGTGCAAGAGGACATCAAGTACAACAAGCCCAAGACGTACTTCACCTACAAGCAAGCTTCAACCTCTATAGCAACAACTTTCAATGGAAGCCCCTCAAGTACCTCCAAGCCTTCCTTCAAGCCCACACTCCCTTAAGGAAAACTGCCCGCAAGTGGCAAGCAAGCAAAAAGTGATACACCTTTCAACGGTGAATGCTACAAGTGTGGAGGTAAAGGACACAAGTCGGCCGAATGTGGAAACAAGAAAGTCTTGTTCATCCATGACAATGGTGATGAAGAGTACTTGAGTGAAGATGAGTTTGATGCCCGCGTCAAGGAAGCAATGGTAAGGCAACGAGTGGAAGATGATCAAGAACTCCTCATGTGTGAACATGACGCAAGTCCATCGCTTGTCGTCACAAGGATCTTGACCACTCAAGCACAAGAGCATGAAGACCAACGCTCCAATATCTTCCAAACACGAGCCGGCATCAATGGCAAATCTATCAAGGTGATCATTGACGGAGGGAGTTGTCACAGCCTTGCTAGCACCGAGTTGTGCGAGAAGCTCAACCTCACCCTCCATCCGCACAAGCACCCCTACCACGTGCAATGGCTAAGTGACCAAGGGTCCATGAAGATCAAGCATACCATATCGGTCTCCTTCGCCATTGGTCCTTACAAAGATACGGTGGAGTGTGATGTGGTTCCTATGCCAGTTTGCCACATGCTTCTTGGTCGATCGTGGCAATTTGACAAGGCTGCTCAACATGATGGTCACACCAATGTATACACCTTCAAATGGTTCAACAAAACATGTGTTTTGCAACCGATGACTCCTAGCCAAATAATTGCGGACAATGCAAAGGCTTTAGCGAGGGCGCAAAGCACAACACCTACGTGTGAGAAGAGCGGTGAGAGAGAGAACCACCTCATAGCGAGTGAGAGCCACAAGCCAAATTCGAGTGGAAAAACTAAGAGTGTTCTCCTTGCCACCAAAAGTGAGATGAGAGATGTTTGGAACAACCCATCCATCTTGCACTATGTCCTCCTTTGCAAGGGACTAGCGCAAGGAACTAACGAATTAACCAATGTTCCTCCATCTTTGATGAGTGCTTTGCAGGAATTCAAGGATGTGTTCCCCGAAGAGCTTCCACATGGACTACCTCCTCTTCGCGGCATAGAACATCGCATTGACCTCATCCCCGGTGCACCACTTCCCAACCGCGCCGCCTACCGCATGAACCTGGAGGACACAAAGGATATTGAACGTCAAATCAACCAACTCGTCTCCAAAGGTTTGATCCAAGTTAGCACTAGTCCAAGTGCCGTACCCGTGATTCTTGTTCCAAAGATGGATGATACGTTACGGTTATGCATGGACTGTCGTCCAATCAATGCTATCACCGTGCGTTATCGACATCCCATACCACGTCTCGATGACATGCTTGATGAGTTGTGTGGAGCCACTATTTTTTCGAAAATTGATCTTCATAGTGGTTACCATCAAATACGCATGGCTGAAGGTGATGAGTGGAAAATCGCCTTCAAGACCAAACTTGGTCTCTATGAATGGTTGGTTATGCCCTTTGGTTTGTCTAATGCCCCATCAACCTTCATGCGCCTAATGAATCATATCTTGTGTTCTATCATTGGAAAAAGTGTTGTTGTCTATTTCGATGATATTCTTGTTTATAGAAAATCACTTGAGGACCATATAACACATGTCAAGGAAGTTTTGCAAATCCTTCAACATGAAAAGCTTTATGCTAATCTTCCCAAGTGCACTTTTGCTAAAGACAAGTTGATTTTTCTTGGATTTGTCGTTTCTTCGAAGGGAATTGAAGTTGATGTTTCCAAGGTAAAAGACATATGAGATTGGCCCATCGCAACAAACGTGAGTGAACTCCGAAGTTTTCATGGGTTGTCTGGTTTCTATCGTCGCTTTGTGAAAGACTTTTCCACTATTGCTTGTCCTCTCAACGAGTTGACGAAAAAGAATGTCACCTTCGTGTGGGGCAAAGCACAACAAAAAGCTTTTGATGAACTCAAAAAGAGGCTCACCGAAGCATCTCTCCTTGCTTTACCGGATTTCACAAAAACTTTTGAGATAGAGTGCGATGCTAGTGGTATTGGCATTGGAGGAGTCCTTATGCAAAACGGACGTCCTACCTACCATAGCGAGAAACTTGATGGTGCTCGCCTCAACTATCCGATTTATGACAAAGAGCTTTTCGCCTTAGTTCGTGTCCTTCAAGTTTGGCAACACTACCTTTGGCCCAAGGAATTTATCATACATTCCGACCACGAGTCGTTGAAATATCTCAAAGGCCAAGCTAACTTGAGCAAGAGACACGCTAAGTGCGTTGAGTTCATGGAGTCTTTTCCATACATTGTCAAGTATAAGAAGGGCAAAGATAATGTAGTTGCGGATGCATTGTCTCGCAAACACACAAGCCTTCTTACGAGACTTGAAATCAACGTGTTGGGTCTTGAGGAAATAAAATCTTTGTATGCTTCCGACCCGTTCTTCGAACCATTTTTTGCAAAGTGCTCCAATGACAAAGGAGTTGATGATTTCTATTTGCATAAAGGCTTTCTATTTGAACAAAACAAGCTATGCATTCCGAAGTCGTCGCTTCAACTTTTGCTCCTCCAAGAATCTCATGGTGGAGGCCTTATGGGTCACTTTGGTCGCGACAAGATATTGGACATGCTCTCCAATCACTACTTTTGGCCCAAGATGAAGCGTGACGTGGAGCGCTACGTTCAACGATGCACGACATGTGTTCAAGCTAAGTCGTAAGCTAATACCTATGGTCTTTATATGACATTGCCTATTCCTCATACACCTTGGTCCGACATTAGCATGGATTTCGTGTTAGGATTGCCTAGATCTAAGCATGGTCATGATTCTATATTTGTTGTTGTGGACCATTTTTCCAAAATGGCATACTTCATACCGTGCCATAAGACCGACGATGCTTCACATGTTGCAAATCTGTTTTTCAGGGAAATCGTCTGTCTTCACGGTGTGCCAAGGATAATCGTCTCCGACCGCAACGTCAAATTCATGAGCTACTTATGGAAGACCCTCATGGCCAAGCTCGGCGTCAAGCTCCTCTTTTCTTCCGCATCACATCCTCAAACTGATGGCCAAACCGAAGTTGTCAACCGAAGCCTCGGAACTCTCCTTCATGTGTTGATCAAGAAAAACCTGAAGGATTGGGAGGAATGCATCCCACACTCCGAGTTCGCCTACAATCGAGCCAAGCACTCAACAACCAAGATGAGTCCATTCATGATCGTCTATGGTTTCGAGCCCCTCACCGCACTCGACATCCTACCACTACCTCCATGGACGCCGACAACGCGACAAGACAAGCTATGAAGAAACTTCATTAAGAAACAAGAGCTACTATCGAACAACAAGTCCTTCGCCAAGCTTCAAGGTTAAACAAGGACAAGAAGGAGATGATCTTTGAAGAAGGTGACCTTGTGTGGATATACCTAAGCAAAGACCGCTTCCCCAAGGAACATGACTCCAAGCTCAAGCCTAGAGGAGATGGTCCCTTCAAGGTCCTCAAGAGAATCAACAACGCCTACATCATCAACATACCGACCTCCAAGTACCTTGCAAGCAATACATTTAATGTCAAGGATCTCTCACCCTACCATGGATATGTTCAAGATGATAACCATGAAGAGTCGAGGACGACTCTTTCCCAAGGGGGGGGAGCTGATGTAGCCCATCCTACGGACACTCCTGAATCTAAACCAACAAGTCCCCCAAGTGGACCCATGACTCGTGCACGAGCCAAACTCCTACAAGCTAAGGTGAACTTGCTCCTTTCCTCGTGCCAATTTGATACCTCCTTGGATGGCATGCTACTTCATGCAACTACCCTATGCATCATCAGTAAGCTTCTAAGACATCACCAAGCACCCAAGGATGGAGAACAAGGAGCAGAGCATGAAGCAGGAGCCACTGAGCTGCCAGACCGAGTCTCCTGGCCCGCCACACCGAGTCTCCGCCTGCCAAAGTCTCCGCCTGAAGACACCGGAGTCTTCGACCCACCTCCGCCTCGCCCGAACTGTGCCGGGACAATCAAGGCTCTCCGGAGGCCAGCCCGGAGACCGACCAGAGTCTCCGGCCCAGACCGGAGTCTCCGGTCCACCACAGCGGAGTCTCCGGTCCGACCGTCGCCAGGCATGGTAAGGCCTTTGGGCCTGCGGCCCATGTAACCCCTAGTCCATCCAGAACTTGTCTTTTATTCCTAAAGTACCCCTGTTTAAGTGGCTGACCTATATATAGTCCCCCACCTCCATTGTGAACCCTAGGCATGATACTGGAATTAGTGGAAACCCCTTTGTGGATCTATCTAATTCTTGCCTCATGCTCCTTGACTAAGGAGCACCAATATCCCCAAACCTCGTTGGAGTTTGCATCGTGCCTCCGTGTTGTACAAGGCCTAGGCATCGGTGTCCCTTTGCCTAGAAGTCAAGATCTCACCGAGTCTCCCATCTCACTGTGCCGGTTCGAGAGAGAGTCCTCCGCCCGACGTCGATCCTAGGGATTGCGCCGGACCGGTCACCGCCGGCGTGAGCTATTGGTGTGTATCGTGGTTTTGTGTGTGTGTTCATCGTGTTCTTCGTGCGTGCGTTCGTCGTGTTCATCCTTCCCTCCTCACCCTGCACTCCATCCTCGATTTGAAAGGGAATCGTGAAAGATTCGTTTAGGAGCAAATTCACCTGTTGTTCAAGTAGCTTAGCACGAGCTCTTGTAATGGGTCCAATTCTAATCTCATTGGACTAATCCTTCCTTGCAACAGTTGGAGCATCTTCAGTAGGTGTAATTGTAGGGATGTCCTCATCATATCTCCCCCTTCAAAAGGTGTCGACCTCGATGCTCCAAGGTCTTCTCCATCATATGGTGATAAATCAGCAACATTGAAGTTGTTGCTAACTCCACCAAACTCCTCAATAGGTATATCAATCGAGTGGGCATTATCATTAATATTGGGTAACACCTTGTAAGGCCCAGCACCACATGGCTTCAATTTGGACTTCAGAAGTTGTGGGAACCTATCCTTGCGTAGATGCACCCATACCATGTCACCAGGCTTGAACAACACTTCCCTCCTTGCTAGATTCCTTACAGCAGCAATGTTCTTGCCTTTCTTGTCAATAGCCTCTCGAGTCTTCTCATGAGTCTTCTTCACATATTCAGCATGTTTTGATGCCTCCATATTAACTCTCTCATGTACTGGCAAAGGCAATAAATCAAGTGGCGTCAATGGCTTGAAACCATACACCACCTCAAAAGGACAGAGCTGAGTAGTCGAATGCACAAATCTATTGTATGCAAACTCAACATGTGGCAAACACTCTTCCCACTACTCCAGATTCTTCTTAATCATAGTCCTTAGCAGTTGTGACAATGTTCGACTCACCACCACCGTTTGACCATCAGTTTGGGGATGACATGTAGTACTGAATAGCAGCTTCGTTCCCAGCTTCCCCCATAAGGTCTTTCAAAAGTAGTTCATGAACTTCACATCACGGTCAGAAACAATCGTCTTAGGTACTCCATGTAATCTCACAATGTCCCTAAAAAACAGGTTAGCAACATGCGACGCATCGTCACTTTTGTGGAAGGTAATAAAATGAGCCATCTTAGAGAACCTATCCACTACCACAAATATAGAATCATGACCTCTATGAGTTTTAGGTAGACCTAGCACAAGATCCATACTAATGTCTTCCCATGGTGTAGAAGGTGCAGAGAGAGGTGTATACAAACCATGAGGCTATAGCTTGGATTTTGACTTGTGGCAAGTAATACAACGGCTCTCAAATCTGTATACATCACGCCTCATCTTGAGCCAATATAAATGATCAACTAGCATGAGCAAAGTCTTCTCACGCCCAAGTGACCCATCAAACCACCAACATGTGATTCCTGCACTAAGAACAAAAGCAACGATGAATCTGGAATGCATAGTTTGTTAGCTCTAAACAAATATCCATCATGTATATGATACTTATCCCATGCGTTTTTAAGAGGACACAAACGATATGGTACAACAAAATCATGGTCAGTTGCAAAAGTGCACAAATACTCTCTAATCCAAGAATTTTAACATCAAGATTCGTTAATAGCATGTTCTTCCTTGACAAAGTATCAGCAACTACATTCTCTTTTCCCTTCTTATACTTAATGATGTTTGGAAAAGATTCAATAAACTCAACCCATTTAGCTAATCTTATATGCAAGTTTGATTGAGCTTTCAAATACTTTAAAGCTTCATGATCAGAATGTATGGTAAATTATTTTGGCGACAAATAATGTTGCCAAACTTCGAGTACTCTAACAAGTGCATACAATTCTTTATCATAAACAGGATAGTTCAACCTAGCACTAGTAAGTTACTCAGAAAAATATGCTATAGGGTGACCCTCTTGCATCAAAACGCCACCAATACCTATACCACTAGCATCACATTCAACATCAGATTGCTTCGAAAAATCAGGCAATGCAAGTAATGGTGCAGAAGTAAGCAAATGTTTCAATGTGTCAAATGCAATATCTTGGGCTGCACCCCACACAAATGGAACACCTTTCTTAGTCAAATCATTCAATGGTGCAGCAATAGTGCTAAAATACTTCACAAAGTGCCTATAGAAACCAGCTAAGCCATGGAAACTACGCACTTGACTCACATTCATGGGAATAGGCCAATTTTGAATTGATTCAATTTTAGATTGATCTACTTCTTCCCCATGCTTAGATACAACAAATCCTAGAAATATGACCTTATCTTTTGCAAATGTGCACTTCTCAAGATTAGCATACAATTTATTATCACGCAACACTTGCAAAACTTGTTGGATATGATTATGTGAGACTAGGAACATGGCTTAATAGGATTGATAGAATACTCGTACCAACAAGTTGCAACTTCTTTTTCGGAATGTCATTCGAAAAGAACTCTAAGGTTAAGTGTGCTTTGCCTAGAGAAATTCTAGGATGGGTGACATTTCGAAAGTGGAGGAAGTGCGCACAGTGAGGACAAAGTGCGCAGAAAGACTGTGTTGGTCTGTGAGGCCAGTCTAGATATCCTATTAAGCAGCCAGGAGTGACACCCCGGCCTGGAGTGGACGGGTGTTACAAGTGGTATCGAGCCGACCTTGCGACACATCGGGTAAAGGGTTAGTATGGGACATGTGGAGCATGGCGCGTGTGGCCCGGAGTGGACACGGCATGGCACATGTGCCGGCACTAGACGCACAGACGCGTGCCAAGAGGGAACGTTCATAGGGTGTGCTTGATCGATGAGGGCATCGATCTTCGAAAGGGTGGGTGTATGTGAGACTAGGCACATGGCTTAATAGGATTGATAGAATACTCGTACCAACAAGTTGCAACTTCTTTTCCGGAAGCTGATTCGAAAAGAACTCTACGGTTAAGCGTGCTTAGCCTAGAGCAATTCTAGGATGGGTGACCGACCGGGAAGTGGGTAACCGGGTGCGCACGAGTGAGGACAAAGTGCGCAGAAAAGACTAGTGTTGGTCTATAGTCTAGATATCCTATTAAGCTGCCAGGAGAGACACCCCCCGGGCCCAGAAGTGGACGGGATGTTACATACTACAATGTTCAGTTTCGTTGTGGCTATAGATAAGTATATCATCAAAATAAACAACCAAAAAACGACCAATAAATTCTCGCAAAACATGATTCATCAATCTCATGAAAGTACTAAGTGCATTAGTAAGACCAAACGACATAACTAACCACTCATACAAACCAAATTTTGTTTTGAAAGCAGTTTTCCATTCATCCCCTTCTTTCATCCTAATTTGATGATAACCACTATGCAAATCAATCTTAGAGAAAATAGCAGCACCACTCAATTCATCTAGCATATCCTATAAGCGTGGAATAGGATGACGATATCGAATAGTGATGTTATTAATAGCTCTACAATCTACGCACATGCGCCATGTACCATCTTTCTTAGGCACTAAAATAACGGGAACAACACAGGGGCTAAGAGAAACACAAATGTACCCTTTATCCAGCAACGCTTGTACTTGTTTCTGTATATGTCCTTTGTTTCTTCGGGGTTGGTACTGTAGGGTGCACAGTTTGGTAATGTGGCGCCAGGGATCAAGTAGATTTGATGCTCAATGCCACGCAATGGAGGCAATCCTGCTGGTACATCTTCTGGAAACACATCACCAGAATCCTGCAAACCAGTAGAGACACCAAGAGAAATAGGGGTCATGTCATTAGAAACCAATACCTCTAATGCAGCCCATCCCACGGACGCTCCTACATCTACACCAACAAGTCCCCCAAGTGGACCCATGACTCGTGCCCGAGCCAAACACCTACAAGCTAAGGTGAACTCGCTCCTCTCCTCGTGCCAATTCGATACATCCTTGGATGGTGTGCTACTTCATGCAACTACTCTATGCATCATCAAGTACGAAGCTCCAACACAGCACCAAGCACCCAAGGATGGAGAATAATGAGCAGGGCATGGAGTAGAGCCTGCTGGATCTACTCAGACCCGAGTCTCCGATCTGCGCACACCGGAGTCTCCGGTCCACCAAAGTCTATGGACTGAAGACCCCGGAGACTCCATCCCACCTCCGGTCTAACCCCTGAATCGAGCTCGAGGATAGCCAAATGGCCACTCCGGAGATGGACCGGAGACCGACCGGAATCTCCGGCCTAGACCGGAGTCTCTGGTCCACCACACTGGAGTCTCCGGACCGAGCGTCGCCAGGCATGTAAAAGGCCTTTGGGCCTTCGGCCCATGTACCCCTTAGTCCGTCCAGAACTTATCTATTATCCCTATTGTACCCCCGTTTAAGTGGCTGCCCTATATATAGTCCCCCACCTCTATTGTAAACCCTAGGCATGATATTTGGAATTAGTAGAAACCCTTTGTGGATCTATCTAATTCTTGCCTCATGCTCCTTTGACAAAGGGGCACCAAATATCCCAAACCTCGTTGGAGTTTGCATCGTGCCTCCGCGTTGTACAAGGCCTAGGCAACGGAGATCCATTGCCTAGATGTCAAGATCTCACCGAGTCTCCCATCTCGCCGTGCCGGTTCGAGAGAGAGAGATCCTCCGCCCGACGCCGATCCTAGGGATTGCGCTGGACCGGTCACCGTCGGTGTGAGCTATTCGTGTGTATCGTGGTTTTGCGTGTGTGTGTTCATCGCGTTCTTCGTGCGTGAGTTTGTTGTGTTCATCCTCCCCTCCTCTCCCCGCACTCCATCCTTGATTTGAAAGGGATTCGTGAAAGATCGGGCCACCCTAGACATTTTCCCTTAACATATTGGTATCAAGAGCTTCCTTGCTCACGAATTCCCCCACAAAGTTTTCTTCTATCCACCAAAAACTCGAAAATCCCCAAAAAATAGCCCCAAATTTGCCTTTGGATCGATCTCTTGATTTGGAGTGTTATTTGTGGTTTTGATCCAACAAAATCTTGTCTAAGGTGTTGGTCCAGCTTTATCCTGTGTTTTCCCAGCCCAATTTGGCCAATTTTTCGTGGATTTGAGGACCCAAGGCATGGATTTCCGCTCAAGAACACGAGCAGTTCGCGATCTGACTCCAGACCAGAGTTTCCAGAATACACACCGGAGTCACCGGCCTACACCGGAGTTTCCGGCCTATCAACACCGGAGTCTCTAGCCTGACTGGAGTTTGCCTCTAATCTTGCATTGGCTGATTTCCTCTTGTTTGTTTGTGCCCATGTGCGTGTCGTGAACTAAAACAAGCTTCCGCATCGACAAATTCTGCGCTCATCGACACCATGGCCCACGAACATCATCCTGCACCACCGATGACAAGTTCATCATCACCAACGAAGGTATAACTTGCGTCACCTTGTTAACCCCTATCTTCCTTTGTGTGTATCTATCCAACGGGAATGGCTCATCTTGTGTTTGCTTGAGCATTGTGCACTTGCCCTTGGATAGTGAGAGTGTAAAAGCAATACCAAGAGTGACTTGGTAGCATCAAGGGAGAGCAAAAGAAACAAGAGAAAGAAAAATATACAAAGAAAAAGAAAAATAGTCTCCCATAGCAAAAGAGAGTCTTAAAGCTTATAAGCAAGAGAGAAAGAAGAGCGCCCAAGGCAAGTGCACAAATCTATTGCTCATTTTTTCTTCTTTGCAAATGAGCCACGGTCTCTCCTTGCATTGGCACGACAATGAGCTTAGTCTTTGTTAGGACATTTTGTTTGCTCATTTACATAGTCGTGTCAATCCCAACAATCTCCATGTGTGTGTATATAGTCGTAGATTCCCGTCACCCCTTTGAGTTATTGACCTTTACCTTTGACTTGAGTTTTGTTGCATTTTACCCACTTTTGACTATCCCTTTTATTTTGATTGGTTCTTTGGCATTCCGCAATCCTAACCTACCACCAACAAGCTTTTGAGAGTTAGTTCTTTCTTTAGTGTGAGTTTTCTTTGCAATTCCTCTTTGCATGCTTATAGCTCTCACTTGTGGTTTCTAGTTGGGTGCAATCCCCAAGGTGAGGTACAAGGCTAACACCACCATATTCCACTTCCATATACAATACTTGTGTGTTTTGCATGATGGATAGGCATGGTGAGTCGAGCCAACCACCTCCTCAACAAGAAGAACATGGACCATACATGACGCGCGCAAGTCACTTCATCGTCCTCCAAGAGTTCCGTGAACGTTGCCAAGCCCTTGAGACGTGACAAGATGAACAATTTGGCGAGACGCAAGCTGAGTTCAAGAACATCGAAAACCACTTCGATGGCCTCGAGCGACAAATGCATGCAATGCATCACAACTTCGGCCACCAAAATGAAGCGCTTCAACACTCCGTCTCCAAAACAAATGACAATCTTCGGCGCCTCATCGACGGAATGGCAAGACCGTGTTCATGTGCATCAGCTCTTCAAGTTCTTCGTGTCCTCATGTTCCTCTTCAGAAAGATCTTCATCCAAGTGCTACAAGATGCAATGATGCCCTCATGGTTGAAGATGGAATTTCTTCAAACTATGTACCTTCCCCATGGCACGCTGCAACGTCAAGCTATGATGGTGATTTCTCTTCAAGGCCACACGCAAGACAAGAAGCACACCTTCATCACGCAAGGGCACTAGTGACCCAACAAGCACAACCACAAGAAGAACCGTGAGTGCAACCGCAAGTCCACCACCATCGCCCGCGACACATACTTGACACAACAAGTGATGACTCCAATTTGGAGAATCAAGCTTGTCATCGACGTGACGCTCTCCAAGATCCTCCTCCTCGTCATCATTGTCATGAACGTCCACACCGACACCATGGTCATCACGAGGCGCCTCCTCCACCACACCAAACCATGGAGCGTCAAGTGGTACAAGTTGAGTGACGGCCACCACGTCAAGAGGCTCAAGACCATGATCTTCGCCGTGAGGCCTATGTCCCTAATCAACATCACCAACCGAGGAACGAGCCTCCTCTTTGTCATAAACCACGTCATGAGGCTCCACATCCTCAACACCCTAATGAGGCCCAAGTGCTCCAACATGGTCAACAACCGCACCAAGAGAAATAGAAAGCTCCATAACAACAATATCAAGAGAAAGCTCTACAATAAGGTCGCGAGAACCAAGTTCCACCGCCTCAACCACAAGATCATCAATGAGGTAACCAAGCTCCTCACAATGACCGCAATGATGAAGAAACTTTCGGCAAGCTCAAGTTCACAATGCCCAAGTTTACCGGATCCAATGACCCCGAAGAATACCTCTCATGGGCACTCAAAGTCGACAAGATCTTCTGCATGCACAATTATAGCAATGAGAAGATGGTCGCCATGGCTTCGCTTGAGTGTTATGATTACGTCAACCTTTGGTGGGAAATGGTTTAAGTTGCTCATGACGCAAGACAAGAGCCGCCAATTATAACTTGGCATGACATGAAGGCTCACATGAGATCCCGTTTCGTCCCCGCGCACTACACGTGTGACCTCTTCAACATCCTTCAATCGCTTCGTCAAGGGCCAAAGACCGTGTAAGAGTACTTCAAGGAAATGGAACTCAACTTGATCCGCGCCAACATTGAAGAGCGCACGGAGCAAACTATGGCATGCTTCCTTATTGGGTTGAACCACCCAATCAAGCGCACCGCCGAGTTCCAAACATACAACAACATGGTTGAGCTTGTGCACATCGCAACAAAGGCCAAACGTGAAGTGCAAGAGGACATCATGTACAACAAGCCCAAGACGTATTTCACCTACAAGAAAGCTTCAACTGCTACACCAACAACCTTTAATGGAAGCTCCTCAAGTACCTCCAAGCCTTCCTTCAAGCCCACACTTCCTCAAGGAAAACTGCCCCCAAGTGGCAAACATGCAAAGAGTGATACACCTTTCAACGGTGAATACTACAAGTGTGGAGGCAAAGGACACAAGTCGGCTGAATGTGGAAACAACAAGGTATTGTTCATCCATGACAATGGCGATGAAGAGTACTTGAGTGAAGATGAATTTGATGCTCGTGTCAAGGAAGCAATGGCAAGGCAATGAGTGGAAGATGACCAAGAACTTCTTATGTGTGAACATGACGCAAGTCCATCCCTTGTCGTCATAAGGATCTTAACCACTCAAGCACAAGAACATGAAGACCGACGCTCAAATATCTTCCAAACCGAGCCGACATCAATGGCAAATCTATCAAAGTGATCATCGATGGAGGGAGTTTCCATAACCTTGCTTGCACCGAGTTGTGTGAGAAGCTCGACCTCACCCTCCATCCTCACAAGCACCCCTACCACGTGCAATGGATAAGTGACCAAGGGTCCGTGAAGATCAAGCATACCGTATCGGTCACCTTCGCCATTGGTCCTTACAAAGACATGGTGAAGTGCAATGTGGTTCCTATGACAGTTTGTCACATGTTTCTTGGTCGACCATGGCAATTCGACAAGGCTGCTCTACATGATGGTTGCACCAATGTGTACACCTTCAAATGGCTCAACAAAACATGTGTTTTGCAACCAATGACTCCTAGCCAAATAATTGCGGTCAATGCAAAGGCTTTAGTGAGGGCGCAAACCACAACACCTACTTGTGAGAAGAGCGGTGAGCGAGAGAACCACTTCATAGTGAGTGAGAGCCACAAGCCAAACTCGAATGAAAAACCTAAGAGTGTTCTCCTTGCCACCAAAAGTGAGATGAGAGATGTGCGGAACAACCCATACATCTTGCACTATGTCCTCCTTTGCAAGGGACTAGCGCAAGGAACTAATGAATTAACCAATGTTCCTCCATCTTTGACGATTGTTTTGCAGGAATTCAAGGATGTGTTCCCCGAAGAACTTCCACATGGACTACCTCCTCTTCGAGGAATTGAGCATCGCATTGACCTCATCCCTGGTGCACCCCTTCCAAACCGCGGTGCTTACCGCACGAACCCTAAGGAGACAAAGGAGATTGAACATCAAATCAACCAAGTCGTCTCCAAAGGTTTGATCCAAGTTAGCACTAGTCCAAGTGTCGTACCCATGATTCTTGCTCCAAAAACGAATGATACATTATGATTATGCATGGACAGCCGTCCAATCAATGTTATCACCATGCATTATTGACATCCCATACCACGTCTAGATGACATGCTTGATGAGTTGTGTGGAGCCACTATTTTTTCAAAAATTGATCTTCGTAGTGGTTACCATCAAATACGCATGGCGAAGGTGATGAGTGGAAAACCGCCTTCCAGACCAAACTTGGTCTCTATGAATGGTTGGTTGCCCTTTGGTTTATCTAATTCCCCATCCACCATCATGCGCCTTATGAATCATATATTGCGTTCTCTCATTGGAAAAAGTGTTGTTGTCTATTTCGATGATATACTTGTTTATAGAAAGTCACTTGAGGACCATATTAAACATGTCAAGGAAGTCTTGGAAATCCTTCAACATGAAAAGCTTTATGCTAATCTTCCCAAGTGCACTTTTGCTAAAGACAAGTTGATTTTTCTTGGATTTGTCATTTCTTCGAAGGGAATTGAAGTTGATGTTTCCAAGGTCAAGGACATACGAGATTGGCCCATCCCAACAAATGTGAGTGAACTCCGAAGTTTTCATGGGTTGGCCGGTTTCTATCGTCGCTTTGTGAAAGACTTTTCGACCACTGCTTATCCTCTCAACGAGTTGACGAAAAAGAATGTCACCTTCGTGTGGGGCAAAGCACAACAAAAAGATTTTGATGAACTTAAAAAGAGGCTCACCGAAGCACCTCTTCTTGCGTTACCGGATTTCACAAAAACTTTTGAGATAGAGTGTGACGCTAGTGGTATTGGCATTGGTGGAGTCCTTATACAAAACGAACATCATATAGCCTACCATAGCGAGAAACTTGATGGTGCTCACCTTAATTATCTGATTTATGACAAAGAGCTTTTTGCCTTAGTTCGTGTTCTTCAAGTTTGGCAACACTACCTATGGCCCAAAGAATTTATCATACATTCTGACCATGAGTCGTTGAAATATCTCAAATGCCAAGCCAACTAGAGTAAGAGACACGCTAAGTGGTTTGAGTTCATGGATTCTTTTCCGTACATTGTCAAGTATAAGAAGGGAAAAGATAATGTAGTTGCAGACGCTTTGTCTCGCAAGCACACAAACCTTCTTACGAGACTTGAAATCAATGTGTTGGGTCTTGAGGAAATAAAAACTTTGTATGCTTCCAAGCCGTTCTTTGAACCAATTTTCGCAAAGTGCTCCATTGACAAAGGAGTTGATGATTTCTATTTGCATAAGGGCTTCCTATTTAAATAAAACAAGCTTTGCATTCCGAAGTCGTCGCTCCAACTTTTGCTTCTCCAAGAATCTCATGGTGGAGGCCTCATGGGTCACTTTGGCTGTGACAAGACATTGGACATGCTCTCCACTCACTACTTTTGGCCCAAGATGAAGGGCGATGTGGAGCGCTACATTCAACGATGCACGACATGTGTGTAGGGGTTCCACATATGCAAACAATAAATTTTTACCCTACGCCCCTGAACCCCTGATGTTGCCAGGACCTATCTATTAGTAATACAGTAACGGGAGGGGCTTTTAGCGAACTTACCCGTGAAGACCGAAAAGCGTTGTCAATGCTCAGGAGAGCGTGGTTGATGTAGATGAGCCGAACTCGACCTCAAGGTTGTGATGAAGTCCTTGCGCTCTTGTGGCACCAATGACTTGAGTACCTCAAGTGTGACACCTCGCGGGGAGTTACACACGTTCGGTGCCTGACGATGACTCCCGCTTCCCTGATCCAGCAGCATTTGCGGTGGATTCGAATCCCGCAGCGCGATGGTGCTCCGCAGTGAAGATGTCTCTCGTTCACGTAGTCCGAACTTGGGACCACGGTCACGAGAGAGAGAGAGAGAGAGAGAAAATATCAATTGGAGGTCTCCTCAAAAGTGAGGAAACCTTTTATTGAATATTGTGTGTATTTATTTGGCCAAATACCCCCACTATATTTAGGGGGAGGGGAGGTACTACCTCCCTCAAAGTCCTGGGGTGAGACTAAAGGAGAGGGAGAGGGGGAGGCACACCGGCCAGCCCCCACCTATGGGCCCCACGTGGGGCAGTCCCACTAGGGCCGCCGGCCACCCCTAGGCCTCTCCTAGGGGTGTGGTCCCCTCTTGGGCCCTTTCCCCTCCAAAAATTGGCCCATTAAGCCCTTTGACCATTTAATTGATTTTCTCTTTTATTAAATAAATATGAATAAATGATTAAATCAATATTTAACATTCATTCACATATTATTCAATCTCCGTGGCTATGGAACACCTTCCAACTCCACTCTGGACATCCACCGGACTTACCGAAACCCTTCCGGTTTTCTCTCTACTATTCTTCGCTGATTCTATAGATCCTATAAACACTCTCTAAGCATCATCAAGCCCTTAAGCGTGACACCCCATGGTTCAAGAACACTCTAGACATGGTCGGGACACTCCCGGACGAATGATCAACAGAGGGACCTGGATGGCCATGTGACCCCTATGCATTCCACGAAGACTTTCGTCGTTTGAACCGGGACAGTCGTGTCTTATTCCGTTTGTCTCTTGACACTCTCATTGCCCGAGATCTGATCAATGACATCACCATGTCGTGTTCAATCTCGTTACTGAACAATGCTACTCGACTCGTTCGAGAAGTGATATCCCTATGATCAAATCACATGCTGCACAACTATTGGATATAACTTCTCCGAGTGGGCCCTTGAGTATTTTTTCGTCATGTGGACGAACAAATCCCGCTCTTGGCATATATTGCATCTACAGTTCCTCCTAATACCCGAATACACCTTTATTGTCACTGTATTACCAAGTGAAGTTTGATGATATCTAAGCATTCTCGGGAGACAGTGATTGGTATAGCCTCACGGTCTAAGGAATAGTATACGAGGATCCATTTCTAATCATCGTAACTTGAACTTCGTGAAATGATCGGGTCACGATGTTTAGGTTGGGTATTGGTTCATCATCTCATTCTCAGAATGAGTTGACTCCATTTCCAACTAGCATAAATGCCACATGATCAGGAAACTTGATCATCTGTTGACCAATGAACCAGTGACTAGAGTTTCACTGGGAACCCCTGGTTGTTTATATATCCCACGTGTATTGATGTTTCCTCTCAATACATTTATAGCATGATCTAAAACTTAATCATAAACTTTATGAAATATGATAACAATCCTTATTATTATCTGACTCTAGGGCATATTTCCAACAGTCTCCCACTTGCACTAGTGTACAAATAAACTAGCTGCATTTGTTCTTAATCATTGGCACCATATATCCGGTACCCTGAACATGCTTGCTCACGGAAGAGGTTGAGTTTTGGGCCTATACTTTATAGTCCCAAATCCTTTGCAACTTACTAATGTCACCTTGATTGATATTAATACTTTATCGTCACATGATAACATCTTTGTGATATGGGGTGGCCCGATCTTCTCAGTAAGCACTTGTTGATGGTGATGGTGGATGATAGATAACTAGCCTGTAGCTATGAACTCTCCCGCTCGAACCTGATGCCAATGCAACAGCTCTCGAACCTTGTAGGATATTCACAACACCACGCTCTTGCGCACGTAGCCGTCGACCACGAACGGTAGTTTGCAATCTACTAATTCCCAGTATAACAACAGATCACACTCAATTATAGTTGGTAAAATTGATCACATGGTAATTCCAGAGGTTCTATGAAAGAAACATCTCCAAAATATTTTAACATGGTCTCAACCTAGATAGTAGTGTGCCCCCATCTATTTAAGAGTCTAGGGGGTGGCGGCCTAGGGTGGAAACCGAGTTGGTCCCACCCAACTAAGGGTACAAACCGACCTAATACGTCCATTTTGCATCACTATTCTATATCATAATTCACTCTTATTCATTGATATATTTCATATTAAGAGGTGATACTTATGTTATTTCATCTATTTTTGCATGGTTGATGACTTTTGGAGCATGGACCGCTGTAGTCAGGATTCTGATGGAAAAGGTGCTGTTTGGAGGCAATATTCGCGAAGATCAGAAAATCCGAGAAAATATACGGAAAATCCTATTTTTCCAGAAGACGAAGGAAGCCAGAAGAGGGAGTGGAGATGGGCCACAGGGGGCCCAGACAACCCCCTAGCACGGTCCACCCTAGGCCGCGCCACCAGGTGGTGTGGCCGCCCTAGCCCACCTCTGGCTCTCCCCTCTGGCGTATATATTCCTCTCGAAACCCTAAGACTCAGGGAGCGACCATAGGAAGATTCCGCCGCCTCTGTGGGGCAGAAAACACCGAGAGAGAAAGATCTCTCCGGCAGACAGATTTCTGCCGGCGGAATTCCTTCCCGGAGAGGGGAGATCATCGCCATCAACACCACCATCAAGCTGGACTTCATCAGGATCATCATCATCACCACCATCATCACCATCAGCACCCTCATCACCATCTCCATGTTGCTGTAACAATTGGGTTGAATCTTGCATTAGTTCTTAGGGGAAACTTTCCCGGTGTTGATTACTCTTTGTAGTTGATGCTATTGAGTGAACCATTGAATTATTGTTTATGTTCAGATTGTTATACATCATTATTCCATCTTTGATCATGATCCATATGATGTCTTGTGAGTAGTTCGTTTTGATCTTGAGGACATGGGAGAAGTCATGTTGTTAGTAGTGGAATTGTGTTGAGAAAGATTCAATAGTTTGATATTTAGGTTGTGGTGTACTTCTTCTAGTGGTGTCATGTGAACGTCGACTACATGACACTGCACCTATATGGGCCTAGGGGAATGCATTGTGTATTTGGCTACTAATCGTAGGGGTTGCCGGAGTGACAGAAACCTGAACCCCCGTTAGGAAACCATTGCACAAGGGACATAAGGGTCTTAGAGTTTAAAGCTATGGTTAGGTTTCTACCTTAATTACTTTCTTGTACTTACGGATGTTTGCAAGGGGTATAATCACAAGTATGTATTAGTCCTAGGAAGGTCTGTACATTAGCACAGGTTCACCCACACAACACTTAGCAAGCTAAAGAAGATTAATCAACTATATGAAGCGAAAGCACTTGACAGTCTTCCCATGTGTCCTCAAGAATGTTTGGTCATCTTAAGTAATACAACTGGCTTGTCCTTTGCTGCATAAAGGATTGGGCCACTTGCTGCATTTATTCCTACTGTCTTTTATTTACTCGTACTTTGTTTACTTGCTTTATCAAAAACCCCTAAAAATCCCTTTGCTAAGTATTTGCAGAGAATTCCTGATCCATACCACTAGCCAGCACCTTTTTCTCCTCATTGGGTTCGACACTCTAACTTATCGAAAATACTGCGATACACCCCCTATACTTGTGGGTCATCAAGACTATTTTCTGGCGCCGTTGCCGGGGAGTGAAGCGCTACTGGAGAGTGGAACTAGTAAAGGAAACTTCTACTGTGAGTATTGTTTATTTCTGTTAGTTGCTTTATTTTCGTTATGGATAATTCACTGAGTTTCTTATTTGGTAATGGTACTACCATTGCTAAGGTAGTAGATGAACCACCACATGCTGAGAATGATGCTTTTAAAATACCTACAAGAATTATTGATCGTGTTATGGATAACTACTATGTTGGGGATGGAATTGTCCATCACGGTGATCATTTACTCTTTATACACGAATTATGCGGGTTGTTCAAGTGTGCAGGTATTACTACAGATCAAGTTAAGAAGAAGTTATTCTCATTATCACTGAAAGGAAGAGCTAAGGAATGGTATAAGCTGCTGAAGAATGGTCAAGCTCTGGAATGGGAGGAAATAGTGCCTCTCTTTTATTCAAAATTTTATCCTCATAGTGAGATTCATAAAGATCGGAATCAAATATACAACTTTTGGCCTCTTGATGGAGAGAGTACAGCTCAAGCTTGGGGGAGATTGAAGTTACTTATGCTCAAATGTCCCATTCATGAGCTCCCCAACAATATTATTATCAATAACTTTTATGCAAGGCTTTCTCTTCATGATAAAGATTTATTGGATGCTTCTTGTGTTGGATCATTCACTCGCATGGAAGAAGAAGCTAAATGGGATCTTCTTGACCGTATTCAAGACAATGCTGAAGCTTGGGAGAATGACAAAGGTAGAAAGTTAGGTATAAATTATGATTATGAATGCATTAAATCTTTTATGGGAACTAATGACTTTCAAAATATTAAAAATGCTTATGGTCTAGACTCTCAAGCTATTGCTTCTTATTTTAAGGCTTTTGCTTCCTATATTGAAGTGCCTAAAAAGAAGTGGAATAAGTATCATGAACCTTATAAAGATGTTGCTAAGAGTGTTCCTGCAAGAAATACTGAAGTTTATACTGCTAAACATGTTTTACCTGAACCTTACATTGAGAAAATGCCTTTCCCAGTTAAGATAAAGGAACATTCTATGATAGCTAGTATGGTTAGTGAAAGTACGAATGAAGCTGTTGAACCTGATAAACAAATGGTTGATGAACCTATTATAGCAAATGTGAAAGACTTTGTTACTAAATATGAAGAAGAGGGACACACTATCCTTTGTAAGGATACCTCTAATATTGTTACACATAGTAGTGTTATGAGAGCTAGTATTCCTGTGTTTTCTGTAAGAATAAGTGATCATTGCTATGATGGTTCTTGTGATAGTTATATTGTTAAGTTTATGCATGATACTGAAAGTTATTATGAGAGAGGGAAAAGTGTTCTTATGTATCTCAATAATATCAAGTTTCCTCGTTTTATGCTGAAAGTTTTTATGTTGCACTTTTTTTGCCTTCTTATGCAAGTAGCCTCTGGTTTCAACAACTTGTTTGTTTACAAAATTCCCTTGCATAGGAAGTGGGTTAGACTTAAATGTGTGTATTTTTGCTTCTTAATGCTCTCTTTCACTTCAATTCATATTCCTATGTGAGCCTCTTCAAAATTATCATGCCCATCTTAATGGCCATAAAGAAAGAGCTTTTTGGGAGACAACCCAGTTTATTTTTTATTTCAGTTTTTTTTGTTTCTTTGAGTCTTGGAAGTTATTACTTCGGTAATAACCTCTCCTTATCCTTTTTGTTTGGTTTTTGTGTCAAGATCAACCTCTAATGAGAGAGAAGTAAAATTTGGGGAAGTTGCTGTCCCGAAACAGATTTGTGTGCTTCACCGTAAAAATTCATGAGAAATCTCTGTATTTCGGATTGAGTTGTAATTGTTTGTGCTTCTGCCCCGGGTTTTAATTTAACTTTCGTTAGTTTTGCACTTTTTGATTTGAGCAACAGAAGATTTTCGAAAAAATTGATCTTTACCTGCTGGTCTGTTTTGACAGATTTTGCCACTCTTGCGTTTGCTTCTTTAATCGTTTTCCTTTTTGGATTCTTTTTGGGTTTTCGGAAGGAGTTGCTACAGTAGCTTATGTTTTGATGGTTTTCAGTTGAAGTTGAACTCAAAAAGTTTTATCACTTCACTTATACTAATGTTGCTAATGAGAACTGTGTGAAAGAAATTTCCATGTAGTGGAGATAATGGTGTAATAAAGAAGAGAAAGGTTTTATGACTCAAGTAATAAGTGTATGAAGATGAAGATATTGATGTTATTCAAGTGGCGACTCCGAAGAATCTAATAGATACCAAATTCATAGACCTGCAGAATCCGTTTTCAAATAGGTAACAGTTCTGGTAAGAAAAGTTCCACGAAAATACTATCCAATTATATTTTTGCAGTTTTTAGTCAATAAGGAAAGTTACGAAGCGAAAGAGGGACGGAAACAGAGCCAGGGTGGCTCACACCACCCTGTGGCACGGGCCCACCCTGGCCGCGCCACCAGGTGGTGTGGCCACCTCGGCCTCCGTCTTCGACTCGTTTTCTCCCAGTACCTTCCTTTTGGGTGTGAAACTTCGTAATATATAATCCCCCGGATCCCCCGAGATTTGTATATCATGTTTTTGTTTCGATCTGTTTCTACCAGGATGATACGGATCAACGTGATCTGAAAGGGTTTAGGCCCGATCTTTCACGACGATCAATAGAATCAGCAAGATGATAAGAGAACTCAATCTGAAATAGATCAAATTAATCTCTCTTCAATTCCTCACGTTGGAACTGGTCAAAATCAACTCCCACGCATGGCACAACATCAGACCCTGAAGATCAGCAAGCAAACACGACGATATGTGCCCCTAAACCTTGGGACTTTTCTGGTGTCTCTTTTAGCTCGAAAATAACAAGTCTAAATACAATGACGGCTGCCAGGAACACTACTTTTGCTGGGCTAGGCCCCATGCCAAACTAAAAGCCCAAATGGCCAAAACACACTTGATTTTGGACCCCAAAACCATCACACACAAATAAAACCAAAAATGAAAATAGAAACCTGAACCAAACTTAATGAAAATAAAACAACTAAATATCTTTGGACGCATCTCTTTGGCCAACATGAAACATCATTGGAGGTGTCTGAAAGTTGGGCTTCACCTCATCTTTAGGAGGCACTTCGCAGCAGAATTGTCCAAGCTTTAGAACATAAGCAGAATTGTCCAAGCTTTAGAACATAAATTTTGTTTTTCTCTGCAGCGATCGGATCTGAGCAGGCAAAGTAGCGATTGTGGATGCTCTGGACTTCTGGGAACCGCTCTGCCTCGCAGCCTAAGCAATCGAAGACCATGTTAAAATATTAATCAGTAGACGTGATCAACACCGATCTTCTAGTTGTCAATCAAACAAAAACAGCAGATTGACCTCAATAGCAAATAAATCTCAGTATTATCTTGGGCCGCACCCCAAACAAAAGGAACACCTTTCTTTGTCAAATCATTCAAAGGTGCAGCAATGGTGCTAAAATCTTTCACAAAAGCCTATATAAACCAGCTAAGCCGTGGAAACTACGCACTTGACTTAAATTCATGGGAGTAGGCCAATTCTGAATTGATTCAATTTTAGATTGATCTACCTCTACCCCATTCTTAGATACAACAAATCCCAGAAATATGACCTTATCTTTTGCAAATGTGCACTTCTCAAGATTAGCATACAGTTTATTATCACGCAACACTCTGAAACTAGTCTCAATGGGCAAGTTCCTACACCTATGAAGTAGAATGGTTGTGTCTAAGGTTATGGAAAAAGTGCAATTTTCACACTTTGTAAAAATTCCTGCCATGGCAGAAAAAATTCCTGGCGCGGTAGAGAAACACGCCAAAAACGTGCCACAGTAGAGAATTCGAACCGTGGTAGACTAGAACTCGCGGCAGGAAAACAGGCCGTTTCTGTGCCGCGACAGAGTCGGTAGGGATTTTTTTAATCTGACTCAACCGAGAGTAGCAACCAAGGACTCTTGTATGGATCGGATCTGAGCTTGTGGCGGCGGAAAAAGATGGTGGTTTGGACTAGAACTAGAAGAACAACGAAGAAATAGATCTACGAAGAACAGATCTAGATCTAGACTAAAAGAGGAATATGACCAGCAACTATTACTCGAATAAGATGTAATCTAAGCTATGGCAACTCTTTTTGTGGGGCTTTTTCTGTATAGGATGAAAAACACTCTCTAATCTATGGATGGATTGTGGATTGCTTACTGAGGCAACGAGGAACTCTAATACCAAGATGATATGGGGTGGCCCGATCTTCTCAGCAAGCACTTGTCGATTGTGATGGTGGATGATAGATAACTAGCCTATAGCTATGAAATCTCCCACTCGAACCCTGATGCCAATGCAACAGCTCTCGAACCTTGTAGGATATTCACAACACCATGCTCTTGCGCACACAGCCGTTGACCACGAACGGTAGTTTGCAATCTAGTAATTCCCAGTGGAACAACAGATCACACTCAATTATAGTTGGTAAAATCGATCACAGGGTAATTCCAGAGGTTCTATGAAAGAAACATCTCCAAAATATTTTAACGTGGTCTCAACCCAGATAGTAGTGCGCCTCCATCTATTTAAGAGTCTGGGGGCGGCGGCCTAGCGTGGAAACCGCGTTGGTCCCACCCAACTAAGGGTACAAACCGACCCAAAGTGGGTTCAGCTCAGGTTTCTGCCGTGGCAAAATTTTGGCCCGTTTCTCTATCGCGGCAGCCTGCCATTGAAAGAGCATTTCATGTTTTCCTGTGTTTTGTGTGTTAGATAACAATACTGTGGATATTTCTCATGTGCGCTAATTGTGCAGGAGGTTTGGGGGGGGCGGATTATCCGCCCCACCGAGGGCCGGATTATCCGGCCTACCTCATTGTTCAAAGGCTGCCAAGGCGCGTCACCCAGAGAGGGGGCGGATTATCGCCCGGAAAATCCGAACTGGGCGGTTTTTCTTCCCCAGGCCGGATAATCTGGCTATTGCATGGGACCGGATAATCCGGCCCCCAGAAGATGATCAAGGGAAAGCTCTGCGCGACACTCAGAGAAGGGGCGGACTATCTACCAGATATTCCGAGTCTGGGGCGGAGTTTTCCCTAGACGGGATAATCCGGCCCTCACTTGGGCCGGATAATCCGGCCCCCAAAGTCTCCAACGGCTTGGTTTTCGAAGGGGGTATAAATATCCCTTCTTCCCCAACGTTCAGAACTCTTGATTCATTCGAAATTGTTTAGACACTGTGCAAGAGCTCCCATTCTAGATCTCCCACTTCAACCACACGAAGGCTTCGATCTTTGGGGGAATTGAAGGAGGAGAGAATCATCATCGTCATCATGAACCAAGCGCATCAACTCCTCTCCATTCATTTGGAGAAATCCCTGATTTAGTATTCTTGTCAATATCTAGATCTTGTTCTTTGTTATTGATAACTTGTTCTTGTGGCAGCTTGTTGTCTTTACGAGAGCCTCCAAGTTGTTTGTGGAGTTGTGCCCCGCTAGTTGTGTAAAGGCACTGCACTACCGAAGGGTCCCTATAGTGGAAAGGTGGATCAGGCCTTTGGTGGCGGGATCTATCGGAGAACAGGGTGAGGCCTATTGTGGCGTGGTGGTCTTAGTACCGCCCACCCCTCCAACACAGACGTACTTCCCTTAACAAGGAAGGAACTGTGGTCAAACAAATCATGTGTCTCTGTGTGCTTCACTACGGTTTACCCGTTCCTCTACCACTCGCTCTTTACTCGCTAGTAGATAGGTTTGCATATAGGGAAATTCCACCTAATAGTATATCTAGAGAATTTACCCTTTGTGCTAAGCCTAAAATTGAAAAGGCATTAAAATTTGAAGTAGCACCTATTCACCCCCCTCTAGGTGCCCATATGATCCATTTCAATTGGTATCAGAGCCCTGACTCTTTATTCAAGCTTAACCGCCTAAGAGAAGTATGGGTACCAAGGGAGATGGGGATGAGGCTGTGGGTAAGGTCACAATGGATGACCTCAAGACGTTGGAAACAACCTTGTTGAAATCCTTTGAGGCCAAGATGGAGGAGATGAATCAAATGATTGCTCGTCTCACATCATCCATAGCCCCATCTCCATCCTCCTCTGAGGCCGCCACACCATCATCCAAGGATAAGGCTAACACAGGATCCAAGGATGATGAAGTGGTAGGTGAAAAATATAATGGTTCCACCTCCAAGAAGGGAAGTGGTAAGGAGGAATATAGTGAGGTTCGTCACGTATATTCCCCCGATCCACCTATCCCTCATCCTCATATAAACAATAAGGGTGATCCACCCAAGCTTACTGCATCCTCTTTTAATCAATGGCAATTCTTAATGAAGTCTCATGTTTGTAGCTCCTCAATTGAACTTTGGAGGATTATTGAACAGGGTCTTCATATTGGAGATCATTCCAATCTGACAAGAAGAGAAGTTGTGGACAGCCAATTGAATGCTACGGCTCTCCACATGATACAACTCAGTGTGGGTCCCAAGGACATGCCCCACATTGAACATCTCAACACAGCTAAAGAAGCTTGGGATGCCCTCACCGATCTCTTTATTGGGAATGAAAGCATGAGAAGGAATAGGTATGATGCCCTTAGTAATGAAGCTGAGGGATTCTACATGTTGGATGGTAAAAACCATGAAGACATGTATAGAAGACTCAAGGGCATTGCAACAACATTTAGAAAGCATGGAGCCACTCACATTGATGATGCATGGATAAAAAGAAAATATGTGAGTGCCTTAATGCCTTTCGAGCCAACGGACTTGAAGAGCTTGCAAGGTAGACACAACTACCATCAAATGGCATCCAATGAAGTCATGCAAGAAATGGCATCATTCAAAGTTGCCGCGAAGAACGCTGAAGATGCCCGGGCTCGTGCCATTGGAATGCAAAAGGGTGTAAATGTTGCTCTTAAAGCTAATGTTGTTGAGCAAGAGGAGGATGAAAGAGCTTTTGAGGGGGCCTCCATGGACTGCCCTGATGAAGTCAAGTGTGCTCATGGTGAGTACATGGCATTTTATGCAAGGAACTTTTGGAAGGATCCTGCCAAGGCCAAGTCGGAACTCGAGCGCAAGAATGGGTCAAGTGGAAGAAGAGAAAGTGGCCCAAAACTGAGAACTTGCTACAATTGTGGAGATAGGCTGCACTTTGTAGCCGAGTGTCCTTATCAAAATAGAGAAGACAATGGTGGCAGGCTCATTCTTAAAAAAATCCAAAGCACCTAAGAAGAAGCCATTTATTAGAAAGAATGGCCCCTACAAGAAGCAACCCAAGATCGTCTTAGTGGCATAAGAAGAATACTCCTCTACAAGTGAAGATGAAGAGGATGAAGATAGTTCTCGCAAGGTGGCTGCTATAGCCACCACATCGATTCCATCATCTCTCTTCGAGTCGCCAAACGAGAACGTCATCAACAACAACGCCACTTGCCTTATGGCAAGAGGGTCCGAGGTATCAAGTTCTAACTCTTCATTTCCTAAGACTAACATAATTTTGAATATGGATGATCATGATAGTCTTAAAATGAAAGAAGAAGTTATTGCTTTGGACAACTTTTTCGCTAACCTGCAAGGTGAGCACAAACTCCATTTTGATGCTCTTATGAGTCAACTTGCTCAAGCCGAAGATCTTCTTGAAGAAAAGGGCAGAATCGAAAGAGAAGATGCCTTGGAGATAGCTTCTTTGAAGAATGCCTTGGAAGAAGAAGAGGAAGCTCGAGTATCTTTGGAAGAGAGACTTGAATCCATTGAGGAGTCACATGAAGAAGTTGTGGCTCAGCTCATCAAAGAATGTGACAATGCTCTTACCAAGGTAAAGAAACTAAAGAAAGAAAAGATCGAATTTGGTGTTGCTCATGCTAGACTCTCAGAGAAGTTTGATAAACTTGAAAGTGCTCACAAGGCATTGCAGAGTGATCACTCTACTCTAAATGAGTCTCATGATCTGCTCCAAACTCAATTGAAGCTGTATGATGTGCCAAGTACCTCCACACCATCTTATGGAAAAGAAGATCTTGCAAGAGGTTCTCAACACAAAGGTAAAGAGGTTCTTGATGAGATACGGAGCAAGCAAAGGACAAACAATAGAAAAGAAGGTCTTGGTTACATTCCCAAGACAAAGAACAAGAAAAACAAGAAGAAGAAGAAGAAGAAGAAGAGCAAGACTGCTCAATCAAAGACTAGCAACATCACCAATGACAAGTCTAATTATGATGGTTTTGCAGGGGCTAACAATCCTAACTTTGAATTATATTGTGATTATTATGGTGATGTTTATGCTAGTTATGTAGGCTCTTATGATTGTTACATTCCTTGGTCTATTTGGGTCCCCAAGACCCTTGTCACTAACATGAGAGGACCCATTGAAAAATGGGTACCTAAAACCAAGAAGTAACTTTCTTGCAGGGCTATGCTTCCGGTGGGTATAAATGGGTACTCGATAGCGGGTGCACGAGTCATATGACCGGAAGCAAGGAGATCATCACGGAGATGCGGCCAAATCATGATCATATAATAGTCTCCTATGGTGACAAGTCAAAATCTGAGGTATTGGGTCTCGGCAAAGTTGTGGTGGCTCACGATATCTCTCTCGTGGACGTCATGCTTGTTGAGACCCTCGGGTACAACTTACTTTTAGTTCACGCCCTTGGTAAGATGGGCTTCGCAATTTATATTGATGCTGATTTAGTGGTACTCTTGTGGAGCAAGTCTCTAAAAGTCGCTTTCGTGGGATATGTCGAAAATGACCTGTATGTGGTGGACTTTTCGGGAAAAACCACTACAGGCCCGATGTGTCTTTTCGGAAAGGCTAACATGGGTTGGCTATGGCATCGCCGACTAGCCCACGTCAATATGAGAACTTTGCAAACTCTCCACAAGGGTGGCCACATCCTTGGACTAAAAGAAAATGTCTCCTTTGCCAAAGATCGTGTTTGCAGGGCTTGTGTTGAAGGGAAAATGCATGACTCTCTTCATCGTAGGAAGACTATCATCTCGTCAAAAAGGATCTTAGAGCTCCTACATGTGGACCTCTTCGGACCTCCATCTCATGCAAGCCTCAGTGGGAAGAAGTACTGTCTTGTGATCGTTGATGATTACTCAAGATACACTTGGGTTTATTTCTTCAAGTTGAAGAGTGAAACTCAACAAATGGTCATCGACTTCGCCAACGAGGTTCAACATCAACACAACGTCCCTATTCTGGCTATAAGAAGTGATAACGGCTCTGAGTTCAAGAACTACACCTTAAATGAGTTTCTAAGTGAAGAGGGGATTAGACATCAATATTCCGCTGTGTACACCCCTCAGCAAAATGGTGTAGTCGAGAGGAAGAATCGGACTCTAATGGACATGGCAAGGTCAATGCTAGCCGAATTCAAGTCTCCATATAACTTCTGGGCTGAAGCAATCTCTACCGCTTGTCATTCATCCAACCGGTTATACCTCCGTAAGATCTTGGACAAGACTCTGTATGAAATACTTACCGGTAACAAGCCAAACATCTCATACTTTCAGGTATTCGGGTGTAAGTGTTTCTTTCTCATCAAGGGAGTTCGTTTATCTAAGTTTGAATCTAAGGCTCTAGAAGGTATTTTTGTTGGTTATGGTGCCGAATCCCACACTTATAGAGTCCACAATAAGCTCTCCGGAACTGTTATAGAATCTTGTAGTGTGTTGTTCGAGGAAAATGACGGTTCCCATGTGGAGCAAGTTGAAGTTTGTGATGCAGATGTTGAAATACCCCAAGATGACATAAGAAGAATGGGCGTGGGATTTTTCCGCCCCATTGAGGAACCCCTTATGGCGGATCGGGAAGGACAATGCTCTACTCATGTAGAGCCCTCATCTACACATATTCAACATGTTCCAACCATGGGGGCAACTTCTACACCATCTCCATCAACTGCTGTAGGTCAAGATGTTCCAGAAAGCTCCAGGCCGGATTTTCTGGTTGACACCGGATTATCTGGTCACCCCGCTCCTGATGACCAAATTGCTCCTGGTGCTGAAGAAATCGATGCAAGCTCCAGGACGGATTTTCCGGCCGACCCCGGATTATCCGGCCCCTCGCTAGTTCAAGCAAGTCCCAGGCAGCCTGATGAAGCTGCTACAAGTTCTCCCAGGCCAGATTATCCGGCCTCTCCATCGGCCGGATTATCCGGCCCTGACTCACCTGTTGTTCAGCAGTCTCCTGTTACGGCTGTTGACCCATCTCAAGGGCACGCTTCATCACCGCCTACTACTGTTATCCTAGATTCTAATGAAGGTCGAGCAAATGATTCCAATGAAGATTCAAGTAATGAAACTACTCCACCAAGAGACAACAAACTTATTGAACTTCGTCGCAAGGCTCGGGCTGATCGGAATCTTGAGTTAAGGGGTCACACCCTCGACAAGGTTGTTGGTGATCTTCGACGAAGGGTTTCTACAAGATGAGAATGGCATTGTTGTGAGGAACAAAGCAAGACTTGTGGCACAAGGCTACTCTCAAGTTGAGGGCATTGACTTCGGCGAGACCTATGCTCTAGTGGCTCGCATTGAGTCCATATGTATCCTTCTTGCTTATGCTGCCCATAACAATTTTAAATTGCAGCAAATGGACGTCAAGAGTGCTTTCCTTAATGGTCCTCTACATGAGTTGGTATATGTAAAGCAACCCCCGATATTTGAGGATCCTAACTTCCCGAACCATGTCTACAAACTCGATAAGGCACTCTATGGCCTTTAACAAGCCCCACGTGCGTGGTATGAGCACCTTAAAGAGCTTTTGTTAGACCGTGGCTTTGAAGTTGGGCAAATCGATCCCACTCTTTTTACTAAGAAGGTTAAGGGGGGCTCTTTGTATGCCAACTATATGTAGACGATATCATCTTTGGTTATACTAATAAAGCTTTTAATGATGAATTTTCAAATCTTATGACTGACAGGTTTGAGATGTCTATGATGGGGGAATTACGGTTCTTTCTTGGATTTGAGATCAAGCAACTTAGAGAAGGAACCTTCATCAATCAAGCAAAGTACATCCAAGACATGCTCAAGAGATTCAAGATGACGGATCTTAATGGTGTCGCCACTCCGATGCAAACAAAATGTCATCTTGAACTTAACCCACATGGTAAAGATGTGGACCAAAAGGTATACCCGTCCATGATCGGCTCTCTTCTTTACCTCTGTGCATCTAGACCCAATATTGTGTTGAGTGTGGGGGTGTGTGCAAGGTATCAAGCAGCTCCTAAAGAAAGCCACTTAGTGGCGGTCAAGAGGATCTTTCGATATTTGGTTCATTCCCCTCACTTTGGTCTATGGTATCCCAAGGGCTCCAATTTCTCTCTATGTGGTTATACTGATTCAGATTGGGCTGGTGATAAGGATGATCAGAAATCCACCTCTGGAGCTTGTCAATTCTTGGGAAGATCTCTAGTGTGTTGGTCATCTAAAAAGCAGAATTGTATCTCTCTCTCCACCGCCGAAGCTGAATATGTTGCTGCTGCTAGTGCTTGCACTCAGTTATTGTGGATGAGGCAAACTTTAAAGGAATACGGTGTCAATTGTGACAAAGTGCCTCTTTTATGTGACAATGAAAGTGCAATCAAAATTGCGTACAATCCGGTATAGCACACAAGGACAAAGCATATTGAGATTCGGAATCATTTTATTCGAGACCATGTTGCTCGAGGTGATATTGATCTATCTTTTGTGAGCACGAAGAACCAACTTGCTGATATTTTTACGAAGCCACTTGATGAAGCAAGATTCTGCTACTTAAGGAATGAGCTAAATATCATTGATTCTAGGAGTTTGTCTTGATTACCCATGCACTCACTCGTACATCTCAGTCTTATTTGGTCTAAGTGTGGGCATGGATATAGGGGGAGTGTGGTCCTAATTCATTGGGCTAACCCTCCCCCCATAATGCCAAAAGCAAGATAAATCATTTATCTTAATATCATTTTGTGATATGTGAGCTTATTCATGAGTATTTGTCGTGAACCCAAGATATATCTTCGCGGTGTCACACCATACACTCCAACAAGGTGGCTTCGGCCACTGCCCTCTCCCTTGAGGAGAATTGGATTTTTATGGATCTTTTTGGTTGTTTTTGCTCTCTCATGTCCTTATGGGAATCACACTCAATTTTGGCTCTTATTTGATTTGGTTCTTGCAATTTTGAGTGTCTAGTACCATCTCAGTTTGGCTCTCTTAATCCTAAGCCTTTCCCTACCCCTAAGCCATCTATTCTTGCACACAAGTCCCTTGTACACCTTGTGGGGGTGTTGTTTGGGGACGCGCGGGCCTGAATCTATGTACAACAGAAATTCAGATTTGAGGCTGGATAATCCGGCCCAAGTGCAGGCCGGATAATCCGGCCCTGACGGATTTTGTCTTAAAGAGCAAGGATCAGGGGGAAGGGCTCATAACAAGCAGCACTTCTCCCCCAACCCTCTCCTCCTCCTCAGCCACCGCCTGCCGTCCCCCACCCTCCCTAGAGCCTCTCCGGCCACCGGATTTTCCGGGCCTCCCCGGATCTTCTTCTCCATGCCTCCGGGTACCTTCTCCTCCATGTTCTTCCTCCAATGAGTGAGGGTAACTCCCCCTCTCCCCATCTTTGGCTAGATGTGTTATTTGTTGGGTGGAACATTGTCTAGAAGTATTTTTTTCGCATAGAAATCGTAGTCTTGCAGTTTCTAGGCCCGATCTACTTTTTTGCATTCAATCTAGGTGAAGTCGAAAATTTCTGCCAGGGCCAGATTATCCGCCCCTGGCCAGGCTAGATAATCCGTCCTTATAGATTCAACTCTGGTTTAGTTTCACCATGGTGTGTGCATTGAGTAGATTTGTCTTATGAACTTTTTGACTACTTTTTCCATGCTCTCTCCTGGACTTGTGTGTATACTTATCCCCATGATATCACCCTTGTTCTCCTCACAGGTGGTTCTAGTGTTCCCAAGACCTACAAGCGCCGCCCTCGCGGTAAATACTTCCGGGACGACGGACATGGTAACTTAGTGGACGAGGTTGAGTTGAGGAGAAGAAAGAACGAAGAGAAGCGCATGGCTGAACAAGCAAAGAGGACTAGAAAGGGGGTGTCCAAAAGGAAGGGCAAGGAGCCCAAGATCAACTACAAGACTTTGGATGCAGTCACCTATTCCTCCATCCGTCACCGTGATTTGTTTGCAGAGTTGCCTCGTGATGATGAGCTGGGGGATGCTCGATTCTGGTGTGCTGAATAGAAGGGTATTTTTGAAGATGTGTATGCCAGGCTGAACATTAGGCCAATGCACCCGCTGGTTCTTGCTGAGGCTTTGGAGAAGCCCCACCTTGTGGATGCCATGTATGTGGCTGAGCGGATGGGGATGCACCATCTCATGTCTCTCCAGTGCTCCTATGACTCTGAGGTGGTGAGGCAGTTCTTTTCCACTTTGGTTATTTGTGGCGATGAGCATCGCACCATGAAGTGGATGACTCATGACAGGCCTATGACTGCTGATTTCCGTGTGTTTGCTGAGGTTCTTGGATACAATTTCCGCAGCAGGGATTGGGCAAGTGGCCACCATATCATCACTATGGACAATGGCATTGTGGGCACTCTTGCTGGTCTGTCTCCTATCTATGTTGCTTTGGTCAGACTCTTCCGTGATTCCATCACTCCAAGTGGAGGCAACAATGATAGCATCCGTGGTCACCTCGTTCAGCTCCTCACTTTATCTCATGAGGTTGCCTCGTGGGAGGATGAGTCCGTGCAATACAAGCTAGATGTGATGGACTTCATCTACCATGAATTGATGATATGTTCAACCGGCTATCCATTCCTTATGCCCCCTACATTATGATGCTCATCAGGCACCTGCTTCTTTCTGAAGATTTCAACATTAATGTTGTGCATAAGGCCAAGAAGATCTACACCAAGGTTCGGAAGACCTCTCACCCCTCCTCTACTCCTAAGGGTCTCATGAGGGATGCTCGCAGGCCTCCAGTGCCTCCCATTGCTCGTGAGATCAAGCAACTGAACTGGTTCCAGCGGCACATCCTTTGCATGGGCGTGGACACACACAAGGGTCAGTACGAGGCGTACAAGCAGCACCATGAGTTGGTTCACTCCCAGCAGCTCATCCTTCACCATGTGTCCGGTGCTTCTGGTGAGCCCCGGCTCCTACCCCTTCCACACCATATGCTCGGTGGAACTCTTCTTTCGGGCTGAACTATGGAGAGCTGGAGCGTCACTTGTGCCCCTCTGTGGCCACTGCTGATGATGAGGATGATGACACCGAGGAGCTTTAAGATGAGAACAAGGATGGGAACGAGGACGAGGATGGGAACAAGGATGAGGATGAGGACTACGAGTGATCCCTTGGGGCGCTAGCATCGCTCTTCTTCCTTTTTGGCGTCTCGATGCCAAAGGGGGAGAAGTAGTTCTATTAGGGTCTTCGAGGATTTGCATGGGTCGGGCATAAGCACTTGCATTTTTCTATTCGTTGTTTTCTCGCTTATGCCCATTTAGTGTTAAGCTTTAAATTTGTGATTTGTGGTTTGTTTGAGACTCTATGTCAGTGGTTGTCTGGATTTATCTCATGGATTATGCTTATGGATTCATCTATTCATACCCTATTATGCTGGGAATCTTTATCAAGGAAGGCGCTTATATTGGTTATCACGTTGATAATTATGGCTATTTCAAGGATGCCTCTCTTCTATCTCGGTGGTATGATTATGTTGTTCATATGTCTATGGAATAGATTCACCTATTTGTGTGAATTTGTATTCAAATGCAAAATTCTAATATGTACACATTGAGGGGGAGTCTCTTCCATGTTTATTGATGGTAGTCTTGTGATCCTTTCCTGCAAATCCTAGTATTGTCATCTAACACCAAAAAGGGTGACATTGAAAGAACATTTCAAGTTTTCCTATGTTTTGTGTGTTAGATAACAATACTGTGGAGATTTCACATGTGCTCTACGTGTACAGGAGGTTTGGGGGCCCGGATTATCCGCCCCACCAAGGGCCGGATAATCCGGCCTACCTCATTGTTCAAAGGCTGCCAAGGCGCGTTACCCAGAGAGGGGGTGGATTATCACCGAAAAATACGAACTGGGGCGGTTTTTCTTCCCCAGGCCGGATAATCCGGCTATCGCATGGGCCGGATAATCCGGCCCCCAGAATTTGAGCAAAGCATGCCAAGGCGCATCGCTCGGAGTCCGGTCGGATTTTCTCCTGGAAAATCGGAACTGGGGCGGTTTTTACTCCCCAGGACGGATAATCCGGCCTTCACATGGGACCGGATAATCCGGGCCCCAGAAGATGATCAAGGGCAAGCTCTGCACGACACTCACAGAAAGGGCGGACTATCTACCGGATATTCCGAGTCTGGGGCGGAGTTTTCCCCAGACGGGATAATCCGGCCCCCAAAGTCTCCAACAGCTTGGTTTTCGAAGGGGGTATAAATATCCCTTCTTCCCCAACGTTCAGAACTCTTGATTCATTCGAAATTGTTTAGACACTGTGCAAGAGCTCCCATTCTAGATCTCCCACTTCAACCACACGAAGGCTTCGATCTTTGGGGGAATTGAAGGAGGAGAGAATCATCATCGTCATCATGAACCAAGCGCATCAACTCCTCTCCATTCATTTGGAGAAATCCCTGATCTAGTATTCTTGTCAATATCTAGATCTTGTTCTTTGTTATTGATAACTTGTTCTTGTGGCAGCTTGTTGTCTTTACGAGAGCCTCCAAGTTGTTTGTGGAGTTGTGCCCCGCTAGTTGTGTAAAGGCACCGGTACCCGCCTCGAAGGGTCCCTATAGTGGAAAGGTGGATCAGGCCTTTGGTGGCGGGATCTATCGGAGAACAGGGTGAGGCCTATTGTGGCGTGGTGGTCTTAGTACCGCCCACCCCTCCAACACAGACGTACTTCCCTTAACAAGGAAGGAACTGCGGTCAAACAAATCATGTGTCTCCGTGTGCTTCACTACGGTTTACCCGTTCCTCTACCACTCGCTCTTTACTCGCTAGTAGATAGGTTTGCATATAGGGAAATTCCACCTAATAGTATATCTAGAGAATTTACCCTTTGTGCTAAGCCTAAAATTGAAAAGGCATTAAAATTTGAAGTAGCACCTATTCACCCCCCTCTAGGTGCCCATACGATCCATTTTAGCCGTGGCAGAAAAGGACTCTGTGTCTGTGCCGTGGCAGCCTGCCGTGGCAGAGAAAAGTGGCGGTTCTCTGCCGCGGTAGAGATTGTCCACCAAGTGTTGATCTTCAAGCTTGTGTGCTCCTTCTTCCTCCCTCTCATCCCTCGTGCATTCTTCATTGATCAACACACCATGTTCCATTAGCTCCTCGCTACGTGCTACACCTTCTTCTCCCAAGTACCTGATCATACAATAATTCAAAGAATTAGGTAGTATAAAATTCTCATTAACTAAAACACTAGGTTCATTAAGAAACAAGTTCACCTATTGTACTAGTAGCTTAGCACGAGCTCTTGTAATTGGTCCAATCCTTATCTCATTGGATTGATCTTTCTTTGCAGCAGTTGGAACATCATCAGTAGTAATTGGGGTAGGTGTAACTGTAGGGGTGTCCTCATCATCTCCCCCCCTTCAAAAGGCGTCGTGGCTTCAACTTGTACTTGCGAAGTAGTGGAAATCTATCCATGCGCAGGCCCACTAGGGCGGCTGGCCACCCCCTAGGCCTTTCCTAGGGGTGTGGTCCCCTCTTGGGCCCTTTCCCCTCCAGGAATTGGCCCATTAAGCCCTTTGACCATTTAATTGATTTTCTCTTTTATGAAATAATTATGAATAAATGATTAAATAAATATTTAACATTCATTCAAATATTATTCATTCTCCGTGTCTATGGAACACCTTCCACCTCCACTCCGGACATCCTCCGGACTTACAAAAACACTTCTAGTTTTCTCTCTACTATTCTTTGGTGATTCTACTGATCCTAGAAACACTCTCTAAGAATCATCAAGCCCTTAAGCGTGATACCCCACGGTTCGGGAACACTCCAGACATGGTCGGGACACTCCCGGACCAATGATCGACAGAGGGACCTGGATGGCCATGTGACCACTGTGCATTCCACGAAGATCTTTCGTCGTTTGAACCGGGACAGTCGTGTCTTATTCCCTTTGTCTCTCGACACTCGCATTGCCCGAGATCTGATCAATGACATCACCATGTCGTGTTTAATCTCGTTACTGAACAATGCTACTCGACTCGTTCGACAAGTGATATCCCTGTGATCAAATCACATGCTGCGCAGCTATTGGATATAACTTCTCCGAGTGGGCCCTTGAGTATCTTTCCTTCACGTGGACAGACAAATCCTGCTCTTGGCATATATTGCCTCTACAGTTCCTCCGAATACCTGAACACACCTTTATTGTCACTGTATTACCAAGTGACGTTTGATGCTATGTAAGCATTCTCGGGAGACAGTGACTGATATAGCCTCATGGTCTAAGTAATAGTCTATGAGGATCCATTCCTAATCATCGTAACTTGAACTTCGTGACATGATTGGGTAACAATGTTATGGTTGGGTATTGGTTCATCATCTCATTCCCAGAATGAGTTGACTCCATTTCCAACTAGCATAAATGCCACATGATCAGGAAACTTGATCATCTGTTGACCAATGAACCAGTGACTAGAGTTTCAATGGGAACCACTGGTTGTTTATATATCACACGTGTATTGATGTTTCCTCTCAATACAGTTATAGCATGATATAAAACTTAATCATAAACTTTATGAAATATGATAACAATCCTTATTATTATTTGTCTCTAGGGCATATTTCCAACAATGTGTTCAAGCTAAGTCGCAAGCTAACCCTTATGGCGTTTATATGCCAATGCCTACTCCTCATACACCTTGGTCCGACATTAGTATGGATTTCGTGTTAGGATTGCCTAGATCTAAGCATGGTCATGACTCTATATTTGTTGTCATGGATCGCTTTTCCAAAATGGCACACTTCATACCATGCCATAAGACCGACGATGCTTCACATGTTGCAAATCTGTTTTCAGGGAAATCGTCCGCCTTCAAGGTGTGCCAAGAACAATCCTCTCCGACTGCGACGTCAAATTCATGAGCTACTTATGGAAGACCCTCATGGCCAAGCTCAGCGTCAAGCTCCTCTTTTCATCCGCGTTGCATCCTCAAACCGATGGCCAAACCGAAGTTGTGAACCGAAGCCTCGGGACTCTCCTTCGTGTGTTAATCAAGAAAACCCTCAAGGATTGGGAGGAATGCATTCCACATGCCGAGTTTGCCTAAAACCGTGCCAAGCACTCAACAACCGAGATGGGTCCCTTCATGATCGTCTATGGTTTCGAGCCCCTCACCGTGCTCGACATCCTACCACTACCTACCATGAGCGCACCAACATGGACGTTGAGAAGTGCGCACAAGCTATGAAGAAGCTTCATGAAGAAAATAGACCTACTTTCGAGCAACAAGTCCTTCGCCAAGCGTCAAAGTTAAATAAGGACAAGAATTAATTGATCTTTGAAGAAGGTGATCTTGTATGGATACACTTGAGCAAGGACCGTTTCCCCAAAGAACGTGATTCCAAGCTCAAACCAAGAAGAGATGGCCCCTTCAAGGTCCTCAAAAGAATCAACAACAACGCCTACATCATCGACATATCGACCTCCAAGTACCTTGCAAGCAATACATTCAATGTCAAGGACATTGCACCCTACCATGGAGATGTTCAAGATGATACCCATGAAGAGTCGAGGACGACTCTTTCCCAAGGGGGGAGCTGATGCAGCCTGTGCTACAGACGCTCCTACATCTACACCAACAAGTCCCCCAAGTGGACCCATGACTCGTGCCCGGGCCAAACTAATACAAGCTAAGGTGAACTCGCTCCTCTCCTCATGCCAATTTGATACATCCTTAGATGGTGTGCTACTTCATGCAACAACTCTATGCATCATCAGGTACAAAGCTCCAACACAACATCAAGCACCCAAGGATGGAGAACAAGGAGTAGGGTGCGAAGCAGAAGCCGCTGGAGCTGCTCAGACTGGAGTCTCCAGTCTGCGCACACCGGAGTCTCCGGTCCACCAAAGTCTCCGTCCTGAAGACCCTGGAGACTCCAGCCCTCCTCCGGTCTAACCCCTAAATCGAGCTCGAGGATAGCCAGATGGCCACTCCGGAGATGGACCGGAGACCGACCGGAATCTCCGGTCCACCACGCCAGAGTCTTTGGACCGAGCGTCGCCAGGCATGTAAAAGGCCTTTGGGCCTTCGGCCCATGTACCCCTTAGTCCGTCCAGAACTTATCTATTATCCCGAAAGTACCCCTGTTTAAGTGGCTGGCCTACATATAGTCCCCCACCTCTATTGTAAACCCTAGGAATGATATTTGGAATTAGTGGAAACCCTTTGCGGATCTATCTAGTTCTTGCCTCGTGCTCCTTTGACAAAGGGGCACCAAATATCACAAACCTCGTTGGAGTTTTCATCGTGCCTCCCCGGTGTACAAGGCTTAGGCAATGGAGATCCATTGCCTAGACGTCAAGATCTCACCGAGTCTCCCATCTTGTTGTGCCGGTTCGAGAGAGAGATCCTCCGCCCGACGCTGATCCAAGGGATTGTGCCGGACCGATCACCGCCGGTGTCAGCTATTGGTGTGTATCGTGGTTTTGCGTGTGTGTGTTCATCACGTTCTTCGTGCGTGAGTTCGCGTGTTCATCATCCCCTCCTCGCCTCGCACTCCATCCTCGATTTGAAAGGGATTCGTGAAAGATCAGGCCGCCCTAGAGGTTTGCCCTCAACAACCTCGCCCTTATACATGAGCACAAGTGGCATGGCTGTAGGATCCTCACGAAACTCTCTCATATCTTCCTTGGTGGCAAATATCACTAGACTAGGCACTCTCTCACTTTTCGTTATATCACTCTTTTTGGGCTCTATTACATCATGGACAGCTGCAACACTCTCTCGCCTATCTATAGATGCTTCCTTCAAGTTCACTTCTATCTTCTGACGAGACTCATTCACAATCTGCTGTGGTGTCATTGGTTGAAATTAATCTTCTTGCCCTTGAACTCTAAGTGATATGTATTGGCACGGCCATTGTGTTGCACATGGCGGTCATAAAGCCAAGGCCGACCCAATAATAGATGACAAAAAGTCATAGGAACCACATCAAAGTCAATAGAATCCTTGTATGGTCCTATCTCAAAATTCACACATACCATATGGTTTACCTTCATCTCACCATTGTCACTCAACCATTGTATGTAGTATGTCTTGGGATGAGGTAAATAGGTCAAATTCAGCTTGGCACATAACTCCTTACTTGCAAGATTTCTGCAGCTATCTCCATCAATGATTACCTTGCAAGCTTTATTAGGTCCAACGAGTGCTTTGGTTTGGAACAAGTTGCAACGCTGAGAGTCAACAATAGGCTGCATGCTAAGTGTACGTGGAGAGACCACTATGGTAGGCTCATGCTCAGGGAAGGCATCCATACTGTCCTCGCTGTCATATCCATCATCGCCATGAGTATCAACATCATCTCCACTCTCATACTCTCCTTGTTCATTGACAAACATCACCTTGCAGTTGGGACAATCTCTCTTATAGTGTCCTCGACCTCCACAAGTATGGCACTCGACATTGCGCGTACGCGCATTTGGCATATTGGAGCCCGAGCTAGCAGCAGGAGCAGCGGGCTTCCTAGCATTAGAACCATAAGAAGACGTGGGAGAAGGCTTGGCCGATGGTGAAGGGTGGCTAGCAGCCGCTGCAGGTGGCGCCGTAGGTGGTGGCGGTGTAGATCTCGCCACAAAACGACTGGTAGACGGAAACCTTGCACGTGACTTAGCCTCTTCAGCCAACTGTGATTCAGCCTCTCTAGCATGGTGCAATAGCTCATTCATAGTCTCATACTTGTGATGACAAACAATGCTCTTGATTGGTAACTTCAAATTACTGAGGAATCGCTGCATGGTCATCTCAAGGGATTCACGAACTCTAGCAAGCTGCATAAGCATCTCCATCTCCATGTAGTACTCATCAACGGACATGGTTCCTTGCTTCAATTGTGTCAACTTATCAAAAACTGATCGCAAGTAGTTGGTGGGTACAAAACGAGCCTTCATAATGCTCTTCATCTCGCAGCTTGGTTCTGAACATGTTGAGCATGCCCAATAGGAGCAAAGCCCCGGCCATAAGCAGGTGCAGCAGCAGGCGCATGTGCAGGGATGTTGGCACGTCCCCCGCCAAGATGTGGGGCAGCATCAGCCGCACTACCCTCATCATAGTCATCAAAAGCATCATCGTGTGTGTGTTCCTGCCATTGCTATATTGCTACTGTCAAGGCCCCAATGGAACGCTACAAAGTTGCGACATTGACATTGATTGCTATCACTTATGTTTAAATAGTAGTGACTGTGCCAACATTCTGATCCAATGTAATTTGCACGTCCTGGATATTCTTGTCAATGGCATCTGCCGTGTGAGTAAACACACGCGTCAAGTGGGATTTCAAAGCCTCATATTTGCGCCAATTAACAAGTTCCTCATCCTTCTTTTTCTGCGACATAACATCATCATCACTAGAAGACATGATTAGTAGGTTAGTGCAAAAATCTAAATCTGTTTGGTGGAAACTCTCACAACTCACTCACAACCGACAATAAAGGAGATCTTACCATTCCAAAGTGAATAGAGATGCTTTACCAAAACAAAATCAAAGACTGATGCACTGATGTGATGAAGTGAATATCGAGGGTATAGAGAACGATCATAGGGCACACAGGTTATTTAAGGTGGAGCTGTAGGTATGGTATCCTAACTACACCGCAAACAAGTCCTAGTGTTGATCGTATAAAAACCCAAGAAACACACACTATGGAGATAAGCATGGCAAAGTAACTTATGAAAAGGAATATTGCAATGCACAAGAGAGATGCTAGTAAAATCTCAAAGTAAACAGGCACAAGATTTCTCAATCTACAAGTGCTATAGTCAATTAGGCCTCCAATAATGCACACTTTGATATCTCTTTTTGTCACGCTTGTAGATCTTTTCTCTCTTCTTCTTTTTTAATACCGAATCCCTTTTCTTTTCTTTCTTTTTTGTTCTTTTTTCTTGATTTTTCAACTATATGACTCAATGCAAACGAGTATAGTAACTTATAACAGAACTTGGCCGGATAGTCTGGTTGATATGCGTCGGAGATTCCGGTTGGGCTGGATAGTCCAGTGTGGTTCGGCTGGATAGTCTGGTTTTTGCCTGTCAGAAATTTCTGCACTTCAAAACCTAATGAGCAGCTTGTCAGAAGAAAAGAAACTAGTCTCGTGGGTATGTTTTCCTAGGCACGGATGTTGTAGATAGGCTGTGTCTATGGTATGCAAACAAAGGTACGCTATGTGGACTCGGACAAACGATGAAAACTTGCAGAAAACGGTGATGGTGGACACGGTGGAAAACATGATCAAACCCTAAACCTAGACAAAAACAAAAATTAGACTCCTACGAGGAAAATCTGCAGACCGGATCTATGAGAAGATACAATCAGCAACTAAAACTTGAAAACAAAGCAATCTAGTCTATGGCAGCTCTTTTTGTAAGGCTTTTTCTGTATAGGACGAAAAACACGAACTAATCTATGGATGGATTTGTGGATGCTCACCGAGTAAACAAGGAAATCTGATACCAAGATGATATGGGTTGGCTCGATCCTCTCGGCAAGCACTTGTCAATAATGATAATGGTGGATAGATAAATAGCTTGTAGCTATGAACTCTCTCGCTCGAACCCTGATGCCAATGCAATAGCTCTCGAACCCTGTGGGATATTCACAATACCACGCTCTTGCGCACGCAGCCGTCGACCATGAATGGTAGTTTGCAATCCACTAATTCCCAATGGAACAACATATCACACTCAATTGTAGTAGTATAATTCGATAACAGGGTAATTCTAGAGGTTCTTTGAAAGAAACAACTCCAAAATAGTTTAAACATGGTCTAAAACCTAAATAGGGGTCGTCCCACGGCTTATAAGGGCGACTGGGGCGGCCAGAAACCAAAACTAAACGCAAACGACTTAAACTGATACAAGCCGACTCGTACCAGATTCGGTCGGCGGCCGGACAGTCCGGTGGAAATGGGCCGGACAGTTCGGTCAGGTCGGACACTCCGGATGGAGTGCGCCAGACAGTCTGGTCTAGCCGGAAACTTCAAAGTTTCCGGGAATTATTCGGGTAGTGTCCGATTGGATGTACTGATTGGCCGTGCCAAAAATTCTCTCGGGAAGGCCGGACACTCCGGGTGGTATCGGCCGGACACTCCGGTCGGTGCAGATCCTTTGGCCTCCTTCTTGATGATCTTCTCTTGCACCTTGCTTCTTTCTCAACCGAACCTGATCATACATGAATGCATAGACTTAGGCAGTATAAAGTTCTCATCAATTAAAGTACTAGAATTGTTTAGGAGCAAATTCACCTGTTGTTCATGTAGCTTAGCACGAGCTCTTGTAATGGGTCCAATTCTAATCTCATTGGAATGATCCTTCCTTGCAACAGTGGAGCATCTTTAATAGGTGTAATTGTAGGGATGTCCTCATCAGAAGCTGCTTTCCTATGTGTTTTTGGTCTCTATCACCATGGTTTGACCCACTGATCCATAAGTATCATTGCATATGTTATTTTCATAAATCACATTGATCACCTAGAGTCATTGCATGTGTTCTTTTCCTAAACCACAATGATCCACATGACAACACACACTCAAGTGGATTTTGTGATGCAACTTGTCCCACACTAGTGCAACATGCAATGTGAAAGTTGCTTTCCTATGTGTTAATAGTCTCTGTGACCATGGTTTGACACACTGATCCACTAGTGTCATTGCATGTGTTCTTTTCCAAAACCACACTGACCCGCTAGTGCCATTGCATGTGTTATTTTCCAAAACCACATTGATCCACATGACAACACACACTCTAGTGGATTCTGTGATACAACTTCTGCCACACTGGTGCAACATGCAATGTGGAAGCTGCTTTCCTATGTGTTTTTGGTCTCTATGACTATGGTTTGACACATTGATCCACTAGTGTCATTTCATGTGTTCTTTTCATAAAACACATTGATCCACTTGTGTCATTGCATGTGTTTTTTCCAAAAACCACATGGATCCACATGAGAACACACACTCCAGTGGATTCTTAATGCAACTTCTGCCACACTAGTGTAACATGCAATATGGAAGCTGCTTTCCTATCTGTTTTTTGTCTCTGTGACTGGTTTAACACATTGATCCACTAGTGTCATTTCATGTGTTCTTTTCAGAAACCACAATGATCCACTAGTGTCATTGGATGTGTTCTTTCCCAAAACCACATGGATCCACATGATAACAAACTCTAGTGATTTCTGTGATGCAACTTCTACCACACTAGTACAACATGCAATGTGGAAGCTCCTTTCCTATATGTTTTTGGTGTCTATCACCAAGGTTTGACACACTAATCCACTAGTGTCATTACATGTGTTCTTTTCCTAGACCACTCTAATCACCTAGAGTCATTGCTTGTGTTCTTTTCCTAAATCACATGGGTCCACATGACAACGCACACTCTAGTGGATTCTGTGATGCAACTTCTGCCACACCGGTGCAACATGTAATGTGCAAGCTACTTTCCTATGTGTTTTTGGTCTCTATGACCATGGTTTGACACACTAATCCACTAGTGTCATTGTTTTTGTTCTTTTCCTAAACCACACAGATCACCTAGTTCCATTGCATGTGTTCTTTCCCAGAACCACACTGACCCACATGAAAAAAAACACTCCTATGGATCCTATGATGCAACTTCTGCCACACTGGTGCAAAATGCAATGTGGAAGCTGCTTTCCTATGTGTTTTTGGTCTCTATCACCATGGTTTGACCCACTGATCCACTCATGTCATTGCATGTGTTCTTTTCATAAACCACATTGATCAACTAGAGTCATTGTATGTTTTTTTCCTAAACCACGTTGATCCATATGATAACACACACTCAAGTGGATTCTATAATGCAACTTCTCCCGCACTGGTGCAACATGCAATGTGGAAGCTGCTTTCCTATGTGTTTTTGGTTTCTATGACCATGGTTTGACACACTAATCCACTAGTGTCATTGCATATGTTCTTTTCCTAAACCACACTGATCCACTAGTGCCATTACATGTGTTATTTTCCTAAACCACATTGATCCACATGACAACACACATTCCAGTGGATTCTGTGTTGCAACTTCTGCCACATTGGTGCAACATGCAATGTGGAAGCTGCTTTCCTATGTGTTTTTGGTCTCCATCACCATGGTTTGACCCACTGATCCACTAGTGTCATTGCATGTGTTCTTTTCCTAAACCACATTAACCCACTAGTGATATTGCTTGTGTTATTTTTCTAAACCACATTGATCCACATTACAACACACACTCTAGTGGACTCTGTAATGCAACTTCTGTCACACTAGTGCAACATGCAATGTGAAACACTACTAGGAAACCCCTTATCAGTGGCGCACCTTTTTTCACTATCCGTGGCGTATATGTTAGTCACCACTGATACGTCGCCACTAATAACTATCTTCAGTGGCGCATTTCAAAATGCGCCATAGAAGTCTCAAACTTCAGTGGCGCATATGGCCAATATGCGCCACAGAAGTTTTTTTCCAAAACTAAAAAAAAGGCGGGCCAGATCTCAAACTTCTGTGGCGCCACAGAAGTTTTTTTCAAAGTTCTAACAAAAAAACCGGGCCAGATCTAGATCTGGCTGTAATTGTTGATGGTGTTGGTGGTGGTGGTGGCGGCTGGAAGAGGGCTAGGAGGAGGAGGTTACCGGAGTTGGTGGTGGAGGAGGAGGAGGAGGTCGCCGGAGTTGGTGGTGGAGGAGGAGGATGAGGTCACCGGAGTAGGTGGTGGAAGAGGAGGAGAAGGAGGAGGAGGAGGTCACCGGAGTTGGTGGTAGAGGAGGAGGAGGAGGAAGAGGTCGCCGGAGTTGGTGGTGGAGGAGGAGGAAGAGGAGGTCACCGGAGTTGGTGGTGGAGGAGGAGGAGGAGGTGGTTGCCAGAGTTGGTGGTGGTGGAGGAGGAGGAGGAGGTGGCCGCCGAAGTTGGTGGTGGTGGAGGAGGAGGAGGTCGTCGGAGAGTGGAGAAGGAGGAGGGAGGAGAAGGAGAGAAGTGTGGAGGGGAGGAGAAGGGGAGAAATGTGGAGGGGAGGAGAAGTGGGGAGGGGATAAGAAGTGGGGAGGAGGAGAAAAAGGAAAAAGAGAGGGAGAAGGGCACTGGCGGGATTCAAATTTCGAATCCCGCCCAAGACTTCTGTGGCGCATATGGGGGAAATGCGCCACACAAGTTTCTCCCCCTTTTTTATTTTTTTGCAGTAAAAAATCTTCTATACTAAATAACTTTTTACTCTTTTCGAATTTGGTGATTCTGTAAAATTTAGAACGAACGAAGGTCGTTGAATTTGAGTATGGAATTTTGATACGATCATTTTGATAGGTTAAAGATTTTTTTCCGACATCGTATGCAAAAGTTATAGCCGTTTTACCGTGCCATGACCTATTTTTGCAAAATATATCGAAATTCATGTTTTTCAATTTTGTCTAGATCTATACCCTAAAATCTAACTAGAACTCAAAGGAATTATTTTTTTGAAGTTTCTATCATTTTTGTTTATTTTTTACAAAACTGAAAAAGCGATCCACGGGGGAGGGGGTGGGATCTATTTTCCCCCCTATATGCTTGTTCTGTGACACATACACCTATATGCGCCACAGAAACATCACTTTCTATGGCGCATATGGACATATGCGCCATAGAAATTTCTCCCACCTTTTTTTGCTGTTTGGTCTCATCAACCTTCTGTGGCGCATTTTTTCTAGTGCGCCACTAATATATATCTGTGGCGCATGGTATTACATATGCGCCACTGAATATCTTGTCTACCTATAAGCTGTTTCCTAGTAGTGTTCTAGACTCGTCTAAGGGGGAACTCCCTATTCTGGTGAAACCGTGTAGTATATTGTCACACCTCTTGTGACCCAACATGGTTTTACATCATCCTATGACCTAAACAAACACAAAACAAGAGAGAGCTACATCGGGCTACCCCTATCAGAAGAAAGTCTAGGGGGGTAGACGATCTGAGGCTCGTAGGTCAGAGTTCCGTGGGAAACCGCGCTCCGGGGCATTGGACCAGCTCAAGAACTTGCATGTGGCCCTAGCACATGCATGAAAGTGTGGTTCTATGTTGAAACATACAAAACCTAGACCCCGGGTGCATGTGTCTCCCTTCGCAGGCATGCGTTGTAACCTAAAAGCGAACGTTTCAGACTCGTCTAAGGGGGAAACTCCCTGTTCCGGTGAAGCCGGGTAGGATATTGTCACACCTCTTGTGACCCAACATGGTTTGACATCATCCTATGACCTAAACAAACACAAAAAAAGAGAGAGTTACACCGGGCTACCCCTATCAGAAGAAAGTCTAGGGGGTAGACGATCTGAGGCTCGAAGGTCAGGGTTCCATGGGAAACCGTGCTCTAGGGCATCGGAACATCTCAAGAACTTGCATGTGGCCCTAGCACATGCATGAAAGTGTGGTGCTATGTTGAAACATACAAAACCTAGTCCCCGGGTGCATGCATCCCCCTTCACAGGCATGCGCTCTAACGTAAAAGCAAAGGTTCTAGACTCGTCTAAGGGGGAAAGTCCCCATTCCAGTGAAATCGGGTAGGATATTTCCACACCTCTTGTGATACACCATGGTTTTACATCATCCTATGACCTAAACAAACAAAAAACAAGGGAGATACATCGGACTACCCCTATCATAAGAAAGTTTAGGTGGGTAGACGATCCGAGGACCGTAGGTCAGGGTTCAGCGGGAAACCGTGCTCCGGGGCATCGGAACAGCTCAAGGACTTGCATGTGGACCTTTCACATGCATGAAAGTTTGGTGCTATGCTGAAACATACAAAATCTTGTACCCAGGTGCATGTGTCCCCCTCCCCAGGCATGCGCTGTAACCTAAAAGCGAAGGTTCTGGACTCGTCTAAGGGGGAACCTCCCAATTCCGGTGAAACCGGGTAGGATATTCTCACACCTCTTGTGACCCAACATGGTATTACATCATCCTATGACCTAACCAAACACAAAACAAGAGAGAGCTACACCAGGCTACCCCTATCAGAAGAAATTCTAGGGGGTAGACGATCCGAGGCCCACAGGTTAGGGTTCCACCGGAAAACACGCTCCGAGGCATCGCAACAGCTCAAGAACTTGCATGTGGCCCTAGCAGATGCATGAAAGGGTGGTGCTATGTTGAAACGAGTAGGGAATTTCGAGACGATCATTTTGATAGGTTAAAGATTTTTTTCCGACATCGTATGCAAAAGTTATAGCCGTTTTACTGTGCCATGACCTATTTTTGCAAATATATCAAAATTCATGTTTTTCAATTTTGTCTAGATATATACCCTAAAATCTAACTACAACTCAAAGGAATTATTTTTTTGAAGTTTCTATCATTTTTTGTTTAATTTTTACAAAACTGAAAAGGCGATCCACAGGGGAGGGGGGGTGGGATCTGATTTTCCCCTTGTATGCTTGTTCTGTGGCGCATACACCTATATGCGCCACAGAAACATCACTTTCTGTGACGCATATGGACATATGCGCCACAGAAGTTTCTCCCCCCTTTTTTTGCTGCTTGGTCTCATCAACCTTCTGTGGCAAAAAATTTCTAGTGCGCCACTGATATATATATGCGCCACTGAATATCTTGTCTACCTATAAGTTGTTTCCTAGTAGTGTTCTAGACTCATCTAGGGGGAACTCCCTGTTCCGGTGAAACCGTGTAGGATATTGTCACACCTCTTGTGACCCAACATGGATTTACATCATCCTATGACCTAAACAAACACAAAACAAGAGAGAGTTGCATCGGGCTACCCCTATCAGAAGAAAGTCTAGGGGGGTAGACGATCTGAGACTCATAGGTCAGGGTTCCATGGGAAACCGTGCTCCGGGGCATTGGAACAGCTCAAGAACTTGCATGTGGCGCATACGTCTATATGCGCCTGTAATACCTCGGACATTACGCTCTAAGTTCAAGCCTGGACGAACCAAAAGTGGATAAGTGACTCTACCGCAGAGGCCCAAGGCCACCGACGTGTTGGCCCGTCGAAGCGGAGTAGGGCACGGTACCGGCCTACCACCTTATCCACTTTCAAGAACATCGGGACAAGAGCGAGCGGCATAAGCGACACGTAACGCGACCACGACATACACAAATGAGTATGTATGCCTGCGACTTACAATAGACATTAGAGTCAAACCAGCTAAAAGAAATAGAAATATTGCAACGCCATACGGCAAGATCCATATATCCTAGATAGATATAATATTTTAGGATATCTCCTCATACATCAAGCAACAGAGTATCAAGCGGAAGCGAAATACAAGATCCAAATACGGATAAGAAGCAAATCGGCATAAGATGCCACAGAACGAAGCACATCCCACCCACAAATCTCACGGATCTCCAACCCCGGAATCTCTACACCGGATAGTCTTTGCCACCATCATCCGTCTCCTCAACCTAGTAACCTTCCTGAGAGTATACCTATCCATCTGAACCAAATATTTATCGTGTGAGACTCTAGGGGTACTCAGCAAGTCTTAATGCAGCTAAAGGGAACAACCTGGGGGTGACGCAATTGCAGCGAAAGATAATATCTACAAAGAGCTATAGAGACTCGCTACACACCCGCCCAACCAGAGATGGACGGATGCCCGTTAATTAATAGCAACAGTTATATAAGCAACTTAAATAACCTCGTTCGTCCTCCTGCTCGCTTACCGACGAGAAGGCGAAAGAACAACCCATCCGTTGGCAATTTTATTAACCATTCCATGAGTGTTGTACTAATTACTAGTCATGTCTTAGTCATATTAAAGGCGGTACTTTAGTTATGCTTGTCTATGATCAAGAAACTGTGCTCCAAGTCGTCCATAACCGCGGACACGGCTTTCAGAAAGATTTACCCTGCAGGGGTGCACAAATAGCAACACACACACGATTAACCTCGGGAAGAACCAAATAAAACGCAACGAGGCCTCACGACAAAGCATTCACATGATGCATAAATTATTTCAGGGGGCCACCTCATTAAGCTAACCGCAACGAAGTTGGCCGGCTCCGCGACGGACCCAACATTTGCGCCAATGGCTGTAAACGACTGGGAACCCGAAAGTGTGACTAGGCTTGTTGATACCGCGAAAACACTCCGCAATTCCTAAACAGTACAGATGCTCCACGCACAATCGTAAATAAAACAGTAAAGCATGGCATAAGTATAGGATAGTAATAAAGCCCCAAACTAGTTTGTGGCCCCAAGAAATAAAGTGCGAATCAAGCTCAGGCAAAGGGGGATTCATAGGGTCTCCCGTATGTGGATAGTGCGAATATTCAAGAAACAGGAATCAAGTACTCGGGGTCCTACGGGACACAAGTTTGCTTAAAGGACCAAATAACAGATAATGCTCACCGATGCCTCTTTCCTTAGTTCTCTAGTCATATTAAGTTGTTTAGGTACCTCATTATCCAAGGACTCGCACAAACCCTACACATGCAATTCTACGACTCGCATGGCTCAAACAACTCCTGCAGTAATGGCTCATGGGATGGTGGTACAAGCTTCGATGGGGTTTAAAAGTAAAGGCTATGCAATACTTGGAATTCAATTTAATGCAATCACGACCCAATGATGCAAGAGTAAGATAGAAGCATAGGTACTATATGTATGCAAGCATGAGGAATTGCTTGCCTGATAGTTCTGTTGCCGAATAGGAAGGATCCGGGTAATACTCCTGAGGCTCCTGGTATTCTCCTTGCTTAGTGTCTATCCGGATAAAAACCAAACACACAAGGGGCCGAAAAAATACATTGCACAATCATATAAATAATATGCAACAAGAAAACAAGTATGCCATGATGGAATGATGCACAATTTACATGGCATAGCATGGGTGAGGTGTGGTACAAGAAATAAATCACTTTTAATATTTATTTAGGCATATTTTAGTTGCATAAACCATTCAGGTTTTGAAGTAATTACATGATGCATGCTTCAATTGATATCATGGTATGCATAATTAAAAAGGGCTCGTCGCGCTAATCAATTTAGACATATTATTTGTCGAATTTAGATTTGCGGAATTAAAGTTATGAATTTATTATGAAAGGACATTTATTGGTATTTAAATAATTTCGAAATTTTAAAAGACCAAAAAATATTTTATTGTCATATTATTAATCCTTGCAATTTTATGATCAAGAAACATATATAACTTATTATTTTTGGAGTTTGCAATTTAAAGATATCATTTATTTCCTTCTTTAGTTTAAAAGAATAGTCAGACGTCAACTCTTGTATATAGAATATAATCCAGTTCGAAATTACAGACTATATTTGAATGGTATTCTACTAGTTATAAACAGATGTTTAAAAACTCATGGGTGTTGGTGCAAGATCTCTGCGTATCTTGCAGTGTAAACTGAAGGCCAGAGTGCAAAATAACCAAAGTCACTAACTGAACCTTGTTCCTCTCTGAACATTTTTTTAACAGCTCAACGCGTGAGAACAGAGAATAAAAAGGGTTCCAGAAACTTACAGCCGGGTTTGATCTGAAGATTTCTCAGGACAAGGGGTGGACAACCAGCCATTGTGCTACCTACGAGTTTGTGTTGGGAAAACAGGTTCCATTTTAATGGGCTAACTCCAGACGATGTTCCCTGACGAGATGAAAACCACAGCGATACTTCTCTTCTCTGAATTTTAACACCGGAGCATAAATAATAATTGGGTCTAATCATTTGACTACATCGGTAACTGATCCCTGGTTCTCAAAGTTGAACTCACAACGGACTATCCACTAGGCTGAATCGGTGGTGGTGTTAGGACCCAGAAGCTGGTTGAATTAAAAGGATCGTGGTCGGGTTGGTACTGCTGATGAACCGAAGAAACCTGCACCCATTTTGAACCGAAGACAGACGAGGCGGCACGACGGCCAGACATATGCAGGCGGCCACGCTGTTCACGATCTGGTGGCGTGGTATGGGACAGTGAGGTGCACAGGTGCGTGAATTGACTCGAAGGTGTGCGTCTGTGCTGGCGCAGTGTGTGGAAGCCAAGCTCGGCCTGTCCTTGTAAATGCCTACATTGTGACGAATCGGAAAGGGGCAAGGACGGGGAAAAAGGGTAAAAGAAAAGGGCTGCTCACCCTGGTGCTACTGGTGGTCCTGGTTGGAACGGGGAAGGCCGGAGTCGATGGCGTACGGCGGCTCTTCTCTCGGGCCTTGTCGGAGACGACGACGAGGAAGCAGTTCCAGGTCGCCCCGGCTCCTCCTAGCACGGCTGGATTGACGTGGTCGAGGCCGGCAGCCATGACTAGCTGCTCCGGTGGCTACTGGGACGACGGTGCGAAGGCACGCACGGTGGCGGCCATGGCAGCGGCGGCGACTCAAACAGGGGAAGAAGGATGGACGAGCTAGGTTTTTCTTTTATTTATTTCAGGGGGTCGTGGTGGCTTAAGAAGGGGAGGCAAGCTCAGTGTGATGAGTAGACGACGCAGACGGCAGATGGAGACCTGCCCCATCGCTGGGAGCTTCTCCTGTACTTGAGGAACGGAAGTAAAACGGAGGAAAACAAACAGAGACGGAGGGAAAGAATTGGGCTGGCCCTTACGCATGCATGAGTAGGCCCCGGTGAGCTAGCAACCTGGCGATGCTGGCCTGCGAAGCTGGCTTGACCGATCGCTGCTGCTGCCTGAAGCTCAATGTTGTACACTGCTGTTAACTGAAGAAAATTTGGCAACAGCTGATGCCTGCTCTGAACCTGAAGCACTCTGCTGACTCCACTTAACTGATTTTTTCCTGAAGTTGCCACTGGATACTGACTCGAGTGTGCCTAGAAATTTGGGAAAAGGAGCAAAGATTAGGATGGGATGCGGTAATTAGGTGTAAGATAGTGTAGGTTTAATCCTTTTTATTTTGTTCAAAATTTTGTTTGATCAAAAACCATTAAAAAACAACAAGGCAAGTCCGAAAAGAGAGAGCTTAAATGAGAAGGTGGGAAAAGGTTGCATGGGACATGCATGCATGAGATAAAGCTTGGGTCTAGTCTGTATAAACAACTAAGTTCGAGTGAGCACTTGTTTCCTGTCTCATATGAATCTTGCCCACAAAAGAATAACTTTCTCATCTCTCATGGTGTATTATGAATTATGGGAATATTTGAATAGTAGATCCAAGACTAGTGTGCATGTGTGCCACTATAGACTCATGCATCCACCATGAATTCAAATGAGCCCCTAATTCAAATAAAAACCATATAAGAGGGGAAGATGGGTTCTACTTCTACATAGCATGCAAGATTAGCCATGTAGGCTTCCATAACAAGTATTGTGAAAACAATATGAGCTCATATATGGGAGCATGTAGAACAAGGAAAAGAAGGATCCATTCCCAAATAGTGATGAGCTTGAGTTAACTACCAAAAGGAGATGCAATTGCTCATAATCAAATGGGATGGTAGGATTTGGGGGTAGAACCAAAGAAGGTGGCAAAGTAGATGGTGGAAAGATGATAATAGATATGCCCCAACTCAACTTGGGCATCAAACAATATATCAAGATGGAAATACAATATATCAAGAGGCAAATACAAGTGATGCAATATAATTGCATATGGGATAAGAACTAAATGAAAAGGGTTTTATATGGTGCTCAAATGCAATGTGGCATGGTGACATGAGCATGATATTATGATGATGCAATAATAACATGTAGGAAGTAGCATTTTATTATTAAACCATGTAGCATTACCGATGTTAGATAGATGGGAGGCTACAACTCTCCCCTACTAAATAGGAATCTCGCCCCAAGATTCTAGGAAGAAGAAGACTCAAAGAGAACAGGGTACTCGAAACGGAGGTCGTCCTCACGCTCCCAAGTGGCTTCATCGATGTAATGGTGCGACCACTGCACCTTGCAGAACTTGATAGATTTGTTGCGAGTCTTCCGTTCTGCGACTTCAAGGATTTTGACAGGGTGTTCTTTATAGGTGAGATCCTCTTGGAGGTTGATGAGCTCATGATCCACGGTCCTGCCGGGATCCTTGAAGCACTTCTTGAGTTGAGAGATGTGGAAGACATCATGAACCTTGAGTTGTTCAGGAAGCTCGAGAGCATAAGCCACTTCTCCTCTTTTGCCACGAATTTTGAAAGGACCTATGTATCTAGGCGCAAGCTTGCCTTTGATACCAAAGCGATGAGTGCCTCTCATGGGAGTGACACGAAGGTAAACAAGATCACCAGGAACATACTCCATGTCCGTGTGTTTTCTGTCATAGTTGCTTTTCTGCCTACTCTGGGCAATCTTCAAGTTCTCAAGAATGATAAGAACCTTCTCTTCTGCTTGAGTGACAATGTCGGGGCCAAAGAATTTTCTTTCACCTGCCCCTGACCAACCAATCGGAGTTCAGCATTTGCGACCATAGAGGACCTCAAAGGGTGCCATCTGGAGACTCTTCTGATAGCTGTTGTTGTAAGTGAATTCAGCATATGGAAGGCACTCTTCCCACTTCATTCCGAAAGAAATGATGCAAGCGCGGAGCATATCTTCTAGAATCTGATTGATCCTTTCAACTTGCCCTTGCGACTGAGGGTGGTAAGTTGTGCTGAAGTTTAGCTTTGTTCCCAAGCCTTGTTGGAAACTTTCCTAATACTTGGAGGTAAAGATACTCCCACGGTGTGAGCTAATTACAAGAGGAACCCCATACAAAGAGACAATTCTGTTGATATAGAGCTCGGCCAACTGACCTGCAGAAATTGTTTCTTTGACTGGAAAGAAGTGAGCCACTTTTGAGAGCCTGTCAATGACAACAAAGATTGCATTGTTGACTTTTTGAGACCTTGGAAAGCCAGTTATGAAGTCCATCTCTACTTTCTCCCATTTCCATTCTGGAGGCTTCAAAGGTTGAAGAAGACCAGAAGGTTTTTGATGGACATCTTTCACTCTGCGGCATACATCACACTCGGAGACATACTTGGCACAATACCGTTTCAATCCTGGCCACAAATATTGTGTTTTTAGGTCCACGTACATCTTAGTGCTGCTAGGGTGGATAGAAAGAACAGAATCATGAGCTTCTTTAAGAACTTGCTCTCTCAAACCCGGGTACTTCGGAACGAACATCCGGTGCTTAAAGAATAGAGTGCCTTGGTCATCAAGGTGGAAAGGTTCATACTTCGGAAGCTGAATCTTGGAGATGATGTTTTTAGTGTAAGGATCACCAAGTTGAATGGACCGAACTTTTTCTTCCAAGAGAGGGGTAGCTATCAAGTTATCAAGATAGCCCAAAGATCGAGGTTGAGTTGACGGAACTCCTCGCACAAGAGAGGTTGTTGTTCTTCCACCATAAGGTCATTCACATAAGATTTACGACTGAGGGTATCGGCCATCACATTTGCTTTGCCCGGAGTGTAGTTGATCGAAAGATCAAAGTTGTTGATGGTTTCAATCCATCTCCTCTGGCGAAGGTTGAGGTCCGGCTGAGTGAAGATATACTTCAGGCTTTTGTGGTCAGAAAAGATCTCACAGCGGTTTCCAAGCAAGTAGTGCCTCCATACTTTTAGAGCGAAGACAACCGCTGCAAGTTCAAGATCATGTGTTGGATAGTTGAGCTCATGAGTTTTCAACTGGCGAGAGGCATAAGCAACCACTTGTTTATCTTGCATGAGGACCGCGCCAAGTCCTTGGAGAGAGGCATCACAAAAGATCTGAAACGGTTTTGATGTATCTGGAGGAATCAAGACAGGTGTGGAGGTAAGCTTTTCCTTGAGAGTTTCAATGCTTGCTTGACACGCCGGTGACCAAAGAAATTTCTTCCCTTTCTTGAGGAGATTGGTAAGAGGCTTAGCAAGTTTTGAGAAGTTCTGTACGAACCAACGGAAATAACTAGCCAATCCAAGGAAACTCCAGAATTCTTTAACATTTTTGGGAGGGAGCCACTCCACAATTGTCTCACAGTTTCTTGGTTGACAGCAATGCCCTTAGCAGAAATGACGTGCCCCAGATAGGTGACTTCAGGAAGCCAAAATTCGCACTTGGAGAACTTTGCATACAAACGGTTCTCACGAAGCTTGGTAAGAACACAACGAAGATGTTTTGCATGTTCTTCTTTTGACTTGGAATATACCAGAATATCATCAAGATAGACCACCACGAACTTATCAAGATACTCCATGAAAACTGAGTTCATAAGCCTTGAGAAAGTAGCGGGAGCATTGGTGAGGCCGAAGGACATGGCCGCGTACTCGTACAGGCCATAGCGAGTGGTGAAAGCTGTTTTAGGAACATCTTCCTTGCGAATCTTGATTTGATGATAACCACTTCTCAAGTCAAGCTTGGAGAATACCACTGCTCCTACAAGCTGGTCGAAGAGATCATTGATCCGCGGAAGGGGATATTTATTCTTGATGGTTTTTGCATTGAGAGCTCGGTAGTCAACACAAAGTCGATCAGTCCAGTCTCGCTTCTTCACAAAGATTGTTGGGCTGCCCCAAGAGGAAGTGCTATGCTGAATGAAACCCAACTTCTCTTGTTCATCAAGCTGCCGTTTGAGTTCGACCAATTCTGCAGGACCCATTTTATAAGGCCGCTTGGAGATAGGAGCGGTTCCTGGTTCAAGATCAATCACAAACTCGACCTCTCGGTCAGGAGGCATGCCTGGTAGCTCTTCTGGAAACTCAAAGACCACAGGAACATTTTGCAAGGCTTCCATAACATCAGTGTTTTGGACACCTAAAGAGTAGAGCTGAATAGCAGGAGTTTGCCTTGGAGAATAGACTATATGGCCTTCAGGAATTTTCAAAGAAACCAAATGTTTAGCATAATCAATCACAGCTTCATTGGCTTTCAACCAGTCCATGCCCAATATGACATCAATATCTGACTTGCCAAGAATAATCAGGGAAGCCAGAAATGAAGAACCACCAATTAGAATTTGATTGCCATGACTGATCTTGGAAGATGCCATAGTTTTACGGGCGAGAGAACCATTAAACGTTTAGGGATAGCATCCATAGATAACCCATTCTCATTAGCAAAACTTGTAGAGACAAAAGAATGCGATGCACCAGAATCAAATAAAACTCGTGCAGGGACTGAGTTAATGGGAAGCATACCCATCACAACTCCAGGTGCATGTTCAGCTTGAACCATGTTGATGTTGTTGGCGCGAGCAACAGTGGACCCGGGCTTAGTGTTGATGTTGAGAGCCCATGGTGCAGGTGCGCGAGGAGAAATTGTCGAAGCAGGTCTTGGAGGTAGAGGAGGAAGAGCTTTGTTGTTCATAGGACAGTTCCACTACTGGTGTCCAGTGTTCCCACAAGTGTAGCAAGCACCAAACGGACGCGGAGCAGAATAGCCAGGTACTCCACCATACGGCGCTCTAGGGTAGTTGTGGTTGTAGCCCCTAGGAGCGGCGTTGAAGGAGTTTGGTGGCCTTGTCGAGTAGTTTTAGGGTCTTGGCGGAGAAGGGAGCGGCGGTGCGGTATTAGGAACCCACACACGGCGCTTAGAAGGAGTTGCCATTGCTGAAGAACCAGCTGTGTCCCGGCTATGTTTCTTGGAATCATCATATGCCTGTTTACTTGCCTCCTCTTGAAGAGCTGCTTGCCGAAGCTTGAGCAATGAGCCTGGAGTGGTATGAGTGAGAGCATATTTGATCGAAGCATTTATCCCTTGACGGAACCTCTTCTATCTTTTCTTATCATCAGAGACCTCATCACCCCCATAGCGAGATAAGTTTGCAAAGTTTTTGATGTAGGTGTTGACATTGTCATTGCCCTGCTTAAGATTCAAGAACACCTCCTTCATGCGTTCCATGACAATTTCAGGCAGGTACTGCTCCTTGAAAGCATCAGCGAATTGCCCCCATGTTGGCTGAAATCCAGGAGGACTTGCCCTCAGATAGCTCTCCCACCAAAGAGCGGCTTCCCCACGCAGAAGGTGAGTAGCGCACTTGACCTTGTCGTGCTCAGCAACATCTGCGGTATCCAGTAACCTCGTGATCTCTCGGAGCCAATCGTCGGCATCCAGCGGCTCGGCGGTCACCTCGAAGTGCCGTGGGGCGAACTTCAGAAAGTCCTTCAAGCTGCCACGCTGGAGAGGTGGTGGAGGTGGTACGAACTCATTCCTCCTGACGCTCTCCTCGAATCTCTGCTGGTTTTGCTGCATAGCTCCCAGAGTATTCGCCAAACTGACAAGCGCAGCACCGAGCTCTGGCAAACCCGGGACATCATCATTGCGGCGAGGCATCCTGTTATTGATGGAAAAACTTGTGTTAGTACCATAATGGAGAATTATTAATAATCCAAAATAGCACTAAAACAGAATTAACCGAGATTAAAGGATACAATTTACTAAGATGATATTAAAATATCAAACAAAGTTCATAGCACCTAGAAGATAGTTAGCATATCGCGCACGACTGAAAAGGAGTGTGGAACACAAATCTACCAAAGAAAGAAAAAAAATTCTGCAAATTTCGGCATTAAAATACGAACTAGATGCGTAAAACCACTTAACAGTTAGAGCTTAGCAGCTTCACCCATTCAATGTACAAGAGCGAATGATAAAAGTAGTGGTTTGGTCATGACTCCATCCTGCACTCAATGCATTACTTCGCACAAGAATAGGAAAAATGCGCAACCCAACTCTTATCCTTCATACGAACAACCGAAGAGATTAATAGATACAGAACGAACACCCCTAACTATAACATGTCGGTAACAAAGAGTATGATAGATCGATCGGTTTACAAAGAATCGGATAGATCGCGTCGGTTTACATAAAGCCTGTCGGTATGGAATGTACCAACAGTTGATAACCAAAGGCAGATTGCGACAACAAGGTTGGATGCAACAGATAGACAAAGAATTACACACACATATCCTATGGTACTACGGAAACCCCAAACACGTGAATCCTAGTTTGAATTTTTAGAAGAGGATTGATAAATGTTACATTTCCTTACCAGAAAAAGGGTGGGTGGGTAAGAAGAAAAATGGAAGCAGTCCTACTCTCACGTTTAGTTTTTCCCTAGTGTACATAGCTACCATTATATTTTCTAGACTGACAACGACCTTCTTGGCTGCGACCCTGAAGGGCAAAATGGCTCTAATACCAATTGTAATACCTCGGACATTATGCTCTAAGTTCAAGCCTGGACGAACCAAAAGTGGATAAGTGACTCTACCGCAGAGGCCCAAGGCCACCCACGTGTAGGCCCGTCGAAGAGGAGTAGGGCACGGTACGGGCCTACCACCTTATCCACTTTCAAGAACATCGGGACAAGAGCGAGCGGCGTAAGCGACAGGTAACGTGACCACGACATACACAAATGAGTATGTATGCCTGCGACTTACAATAGACATCAGAGTCACACCATCTAAAATAAATAGAAATATTGCAACGCCATACGGCAAGATCCAAATATTCTAGATATATATAATATTTTAGGATATCTCCTCATACATCAAGCAACAGAGTATCAAGCGGAAGCGAAATACAAGATCCGAATACGGATAAGAAGCAAATCGGCATAAGATGCCACAGAACGAAGCACATCCCGCCCACAAATCTCACGGATCTCCAATCCCGGAATCTCTACACCGGATAGTCATTGCCACCATCATCCATCTCCTTAACCCAGTAACCTTCCTAAGAGTATACCTGTCCATCTGAACCAAATATTTATCGTGTGAGACCCTAGGGATACTCAGCAAGTCTTAATGCAGCGAAAGGGAACAACCTGGGGGTGACGCAATTGCAGCGAAAGATAATATCTACAAAGAGCTATAGAGACTCGCTACACACCCGTCCAACCAGAGATGGACGGATGCTCGTTAATTAATAGCAACAATTATATAAGCAACTTAAATAACCTCGTTCTATGCTGAAACATACAAAACCTAGTCCCCGGGTGCATGTGTCCCCCTTCGCATGCATGCGCTGTAACCTAAAAGCGAATGTTTCAGACTCGTCTAAGGGGGAAACTCCCTGTTCCAGTGAAGCCGGGTAGGATATTGTCACAACCCTTGTGACCCAACATGGTTTGACATCATCCTATGACCTAAACAAACACAAAACAAGAGAGAGTTACACCGGGCTACCCCTATCAGAAGAAAGTCTAGGGGGTAGACGATCTGAGGCCCGAAGGTCAGGGTTCCGTGGGAAACCGTGCTCTAGGGCATCGGAACATCTCAAGAACTTGCATGTGGCCCTAGCACATGCATGAAAGTGTGGTGCTATGTTGAAACATACAAAACCGAGTCCCCGAGTGCATGTGCCCCCCTTCGCAGGCATGTGTTGAAACGTAAAAGCAAAGGTTCTGGACTCGTCTTAGGGGGAAGTCCCCATTCTGGTGAAATCAGGTAGGATATGTCCACACCTCTTGTAACCCACCATGGTTTTACATCATCCTGTGACCTAAACAAATACAAAACAAGAGATATACACCAGACTACCCCTATCATAAGAAAGTCTAGGTGGGTAGACGATCCGAGGACCATAGGTCAGGGTTCAGCGGGAAACCGTGCTCCGGGGCATCGGAACAAATCAAGGACTTGCATGTGGCCCTTGCACATGCATCAAAGTGTGGTGCTATGCTGAAACATACAAAATCTTGTACCCAGGTGCATGTGTCCCCCTTCCCAGGCATGCGCTGTAACCTAAAAGCGAAGGTTCTGGACTCATCTAAGGGGGAACCTCCCCATTCCGGTGAAACCGGGTAGGATATTCTCACACCTCTTGTGACCCAACATGGTATTACATCATCCTATGACCTAATCAAACACAAAATAAGAGAGAGCTACACCGGGCTACCCCTATTAGAAGAAATTCTAGGGGTAGACGATCCGAGGCCCGCAGGTTAGGGTTCCGCTGGAAAAGGTGCTCCGAGGCATCGGAACAGCTCAAGGACTTGCATGGGGCCCTAGCTGATGCATGAAAGTGTGGTGCCCTATCATAAGAAAGTCTAGGTGGGTAGACGATCGGAGGACCGTACGTTAGGGTTCAGCGGGAAACTGCGCTCCGAGGCATCGGAACAGCTTAAGGACTTGCATGTGGCCACTTATGGTCTCACGTATGGTGGAGTCGCTCATATCACTCTTGTTTTCACTCAAGTGGGCTAAGTGGCTCTCATACTCACATGGGATTGGTACCACATCATCACTCAAGCATGTAGGACTAGGCTCGGTTCTCTCAACTCCGTGCGCCTCCTTTGGTGAAGGGAAAATCCCATGCTCACCATTCTTGACCTTGTCGTCGGTGTCTTGCACCTTGGCTTGTGTAGTCCTCTTGACGTACTCGTCTAACTTGGCGAAGTAGAGATCTTCGTCCTCCTCATCCATGAGGTTGCATGCGTCATCTAGGATGTCAAGTCTTGGTGTTGAAGCTTGATGGCGTGGAGGAGAGCTTGCTCTTGGTGCCATTTTGGTGGTGGCACGAGTAGTGGAAGGTGACCTTTGATGGTGTCGACGGAGGTCATTGGCGTGCCTTGCCAAAGGTTGATGTAGATGGTGCACTTGGTCATCCACATGACGCTCGCGACAATGCTTCTTGTCCTTGGCACTCTTCTTGGTGAGGCGTTGTAATGAGCACAAAGCATCATTAGTCTTGGCCATCATGCTCATGGTTTTGGTGAAGTCGTTGTCCATGTCACGCTTGAAGTTGTCCATTTGATGGTGGACCTTGGTGCTCTCGAGGTGGAGGCTCCGGCTTGGTCGACGCGACTTGAGGAGCTTGTCGTTGTCGTTCTTGAAGTCGTCAATGATTGGGGATTTATTGTTGTTGTAGAACTCCATATCACCCAAGCATGTGGAGCCATTGTCGGTGTAGTGCTCCATCATGTCATCCATGCTTGTGGAGGCATATGCACGGTGGCTCATCGTGGATTCTTCATAGATATCATCCTCGGTTCTGGAGTCCCTAGACATGATTCACAATACCAAGTGGTGTATATGGAAGTGGTAGGGGGTTAGGGATGCAACGTCAAACCTTACTTTACCTTGGAAGATAGTATCGTGCAAGTGGCAACATTTGAGAGCAAGTGCCAAACTTCTGTGGCGCATATTTTCTAGTGCGCCACTAATATATATCTGGGGCACATGGTTTTACATATGCGCCACTGAATATCTTGTCTACCTATAAGCTGTTTCCTAGTAGTGTTCTAGACTCGTCTAAGGGGGAACTCCCTGTTCCGGTGAAACCGTGTAGGATATTGTCACACCTCTTGTGACCCAACATGGTTTTACATCATCCTATGACCTAAACAAACACAAAACAAGAGAGAGATACATCGGGCTACCCCTATCATAAGAAAGTCTAAGGGGGTAGACGATCTGAGGCTCGTAGGTCAGGGTTCCGTGGGAAACCGCGCACCGGGGCATTGGAATAGCTCAAGAACTTGCATGTGGCCCTATCACATGCATGAAAGTGTGGTTCTATGTTGAAACATACAAAACCTAGTCCCTGGGTGCATGTGTCCCCCTTCGCAGGCATGCGCTGTAACCTAAAAGCGAACGTTTCAGACTTGTCTAAGGGGGAAACTCCCGTTCCGGTGAAGCCGAGTAGGATATTGTCACACCTCTTGTGACCCAACATGGTTTGACATCATTCTATGACCTAAACAAACACAAAATAAGAGAGAGTTACACCGGGCTACCCCTATCTTAAGAAAGTCTAGGGGGGTAGACGATCTGAGGTTCAAGGTCAGGTCTGGGAAACCGTCTTTGTAGGGTATCGGAACATCTCAAGAACTTGCATGTGGCCCTAGCACATGCATGAAAGTGTGGTGCTATGTTGAAACATACAAAACCTAGTCCCCGGGTGCATGCGTCCCCCTTCGAAGGCATGTGCTCTAACGTAAAAGCAAAGGTTCTGGACTCGTCTAAGGGGGAAAGTCCCCATTCCAGTGAAATCGGGTAGGATATTTCCACACCTCTTATGACCCACCATGGTTTTACATCATCTTGTGACCTAAACAAACACAAAACAAGAGAGATACACCAGACTACCCCTATCATTAGAAAGTCTAGGTGGGCAGACGATCCGAGGACCGTAGGTTAGGGTTCCGCCGGAAAACATGCTCCGAGGCATCGGAACAGCTCAAGAACTGGCATGTGGCCCTAGCAGATGCTTGAAAGTGTGGTGCTATGCTGAAACGAGTACGGAATTTCGAGACGATCTTTTTGATAGGTTAAAGATTTTTTCCGACATCGTATGCAAAAGTTATAGACGTTTTACCATCCCATGACCAAGTTTTGCAAAATATATCGAAATTCAAGTTTTTCAATTTTATCTAGATCTATACCCTAAAATCTAACTACAACTCAAAGGAATTATTTTTTTGAAGTTTCTATCATTCTTGTTTATTTTTTACAAAACTGAAAAGGCGATCAACAGGGGGGTGGGATCTGTTTTTCCCCCCTATATGCTTGTTCTATTCCGCATACACCTATATGCGCCACAGAAACATCACTTTCTGTGGTGCATATGTACATATGCACCACAGAAGTTTCTCCCCCCTTTTTTTGCTGCTTGGTCTCATCAACCTTCTGTGGCGCATACGTCTATATGCGCCATAGAAGTCCACACTTCTGTGGCGCATATTTTCGTGTGCACCACTGAAGTGCCAAACTTCCGTGGCGCATTTTTTCTAGTGCGCCACTGATATATATCTGTGGCGCATGGTTTTACATATGCGCCACTGAATATCTTGTCTACATATAAGCTGTTTCCTAGTAGTGTTCTAGATTCGTCTAAGGGGGAACTCCCTGTTCCGGTAAAACCGTGTAGGATATTGTCACACCTCTTGTGACCCAACATGGTTTTACATCATCCTATGACCTAAAAAACACAAAACAAGAGAGAGCTACATCGGGCTACCCCTATCAGAAGAAAGTCTAGGGGGGAGACGATTTGAGGCCCGTAGGTCAGGGTTCCGTAGGAAACCGCGCTCCGGGGCATTGGAACAGCTCAAGAACTTGCATGTGTCGCTAGCACATGCATGAAAGTTTGGTTCTATGTTGAAACATACAAAACCTAGTCCTCGGATGCATGTGTCCCCCTTCGCAGGCATGCGCTGTAACCTAAAAGAAAACATTTCAGACTCGTCTACCGGGGAAACTCCCCGTTCCGGTGAAGCCGGGTAGGATATTGTCACAGCTCTTGTGACCCAACATGGTTTGATATCATCCTATGACCTAAACAAACACAAAACAAGAGAGAGTTACACCGGGCTACCCCTATCAGAAAAAAGTCTAGGGGGTAGACGATCTGAGGCCCGAAGGTCAGGGTTCCGTGGGAAACCGTGCTCTAGGGCATCGGAACATCTCAAGAACTTGCATGTGGCCCTAGCACATGCATGAAAGTGTGGTGCTATGTTGAAACATACAAAACCTAGTCCCCGGGTGCATGCGTCCCCCTTCGCAGGCATGCGCTCTAACGTAAAAGCAAAGGTTCTGGACTCGTCTAAGGGGAAAGTCCCCATTCCGGTGAAATCGGGTAGGATATTTCCACACCTCTTGTGACCCAACATGGTTTTACATCATCCTATGACCTAACAAACACAAAACAAGAGAGATACACCGGACTACCCCTATCATAATAAAGTCTAGGTGGGTAGACGATCCGAGGACCGTAGGTCAGGGTTCAGGGGGAAACCTTGCTCCGGGGCATCGAAACAGCTCAAGGACTTGCATGTGGCCCTTGCACATGCATGAAATTGTGGTGCTATGCTGAAACATACAAAATCTTGTACCCAGGTGCATGTGTCCCCCTTCCTAGGCATGCGCTATAACCTAAAAGCGAAGGTTCTGGACTCGTCTAAGGGGGAACCTCCCCATTCCGGTGAAACCGGGTAGGATATTCTCACACCTCTTGTGACCCAACATGGTATTACATCATCCTATGACCTAATCAAACACAAAATAAGAGAGAGCTACACCGGGCTACCCCTATCTGAAGAAATTTTAGGGGGTAGATGATCCGAGGCCCACATGTTAGGGTTCCGCTGGAAAACGCGCTCCGAGGCATCGAAACAGCTCAAGAACTTGCATGTGGCCCTAGTAGATGCATGAAAGTGTGGTGCTATGTTGAAACGAGTAGGGAATTTCGAGACGATCATTTTGATAGGTTAAAGATTTTTTCCGACATCGTATGCAAAAGTTATAGCCGTTTTACCGTGCCATGACCTATTTTTGCAAAATATATCGAAATTCATGTTTTTCAATTTTGTCTAGATCTATATACCCTAAAATCTAACTACAACTCAAAGGAATTATTTTTTTGAAGTTTCTATCATTTTTGTTTATTTTTTACAAAACTAAAAAGGCGATCCACGAGGGGGTGGGATCTGTTTTCCCCCCCTATATGCTTGTTCTGTTGCGCATACACCTATATGCGCCACAGAAAGATCACTTTCTGTGGCACATATGGACATATGCGCCACAGAAGTTTCTCCCCCCTTTTTTTGCTGCTTGGACTCATCAACCTTCTGTGGCGCATACGTCTATATGCGCCACAAAAGTTTGGCACTTCAGTGGCGCACACAAAAATATGCGCCACAGAAGTATGGCGGATGGCGCATATTGGTTTCGTGCACCACTGAAGTGCCAAACTTCTGTGGCGCATTTTTCTAGTGCGCCACTGATATATATCTGTGGCGCATGGTTTTACATATGCACCACTGAATATCTTGTCTACCTATAAGTTCTTTCCTAGTAGTGTTCTAGACTCGTCTAAGGGGGAACTCCCTGTTCCGGTGAAACCGTGTAGGATATTGTCACACCTCTTGTGACCCAACATGGTTTTACATCATCCTATGACCTAACAAACACAAAACAAGAGAGATACACCGGACTACCCCTATCATAATAAAGTCTAGGTGGGTAGACGATCCGAGGACCGTAGGTCAGGGTTCAGGGGGAAACCTTGCTCCGGGGCATCGAAACAGCTCAAGGACTTGCATGTGGCCCTTGCACATGCATGAAATTGTGGTGCTATGCTGAAACATACAAAATCTTGTACCCAGGTGCATGTGTCCCCCTTCCTAGGCATGCGCTGTAACCTAAAAGCGAAGGTTCTGGACTCGTCTAAGGGGGAACCTCCCCATTCCGGTGAAACCGGGTAGGATATCTCACACCTCTTGTGACCCAACATGGTATTACATCATCCTATGACCTAATCAAACACAAAATAAGAGAGAGCTACACCGGGCTACCCCTATCTGAAGAAATTTTAGGGGGTAGATGATCCGAGGCCCACATGTTAGGGTTCCGCTGGAAAACGCGCTCCGAGGCATCGAAACAGCTCAAGAACTTGCATGTGGCCCTAGTAGATGCATGAAAGTGTGGTGCTATGTTGAAACGAGTAGGGAATTTCGAGACGATCATTTTGATAGGTTAAAGATTTTTTCCGACATCGTATGCAAAAGTTATAGCCGTTTTACCGTGCCATGACCTATTTTTGCAAAATATATCGAAATTCATGTTTTTCAATTTTGTCTAGATCTATATACCCTAAAATCTAACTACAACTCAAAGGAATTATTTTTTTGAAGTTTCTATCATTTTTGTTTATTTTTTACAAAACTAAAAAGGCGATCCACGAGGGGGTGGGATCTGTTTTCCCCCCCTATATGCTTGTTACATTAGCATACACCTATATGCCACGGAAGATCACTACATGTGGCGCATATGTCCATATGCGCCACAGAAGTTTCTCCCCCTTTTTTTGCTGCATGGTCTCATCAACCTTCTGTGGCGCATACGTCTATATGCGCCACAAAAGTTTGGCACTTCAGTGGCGCACACGAAAATACTTCTGTGGCGCATATTGGTTTCGTGCGCCACTGAAGTGCCAAACTTCTGTGGCGCATTTTTTCTAGTGCGCCACTGATATATATCTGTGGCGCATGGTTTTACATATGCACCACTGAATATCTTGTCTACCTATAAGTTCTTTCCTAGTAGTGTTCTAGACTCGTCTAAGGGGGAACTCCCTGTTCCGGTGAAACCGTGTAGGATATTGTCACACCTCTTGTGACCCAACATGGTTTTACATCATCCTATGACCTAAACAAACAGAAAACAAGAGAGAGCTACATCGGGCTACCCCTATCAGAAGAAAGTCTAGGGGGGTAGACGATCTGAGGCTCGTAGGTCAGGGTTCCGTGGGAAACCACGCTCCGGGGCATTGGAACAGCTCAAGAACTTGCATGTGTCCCTAGCACATGCATGAAAGTGTGGTTCTATGTCGAAACATACAAAACCTAGTCCCCGGATGCATGTGTCCCCCTTCGCAGGCATGCGTTGTAACCTAAAAGCGAATGTTTCAGACTCGTCTAACAGGGAAACTCCCTGTTCCGGTGAAGCCGGGTAGGATATTGTCATAGCTCTTGTGACCCAACATGGTTTAACATCATTGTATGACCTAAACAAACACAAAACAAGAGAGAGTTACACCGGGCTACCCCTATCAGAAAAAAGTCTAGGGGGTAGACGATCTGAGGCCCGAAGGTCAGGGTTCCGTGGGAAACCGTGCTCTAGGGCATCGGAACATCTCAAGAACTTGCATGTGGCCCTAGCACATGCATAAACGTGTGGTGCTAGGTTGAAACATACAAAACCTAGTCCCCAGGTGCATGCGTCCCCCTTCGTAGGCATGCGCTCTAACGTAAAAGCAAAGGTTCTCGACTCGTCTAAGGGGGAAAGTCCCCATTCCGGTGAAATCGGGTAGGATATCTCCACACCTCTTGTGATCCACCATGGGTTTACATCATCATGTGACCTAAATAAACACAAAACAAGAGAGTTACACCAGACTACCCCTATCATAAGAAAGTCTAGGTGGGTAGACGATCCGAGGACCGTAGGTCAGGGTTCAGCGGGAAACCGCGCTCCGGGGCATCGAAATAGCTCAAGGACTTGCATGTGGCCCTTGCACATGCATGAAATTGTGGTGCTATGCTGAAACATACAAAATCTTGTACCCAGGTGCATGTGCCCCCCTTCCCAGGCATGCGTTGTAACCTAAAAGCGAAGGTTCTGGACTCGTCTAAGGGGGAACCTCCCCATTCTGGTGAAACCGGGTAGGATATTCTCACACCTCTTGTGACCCAACATGGTATTACATCATCCTATGACCTAACCAAACACAAAACAAGAGAGAGCTACACCGGGCTACCCCTATCAGAATAAATTCTAGGGGGTGGACGATCCGAGGCCCGCAGATTAGGGTTCCACCGGAAAACGCGCTCCGAGGCATCGGAACCGCTCAAGAACTTGCATGTGGCCCTATCAGATGCATGAAAGCGTGGTTCTATGTTGAAACGAGTAGGGAATTTCGAGACGATCATTTTGATAGGTTACCGATTTATTGCCGACATCGTATGCAAAAGTTATAGCCGTTTTACCGTGCCATGACCTATTTTAGCAAAATATATCGAAATTCATGTTTTTCAATTTTGTCTAGATCTATACCCTAAAATCTAACTACAACTCAAAGGAATAATTTTTTATGAAGTTTCTATCATTTTTGTTTATTTTTTACAAAATCGAAAAGGCGATCCACAGGGGGGGTGGGATCTGTTTTTCCCTCCTATATGCTTGTTCTGTGGCGCATACACCTATATGCGCCACAGAAACATCACTTTCTATGGCGCATATGTCCATATGCGCCACAGAAGTTTCTCCCCCTTTTTTTGCTGCATGGTCTCATCAACCTTCTGTGGCGCATACGTCTATATGCGCCACAAAAGTTTGGCACTTGGCGCGCCTGCAATACTTATGGCGCATATTGGTTTCGTGCGCCACTGAAGTGCCAAACTTCTGTGGCGCATTTTTTCTAGTGCGCCACTGATATATATCTTTGGCGCATGGTTTTACATATGCGCCACTAAATATCTTGCCTACCTATAAGCTATTTCCTAGTAGTGTTCTAGACTCGTCTAAGGGGGAACTCCCTGTTCCGGTGAAACCGTGTAGGATATTGTCACACCTCTTGTGACCCAACATGGTTTTACATCATCCTATGACCTAAACAAACACAAAACAAGAGAGAGCTACATCGGGCTACCCCTATCCGAAGAAAGTCTAGGGGGTAGACGATTTGAGGCCCGAAGGTCAGGGTTCCGTGCGAAATCGTGCTCTAGGGCATCGGAACATCTCAAGAACTTGCATGTGGCCCTAGCACATGCATGAAAGTGTGGTGCTATGTTGAAACATACAAAACCTAGTCCCTGGGTGCATGCGTCCCGCTTCGCAAGCATGCGCTCTAACGTAAAAGCAAAGGTTCTCGACTCGTCTAAGGGGAAAGTCCCCATTCCGGTGAAATCGGGTAGGATATTTCCACACCTCCTATGACCCACCGTGGTTTTACATCATCCTATGACCTAAACAAACACAAAACAAGAGAGTTACACCGGACTACCCCTATCATAAGAAAGTCTAGGTGGGTAGATGATCCGAGGACCGTAGGTCAGGGTTCAGCGGGAAACTGCGCTCTGGGGCATCGGAATAGCTCAAGGACTTGCATGTGGCCCTTGCACATGCATGAAAGTGTGGTCCTATGCTGAAACATAAAAAATCTTGTACCCAGGTGCATGTGTCCCCCTTCCCAGGCATGCGCTGTAACCTAAAAGCGAAGGTTCTAGACTCGTGTAAGGGGGAACCTCCCCATTCCGGTGAAACCGGGTAGGATATTCACACACCTCTTGTGACCCAACATGGTATTACATCATCCTATGACCTAACCAAACACATAACAAGAGAGAGCTACACCGGGCTACCCCTATCAGAAGAAATTCTAGGGGTAGACGATCTGAGGCCCGTAGGTTTAGGTTCCGCAGGAAAATGCGCTCCGAGGCATCGGAACAGCTCAAAAACTTGCATGTGGCCCTAGCAGATGCATGAAAGTGTGGTGCTATGATGAAACGAGTAGGGGATTTCGAGTCGATCATTTTGATAGGTTAAAGATTTTTTTCCGACATCGTATGCAAAAATTATAGCCGTTTTACCGTGCCATGACCTATTTTTGCAAAATATATCGAAATTCATGTTTTTCAATTTTGTCTAGATCTATACCCTAAAATCTAACTACAACTCAAAGGAATATTTTTTTTGAAGATTCTATCATTTTTGTTTATTTTTTACAAAACTTAAATAGGCGATCCACGAGGGGGGGGGTCTATTTTTCCCCCCTATATGCTTGTTCTGTGGTGCATACACCTATATGCGCCACAGAAACATCACTTTCTCTGGTGCATATGGACATATGCGCCACAGAAGTTTCTTCCCCATTTTGCTGCTTGGTCTCATCAACCTTCTATGGCGCATACGTTTATATGCGTCACAGAAGTTTGGCACTTAAGTGGCGCAAACGAAAATATGCGCCGCGCCACAGAAGTTTGGCACTTCAGTTGCGCGCACGAAACCAATATGCGCATGGTTTTACATATGCCCCATTGAATATATTGTCTACCTATAAGCTGTTTCCTCGTAGTGTTCTAGACTCGTCTAAGGGGGAACTCCCTGTTCCGGTGAAACTGTGTAGGATATTGTCACACCTTTTGTGACCCAACATGGTTTTACATCATACTATGACCTAAACAAACACAAAACAAGAGAGAGCTACATAAGGCTACCCCTATCAAAAGAAAGTCTATGGGGGTAGACGATCTGAGGCTTCTAGGTCAGGGTTCCATGGGAAACCGCGCTCCGGGGCATTGGAACAGCTCAAGAACTTGCATGTGGCCCTAGCACATGCATGAAAGTGTGGTTCTATGTTGAAACATACAAAACCTAGTCCCCGGGTGCATGTGTCCCCCTTCACAGGCATCGCTGTAACCTAAAAGCGAACGTTTCAGACTCGTCTAAGGGGAAAACTCCCTGTTCCGGTGAAGCTGGGTAGGATATTGTCACACCTCTTGTGACCCAACATGGTTTGACATCATCCTATGACCTAAACAAACACAAAACAAGAGAGAGTTACACCGGGCTACCCCTATTAGAAGAAAGTCTAGGGGTAGACGATCTGAGGCCCGAAGGTCAGGGTTCCGTGGGAAACTGTGCTCTACGGCATCAGAACATCTCAAGAACTTGCATGTGGCCCTAACACATGCATGAAAGTGTGGTGCTATGTTGAAACATACAAAACCTAGTCCCCGGGTGCATGCGTCCTGCTTTGCAGGCATGCACTCTAACGTAAAAGCAAAGGTTCTAGACTCGTCTAAGGGGGAAAGTCCCCATTCTGGTGAAATCGGGTAGGATATTTCCACAGCTCTTGTGACCCACCGTGGTTTTACATCATCCTGTGACCTAAATAAACACAAAACAATAGAGTTACACCGAACTACCCTTATCATAAGAAAATCTAGGTGGGTAGACGATCCGAGGACCGTAGGTCAGGGTTTAGCGGGAAACTGCGCTCCAGGGCATCGGAACAACTCAAGGGCTTGCATGTGGCCCTTGCACATGCATGAAAGTGTGGTGCTATGCTGAAACATACAAAATCTTGTACCCAGGTGCATGTGTCCCCCTTCCCAGGCATGCGCTGTAACCTAAAAGCGAAGGTTCTAGACTCGTCTAAGGGGGAACCTCCCCATTCCGGTGAAACCGGGTAGGATATTCTCACACCTCTTGTGACCCAACATGGTATTACATCATCCTATGACCTAATCAAACACAAAACAAGACAGAGCTACACCGGACTACCCGTATCAGAAGAAATTCTAGGGGGTAGACGATCTGAGGCCCGCAGGTTAGGGTTCCGCCGGAAAATGCGCTCCGAGGCATCGGAACAGCTCAAGAACTTGCATGTGGCCCTAGCAGATGCATGAAAGAGTGGTGTTATGATGAAACAAATAGGGAATTTCGTGACGATCATTTTGATAGGTGAAAGATTTTTTTCCGACATCGTATACAAAAGTTATAGCCGATTTACCGTGCCATTAACTATTTTTGCAAAATATATCGAAATTCATGTTTTTCAATTTTGTCTAGATCTATAACCTAAAATATATCTACAACTCAAAGGAATTATTTTTTTGAAGTTTCTATCATTTTTGTTTATTTTTTACAAAACTGAAAAGGCGATCCACGGGGGGGGGGGATCTGTTTTCCCCCCTATATGCTTGTTCTGTGGGGCATACTCCTATATGCGCCACAAAAACATCACTTTCTATGGCGCATATGTCCATATGCGCCACAGAAGTTTCTCCCTCCTTTTTTGCTGCTTGGTCTCATCAACCTTCTGTGGCGCATACGTCTATATGCGCCAAACAAGTTTGGCACTTCAGTGGGGCACACGAAAATATGCGCCACACAAGTATGGATTTCTGTGGCGCATATTGGTTTCATGCGTGCCATTGAAGTGCCAAACTTCTGTGGCGCATTTTTTCTAGTGCGCTACTGATATATATCTGTGGCGCATGGTTTTGCATATGCGCCACTGAATATATTGTCTATCTATAAGCTGTTTCCTAGTAGTGTTCTAGACTCGTCTAAGGGGGAACTCCCTGTTCCGGTGAAACCGTGTAGGATATTGTCACACCTCTTGTGACCCAATATGGTTTTACATCATCCTATGACCTAAACAAACAGAAAACAAGAGAGAGCTACATCGGGGTACCCCTATCAGAAGAAAGTCTAGGGGGTAGACGATCTGAGGCTTGTAGGTTAGGGTTCCATGGAAAACCGCGCTCCGGGGCATTAGAACGGCTCAAGAACTTGCATCTGGCCCTAGCACATGCATGAAAGTGTGGTTCTATGTTGAAACATACAAAACCTTGTCCCCGGGTGCATGTGTCCCCCTTCGCAGGCATGCGTTATAACCTAAAAGCGAACGTTTCAGACTCGTCTAAGGGGGAAACTCCCTGTTCCGGTGAAGCCGGGTAGGATATTGTCACACCTCTTATGACCCAACATGGTTTGACATCATCCTATGACCTAAACAAACACAAAACAAGAGAGAGTTACAATGGGCTACCCCTATCAGAAGAAAGTCTAGGGGTAGACGATCTGAGGCCCGAAGGTCAGGGTTCCGTGGGAAACCGTGCTCTAGGGCATCAAAACATCTCAAGAACTTGCATGTGGCCCTAACACTTGCATGAAAGTGTGGTGCTATGTTGAAACATACAAAACCTAGTCCCCGGGAGCATGCGTCCCCCTTTGCAGGCATGCGCTCTAACGTAAAAGCAAAGGTTCTAGACTCGTCTAAGGGGGAAAGTCCCCATTCCGGTGAAATCGGGTAGGATATTTCCACACCTCTTGTGACCCAACATTGTTTTACATCATCCTGTGACCTAAACAAACACAAAATAAGAGAGATACACCGGACTACCCCTATCATAAGAAAGTCTAGGTGGGTAGACGATCTGAGGACCGTAGGTCAGGGTTTAGCGGGAAACTGCGCTCCGAGGCATCGGAACAGCTCAAGGACTTGCATGTGGCCCTTGCACATGCATGAAAGTGTGGTGCTATGCTGAAACATATAAAATCTTTTACCCAGGTGCATGTGTCCCCCTTCCCAGGAATGCGCTGTAACGTAAAAGCGAAGGTTCTGGACTCGTCTAAGGGGGAACCTCCCATTCCGGTGAAACCAGGTAGGCTATTCTCACACCTTTTGTGACTCAACATGGTATTACATCATCCTATGACCTAACCAAACACAAAACAAGAGAGAGCTACACCGGGGTACCCCTATCAGAAGAAATTCTAGGGGGTAGACGATCCGAGGCCCACAGGTTAGGGTTCCGCCGGAAAATGTGCTCCGAGGCATCGGAATAGCTCAAGAACTTTCATGTGACCCTAGCAGATGCATGAAAGTGTGGTGCTATGTTCAAACGAGTAGGAAATTTCGAGACGATCATTTTGATAGGTTAAAGATTTTTTTCGACATCGTATGCAAAAGTTATAGCCGTTTTACCGTGCCATGACCTATTTTTGCAAAATATATCGAAATTCATGTTTTTCAATTTTGTCTAGATCTATACCATAAAATCTAACTACAACTCAAAGGAATTATTTTTTTGAAGTTTCTATCATTTTTGTTTATTTTTTACAAAACTGAAAAGGCGATCCACGGGGGGGGGGGGATTTGTTTTCCCCCCTTTATGCTTGTTCTGTGGGGCATACACCTATATGCGCCACAGAAACATCACTTTCTATGGCGCATATGAACATATGCGCCACAGAAGTTTCTCCCTTCTTTTTTTGCTGCTTGGTCTCATCAACCTTCTGTGGCGCATACGTCTATATTCGCGAAAGAAGTTTGGCACTTTAGTGGCACACACGAAAATATGCGCCACAGAAGTATGGATTTCTGTGGCGCATATTGGTTTCGTGCGTGCCATTGAAGTGCCAAACTTCTGTGGCGCATTTTTTCTAGTGTGCCACTGATATATATCTGTGGCGCATGGTTTTACATATGCGCCACTGAATATATTGTCTATCTATAAGTTGTTTCCTAGTAGTGTTCTAGACTCGTCTAAGGGGGGGGGGGGAACTCCCTGTTCCAGAGAAACCGTGTAGGATATTGTCACACCTCTTGTGACCCAACATGGTTTTACATCATCCTATGACCTAAACAAACACAAAACAAGAGAGAGCTACATCGGGCTACCCCTATCAGAAGGAAGTCTAGGGGGTAGACGATCTGAGGCTCGTAGGTTAGGGTTCCATGGGAAACCGCGCTCCAGGGCATTGGAACAGCTCAAGAACTTGCATGTGGCCCTAGCACATGCATGAAAGTGTGGTTCTCTGTTGAAACATACAAAACCTAGTCCCCGGGTGCATGTGTCCCCCTTCGCAGGCATGCGCTGTAACCTAAAAGCGAACGTTTCAGACTCGTCTAAGGGGGAAACTCCCTGTTCCGGTGAAGCCGGGTAGGATATTGTCACACCTCTTGTGACCCAACATGGTTTGACATCATCCTATGACCTAAACAAACACAAAACAAGAGAGAGTTACACCGGGCTACCCCGATCAGAAGAAATTCTAGGGGGTAGACGATCCGAGGCACACAGGTTAGGGTTCCGCCGGAAAATGCGCTCCGAGGCATCAAAATAGCTCAAGAACTTTCATGTGGCCCTAGCAGATGCATGAAAGTGTGGTGCTATGTTCAAACGAGTAGGAAATTTCGAGACGATCATTTTGATAGGTTAAAGATTTTTTTCGACATCGTATGCAAAAGTTATAGCCGTTTTACCGTGCCATGACCTATTTTTGCAAAATATATCGAAATTCATGTTTTTCAATTTTGTCTAGATCTATACCCTAAAATCTAACTACAACTCAAAGGAATTATTTTTTTGAAGTTTCTATCATTTTTGTTTATTTTTTACAAAACTGAAAAGGCGATCCACGGGGGGAGGGGGGGATCTGTTTTTCCCCCCTATATGCTTGTTCTGTGGGGCATACTCCTATATGCGCCACAGAAACATCACTTTCTCTGGCGCATATGAACATATGCGCCACAGAAGTTTCTCCCTTCTTTTTTTGATGCTTGGTCTCATCAACCTTCTGTGGCGCATACGTCTATATTCGCCAAACAAGTTTGGCACTTTAGTGGCACACACGAAAATATGCGCCACAGAAGTATGGATTTCTGTGGCGCATATTGGTTTCGTTCGTGCCATTGAAGTGCCAAACTTCTGTGGCGCATTTTTTCTAGTGTGCCACTGATATATATCTGTGGCGCATGGTTTTACATATGCGCCACTGAATATATTGTCTATCTATAAGCTGTTTCCTAGTAGTGTTCTAGACTCGTCTAAGGGGGGGGGGGGAACTCCCTGTTCTAGAGAAACCGTGTAGGATATTGTCACACCTCTTGTGACCCAACATGGTTTTACATCATCCTATGACCTAAACAAACACAAAACAAGAGAGAGCTACATCGGTCTACCCCTACCAGAAGGAAGTCTAGGGGGTAAACGAATTGAGGCTCGTAGGTTAGGTTTCCATGGGAAACCGCGCTCCAGGGCATTGGAACAGCTCAAGAACTTGCATGTGGCCCTAGCACATGCATGAAAGTGTGGTTCTCTGTTGAAACATACAAAACCTAGTCCCCGGGTGCATGTGTCCCCCTTCCCAGGCATGCGCTGTAACCTAAAAGCGAACGTTTCAGACTCGTCTAAGGGGGAAACTCCCTGTTCCGGTGAAGCCGGGTAGGATATTGTCACACCTCTTGTGACCCAACATGGTTTGACATCATCCTATGACCTAAACAAACACAAAACAAGTGAGAGTTACACCGGGCTACCCCGATCAGAAGAAATTCTAGGGGGTAGACGATCCGAGGCACACAGGTTAGGGTTCCGCCGGAAAATGCGCTCCGAGGCATCGGAATAGCTCAAGAACTTTCATGTGGCCCTAGCAGATGCATGAAAGTGTGGTGCTATGTTGAAACGAGTAGGAAATTTCGAGACGATCATTTTGATAGGTTAAAGATTTTTTTTCCGACATCGTATGCAAAAGTTATAGCCATTTTACCGTGCCATGACCTATTTTTGCAAAATATATCGATATTCATGTTTTTCAATTTTGTCTAGATCTATACCCTAAAATCTAACTACAACTCAAAGGAATTATTTTTTTGAAGTTTCTATCATTTTTGTTTATTTTTTACAAAACTGAAAAGACGATCCACGGGGGGAGGGGGGATCTGTTTTTCCCCCCTATATGCTTGTTCTGTGGGGGCATACACCTATATGCGCCACAGAAACATCACTTTCTCTGGCGCATATGAACATATGCGCCACAGAAGTTTCTCCCTCCTTTTTTTGCTGCTTGGTCTCATCAACCTTATGTGGCGCATACGTCTATATTCGCCAAAGAAGTTTGGCACGTTAGTGGCGCACACGAAAATATGCGCCACAGAAGTATGGATCTCTGTGGCGCATATTGGTTTCGTGCGTGCCAAACTTCTGTGGCGCATTTTTTCTAGTGTGCCACTGATATATATCTGTGGCGCATGGTTTTACATATGCGCCACTGAATATATTGTCTATCTATAAGCTGTTTCCTAGTAGTGTTCTAGACTCTTCTAAGGGGGAACTCCCTGTTCCGGAGAAACCGTGTAGGATATTATCACACCTCTTGTGACCCAACATGGTTTTACATCATCCTATGACCTAAACAAACACAAAACAAGAGAGAGCTACATCGGGCTACCCCTATCAGAAGGAAGTCTTGGGGGGTAGACGATCTGAGGCTCGTAGGTTAGGGTTCCATGGGAAACCGCGCTCCAGGGCATTGGAACAGCTCAAGAACTTGCATGTGGCCCTAGCACATGCATGAAAGTGTGGTTCTATGTTGAAACATAAAAAACCTATTCCCCGGGTGCATGTGTCCCCCTTCGCAGGCATGCGCTGTAACCTAAAAGCGAACGTTTAAGACTCGTCTAAGGGGGAAACTCCCTGTTCCGGTGAAGCCAGGTAGGATATTGTCACACCTCTTGTGACCCAACATGGTTTGACATCATCCTATGACCTAAACAAACACAAAACAAGAGAGAGTTACACCGGGCTACCCCTATCAGAAGAAATTCTAGGGGGTAGACGATCCGAGGCCCACAGGTTAGGGTTCCGCCGGAAAATGCGCTCTGAGGCATCGGAATAGCTCAAGAACTTTCACGTGGCCCTAGCAGATGCATGAAAGTGTGGTGCTATGTTGAAACGAGTAGGAAATTTCGAGACGATCATTTTGATAGGTTAAAGATTTTTTTCCGACATCGTATGCAAAAGTTATAGCCGTTTTACCGTGCCATGACCTATATTTGCAAAATATATCGATATTAATGTTTTTCAATTTTGTCTAGATCTATACCCTAAAATCTAACTACAACTCAAAGGCATTATTTTTTTGAAGTTTCTATCATTTTTGTTTATTTTTACAAAACTGAAAAGGCGATCCACGGGGAGTTGTTTTCCCCTTTATGCTGATACGTGGGGCATACACCTATATGCGCCACAGAAACATCACTTTCTATGGCGCATATGAACATATGCGCCACAGAAGTTTCTCCCTCCTTTTTTTGCTGCTTGGTCTCATCAACCTTCGGTGGCGCATACGTCTATATGCGCCAAAGAAGTTTGGCACTTCAGTGGCGCACACGAAAATATGCGCCATAGAAGTATGGATTTCTATGGCGCATATTGGTTTCGTGTGTTCCGGTGAAGCCGGGTAGGATATTGTCATAGCTCTTGTGACCCAACATGGTTTGACATCATCCTATGACCTAAACAAACACAAAACAAGAGAGAGTTACACCGGGCTACCCCTATCAGAAAAAAGTCTAGGGGGTAGACGATCTGAGGCCCGAAGGTTAGGGTTCCGTGGGAAACCGTGCTCGAGGGCATCAGAACATCTCAAGAACTTGCATGTGGCCCTAGCACATGCATGAAAGTTTGGTGCTATGTTGAAACATACAAAACCTTGTCCCCGGGTGCATGCGTCCTCCTTCGCAGGCATGTGCTCTAACGTAAAAGCAAAGGTTCTGGACTCGTCTAAGGGGGAAAGTCCCCATTCCAGTGAAATCGGGTAGGATATTTCCACACCTCTTGTGACCCACCATGGTTTTACATCATCCTGTGACCTAAACAAACACAAAACAATAGAGATACACCGGACTACCCCTATCATAAGAAAGTCTAGGTGGGTAGACGATCCGAGGACCGTAGGTCAGGGTTTAGCGGGAAACCGCGCTCCGGGGCATCGAAACAGCTCAAGGACTTGCATGTGGCCCTTGCACATGCCTGAAAGTGTGGTGCTATGCTGAAACATGCAAAATCTTGTACCCAGGTGCATGTGCCCCCCTTCCCAGGCATGCGCTGTAACCTAAAAGCAAAGGTTCTGGACTCGTCTAAGGGAGAACCTCCCCATTCCGGTGAAACCGGGTAGGATATTCTCACACCTCTTGTGACCCAACATGGTATTACATCATCCTATGACCTAATCAAACACAAAATAAGAGAGAGCTACACCGGGCTACCCCTATTAGAAGAAATTGTAGGGGGTAGACGATCCGAGGCCCGCAGGTTAGGGTTCCGCCGGAAAACGCGCTCCGAGGCATCGAAACAGCTCAAGAACTTGCATGTGGCCCTAGCATATGCATGAAAGTGTGGTGCTATGTTGAAACGAGTAGGGAATTTCGAGACGATCATTTTGATAGGTTAAAGATTTTTTTCCGACATCGTATGCAAAAGTTATAGCCGTTTTACCGTGCCATGACCTATTTTTGCAAAATATATCGAAATTCATGTTTTTCAATTTTGTCTAGATCTATACCCTAAAATCTAACTACAACTCAAAGGAATTATTTTTTTGAAGTTTCTATCATTTTTGTTTATTTTTTACAAAACTAAAAAGGCGATCCACAAGGGGGTGGGATCTGTTTCCCCCCCCTATATGCTTGTTCTGTTGCGCATACACCTATATGCGCCACAGAAACATCACTTTCTATGGCGCATATGGACATATGCGTCACAGAAGTTTCTCCCCCTTTTTTTGCTGCTTGGTCTCATCAACCTTCTGTGGTGCATACGTCTATATGCGCCACAGAAGTTTGGCACTTCAGTGGCGCACACGAAAATATGCGCCACAGAAGTATGGCGGATGGCGCATATTGGTTTCGTGCGCGCCACTGAAGTGCCAAACTTCTGTGGCGCATTTTTTCTAGTGCCCCACTGATATATATCTGTGGCGCATGGTTTTACATATGCGCCACTGAATATCTTGTCTACCTATAAGATGTTTCCTAGTAGTGTTCTAGACTCGTCTAAGGGGGAACTCCCTGTTCCGGTGAAACCGTGTAGGATATTGCCACACCTCTTGTGACCCAACATGGTTTTACATCATCCTATGACCTAAACAAACACAAAACAAGAGAGAGCTACATCGGGCAACCCTATCAGAAGAAAGTCTAGGGGGGTAGACGATCTGAGGCTCGTAGGTTAGGGTTCCGTGGGAAACCGCGCTCCGGGGTATTGGAACAGCTCAAGAACTTGCATGTGTCCCTAGCACATGCATGAAAGTGTGGTTCTATGTTGAAACATACAAAACCTACTCCCCGGATGCATGTGTCCCCCTTCGCAGGCATGCGTTATAACCTAAAAGCGAATGTTTCAGACTCGTCTAACGGGGAAACTCCCTGTTCCGGTGAAACTATGTAGGATATTCTCACACCTCTTGTGACCCAACATGGTATTACATCACCCTATGACCTAACCAAACACAAAACAAGAGAGAGCTACACCGGGCTACCCCTATCTGAAGAAATTCTAGGGGGTAGACGATCCGAGGCCCGCAGGTTAGGGTTCCACCGGAAAACGCGCTCTGAGGCATCGGAACAGCTCAAGAACTTGCATGTGGCCCTAGCAGATGCATGAAAGTGTGGTGCTATGTTGAAACGAGTAGGGAATTTCGAGACGATCATTTTGATAGGTTAAAGATTTTTTTCTGACATCGTATGCAAAAGTTATAGCCGTTTTACCGTGCCATGACCTATTTTTTGCAAAATATATCGAAATTCATGTTTTTCAATTTTGTGTAGATCTATACCCTAAAATCTAACTACAACTCAAAGGAATTATGTTTTTGAAGTTTCTATCATTTTTGTTTATTTTTTACAAAACTAAAAAGGCGATCCAGGGGGATGGGACCTATTTTCCCTCCTATATGCTTGTTCTGTGGCGCATTTTTGCTGCTATATGCGCCACAGAAGTTTCTCCCCCCTTTTTTTGCTGCTTGGTCTCATCAACCTTCTGTGGTGCATTTTTTCTAGTGCGCCACTGATATATATCTGTGGCGCATGGTTTTACATATGCGCCACTGAATATCTTGTCTACCTATAAGCTGTTTCCTAGTAGTGAAAGCTGCTTTCCTATGTGTTTTTGGTCTCCGTGACTATGGTTTGACACATTGATCCACTAGTGTCATTTCATGTGTTCTTTTCATAAAACACATGGATCCAATAGTGTCATTGCATGTGTTCTTTCCCAAAACCACATGGATCCACGTGACAATACAAACTCTAGTGGATTCTGTAATGCAACTTCTGCCACACAAGTGCAACATGCAATGTGGAAGCTGCTTTCCTATGTGTTTTTGGTCTCTATGACTATGGTTGACACATTGATCCACTAGTATCATTTCATGTGTTCTTTTCATAAACCATATTGATCCACTAGTTTCAATGCATGTGTTCTTTCCCAAATACACATGGATCCACATGATAACACACACTCCAGTGGTTTCTATGATGCAACATCTGCCACACTGGTGCAACATGCAATGTGGAAGCTGCTTTCCTATTTGTTTTTGGTCTCTGTGACCAAGGTTTGACACACTAATCCAGAAGTGTAATTGTATGTGTTCTTTTCCCAGAACACTCTGATCACCTAGAGTCATTTCATGTGTTCTTTTCCTAAACCACATGGATCCACATGACAACACACACTCTAGTGGATTCTGTGTTGCAACTTCTGCGACACCGGTGCAACAAGCAATGTGCAAGCTCCTTTCCTATGTGTTTTTGGTCTCTGTTACCATGGTTTGACACACTGATCCACTAGTGTCATTGCATGTGTTCTTTTCCTAAACCACACTTATCACCTAGTGCCATTTGATACGTTGTAAACGTATCTATAATTTTTGATGTTCCATGCTTGTTTTATATCAACTTTCTTATGTTTTGTTCACACTTTGGGGTATTTTTAGACATTTTCTGGAACAAACCTATTAACAATATGCCATAGTGCCAGTTGCCTGTTGTCTACTATTTTTGGTTTCAGAAAATTTTGTAAGGAAATATTCTTGAAATTGGACAGGACAAAAGCCAAAGTCAATATTTTACCCAAAGCAACACGGAGTCCGGAGGGGAGACGAAGTAACGCAGCAGGGCGGCCACACCTAGTGGCGGCGCGACCAGGGTAGGGCACGCCACCAGGGGGTGTGGGCCCCCTGGTACTCCACCGACCTTGCCCCTTCGCCTATAAAAGCCTCCCGGGACGAAAACCCTAAGTACATGATCAGAAATCCACGAAAGAGTCTATAGCCGCCACCATATCCATCCCTAGATCAGGAGGGGATCCAAATCTCTTCTCGATACCCTGTCGGAGGGGAGAGATCACCCTGGAGGCCATCTTCATCACCATGCCTGCCTCCAGTGTGATGCGTGAGTAGTTCACCCTTGGACTATGGGTCCATGTAGTAGCTAGATGGTTGGTTCTGCTCCTTTGTGCTATCATGTTTAGATCTTGTGAGCTCCATTCATGATCAAGATCATCTATTTGTAATCTTACATGTTGTGTTTGTGGGGATCCAATGGATATTGAGATGCTATTTCAGATTGATTATTGATTCTATCATGTCTATGTTATTTGTGATCTTGCATGCTCTCTGTTGTTAGTAACTATCTTGGCCAAGTAGATGCCTGCAACTCCAAGAGGGAGTATTTATGCTCGATAGTGGGTTCATGCTTCTAGTAATCTAGGGAAGTGACAGAAATCTCTAAGGTTGTAGATGTGATGTTGCTACTAGGGAGAAAACAACAATCCTTTGTCCATGGGGCAATTGTATTGTTTAATTTACACACTTTGCTTAATGCAATTATCCGTTGCTTGCAACTTAATACTGGAAGGTGTTCGGATGATAACCTGAAGGTGGATTATTAGTCATAGATGCGGTTGGATTATGGTCTATGTATTATGTTGTAATGCCCAATCAAATCTCATAGGAGTCAAGATGTCTAGTATATGCATTGTATGCATTCTCAAATCTGTCAATTGCCCCGCTGTAATTTGTTCACCCAACATGCTATTTATCTTAAGGAGAAACACCACTAGTGAACTATAAACCCAAGTCCATTCCTTTACCATTGATATACCATCTACTGTTTACCGTTTACTGTTTACTTTCTGCAAGCAATTACTATCTTCCACACTATACGTTTAATCCTTTGTTTTCAGCAAAACTAGTGAGATTGACAACCTCACTGTAAGTTGGGGCAAAGTTCTGTGGTTGTGTTGTGCAGGATTCCAAGTTGTTAGCAACACCTTGGAGTTGTTTCCTTGCTCCTACTGGTTCGATAATCTTGGTTTCATAACTGAGGGAAATTTGTTGCTTTGCTCATCATACCTTCCTCTTGGGGTTCCCAACGAGCTCGACGTATCTTGAGCCAACACAATTGCATGTGTTCTTTCCCAAAACCACATTGATCTACATGACAACACACACTCCAATCGATTTTGTGATGCAACTTCTGCCACACTGGTGCAACATGCAATGTGGAAGCTGCTTTCCTATGTGTTTTTGCTCTCTGTCACCATGGTTTTACACACTGATCCACTAGTGTCATTGCATGTGTTCTTTCCCAAAAAAACAATGATCACCTAGAGGAATTACATGTGTTCTTTTCTTAAACCACACTGATCCACATCACAACACACACTCTAGTGGATTCTATGATGCATCTTCTGCCACACTGGTGCAACATGCAATGTGGAAACTGCTTTCCTATGTGTTTTTGGTCTCTGTCACCATGTTTGACACACTGATCCACTAGTGTCATTGCATGTGTTCTTTCCCTAAACCACACTGATAACCTAGAGTCGTTGCATGTGTTCTTGTCCTAAACCACACGCATACACATGACAACACACACTCAAGTGGATTATGTGATGCAACTTCTGCCACACTGGTGCAACATGCAATGTGGTAGCTGCTTTCCTATGTGTTTTCTCTGTGACCATGGTTTGATACACTGATCCACTAGTGTCATTGTTCGTGTTCTTTTCCTAAACCACACTGATCACCTAGTTCCATTGCATGTGTTCTTTTCCAAAACCACACTGATCCACATGAAAACACACACTCCAGTGGATTCTATGATGCAACTTCTGCCACACTGGAGCAAAATGCAATGTGGAAGCTGCTTTCCTATGTGTTTTTGGTCTCTGTCACCATGGTTTGACCTACTGATCCACTAGTGTCATTGCATGTGTTATTTTCATAAACCACATTGATCAACTAGAGTCATTACATGTGTTAATTTCCTAAACTAAACTGATCCATATGAGCTGATCCAATGTAGCATGTGTATGTGGTGCTGTAAGGAGCTTACTCACAACAGATGGTGAATCAAGAGCAACAGAGGTGTTCAGAACCGTACCTCTTCTTATAGTGGATGGTAAAATAGGAACCTTGCCATCACGAGACTTACCCATGATGGATGGATGGCAGCGAACAATAGTGATTCCAAGTGAACTTGATAAATAAAGCTATGCTCCCCGACAATGGCGCCAGAAAATAGTCTTGATGACCCACAAGTATAGGGGGTGTATCGCAGTATTTTTGAGGGAAGTGAAACCCAATTTATTGATTCGACACAAGGGGAGCCAAAGAATATTTATAAGCCTTAACAACTGAGTTGTCAATTCAGCTGCACCTGGAAACAATCTTCCTCGCAGCAGTTTATTAGTAGCAACAGTTTTGTAGTAACAATAGTAGAGTGATAGCAGTAGTAAAAGTAAAGACAGTAGTAACAATTGTAGTAAACAGTAGGATTATAGCGCGGTAGGCATAGGGATGGATGGACGGGCGTTGCATGGACAAGACAATTCATATGGCAATCAAGACGTGGGGTATTTGCAGATAAATAAGATAAAGCATCCAAGTACTAAATAATCATAGGCATGTGTTCCATATATAGTCATACATGCTCGCAATGAGAACTTGCACAACATCTGTGTCCTGCCAGCTCGTTTGCAGCGGGGCCTCAAGGGAACTACTGGTAATTAAGGTGCTCCTTTTAATAGAGCACCGAAGCAAAGCATTAACACTCCGTGAACACATGTGATCCTCACATCAAAGCCATTCCCCCCGGTTATCCCGATTTTTGTCACTTCGGGGCCTTTGGTTCCAGAAAACAATATGTGTATACAACTTGCAGGTAAGACCATAAACAATACTATCATAATGAATCAATAACATGTTCAAATCTGAAATCATGGCACTCGGGCCCTAGTGACAAGCATTAAGCATAACAAGTTGCAACAAAGTCAAAAAGTACTAATAATAGATACTAGGCACCATGCCCTAACAATCTGATGCCATTACATGAACGATCTCATCCAATCCCTACCATCCCCATAGCCTACAGCGGGGGATTACTCACTCATAGATGGGGGAAACATGGATGGTCGATGGAGAAGCGATGGTGATGATGATGGCGATGATCTCCTCCAATTCTTCGTCCCGACAGGGTGTCAGAATGGAGTTTCTGGTTCCGAATCACAGAATCTGGTGGTGGCGGTGTAGCGGAACTCTTTCTAGAAAAACGTCGAACCCCCCTTGGTTTTTAGGTCAAGGGGCAACTTATAGGCAAAGAGGGAGGCCGAGGGGGCAGCCGAGGCGGCCACACCACCCAGACGGCTGGCTGGCCTGGCCAGTGGTGTGGGCCCCTCGTGGCCCTACTCCGTCTCGTCTTCTGGCTCCGTGAGTATTCTGGTGAAATAGGATTTTTGGCATATTTTCCGGGATATTTCCTGATAGTTGATTTTCTGCACAAAAACTAGACACCAAGGTAATTCTGCTGAAAACAGCGTCAGTCCGTGTTAGTTGTATCCAAATCACACAAGTTTAGAGGAAAAACAATAGAAAAAGTGTTCGGGAAAGTAGATACGTTTTGGACATATCAATTCCCCCCAAGCTTAGCTTATTGCTTGTCCTCAAGCAATTCAGTTGAAAATTGAGTGCGATAAAAGAAACTTTCACGAACACATTTGCTTCATAAGATGTATATATTCTCAGCATACGATCAACTACTTAGGCAACTCATAATAAGGAGTATGCAAATAAGGTCACTAGATAGTCATTGCAAGCTATGAAGAGCTTCTAACTCAAAAATAGTAAGTAGCATGAAACTTAAACATAAGCAACATTGCAATGCTCATAACAAGGTATGATAGAGTGGTATCTCGCTTGCCTTTGATTGTAGAGCAAACATAAATGCCAAGGTACCTCTGAAGTTCAAGTGAAGACTAGACATAAAGATATCAAAGTTACAAGCATCAAAGTCACAACGCAATTAATCAAGTTTTGAGACAAACACATTACACTAAGAATGACAACTATGCTCCCAAGAAAGTGCTCATAGAATGTGTGGAGACTCAACAAGGGAATGAAAAGGTTTTGAAAAGTTTGAAAGGCTTCCAAATGCTAAAAGTATGGTACTCATTAGCTTTGATCTCTCATTGCCCCTATCATAAGCATCTTTAAATGATTAAGGTGAAAGTGAGGTCCAACCTGAGTTATATGCTTGATAGACTATAAACTGGAAATCTCATGTCCCTTGAGTACGAGGGCCGCTCCTCATGCTACTCAACTTTAGTTACCGGTAAGTTCTTGTCATAGTAAGTACATGCGTATCATAGAGAACTGCCAACGGGGTACCCCTTGCCCGATGATATGGAAGAATCCCCATATCAAAATGACAAGGCAAGCAGACAAAGAGTATCTCAGCAATCTCCTTATTTACCATGGGAAAATGGTGCTTTTTTCTCTCTTTCCTCTTTCCTCTTTTCTCATATCTCTTCCTCTTTTTTTCTCAATAGCTATCTCTCTTCTTTTTTTATAAGAAGAATGCTTCATAGATACTCATTATGGTTACGCTGCATGTTTCTACCATGATTAGGCATGGATTAGATCGGTGGCCCAGGCGTTTCTCTAACACACATACATAACTCCATGGAATTACATGCTCCCCTTTTATTTCACACCGACGACATCCGCAAACAAAAGATCACGATATCAACTGGGTATATATTTACAGGTGTTGAAAGCGTTCCCTGTGACAGCATGGTTCTGCTAATCCCCAACCTATAATTTGGAAGCATATAACTTTCATGGACAGTCACGATGGTTCAGGTTTATTAAGTGCCATCAAGTTCGTGAGAGCTTTACTAACTAACTTTCTCATAACAAGAAAGCATTTTATTTGGAAGAAAACTAGGCATATTGAATATGCACGGAACGACAAATGATGCTAGTAGGTAGGTATGGTGGACACTTTTGGCAATATTGCTTTTAGGGAATTGGAAACACGAGTAGAGCTCATACTCAGTGCAAGTGAAGGCTAGCAATAGTAGGGGAGAGACAAACGAGAGAGCAATAACTATCATAATCATGCTTGCAACAAAACAGGACTAATCATGGCATGAAAGTGATTCAAGACCCCTGAGGCAAAATAATTCATCGAGGCTTAACTGATTATTATTTTAGTCATATGCATGCATGAGCATGTGCCAAGTCAATGCAAGTGAAATATTCAGAGGAGGATACCACAGTGTCATACCAAGTTATAAATAGAACAATGCAAGCAAACATTCATAAGACATGCTACAAACTATTAGCGAGCTAGAGCTAATCATAAGAAAGCAAGAACTACTAAGCATCCATAAATAACATACACCCTACATGAACAGACTAAGCATGCCCACAATGATGAGTATATGTACAAAAATGAAAACAAATAGAGTTTGTTACCAGCCTCTTACCACACCTCAAGTTATCATTAATCCTCATTATTGCCCTTCACTTGTGTGGCTTGAATAATAATATGAAACCAAAATCCACAGAGGACTGCTGAACCCTACAATGAATTTCACAAAACCAAAGAAGAACAACAAATATTTTTGGTGTTTTTGATTTTTAAAGGCAAGAACAAAAAAGGAAAAACAAGCAAAGCAAAATCTTTTTGGGTTTTTCGAATAGTTCAAACAAAGCAAAAAGGAAAAAAGCAAACCAAGGCAAAAAGAAGCAAATAAAGAGAAACAACAAAAATATTTTTTGGTCTTTTTGTGTTTTTAGAAAGCAAAAGTAAATAAAGAACAAAAAATAAAAAGAGAACGAAGCATGGATATACAAAGTACCGACTAAACATGATATGGAGATGAGTGTGATGTCGGTGTACCTCTCCCCAAGCTTAGGCTTTTGGCCTAAGTGGGTATCAACCCCAATGCGGGTAAGGGTTCCAAGCAGGCGGGCCATTGTAAGAATGATCATGGTTAGGCCCTTGGGAAGAAGAGGAAGCTCCCCAATCATAGGTAGGCTGCTGATATGAAGACTCCCCCTCATGTGAGGGCTGGACCGAATCATTCGTAACCTCCCTTCCAGTATCATGCTCCTGTTGGGAGAGCTCTCCCAAGTATGGGTCGAGTTCTTCCTCGGTGAGTGACCATCCTATCCTGGTATCAAGGTTAAACAAAACAGGTGCAGACAAAAGAACAACTCGCTCGGACTTACTCTTTCTCCAACCAGCCTTGAGAAAGGTTATTTCATAAGACAAATCACTCAAATTAGCCCAATAAGAAACAAATTAATGTTGTATCATGGAATTAAGGTCAAGCCTCTCTATGGGAAACTATAGGACTAGATGATGAGTCACTACACCATGCAAAGCTAATAAATGAGAGGCGATGAGGCCTCCACAAATTCCACCTTTCTCGTAGTTAGCAGCAAGACGGAAAGCTATCAAGGCACCCAAATTGTAAGTCCTATCTCGTTTTAAAGCAGCTGAGATGAATGCTAGATCATATGAGGATAACTTATTAGCAGTTTTCCTAGCGAGAACACACTTGGCAATAAAGTAAGCAAAGTACAAAAATGAAAACAAATAGAGTTTGTTACCAGCCTCTTACCACACCTCAAGTTATCATTAATCCTCATTATTGCCCTTCACTTGTGTGGCTTGAATAATAATATGAAACCAAAATCCACAGAGGACTGCTGAACCCTACAATGAATTTCACAAAACCAAAGAAGAACAACAAATATTTTTGGTGTTTTTGATTTTTAAAGGCAAGAACAAAAAAGGAAAAACAAGCAAAGCAAAATCTTTTTGGGTTTTTCGAATAGTTCAAACAAAGCAAAAAGGAAAAAAGCAAACCAAGGCAAAAAGAAGCAAATAAAGAGAAACAACAAAAATATTTTTTGGTCTTTTTGTGTTTTTAGAAAGCAAAAGTAAATAAAGAACAAAAAATAAAAAGAGAACGAAGCATGGATATACAAAGTACCGACTAAACATGATATGGAGATGAGTGTGATGTCGGTGTACCTCTCCCCAAGCTTAGGCTTTTGGCCTAAGTGGGTATCAACCCCAATGCGGGTAAGGGTTCCAAGCAGGCGGGCCATTGTAAGAATGATCATGGTTAGGCCCTTGGGAAGAAGAGGAAGCTCCCCAATCATAGGTAGGCTGCTGATATGAAGACTCCCCCTCATGTGAGGGCTGGACCGAATCATTCGTAACCTCCCTTCCAGTATCATGCTCCTGTTGGGAGAGCTCTCCCAAGTATGGGTCGAGTTCTTCCTCGGTGAGTGACCATCCTATCCTGGTATCAAGGTTAAACAAAACAGGTGCAGACAAAAGAACAACTCGCTCGGACTTACTCTTTCTCCAACCAGCCTTGAGAAAGGTTATTTCATAAGACAAATCACTCAAATTAGCCCAATAAGAAACAAATTAATGTTGTATCATGGAATTAAGGTCAAGCCTCTCTATGGGAAACTATAGGACTAGATGATGAGTCACTACACCATGCAAAGCTAATAAATGAGAGGCGATGAGGCCTCCACAAATTCCACCTTTCTCGTAGTTAGCAGCAAGACGGAAAGCTATCAAGGCACCCAAATTGTAAGTCCTATCTCGTTTTAAAGCAGCTGAGATGAATGCTAGATCATATGAGGATAACTTATTAGCAGTTTTCCTAGCGAGAACACACTTGGCAATAAAGTAAGCAAAGTACGGAATAGAGGGGAGATGAATGTTATGTATTTTCCCACTCTCCTTGGAGAAGTTGCTCCCTTAGAAAATCTCCGCATACAATTCCATGAGTCATGCATGTCGCTCTTTAATCCTTCCACACGATCCCCACTGAGGTACCTTAATAGCTGCACAAAAGTCATCAAGAGGAAGGTCGACAGCTATATTCTAAATTTTGTAGTGAACCATGGGGTTAGGCAAAGAGCAACTAAATCGAAAGTCCTGCACTATAGACATAGTTAGTTTCACAAATTGACAAGGTTCATCTTCCACAAAATGCTCCAATCCTGCATTAGCAACTAAAGTATGGAAGTCCTAGGAAATTCCTGCAGCCCTCATGAATTCGTAGAATGGATAGATGGAAGGAAAAACTTCCTCCTCTCAGTGAACCTTCATAACCTTAGGCACCCTCAGTTCATGTAGGTTGAGTTGATGTTCATTCATATTCTATTCTAAAATTTAAACATCTATTATACAAGTGATTGCAAAGTAAATACATAATGAAGGGAACTACTCATGGGGACTTGTAAGAGGCCTAAACATGCATCAAAACAATATCTCTAAGCATTGAACAAGCTTACAAGCTCTCATAACCTTTCAACTACAACAGTAAAATACTTAAGATATAAACCACTAAACACAAATCTACTTGGACAAGCGGAGGAGTCACATACCGGAGAACAAATGCTCCAAATTTCAGCAGCAAAGATGGGTTGAGCAAGGAGATCGAAAAAATCGAGGACAAGAATAGCAAGAACATGATTTCGAGCAATGAACTGGTGTTTTCTCGGGAGAGAGAGAGTAGTGGGAAGTGAGAGAATGAGTGGAGGGCCAGGGGTGGCCCACACCATGCCAGGCGCTCCCCTGGGCTAGCCGCGCCACCAGGTGGTGTGCCTTCCTGGTGGGCCCCCCCAGGTACTCTCCAGGCGCTTCTCTGCCCCTTTTTTCGCGTAAAAATTTAATATGAATTTTCTGGAATTTTTCGAGACACTTTATTTTTGAGCAATTTTCAGGTATAGAAGAATGATTTTCTAACAGAAAAAAGTTTTTGGAATGATGCAATGACAAAACAAAGCTAAAACTTCAGAAGTTCTAGGACACTCTAATATGCAAGCAACTAATAACAGAAAAGTAAACTAAATGAAAGCAAAAACTAAAATGGATAAAATAAAAGTAAGCGGAGATAATCATGGTGAAAACATTGTTTTGTTCATTAAAATCCCTTTGTTAACAAGGTTGATCAGGTCTTGTTACCAAAACAATTTTATATGAAACAAAACTTTGTATTCCACTAATGATTATGTTACCTCAACCTTGATAGCAATGGTCCCAATCATAATAGTTTCATATTTTTCTCGTGGTATGGGGCACTATGTTTCTCCAACTTGAATGCCATCACCATGTTCAATTGAATTCAAACCATAAGTCATATCAATCTTCTTGGGGAAATAGACAGTATGTTCCTTGTCATTAACATTGAAAGTCACCTTTCCTTGATTACAATTAATAACAGCTCCTAGAGTGTTAAGAAAAGGTCTCCCAAGAATAAGGCATTTCAAGCACAACAAAATCAGTTAATATCAAGCAATTATGAGCCACTTGAACAGGTACATCCTCACATATACCAACAGGAATAGTAGTAGATTTATCAGCCATTTGCAAAGATATATTAGTTGGTATTAGTTTTTCCAATTGAAGTCTCTTGTAGAGAGAAAAAGGCATAACACTAACTCCTGCTCCCAAATCACACAAAGCGGTTCTAACATAACTATTTTTAATAGAGCAAGGAATAGTTGGAATCCCTGGGTCTCCAAGTTTCTTAGGAACCTTACCATTAAAGGAATAATTGGCAAGCAAAGTAGATATTTCTTCATTAGGGATCTTCCTTTTATTCGAGACAATATCCTTCATATACTTTGAATAAGGAGGCAATTTAATAGCATCAGTCAAAGCAATTTGCAAGAATAAAGGTTTCATCCATTCACAAAACTTATTATAGTGTTCATCTTAGTGTGCCTTTTAGGTTCTTCTTCAACTTTTTCTTTATCAGGAACATCATTTGCTTCATTAGCACTTTCAGTTCCAGCATCAGAGACAGATATACTATTAGGATCTTTAGAAGGTTCAGAGGGTTCTACAATAGTTTTATGTTTCTTTTTTCTTTTCTTAGGGTAGTACCACTATTTTCAGCTTGTTGAGAATCCTGCTCAATTCTTTAGGATGCCCCTCAGGATATAGAGGATCCTGGGTAGCAGCACCACTTCTAGTTCTAATTTCATAAGCATGTGTTTCTTTGGCAGCATTAACTAGCAAGTCTTTTTGTACTTTAATAAGCTGATCAATTTGAGTTTGAACCATTTGAAAATGTTTAACAAGCATTTGAACATCATTAGAGGTTCTTTCCACAATATCCTTCAACTCAACAATAGTTCTAGAGTTTTCCATTAAATGATTTTGCACCTTTTTATTAAAATTATCTTGCTTAACAATAAAAATATCAAATTATTCTAAGCATTGATCAGGAGGTTTAGAGTAAGGGATATCACCTTCATCAAAATGTTGGAGAGGGTGTACCTCAATAGTGGATGAGTGGGAGATTGGCTTACATAATTCTTCTATAGGAGGTAAATTCTTGACATCTGTAGCTTTAATTACCTTCTCCTTAAGACATTTCTTGGCTTCCTTCATCACTTCATCATTTAGTTCAATAACTCCCCTCTTCTTTGATGCTGGTATAGGCACAGGAATAGCTAGTCCAGACATAATTGTCTCAGGTATAGCTGGTTCAGGAGGAGTCCAATCTTCATAATTCTTGCTTATTTTCACCATTAATTCCTCAGCTTCCTTGGGAGTCCTATTCCTGAAAACACAATCAGCATAACTATCCAGGTATGTCCTAGATTCTTCAGTTAGTCCATTATAAAATATATCAAGAAGCTCATTCTTAGGTAATGGACATCCAGCCTGTGCATGAATCAAAGCACAAAACCTTGCCCATGATTCAGGCAATATCTCTTTTTCTCCCTGTTTAAAATCAAAAAGTTCCTACAAAATAGCATCTCTAGCACTAGGTGGAAAATATTTTTGAAGGAAGGTACTAATCAAGCAATCAGGGCTATCAATAGATCTAGGAGGTAAATTTTTAAACCAAGTTTTAGCTTCTCCTTTCAGTGAAAAAGGGAAAATTTTAGCAACAAAGTAGGTGCGCATCTTAATATCATCAGAAAACAGGCCACTCATGGTAGAAAGCTCAGTCATGTGTGGTACAACACTTTCATTCTTAGTCCCACAAAAAGGTTCTTTCTCAACAATAGTTATGTAAGATAAATCAAGAGAGAAATCATAATCCTTATCTTTAATGTTTATGAGAGATGCAACAAACTTAGCATTAGGAGAAAATTTGGGTTTTATAGTATGCCTCTCAAGGAGACTCTTAATAGCACTCCTATCATGGGTGTTTTGACATTCTTTAATAAATTCATCGGTCATCTCTATATAATCGTCTTTAATATCATAGCTTTCTCTAGACTCAGATGAACTGATAGGTGTAATAGTGTCTTCATTAGGAGTTTCAGTATTTCTAGCTATAGTTCTAGCAATCGTAGCATCTAGGAAAGGACCTAATGAACCACTCTTATCAAGCACAGTACAACAGCATCATAAGTATCAGAAGTTTCAGATTCACCAATAGTAGCAGTGTGTGTAGCATGTGTATGTGGTGTTGTAAGGCGCTTACTCATAACAGATGGTGAATCAAGAGCAACAGAGGTATTCAGAACCGTACCTCTTCTTGTAGTGGATGGTAAAATAGGAACCTTGCCATCACGAGACGTACCCATGATGGATGGATGGCAGCGAACAATAGTGATTCCACATGAACTTGATAAATAAAGCTATGCTCCCCGGCAACGGCGCCAGAAAATAGTCTTGATGACCCACAAGTATAGGGGGTGTATCGCAGTATTTTTGAGGGAAGTGAAACCCAATTTATTGATTCGACACAAGGGGAGCCAAAGAATATTTATAAGCCTTAACAACTGAGTTTTCAATTCAGCTGCACCTGGAAACAATCTTGCTCACAGCAGTTTATCAGTAGCAACAATTTTGTAGTAACAATAGTAGAGTGATAGCAGTAGTAAAAGTAAATACAGTATTAACAATTGCAGTAAACAGTAGGATTATAGCGCGGTAGGCATAGGGATGGATGGACGAGCGTTGCATGGACAAGACAATTCATATGGCAATCAAGATGTAGGCATTTGCAGATAAATAAGATAAAGCATCCAAGTACTAAATAATCATAGGCAGGTGTTCCATATATAGTCATACGTGCTCGCAATGAGAACTTGCACAACATCTTTTGTCCTGCCAGCCCGTTTGCAGCGGGGCCTCAAGGGAACTACTGGCAATTAAGGTGCTCCTTTTAATAGAGCACCGGAGCAAAGCATTAACACTCAGTGAACACATGTGATCCTCACATCAAAGCCATTCCCTCCGGTTATCCCGATTTCTGTCACTTCGGGGCCTTTGGTTCTAGACAACAATATGTGTATAAAACTTGCAGGTAAGACCAAAAACAATACTATCATAATGAATCAATAACATGTTCAGATCTGAAATCATGGCACTCGGGCCCTAGTGACAAGCATTAAGCATAACAAGTAGCAACAAAGTTAAAAAGCAGTAATAATAGATACTAGGCACCATGCCCTAACAATCTGATGCCATTACATGAACGATCTCATGCAATCCCTACCATCCCCATAGCCTATAGCGGGGGATTACTCACTCATAGATGGGGGAAACATGGATGGTCGATGGAGAAGCGATGGTGATGATGATGGTGATGATCTCCTCTAATTCCCCGTCCTGACAGGGTGCCAGAACGGAGTTTCTGGTTCTGAATCGTGGAATCTGGTGGTGGCGGCATAGCGAAACTCTTTCTAGAAAAACATTGAATCCCCCTTGGTTTTTAGGTCAAGGGGCAACTTATAGGCAAAGAGGGAGGCCGAGGGGGCAGCCGAGGCGGCCACACCACCCCTAGGCGCGGCCTGGCCTGGCCCGCACGGCCAGGTTGTGTGGGCCCCTCGTGGCCTTACTCCGTCTCGTCTTCTGGCTCCGTGAGTCTTTTGGTGAAATAGGATTTTTGGCATATTTTCTGGGATTTTTCCTAATAGTTGATTTTCTGCACAAAAACTAGACACCAAGGTAATTCTGCTGAAAACAGCGTCAGTCCGTGTTAGTTGTATCCATATCACATAAGTTTAGAGGAAAAACAATAGCAAAAGTGTTCAGGAAAGTAGATACGTTTTGGACGTATCACATGTGTTCTTTTCCTAAACCACACTGATCCACTAGAGTCATTGCATGTGTTATTTTCCTAAACCACATGGATCCACATGACAACAGACACTCCAGTGGATTCTGTGATCCAAGTTCTGCCACACTGGTGCAACATGCAATGTGGAAGCTGCTCTCCTATGTGTTTTTGGTCTCTCTCACCATGGTTTGACCCACTGATCCACTAGTGTCATTGCATGTGTTCTTTTCATAAACCACCTTGATCACCTAGAGTCATTGCATGTGTTCTTTTCCCAAACCACACTGATCCAGATGACAACACACACTCCAGTGGATTCTGTGATGCAACAACTGCCACACTCGTGCAACATGCAATGTGGAAGCTGCTTTCCTATGTGTTTTTGGTCTCTGTCACCATGGTTTCACACACTGATCCACTACTGTCATTACATGTGTTCTTTACCTAAACCACACTGATCCACATGACAACACACACTAGTGGATTCTGTGATGCAACTTCTCCCACACTAGTGCAACATGCAATGTGGAAGTTGCTTTCCTATGTGTTTTTAGTCTTTGTGACCATGGCTTGACACACTGATCCACTAGTGTCATTGCATGTGTTCTTTTCCAAAACCACATTGATCCACTAGTGCCATTACATGTGTTATTTTCCAAAACCACATTGATCCACATGACAACACACACTCTAGTGGATTCTGTGATACAACATCTGCCACACTGGTGCAACATGCAATGTGGAAGCTGCTTTCCTATGTGTTTTTGGTGTCTATGACTATGGTTTGACACATTGATCCACTAGTGTCATTTCATGTGTTCTTTTCATAAACCACATTGATCCAATAGTGTCATTGCATGTGTTCTTTCCCAAAACCACATGGATCCACATGACAACACACACTCCAGTGGATTCTGAATGCAACTTATGCCACACTAGTGTAACATGCAATGTGGAAGCTGCTTTCCTATGTGTTTTTGGTCTTTGTGACTATGTTTTAACACATTGATCCACTAGTGTCATTTCATGTGTTCTTTTCATAAACCATAATGATCCACTAGTGTCATTGGATGTGTTCTTTCCCAAAACCACATGGATCCACATGACAATAAACTCTAGTGGTTTATGTTATGCAACTTATGCCACACTAGTGCAACATGCAATGTGGAAGCTGCTTTTCTATATGTTTTTGGTGTTTGTCACCAAGGTTTGACACACTAATCCACTAGTGTCATTACATGTGTTCTTTTCTGAGACCACTCTGATCACCTAGAGTCATTGCTTGTGTTCTTTTCCTAAACCACATGGATCCACATGACAACACACACTCTAGTGGATTCTGTGATGCAACTTCTGCAACACTAGTGCAACATGCAGTGTGCAAGCTTCTTTTGATGAGGATATATACAGGGATTATGATGATTCTGACTCCTTAAACTTGAAGGAAATATTGAGTCAAATCAATGATGACTATCAGGTGAATTCATTCCTAGTTCAACATGATATTTTCATTTATAAGAACTTTATACTGCCTAAATCTTTGTGCTATTGTATGATTAGGTACATGGGAGAAGAAGGCGTAGCACGAAGCAAGGAGTTGAAGCATATGGAGCATGGTGTGTTGATCAATGAAGAATGCGCGAGGGAGGAGAGGAAGGAAGCGCAAGGAGCTACCAATAAGAATATCAACACTGGAAAGCGATCGTTTTCTTGCCACGACAGTGGCACGTAAGCAGAGTCCTTTTACGCCAGCGGTGATGCGATGAGAGAAACATGCAAAACTGCCTGGCAGAACCATGAGCCGAACCCAACTTTGGGTCGGTTTCTATCCTAGTTAGGTGGGACCAAGTCGTCCCAAGCTTAGGCTGCCACCCCCCAAACATCTTATATAGATGGGGCGTACTACTATTTAGGGTTTAGAGACCATGTTAAAATTATTTTGGAGTTGTTTCTTTTATAGAACCTCTGGAATTACCCTGTGATCGAATTCTACCAATTGCAATTGAGTGTGATCTGTTGTTCCACTGGGAATTAGTAGATTGCATACTACCGTTCATGGTCAACGACTACGTGCGCAAGAGCGTGGTGTTGTGAATATCCTACAAGGTTCGAGAGCTGTTGCATTAACATCATGGTTCGAGCAGAAGAGTTCATAGCTATAGGCTAGTTATGTATCATCTACCATGACCATCGACAAGTGCTTGCTGAGAAGATCGGGCCACCCCATATCATCTTGGTATCAGATTTCCTTGTTGCCTCAGTAAGCATCCATAAATCCATCCATAGATTAGATCTTGTTTTTCATCCTATACAGAAAAAGGCCCACAAAAAGAGTTGCCATAGCCTAGATTACATCATATTCGAGTAATAGTTGCTGGTCATGTTCCTCTTTTAGTCTAGATCTAGATCTGTTCTTCGTAGATTTGTTTTCTAGTTGTTCTAGTTGTTTCCACCATTATTTTTCCACCGCCACAAAGCTAGATCTGATCCATACAAGAGTCCTCATTGTTTACTACTTGGCAAGTCGGAATTAAAAAAATTCTGCCGACTTCTGCCGTGAGTCCTTCTTTGCCATGACTCGGTTTCCTGCCACGACACGTTTTTGGCCATTTTTTCTGCCGCGAGTCCGAGTCCTGTCGCGAGTTCTGCCGTGGCATAGTTTTGCACTGTTTTTCTACCACGGCAAGGAATTTTTCTTCCACGGCACGATTTTGATCAATTTTTCTGCCATGGCAGCAATTCTTGCAAAGTGTGACAAATTGCACTTTTCCTTAAACTTAGCCACAACCATTCTATTACATAGGTGTAGGAACTTGCCCATTGAGACTAGTTTCCGCTCCTACAGGTTGCTCCTAGGATTTTGTGATGTGCTTTGTAATTTGGCCGTGTGTGATATATGTACAAAAAAAGAAGAGAAAAAAGAAAAATAGCAAAAGAAAAAAAGCAAAAGAAGCTATACAAAATAAAAAGAGAAAAAGAGAATTTGAGCAAGAGGTCTAGTGATATCTTTGTGCACCGGTAGATTGAGCAATCTTGTTCCTGTTTACTTTGAGCTTTGCTAGTGTCTCTCGAGAGTAGTGCAACACCCTTCATAGTTGCATTGCCACGTTTTTCCCCACGTGTGTGTTTCTTGGGTTTTTGTACGATCAACACTAGGACTTGTTTGCGGTGTAGATAGGATACCATACCTATAGCTCCACCATAAATAACATGTGTGCCCTGCGATCGTTCTATATACCTTCGATATTCACTTCATCACATCAATGCATAAGTCTTTGATTTTGAATTGGTAAGCATCACTATTCACTTTGGAACGGTAAGATCTGCTTTCTTGTCAGTTTTGAGTGAGTTGTGAGAGTTCCACCACCAGATTTTGTTTTGTGCACTAATGTACTTATCATGTATTTTATTAGTGTTGATGTGATGCCGAAAATGGAGTCCAATGATGTTACTAGTAATGTGGAGACCTATAGGTGCAAATTCTTCCACAATTGGCGTTGTAGTGGAACTTTTTGGAAGGAAGAACACGGTATTTTTGATGGTGACGATCTTTTCCACCATAGTGTGATGATTGGTGAGAGATGTGCTTCCATTACCATTGATAGCAACTCTACTATTAATTTGATCAGCATTGAAGTTGTACAAAAGCTGCAGCTACCCACACGTGCCCGTGTGGTGACATATCTCTTGCATTCATCATATGGCACATTGCTGATTTCACACACCGCTGATGTTCCTATGACTTTTAAAGAGCATACTGAGATTGTGCGCTCTGATGTACCTCCTATACCACTTGATTCTTGTCACATACTATTGGGAGAACCTTGGAGCAGAAGGTTTGATGCTCAAATATGTACTGTTGTTGGAAGGATTTCTTTCAAATGGAACATGAAGAGGCGTGCTATGATCAGGATTTCAGCCGACAAATTTCATGAGTATCATCTTCTTCGCAAGGAGAGGACAAAACAGTTCAGTTTGTCTGCTAAGTACAAGGTCATGATGAATGGTGACAATTCTAATATTTGTCATCTTGAACACAGTGTGCATTACAACCCACGTGAGAATGAGAGCCACATAGCCAAGATGAGTGAGAGTGTTATCAAAAGTGAGCTGTGTGATTCCACTAGTGAGGTTGAGAGCATCCATTCTAAGAGTATGAGAGAAAATGAAAACAACAGTGCAGTAGATGCTAATACATGTTAGGATAAATACTAATGTAATCATCTCTACTCCTGGTATTATTTCATGTGCTATGCAGGTTGCTTTTGAAGAAAGGGAGCAATCTATTTTACAACCTGCATCATCAGACTGTGCATTGTCACTTGCGGAGGATGTTTTAGTACCTACTACAACTGAGGAGATTGTTGATGACATTGGTACTGATTTGGAGCTTCATCCAACATGTACGACGTATTGTGAGTCTATTCCTTTGTTGAAGCCTCCTTGTGATTTGCCTTGCACTACTGTTTTAGCACCATGTGATAGTTTACCAAATTCAAATTTTGATCATGTGGTACGGATAACACATAAGGAAATACTTACTCGAATACCACCTACGATATTGTGTATTCCATCATGCTAAATGAACCTATGAGTATGAGTTGTGCTATGGATAAGATTTCTAAAATTTCATTTCTGAATTCTAGCACATATTCTCCTTGTTTCACTTTCATTCTAATTGGTGAATATAGCATGGATGAAAATTTTCTTGTGGATCACATATGCATTACTTGTGATAGAATCACTGAACTGAAACAAGTATTTTTCATCCATATATGCAATGTGTCACAAAATGTTTGCTATGGGACAATAGTTCTGGTTCAAGATATTATGGAAATACGTTCAGGTCTTGTTGACATATTGCAACTAACACAAGTAATTTTACCTATGTTGGATTGTTGTAATCTTGCTAGGATAGAACCCAAGTTTTCATATTCATTGTGTTTGTCCCAAAAGTCTTTGTCTAGTTATGTTACTACTTTAGACTTCACTGATATTTGCAAATTAAGTTGCATCTTACATACTAGACAACATGATCATGTTCATAATAATCAGAGTAGCGCAGTTGAAGCATGGCATGAATCAATTCGGTTTTCACACATATTGAATTGGTTTGATCTTGTGCACAAATTTGATCATAGATCTTTGAGAAAACTCAATTTAATATTGAAGATCAAGACTATCTATTTAGTTGTTTTTCACCATGATCATGATTCTTTGTACTTCACTTATAACTGTAATTTAAGTTGCTTGATGTATATTGGACATACTTTTCATGTGAACAACAATAATACAACATGTTATATATACATATGCTTTGCGTACACGTTGTTCTTTTTGTTTCTTCCACTTTCAGCTTACCCAAAGCCCTGGACAGCTTTTCATGAAGAAAGGGAGGATGATGAGGATATATACAGGGATTATGATGATTCTGATTGCTTGAACTGGAAGGAAATATTGAGTCACATCAATGATGACTATCAGGTGAATTCATTCCTAGTTCAACATGATATTTTCATTTATAAGAACTTTATACAGCCTAAGTCTTTGTGCTATTGTATGATCAGGTACATGGGAGAATAAGGCGTAGCACAGAGCGAGGAGCTGAAGCATATGGAGCATGGTGTGTTGATCAATCAAGAATGCATGAGGGATGAGAGGGAGGAAGCACAAGGATCTATCAATAAGAAGATCAACACCTGGTAGGATCTCTGCCGTGACACAGAAACAACGCGTTTTCCTACCACGACAGGCTGCTGCGGCATAGAAACAGAGTCCTTTTCTGCCACGGCAGGCTGCCGCGGAAGAGAAACAATCCCAAACTCTACCATGGTAGAACCCTGAGCCGAACCCAACTTTGGGTCGGTTTTTATCCTAGTTAGGTGGGACCAAGTCGTCCCAAGCTTAGGCTGCCGCCCCCCAAACCTCTTAAATAGATGGGGCGCAGTACTAGTAAGGGTTTAGAGACCATGTTAAAATTATTTTGGAGTTGTTTCTTTTATAGAACCTCTGGAATTACCCTGTGATCGAATTCTACCAATTGCAATTGTGTCTGCTCTATTGTTCAACTTAGAATTAGTAGATTGCATACTATCGTTCATGGTCAACGGCTACGTGCGTAAGAGCGTGTTGTTGTGAATATCCTACAAGGTTAGATAGCTGTTGCATTGGCATTAGGGTTCGAGCGGGAGAGTTCATAGCTACAGGCTAGTTATCTATCATCCACCATCACCATCGACAAGTGCTTGCTGAGAAGATCGGGCCACCCCATATCAACTTTACTATGTGTTATTGGTCTCTATGATCATGGTTTGACACACTGATCCACTAGTGTCATTGTTTGTGTTCTTTTCCTAGACCACACTGATCACCTAGTTCCATTGCATGTGTTCTTTCCCAAAACCACACTGATCCACATGAAAACACAAACTCCAGTGGATCCTATGATGCAACTTCTGCCACACTGGTGCAAAATGCAATGTGGAAGCTGCTTTCCTATGTGTTTTTGGTCTCTGTCACCAAGCTTTGACCCACTGATCCACTAGTGCCATTGCATGTGTTCTTTTCATAAACCACATTGATCAACTAGAGTCAATGTATGTGTTATTTTCCTAAACCACACTGATCCATATGATAACACACACTCCAGTGGATTCTATGATGCAACTTATCCCACACTGGTGGCCGAAGTTGTGATGCATCACATGCATTTGTCGTTCGAGGCCGTCGAAGTGGTTGTCGATGTTCTTGAACTCGGCTTGCGTCTCGCCAAATTGTTCATCTTGTCGTGTCTCAAGGGCTTGGTAACGTTCACAGAACTCTTGTCGGACAATGAAGTGACTTGCGTGCGTCATGTACAGTCCTTGTTCTTCTTCTTGGGGAGGTTGTTGGCTCGACTCACCGTGCCTATCCATCATGCAAAACACAAAGGGTTGTATATGGAGAGCGATATATGGTGTGGGGAACCTTCAACCTCACCTTGGGGATTGCACGGAACTAGAAACCACAAGTGAGAGCTATCAGCATGCAAAGTGGAAATGCAAAGAAAACTCACACTCAAGGAAGAACTAACTCTCAAAAGCTTGTTGGTGGTAGGTTAGAATTGTGGAATGCCAAAGAACAAACCAAAAGAAAAGGGATAGTCAAAAGTGGGTAAAATCCAACAAAACTCAAGTCAAAGGCAAAGGTCAACAACTCAAAGGGGTGACGGGAACCTACAACTATATACACACACATGGAGATTGTTGGGATTGACACGACTATGAAAATGAGCAAACAAAATGTCCTAATGAAGACTAAGATCGTTGTCGTGCCAATGCAAGGAGAGACCATAGCTCGTTTGTAAAGAATAAAAATGAGCAACGGATTTGTGCACTTGTCTTGGGCGCTCTTACTTCTCTCTTGCTTACAAGCTTTGAGACTCTCTTTTGCAATGGGAGACTATTTTTCTTTTTCTTTTGCTTTGTATCTTTTTTTTGTTCTGCCTTGATGCTACCAAGTCACTCTTGCTATTGCTTTTGCACTCTCACTATCCAAGAACAAATGCACAATGCTCAAGCAAACACAAGATGAGCCACTCTCGTGGGATAGGTACACACAAAGGAAGATAGCGGTTAACAAGGTGACACAAGTTATACCTTTGTTGGTGATGATGAACTTGTTGTCGGTGGTGCGGGATGATGTTCGTGGGCCATGGTGTCAATGATCACGAAGGTTGTTGATGCGGCAGCTTGTTGTTAGTTGCTGACACGCACATGGGACATGAGCAAACAAAGGAAATTAGCCAATGCGAAAAATGAGGCAAAACTGTCAAAACTGGCGTTACGGCCGGACGCTCTGGTCTGTCTATGCCGGACACTCCGGTCTGGTTGGGCCGGACACTCCATTCGGGTCGGGCCGGACACTCCGGTGCAGGTTTCCTGCTCGTGTGCTTGAGCGGAAATTCTCGCCTTAAGGCCTCAAATTCGCGAAAAAATGGCCAAATCGGGCTAGGAAAACGCAGGATAAAGCTGGACCAACTCCTAACACAAGGTTTCGTCGGATCAAAACCACAAATAACACTCCAAATCAAGAGATCGATCCAAAGGCAAATTTGGGTTGTTTTTTGGGGATTTTCGAATTTTTGGTGGATAGAAGAAAAATTTGTGGGGGAATTCATGAGCAACGAAGCTCTTGATACGAATATGTTGAGGGCAAACCTCTAGGGTGGCCCGATCTTTCACGAATCCCGTTCAAATCGAGGATGGAGTGTGGGGAGAGGAGGGGAGGATGAACACGACGAACTCACGCACGAAAAACGCGATGAACACACACACGCAAAACCGCAATACACACCAATAGCTCACGCCGGCGGTGACCGGTCCGACGCAATCCCTAGGATCGGCATCGGGCGGAGGACTCTCTCTCGAACGGGCACGACGAGGAGGGAGACTCGGTGAGATCTTGACGTCTAGGCAAAGGGACTCCGATGCCTAGGCCTTGTACAACATGGAGGCACGATGCAAGCTCCAACGAGGTTTGGGATATTTGGTGCTCCTTTGTCAAAGGAGCATGAGGCAAGAACTAGATAGATCTACAAGGGGTTTCCACTAATTCCAAATATCATGCCTAGGGTTTATAATAGAGGTGGGGACTATATATAGGCCAGCCACAAGTTCAGGGGTAATTTAGGCATTAAAGTAGAGTTCTGGGCAAACTAGAGGGTAACATGAGCCATAGAGCCCAGCTATGGCTCGCAGGCCCATCTTCAGGCTGGATAGTACGAGTCGTGTGGACTGGACAGTCCAGTGAGGCCGGATACTCCGGGTAGTGTGTGGGTAGTGTCCGAAATGGCATACTGAAGGTCCACACCAGGATGGAGCTAGGGTAGGCCGGACACTCCGGCTGAGTCACGCCGGACACTCCGGCTGCGTCGACACTCCAATTGGATTGGGCAGACACTCCGGCTCAGGCAGCTTCAGGACAGGTGCAGCTTCAGGGCTCGTGGGTCGACGCAGCGGGGTTTCGTACCTGATGATGCACAGAGTAGTGGTATGAAGTAGCAAGCCATCCAAGTGCATGTCAAAGTCACATGATGAGAGGAGCGAATTCACCTTAGCTTGAAGGAGCTTGGCTCGGGCACGGGTCATCGGTCCACTTGGTGGACTCGGTGGTGTAGATGTAGGAGTGTCCGTAGGACGGGCTGCATCAGCTCCCCTCCTTGGGAAAGAATAGTCCTCGACTCTTCATGGTTGTCATCTTGAACATCTCCATGGTAGGGTGAGAGATCCTTGACATGAATGTATTGCTTGCAAGGTACTTGGATGCCGGTATGTCGATGATATAGGCGTTGTTGTTGATTCACTTGATGATCTTGAAGGGACCATCTCCTCTTGGTTTGAGCTTGGAGTCGCATTCCTTGGGGAAGCGGTCTTTGTTTAGGTGTATCCACACAAGTTCACCTTCTTCAAAGATCATCTCCTTCTTGTCCTTGTTTAACCTTGAACCTTGGAGAAGGACTTGTTGCTCGATAGTAGCTCTTGTTTCTTCATGAAGCTTCGTCAAAGCTTGTGCGCGCTTCTCAACGTCCATGTTGGTGCGCTCATGGAGAGGTAGTGGTAGGATGTTGAGCGCGGTGAGGGGCACAAAACCATAGACGATCATGAAGGGACTCATCTTGGTTGTTGAGTGCTTGACTCGGTTGTAGGCGAACTCGGTGTGGGGAATGCATTCCTCCCAATCCTTCAAGTTCTTCTTGATCAACAACGTAGAAGAGTTCCAAAGCTTTGGTTGACAACCTCGGTTTGTCCATCGGTTTGAGGATGCGACGCGGATGAAAAGAGGAGCTTGATGCCGAGCTTGGCCATGAGGGTCTTCCATAAGTAGCTCATGAATTTTACGTTGCGGTCGGAGACGATTGTTCTTGGCACACCGTGAAGACGGACGATTTCCCTGAAAAACAAATTGGCAACATGTGAAGCATCGTCAGTCTTATGGCATGGTATGAAGTGTTCCATTTTGGAAAAGCGATCCACGACAACAAACATAGAATCATGACCATGCTTAGATCTAGGCAATCCTAACACGAAATCCATACTAATGTCGGACCAAGGTGTATGAGGAATAGGCAATGGCATATAAAGACCATAAGGGTTAGCTTGCGACTTAGCTTGAACACATGTCGTGCATCGTTGAACGTAGCGCTCCACGTCGCACTTCATCTTGGGCAAAAAGTAGTGAGTGGAGAGCATGTCCAATGTCTTGTCACGACCAAAGTGATCCATGATGCCTCCACCATGAGATTCTTTGGAGACGAGTTGGTTTATTTGACGTTCGATTTCCTTTGTCTCCTCTGGGTGTTGGGGATATACTTTCCGGGTATCTTCACTATGCCTCACTGACCAGGGTGGCCCACTTTTAGATTTGCTTCACGGATGGCCCAGTCAGGGAGAAGACACGGAGTCCAGTCCGGCTATGGGAAGGCCTAGAAGACTTACCGACATAGGCCCATAGTGTTACTTGTAGTTCAAGATGTACTCTGTAACACACTCTTAGTCATAGCCAGATAGGTCTCTCTTGTAAACCCTGGGTCGGATATCTATATAAGCCATCCTAGGGAGAGCCTTTAGGGCACCCTCACAATAGTCTACAATCTCAACTCGCACAGGCAAAACCCTTGTAACCCATATTCCGACTCTGCCGTATTACTGGATTGCTAGAAGGAGTAGGATCCGTCCAAAGCCGGCGGATTCAAACCTGGGTAAACTTGTGTGCTCACCATCCCAGAACACCGTACGCCTCACATCCCTCTCTTCCACACACCCCGAGGACCCCCTCATGGCATACTTGTCATCAATCTAACGACAGTTGGCGCCCACCATGGGGCAAGTGAGCTTTGGATCTGCATTCCGAGCAGAATCTGCAAGAACTGGAATCGGCAAGACTATCGCCGTCGGTCGCATCCTCTATGCCAGTGACGTCCCTATCATCATTCTCGACGAGACCTGGATTCCAGCTAGGGAGGATATGACTGCCTACACCATCATGTCTTTTGGCGTGATTGATGTGTACATCGGATTCGCTGAACCTGCCCCACCCACCCCAGCGGTGATGATAGAGGCAGAAGAAATTTCTGGGTCCCCTTTGTCCACGGAGGCGGCAGAGTTCAGGATCCCAGAAAACAACAATCCCACCCAGCCCGCACCTGTTGTGGAGATAGTGGAGAAAGCCGAACCTAAAGCAGATCTTGCGGTTCAAGTCGAATCTGGAGTTCAAGTCGAATTTGGAGTCGAACCTGAAGCAGATCTTGCAATTCAAGTCGAATCCCAGATCGATCTGCCCATCGAGGTCGAAATCCAGGAGGAGCAGAACAACAACATTGGTTCTGGCTCTGCCAACACCGAAACAGACCAACCCTTCTGGGGCATACGTTGAGGTGCATGATGCTGAAAGGCGCAAACGTGGATGAGGTTCTCAAAACCATCAGGATCTTCGAGGAAGCCCACAAGGAAAGCCGCAACTACCTCAAGACCCGTACATCGCACTTTGTCGGATACGTTGTATCCGGATCCGGCTCTGCCTAGGCTGGAAACAACAAAGACTCGGTGCTGGAGGCGATCAGAACAAACACTGACTTACCCGCATCCTCGGATGGCTCGATGACGTCGGTGGATTTCCGAAAGTTCTCCATGGAATATGAAGAGGATTACAACTCCAAAGCTGTAGAAGAAGAAGAAGCCATGGATGAAGGATCTAGAGAAAACTCTCCCAAAGTGCAGGATGACATGGATCTCGGAGATAATCCCGAGGTCTAGATGTCCGAAAGTACCAATCAGAGCCTGACTCTGGGAAACGGACCCAAAGCCGGTTTTGCTACCGACGCTGCCAAGAAGGCAAAGAAGAAGAACAAGAAGAACAAGACCCCGGCAAAAGAACTTCCAGCAGAGGAGGTGATTCCCGAGGAATATGAGGAAGACTCGGATGGAGCACTTATCCTAGACGAGCCCAAAGAAGAGTCGGTGGATCGACACGTGGTCACCGTAGGTGCCCGTAAACTCATCGATGCCGCATTAACCACACCTATCCCTACTGCGGCAGAACTCACTGCTGCAGAATTGGACGAAAGGGCCCAAGCCCTAGAAACGCATCGCCAAGTACTCCTGGATGAAGCCAAAAACATCAAGGAAGAGAAGAAGCGCATGGCCAAGGCGGAGAAGCTCATCTCTCTGCAACATCAGAAGAACCAGAAACGACAAACACGTGACAACCAATTTCCGGAAGTACGCAAAGTTCTCTTTGAGGGAGATCCGGGGATGCCTCGACTCGACAGTAATAGAGATCTGGTGTATCCAACACCAGTGCAAAACACCACTGTAGCCCGAGACATCCTAGCAAATAACCCAGGCCCGGAATAGGTTCGATTGGGAATTAAGCTACTCACCAAGGGTCTCGAGCAACAGAAGGTCGCGAAATCCGGAAGCAGAAAGCTGGTCTCTCAATCAGACCAATGTCACACGGATCCGGCCTGGAACGACATAAGACCCCAGCGGGTTTCAGAACAGCATCACCGTTCCGACTATCCGGAAGAGAATCACTCAAGAACTGGATCTTCACGGCAGCACCACAGAACTGCACATGACTGGCGTAACATTGCACCAGCTGCCGAGCAAGAGGCGATTGCTGCACTGTATCCGAGAAATCCTGCCCGGCGAGAGTCGAACAATCATAGGGAAGAAGACAAAGAGAAACATCGGGAGGAAGACCGACAAAGAATGCCACCTCCTAGACATACAAGCCATCCGGCTGAGCCCCACCGCACTGGGAGTGACAGACGAAGGAATGACAGACACCGCGCCGAGTCAATCCGGCAGGGGGCTCGTCATAATGAAGATCCTCCCCAGAACCGGAATAATGATGCTCCGGACGGAGACCGGTGATCAGCCAGAAAAAATCCAACTGCTCCACCCTCTCCACCAAGTAGCCATCACAACGGCTCACAAGGAGGCCAAGGAGGGCGTCGTGGCGGAGGAGGTGGTTGTAGAAGCTGAAGTCTGGCTCCAAGGCACCGCAGCCACAGCCGTCAATCAGGACGGCGATCTCTATCCCCAAGTGACGCGAGACACAGGATTAACTCCAACATAGAGGCACGGCGCTACAAAGACGATGATATATACATGGGCCCAAAATGCTTCGGACCATGCATAAGAGAAAGAAAATTCTCGGAAGGATTTGCTATCTCAAGACACATCCAGCCCTATGACGGTGTGGCTCAGCCAGATACTTGGCTTCAGGATTTTTTCCAAGCTTGCTGCATCGCCAAAGGTGGAAACATCCTGGACGCGACTCGGTATCTCCCACTTATGTTGCGGAGGACGGCATGATCATGGCTCAATGAACTTCCGGAGAACACCATCCACATCTGGTATGACATGCAGAGTGCGTTCTTTCAGAATTTCGAAGGCACATATCGGAGGCTCTATACGGTAGGAGACCTACAGCGTTGCACTCAGAAAGCCGGAGAAACTTGCCGAGATTACCTCAGACGATGGATCGACACTAAGAACTCCTGTGAAGGAGTAAATGATCAAACTGCGATTGAAGCTTTCATTATAGGACTCCCAATTGGTTTACTACACCATCGCTTGAAGTGTGACAAGGTCACTAATCTGGGAGAGATGATAGAAACAGCAAGCAAGTATGCAGATGCTGACGATGATGTAGAGGGATTACTGAACACCCTAGTTGTGCCACAGTCGGCAAAACAACCAAAGCAGCAAGCTCAGAAGCGCAAGAATACATCGGAGGAAAAAACCAACACAGAAACGGTAGTGGTCACTGCTACTTTCGTGTCTGGAGGATGAGGAGGACACGGCAGCGGCCGCGGACGCGGTCGTGGGACATTAAGAGTCCAGGGTAGAGGAGCCCAGCAACCTGGCAAAACCTACTCCTGGGCCGACATTGCCAATGGGGGCTCGTCTCACACAAACGACGAGTGTCGTTTTAATAATGACATCAAGAAAGATGATATTGCTAGCTATAGGGCTAAGCGGAAGAAGGGAAAGAAGAATCTCGAAAAAGATAAAGAGACCAAGGAAGATTCCAACATGGAGGAAGCTGATCCTTCAAATCCCAAGACGGAAGGGAAGAAAAACTTCCCAACAAAGAAAGACACTTATGTCACCTTCCTCGGATCTCAACCAGCTAAGGTCAAGAAAGCAGTTCTGCATCAGCTCAACGCGACAGTTCTGGCTGTCCCCCAATTCCTGGACTAGTCGGAAGTGGCAACCACCATTGACCATGCTGATCATCCGCCTAAGTTGCACAGGCGAGGAAAATATGCCTTAGTCATCAATCCACTTATTGATGGCTATGGTTTCTCCAAGACTCTCATGGACGGCGGCATCATCATTAACATCCTGTATGTCAAAACGCCACGCTGGATGCAAATCTCAAAGACCCAGCTGAATTACAGCTCTGTGATTTTTCACGGAGTTGTCCCAGGAAGACAAGAAAATTCCCTGGGAGAAATCACTTTGGATGTTACCTTTGGAACTACAAATAACTATCGGATGGAAGCACTTTCCTTCGAAGTGGTCCCGTTCAAGAGCGCGTACCACACTATATTCGGACGTCCGACTTACTGGGATTTTATGGCTCATCCGTGTTACATTTACAATATGATGAAAATTCTAGGTCCAAAAGGCATGATCACAATCAGGGGAGACCCGAAGAAGGCGCGAGAGTGCGAGGACGGAAATGTCGCCTTTGCTGAAGCCGTTCTGCACGCCCAAGAGTACCAGGAGATCAAGAAGACCATTGATCCGTCCGAGATTCCCGCGACAAAGAAGGAGGTGACAAAGACGAATCTAGAGTTCAAGGCCTCGGAAGAGATGAAGAAGACGCCGTTGAAGGATGATGACCCCTCCAAGATGACCCAGATAGGCGTAGGCCTAGATAGCGCATAGGAAAGCACGCTCGTAAAGTTCCTCCAAGCAAATCAAATGTACACCCGAACGCTAAACCCGTCAAACAGTCCCTACAATGTTTTGGTGATGAAAAGCGTAAGGCAATAGCTAAGGAACTAGCCCGGCTTGAGTTAGCCGGATTCATAGAAGAGGTCATCCACACTGAGTGGTTGGCCAATCCTGTAATGGTCCCTAAAAAGGACACCACTAATTTAAGGATGTGTGTTGATTATACTGCATTGAACAAGGCTTGTCCCAAAGATCCGTTCTCTCTTCCTAGGATTGATCAAGTTATCGATTCTACAGCAGTCTAGGAACTCCTATGTTTTCTCGACGCATATTCCGGTTATCACCAAATCCGAATGAAGGAATCTGACAAAGTGAAAACTTCATTCATAACCCCCTGCGGAACCTTTTGTTTCATTATGATGCCCTTTGGGCTCAAAAAATTAGGAGCTACATACCAGCGCACTATGCATCATTGCCTCCACGACCAAATCGGACGCAGTGTACATGCATATGTGGACGATATAACGGTGATGTCCAAAAAGAAGGAAACGCTAATTTCTGACTTGGAAGAAACGTTCACCAATTTACGAAAATACAACATAATGCTTAACCCGAAGAAATGCTTCTTTGGAATACCAGCCGAAAAACTGTTAGGTTTTATCGTGTCTCGAAGAGGCATAGAGGTAAACCGAGACAAGATTAAGGCTATACTCAATATTTCCAGGCCAACTCGCCTGAAGGACGTTCAAAGACTAACTGGTTGCATTGCTGCAGTCAGTCGGTTTGTAAGCCGGCTTAGTGAAAGAGCCGCACCACTATACAAGCTCCTGAAAAAGACCAAAAAGTTTGTTTGGACCAACGAAGCTGAAGCTGCACTACAAGAACTGAAAGCAGTACTCTCATCTGCTCCCATCCTTGCAGCACCGGAACCATAGGAACCGATGTTGCTCTATCTCGCTGCGACAAACAGCATCATCGGTATCGTCATGGTAGTGGAGAGACCAGAGGAAAATCAGGAACACCTGGTGCAGCGTCCGACTTACTATCTCAGCAAGGTCTTAACTGAATCAAAGCAGCAGTATCCGCACTATCAAAAGCTGGCTTATGGTGTGTTCTTAGCATTTCGTAAGTTACGACATTATTTTCAGGAACATCCAATTACCATGGTGAGCACAACTCCCATGAGAGACATAATCAACAACAGTGATGCCACAGGACGTGTCACAAAATGGGGCATAGAGCTTTTAGCTTTTGACATTGAGTACAAACCTCGTACAGCAATCAAATCCCAAATCCTTGCTGACTTTGTTGCTGATTGGACAGAGACAACGGAGAATATGACCCTGCTAGATTCGGAGTACTGGACCTTACATTTTGATGGGTCTAAAGCGCTCGGGGGCTCGGGGGCTTGCGTGGTGCTCAAATCACCCCAAGGAGATAAACTTTTCTATGTATTGCAGATCCACTTCACGGATACGAAAAACATTGCTGAGTATGAAGCACTACTGCATGGAATCCGGATTGCTAAGGATATCGGCATCCAACGTTTAATGTGTTATGGAGATTCGGATCTTGTTGCCCAACAAGTGTTGGATATCTGTAACGCGAATAAACACATGGCAGCATATAGAGCTGTCATGGATGAACTATCTAAATTGTTTGAAGGGTTTGAAGTTCGACACATCCCTCGAACAGAAAATGAGGAAGAAGATGCAGTATCTCGTATAGGCTCTGCACGGAAAAAGGTTCCGGATGGCTCTTTTTTGGAGCACCTAAAAGTTCCCTCTATAAAGGGAGTAGACGAGGAATATCCGACCAAATGCGACTCACCTTTAGTAGCAGTTCTGGCTTTAATTCCCAGCTAGAATCAACCCTACCTTGATTACTTGGTAGATGGAAAATTACCCGAAGACGAAGTTCTGAGCCGGCAGATCGTCCGACGAGAAAAAGCCTACACTATAATTAGTGGTGAGCTCTATAAGCGGAGTGCGTCTGGGGTCTTTCAACGCTGTGTATCTCCGGAAGAAGGAGTGGAAATCTTACGAGAAATCCACGAAGGCGAGTGTGGTCACCACACTACAGCCAAATCTCTATGGCAGAAGCTTTCTGACATGGTTTTTTCTGGCTTACACCCAAGGTAGATGCCAAACGGCTAGTCAAGACATGCAAAGGCTGCCAAAAATACGCCAAACAAGCTCAGGTTCCGACTGATCAGCTACGAACAATACCTATAACATGGCCTTTCGCGGTCTAGGGGCTTGACATGGTAGGACCGTTTAAACGGGCTCCAAGTGGATTTACTCATCTCTTAGTCATGGTGGATAAATTCACAAAATGGATTGAGGCTAAACCCGTCACTAGTTGTGATGGAGCAACAACCAGAAGATTTGTCGAGGATGTCATAATCTGATACGGTTATCCGCATAGCATTATCACGGACAACGGGAGTAATTTCTCTATGGGAAAGCTTGCCGAATTCTGCAACGAACAAAATATCCGGCTTGACATTGCGTCAGTTGCACATCTGCAAGCTAATGGACAAGTCAAAAGAGCGAATGGTTTAATCCTACAAGGCCTAAAACCAAGACTCGAAGCACCACTACGACGTGTCGCGGGGGCTTGGGCAGAGGAATTACCTTCTATAATATGGAGGTTACGAACAACTCTAAATAGGTCAACCGGATACACGCCTTTTTTCTTGGTCTATGGCATAGAAGTAGTTCTTCCTAGTGATTTAATTCACACTTCTCCTAGAGTTGCCATGTATATTGAAGAAGATGCCGAAATTTCTCGACAAAATGATCTCGACTTAGTCGAAGAAGTTCGCGTCGTTGCTGAGAAGAGATCAACAACCTATCAGTAGAAGTTACGCAAGTATCATAGCCAGAGAGTCAGAAACTGGTCTTTCAAGAAGGGCGATTTGGTTTTCCGGCTTGTGCTGAAAAAAGCACAAACTTTCCCCAATATGGGAAGGGCCCTTTTTAGTTTGCCGAGTATTGCACAATGGTTCTTACTATCTAACTGGTATGCGGCCAGTCAAAGAATGACCTGCTACTAAGAAAAGAAAGAGAGATAGAGGCAGTACAGACCCGGAAGAATTAGACAGACCATGGAATATTGCTCAGCTACGTCCCTTTTATTCTTAGTTTATCTTTCTTTGCAATCATATATGTGTACATGTTCAATGAGAAATAAAGTGTTGGTTGCCTCAAAAAAATTCCGAGAAGTTTTTTACCATCTTATTTCCGATATATCATGTCACAGTCGAAAATCCCAGAATACTTGAAAGTACTTTATGCTCATGTTTGTTCTGGTTTATATTTCTGATTCTAAAATTGCTACCTTCAGGTATAAATCTAAATTTTATAGTCTATACTTTGGTTATTTGTCAGATTGCTGGATGGAGGCATTTTTCGAGTAGTGAATTGTTGGTACGGGAAGCCGGCTTTGTTTCCGAATTTAAACTGGTTTAGCAATTGAGCTCCGTTGGTCGACAAAGTTTCCGTGCTAAAGGTTGGCCGACTCACGAAAGGAATGAGGCGGAAAGCCAGATAAACGATAAGTATAGACAAAAAAGCATAAGTGCTTATGTAAACATTTTAGGCATGAAAATTATAAAGCCAAAAGTGCTGAATAAATAAAATAAAACTTAGCACTAGCAAAAGTATCATACTACTGATTTACAACCCGAATTGTTTTCAGAATAATACATTGTTTGTTCTGATGCTCTACGATGCAGGGGAAGAAGAAGGAGCTGTCGGCTCACTGGAGACATCAGTCGCGCCTCGATATCTTTCCGAGACGTTCAAATCCAATATGGTTTGCTCGTCGTCGGAAGCTTCACCAGTTTCTTCGGCGGGCGGAGGCGGCATCTCTACGCGAGTGAAGAAGGGGGTATCGTAGCTGGTCAAGTCAGCTACGTGGCACCCATATACGGCACAGGAGTCCATAATGGCTTTGATGTCCTGCTCCTGACCGTCTTCATCCACTTTATAGTACCCTCTGGTTACTTGCCAGATTTCCATGTTTCTATGGTGGATCATAACCATGGTAAGAACGTTCTGCACTGCGGTCCGTGCATAGGACATGTTCTAGTCCTGGATAAGCTGGGGCATCTCCTTAGCTTTGTCTCGCACTTCAAAGCCGGACATGCTATGCATGTCCGGAACCTTGAGAACCTCACCAATATCCTCAATGGATTGGCGGAAGTCATGAAGCAAATCGCCGACTTCTGTAAGACGGCTAGTGCGAGATTCGGCAAAGGCTAAGTCCAGTAAGTTCAGAGGACCTGCGCATGTAATGCAAAAGGGATAATAAAATAAATCTGAACTCCAAAGAGTCGAAAGATGCAGAAAAGTCAGATAGAAGGAAACGTACTGAATATGACATCGTCGACTTTGGTCTTCTCCTCCCGAAGACTCTGGAGTTCAGCCTGGAGTGCCTCGGAAATATCCTTCTCTCTGAATAATTCATTGTTGAGATTCGAGATTTTCTTATCCTGGAGCACAATCTTATGATCGTGCTCCTCGGTGGCCTGATATATTGCAAATGTATCTATAATTTTTGATGTTCCATGCTTGGTTTTATCTACTTTCTTATGTTTTGTCCACATTTTGGAGTACTTTTCATATGATTTCTTGGACTAACCTATTAACAAGAGCCACAATGCCAGCTGCCTGTTTTCTGCTGTTTTTGGTTTTAGGAAGTTAGAAAATGAATATTCTCGGAATTGGACGGGACAAAAGCCAAAGTCACTATTTTACCGAGAGACATCTGGAGCCAGAATACGAGACGGAGAGGGGCTGGGGCCTGGCCCGCGCCAGGGGGTGGTCTGGCCGCCCTAGGCACCCCCTCGGCCTCTCCTTCCGTCTATATATTGCCTCTGATACGGAAACCCTAAGTACCCGATCAAAATTCCACGAAAGAGTCTGTAGCCGTCGTCATCTCCATCGCTAGATCGGGAGGGATCTGAAGCTCTTCCCGGCACCCTGCCGGAGAGGGGAATTCACCCTGGATGCCTTCTTCATCATCATGCAAGCCTCCGGTGTGATGCGTGAGTAGTTCATCTCTGGACTACGGGTCCATGTAGTAGCTAGATGGCTGGTTCTCCTCCTTTGTGCTTTCATGTCTAGATCTTGTGAGTCTGCTCATGATCAAGATCATCTATTTGTAATTCTGCATGTTGTGTTTGCGGGGATCCGATGGATATTGAGATGCTATTTCAGATTGATTATTGATTCTATCATGTCTTTGTTATTTGTGATCTTGCATGCTTTCCGTTGTTAGTAGCTATCTTGGCCAAGTAGATGCTAGCAACTCCAAGAGTTAGTATTTATGCTCGATAGTGGGTTCATGCCTCTGGTAATCTGGGGAAGTGACAGAAATCTCTAAGATACTAGATGTGTTGTTGCTTCTAGGGAGAAAACAACAATCGTTTGTTTATAGAACAATCATATTGTTTACTTTACACGCAATTCGTAAAGCAATAATCTGTTCCTTGCAACTTAATACTGGAGGGGGTTCGGATGATAACCTGAAGGTGGATTATTAGTCATAGATGCAGTTGGATGGCGGTCTATGTATAATGTTGTAATTCCCAATCAAGTCTCAAAGGAGTCAAGATGATTAGTATATGCATGTATTGCTTTCTCGGTGTTTGTTAATTGCCCTGCTGTAATTTGTTCACCCAACATGTTATCTATCTAAGGAGAGGCACCTCTAGTGAACTATGGACCCCGGTCCTTTCTTTTACATTAAATCTACAAACTGTTTACTGCTTTGTGTTTACTTTCTGCAAACTATCACTTCCTTCCATTCGATATGTTTAATCCTTTGTTTTCAGCAAAACCGGTGAGATTGACAACCTCATCGCAAGTTGGGGATTGAAATGGTGGAGTTGGTGTTGCAGTGTCTCACGCTGTCGTCATTGGCACCCGCGATGCGCCAAAGTTCAGCTAGCAACACCTTTGGGTGTTTCCTTGCTCCTACTGGATTGATAACCTTGGTTTCGTACTGAGGGAAAACTTACTTCTGTGCTCATCATACCTTCCTCTTGGGGTTCCCCAACGAGCTCGATATATTTTGGGCCAGCAAGACTTTTTCTGGCGCCGTTGCCGGGGAGTCAAGGACATCTTCACAAGGGGAGTCCCGCATCACCAATCTCTTTTCTTTGTTATTTTTGTTTTGCTTAGTTTACTTTTGCTTTGTTTGCTTGTTTCTTTATCAAAAACACAAAAACATTAGTTCCTACTATAGTTGGTATTCTCGTTGGTCTATCATTGTCTTGCTTTATCATGCTTACTATCAATGGTTGGTTTCTTTGAAACTGAATCTAATTGGCAAGGTGGGTTCACGGAAGAACAAAAATATTATTATAAGGAACACTGCTTGTCACAAAAGGGAAACTCTTATGGGAACAAATTGATAAATTGAATACCATTGCTAGAAACGTGTGCTCTACTTATAATGTTACTTATTGCGTTGATAAATCATGTTGCTATAGGAGGTATAAACACCTCCCTTTTCAATGTGAGTATAATGATAATGTTACCATCTCTTCCTATGTTAAAGGAAATTATGACTTTTATGATGTGGAACAAATTGAAGAATTTATTGCTTGGAAGGGTGCATTTGAAATTGCTAGTTTGCTTGAAAATACTGATGATGCACCTTATAAATATGAGGTTTATGATATACTTCAATTTTGCTTTGATAATTACAAGGAAGAAAATGGCTATATTCTTGAATATCTTAATAGATGCTCTCCACCAGCGGAAGAGACTAATGCCTTGCAGTAGCCTATGGAAGAAGAAATTGATGAAACTAGAAGCTCATTGGATGAAAAAGAGGAGGAGAGTGATGATCAAGAGAGTAACTCTTTACCCCTTACAATATGTGATTATCCCCCATGCTTACTAAAGGAGGATGAATGTTATGTTCCTGAGGATTCTTTTGAATTTTTTTATAATAAAGCTCTAGTGCTTGTAGATCATGAAAAGCATGCTTTATGTGATAGTTATATTGTTGAGTTTATTCATGAGGCTACTGAAAATTATTATTTTAGAGGAAAATATGGTTGTAGAAGTTTTCATGGTACTGAAACACCTCTCTATGTGCTGAAAGTTTTGAAGTTACTTTTGATTTATCTTCCTATGCCTGTCACTTTGTTCTTTGTGAGTTTATTTGCGTATAAGATTCCTATGCATAGGAAGTGGGTTAGACTTAAATGTGTTTTGAATTTTCTTCTTGATGCTCTCTTTTACTTCAATTCATATTTCTTATGTGAGCATCATCGAAATTCTTTTGCCTAACTTAAAGGCGTTAAAGAAAAGTACTTATTGGGAGATAACCCAAAAGTTTTAGATGAGTCTTGGAAGTTAATACTTCAGTAATAACCGCTCCTTATCCTTTTTATTTGCTTTTTGTGCCAAGAGTAACCTCTAATGAGACAGAAGTAATGATTGGGAAAGTTGCTGTCCCGAAACAGATTTATGTGCTTCACCGTAAAAATTCGTGTAAAATCTCTGTACGTCCTTTTGAGGCATGAATGTTTGTGCTTCTGCCCCAGGTTGTTATCTAACTTTCGTTAGTTCAACACGTTTTGATTTGAGCAACAGAAGGTCTTTGAAATTTTTTGTCTTCACCTGCTGGTCTATTTTGACAGATTTCTGCCATTTTTGTGCATTTTGTTTCTTGTTGGTTCCTTTTTGAGTTCTTTTGGGGAATTGAGCTTTTTGAGGGAAGTGCTACAGTAGATAGTGTTTTAATGGAAGTTTATTGGTGTTAGAACTGAACCTAAAGACTTATTATCTTGAGTGCACTAATGTTGCTAATAAAGATTGTGTGAAGTTTTGTATGAAGGAAAAATTTCAGGTGTATGGAAGGAATGAGTAATGAGATGAAGGATGGACTAAAGCTCAAGCTTGGGGATACCACGTGTGTCACCCCAAGAAATATCTAAGAAGTACAAGCTTCAAAGCTTGGGGATGCCCAAGGCATCCCCCTCTTCATCAATAAAAATCCCAGGTTTCTTCCAAATGCTTCATTTTTATTGTTTCATGCACAGTTGTGTTGTTCTTGGAGCGTCTTCTTTTTCATTTTCATTTTGGTTTTTCGTTTGCTTTGGTTGCTTAGTTTGCTGAATAAATTGGTTGGACCCCCTCTTTCATACATTGGTTTTCAAATAGTTTGGTTTGGTTTGGAAAAGAGTAGGAAAGTTCATGCTTAAGTGGTAAAGAGAGGTTGTTTTTGACTGTGGCCTATGCTTTGTCATGCCATGCTTGATATTGTTTTGTATTTATGCTTAGTATTTGTTGCTATAGCATGACTTGTTATAAACAATTGAGATTGCTTAATGTGCCTTGGATGAATCATGCGTTGTTTTAGCATATTAAAGCATAGTATCATGGTATTCTCCTTTGATGCTTTATTTGGGTTGACTTGGCGCATGCTCACACCATGTTATGACTATCCAAAGTCACCATAGCCTTGCTGATCCTTTAGTTTTCAGCTTGTAGTATCACTTTATGCTTTGATCAATGATGTTTTGTCGCTCTGCATGATTATGGCCATTATTGCTCTTAGTTTGTCGCTCCCGCCTTTTTTAGCCTCATGACCAAGTATGAGTTCCACTCATGCATCCAACTCCCTAAACCAAGTTATTCCAAAGAGTCAACCATACCTACCTATTATCTTATGCTATTCCAAGTATATTCATGCTTTTGTGTATCTTCCAAATTAAACTTGTTATGAGAAAACTAGTGATTGAAGCTCTCACAAACTTGATGGAACACTTTACTTTTCTTGCCCTTAATAAACTTGAAGCATTGTGTCGTCTATGTTGTATATGCTTGCCCTTATTTGTTGGGGATTAGCAGAACCATGCTATCATGGGGAACGCTTTCAAAATTGCATGGGTACTTTGAACCTAGTTGATATCATGCTCTTTTGTCTATGGATGTCGTCGGTGTGAAATGAAAGGGGAGCTTGTAAGTCCATGGAGTTATGTATATGTGTTAGAGAAACGCCTGTCATTGGTCTCTATGCTGCTTCGATATGAGTGAAGAAGAAGAAAACAATAAATGAGTCGCCTATGAAGCATTCTTCTTATAAAAAGAGTCCTATTGAGAAACTTGAATTTATCTTGAAGGTGTCCTATGTATTTATATTCCTATGAGGGACAAGCTGAATACTATTATGCTATGTTTTCTTTATGAGAAACAAACAAACGTCTTGCAAAACAAAAGATTCATGAATAACAATGCTTTGCAAGACGTTTGTTTGTTTCACATAAAGAAAACATAGCATAGTGGCATTCAGCTTGTCCCTCATAGAGTAGCAAACATAAATGCATAGGACACCTTCAAAGTTCATAAGAGTGACTAGATACAAATAGTTTAAAAGAAGCAATATCAAAGCTATGCATCAATCAACAGGTCTTGGGACAATGCACATAGAACTAAGAATGGCCACTATGCTCTCAAAGTAGGTGCATAAAGATAGAAGGTGGAGACTCAAAATAAAGGTAAAAGAAAGGCCTTCATAGAAGGAAGTAGGGGTTCAAGTTTCATAAAGAGCTTCCAAAAATTATGGTACTTATTAGCTTTCAGCTCTCATTGCCCCTATCATAAGCATCTTGAAGTGATTAAGGTTAAAGTGAACAAACTATGGAGTATATGCTTGACAAAGTATAAGTTGGCAATCTCATGTCCCTTGAATACGAGGGCCGCTCCTCATGCTACTCAAGTTTAGTTACCGGTAAGTTCTTGTCATAGTAAGTACATGTGTATCATAGAGAACCGCCAACAAGGTACCCCTTGCTCGATGATACGGAAGAATCCCCATATCAAAATGACAAGGCAAGTAGACAACGAGCATCTCAGCAATCTTCTTATTTACCATGGGAATATGGTGCTTTTTTCTCCCTTTCCTCTTTTCTCATATCTCTTTTTTCTCTTTTTTCTTTTTTTTTCTTTTTTTTCTTTTTTCTCTTTTTTCTCAATATCTGACTCCTTTTTTATAAGAAGAATGCTTCATAGACAGCTCATTATGGTTACGCTGTAGGTTTCCACCATGACAGCATGGATTAGACCAGCGTCCCAGGCGTTTCTCTAACACATATACATAACTCCATGGACTTACAAGATCCCCTTTCATTTCACACCGACGACATCCATAGACAAAAGATCATAATATCAACTAGGTACAAAGTACAAGTGCAATGTTGAAAGCGTTCCCCATGACAGCATGGTTCTGCTAATCCCCAACAAATAAGTGCAAGCATATACAACATAGACGACACAATGCTTCAAGTTTATTAAGGGCAAGAAAAGTAAAGTGTGCCATCAAGTTCGTGAGAGCTTTAATCACTAGTTTTCTCATAACAAGTCTAATTCGGAAGGTAGATAAAAACATGAATATACTTGGAATAGCATATGCTAGTAGGTAGGTATGGTGGACTCTTTGGAAATAACTTGGTTTTAGGAGTTGGATGCATGAGTAGAACTCATACTTGGTTACGGAGGCTAGCAAAAGACTGTGAGCGACCAACTAAGAGAGAAATAATAGCCATAATCATGCAGAGCGACAAAACATCATTGATCAAAGCATAAAGTGATACTACAAGTTGAAAACTAAAGGATCATAAAGGCTATGGTGACTTGGGATAGTCATAACATGGTGTGAGCATGTGCCATGTCAACCCAAATAAAGCATCAAAGGAGAATACCACAATACTATGCTTTAATATGCTAAAACAACACATGATCCTTCCAAGGCGCATTAAGCAATCTCAATTGTTTATAACAAGTCATTATACAACAAAGAATACTAATCATAAAGCCAAAACAAAATCAAGCATGGCATGACAAAGCATATGCCACAGTCAAAAACAAGCTCTCTTTACCACTTAAGCATGAACTTTCCTACTCTTTTCCAATCCAAACCAAACTATTTGAAAACCAATGTACGAAAGAGGGGGTCCAACCAATTTATTCAGCAAACTAAGAAAGCCAAGCAAACGAAAAACCAAAACGAAAACGAAAAAGAATACGCTCCAAGAACAACACAACTATGCATGAAACAATAAAAATGAAGTGTTTGGAAGAAACCTGGGATTTTTATTGATGAAGAAGGGGATGCCCAAGGCATCCCCAAGCTTTGACGCTTGTACTTCTTGGATATTTCTTGGGGTGACACGCGTGGCATCCCCAAGCTTGAGCTTTAGTCCATTCGTCATCTCATTACTCATTCCTTCCATACACCTGAAAATTTTCCTTCATACAAAACTTCACACAATCTTTATTAGCAACATTAGTGCACTCAAGATAATAAGTATTTAGGTTCAGTTTCAACACCAATAAAACTTCCATTAAAACACAAGCTACTGAAGCACTTCCCTCAAAAAGCTCAATTCCCCAAAAGAACTCAAAAAGGAACCAACAAGAAGCAAATACAGAAAATGGCAGAAATCTATCAAAACAGACCAATAGGTAAAGACGAATTTTTTCGAAGACCTTATGTTGCGCAAATCAAAAAGTGTTGAACTAACGAAAGTTAGATAACAACCTGGGGCAGAAGTGCAAAAATTCATGCCTCAAAAGGATGTACAGATATTTTACACGAATGTTTACAGTGGAGCACGGAAATCTGTTTCGGAACAACAACTTTCCCAATCATTACTTGTCTCTCATTAGAGGTTACTCTTGGCACAAAAAGCAAATAAAAAGGATAAGGAGCAGTTATTACTGAAGTAATAACTTCCAAGACTCATCTAAAACTTTTGGGTTATCTCCCAATAAGTACTTTTCTTTAACGCCTTTAAGTTAGGCTTGATAGTTTGAGAAGATGCTCACATAAGAAATATGAATTGAAGTAAAAGAGAGCATCAAGAAAAAAAATTCAAAACACATTTAAGTATAACCCACTTCCTATGCATAGGAATCTTGTAAAGAAACAAGTCATGAAAGCACAAAGCAACAAGCATAGGAAAGCAAAACAAGTGCAACTTCAAAAAATTAACATAAAGAGGGGAAGCTTAATATTGTTGAGACACATAAAACCATGTTTCCCTCTCTCATAATAACTTTCAGTAGAATCATGAATAAAATTAACAATATAACTATCACATAAAACATTCTTATCATGAGCCACATGCATAAAAGAATTAATACTCCCCACATAAACATAGTCATTCTTATTAATTATAGTGGGAGCAAATTCAACAAAATAGCTATCATTATTATTTTCATCACCATAATCATCAAATATAGGAGGCATATTGTAATCATAATTAATTTCCTCCTCAATAGTAGGTGGACTGAAAATATCATATTCATCATCGCAATCATCATATATTGGAGGTATAGTATCATCATAAGCAATAGAATAGTTATCCTCCAAAGTGTGTTCATTTGTAAACATATCATCATTGGAAGGATCATGGATAGCACTAATAGTATAGCAATTATTAATATCATCATTTTTAGAATTGGTACTGAAGAGATTATCAATATCAAAAGTAGTGTGCTTTTCCCAATCATGATTACTACTATAGGTAATAGGCATAGGAACATCATCGAGTTCAGACTCATCAAAAACTATAATAGGAGCAACATGCTTAGGGGAAAATACCATTTCCTCTCTCCTTTTACTCCTCCTCTTCTTCCTTTACTTCTTCTCTTTAGGAGGGAGAGGCTTGAAAGGAAGCTTCTCCATATACCCTGGTTCATTGTTAGAGACAATAGAAGAAACTTTGGAGGATTCCTCCTTTTCATTAATAAGGACAAAACAGATATTAGTCCTGTCATATTTCGGTAAAATCTCATCATTTATAATATTTTGTATATAAGTATTTGTGTGGCAATTATCAACACAATAAAGATGACAACCATGCAGGAAACTATTCATATCAAAAGCACTCATGTCTACCAAAGAGGTTTTTCTTCATAACTCTTCACACCCCAAAAATAATGTAAGTTGATCATGCTGATTAGGAGTGATCGTGTCATCACAATACAAACTTGCAGTACTTATTGGATTAGAAGGGCTATTATTATCGCCTGAGCATTGAAACTTGAAATGACCCACTTCATAGCAAGGTTCACAAATAAAAGGATAGAGGGCACAAACTTTTTTACCAAGATCATTTAGAGCCCTATACCACATTCTAGTTTTTTTATTCCTGTGGGTGATACGATATTCTTCTTCAATTTGATTATTCTCACAAGGTCTATGTATTCCACAAAAATTAACAGGCTTATAAGAAGTAGTACTTTTAGAGGTTTGAGCATGTTTATTGTTATCATTAATAACAATTTCATTTTCCATGCAAGTGTCTTTATAAGGCTCATGATACATGTCCCATTTTTCTTTAGGAGCATTAATATGAGAAGCAAAGGATCTAAAACAATCAATAAGAATTTGAGGATCAAGACCATATTTAGCACTAAGCTCTTGAAAATCAGCAGTTTCAGCGAAAGACTTAATGCAATTATACTCATAGTCTATACCTGGTTCTTTACCTTTGTTGTTATCCCAATCTTAGGTATTGCTTTGAATTGTTTCAAGAAGATCCCACTTAGCTTTGGCATCCTTACTTGTGAAGGATCCCTCTAAACAAGTATCTAGATAGTCCTTGTAATGTCCTGAAAGCCTTGCATAGAAATTATTAATAACAATATTACTTGAGAGCTCATCAATGGGACATTTGAGCATTAGTGACTTCAATATCCCCCATGCTTGGGCAATACTTTCTCCATAATGTGGATGAAAATTATAAATGTAATTCCTATCTTTATGAATTTCATGAGGAGGATAAAATTTAGAGTAAAAGAGAGATTCAAGTTCCTTCAACTCCAAATGATGAGGATCATCTAGTAGCTCATACCACTCCCTTGCTTTGCCCTTAAGTGACAAAGGGAATAGCTTCCTCTTAACTTGGTTCATTGAAATACCTGCACACTTGAACAACTCGCATAATTCGTGTATAAAGAGTAAATGATCACTAGGATGGATAGTTCCATCTCCCAAATAACAGTTGTTCATAACATATTCAACAATTTTTATAGGTATTTTAAAAGAGATGGTTTCAGTATGTGGATTTAAAATATCACAAGTATCATTAGAATTACCACATATGGGAGATAAAGTATCATCAGATCAAATTTTCTTCTTTAAAGCTGGGGAACTAAAAAGATCATTTTCATAAAAACTAACTTCCCCAAGCTTAGACGTTTCCATAGCATTAGTAACAAAGGTGTTCAAAAGATTCATACTAATAATATTGCTATTAGCATGCAAAGAAAGTTCCATGGGTTTTTTAATTTTCTTTTCAGACAATTCATGTTCTACAATAGGAAAAATACTAAAAAGCTCTCTAATTGTTTTGTTGTTTTCCATTAAGCCTAACTAGTGAAAACAAGAAACAAAAAGACAAAATTGCAGAATCTAAAGGAAATAACTTCGAGCACCACACTGGAGGATGTGAGTACCTTTAACCTTACCTCCCCGGCAACGACGCCAGAAAATAGCTTGATGTCTACGCACTTCTATTCTTGTAGACAATTGTTGGGCCTCCAAGTGCAGAGGTTTGTAGAACAGCAGCAAGTTTTCCCTTAAGTGGATCACCCAAGGTTTATCGAACTCAGGGAGGAAGTGGTCAAAGGTACCCCCTCTCAAGCAACCCTGCAATCAAGATACAAGAAGTCTCTGATGTCCCCAACACACCAAATACACTTGTCAGGTGTATAGGTGCAATAGTTCGGCGAAGAGATAGTGAAATACAAGTGGTATAGATAATTATAAGTGGTAATGGTGATAGAAAATACTTTGATGGCGTGGAAGAGACTAGAGGCAAACTGAATAAAGATAGAAGCAAGCAAACATGTAATAGATCTAATAGCAAATGGTGTTTCAGTGCTTAGAAACAAGGCCTAGGGATCGTACTTTCACTAGTGAACACTCTCATATAAATATATTCTTCTTTATGATACTACGCTGAACTACTCTCCGGTTGGACACTCTAATCCATGGTAGGGCTATAACAACACTCCTCAAAGTAAGCCTTTCCCATCTAGATAACCCCACACTATCACCTTGAGCACTAGATGGTTCCAACAAACACCACAATTTCATAAAGATATCCAACTCCAAATATAACTCAGAACAAGTATTTGAAATCTCTAGCCTAAGTTCCACCATGGTGTGCACACTGTCAACTTCACACACATGGGGAGAGCAGAGATCTATTAAAGCACTTGAGTAGCAAGGTAGATCTATAGATTACAAGCTCATGATCTCAATAAGATCATGCATAGAGAAAGAGATGAACACATAGCTACCGGTAGAACCCTTAGCCTCGAGAGAGAACTACTCCCTCCTTATCATGGGAATCATCAATGGTGATGGAGATGGCGGTGGAGATCGATGGAGATGGCCCGGGGGCACTTCCCCGTCCTGGCAGGGTGCCAGAACAGAGACTTTATGTCCCCCGAATCTCCCCTTATGTGGCGGCGGCGCTGCGGAACTTTTCATGGCTGGAGGCTTGTCAATTTAGGGTTTTTGCATCGGGAGGCATCTTATAGGCGAAGAGGCAAGGTCGGTGGGCGGCCAGGGGGCCCACACCACCTGGTGGCACGGCCAGGGCTAGCCCACGCCTAGGTGTTGTTTGGCCACCTTGTTCCCCCCCTTCATCTCTCCTTCTGGCTCCATGAATCTTCCGGGAAAATAACGACTTTGGCTTTTGTCCGGTCCAATTCCGAGAATATTCATTTTCGATTTTTCGAATTAAAAAAACAGCAGAAAAGTAAAGCACTGTGGCTCTTGTTAATAGGTTAGTCCAAGAAATCATATGAAAAGTACTCCAAAGTGTGGACAAAACATAAGAAAGTAGATAAAACCAAGAATGGAACATCAAAAATTATAGATATGTTTGCAACATATCATACATAGATCCTATGTGTTTTTGGTCTCTGTGACCATGGTTTGACACACTGATCCAGTAGTTTCATTGCATATGTTCTTTTCCTAAACTACACTGATCACCTAGTGACATTTGATACGTTGTAAACGTATCTATAATTTTTGATGTTCCATGCTTGTTTTATATCAACTTCTTATGTTTTGTTCACACTTTGGGGTATTTTTATACATTTTCTGGAACTAACCTATTAACAAGATGCCACGGTGCTAGTTGCCTATTTTCTGCTGTTTTTGGTTTCAGAAAAGCTAGAAGGAAATATTCTCGGAATTGGACGGGACAAAAGCCGAAGTCAATATTTTACCCGAAGCAACACGGAGTCCAGAGGGGAGACGAAGTGGCGCACTAGGGTGGCCACACTTGGTGGCGGCGCGGCCAGGGTAGGGCACACCAACAGGGGGTGTGGGCCCCTTGGAACTCCACAGACCTTGCCCCTTCGCCTATAAAAGCCTCCCGGGACGAAAACCCTAAGTACCCGATCAGAAATCCACGAAAGAGTCTGTAGCCACCGCCATCTCCATCCCTAGATCGAGAGGGGATCTGAATCTCTTCCTGACACCCTGTCAGAGGGGAGAGATCACCCTGGAGGCCTTCTTCATCACCATGCCTGCCTCCGATGTGATGCGTGAGTAGTTCACCCTTGGACGATGGGTCCATGTAATAGCTAGATGGTTGGATCTCCTCCTTTGTGCTATCATGTTTAGATCTTGTGAGATCCATTTATGATCAAGATCATCTATTTGTAATCTTACATGTTGTGTTTGCGGGGATCCGATGGATATTGAGATGCTATTTCAGATTGATTATTAATTCTACCATGTCTATGTTATTTGTGATCTTGCATGCTCTCCGTTGTTAGTAACTATCTTGGCCAAGTAGATACTTGCAACTCCAAGAGGGAGTATTTATGCTCGATAGTGGGTTTATGCCTCTAGTAATTTGGGGAAGTGACAAAAATCTCTAAGGTTGTAGATGTGATGTTTCTACTAGGGAGAAAACAACAATCCTTTGTCCATGGGGCAATTGTATTGTTTACTTTACACACTTTGCTTAATGCAATTATCTGTTGCTTGCAACTTAATACTGGAAGGGGTTCGGATGATAACCAGAAGGTGGATTATTAGTCATAGATGCAGTTGGATTATGGTCTATGTATTATGTTACAATGCCCAATCAAATCTCATAGGAGTCAAGATGTCTAGTATATTGTATGCTTTCTCAAATCTATCAATTGCACCGCTGTAATTTGTTCACCCAACATGCTATTTATCTTAAGGAGAAACACCTCTAGTGAACTATAGACCCCAATCCATTCCTTTACCATTGATATACCATCTACTATTTACCATTTACTATTCACTTTCTGCAAGCAATTACTATCTTCCACACTATACGTTTAATCCTTTGTTTTCAGCAAAACCAGTGAGATTGACAACCTTACTGTAAGTTGGGGCAAAGTTCTGTGGTTGTGTTATGCAGGATTCCAAGTTGTTAGCAACACCTTGGAGTTGTTTCCTTGCTCCTACTGGTTCGATAACCTTGATTTCATAACTGACGGAAACTTGCTGTTGTGCTCATCATACCTTTCTCTTGGGGTTCCCAACAAGATCGACGTATCTTGAGCCAACACCATTGCATGTGTTCTTTCCCAAAACCACACTGATCTACATGACAACACACACTCCATTGGATTATGTGATGCAACTTCTGCCACACTGGTGCAACATGCAATGTGGAAGCTGCTTTTCTATGTGTTTTTCGTCTCTGTCACCATGGTTTTACACACTGATCCACTAGTGTCATTGCATGTGTTCTTTCCCAAAACCACAAAGATCACCTAGATGCATTACATGTGTTCTTTTCCTAAACCACACTGATCCACATCACAACACACACTACAGTGGATTCTGATGCAACTTCTGCCACACTAGTGCAACATGCAATGTAGAAACTGTTTTCCAATGTGTTTTTGGTCTCTGTCACCATGTTTGACACACTGATCCACTAGTGTCATTGCATGTGTTCTTTCCCTAAACCACACTGTTCACCTAGAGTTGTTGCATGTGTTCTTTTCCTAAACCACACACATAAACATGACAACACAGACTCAAGTGGTTTCTGTGATGCAACTTCTGCTACACTAGTGCAACATGCAATGTGGTAGGTGCTTTCCTATGTGTTTTCTCTGTGACCATGGTTTGACACACTGATCCAGTAGTGTCATTTTTCGTGTTGTTTTCATAGACCACACTGATCACCTAGTTCCATTGCATGTCTTCTTTCCCAAAACCACACTGATCCACATGAAAACACACACTCCAGTGGATTCTATGATGCAACTTCGGCCACACTGGTGCAAAATGCAATGTGGAAGCTGCTTTCCTATATGTTTTTTGTCTCTGTCACCATGGTTTGATCCACTGATCCACTAGTGTCATTGCATGTGTTCTTTTCATAAACCACATTGATCAATTAGAGTCATTGCACGTGTTAATTTTCTAAACTACACGGATCCATATGACAACACACACTCCAGTGGATTCTGTGATGCAACTTCTCCCACACTAGTGCAACATGCAATGTGGAAGCTCCTTTCCTATGTGTTTTTGGTCTCTCTGATGATGGTTTGACACACTGATCCACTAGTGTCATTGCATGTGTTCTTTTCCTAAACCACATTCATCCACTAGTGCCATTGCATGTTTTATTTTCCTAAACCACATTGATCCACATGACAACACACACTCCAATGGATTTTATGATGCAACGTCTGCCACACTGGTGTAACATGCAATGTGGAAGCCGCTTTCCTATGTGTTTTTGGTCTCTGTGACTATGGTTTGGCACATTGATCCACTAGTGTCATTGCATGTGTTCTTTTCATAAACCACAATTATCCACTAGTGATATTGCATGTATTCTTTCCCAAAACCACATGGATCCACATGACAACACATACTCAGTGGATTCTGTGATGCAACTTCGGCCACACTAGTGCAACATGCAATGTGGATGCTGCTTTCCTATGTGTTTTTGGTCTCTGTGACTAAGGTTTAACACATGGATCCACTAGTGTCATTGCATGTGTTCTTATCCTAAACCACATTGATCCACATGACAACACACACCCTAGTGGATTCTGTGATACAACTTTTACCACACTTGTGCAACATGCAATGTGGAAGCTGCTTTCCTATGTGTTTTTGGTCTCTATGACCATGGTTTAACACACTGATCCACTAGTGTCATTGCATGTGTTATTTTTCTAAACCACACTGGTCCACTAGAGTCATTGCATGTGTTATTTTCCTAAACTACATGGATCCACATGACAACACACACTCCAGTGGATTTTGTTATGCAATTTCTGCCACACTGGTGCAACATGCAATGTGGAAGCTACTTTCCTATGTGTTTTTTGTCTATATCACCATGGTTTGACACACTGATCCACTAGTGACATTGCATGTGTTCTTTTCATAAACCACCTTGATCACCTAGAGTCATTGCATGTGTTTCTTTTCCTAAACCACACTGATCCAGATGACAACACACACTCTAGTGGATTCTGTGATGCAACAATTGCCACACTGGTGCAACATGCAATGTGGAAGCTGCTTTCCTATGTGTTTTTGGTCTCTGTCACCATGGTTTGACACACTGATCCACTAGTGTCATTGCATGTGTTCTTTACCTAAAGCACACTGATCCACATGACAACACACACTAGTGGATTCTGCGATGCAACTTCTGCCACACTAGTGCAACATGCAAGTGGAAGCTGCTTTCCTATGTGTTTTTTGTCTCTGTCACCATGGTTTGACACATAGATCCACTAGTGTCATTGCATGTGTTCTTTCCCAAAACCACAATGATCACCTAGAGTCATTGCATGTGTTCTTTTCCTAAACCACACTGATCCACATGACAACACACACTCCAGTGGATTCTATGATGCAACTTCTGCCACACTAGTGCAACATGCAATGTAGAAACTACTTTCCTATGTGTTTTTGGTCTCTGTCACCGTGTTTGACACACTGATCCACTAGTGTCCTTGCATGTGTTCTTTCCCTAAACCACACTGATCACCTAGAGTAGTTTCATGTGTTTTTTTCCTAAACCACACACATAAACATAACAACACACACTCAAGTGGATTCTGTGATGCAACTTCTGCCACACTAGTGCAACATGCAATGTGGTAGGTGATTTCCTATGTGTTTTCTCTATGACCATGGTTTGACACACTATTCCACTAGTGTCATTGTTTGTGTTCTTTTCCTAAACCACACTGATCACCTAGTTCCATTGCATGTTTTCTTTCCCAAAACCACACTGATCCACATGAAAACACACACTCTAGTGGATTCTATGATGCAACTTCTGCCACACTGGTGCAAAATGCAATGTGGAAGCTGCTTTCCTATGTGTTTTTTGTCTCTGTCACCATGGTTTGACCCACTGATCCACTAGTGTCATTGCATGTGTTCTTTTCATAAACCACATTGATCAACTAGAGTCATTGCATGTGTTAATTTTCTAAACCACACTGATCCATATGACAACACACACTATAGTGGATTCTGTGATGTAACTTCTCCCACACTAGTGCAACATGCAATGTGTAAGCTCCTTTCCTATGTGTTTTTGGTCTCTGTGATGATGGTTTGACACACAGATCCACTAGTGTCATTCCATGTGTTCTTTTCCTAAACCACACTGATCCACTAGTGCCATTGTTGAGGGCAAACCTCTAGGGTTGCCCGATCTTTCACGATTCCCTTTCAAATCGAGGATGGAGTGCGGGAAGAGGAGGGAAGGATGAACACGATGAACACACGCAAGAAGAACGCGATGAACACACACACCCTTGGGCTCCTGCTTCATGCTCTGCTCCTTGTTCTCCATCCTGGGGTGCTTGGTGACGTGTCAAAGCTTCGTATCTGATGATGCATAGGGTAGTTGCATGAAGTAGCATGCCATCCGAGGAGGTATCAAATTGGCACGAGGAGACGAGCGAGTTCAACTTAGCTTGTAGGAGTTTGGCTCGGGCACGAGTCATGGGTCCACTTGGGGGACTTGTTGGTGTAGATGTAGGAGCGTCCGTAGGACGGGCCGCATCAGCTCCCCCCCTTGGGAAAGAGATGTCCTCGACTCTTCATGGTTATCATCTTGAACATCTCCATGGTAGGGTGAGAGGTCCTTGACATTGAATTGTATTGCTTGCAAGGTACTTGGAGGTTGGTAGTTCGATGATGTAGGTGTTGTTGTTGATTCTCTTGAGGACCTTGAAGGGACCATCTCCTCTTGGCTTGAGCTTGGAGTCACGTTCCTTGGGGAAGCGGTCTTTGCTTAGGTGTATCCACACAAGGTCACCTTCTTCAAAGATCATCTCCTTCTTGTCCTTGTTTAATGTTGAAGCTTGGCGAAGGACTTGTTGTTCGATAGTAGCTCTTGTTTCTTCATGAAGCTTCTTCATAGCTTGTGCGCGTTTCTCGACGTCCATGTTCGTTCGCTCATGGAGAGGTAGTGGTAGGATGTCGAGTGCGGTGAGGGGCTCGAAACCATAGACGATCATGAATGGAATCATCTTGGTTGTTGAGTGCTTGGCTCGATTGTAGGCAAACTCGGCGTGTGGAATGCATTCCTTCCAATCCTTCAGGTTTTTCTTGATCAACACATGAAGGAGAGTTCCGAGGCTTCGGTTGACAACTTCGGTTTGGCCATCAGTTTGAGGATGTGAGGCGGATGAAAAGAGGAGCTTGACGCCCAGCTTGGCCATGAGGGTCTTCCATAAGTAGCTCATGAATTTGACGTCACGGTCAGAGACGATTGTCCTTGCCACACTGTGAAGATGGACGATTTCCCTGAAAAACAGATTTGCAACATGTGAAGCATCGTCGGTCTTATGGCACGGTATGAAGTGTGCCATTTTGGAAAAGCGATCCACAAGAACAAATATAGAATCATGACCATGCTTAGATCTAGGCAATCCTAACATGAAATCCGTGCTAATGTCGGACCAAGGTGTATGAGGAATAGGCAATGGCATATAAAGACCATAAGGATTAGCTTGCGACTTAGCTTGTACACAGGTCGTGCATCGTTGAACGTAGCGCTCCATGTCGCGCTTCATCTTGGGCCAAAAGTAGTGAGTGGAGAGCATGTCCAAAGTCTTGTTACGGTCAAAGTGACCCATGAGGCCTACACCATGAGATTCTTGGAGAAGCAAAAGTTGAAGCGACGACTTCGGAATGCATAGCTTGTTTTGTTTAAATAGAAATCATCAACTCCTTTGTCATTGGAGCACTTTGCGAAAATTGGTTCAAAGAACGGATCGGAAGCATACAAAGATTTTATTTCCTCGGGACCCAACACGTTGATTTCAAGTCTCGTAAGAAGGCTTGTATGTTTGTGAGACAATGTGTCTGCAACTACATTATCTTTGCCCTTCTTATACTTGACAATGTACGGAAAAGACTCCATGAACCCAACCCACTTAGCGTGTCTCTTGCTCAAGTTGGCTTGGCCTTTGAGATATTTCAACGACTCGTGGTCGGAATGTATGATAAATTCCTTGGGCCAAAGGTAGTGTTGCCAAACTTGAAGGACACGAACTAAGGCAAAAATCTCTTTGTCGTAAATCAGATAGTTGAGGCGAGCACTCTATCTCAACAGTTTTTGTGAAATCCGGTAACGCAAGGAGAGGTGCTTCGGTGAGCCTCTTTTTAAGTTCATCAAAACCTTTTTGTTGTGCTTTGCCCCACACGAAGGTGACATTCTTTTTGGTCAATTCATTAAGGGGACAAGCAATGGTTGAAAAGTCTTTCACAAAGCAATGATAGAAACCGGCCAACCCATGAAAACTTCGGAGTTCACTCACATTTGTTGGGATGGGCCAATCTCGTATGTCCTTTACCTTAGAAACATCAACTTCAATTCCCTTCGAAGAAACGACAAATCCAAGAAAAATCAACTTGTCTTTAGCAAAAGTGCACTTGGGAAGATTAGCATAAAGCTTTTCATGTCGAAGGATTTGCAAAACTTCCTTGACATGTGTTATATGGTCCTCAAGTGATTTGCTATAAACAAGAATATCATCGAAATAGACAACAACACTTTTTCCAATGAGAGAACACAAGATATGATTCATTAGGCGCATGAAGGTAGATGAGGCATTAGACAAACCAAAGGGCATAACCAACCATTCATAGAGACCAAGTTTGGTCTTGAAGGCGATTTTCCACTCATCACCTTCAGCCATGCGTATTTGATGGTAACCACTACGAAGATCAATTTTCAAAAAAATAGTGGCTCCACACAACTCATCAAGCATGTCATAGAGACGTGGTATGTGATGTCGATAACGCACGGTGATAGCATTGATTGGACGGCAGTCCATGCATAACCGTAACATATCATCCGTCTTTGGAACAAGAATCATGGGTACGGCACTTGGACTAGTGCTAACTTGGATCAAACCCCTGGAGACGAGTTGGTTGATTTGACGTTCGATCTCCTTTGTCTCCTCTGGGTTTGTGCGGTAAGCGGCGCGGTTGGGAAGTGGTGCACCGGGGATGAGGTCAATGCGATGTTTGATGCCGCGAAGAGGAGGTAGTCCATGTGGAAGCTCTTCGGGGAACACATCCTTGAATTCCTGCAAAACACTCATCAAAGATGGAGGAACATTGGTTAATTCGTTAGTTCCTTGCGCTAGTCCCTTGCAAAGGAGGACATAGTGCAATATGGATGGGTTGTTCCGAACATCTCTCATCTCGCTTTTGGTGGCAAGGAGAACACTCTTAGTTTTTCCACTCGAATTTGGCTTGTGGCTCTCACTCACTATGAGGTGGTTCTCTCTCTCACCGCTCTTCTCACAAGTAGGTGTTGTGCTTTGCGCCCTCGCTAAAGCCTTTGCATTGTCCGCAATTATTTGGCTAGGATTCATTGGTTGCAAAACACACGTTTTGTTGAGCCATTTGAAGGCGTATACATTGGTGCGACCATCATGTTGAGCAGCCTTGTCAAATTGCCACGGTCGACCAAGAAGCATGTGGCAAACTGTCATAGGAACCACACCACACTCCACCATATCTTTGTAAGGACCAATGGCGAAGGAGACCGATACGATATGCTTGATCTTTACGGACCCTTGGTCACTTAACCATTGCACGTGGTAGGGGTGCTTGTGTGGATGGAGGGTGAGGTTGAGCTTCTCACACAACTCGGTGCTAGCAAGGTTGTGACAACTCCCTCCGTTAATGATCACCTTGACAGATTTTCCATTGATGCCGGCTCGTGTTTGGAAGATATTGGAGCGTTGGTCTTCATGCTCTTGTGCTTGAGTGTTCAAGATCCTTATGACGACAAGCGATGGACTTGCGTCATGTTCACACATGAGGAGTTCTTGATCATCTTCCACTCGTTGCCTTGCCATTGCTACCTTGACACGGGTATCAAACTCATCTTCACTCAAGTACTCTTCATCACCATTGTCATGGATGAACAAGACTTTCTTGTTTCCACATTCGGCTGACTTATGTCCTTTACCTCCAAACTTGTAGCATTCACCGTTGAAAGGTGTATCATTCTTTGCTTGCTTGCCATTTGGGGGCAATTTTTCTTGAGTAAGTGTGGGCTTGAAGGAAGGCTTGGAGGTACTTGATGAGCTTCCATTGAAAGTTGTTGGTGTAGCGGTTGAAGCTTGCTTGTAGGTGAAGTACGTCTTGGGCTTGTTATACTTGATGTCCTCTTGCACTTGACGTTCAGCCTTTGTTGCTATGTGCACAAGCTCAACCATGGTGTTGTATGTTTGGAACTCGACGATGCGCTTGATAGGGTGATTCAAGCCAATAAGGAAATGTGCCATTGTTTGCTCCATGCGCTCATCAATGTTGGCGCGAATCAAGTTGAGTTCCATTTCCTTGAAGTACTCTTCCATGGTCTTTGTCCCTTGACGAAGCGCTTGAAGGTTGTTGAAGAGGTCACGCGTGTAGTGCGCGGGGACAAAGCGAGATCTCATATGAGCCTTCATGTCATGCCAAGTTGTGATTGGCGTCTCTTGTCTTGCATCACGAGCAACTTGAACTTGTTCCTAGCAAAGGTTGGCATAATCATCAAACTCAAGCGAAGCCATGGCGACCATCTTCTTGTTGCTATAGTTGTGCATGCAGAAGATCTTGTCGACTTTGAGTGCCCACGAGAGGTATTCTTCGGGGTCATTGGATCCGGTGAACTTGGGCATTGTGAACTTGAGCTTGCCAAAAGTTTCTTCATCGTTGCGGTCATTGCGACGAGCTTGGTGACCTTGCTGATGATCTTGTAGTTGGGGAGGTGGAGCTTGGTTCTCGCGTCCTTGTTGTGGAGCTTGCTCTTGATATTGTTGTTGAGGAGCTTGCTCTTGCTCTTGGCGCGGTTGTTAACGAAGAGGAGGCTCGTTCCTCGGTTTGTGATGTTGGTTAGGCACATGGGCCTCACGGCGAAGAACATGGTCATGAGCCTCTTGACGTGGTGGGCGTCGCTCAATTTGTATCACTTGACGCTCAAGGTTTTGTTGAGGTGGAGGAGGCGCCTCGTGATGACCATGGTGTCGGTGCGGACGTTCATGATGTTGATGACGAGGAGGAGGATCTTGGAGAGCTTCACGTTGATGACGAGCTTGATTCTCCAAATTGGAGTCATCACTTGTTGTGTCAAGTATGTGTCACGGTCGATGGTGGTAGACTTGCGGTTGCACTTGTGATTGCGCTTGTGGTTCCTCTTGTGGTTGCTCTTGTTGGATCACTAGTTCCCTTGCGTGATGACGGTGTGCTTCTTGCCTTGCTCGTGGCCTTGAAGAGAGGTCACCATCATAGCTTGACATTGCGGCATGCCGTGGGGAAGGTACATAGTTCGAAGAGGTTCCATCTTCAACCATGGGGGCATCATTGCGTCTTGGAGCACTTGGAGGTAGATCTTGTTGCGGAGGTGCATGACGACGCGAAGAACTTGAAGAGCTTGAAGGACGTGAACGTGGTGTTGACATTCCGTTGATGAGGCGTCGAAGATTGACATTTGTTTCGGCGACGGAGCGTTGAAGCGACTCATTTTGGTGGCCAAAGTTGTGATGCATTGCTTGCATTTGCCTTTCGAGGCCATCGAAGCGGTTGTCGATGTTCTTGAACTCAGCTTTCGTCTCGCCAAATTGTTCATCTTGTCGCGTCTCAAGGGCTTGGCAACATTCACGGAACTCTTGGCGGATGATGAAGTGACTTGCGCGCGTCATGTACGGTCCTTGATCTTCTTCTTGGGGAGGTGGTTGGCTCGGCTCACCGTGCCTATTCATCATGCAAGATACACAAGTATTGTATATGGAAGTGGAATATGGTGGTGTTAGCCTTGTACCTCACCTTGGGGATTGCACCAAACTACAAACCACTAGTGAGAGCTATAAGCGTGTAAAGTGGAAATGCAAAGAAAACTCACACTAAAGAAAGAACTAACTCTCAAAAGCTTGTTGGTGGTAGGTTAGGATTGTGGAATGCCAAAGAACCAGCCAAAAGAAAAGGGATATTCAAAAGTGGGTAAAATCCAACAAAACTCAAGTCAAAGGTGAAGGTCAACAACTCAAATGGGTGACGGGAACCTACGACTATATACACACACGTGGAGAAAGTTGGGATTGACACGACTATGAAAATGAGCAAACAAAATGTCCTAACGAAGACTAAGCTCGTTGTCGTGCCAATGCATGGAGAGACCGTGGATCGTTTGCAAAGAGATAAAATGAGCAACGGATTTGTGCACTTGTCTTGGGCGCTCTTCTTTCTCTCTTGCTTACAAGCTTTGAGACTCTCTTTGGCAATGGGAGACTATTTTTCTTTTGCTTTTTCTTTGTATCTTTTTCCCTTTTTTTTTTTGCTCTCCCTTGGTGCTACCTAGTCACACTTGATATTGCTCTTGCACTCTCACTATCCAAGGACAAATGCACAATGCTCAAGCAAACACAAGATGAGCCACTCTCATAGGATAGGTACACACAAAGGAAGATAGGGGTTAACAAGGTGACGCAAGTTATACCTTCGTTGGTGATGATGAACTTGGCGTCGGTGGTGCGGGATGATGTTCGTGGGCCGTGGTGTCGATGAGCACAGGGTTGTCGATGCGGAAGCTTGTTGTTAGTTGACGACACGCACACAGGCACAAACAAGCAAGAGGAAATTAGCCAATGCAAGATTAGAGGCAAAACTGTCAAAATCAGGCGTCAGGCCGGAGACTCCAGGGTTTCAGGCCGGAAACTCCGGTGTAGGCCGGAGACTCCGGTGTGGGTAGGACGGAGACTCCGGTGTAGGCCGGAGACTCTGGTGTGCAGGCCAGAGACTCCGGTCTGGAGTCAGATCGCGAACTGCTCGTGTTCTTGAGCGGAAATCCACGCCTTGGGTCCTCAAATCTGCGAAAAATTGGCCAAATTGGGCTTTGAAAACATAGGATAAAGCTGGACCAACACCTAAGACAAGGTTTGGTTGGATCAAAACCACAAATAACACTCCAAATCAAGAGATCGATCCAAAGGCAAATTTGGGCTGTTTTTGGGGGATTTTCGAATTTTTTGGTGGATAGAAGAAAATTTTGTAGGGGAAATCATGAGCAACGAAGCTCTTGATACCAATATGTTGAGGGAAAACCTCTAGGGTGGCCCGATCTTTCACGATTCCCTTTCAAATCGAGGATGGAGTGCGGGAAGAGGAGGGGAGGATGAACACGACGAACGCACGCAAGAAGAACGCGATGAACACACACACAAAACCATGATACACACCAATAGCTCACGCCGGCGGTAACCGGTCTGGCGCAATCCCTAGGATCGGTGTCAGGCGGAGGAATCTCTCTCGAACCAGCATGGCGAGATGGGAGACTCGGTGAGATCTTGACGTCTTGGCAAAGGGACACGAATGCAAGGCCTTGTACAACACGGAGGCACGATGCAAACTCCAACGAGGTTGGGATATTGGTGCTCCTTGGTCAAGGAGCATGAGGCAAGAATTAGATAGATCCACAAAGGGGTTTCCACTAATTCCAATATCATGCCTAGGGTTTACAATGGATATATAGGCCAGCCACTTAAACAGGGGTACTTTAGGAATAAAAGACAAGTTCTGGATGGACTAAGGGGTACATGGGCCGCAGGCCCAAAGGCCTTTTCATGCCTGGCGACGGTCGGACGGGAGACTCCGGTGTGGTGGACCGGCGACTCTGATTTGGACCGGAGATTCCGGTCGGTCTCCGGACCGGCCTCTAGAGGGGCCTTCAGAATGTCCCAGGGCTCGGTTCTGGGGGCAGACCGGAGGTGGGGCCGGAGACTCCGGTGTCTTTAGGCCAGAGACTTTGGTGGACCGGAGACTCCGGTGTGCGCAGACCGGAGACTCCGGTCTGAGCAGCTCCAGCGGCTCCTGCTTCATGCTCTGCTCCTTGTTCTCCATCCTTGGGTGCTTGGTGACGTGTCGAAGCTTCGTACCTGATGATGCATAGGGTAGTTGCATGAAGTAGCATTCCATCCAAGGAGGTATCAAATTGGCACGAGGAGAGGAGCGAGTTCACCTTAGCTTGTAGGAGTTTGGCTCGGGCACGAGTCATGGGTCCACTTGGGGGACTTGTTGGTGTAGATGTAGGAGCGTCCCTAGGACGGGCCGCATCAGCCATTGCATGTGTTATTTTCCTAAACCACATTGATCCACATGATAACACACACTCCAGTGGATTTTATGATGTAACTTCTGCCACACTGGTGCAACATGCAATGTGGAAGCCGCTTTCCTATGTGTTTTTGGTCTCTGTGACTATGGTTTGACACATTGATCCACTAGTGTCATTGCATGTGTTCTTTTCATAAACCACATTGATCCACTAGTGTTATTGCATGTATTCTTTCCCAAAACCACATGTATCCACATGACAACACACACTCAGCGGATTCTGTGATGCAACTTCTGCCACACTAGTGTAACATGCAATGTGGAAGCTGCTTTCCTATGTGTTTTTGGTCTCCGTGACCATGGTTTAACACACTAATCCACTAGTGTCATTGCATGTGTTCTTTTCCTAAACCACACAGATCCACTAGAGTCATTGCATGTGTTATTTTCCTAAACCATGAGGATCCACATGACAACACACACTCCAATGGATTCTGTGATGCAAGTTCTGCCACACTGGTGCAACATGCAATGTAGAAGCTGCTTTCCTATGTGTTTTTGCTCTCTGTGACCATGGTTTGACACACTGATCCACTAGTGTCATTGCATGTGTTCTTTTTCTAAACTACACCGACACACTAGTTCCATTGCATATGTTATTTTCCTAAACCACATTGATCCACATAACAACACACACTCCAGTGGATTCTGTGATGCAACTTCTGCCACACTAGTGCGACATGCAATGTGGACGCTGCTTTCCTATGTATTTTTGGTATCTGTGACCAAGATTTGACACATGGATCCACTAGTGTCATTTCATGTGTTCTTCTCCTAAACCACATTGATCCACATGACAACACACACTCCAGTGTATTCTGTGATGCAACTTCTGCCACAATGGTGCAACATGCAATGTGGAAGCTGCTTTTCCATGTGTTTTTGGTCTCTATCACCAAGGTTTGACCCACTGATCCACTAGTGTCATTCCATGTGTTCTTTTCATAAACCACATTGATCAACTAGAGTCATTGCATGTGTCCTTTTCCTAAACCACACTAATCCACAAGACAACACACACTCAACTGGATTCTGTGACGCAACTTATCCGACATTGGTGCAACATGTAATGTGGAAGCTGCTTTCCTATATGTTTTTGGTATCTGCGACCATGGTTTGACACACTAATCCACCAGTGTTATTGCATATGTTCTTTTCCTAAACCACGTTGATCCACTTGTGCCATTGCATGTGTTATTTTCCTAAACCACATTGATCCACATGACAACACAGACTCCACTGGATTCTATGATACAACTTCTGCCACACTGGTGCAACCTACAATGTGGAAGCTGCTTTCCTATGTGTTTTGGTCTCTATGACTATGGTTTGACACATTGATCCACTAGTGTCATTTCATGTGTTCTTTTCATAAACCACATTTATCCACCAGTGTCATTGCATGTGTTCTTTCCCAAAACCACATGGATCCACATGACAACACACACTCCAGTGGATTCTGAATGCAACATCTACCACACTAGTGTAACATGCAATGTGGAAGCTACTTTCCTATGTGTTTTTGGTCTCTGTGACTATGGTTTAACACATTGATCCACTAGTGTCAATTCATCTGTTCTTTTCATAAGCCACAATGGTCCACTAGTGTCATTGGAAGTGTTCTTTCCCAAAACCACATGGATCCACATGACAACAAACTCTAGTGGTTTCTGTGATCCAACTTAGGCCACACTAGTGCAACATGCAATTTGCAGCTCCTTTCCTATATGTTTTTGGTGTCTGTCACCAAGGTTTGACACACTAATCCACTAGTGTAATTACATGTGTTCTTTTCCTAGACCACTCTAATCACCTAGAGTCATTGCTTGTGTTCTTTTCCTAAACCACATGGATCCACATGACAACACACACTCTAGTGGATTCTATGATGCAACTTCTGCCACACTGGTGCAACATGCAATGCGCAAGCTACTTTCCTATGTGTTGTTGGTCTCTATGACCATGGTTTGAAACACTGATCCACTAGTGTCATTGTTTGTGTTCTTTTCCTAAACCACACTGATCACCTAGTTCTTTTGCATGTGTTCTTTCCAAAACCACACTGATCGACATGAAAACACACACTCCAGTGGATCCAATGATGCAACTTATGCCACACTGGTGCAAAATGCAATGTGGAAGCTGCTTTCCTGTGTGTTTTTGGTCTCTGTGACTATGGTTTGACACATTGATCCTCTAGTGTCATTGCATGTGTTCTTTTCATAAACCACATTGATCCACTAGTGTTATTGCATGTATTCTTTCCCAAAACCACATGTATCCACATGACAACACAAACTCAGCGGATTCTGTGATGCAACTTCTGCCACACTAGTGTAACATGCAATGTGGAAGCTGCTTTCCTATGTGTTTTTGGTCTCCGTGACCATGGTTTAACACACTAATCCACTAGTGTCATTGCATGTGTTCTTTTCCTAAACCACAAAGATCCACTAGAGTCATTGCATGTGTTATTTTCCTAAACCACGTGGATCCACATGACAACACACACTCCAATGGATTCTGTGATGCAAGTTCTGCCACACTGGTGCAACATGAAATGTAGAAGCTGCTTTCCTATGTGTTTTTGGTCTCTGTGACCATGGTTTGACACACTGATCCACTAGTGTCATTGCATGTGTTCTTTTTCTAAACTACACCGACACACTAGTTCCATTGCATATCTTATTTTCCTAAACCACATTGATCCACATAACAACACACACTCCAGTGGATTCTGTGATGCAACTTCTGCCACACTAGTGCAACATGCAATGTGGACGCTGCTTTCCTATGTATTTTTGGTATCTGTGACCAAGATTTGACACATGGATCCACTAGTGTCATTTCATGTGTTATTCTCCTAAACCACATTGATCCACATGACAACACACACTCCAGTGTATTCTGTGATGCAACTTCTGCCACAATGGTGCAACATGCAATGTGGAAGCTGCTTTTCCATGTGTTTTTGGTCTCTATCACCAAGGTTTGACCCACTGATCCACTAGTGTCATTCCATGTGTTCTTTTTATAAACCACATTGATCAACTAGAGTCATTGCATGTGTCCTTTTCCTAAACCACACTAATCCACAAGACAACACACACTCAACTGGATTCTGTGACGCAACTTATCCGACATTGGTGCAACATGTAATGTGGAAGCTGCTTTCCTATATGTTTTTGGTATCTGCGACCATGGTTTGACACACTAATCCACCAGTGTTATTGCATATGTTCTTTTCCTAAACCACGTTGATCCACTTGTGCCATTGCATGTGTTATTTTCCTAAACCACATTGATCCACATGACAACACAGACTCCACTGGATTCTATGATACAACTTCTGCCACACTGGTGCAACCTACAATGTGGAAGCTGCTTTCCTATGTGTTTTGGTCTCTATGACTATGGTTTGACACATTGATCCACTAGTGTCATTTCATGTGTTCTTTTCATAAACCACATTTATCCACCAGTGTCATTGCATGTGTTCTTTCCCAAAACCACATGGATCCACATGACAACACACACTCAAGTGGATTCTGAATGCAACATCTACCACACTAGTGTAACATGCAATGTGGAAGCTACTTTCCTATGTGTTTTTGGTCTCTGTGACTATGGTTTAACACATTGATCCACTAGTGTCAATTCATCTGTTCTTTTCATAAGCCACAATGGTCCACTAGTGTCATTGGAAGTGTTCTTTCCCAAAACCACATGGATCCACATGACAACAAACTCTAGTGGTTTCTGTGATCCAACTTAGGCCACACTAGTGCAACATGCAATTTGCAAGCTCCTTTCCTATATGTTTTTGGTGTCTGTCACCAAGGTTTGACACACTAATCCACTAGTGTCATTACATGTGTTCTTTTCCTAGACCACTCTAATCACCTAGAGTCATTGCTTGTGTTCTTTTCCTAAACCACATGGATCCACATGACAACACACACTCTAGTGGATTCTATGATGCAACTTCTGCCACACTGGTGCAACATGCAATGCGCAAGCTACTTTCCTATGTGTTGTTGGTCTCTATGACCATGGTTTGAAACACTGATCCACTAGTGTCATTGTTTGTGTTCTTTTCCTAAACCACACTGATCACCTAGTTCTTTTGCATGTGTTCTTTCCAAAACCACACTGATCGACATGAAAACACACACTCCAGTGGATCCAATGATGCAACTTATGCCACACTGGTGCAAAATGCAATGTGGAAGCTGCTTTCCTGTGTGTTTTTGGTCTCTGTGACTATGGTTTGACACATTGATCCTCTAGTGTCATTGCATGTGTTCTTTTCATAAACCACATTGATCCACTAGTGTTATTGCATGTATTCTTTCCCAAAACCACATGTATCCACATGACAACACAAACTCAGCGGATTCTGTGATGCAACTTCTGCCACACTAGTGTAACATGCAATGTGGAAGCTGCTTTCCTATGTGTTTTTGGTCTCCGTGACCATGGTTTAACACACTAATCCACTAGTGTCATTGCATGTGTTCTTTTCCTAAACCACAAAGATCCACTAGAGTCATTGCATGTGTTATTTTCCTAAACCACGTGGATCCACATGACAACACACACTCCAATGGATTCTGTGATGCAAGTTCTGCCACACTGGTGCAACATGAAATGTAGAAGCTGCTTTCCTATGTGTTTTTGGTCTCTGTGACCATGGTTTGACACACTGATCCACTAGTGTCATTGCATGTGTTCTTTTTCTAAACTACACCGACACACTAGTTCCATTGCATATCTTATTTTCCTAAACCACATTGATCCACATAACAACACACACTCCAGTGGATTCTGATGCAACTTCTGCCACACTAGTGCAACATGCAATGTGGACGCTGCTTTCCTATGTATTTTTGGTATCTGTGACCAAGATTTGACACATGGATCCACTAGTGTCATTTCATGTGTTATTCTCCTAAACCACATTGATCCACATGACAACACACACTCCAGTGTATTCTGTGATGCAACTTCTGCCACAATGGTGCAACATGCAATGTGGAAGCTTTTCCATGTGTTTTTGGTCTCTATCACCAAGGTTTGACCCACTGATCCACTAGTGTCATTCCATGTGTTCTTTTTATAAACCACATTGATCAACTAGAGTCATTGCATGTGTCCTTTTCCTAAACCACACTAATCCACAAGACAACACAGACTCAACTGGATTCTGTGATGTAACTTATCCGACACTGGTGCAACATGTAATGTCGAAGCTTCTTTCCTATATGTTTTTGGTATCTGTGACCATGGTTTGACACACTAATCCACCAGTGTTATTGCATATGTTCTTTTACTAAACCACGTTGATCCACTTGTGCCATTGCATGTGTTATTTTCCTAAACCACATTGATCCACATGACAACACAGACTCCAGTGGATTCTATGATACAACTCCTGCCACACTGGTGCAACATGCAATGTGGAAGCTGCTTTCCTATGTGTTTTGGTCTCTATGACTATGGTTTGACACATTGATCCACTAGTGTCATTTCATGTGTTCTTTTCGTAAACCACATTTATCCACCAGTGTCATTGCATGTGTTCTTTCCCAAAACCACATGGATCCACATGACAACACACACTCCAGTGGATTCTGAATGCAACATCTACCACACTAGTGTAACATGTAATGTGGAAGCTACTTTCCTATGTGTTTTTGGTCTCTGTGACTATGGTTTAACACATTGATCCACTAGTGTCAATTCATCTGTTCTTTTCATAAGCCACAATGATCCACTAGTGTCATTGGAAGTGTTCTTTCCCAAAACCACATGGATCCACATGACAACAAACTCTAGTGGTTTCTGTGATCCAACTTAGGCCACACTAGTGCAACATGCAATTTGCAAGCTCCTTTCCTATATGTTTTTGGTGTCTGTCACCAAGGTTTGACACACTAATCCACTAGTGTCATTACATGTGTTCTTTTCCTAGACCACTCTAATCACCTAGAGTCATTGCTTGTGTTCTTTTCCTAAACCACATGGATCCACATGACAACACACACTCTAGTGGATTCTATGATGCAACTTCTGCCACACTGGTGCAACATGCAATGCGCAAGCTACTTTCCTATGTGTTGTTGGTCTCTATGACCATGGTTTGAAACACTGATCCACTAGTGTCATTGTTTGTGTTCTTTTCCTAAACCACACTGATCACCTAGTTCTGTTGCATGTGTTCTTTCCAAAACCACACTGATCGACATGAAAACACACACTCCAGTGGATCCAATGATGCAACTTATGCCACACTGGTGCAAAATGCAATGTGGAAGCTGCTTTCCTGTGTGTTTTTGGTCTCTGTGACTATGGTTTGACACATTGATCCTCTAGTGTCATTGCATGTGTTCTTTTCATAAACCACATTGATCCACTAGTGTTATTGCATGTATTCTTTCCCAAAACCACATGTATCCACATGACAACACAAACTCAGCGGATTCTTTGATGCAACTTCTGCCACACTAGTGTAACATGCAATGTGGAAGCTGCTTTCCTATGTGTTTTTGTCTCCGTGACCATGGTTTAACACACTAATCCACTAGTGTCATTGCATGTGTTCTTTTCCTAAACCACACAGATCCACTAGTCTCATTGCATGTGTTATTTTCCTAAACCACGTGGATCCACATGACAACACACACTCCAATGGATTCTGTGATGCAAGTTCTGCCACACTGGTGCAACATGCAATGTAGAAGCTGCTTTCCTATGTGTTTTTGGTCTCTGTGACCATGGTTTGACACACTGATCCACTAGTGTCATTGCATGTGTTCTTTTTCTAAACTACACCGACACACTAGTTCCATTGCATATCTTATTTTCCTAAACCACATTGATCCACATAACAACACACACTCCAGTGGATTCTGTGATGCAACTTCTGCCACACTAGTGCAACATGCAATGTGGACGCTGCTTTCCTATGTATTTTTGGTATCTGTGACCAAGATTTGACACATGGATCCACTAGTGTCATTTCATGTGTTCTTCTCCTAAACCACATTGATCCACATGACAACACACACTCCAGTGTATTCTGTGATGCAACTTCTGCCACAATGGTGCAACATGCAATGTGGAAGCTGCTTTTCCATGTGTTTTTGGTCTCTATCACCAAGGTTTGACCCACTGATCCACTAGTGTCATTCCATGTGTTCTTTTTATAAACCACATTGATCAACTAGAGTCATTGCATGTGTCCTTTTCCTAAACCACACTAATCCATAAGACAACACAGACTCAACTGGATTCTGTGATGTAACTTATCCGACACTGGTGCAACATGTAATGTCGAAGCTTCTTTCCTATATGTTTTTGGTATCTGTGACCATGGTTTGACACACTAATCCACCAGTGTTATTGCATATGTTCTTTTACTAAACCACGTTGATCCACTTGTGCCATTGCATGTGTTATTTTCCTAAACCACATTGATCCACATGACAACACAGACTCCAGTGGATTCTATGATACAACTCCTGCCACACTGGTGCAACATGCAATGTGGAAGCTGCTTTCCTATGTGTTTTGGTCTCTATGACTATGGTTTGACACATTGATCCACTAGTGTCATTTCATGTGTTCTTTTCATAAACCACATTTATCCACCAGTGTCATTGCATGTGTTCTTTCCCAAAACCACATGGATCCACATGACAACACACACTCCAGTGGATTCTGAATGCAACATCTACCACACTAGTGTAACATGTAATGTGGAAGCTACTTTCCTATGTGTTTTTGGTCTCTGTGACTATGGTTTAACACATTGATCCACTAGTCTCAATTCATCTGTTCTTTTCATAAGCCACAATGATCCACTAGTGTCATTGGAAGTGTTCTTTCCCAAAACCACATGGATCCACATGACAACAAACTCTAGTGGTTTCTGTGATCCAACTTAGGCCACACTAGTGCAACATGAAATTTGCAAGCTCCTTTCCTATATGTTTTTGGTGTATGTCACCAAGGTTTGACACACTAATCCACTAGTGTCATTACATGTGTTCTTTTCCTAGACCACTCTAATCACCTAGAGTCATTGCTTGTGTTCTTTTCCTAAACCACATGGATCCACATGACAACACACACTCTAGTGGATTCTATGATGCAAGTTCTGCCACACTGGTGCAACATGCAATGTGCAAGCTACTTTCCTATGTGTTGTTGGTCTCTATGACCATGGTTTGACACACTGATCCACTAGTGTCATTGTTTTTGTTCTTTTCCTAAACCACACTGATCACCTAGTTCCGTTGCATGTGTTCTTTCCAAAACCACACTGATCCACATGAAAACACACACTCCAGTGGATCCAATGATGCAACTTCTGCCACACTGGTGCAAAATGCAATGTGGAAGCTGCTTTCCTGTGTGTTTTTGGTCTCTATCACCAAGGTTTGACCCACTGATCCACTAGTATCATTGCATGTTTTCTTTTCATAAACCACATTGATCAACTAGAGTCATTGTATGTGTTATTTTCCTAAACCACACTGATCCATATGATAGCACACACTCTAGTGGATTCTGTGATGCAACTTCTCTGACACTGGTGCAACATGCAATGTGGAAGCTGCTTTCCTATGTGTTTTTTGGTCTCTATGACCATGGTTTGACACACTAATCCACTAGTGTCATTTCATTTGTTCTTTTCATAAACCACAGTGATCCACTAGTGTCATTGCATGTGTACTTTCCCAAAACCACATGTATCCACGTGACAACACACACTCTAGTGGATTCTGTGATGCAACTTCTGCCACACTGCTGTAACATGCAATGTTGAAGCTACTTTCCTATGTGTTTTTGGTCTCTGTGACTATGGTTTGACACATGGATCCACAAGTTTCATTGCATGTGTTCTTCTCCTAAACCACATAGGATCACCTATGTGTTCTTTTCCTATGTGTTTTTGGTCTCTGTCAGCGTGGTTTGACACATGGATCCACTATTGTCATTGCATGTGTTCTTTCCCAAAACCACAATGATCACCTAGAATCATTGCATGTGTTCTTTTCCTAAACCACATCGATCCACATGACAACACACACTCTAGTTGATTTATGATGTAACTTCCGCAACACTGATGCAACATGCAATGTGGAAGATGTTTTTTTGTGTTTTTGTCTCTATCACCATGGTTTGACACACTGGTCCACTAGTGTCATTGCATGTGTTCTTTTCCTAAAACACACTGATCCACATGACAACACACACCCAAGTGGATTCTCTGATGCAACTTCTGCCACACTAGTGCAACATGCAATGTGGAAGCTGCTTGCAATGTGTTTTTGGTCTCTGTCACCATGGTTTGACACATGGATCCACTAGTGTCATTGCATGTGTTCTTTCCCAAAACCACTATGAGCACCTAGAGTCATTGCATGTGTTCTTTTCCTAAACCACACTGATCCACATGACAACACACACGCTAGTGGATTCTATGATGCAACTTCTGCCACACTGGTGCAACATGCAATGTGGAAGTTGCTTTCCTATGTGTTTTTCGTCTTTATGACTCGTTTCACACATTGATCCACTAGTATCATTTCATGTGTTCTTTTCATAAACCACATTGATCCACTAGTGTCATTGCATGTGTTCTTTCCGAAAATCATATGGATCCACGTGACAGCACACACTCTAGTGGTTTCTATGATGCAACTTTTGACACACTGGTGCAACATGCACAGTGGAACCTGCTTTCCTATGTGTTTTTGGTCTCTGTGACCAAGGTTTGACACACTTATCCACTAGTGTCATTGCATATGTTCTTTTCATAGACCACTCTGATCACCTAGAGTCATTGCATCTGTTCTTTTCCTAAACCACATGGATCCAGATGACAACACACACTCCAGTGGATTCTATGATGCAACTTCTGCCAAACTGGTGCAACATGCAAAGTGGAATCTGCTTTCCTGTGTGTTTTTAGTCTTTGTGACCATGGTTTGACCCATGATCCATCAGTGTCCTTGCATGTGTTCTTTTCCTAAACCACACTGATCACCTAGTGCCATTGCATGTGTTCTTTCCCAAAACCACACCGATCCACATGACAACACACACTCTAGTAGATTCTATGATGCAACTTCTTCCACACTAGTGCAACATTCAATGTGGAAGATGATTTCCTATGTATTTTTGGTCTCTGTCACCATGGTTTGACACACTAATCCACTAGTGTCATTGCATGTGTTCTTTCCCAAAACCACAATGATCCACCAGTGTCACTGGATGTGTTGTTTTCCTAAACCACACTGATCACCTACTGCCATTGCATGTGTTCTTTCCCAAAACCACACTGCTCCGCATCATCACACACACTCTAGTGGATTCTGTAATGCAACTTCTACCACATTGGTGCAACATGCAATGTGGAAGCTGCTTTCCTATGTCTTTTTGGTCTCTATCACCATGGTTTGGCAGACTGATCCACTAGTGTCATTGCATGTGTTATTTCGCTAAACCACACTGATCACCAATAATCATTGCATGTGTTCTTTTCCTAAACCACACTGATCCACATGACCACACACACTCTAGTGGATTCTGTGATGCAACTTCTGCCACACTAGTGCACCATGCAATGTGGAAGCTGCTTTCCCATGTGTTTTTCATCTCTGTGACCAAGGTTTTACACATTGATCCACTAGTGCCATTGCATGTGTTCTTTTCCTAAACCACATTGATCCACATTACAACACACACTCTAGTGGATTCTGTGATGCAACTTCTGCCACACTGGTGCAACATGCAATGTGGAAGCAGCTTTCCTATGTGTTTTTGGTCTCTGTCACCATGGTTTGACACATGGATCCACTAGTGTCATTGCATGTGTTCTTTCCCAAAACCACTATGATCACCTAGAGTCATTGCATGTGTTCTTTTCCTAAACCACACTGATCCACATGAGAACACACACTCCAGTGGATTCTGTGATGGAACTTCTGCCACACTAGTGCAACATGCAATGTGGAAGCTACTTTTGATATGGAAAAGAAGGAGGAGGTGAAGCCTAATTTCAGGACTCCACCAAGCTAGGTGATGCGGGCACATCCCATTGATGATTTGCACGCCAGGACGACCTACGATATGTAATGATAAGTCTAAGGTTGTGTCAAATATTGTTGCTATGTTATTGAGTCCAAGTCTAGGTTAGGTTCGAGTCCGTTGTGTGTTCGGTTTGGGTCTATCCAACCGACTAGTTGCAGGCCTCCTATATAAAGGAGCTAGCCTCTTAGAGTTTAAGGAGAGTTCAATTGTTTAGTCTAAAAACTATATTGTGCTCCACCGTGTATCATCCCTCCCGGGACAGCGATACCGTTTATCAGATTATTGCTGCGGAGGTTCTTGTGTTCATCAAGGATTATTGTGCTCAGGTTTGAGGCGTGGTGATCCTCATCATGTTACTTGCTGGATTGATTCCTCTTCTTCAGGTGACGTTCACTAGCGTTATTGGAAGGATTATTATCCGGGTTACTCTCTGTGAAAGATCGAGACAAAACTATAGGATCATCGGCTCGATCCGTATCAACTTTCCTATGTGTTTTTGGTCTCTGTGACCAAGGTTTGACACACTGATCCACTAGTGTCATTGCATGTGTTCTTTTCCTAAACCACACTGATCCACATGACAACACACACTCAAGTGGATTCTGTGATGCAACTTCTGCCACACTAGTGCAACATGCAATGTGGAAGCTCCTTTCCACATGACAACACACACTGATAAGGGATGACCCGATCTTCTTAATGAGCTGGGGTAGATGGCGATGTAGATGATGAAGATAACTTGTATGAATCTGAGAACTCTCCGGCTAATCCATGCTGCCTGTCGTGGTATTGGCCACAGTCGATGCTACAGGGTAGCTTACGTAGAGGAGGCAAGACGATGTAGGAGAATCCGGGAGCGAGATTGGCACACGATGTACCCAGGTTCACGTCCCCTTGGTGGAGGATTGCTACATCCTGCTGTCAATCCAGTATATGATCATAGATTGGTTCACATGGAGCCACCGGAGGCGGAGGGGGAGACTAGATCTAATATGACGTGAGAGATGTCCCCAAAGGGGTGCCCCTGGTGGATTTATATATACAACCAGTTAGGGTTTACAAGTGCACTAATAGGCTTTGTGTTGAGGGTAAACCTCTAGGGTGGCCCGATCTTTCACGAATCCCACTCAAATCAAGGATGGAGTGCGGGGAGAGGAGGGGAGGATGAACACGATGAACTCACGCATGAAGAACACGATGAACACACACACATACACACAAAACCACGATACACACCAATAGCTCACGCCAGCTGTGACCGGTCCGGCGCAATCCCTACGATCGGCGACAGGCGGAGGACTCTCTCTCGAACCGGCATGGCGAGAAGGGAGACTCGGTGAGATCTTGACGTCTAGGCAAAGGGACTCCGATGCCTAGGCCTTGTACAACATGGAGGCACGATGCAAACTCCAACGAGGTTTGTGATATTTGGTGCTCCTTTATTAAAGGAGCATGAGGAAAGAACTAGATAGATCCACAAGGGGTTTCCACTAATTCCAAATATCATGCCTAGGGTTTACAATGGAGATGGGGGACTATATATAGGCCATCCACAAGTTCAGGGGTAATTCAGGCATTAAAGTAGAGTTCTGGGCAAAGTAGAGGGGTACATGGGCCACAGGACCCAACTTAGGCTCGCAGGCCCATCTTTAGGCCAGACAGTCTAGGTCGGTTGGACCGGATAGTCCGGGGCGGCCGGACACTCCGGGTAGTGTCCGGGTAGTGTCCGAACTGGCATTCTGAATGTCCAGGCCAGGATGGGGCTAGGGTAGGCCGGACACTCTGGCTGAGTCGCGCCGGACATTCCGGCTGCGCCGGACACTCCGGCTGGATTGGGGCGGACACTCCGGCTCAGGCAGCTTCAGGACAGGTGCAGCTTCAGGGCTCGTGGGTCGACGCGGCGGGGATTCGTACCTGATGATGCACAAAGTAGTGGTATGAAGTAGTAAGCCATCCAAGTGTAAGTCAAAGTCACATGATGAGAGGAGCGAATTCACCTTAGCTTGAAGGAGCTTGGCCCAGGCACGGGTCATTGGTCCACTTGGGGGACTTGGTGGTGTAGATGTAGGAGCGTTCGTAGGACGGGCTGCATCACTTTGTATTGGAGTCGCCTTCTTGGGCCTTTAGTCGGCAAGACGTCTAGTCGTATCTGGCGAGTCGTGGAGTCGCTATTCGGGACGATTGGGACGCTCTGTGTTATGGGGTAACCCCGTCGGTGGCCCGATCTTCACGGATCTCGTGGTCAATTCAATGGGAAAGCAAGGGTAAAGGGAGAAGGTAGCGGAAGCGGACGCACACCTCGCGAAGAACACGATGAACACACGCAAAACTCACAGGATACAAGGCCGATTTCTCTCACCGGTGGCCACCGGTCCGATAGAATCCTCGCAAGGAAAGATCGGTCAACGTGCTCCCGTCAATCCCAAGCGGAGAGGGAAGAGCACCTTGGAGAGGGTCTTGACGTCTTGGCAAAGGGACACCGATGCCAAGGCCTCTTACAACGAGGGAGGCGCGATGCAAACTCCAACAAGGTGGTGACGATAGTTGATCCCCTTTGGTAGAAGGGGATGAGACAAAACTAGAGATTCCACAAAGGGGGTTGTCTTTAGTCTATCATCTATGCCTAATGGATACAATGAGGGGTGCGAGCTCTATATATAGGCCAACCACAAGTTCAGGGGTAGTTTGGGCATAAAACTAAAGTTTGGTGCGAAATAGAGGGGTACATGGGCCAAGGGCCCAGCTGTTGGCTCATAGGCCCATCACATGGGCCGGACAGTCTGGGTCGGAGTGACCGGACAGTCCGGGGTGGCCGGACACTCCGGATAGTGTCCGAACTGGCCTTCTGAATGTCCACGCCAGGTTGGGGCTGGGGCAGGCCGGACACTCCGGCCGAGTCGCGGTGGACATTCCGGCTGCGCCGGACACTCCGGCTGGTTCCGGGCGGACACTCCGGCTCAGTCAGCTTCAGGACAGGTGCAGCTTTAGGGCCCGTGGGTCGACGCGGCGGGGGTTCGTACCTGATGATGCACATAGTAGTGGTATGAAGTAGCAAGCCATCTAGGTGTATGTCAAAGTCACATGATGAGAGGAGCGAATTCACCTTATCTTGAAGGAGCTTGGCTCAGGCACGGGTCATCGGTCCACTTGGGGGACTCGGTGGTGTAGATGTAGGAGCGTCCGTAGGACGGGACGCATCAGCTCCTCCCCCTTCAAAAAGAGTCGTCCTCGACTCTTCATGCTCATGCTAAGAAGATGATGTCGAGAGACCTTCTTGATCCTGGGGTTCACCATATACTCGTCCTCGGGAAGATTGAATCGACAACACCTCAATGTTCCTTCACCTTCCATGAAGCCTACAAGGCTCACCACAAAAGCAAAGCAACACTCAAAGCATAGCCAATTCATGGAGATTATAGCATGAGTGCTCAAATAGAGTGAAGTCACCTTATGATGTAGAGATAGCTCGTTGAGGGGTAGCCATAGGTAACTCTCTACGGTTCGTCTTGTCAACTTATGGTCCATAGAGGTTGACGCGTAAGCAATTGTACCTTCACACAACAAAGACCAAGCAACATATGTTCGTGTGTGATAGAGGAGCATGTCATTTTTGGCATGTCCATTCTTGTTCACAACACTATTAGCACAACTCAAGTATAGCAAACGGAATGCATATGCAAGGTCAAAGTGCATGGAAATTGAGTGAACATCATCCAAATGTGGTAAACTAAAAAACTCCATATAACATCTTAGTGTGGCACTCAAAGCAATTGACTAAAATATTGATCGACATCTTTGATGCAAAGCTAGGAGAATTCGGCAAAAACACATGAGGAAGAATATCCAAAGCAACACCATTATGTGTGCAAACCAACCATTGGAAAGAACAATTGTTCAATATGTTGGATGCCATACACATATCATCCAAAGCCAAAATCATGGGGGTATGAGTATCGCAATCGGTAGCAAAAACAACATGTTTGCAAACAAACCATATGAAAGAGTAAGTGATCCTTATGTTTGTTGCAACAACAATATGAGAGACTTGGAAGCTCCCATGACAATACATGCTCAAAATGGCATTATGGTTGCACACAAAACATTGTAAAGAGAAATTGTTCAACATTTTTGTGGCAACACACAAAGCATCAATATCCAAAAGCAACGAGACATGATTGTCACAAGGTGAAAGAATACCATCAACATGCTTGCAATCAAACCATAGGAAAGAGCAATTTGTCAGCATGAAAGATGCAAAGCATGCAAAAGGTATCAGAGTTGGGTTCGATCTTGAACTCACTTGGGGGATGCTCTCTAGAGCTCTTTTTGTCAACTCGTGCTCAACCGAGGTTGACATTCTCATGAGGGTACCTACACACATCAAACACAAAAGGAAGAACGTGTGTGCATGGTAGAGAAACACATCATCCATCATGATGTATCTCTTCTTGTGCACATCACCATGAGTGTCAATCAAGTGTAAAATAGATGCATGGTGAGTATGTAGGTGGGGAACATGCTTATCATGGCATTTACTAAAATCTACAAAAGTTGAGAAAGCTATGGGGGCCATCTCAATATAAACCATATGAGAATTATTGTTGCAAGCAAAACAAGTGAACGAGCAATTATTCAACTTATTGCAAGCAACAAGAGAAATTGTGAAACACTCATGACAAAGCATGGTTCGAGGGTTACCATTGGTAACATCATTGCAAGCAAAACATTGGAAAGAGCAATTGTTCAACAAAGTGCAAGCAATGATATCATCAATATAACGTTTAGAGCATGGTATGTCTATGGCAACATCATCACAATCAAATAATTTCACATGCTCAACATTATGCAAAGGCAAAGTATTACATGGAAATACCAATGAGTCATATGCGATATCAGAAACATCATCCATAACATGCCAATCATCACAAGTCATCATGTCCACTAGTGGGATCATGGCATCATCAACACCCTTATTTTTACCTTGTTCATACCTCTCGTATGAAGTGGGTGTTGTGGTAGCATTGGCCTCCATGTGGGCGACTTCTTCATCATGTATGGGGATGGCATCATCTTCATCCACCATGTACATCTTCTCGGTCGAAGTCATCATCATGTCCAATCTTGGCGCTTCTTTATCCATGGAACCTAGCACATCATGGGATAACACACTAGAGGTAGAGGGTAAGTCGTTAGAAATCAAAGTGGTCTCACATGACCTATCAACTACCACTCTTAACTCACTCGGTGTATCACTCATGCCCTCCAAGTGGGAGCACTCATTCTCACGTATGGTGGAGTCATTAATCTCACTCTTGTTTTCACTCAAGTGGGCTAAGTGGCTCTCATACTCACATGGGATTGGTACCACATCATATCTCAAGCATATGGGGGTAGGCTCGGTTCTCTCAACTCCATGTGCCTCCTTTGGTGAAGGGAAAATCCCATGCTTACCATTCTCGACCTTGTCGTCGCCTTGTACTTTGGGTGCCATTGTGGTGGTGGCACTCAAATTGGAAGTTTTAGTCTTTGACGCCATCTTCGCTCTTGCATCCACTTGTTGGCAAAGCAACTTGTTTTCTTCTATTTCTTGGGGGGTCATGTTTTTGACGGCCTCGTTCAACTTGGCGAAGTAGAGGTCCATCTCTTTCTTTAATGACATTCTTGGAGTGCTTGAAGAAGAAGTTGCATTGAAGCTCTTGTAGTTGGATGCTTCCTCTTGAACTTGGAGTCTTGGTGTTGAAGCTTGATGGTGTGGAAGAAGGCTTGCTCTTGGTGCCATTTTGGTGGTGGCACTAGTAGTTAAAGGTGCCTTATGATGGTGTCGACGGAGGTCATTGGCGTGCCTTGCCTAAGGTTTATGTTGTAGAAGCACTTGGTCATCCACATGACGCTCGCGATGATGATCCTTTTCCTTGGCACTCTTCTTTTGATGGTGGTGCCTTCTTGAGCTTGGTTGAGCATTATGGATGGTGCTCAACATGTATTCTCCGTCTTCATGGCAAAGATGCCTTGAACGACGTCTTGTATCCTCTTGATATTGGTGATGATCTCGAGAGGATGTTTGTCGATGAAGATTCTTGCCTTGTGGCGCCTTGTGTGGAAGATGATGTTTGGGCTCCACTCTTCTTGGAGTAGATGGCACTTGATGCCTTGGAGGTAGATGCACTTGACACCTTGGATATGGTCGTGCTTGGCGCCTTGGAGATGGTGGCGCTTGACGGCTTGGAGGTGATGGCGCTCGTCTCCTTGGAGATGGTGGTGAATGACGCCATGTAGGTGGTGTCGCTTGATGCCTTGGAGGTGGATCATCGAAGTAGGTGGTGCCCTTTGGTGTGGCACGCTTGGCCTTGAAGGTCATGGTTTCTTGATGATGTGTCTTCGCTAGCTTGGCATAGTAGTCCTCCATCTCCAAGCGGTGGAGGTATTCTTCATGGCTCATGGAAGAGCCCTCGAAGTGGGTGAAGCTTGCCATGTCCTCCATGCTTGGTGAGACGTCGTCGTTGTAGCACTCGAAGTCATCCATGCTTGGGGAGTCGTTGTTGATGTAGTACTCCATATCACCCAAGCATGTGGAGCCATTGTCGGTGTAGTGCTCCATGTACTCCATGCATGTGGAGCCATTGTCGGTGTAGTGCTCCATGTACTCCATGCATGATGAGCCATTGTCGATGTAGAGCTCAAAGTCATCCATGCTTGAGGAGCCATAGTTGATGACATTCCCCATGTCTTCCATGCATGTGGAGTCATCATAGGTGCAATGCTCCGGGTCCTCAAAGCATGCGGAGCCATTGTCGGTGTAGTGCTCCATCATGTCCTCTATACTTGTGGAGTCATAGTCGTGGTGGCTCATCATGGATTCTTCATAGATATCATCCTCGGTTCCGGAGTCTCTAGACATGATTCACAAGACCAAGTGGTGTATATGGAAGTGGTAGGGGGTTAGGGATGCAATGTCAAACCTTACTTTAACTTGGAAGATAGTATCGTGCAAGTGGCAACACTTGAGAGCAATCAAAACCAAGCAAAGTGAAGTTCACGCGGAACACCAAAACCAACTAACCACTAAAAAACACACACACACAAAGATTATGGTGGATAGGTATGGAAGGTGGCATGTCAAGAACCAATCCGAACTCAAGATGTTGTAATGGCAAGTAAAGAACCACAATGATCACAAAGCAAAACAAGTCAATCCACAAGATAGGAATTATATACAAGGAAACACACACGGTGGGATAAATGGGACTTGTGCGACGGAGAAAGTGAGCTAAGAACCAAATGATTACCTAGCGAAGACTATAAGCTCGTGTCGCACAAGTGCAAGGAGAGACACTAGTTCGATTGCAATAAATTGGTGGGCTGCAAGATATGCACAATAAGTACCACCTATTTGATGTTCATCGAGCTTGCGCTTCCTATTCTATGAGGCACTTGTTTATTTCTTTCTTTTTCTTCTTTTTCTTTTTCTATTTTTTTTCTTTTTTTCACTTGCCCCTTCCTTGTGCCAACAACTATACAAGATAACTATATGAGATAACGCGCTCACAACTTTTGCTCGGAATTCTACAAGGTATCAAATATGCATATCCCAAGCAATCATAGGAGGAACTAGTCTCAATAGGTGTTTGTTGAACGCAAAGATAGTGTAGCTCACAAAGGAAAGCAAGTGGAGAGAAGTCGCGGAATTTTTATACCTTTCGTCGCTGATCTTCACCCTTTATTGGTGGATTCCGCCTTTCTCATGGAACTTGGATGGAGTATATAGCATGAACCACAGATATGATGATGTACATCTCTTTGTCCTCTTCAAAACGAGCTAAAGAACACCAAAATCCGAGTTCATATGCAAAAGTTATGCTCAAAACCGTGAAGCGGATTTTTCTGTCAGTAGGGCAGGCGGATAGTCCGGTGCGCGCAGGCCGGACAGTCCGGCCGGGCCGGATATTCTGGTACGTTTAGGCCGGAAACTCCGGAGGGGCGGATATTCCGGTCCGTTTTGGCCGGATAGTCCGGTCCGGTCGAACCAGAACTTTCAGAACACGAACGAGACGAGTTTTGGCGAAAAAACTTGAACCAAAACCTCAAATTGATGGGGGAAATCAAGGAATTAGGCTATGGAAACGCAGTGGAAGGTAGATCAACGAGTTTAGCAAGTAATCCATGGATCAAAACCTACCAAAACACACTCAAATCACAGATCGGTCTAAAACACGAATTGGGGCTATTTTTGGTGGAAATTTCAAATTTATGGAGAAAAGACCAAATCGATGAGAAATCCGTGGCCACCAAAAGCTGCTGATACTAGATGTTATGGATTGACACAAGATCGACTCGATTTTGTGGCTATTTTTGTGGTTTTTCAAGAAAAAAATTGGTGGGGAAGAACGAGGGTGAAATCCGTGGCAACTTGGGCTCTGATGCCAGATGTTATGGGGTAACCCCGTGGGTGGCCCGATCTTCACGGATCTCGTGGTCAAATCGATGAGAAAGCGAGGGGAAAGGGAGAAGGTAGCGGAAGCGGACGCACACTTCGCGAAGAACACGATGAACACACGCAAAACTCACACGATACAAGGCAGATTGCTCTCACCGGTAGCCACCGGTCTGATAGAATCCTCGCAAGGAAAGATCGGTCAACGTGCTCCCGTCAATCCCAAGCGGAGAGGGAAGAACACCTTGGAGAGGGTCTTGACGTCTTGGCAAAGGGACACCGATGCCAAGGCCTTGTACAACAAGGGAGGCGCGATGCAAACTCCAACGAGGTGGTGACGATAGTCGATCCCCTTTGGTAGAAGGGGATGAGGCAAAACTAGAGATTCCACAAAGGGTGTTGTCTTTAGTCTATCATCTATGCCTAAGGGATACAATGAGGGGTGGGGGCTCTATATATAGGCCAACCACAAGTTCAGGGGTAGTTCGGGAATAAAACTAGGGTTTGGTGCGAAATAGAGGGGTACATGGGCCAAGGGCCCAGGCCCATACTTGGGCAGACAGTCAGAGTGATCGGACAGTCCAGGGTGGCGGACACTGGGTAGTGTCTGGGTAGTGTCCGAACTAGCCTTCAATGTCCACGCCAAAGTTGGAGGTTGGGGCTGGGCTGGCTGAGTCGTCACACGGATTCCAGGCCGGACACTCCTACTGGTTTCAAGTGACACTGCCGGCAGACAGTTTGACAGCCAGTGGGTCGACACGGCGGGGGTTCGTACCTGATGATGCACATAGTAGTGGTATGAAGTAGCAAGCCATCTAGGTGTATGTCAAAGTCACATGATGAGAGGAGCGAATTCACCTTATCTTGAAGGATCTTTGCTCGGGCACGAGTCATCGGTCCACTTGGGGGGACTCGGTGGTGTAGATGTAGGAGGGTCCGTAGGACGGGCCGCATCACTCTGCTTCTTCCTGGGAAGGTTGAGTCCAGTCGCCGGTTCCCGCGAGCCCACTCGCAATGGGCAACTCCGTTCCGTGGGTATACCCTGATTGGTATTCCCCCATCACTGTCAGATGCAACAACTCTCAACCCTTTGGATATTCGCAACTCCACACACTTGCGCACGAAGCCGCTGACCATAAAGCGGTATTGCAATCTACTAATTCCGAATGGAACAATAGATCACACTCAGATTATAGTAGCAACACACTAGATCGATACGAATTAGTGATGAATATTTCAGAGGATCGCTTGTAGCAGATCTATCTGGAACTAGAGTTTATTTTAACGTAGTCTAACCTAATTGTGATGGCTACAAAATTATATATTAGAGCTGGGGCGTCCTCCCCACTAACCAGGCCTAAAACCAGCTGGTTTTGGGTCCAAACTTACTCGGTTCGACTCAAACTGATACAAACCAACCCATATATGGGTTCGGCCTAATTGGCATGCAGTCCAAGCATCGTGGAACACCTCAAACGTGTAATTCTTGGTGCACCATATATCTATATTGCTCATACGTGATTTCTTCATTGCCTCCTAGTGCGCCTGCCTCCCTCTCCTCCCTCGCGCACTTGTTGATATTGGAAATCAACGCTTGTCCTTCTTGCTACAACTCTCCGCCTCCTCGTGCAATGCTTGTGTTATCAATAAACCTGATCATACAAATATGCATAGACTTAGTTAGTATAAAGTTCTCATTAAGTAAAACATCAGGTTCAATTAAGAGTGAATTCACCTGTTGCTCAAGTAGCTTTGCACGAGCTCTTGTAATGGGTCCAATCCTGATTTCATTGGACTTGTTCTTTTGCAGAAACATCTTCATTATCAATAGGAGTAGGAGATAGTGGAATAGTATGGATGTCCTCATCATCTCCCCTCCCTTCAAAAGGCATCGACCTCGATGCTCCAAGGTCATCTCCATCATATGGTGTCAAATCAGCAACATTGAAACTATTACTGACACCAAACTCATATGTAGGAAGATCTATCTTGTATGCATGATCATTTATCTTGGCGAGCACTTTGTAAGGACCAGCACCACGTGGAAGTAACTTGGATTTACGCAAGTCCAGAAATCTTTCCTCATGAAAATGTACCCATACCATGTCACCAGGTTGAAACTGCACCTCCTTGCGCTTCTTGTTAACTCGATCAGCAATGCTCTTGCCCTTCCTTTTAATAGCTTCTTTAGTCTTCACATGTATCTTCCTCACAAAATCCGCCCTATTTGATGCCTCCATGTTTACTCTCTCTTGTATGGGTAGAGGCAACAAGTCAAGTGGAGTAATGGGTTTGAAGCCATATACCACCTCTGTTGAGGGCAAACCTCTAGGGTGGCCCGATCTTTCACGAATCCCTTTCAAATCAAGGATGGAGTGCGGGGAGAGGAGGGTAGGATGAACACAACGAACTCACGCATGAAGAACGCGATGAACACACACACAAAACCACGATACACACCAATAGCTCACGCCGGTGGTGACCGGTCCGGTGCAATCCCTAGGATCGGCGTCGGGCGGAGGACACTCTCTCGAACCGACACGGCGAGGAGGAAGACTCGGTGAGATCTTGACGTCTAGGCAAAGGGACTCCGATGCCTAGGCCATGTACAACACGGAAGCACGATGCAAACTCTAACAAGGTTTGGGATATTTGGTGCTCCTTTGTCAAAGGAGCATGAGGCAAAAACTAGATAAATCCACAAGGGGTTTCCATTAATTCCAAATATCATGCCTAGGGTTTACAATAGAGGTGGGGGACTATATATAGTCCAGCCACAAGTTCATGGGTAATTTAGGCATTAAAGTAGAGTTCTGGGCGAAGTAGAGGGGTACATGGGCCACATGGCCCAGCTATGGCAGCCCATCTTGAGCGGACAGTCGGGTGGACCAGTGGCGGACACTCCGGGTAGTGTCCGGGTAGTGTCTGAAGTGGCATACTGAATGTCCATGCCAGGATGGGGCTGGGGTAGGCCAGACACTCCGGCTAAGTCGCGCCGGACACTCCGGCTGGATTGGGGCTTACACTTCAGCTCAGGCAGCTTCAGGACAGGTGCAGCTTCAGGGCTCATGGGTCAACACGTCGGGGTTTCGTTCCTGATAATGCACATAGTAATGGTATGATGTAGCAAGCCATCTAAGTGTGTCAAAGTCACATGATGAGAGGATCAAATTCACCTTCGCTTGAAGGAGCTTGGCTCGGGCACGGGTCATCGGTCCACTTGGGGGACTTGGTGGTGTAGATGTAGGAGCGTCCGTAGGATGGGCTGCATCAGCTCCCCCCTTGGGAAAGAGTCGTCCTCGACTCTTCATGGTTGTCATCTTGAACATCTCCATGGTAGGGTGAAAGATCCTTGATGTTGAATGATACGGATCAAGCCGATGATCCTATAGTTTTGTCCCGATCTTTCACAGCGAGTCAACCAGGTAGGTAATCTTCCAATAACACGATGTGATCAACGAGAGCTCTGCTACCACATGATACGGATCGAGCCGATGATCCTATAGTTTTGTCCCGATCATTCATAGCGAGTAACCCGGATAATAATCCTTCCAATAACCCTGATGAACGTCACCTGAAGAAGAGGAATCAATCTAGCAAGTAACATGATGAAGATCACCACGCCTCAGACATGAGCACGACAATCCTTGATGAACACAAGAACCTCCCCAGCAATAATCTGATAAACGGTATCGCCGTCCCCGGAGGGATGATACATGGTGGAGAACAATATAGTTTTTAGACTAAATAACTAAACTCTCCTTAAACCCTAGGCGGCTAGCTCCTTTATATAGGAGGCCTGCAATTAGTCAGTTGGATAGACCCAAACCGAACACACAACGGACTCGAACCTAACCTAGACTCGGACTCAATAACATAGCAACAATATTTGACACAACCTTAGACTTATCATTACATAACGTAGGTCGTCCTGGCGTGCCAATCATCAATGGGATGCGCCCACATCACCTAGCTTGGTGGAGTCCTGAAATTAGGCTTCACCTCCTCCTTCGTGCCCATATCATTGAATGTATTGCTTGCAAGGTACTTGGATGTGAGTATGTCGATGATGTAGGCGTTGTTGTTGATTCTCTTGAGGATCTTGAAGGGACCATCTCCTCTTGGCTTGAGCTTGGAGTCGTGTGCCTTGGGGAAGCGGTCTTTGCTTAGGTGTATCCACACCTTCTTCAAAGATCATCTCCTTCTTGTCCTTGTTTAACCTTGAAGCTTGGCGAAGGACTTGTTGCTTTATAGTAGCTCTTGTTTCTTCATGAAGCTTCTTCATAGCTTGTGCGCACTTCTCAACGTCCATGTTGGTGCGCTCATGGAGCAGTAGTGGTAGTATGTCGAGCGTGGTGAGGGGCTCGAAACCATAGACGATCATGAAGGGACTCATCTTGGTTGTTGAGTGCTTGGCTCGGTTGTAGGCGAACTTGGCGTGGGGAATTCATGCCTCCCAATCCTTCAAGTTCTTCTTGATCAACACACGTAGAAGAGTTCCGAGGCTTCGGTTGACAACCTCGGTTTGTCCATCGGTTTGAGGATGTGACGCGGATGAAAAGAGGAGCTTGACACCGAGATTGGCCATGAGGCTTTTCCATAAGTAGCTCATGAGTTTGACATCGCGGTCGGAGATAATAGTTCTTGGCACACCGTGAAGACGGACGATTTCCCTGGAAAACAAATTGGCAACATGTGAAGCATCGTCGGTCTTATGGCACGGTATGAAGTGTGCCATTTTAGAAAAGTGATCCATGACAACAAAGATAGAATCATGACCATGCTTAGATCTAGGCAATCCTAACACAAAATCCATGCTAATCTCAGACTAAGGTGAATGAGGAATAGGCCATGGCATATAAAGACCATAAGGGTTAGCTTGTGACTTAGCTTGAACACATGTCGTGCATCGTTGAACGTAGCGCTCCACGCCGTGCTTCATCTTGTGCAAAAAGTAGTGAGTCGAGAGCATGTACAATGTCTTGTCACAGCCAAACTGACCCCCATAAGGCCTCCACCATGAGATTCTTGGAGAAGCAAAAGTTGGAGCGACAACTTTGGAATGCAAAGCTTGTTTCGTTTAAAAAGAAAACACTTATGCAAATAGAAATCATCAACTCCTTTATCAATGGAGCACTTTGCGAAAATTGGTTCAAAGAACGGGTCGGAAGCATACAAAGATTTTATTTTCTCAATACCCAACATGTTGATTTCAAGTCTCGTAAGAAGGCTTTTGTGTGTTTGCGAGACAAAGCATTAGCAACTACATTATCTTTGCCCTTCTTATACTTGACAATGTACGGAAAAGATTCCATAAACTCAACCCACTTAGCATGTCTCTTACTCAAGTTGGCTTGGCCTTTGAGATATTTCAACGACTCATGGTCGGAATGTATGATAAATTCCTTGGGCCATAGGTAGTGTTGCCAAACTTGAAGGACACGAACTAAGGCAAAAAGCTCTTTGTCATAAATTGGATAATTAAGGCGAGCACCATCAAGTTTCTCAGTATGGTAGGCTATAGGACGACCGTTTTGCATAAGGACTCCTCCAATGCCAATACCACTAGCATCACACTCTATCTCAAAAGTTTTTATGAAATCCAGTAACGCAAGGAGAGGTGCTTCAGTGAGCCTCTTTTTAAGTTCATCAAAAGCTTTTTGTTGAGCTTTGCCCCAAACGAAGGTGATATTCTTTTTCATCAACTCATTGAGAGGACAAGCAATAGTTGAAAAGTCTTTCACAAAGCGACGATAGAAGCCGGACAACCCATGAAAACTTCGGATTTCACTCACATTTGTTGGGATGGGCCAATCTCATATGTCCTTTACCTTGGACACATCAACTTCAATGCCCTTTGAAGAAATGACAAATCCAAGAAAAATGAACTTGTCTTTAGCAAAAGTGCACTTGGGAAGATTAGCATAAAGCTTTTCATGTCGAAGGATTTGCAAAACTTCCTTGACATGTGTAATATGGTCCTCAAGTAACTTGCTATAAACAAGTATATCATCGAAATAGACAACAACACTTTTTCCAGTAAGAGAATGCAAGATATGATTCATAAGGCGCATGAAGGTGGATGGGGCATTAGATAAACCAAAGGGCATAACCAACAATTCATAGAGACCAAGTTTGGTCTTGAAGGCGGTTTTCCACCCATCACCTCAGCCATGCGTATTTGATGGTAACCACTACGAAGATCAATTTTCGAAAAAATAGTGGCTCCACACAACTCATCAAGCATGACATCAAGTCATGGTATGGGATGTCGATAATGCATGGTGATAGCATTGATTGGACAGCAGTCCATGCATAACCGTAACGTATCATCCGTTTTTGGAACGAGAATCACGAGTACGACACTTGGGCTAGTGCTAACCTGGATCAAACCTTTGGAGACGACTTGGTTGATTTGAAGTTCAATCTCCTTTGTCTCCTCCCGGTTCGTGCGGTAAGCAGTGCGGTTTGGAAGGGGTTCGTCGGGGATGAGGTCAATGCGATGTTCGATGCCGCTAAGAGGAGGTAGTCCATGTGGGAGCTCTTCGGGGAACACATCCTTGAATTCCTGCAAAACAATCATCAAAGATGGAGGAACATTGGTTAATTCATTAGTTCCTTGCGCTAGTCCCCTGTAAAGGAGGACATAGTGCAAGATGGATGGGTTGTTCTAAACATCTCTCATCTCACTTTTGGTGGCAAGGAGAACACTCTTAGTTTTCCACTCGAGTTTGTCTTGTGGCTCTCACTCCCTATGAGGTGGTTCTCTCTCTCACCGCTCTTCTCACAAGTAGGTGTTGTGCTTTGTGCCCTCGCTAAAGCCTTTGCATTGTTCACAATTATTTGGATAGGAGTCATTGGTTGCAAAACACATGTTTTGTTGAGCCATTTGAATGTGTAAACATTGGTGCGACCATCATGTAGACTAGACTTGTCAAATTGCCATGGTCGACCAAGAAGCATGTGACAAACTGTCATAGGAACCACATCACACTCCACCGTGTCTTTGTAAGGACCAATAGCGAAGGAGACCGATAAGGTATGCTTGATCTTCACGGACCCTTGGTCACTTAGCCATTGCACGTGGTAGGGGTGCTTGTGCGGATGGAGGGTGAGGTTGAGCTTATCACACAACTTGGTGCTAGCAAGGTTTTGGCAACTCCCTCCATCGATGATCACTTTAATAGACTTTCCATTGATGCCTGCTCATGTTTGGAAGATATTTGAGCGTTGGTCTTCATGCTCTTGTGCTTGAGTGGTCAAGATTCTTGTAACGACAAGCGATGGACTTGCGTCATGTTCACACATGAGGAGTTCTTGGTCATCTTCCACTCATTGTCTTGCCATTGCTTCCTTGACTCGGGCATCAAATTCATCTTCACTCAAGTACTCTTTGTCACCATTGTCATGGATGAACAATACCTTCTTGTTTCCACATTCGACCGACTTGTGTCCTTTGCCTCCACACTTGTAGCATTCACCATTGAAAGGTGTATCACTCTTTGCTTGTTTGCCACTTGGAGGCAGTTTTCCTTGAGGAAGTGTGGGCTTGAAGGAAGGCTTGGAGGTACTTGAGGAGCTTCCATTGAAGGTTGTTGGCATAGCGGTTGAAGCTTGCTTGTAGGTGAAATACGTCTTGGGCTTGTTGTACTTGATGTCCTCTTGCACTTGATGTTCGGCCTTTGTTGCGATGTGCACAACCTCAACCATGGTGTTGTATGTTGGGAACTTGACAATGCGCTTGATTGGGTGGTTCAACCCAATAAGGAAGCATGCCATAGTTTGCTCCATGCGCTCGTCTATGTTGGCGCGAATCAAGTTGAGTTCCATCTCCTTGAAGTACTCTTCCACGGTCTTTGTCCCTTGACGAAGCGATTGGAGGTTGTTGAAGAGGTCACGCGTGTAGTGCGTGGGGATAAAGCGGGATCTCATATGAGCCTTCATGTCATGCCAAGTTGTGATTGGCGGCTCTTGCCTTGTGTCACGAGCAACATGAACTTGTTCCCACCAAAGGTTGGCTTAATCATCAAACTCAAGTGAAGCCATGGCGACCATCTTCTCGTTGCTATAGTTGTGCATGCAGAAGATCTTGTCGACTTTGAGTGCCCATGAGAGGTATTCTTCGGGGTCATTGGATCCGGTAAACTTGGGCATTGTGAACTTGAGCTTGCCGAAAGTTTCTTCAACATTGTGGTCATTGCGACGAGCTTGGTGACCTTCTTAATGATCTTGTGGTTGAGGCGGTGGAACTTGGTTCTCGCGACCTTGTTGCGGAGCTTGCTCTTGATATTGTTGTTGTGGCGCTTGCTCTTGCTGTTGGTGTGTTTGTTGATGACGTTGGGGAACTTGGTCCTCATGAGGGTGTTGAGGATGTGGAGCCTCATGACGTGTTTTATGACAAAGAGGAGGCTCGTTCCGCGGTTGGTGATGTTGGTTAGGCACATGGGCCTCATGGAGAAGATCATGGTCTTGATCCTCTTGACTTTGTGGGCGTCGCTCAACTTATACCACTTGACGCTCCATGTTTTGGTATGGTGGTGGAGGCGCGTCGTGATGACCATGTTGTCGGTGTGGACGTTCATGACGATGAAGACGAGGAGGAGGATCTTGGAGAGCTTCACGTTGATGACGAGATTGATTCTCCAAATTGGAGTCATCACTTGTTGTGTAAAGTATGTGTCGCGAACGACAGTGGTAGACTTGCGGTTGCACTTGTGGTTCTTCTTGTGGTTGTTCTTGCTGGATCACTAATGCCCTTGCGTGATGACGGTGTGCTTCTTGTCTTGCTCGTGGCCTTGAAGAGAAATAACCATCATCGCTTGACGTTGTGGCATGCCATGGGGAAGGTACATAGTTCGAAGAACTTCCATCTTCAACCACAGGGGCGTCATTGCATCTTGGAGCACTTGGATGTAGATCTTGTTGATGATGTGCATGACAATGCGAAGAACTTGAAGAGCTTGATGCGCGTGAACATGGTCTTGCCATTCCGTCGATGAGGCGTCAAAGATTGTCATTTGTTTCGGCGACAGAGCGTTGTTGCGCTTCATTTTGGTGGCCAAAGTTGTGATGCATTGCATGCATTTGTCATTCGAGGCCATCAAAGCGGTTGTCAATGTTCTTGAATTCGTCTTGCGTCTCGCCAAATTGTTCATTTTGTCGCGTCTCTAGGGCCTGGCAACGTTCACGGAACTCTTGACGGACGAGGAAGTGACTTGCGCGCATCATGTACAGTCCATATTCTTCTTCTTGGGGAGGTGGTTGGCTTGACTCACCATGCCTATCCATCATGCAAAACACACAAGTATTGTATATGGAAGTGTAATATGGTGGTGTTAGCCTTGTACCTCACCTTGGGGATTGCACCAAACTAGAAACCACAAGTGAGAGCTATAAGCGTGCAAAGTGGAATTGCAAAGAAAACTCACACTAAAGAAAGACCTAACTCTCAAAATCTTGTTGGTGGTAGGTTAGGGTTGTGGAATGCCAAAGAACCAACCAAAAGAAAAGTTATAGTCAAAAGTGGGTGAAATCCAACAAAACTCAAGTCACAGGCGAAGGTCAACAACTCAAAGGGGTGACAGGAACCTACGACTATCTACACACACGTGGATATTGTTGGGATTAACACGACTATGAAAATGAGCAAACAAAATGTCCTAACGAAGAATAATATCTTTGTCGTGCCAATGCAAGGAGCGACCATGGCTCGTTTGCAAAGAAGAAAAATGAGCATGGATTTGTGCACTTGCCTTGGGCGCTCTTCTTTCTCTCTTGCTTACAAGCTTTGAGACTCTCTTTGGCAATGGGACACTATTATTCTTTTTATTTTGCTTTGTATCTTTTTTTGTTGCTCTCCCTTGATGCTACCAAGTCACTCTTTCTATTGCTTTTACACTCTCACTATCCAAGGACAAGTGCACAATGCTTAAGTAAACACAAGACGAGCCACTCTCGTGGGATATGTACACACAAAGGAAGATAGGGGTTAACAAGGTGACACAAGTTATACCTTTGTTGGTGATGATGAATGATATGGGGTGGCCCGATCTTCTCAACAAGAACTTGTCGATGGTGATGGTGGATGATAGATAACTAGCTTGTAGCTATGAACTCTCCCGCTCGAACCCTGATGCCAATGCAACATCTCTCGAACCTTGTAGGATATTCACAACACCACGCTCTTGCGCATGTAGCCGTCGACCATGAACGGTAGTTTGCAATCTACTAATTCCCAGTGGAACAACAGATCACACTCAATTATAGTTGGTAAAACCGATCACAGGGTAATTCTAGAGGTTCTATGAAAGAAACATCTCCAAAATATTTTAACATGGTCTAAACCTAGATAGTAGTGTGCCCCCATCTATTTAAGTGTCTGGGGGCAGCGGCCTAGGGTGGAAACCGAGTTGGTCCCACCCAACTAAGGGTACAAACCGACCCAAAGTGGGTTCGGCTCAAGTTTCTGCCGTGGCAGAATTTGGGCTCATTTCTCTGTCGTGGCAAAAAAGGACTCCGTTTCTGTGTCGCGGCAGCCTGTCGTGGCAGAGAAAAGTGGCATTTCACTACCGCGGCAGAGATTGTCCACCAAGTGTTTATCTTCACGCTTGTGCTCCTTGCGCTTCCTCCCTCTCCTCTCCCGCGCATTCTTCATTGATCAACACACCATGTTCCATTAGCTCCTCGCTTCGTGCTACGCCTTCTTCCCCCAAGTACCTGATCATACAATAATTCAAAGACTTAGGTAGTATAAAATTCTCATTAACTAAAACACCAAGTTCATTAAGAAACAAGTTCACCTGTTGTTCTAGTAGCTTAGCGCGAGCTCTTGTAATTGGTCCAATCCTTATCTCATTGGATTGATCTTTCTTTGCAGCAGTTTGAACATCATCAGTAGTAATTGGGGTAGGTGTAAATGTAGGGATGTCCTCATCATCTCCCCCCTTCAAAAGGCGTCGACCTCGATGCTCCAAGGTTTTCTCCAGCATATGGTGATAAATCAGCAATGTTGAAGTTGTTGCTAACTCCACCAAACTCCTCAAATGGTATATCAACCGAGTAGGCATTATCATTAATTTTGGCTAACACCTTGTAAGGACCAGCACCACGTGGCTTCAACTTGGACTTGCGAAGTAGTGGAAATCTATCCTTGCGCAGATGCACCCAAACCATGTCTCCAGGCTTGAACAACACTTCCTTCCTTGCTTGATTCCTTGCAGCAACAATGTTCTTGCCTTTCTTCTCAATAGCATATCGAGTTTTCTCATGAATTTTCTTCACATAATCAACACGTTTTGATGCCTCCATATCAACTCTCTCATGTAATGGCAAAGGCAACATATCAAGTGGCGTCAATGGCTTGAAGCCATACACCACCTCAAAAGGACAAAGCTGAGTAGTTGAATGCATAGCTCTATTGTATGCAAACTCAACATGTGGCAAACACTCTTCCCACTCCCGCAGATTCTTCTTTATCATAGTCCTTAGCAGCTGTGACAATGTTCGATTCAACACCTCCGTTTGACCATCTGTTTGGGGATGACATGTATTACTAAATAACAGCTTCGTTCCTAGCTTCCCCCATAAGGTCTTCCAAAAGTACCTCATGAACTTCACATCACGTTTAGAAACAATCGTCTTTGGTACTCCATGTAATCTCACGATGTCCTTGAAAAACAAGTTAGCAACATGCGACGCATCGTCGCTTTTGTGGCAGGCAATAAAATGAGCCACTTTAGAGAACCTATCCACTACCACAAATATAGACTCATGACCTCTCTGAGTTTTAGGTAGACCTAGCACACAATCCATACTAATATCTTCCCATGGAGTAGTAGGTGTAGAGAGAGGTGTATACAAACCGTGAGGCTTCAGCTTGGATTTCAACTTGTGGCATGTAATACATCGGCTCACAAATTTGTACACATCATGCCTCATCTTGGGCCAATAAAAATGATCAGCAAGCACGACCAACGTCTTCTCACGCCCAAAGTGACCCATCAAACCACCAGCATGTGATTCATGTACTAAGAACAAACGCAACGACGATTCTGGTATACCTAGTTTGTTAGCGCAAAACAAATATCCATCATGTATATGATACTTATCCCATGCGTTTCTAAGAGCACACAAACGATATGGTTCAGCAAAATCATGGTCAGTTGCATAAATTGCACAAATAGCTTCTAATCCAGGAATTTTAACATCAAGATTGGTTAAGAGCATGTTATTCCTAGATAGAGCATCAGCAACAACATACTCTTTTCCCTTCTTATATTTAATGATGTAAGGAAAAGACTCAATAAACTCAACCCATTTAGCTAATCTTCTATGCAAGTTTGATTGAGCTTTCAAATATTTCAATGCTTCATGATCAGAATGTATGATAAATTCCTTTGGCCATAAATAATGTTGCCAAACTTCAAGTACTCTAGCAAGTGCATACAATTCTTTATCATAGATAGGATAATTCAAGCGAGCACCAGTAAGTTTCTCAAAAAAATATGCTATAGGGCGACCCTCTTGCATCAAAACACTGCCAATGCCTATACCACTAGAATCACATTCAACTTCAAATTGCTTCGAAAAATTAGGTAATGCAAGTAATGGTGCAGAAGTAAGCAAACGTTTCAATGTATCAAAAGTAATATCTTGGGTCGTGCCCCATACAAAAGGAATACCTTTCTTTGTCAAATCATTCAAAGGGGCAACAATGGTGCTAAAATCTTTCACAAAGCGCCTATAGAAACGCACTTGACTTACATTCATGGGAGTAGACCAATTCTGAATTGATTCAATTTTAGATTGATCTACCTCTACCCCATTCTTAGATACAACAAATCCCAGAAATATGACCTTATCTTTTGCAAATGTGCACTTCTCAAGATTAGCATACAATTTATTATCACGCAACACTTGCAAAACTTGTCGTATATGATTACAATGCTCAGTTTCGTTGTGGCTATAGATAAGTATATCATCAAAGTAAACAACCACAAAACGACCAATAAAATCTCTCAAAACATGATTCATTAATCGCATGAATGTACTAGGTGCATTAGTAAGACCAAACGGCATGACTAACCACTCATACAAACCAAATTTCATTTTGAAAGCAGTTTTCCATTCATCCCCTTCTTTCATCCTAATTTGATAATAACCACTATGCAAATCAATCTTAGAGAAAATAGCAGCACCACTCAATTCATCTAGCATATCCTCTAAGTGTGCAATAGGATGATGATATCGAATAGTGATGTTATTAATAGCTCTACAATCTACACACATGCGCCATGTACCATATTTCTTAGGCACTAAAATAACAGGAACAACATAAGGGCTAAGAGAAACATGAATGTACCCTTTATCCAGCAACGCTTGTACTTGCTTCTGTATCTCCTTAGTTTCTTCGGGATTGGTCCTGTAGGGTGCACGGTTGGCAAGTGTGGGTCCAAGGATCAAGTGAATTCATTCCTAATTGAACCTGATGTTTTACTTAATGAGAACTTTATACTACCTAAGTCTATGCATCTTTGTATGATCAGGTTTATTGATAACACAAGTGTTGCGCGAGGAGGAGGAGAGTTGCAGTAAGAAGGACAAGCGCTGATTTCCAATATCAACAAGTGCGCGAGGGAGGAGCGGGAGGCATGCGCACTAGGAGGCAATGAGTAAATCACGTATGAGCAAGAGAGAGAGATGGCGCACCCAGAATTACATGTTTGAGGTGTTCCACGACGTTTGGACTGCGTGCCAATAAGGCCGAACCCATATATGGGTCGGTATGTATCAGTTTGAGTCGAACTGAGTCAGTTTGGGCCAAGTTATGGCTGTTTTTAGGCCCGTTTAGAGGGGAGGACGCCCCAGCCCTCATATAAACCTCTGTAGTCGTCACAAGTTAGGGTTTAGACCACGGTAAAATATTTTGGAGTTGTTTCTTTCATAGAACCTCTGGAATTACCCTGTGTTCGAATCTACCAACTATAATTGAGTGTAATCTGTTGTTCCATTGGGAATTAGTAGATTGCATACTACCGTTCGTGGTCACGGCTACGTGCGCAAGAGTGTGGTGTCGTGAATATCCTACAAGGTTCGAGATCTGTTGCACTGGCATCAGGATCGAGCGGGAGAGATCATAGCTACGCACTAGTTATCTATCATCCACCATATCATCGACAAAAGCTTGCTGAGAAGATCGTCAGGTGAATTCATTCCTAATCCTAGTATATTTCCTCATCAGAGGGGAAAGGGAGAAGGTAGCGGAAGCGGATGCACACCTCGCGAAGAACACGATGAACACATGCAAAACACACACGATACAAGGCCGATTGCTCTCACAGGTGTCCACTGGTCCGATAGAATCCTCGCAAGGAAAGATCGGTCAACATGCTCCCTCGATCCCACGTGGAGAGGGAAGAACACCTTGGAGAGGGTCTTGACATCTTTGCAAAGGGACACCGATGCCAAGGCCTTGTACAACGAGGGAGGCGCGATGCAAACTCCAATGAGGTGGTGACGATAGTCGATCCCCTTTGGTAGAAGGGGATGAGGCAAAACTAGAGATTCCACAAAGGGGGTTTTCTTTAGTCTATCATCTATGCCTCAGGGATACATGAGGGGGTGGGGGCTCTATTAATAGGCCGGCCACAAGTTCGGGGTTAGTTTGGGCATAAAACTAGGGTTTTGTGTGGAATAGAGGGGTACATGGGCCAAGGGCCCAGATGTTGGCTCACAGGCCCATCACTTAGGCCAGACAGTCCGACGTGGCCGGACACTCCGGGTAGTATCCAGGTAGAGTCTGATGTGACCTACTGACTGTCCGCGCCAGGATGGAGCCGGGGTAGGCCGGACACTCCGGCTGGATCTGGCCGGACACTCCCGCTGCGCCGGACATTCCGTCTGGCATCAGGCGGACTCTCCAGGGCGATGACGGCAGAGACTCTCGTTCTGGAGCTGGCTGCTCCTGGTCAATCTTCTTGGTTGACTTGGGGACGATCTTGGGGACTTGGCGTTGTAGACGTAGTAGCGTTCACAGGACAGGCTGCATCAGATCCATATGTGGTTAATGAAAAGAACACACATGCAATGACTCTAGTGGATCCATATGTGGTTCATGAAAAGAACTCACATGCAATGACACTGGTGGATCCATATGTGGTATGGGAAAAGGGCACACATGCAATGACACTGGTGGATCCATATGTGGTTTGTGAAAAGAACACACATGCAATAACTCTGGTGGATCCATATGTGGTTTGTGAAAAGAACACACATGCAATGACACTGGTGGATCCATATGTGGTCAATGAAAATAACAAACATCCAATGACTCTGGTGGATCCATATGTAGTTTGTGAAAAGAACAAACATGCAATGAATCATCCATGTGGTTCATCAAAAGAACATGCATGCAATGACTCTAGTTGTGGTTAATGAAAAGAACACACATACAATGACACTGGTGGATCCATATGTGGTTTGTGAAAAGAACAGACATGCAATGACTCTAGCTATGGTTAATGAAAAGAACACACATGCAATGACTCTAGATGTGGTTAATGAAAATAATAAACATGCAATGACACAGATGGATCCATGTGGTTTATGAAAAGAACAAACATGCAATGACTCTGGTGGATCCATATGTGGTTTATGAAAAGAATAGACATGCAATGACTCTGGTGGATCCATATGTGGTTTGTGAAAAGAACACACATGCAATTACTCTAGTGGATCCATATGTGGTTTGTGAAAAGAAAACACATGGAATAACACTGGTGGAGCCATATGTTGTTTGTGAAAAGAACAGACATGCAATGAACTCTGGTGGATCCATATGTGGTTTATGAAAAGAACACCCATGCTCATGACTCTGGTGGATCCATATGTGGTTTGTAAAAGAACACACATGCAATGACTCTAGAAGTGGTTCATGAAAAGAACACACATGTAATGACACTGGTGGATCCATATGTGTTTTGTGAAAAGAACAAACATGCAATGACTCTAGATGTGGTTCATGAAAAGAACAGACATGCAATGACTCTGGTGGATCCATATGTGGTTTGTGAAAAGAACAGACATGCAAATACTCCAGATGTTGTTCACGAAAAGAACACACATGCAATGACACTAGGGGATATGTATGTGGTTAATGGAAAGAACACACATGCAATGACTCCAGTGGATCCATATGTGGTTCATGAAAACAACAAACATTCAATGACACTGATGGATCCATATGTGGTTTGTGAAAAGAACAAACATGCAATGACACTGGTGGATCCATAAGTGGTTTGTGAAAAGAACAGACATGCAATGAGTCTAGCTGTGGTTAATGAAAAGAACACACATGCAATGACTCTGGTGGATCCATATGTGCTTTGTGAAAAGAACAGACATGCAATGACTCTAGTTGATCCATATGTGGTTAAGGAAAAGAACACACATTCAATGACTCAAGTGGATCCATATGCGGTTCATGTAACGAAAATACATGCAATGACACCGGTGGATCCATATGTGGTTTAGGAAAAGAGCACACATTCAATGACACTGATGGATCCATATGTGGTTTATGAAAAGAACACACATGCAATGACTCTAGTGGATCCATATGTGGTTCATGAAAAGAACACACATGCAATGACACTGGTGGATCCGTATAGGTTTTAGGAAAAGAACACACGTTCAATGACACTAGTGGATCCATATGCGGTTTATGAAAAGAACACAAATGCTTATGTATTAATGAAAAGAACACACATGCAATGACTCTGGTGGATCCTAATATAGTTTATGAAAATAACAGACATACAATGATACTGGTGGATCCATATATGGTTTGTGAAATGAACATATATACAATGACACTAGTTGATCCATATGTTGTCTATGAAAAGAACAAACATGCAATGACTCTGGTGGATCCATATGTGGTTTGTGAAAAGAACAAACATGTAATGACTCATCCATATGGTTCATGAAAGAGCACACATGCAATGACACTGGTGGATCCATATGTGTTTTAGGAAAAGAACACACATTCAATGACACTCGTGGATCCATATGAGGTTTGTTAAAAGAACACACATGCTAATGTGGTTTATGAAAAGAACAGACATGCAACGACTCTGGTGGATCCATATGTGGTTTGTGAAAAGAACAGACATGCAATGACTCTAGTTGTGGTTAATGAAAAGAACACACATGCAATGACACTGGTGGATCCGTATGTGGTTTGTGAAAAGAACAGACATGCAATGACTCTAGTTGTGGTTTGTGAAAAGAACACACATACAATGACTCTAGTTGTGGTTAATGAAAAGAACACACATGCAATGACACTGGTGGATCATGTGATTTATGAAAAAAACAGACATGCAATGACACTGGTGGATCCATATGTGGTTTGTGAAAGAACATGCATGAAATGACTCTGGTGGATCCATATGCGGTTTGTGAAAAGAACAGACATGTAATGACTCTAGCTATGGTTAATGAAAAGAACACACATGCAATGACTCTAACTGTGGTTAATGAAAAGAATAGACATGCAATGGCACGGGTGGATCCATATGTGGTTTATGAAAAGAACAAACATGCAATGAGTCTAGTGGATCCATATGTGGTTTGTGAAAAGAACACAAATGAAATGACTCTAATTGTGGTTAATGAAAAGAACAGACATGCAATGACTCTGGTGGATCCATATGTTGTTTGTGAAAAGAACAGACATGTAATGAACTCTGGTGGATCCATATGTGGTCTATGAAAAGAATACCCATGCTCATGACTCTAGTGGATCCATATGTGGTTTGTAAAAGAACACACATGTAGTGACTCTAGAAGTGGTTCATGAAAAGAACACAAATGCAACGACACTGGTCGATCCATATGTGTTCTCTGAAATGAACAAACATGCAATGACTCTAGCTGTGGTTCATGAAAATAAAATACATGCAATGACTCTAGTGGATCCATATGCGGTCTGTGAAAAGAACAGACATGCAATGACTCTAGTTCTGGTTAATGAAAAGAACACACATGCAATGACACTAGGGGATCCGTATGTGGTTAATGAAAAGAACACACATGCAATGACTCAAGTGGATCCATATGTGGTTCATGAAAATAACACACATGCAATGACACTGATGGATCCATATGTGGTTTGTGAAAAGAACAAACATGCAATGACACTGGTGGATCCATATGTGGTTTGTGAAAAGAACAGACATGCAATGACTCTAGTTGTGGTTAATGAAAAGAACACACATGCAATGACTCTAGTGGATCCATATGTGCTTTGTGAAAAGGATAGACATGCAATGACTCTAGTTGTGGTTAATGAAAAGAACACACATGCAGTGACACTAGGGGATCCATATGTGGTTAATGAAAAGAACACACATGCAGTGACACTAGGGGATCCATATGTGGTTAATGAAAAGAACACACATGCAATGACTCTAGTGGTTCCATATGTGGTTCATGTAAAGAACACACATGCAATGACACTAGTGGATCCATCTGTTGTTTGGGAAAAGAGCACACATGCAATGACACTGATGGATCTATATGTGGTTTGTGAAAAGAACACACATGCAATGAATCTAGTGGATCCATATGTGGTTTGTGAAAAGAACACACATGCAATGACACTGGTGGATCCATATGTGGTCTATGGAAAGAACAAACATGCAATGACTCTGGTGGATCCATATGTGGTCTGTGAAAATAACAGTGATGCAATGACTCATCCATGTGGTTCATGAAAAGAACACACATGCAATGGCACTGGTGGATCCATATAGCTTTTAAGAAAAGAACACACATTCAATGACACTGCTGGATCCATATGTGGTTTGTGAAAAGAACACACATGCTCATGTATTAATGAAAAGAACACACATGCAATGACTCTGGTGGATCCTTATGTGGTTTATGAAAATAACATACATGCAATGACACGGGTGGATCCATATGTGGTTTGTGGAAAGAACAGATATACAATGACACTGGTGGATCCATATGTGGTCTATGAAAATAATATGCATGCAATGACTCTGGTGGATCCATATGTGGTTTGTGAAAAGAACAGACATGTGATGACTGATCCATGTGGTTCATGAAAAGAACACACATGCAATGACACTGGTGGATACATATGTGTTTTACAAAAACAACACACATTCAATGACACTGGTGGATCCATATGAGGTTTGTGAAAAGAACAGACATGCTCATGTGGTTTATGAAAAGAATAGACATGCAATGAACTCTGGTGGATCCATATGTGGTTTATGAAAAGAACTGGCATGCAATTACTCTGGTGGATCCATATGTGGTTTGTGAAAAGAACAGACATGCAATGACTCTAGTTGTGGTTAATGAAAAGAACACACATGCAATGACACTGGTGGATCCATATGTGGTTTGTGAAAACAACACACATGTAATGACTCTAGTTGTGGTTTGTGAAAAGAACACACATGCAATGACTCTAGTTGTGGTTTTTGAAAAGAACACACATGCAGTGACATTGGTGGATCATGTGGTTTATGAAAATAACAGACATGCAATGACACTGGTGGATCCATATGTGGTTTGCGAAAATAACATGCATGAAATGATCCATATGTGGTTTGTGAAAAGAACAGACATGTAACGACTCTAGCTGTGGTTAATGAAAACAACACACATGTAATGCTCTAGCTGTGGTTAATGAAAAGAACATACATGCAATGACACAGGTGGATCCATGTGGTTTATGAAAAGAACAGGCATGCAATGACACCGGTGGATCCATATGAGGTTTATGAAAATAACAGACATGCAATGACTCTGGTGGATCCATATGTGGTTTGTGAAAAGAACACACATGCAATGACTCTAGTTGTGGTTAATGAAAAGAACAGACATGCAATGACTCTGGTGGATCCATATGTGATTTGTGAAAATAACACAGATGCAATGACTCTGGTGGATCCATATGTTGTTTGTCAAAAGAACAGACATGTAATAAACTCTTATGGATCCATATGTGGTTTGGGAAAGGAGCACACATGCAATGACACTGGTGGATCCATATGTGGTTCGTGAAAAGAACACACATGCAATGACTCTGGTGGATCCATATGTGGTTTGTGAAACGAACACACATGCAATGACACTGGTGGATCCATATGTGGTCTATTAAAAGATCAAACATACAATGACTCTGGTGGATCCATATGTTGTTTGTGAAAAGAACAGACATGCAATGAATCATCCATGTGGTTCGTAAAAAGAAAATACATGCAATGACACTGGTGGATCCATATATGTTTTAGGAAAAGAACACACATTAAATGACACTCGTGGCCCCATATGTGGTTTGTGAAAATAACACACATGCTCATGTATTAATGAAAAGAACACACATGCAATGACTCTAGTGGATCCATATGAGGTATATGAAAAGAACAGACATGCAATGACTCTGGTGGATCCATATGTGGTTTCTTTAAAGAAGAGACATGCAATGACTCAAGTTGTGGTTCATGAAAAGAACACACGTGCAATGACACTGGTAGATCCATATGTGTTTTAGGAAAAGAACACACATTCAATGACACTGGCGGATCCATAGATGGTTTGTGAAAAAAACACATGCTCATGTGGTTAATGAAAAGAACACATATGCAATGACTCTAGTGGATCCATATGTGGTTTGCGAAATGCTCATGTGGTTTCTGAAAAGAATAGATATGCAATGATTCTAGTGGATCCATATGTGGTTTGTGAAAATAACACACATGCAATGACTCTAGCTGTTGTTAATGAAAAGAACACATATGCAATGACACTGGTGGATCCATATGTGGTTTGTGAAAAGAACACACATGCAATGACTCCAGTTGTGGTTTGTGAAAAGAACACACATGCAATGACTCTAGTTGTGGTTAATGAAAAGAACACACATGCAATGACTCTGGTGGATCCATATGTGGTTTGCGAAAAGAACACACATGCAGTGACTCTGGTGGATCCATATGTGGTTTATCAAAAGAACAAACACGCAATGACTCTGGTGGATCCATATGTGGTTTTTGAAAAGAACAACGATGCATTGACTCATCCATGTGGTTCATGAAAAGTACACACATGCAATGACACTGGTGGATCCATATGTGTTTTAGGAAAAGAATAAACATGCAATGACACTGTGGATCCATATGTGGCTTGTGAAAAGAACACACATTCTCATGTGGTTTATGAAAAGAACTAATATGCAATGACTCTGGTGGATCCATATGTGGTTTGTGGAAAGAACAGACATGCAATGACACTAGTGGATCCATATGTGGTTTATGAAAAGAATAGACATGCAATGACTATAGCTATGGTTAATGAAAAGAACACACATGCAATGACACTGGTGGATCCATATGTGTTTTGTGAAAAGAACACACATGCAATGACTCTAGTGGATCCTTATGTGGTTTGTGAAAATAACAGACATGCAATAACTCTAAGTCTGGTTAATGAAAAGAACACACATGCAATGACACTGGTGGATCATGTGGTTTATGAAAAGAACAGACATGCAAGAACATTGGTGGATCCATATGTGGTTTGTTAAAAGAACACACATGCTCATGTGGTTAATGAAAAGAACAGACATGCAATAAACTCTGGTGGATCCATATGTGGTCTATGAAAAGAACACACATGCAATGTCTCTGGTGGATCCATATGTGGTTTGTGAAAAGAACAGACATGCAATCACTCATCCATGTGGTTCATGATAAGAACACACATGCAATGACATTGGTGGATCCATATGTGTTTTAGGAAAAGAACACATATTCAATGACACTGGTGGATCCGTATAGGTTTTAGGAAAAGAACACACATTCAATGACACTAGTGGATCCATATGCGGTTTATGAAAAGAACACACATGCTTATGTATTAATGAAAAGAACACACATGCAATGACTCTGGTGGATCCTAATGTAGTTTATGAAAATAACAGACATGCAATGACACTGGTGGATCCATATATGGTTTGTGAAATGAACATATATACAATGACACTAGTGGATCCATATGTTGTCTATGAAAAGAACAAACATGCAATGACTCTGGTGGATCCATATGTGGTTTGTGAAAAGAACAAACATGTAATGACTCATCCATATGGTTCATGAAAGAGCACACATGCAATGACACTGGTGGATCCATATGTGTTTTAGGAAAAGAACACACATTCAATGAAACTGGTTGATCCATATGAGGTTTGTGAAAAGAACACACATGCTCGTGTGGTTTATGAAAAAAACAGGCATGCAATGAACTCTGGTGGATCCATATGTGGTCTATGAAAAGAACATACATGCAATGACTCTGGTGGATCCATATGTGGTTTGTGAAAAGAACAGACATGCAATGACTCTAGCCGTGGTTAATGCAAAGAACACACATGCAATGACTCTGGTGGATCCATATGTGGTTTGTGAAAAGAACAGACATGCAATGAATCATCCATGTGGTTCAGGAAAAGAAAAGACATGCAATGACACTGGTGGATCCATATATGTTTTAGGAAAAGAACACACATCTAATGACACTGGTGGATCCATATGTGGTTTGTGAAAACAACACACATGCTCATGTATTAATGAAAAGAACACACATGGAATGACTCTAGTGGATCCATATGAGGTCTATGAAAAGAATAGACATGCAATGACTCTGGTGGATCCATATGTGGTTTGTTAAAAGAACAGACATGTAATGACTCAAGTTGTGGTTCATGAAAAGAACACACGTGCAATGACACTGGTGTATCAATATGTGTTTTAGAAAAAGAACACACATTCAATGACATTGGCGGATCCATATGTGGTTTGTGAAAAAAACACATGCTCATGTGGTTAATGAAAATAACACAATGCAATGATTCTGGTGGATCCATATGTGGTCCGTGAAAAGAACACACATGCTCATGTGGTTTCTGAAAAGAACATACATGCAATGACTCTGGTGGATCCATATGTGGTTTGTGAAAATAACACACATGCAATGACTCTAGCTGTGGTCAATGAAAAGAACGCACATGCAATGACACTGGTGGATCCATATGTGGATTGTGAAAAGAACCAACATGCAATGACTCCAGTTGTGGTTTGTGAAAAGAACACACATGCAATGACTCTAGCTGTGGTTAATGAAAAGAACACACATGCAATGACTCTGGTGGATCCATATGTGGTTTGTGAAAAGAACACACATGCAGTGACTCTGGTGGATCCATATGTGGTTTATCAAAATAACACACATGCAATGACACTGGTGGATCCATATGTGGTTTATCAAAAGAACAAACACGCAATGACTCTGGTGGATCCATATGTGGTTTTTGAAAAGAACACAGATGCAATGACTCATCCATGTGGTTCATGAAAAGTACACACATACAATGAAACTGGTGGATCCATATGTGTTTTAGGAAAAGAATAGACATGCAATGACACTGTGGATCCATATGTGGTTTGTGAAAAGAACACACATTCTCATGTGGTTTATGAAAAGAATAGATATGCAATGACTCTGGTGCATCCATATGTGGTTTGTGAAAAGAACAGACATGCAATGACACTAGTGGATCCATATGTGGTTTATGAAAAGAATAGACATGCAATGACTATAGCTATGGTTAATGAGAAGAACACACATGCAATGACACTGGTGGATCCTTGTGTGGTTTGTGAAAAGAACACACATGCAATGACTCTCGTGGATCCTTATGTGGTTAGTGAAAATAACAGACATGTAATAACTCTAAGTCTGGTTAATGAAAAGAACACACATGCAATGACACTAGTGGATCATGTGGTTTATGAAAAGAACAGACATGCAATAAAAATGGTGGATCCATATGTGGTTTGTGAAAAGAACACACATGCTCATGTGGTTAATGAAAAGAACTGACATGCAATAAACTCTGGTGGATCCATATGTGGTCTATGAAAAGAACACACATGCAATGACTCTGGTGGATCCATATGTGGTTTGTGAAAAGAACAGACATGCAAGGACTCATCCATGTGGTTCATGAAAAGAACACACATGCAATGACATTGGTGGATCCATATGTGTTTTAGGAAAAGAACACACATTCAATGACACTTGTGGATCCATATGTGGTTTGTGAAAAGAACACACATGCTCATGTGGTTAATGAAAATAACACACATGCAATGACTCTGGTGGATCCATATGTGGTTTGTGAAAAGAACACACATGCTCATTTGGTTTATGAAAAGAACAGACATGCAATAATTCTAGTGGATCCATATGTGGTTTGTGAAAAGAACAAACATGCAATGCCTCTAGCTGTGGTTAATGAAAAGAACACACATGCAATAACACTGGTGGATCAATATGTGGTTTATGAAAAGAACAAACATGCAATGACTGGTGGATCCATATGTGGTTTCTGAAAAGAACAGTCATGCAATGCCTCTAGCTGTGGTTCATGATCAGAACACACATGCAATGAAACTAGTGGATCCATATGTGTTTTAGGAAAAGAACACACATTCAATGACACTGGTGGATCCATATGATGTTTGTGAAAAGAACACACATGCTCATGTGGTTTATGAAAAAAACAGGCATGCAATGAACTCTGGTGGATCCATATGTGGTCTATGAAAAGAACATACATGCAATGACTCTGGTGGATCCATATGTGGTTTGTGAAAAGAACAGACATGCAATGACTATAGCCGTGGTTAATGAAAATAACACACATCCAATGACATTGGTGGATCCATATGTGGTTTGTGAAAAGAACACACATGCAATGACTCTAGTTGTGGTTTCTGAAAAGAACACGCATGCAATGACTGTAGTTGTGGTTAATGAAGAGAACAAACATGCTATGACACTTGTGGATCATGTGGTTTATGAAAAGAACAGACATTCAATGACACTAGTGGATCCATATGTGGTTTGTGAAAAGAACATGCATGAAATGACTCTGGTGGATCCATATGTGGTTTGTGAAAAGACATGCAATGACTCTAGATGTGGTCAATGAAAAGAACACACATGCAATGACTCTAGATGTGGTTAATCAAAAGAACAGACATGCAATGACACTGGTGGATCCATGTGGTTTATGAAAAGAACAGACATGCAATGACTCTGGTGGATCCATATGAGGTTTATGAAAAGAAAAGGCATGCAATGACTCTGGTGGATACATATGTGGTTTGTGAAAAGAACACACATGCAATGACTCTGGTGGATCCATATGTGGTTTGTGAAAAGAACACACATGCAATGACACTGGTGGATCCATATGTGGTATATGAAAAGAACAAACATGCAATGACTCTGGTAGATCCATATGTGGTTTGTGAAAAAAACACACATGCAATGACTCTGGTGGATCCATATGTGGTTTGTGAACAGAACACAAATGCAATGACACTGGTGGATCCATATGTGGTCTATGAAAAGAATACACATGCAATGACACTGGTGGATCCATATGTGTTTTAGGAAAAGAACAGAGATGCAATGATACTGTGGATCCATATGTGGTTTGTGAAAAGAACACACATGCTCATGTGGTCTATGAAAAGAACAGATATGCAATGACTCTGGTGGATCCATATGTGGTTTGTGAAAAGAACAGACATGCAATGACACTGGTGGATCCATATGTGGTTTATGAAAAGAATAGACATGCAATGACTCATCCATGTGGTTAATGAAAAAAACACACATGTAATGACACTGGTGGATCCATATGTGGTTTGTGAAAAGAACACGCATGCAATGACTCTAGTGGATCCTTATATGGTTTGTGAAAAGAGCAGACATGTAATGACTCTAGGTGTGGTTTATGAAAAGAACACACATGCAATGGAACTGGTGGATCATGTGGTTTACGAAAAGAACAGACATCCAATGACACTGGTGGATCCATATGTGGTTTGAGAAAAGAACATGCATGAAATGATTTTGGTGGATCCGTATGTGGTTAATGAAAAGAACACACATGCAATGACATTGGTGGATCCATGTGGTTTGTGAAATAGAATAGACATGCAATGACTATGGTAGATCCTTATGTTGTTTGTGAAAAGAATAGACATGCAATAACTCTAGGTGTGGTCAATGAAAATAACACACATGCAATGACACTGGTGGATCATGTGGTTTATGAAAAGAACATACATGCAATGACACTAGTAGATCCATATGTGGTTTGTGAAAAGAACACGCATGATCATGTGGTTAATGAAAAGAAAAGACATGCAATAAACTCTGGTTGATCTATATGTGGTCTATGAAAAGAACAGACATGCAATGACTCTGGTGGATCCATATGTGGTTTGTGAAAAGAACAGACATGCAATGACTCATCTATGTGATTCATGAAAAGAACACACATGCAATGACAATTGTGGATCCATATGTGTTTTAGGAAAAGAACACACATTCAATAACACTAGTGGATCCATATGTGGTTTTGTGAAAAGAACACACATGGTCATGTGGTTAATGAAAAGAACACACATGCAATGACTCTAGTGGATCCATATGTGGTTTGTGAAAACAACACACATGCTCATGTGGTTTATGAAAAGAACAGACATGCAATAATTCTTGTGGATCCATATGTGGTTTGTGAAAATAACAAACATGCAATGACTCTAGCTGTGGTTAATGAAAAGAACACACATGCAATGACACTGGTGGATCCATATGTGGTTTATGAAAATAACAAACATGCAATCACTGGTGGATCCATATGTGGTTTGTGAAAAGAATAGTCATGCAATGCCTCTAACTGTGGTTCATGACAAGAACACACATGCAATGACATTGGTTGTTGTGACCTTGGATCATTAAGGATCCTAAATCCCTGTGATTAACATGCTAGTCCCTGGATCAATAGCTAGCACTTCACAGTCAATGAATATCATGTAAAACACAAGTCATTATTACACGAATAATCCAGAGTATATTTATTAAAACTTGCATAGCTTATAGCTAGCTTAAATAAAACAGCAGAAACTACGTGATTCTTGAGTCCATCAACGCCCCAGGCTAGTTGCGTGAAGACCCGCGATCCCTACGCACCTTTCAGTCTTCGAATTCTGCACATAAGACGTACAACCAACAAGTTGGGTCAATACTTTGAATGTATTGGCAAATTACACCAAGGAAAGAATAAGACTATCTCTACATGCAAGGCTAAGTGTAGGCTTTGGGGTTCTTTTGCATAAGGCCAATTTTCTCTAAGTAAGAAGAAAAGAGGAAGAGTTTACCCTACTTTGTAAACATTGATAAGTAGTATAGGGTCGAGTGAAACACGTGGATATTACTCACCAAATGTTGGATATTACGCACCAAGTCCCCAAAATCCCACCCAATGGCGATATTACTCATACCTTGGGGTTTAAAAAACTTTAAGTTTGGAAAAGAGAGAGGAAGATCTTTCAGAGGCTCCATCCTTCAGATGCTCAAAATGTTCTTTTCCGTGAACTCGGCTGATCGATCAGATTGCAATACTCTCGAGAGTTTGTGCACTTTCCCCACAATCCACGATCAAGTCCTTTTACAGACAAGACCATGGCGAAGCCTTCCCTTAGTATCCCCTCTACCAGCTGGATCCAACCATGCCAAGAACCTCCAAATGTTGGTACCCCGGTGAGGTGTAACACCCTCAAATCGACCCTATGCAAATTTTAGCGCTTCCCGCCAAACCCGCATAGAAACGATTCAAAGACGCCCACCAGGCACTTGCGTGTGGGTGGAGAACGAAGTAATACCAATACACATTAGTCCACGATGGAACCCACAGAACATATATATACAACAATGACTACATGAGTCAAGAATACGGATATACAATATGAAGATCCAAATCACCTTGAAAACGATACAACATCCGAGTACGGATAGGATGCAACTGTGGCTAAGAGCCCTGAAGAATAACCAACGGCGTCCATAACCCTGCCCAGGCCAAGCCGGAAGGGTAACCCTGCTAACGACGTCGAACCTAAACCTGCTAAAACAAAAGGGGTGCCGACAAAGGGCAAAGGGAAAAGAGCAGCGTCAGTACTGAGGCCAGTACACGGCGAGGCTAGAATTCAGCGGCTCTCGCCTACATAGGTATGGTGGACTGAAGCGGCAGTGAAGCATGCACTGAACAACCTATAGAGACTCGATAAACTATCGGCTATTAGAGAGAGATAAGAAAGACCTATTCGTAACCTTGCGGAGGAGGTCGCGCAGGCAAGGACAATAAGGTCCTAGCGGCGCTTGTGGGAGGCGCATCGAGGGATAAGGACGAGCGGGGAGGCGGCAGGTGGCGGCGGTGCTCCAGGATCAAATGGGGCTCGAGGGAGACGAGGTAGAGAGCGACGTGGGGTAGGTGAGGGGGATCGAGAGGCGGAGGGTGCGGGGGTTGGTGGCAAGCTAGAGGTGGGGTCTAGGGAGAGACGGGCCTTGCGCTGGCGATGGGGTTGGGTTCCAGGGGAGACCATCGAGGCGTGACGAGGTGGGTAGGAGTGTGCCGTGCGGGTGGAGTCGGGGCACTATGCGCGTGGGGTCAGGGCAGGAGTTGCGTCGCGATCGAGGAGGTCCGGGACGCAGGCGTGTTGCGTGTGTTGCTTGCTCAAGATGCGCATCCAGGCAGGGTAAGCCAGGGAGGTGGTTCGGGCCGACGTGGTGGTGGACTAGGTGTGGTTGACCGCGTGCAATCGACGCAGGGTGGTTCGTTGGGCTGGGTCGGTCGACTATTTAGTGTTCAGGTTAGGGTTTGGTTAGGTGGGTCAGGGTAGCTAGGGTTTGGTTTTAGATGTCGGGTGGGTGGTAGGTGGCTGCCGGTTGGGCCTTTTGGGCCTGACCGGTGGCTGCCTCCCCCACTAAAAATATTTTATTTTTATATAATTTTTAAAATATTTTATAAATAGTTTTTAGACAAATAATAGATCCGAAAAATATTGAGGTTTGTACTTTGAAATAAAAAGGGGGGCATTAATGTAGAAAACAAAATAGGGCTTTTAGTAAAATAGTTTTAGGCAAAAGATATGCATGATGATGATGCTCAAATGCAATGTGGCATGCTGACATGAGCATGCTGTCATGATGCACAAAACAAAAACACCAAGCGATTTTCTAGTAGTAGTTTTACCGGGGTGGTACATGAGGTTTCCCACTAAGTACTAAGCCAAGACAGAGCCCATATGTATTGTGGTTGCACTAGAAGCTTCTGAATTCTGAAACATGGCAGACTTCTTTGATTCCTGGGCGGCCGTCCTCCACCAAATATCCACTCGTTGACCCGACAACTATTTCGCCCAGAAGAAAACTTAGTTTCATTTTGAAGGGGGTTTTGAGAAGAAAAGTTCACTCGAGAGAGATTTCATACTTAGAAAAATTTTGAGTCTTTAGAACCCCCAACGGTACTTAGTATATATATATAGCATAGCAAGCAAAACTTAGCAAAAACAGGCGAAACCTATTAGGATGGAAATTTCTAAGTATAAAGCTACTCATGGCATACTACAAAACCGCACTTGCAAAAGTAGTACCAAGAAAATCAACTAAAGACCTACACATGCATACTACAAGATTTGAAGAGTAAAACATGCAGAGTCAAAAACTGGGACATAATATGTACAAGTTGTGTAACTTGCCTTGATCCGAGCAGCACTCTACACAACAGTACGCCTCAGCGCACTCCGAACAATCTAACGAAACACAAACATAGATCCAATCACAATTTGCACAAAACAATGCCACGAGGATTATTATGCATGCATGCAACATGGTAATATGCAAGGATGGGTTCAATTTCGACCAAGGATTTTATTCAGGGGTGTTGTTGAGTTGGGAATGTCATTAGTATCGACTTCCTACAGATTTTAAGTATTTTGGATTAATACTTAATTAAATATGCTCATAAATAGATCTACACTTCCAATCTATCTCGAAACAGATCTAAACACTCTAAGCATGATATCTCAATTTTCCACAGAAGAACTCGTAGATACGAAGCCAACGCAATAGGAATTAACTAAAACAGAGTTACAGTTATTGTTCTAGAATTAAAATACTCCATTCTAGACTTTAGATCCTACTACAAGATTACTGCAGTAAACCAGCAATATGATTGCAGATCTGTGTTCTACTCAATTTTGCGAATCCAACGGTACATTATATGCAATTTTTGGACAAGTACTTGATTTACTATGAATTAAACAAGATTAAAACGATTTCTGCCTATTTAAAAAAAAACAGAACGGCGGCCAGCTATGCGGCGACAAGTGGCCGCCCCGGTTTGGTCCAGTGTGGCACGCGGCACTGACGCATGCATACGCCACGCGGCGCTACTCTACTGGCTAGTACCTCTTCGGCCCGCGGATCTAATATGCGCCATCGGTTCGCAATCTAACGGTCGGGAGCGAAGGCGACTGACCTGGCGGCGATGATGGCTCGACGGCGACGGCGAACGGTGGCGGCGCGTTGGCGCTGGTGCTCGGCAGCGGTCCGACAACTTCCTGAGGTGGCAAAGTAGATGACAGGGTGAAGAATCTTCTCCCGGTTCCGTTCCTGAAGTCGGCGTCGCCTAATTCCTCCTCGAGCAGCGTCAGGCGACGACTGATCTTCACGAGCTCCGGCGAGACTCGTGACAATTGCGGCGGCGGAGGCTCTGCTGGGGGAAATAGGTGAGTTGTTGCGGTACTATAAGGGGAAGATAGAGAGGGAGAGATAAGGTGGAGGGGTAGCTTTGAATCCCGTCCGTCGAGCTCGGCGGCGCAGTCCGGCGAGATTGGCAGTGAGCTTACAAGCGGCAGCCCTATGGCGGTTTATAGGAATTTTTTTAGGGTTTTGATGTGGCTCGTCGCGGGGATTAAAAGGGACAGAGGATAAGGGCGGGGGTCGCAGAGTTTGCCTCCGATTCGGGCGGGAAACAGTTCCTAGAGGCGACGGCGGAACGAGTTCGTTCCGAACTCGTCGGAACGATGACAATGGGGTAGGGCCCACAGCCGGCAGGGGGCATGCGGGCTGCTGATGCTTGCTGGTTCGCCCCATTCTGCTGCTGCCTTTGCTTTCGCCTGCTGCGTGGTAGATAGGGGTGGGCCGGATCGGCTGGCCCGGTTAGGCCAGATCCCTTTTCTTTTTTTTGTAAATATTCTTTTTATTTTTCTGTTGTGACTATTTGACCAATAACTTTTGCAAACGGACTCCGAATTTAATGAAATTTGTCTCTAAAATTTTGTAAAAAGAAGGGGATTACTATGGGGTTATGAAATAACACTTTTCCAAGGTTTTAGGAGGTTAGTTTTTGTTTAACCCCTTTTTGTCTTTATATGACTATAGGGTTTAGGGAAAGTATTTGATACGGCTTTTATTGTGTGATGCCATGATGCAAAAGATATGATGCATGCTTCTAGTAACATCTGAAATCGTAAAATTTGGGATGTTACAAACCTACCCCCCCTTAAGAAGAATCTCGTCCCCGAGATTCAGGTTGGTTAGCAAATAGGTGTGGGTGTTCTTTCTTCAGGTCTTCTTCATGTTCCCACATGGCCTCTTCCTCGGAATGGTGATTCCATTGAACTTTGCAAAACCTGATAGTCTTGGTATCAGTAATCCTCTTAGCTGTTTCTAGAATCCTGGTGGGTTTTTCCTCGTAGGTGAGATCGTTTTCCAGTTGAACCTCATTCAAAGGAACTGTATCCTTTAGCGGTGTTTCAGCCATTTCCGGGTGACACTTCTTTAGTTGTGACACATGGAATACATCATGAACAGTCAACACTTCGGGCAATTCCAACTGATAGGCAACATACCCTCTATGAGACAAAATCTTATAGGGCCCTATGAATCGAGGTGCCAACTTACCCTTGATTCCAAATCTCTTAACTCCTCGTAGTGGTGAAACTCGGAGATATGCACGGTCTCCCACTTCATAAGTTACATCTCTACACTTGGAATCAGCATAACTCTTTTGCCTAGATTGGGCTACTTTTAACATGTCTTGAATCTGTCTTACTTTTTCTTCGGCATCCTTGATCAGCTCAGGTCCAAACAAACTATGTTCTCCAACCCCATTCCATAGCAGCGGAGTTCTACACTTCCTGCCATACAGAACTTCAAATGGAGCCATCTTGATACTAGTTTGGTAACTGTTATTGTATGAGAATTCCGCATATGGCAAGTTGTCATCCCAACTAGACCCATAGTCTAGTGCACAAGCCCTTAACATGTCCTCTAAGATCGGATTAACTCTTTCCGTTTGGCCATCTGTTTGTGGGTGGAAAGCAGTACTAAACTCCAGTCGTGTCCCTAGAGACTGATGTAGTTGTCGCCAAAACTTCGAGGTGAATTGGGTACCCCTATCAGAGACAATCCCCTTGGGTACACCATGAAGACCTATGATCCTTGACATATAAATCTTAGCAAGTTTAGCACTTGTATAGGTGGTCTTTACGGGAATAAAGTGGGCCACCTTTGTGAAGTGATCGACCACAACCCATATGGAATCATACCCAGAACGAGTCTGGGGTAGTCCTGTGATAAAATCCATGCCTACCTTGTCCCACTTCCAATCGGGCATAGGTAATGGCTGCAGCATCCCTGCTGGTTTTTAATGTTCGGCCTTGACTCTATTGCACACATCACACAAACAGATGTATTCAGCAATTTCTCTTTTCAAGTTATTCCACCAGAATCTATCCTTCACATCCATGTACATCTTTGTATTACCGTGATGAATTGAGTAAGGCGAATCGTGAGCTTCTTGAAGAATTAACTTCCTGATATCGGGATCATTGGGAATGCACAACCGCTTCTCATACCAAAGTGTCCCTTGTTCATCCGTATGAAACCCTTTTGCTTTACCCTTGCTTATATTAACTTTTATTTCTTCCAACTCTTTGTCCCCCTTCTGGGCCTCTTTGATTTGGTCTAGAAGCATTGGCACTATCTCCATAGTCGCTAAGTGTCCTTCCGGAACTATTTCCAACCTGAGATCCTTGAACTGTTCGCATAAATACTTTGGAAGTTCTCCCACGGTAAGTCCATTTACATAGACTTTCCGGCTTAAGGCGTCATCCACAACATTGGCCCTTCCAGGATGGTACTGCAGGTCCAAGTCATAGTCCTTGATGAGTTTAAGCCATCTCCTTTGCCTCATATTTAACTCCTTTTGAGTGAAAATATATTTAAGACTCTTGTGATCCGTGAACACATCACAGTTTTTGCCCATGAGGTAATGTCTCCATACCTTGAGTGCATGCACAACTGATGCTAGTTCCAAATTGTGTGTGGGGTAGTTATTCTCATGGCTCTTAAGTAACCAAGAGGCATATGACACTACTTTTCCATCTTGCATTAGTACACTACCAAGTCCTTGTCGAGAAGCGTCGCAATAGACTTGGAAGTCTTTTTGGATGTCAGGGAGACACAAAACTGGTCCTGTTACTAGGCACTTCTTCAATTCTTGAAAGCTCGCTTCACATGCCTCGGTCCATTGGAACTTCTTTTCTTTCATCAACAATTCTGTCATAGGCTTTGCTATCTTGGAAAAGTTTTCAATGAACCTTCGGTAATATCCTGCAAGGCCTAAGAAACTCCTGATATCACCCACATTCTTAGGTGACTCCCATTCTGTCATGGAAACTACCTTACTTGGGTCCACGGCAACTCCTTTAGCTGACACAATATGACCAAGGAATCCCACTTCTTTTAACCAGAACTCACATTTTCTAAACTTGGCATACAACTTGTGTTCCCTTAACTTTTCCATAATTAGGCGCAGATGCCTCTCATGTTCCTTCTCATCCTTGGAATATATGAGTTTGTCATCAATGAATACCACAATAAACTTATCCAAGTACTCCATGAACACCTTGTTGATAATAGTCATGAAGTATGCTGGGGCATTGGTTAGGCCAAAAGACATCATGGTGTACTCATACAATCTGTATCTTGTGGTGAAGGCTGTCTTGGGTACATCCTGTTCTCGGATCTTTAACTGGAAATAACCTGATCGGAGATCAATCTTAGAGAACACACTATCTCCCTTTAATTGATCGAATAGGTCATTGGTATTGCGTAGAGGGTACTTGTTCTTGATTGTCACTTCATTCAACGACTAGTAGTCCACGACTAGTCTCTTGGTTTTATCTTTCTTCTCCATGAATAAGACAGGTGCTCCCCAAGATGACGCACTTGGTTGAAATAAGCCTTTGTCCAATTGCTCTCTAAGTTGTTTCTTAAGTTCCTTCAACTCATCAACATCCATATTGTACGATCTCTTTGCTATCGGTCCAGTCCCAGGCATCAAGTCAATGAGAAACTCGATGTCTCGGTTAGGAGGCATCCCTGGCAATTCTTTCCGAAATACATTTGGATACTCCTTCACAATTGGCACATCCTCCAAGCTAACCCCCTTAAGTCAGTTCACCATACTTCCTTTGAGTGCGAAAGCTGACTTAAAGCGGATCCTTTTCTTATCCGGAGTTGTGAGTGCGATAGTCCTTTTGGCACAATCTATGACTCCCTCATATTCCGTCATCCAATTCATGCCCAAAATTATGTCTAAGCCTTGTGACTCCAGAACAACTAGACTTGTGGGAAAGATGTGTGCCCCAATCCTTAGTTCTAACCCGCGGCATCCAGAGTTTGCCACTATTTCTCCTCCAAGAGAACTTACCCTTAGGGGAGTACTAATAGTCTCTGTAGGTATCTTGCCTCTATCCACAACTTATTGATATGAATGAATGTGATGCACCAGTATCAAAAAGAACAACTGCGGGGGTGGAGTTAAGCTTGAACTTACCAATCACGGAGTTAGGTGCCTCACGAGCATCCTCCATGGAGACATGATTCACTACGGCTTTGACAAATGGATTCGGCTTCTTCCCATTTCCATTACCATTACCATGGTTGTGTTTGTTGCTGTTCCCATTGCCATTCCCATTCTTCATCTTTTCGAGGCAAGTAGTTGCATAATGCCCTGTCTTGTTACACTTGAAGCATGTCACTTCATTTAGATCCTTCCCATTGCCACTTCCATTGCGGTGTTTATGGCCATTGTGGTTATGTCCTCCATGACGATGACCATTGTGGTTGTGGCCGTTGTGGTTGTGGGGTGGTGGTGACGAAGTGCGTTGCTTCTGATATGGGACTGAGTTGTGCTTGTGTGAGGTGGACTTTCTCTTGCGGTTCTCTATACTCCTTTGCTTTGCTTCAACCACAACTGCCCTATCCAGAAGTTCCTGATAGTTATCAGACTTCAGAGCCACAAGCTGAATGGATATCTCATCATTAAGTCCCCTTAGGAACTCTTCCTGCCTCTTGGCATTAGTGGAAACATCATCCGGTGCATAACGTGCCAGCTTGTTGAAAAGGTCCCCATACTCGGAGACAGAGTGGTGTAGTTGCTTCAAGTCGCGGAACTCACGTCTCCTCAGTGACATGACACCAGCAGCTACGTGATGAGTACGAAAAGCCACCTCAAACTGGTTCCAGGTGATAGCTTCCATATCACGGTGGGTGACTTGGTAGTTATCCCACCATTCAACAGCTGGTCTCTCAAGTTGGTGCGCGACAAAGCGCACCCTGTCATCTCCAACAACTTGGACGGTGTCTAACTTCTTGTTGGTGGTGCGGAGCCAGTCATCTACCACAATTGGCTCAGAACTACTAGAGAAAATAGGAGGGTTCAACCTCAAGAACCGAGTCAGGCGATCCTGTTGGGGCGGTGGAGGTGGTGGAGGCGGCGGGTTGTTGTTGTTTTGCATGTTTTGAGTGAGGAGTTGGATCAGCTGATTCTGGGAGTTTAGAAGTTGTGCCATCTCTGGGGGCATATTGTTGTTCCCACGTCTTGCCATCTGTGGGGTTTGGGAAACAAGTTAATAAGTAGATAGAAAGCCTAAGGAATAAAGTCCTACCCTTACGTAAACACGAGAAAAAAACACACAAGAAACACAAAAGGCACACCTAGCACAAAGTTTAACACAACTCATCCAAGTTTAACTAAATCAATATAGTTTTGATACTTATTACAATCGCGAATAACGTTTACTATAGAAATAAAGGTGGTCCAACTATCTACTCTACTCATCATCCACTTCCTCATCCTCAATCGTGAAGCCTTCCTTCTCCAGCATCGACTTGTATAACTCCATGTCCTTTGTCATGGCTTCAAGCTTCTCCTGAAGTTCCTTCACCTCATGCAGCTCCTGTGTAGCAGCTTCGAGCTTCTCTTGAAGTTCCTTCACCTCTTGCAGCTCCTGGGTAGTAGCTTCGAGCTTCTCTTGAAGTTCCTTCTTCTCCTCTTGCAGCTCCTTGATCAAGTTTTCTCCTTAGCCATGGGCGCGATCTTCTCCTCCAAGCTCCTCTTGGCTGCTCGTAGGTCCTTCAACATGAGAGCAAAGTTCTTGAACTCCATCTCATTTTTTGCGAGTACAAGATTCTGTTCCCTAATCCTCTTGTTCTTATCTTGCACCCTCTTCTCTTGATTAGCGAACTTCTTGTCTTGGGCGGTGAGCTTCCCTCCTAGGGACTTGATCTTCTCTTCCAGCTCTTCGATCTTCTCGTCCTTCTCCTTGACTAGAGCGCATAACTCGTCCTTCCTTATGATCTCAAAACAGCTTCCCTCCTCAAGATCGTTGATGTGGCACTCCAAGTATTGGTATTGGATCCTTCGACGTTTGCATGTCGCCCTTTCCTCCAAGGTTAACTCGATTGGAACTCCCTTCTCATCACATCTTCCAAAGAGTTTGATGTAGTGGCCTTCAACCTCTTCGTGGTGGCATCCACATAGGCGTCCAATGAGCTCCTGCATGCTGGTGCTAAGTCCTTTCTCCTTGGAGTCCCTGGTGATGTTGAGTACAATGGCCTCCATCTTGGGTTCAGACTCGCTTCGCCCCGGTTGGATGACTTCAATCGCCCAGCATCCTTCCTTGTGCATCTTCCTCAACTCGCTTCCCTTGATTGATGGCATGGGCAACTCCAACGTCTTGATGATGTATAGAAGGCATTCCCCAAAGCACAGGTACTTGATGTCTTCGGCGGTGTCATAGTAGAAGGTCGTCATCTTTAAGTTAGGAGAATGAAGATTAGACAGAAAGTGATAAGGAAGAGAATTACTAGAAGAGCATAAATAACTTAGAAGAATATAGAAAGCAAAAACACACAATGGTAAAGGTGGTTTCCAATCCTAGGGGTCACGTCCTACAGGCAACTTTGTGCTCTGATAACATCTGTTCTGACCTCGAATCGTTAAGGATCCTAAGTCCCTGTGATTAACATGCTAGTCCCTGGATCAATAGCTAGCACTTCACAGTAGATGAATATCATGTAAAACACAAGTCATTATTACCCGAATAATCCAGAGTATATTTATTACAACTTGCATAGCTTATAGCTAGCTCAAATAAAACAACGGAAACTAAGTGATTCTTGAGTCCATCAACGCCTCAGGCTAGTTGCGTGTAGACCTGCGATCCCTACGCACCTTTCAATCTTTGAATTCTACACATAAGACGTGCAGCCAACAAGTTGGGTCAATACTTTGAATGTATTGGCAAATTACACCAACGAAAGAATAAGACTATCTCTACATGCAAGGCTAAGTGTAGGCTTTGGGGTTCTTTTGCATCAGGCCAATTTTCTCTAAGTAAGAAGAAAAGAGGAAGAGTTTACCCTACTTTGTAAACATTGATAAGTAGTATAGGGTCGTGTGAAACACATGGATATTACTCACCAGGTGTCCAATCAACCTAGCACTTGGATATTACGCACCAAGTCCCCAAAATCCCACCCAATGGCGATATTACTCACGCCTTGGGGTTTATAAAACTTTAAGTTTGGAAAAGAGAGAGGAAGATCTTTCAGAGGCTCCATCCTTCAGATGCTCAAAATGTTCTTTTCCGTGGACTCGGCTGATCGATCAGATTGCAATACTCTCGAGAGTTTGTGCACTTTCCCCACAATCCACGATCAAGTCCTTTTACAGACAAGACCATGGCGAAGCCTTCCCTTAGTAGCCCCTCTACCAGCTGGATCCAACCATGCCAAGAACCTCCAAATGTTGGTACCCCGGTGAGGTGTAACACCCTCGAATTGGCCCTATGCAAATTTTAGCGCTTCCCGCCAAACCCGCATAGAAACGATTCAAGGACGCCCACCAGGCACTTGCATGCGGGTGGAGAACGAAGTAATACCATTACACATTAGTCCATGATGGAACCCACAGAACATATATATACAACAATGACTACATGAGTCAAGCATACAGATATACAATACGAAGATCCAAATCACCTTGAAAATGATACAACATCCGAGTACGGATAAGATGCAAATGTGGCTAAGAGCCCTGAAGAATAACCAATGGCGTCCATAACCCTGCCCAGGCCAAGCCGAAAGGGTAACCCTGCTAACGACGTCGAACTTAAACCTGCTAAAACAAAAGGGGTGCCGACAAAGGGCAACGGAAAAAGAGGAGCGTCGATCGAGGCCAATTACAATGAGGCTAGAATTCGGCGGCTCTCGCCTACATAGCTATGGTGGACTGAAGCGGCAGCGAAGCATGCACTAAACAACCTATAGAGACTAAATAAACTATCGGCTATTAGAGAGAGATAAGAAATACTTATTCGGAACCAACCTTATATTAACACCAATCATACCCATCCTGGTATTCCCCCTCGAGACCAAACGAGGAAGTCAAACCGAGGAACTCACACAGTTGGCAGTTTTATTCATTCCATTATAGTTGCAGCACTTACTAGTCATATACAATTAGCATGAGACATCCCAAACCCAGCAGTTATTGGCACTTTTATTTCATTCCATTAGAGTTGCGATACTTACTAGGCAGGTATAACATGACACGATACACCCCAGTTCCACCAGTTGTTGGCACTTTTATTATCCATTCCATTGTAGTGAAGCTGATTATTAGTCACATATTAAGTCAAATTTATAGCACTACTTTAGTTATGCTTGTCTATGATCGAGATACTGTGCTCCAAGTCGTCCATAACTGCGGACACGGCTTTCAGAAAGATTTACCCTGCAGGGGTGCACAAATAGCAACACACACACGATCAACCTCGGAAAAACCAAATCAAAACCCAACGAGGCTTTCAGACAAAGCAATCACATGATTCATAAAATATTTCAGGGGGCCACCCCACTAAGCTACCCGCAACAAAGTTGGCCGGCTCCAGAACATACCCGGGGTTTGTGATGATGGCTGTAAACGACTGGGAACCCGAAAGTGTGACTGGGCTTGTCGATACCGCGAAAACGTGGCACGATGCAAAACAGTACAGGTGCTCCACGCACAATCTCAAATAAAGCAGTAAAGCATGGCATAAGTACAGGATAGTAATAAAGCCCCAAACTAGTTTGTGGCCCCAAGAAATAAGAAATGAATCAAGCTCTGGCTAAGAGGGATTCATAGAGTCTCCTGTATGTGGATAGTGCGAATAGTCAATGAACATGTATCAAGTACTCGGGGCCTACGGGACACAAGTGGACATGAAAAACCAAATAGCATATATTGCCCACCGGTGCCTCTTTCATTAGTTATCCAGCAATTTAATAGTTGTATTTAAAGTCATGATCCTCTCCACCGTAAAGCATATGACAACATTCCAATAACTGTGTGGTACTTCATGACACGGGATCGCACATGAGCAAGCGACTACGACTCGCAAGACCATCTATCTACCAAACAACAGGTAATAGGAGGTGTCCAAGGCAATATAAAGGCTGCACAGAATATATCTGGTACGGAACAATAAAGCATCACGACACGGATAGCAATAGATCAACAGGAGGAAATAAACTATAAATGCAAAATAGGTAGAAAGGGGGAGATGCTCGCCTGGGAAACACTGCCAAAGATTCATTATCCGAAGGACTTGTCGATACTCGCATCCACTCGATGGCCTAATCCGCGAAGAACCAAAGTACTAAAAGAAACACCAGATGCACTATTTAATACTACGGCAGAAGATCGGGCATGATGCATGTATGATGTATGTCATGGCAAAGGTGCGATGCAACTAGGCAATATGAAGCGGAATCGGGATCCCGATAATTAATTAGATGGTTTATGTTGTTTAGATACCCCGCATTTTAAATGGTGTATTAACAAGGCAAAGCATAGCATCGGTTCGCTATGCAAATTTAAATAGAGTCAATATAAGACTAGAGTAGCTGCATATAGGCTCCATATTAAATTATTAGGTGAATCGGCATAATGCCCCCAAACCACATGATGCGATGCGAGTATGAATAATTTAGAGGCAACAATATATATGTCATATTATAAAAAAATAGGGTTCTCGGGTATAGGGGTCACACATCAAGGTCCGAAGATCTTGGGATCTCGAGGGATCGGGTTCGACGGGATCGGTCTTCGGGGTCTCGACCATTGGATCTGTGCGGATGATCTTCTGGTTTTGGCTTCATGTTGAGGAAGGACTCGGGGAACGCATGGCCTTTGAGTAGTGCGAGTTCACTTGCCATCGCCGGAGCGGAAGGGGTCAAGGCGAGAGCAACGATACCACACTGGTACGGCATGGGGCAGACCTAGGAAGTCCATCTGCCAACACTGATACATAAGACCACCAAAACGAGGCTTAGCACAGCAGGACAAAAACAAACAGAGGACAAAAGTATGCCATGATGAGGCCCATGTCCCGTACAGGCATAGGCTCGAACACCTTGCGGCTGAGTCGGCGAGCTGGTTCGTGCGGCATCCCAACACCAGGGTGGAGCTCCTGTGGCGGTGACGGTCGCTGGAGGACGGCCTCAGCGGCAGTGCGTAGGACGAGGTGGGGTCGGGCCATGACGGCTTGCAGAGGAGCGAACCGCGGCAGAGGGAGGCGCTTGGGAAGGTGAAGCGACGAGGATCTCGACATGGGGCGATGTCCCTGGCAACGGTTGCTGCAGCGGCGAGGGAGGACGCTCGCGGGAAGGTGGCTCGGGGTATGCGGCCGAGGTCGAGGAGGATGATGTCTTGGCGACCAGCGATGGCGTGGGGCTTGACAGAGAGCGGGCTCGGACACGGGAGAGGGAGGCGGTTCCTAGGATGACGGGGGGCCGCACGGAGGCGCTGCGTCTGTCCGAGGTGAGGGAGACCGGAGGAAGCTCGCAGGCAGGGACGAGGTCATAGTCGGAGAGGCTCGGGTCGGGCCTTGCGGAGGAGGTCGCGCAGGCAAGGACAGCAAGCTCCTAGCAGCGCTTGTGGGAGGCGCATCGAGGGACAAGGACGAGCGGGAAGGCGGCAGGTGGCGGCGGTGCTCCAGGATCAAACGGGGCTCGAGGGAGACGAGGTAGAGAGCGACGTGGGGTAGGTGAGGGGGATCGAGAGGCGGAGGGTGCGGGGGTTGGTGGCAAGCGAGAGGTGGGGTCAATGGAGAGACGGGGCTTGCGCTGGCGAAGGGGTTGGGTTCCAGGGGTGACCATCGAGGCGTGACGAGGTGGGCAGGAGCATGCCGTGTGGGTGGAGTCGGGGCACTGTGCGCATGGGGCCAGGGAGGGGGTTGCGTCGCGATCGAGGAGGTCTGGGACGCAGGCGTGTTGCGTGTGTTGCTTGCTCGCGGTGCATGCGCTGCGCGCAGGGGTAAGCCAGGCAGGTGGTTCGGGCTGACGTGGTGGTGGACCAGGTGTGGTTGACCGCGTGCAATCGACACGGGGTGGTTCGTTTGGCTAGGTCGGTCGACTATTTAGTGTTCAGGTTAGGGTTTGGTTAGGTGGTTCAGGGTAGCTAGGGTTTGGTTTTAGATGTGGGGTGGTAGGTGGCTGCCGATTGGGCCTTTTGGGCCTGACCGGTGGCTGCCTCCCTCACTAAAAATATTTTATTTTTATATAATTTTTAAAATATTTTATAAATAGTTTTTAGACAAATAATAGATCCGAAAAAGATCGAGGTTTGTACTTTGAAATAAAAAGGGGGGATTAATATAGAAAACAAAATAGGGCTTTTAGTAAAATAGTTTTAGGCAAAAGATATGCATGATGATGATGATGCTCAAATGCAATGTGGCATGATGACATGAGCATGCTGTCATGATGCACAAAACAAAAACATCAGGCGATTTTCTAGTAGTAGTTTTATCGGGGTGGTACATGAGGTTTCCCACTAAGTACTAATCCAAGACAAAGCCCATATGTATTGTGGTTGCACTGGAAGCTTCTGAATTCTGAAACATGGCAGACTTCTTTGATTCCTGGGCGGCCGTCCTCCACCAAATACCCACTCGTTGACCCGACAACCATTCCGCCCAGAAGAAAACTTAGTTTCATTTTGAAGGGGGTTTTGAGAAGAAAAGTTCACTCGAGAGAGCTTTCATACTTAGAAAATTTTTGAGTCTTTAGAACCCCCAACGGTACTTAGTATATATATATATAGCATAGCAAGAAAAACTTAGCAAAAACAGGAGAAACCTATTAGGACGGAAATTCCTAAGTATAAAGCTACTCATGGCATACTACAAAACCGCACTTGCAAAAATAGTACCAAGAAAATCTACTAAAGACCTACACATGCATACTACAAGATTTGAAGAGTAAAACATGCATAGTCAAAAACTGGGACATAATATGTACAAGTTGTGTAACTTGCCTTGATCCGAGCAGCACTCTACACAACAGTACTCCTCAGCGCACTCCGAACAATCTAACGAAACACAAACATAGATACAATCACAATTTGCACAAAACAATGCCACGAGGATAATTATGCATGCATGCAACATGGTAATATGCAAGGATGGGTTCAATTTCGACCAAGGATTTTATTCAGGGGTGTTGTTGAGTTGGGAATGTCATTAGTATCGACTTCCCATAGATTTTAAGTATTTTGGATTAATACTTAATTAAATATGCTCATAAATAGATCTACACTTCCAATCTACCTCGAAACAGATCTAGACACTCTAAGCATGATATCTCAATTTTCCACGGAAGAACTCGTAGATACGAAGCCAACGCAACAGGAATTAACTAAAACGGAGTTACGATTATTTTTCTAGAATTAAAATACTCCATTCTAGACTTTAGATCCTACTACAATATTACTGCAGTAAACCAGCAATATGATTGCAGATCTGTGTTCTACTCAATTTTGCGAATCCAACGGTATATTATACGCAATTTTTGGACAAGTACTTGATTTACTATGAATTAAACAAGATTAAAACGATTTCTGCCTATTTAAAAAAAACAGAACAGCGGCCAGCTACGCGGCGACAAGTGGCCGCACCGGATTGGTCCAGTGTGGCACGCGGCGCTGACGCATGCATACGCCACACCGCGCTATGCTACTGGCTAGTACCTCTTCGGCCCGCGGATCTAATCTCCGCCATCGGTTCGCAATCTAACGGTCGGGAGCGAAGGCGACTAACCTAGCGGCGATGATGGCTCGACGGCGACGGCGAACGGTGGCAGCGCGTTGGCGCTGGTGCTCGGCAGCGGTCCGACGACTTCCTGGGGTGGCAAAGTAGATGACAGCATGAAGAATCTTCTCCTGGTTCCGTTCCCGAAGTCGGCGTCGCCTAATTCCTCCTCGAGCAGCGTCACGCGGCTGATCTTCACGAGCTCTGGCGAGACTCCGTCGATGAATTGCGGGCGGCGCAGGGCTCTGTTCAAGGGGGGAAATAGGTGAGTCGTTGCGGTACTATAAGGGAAGACAGAGAGGGAGAGATAAGGTGGAGGGGTAGCTTTAGAGGAATTTTTTAGGGTTTCGATGCGGCTCGTTGCGGGGATTAAAAGGGCCAGAGGATAAGGGCGGGGGTCGCAGAGTTTGCCTCCGATTCGGCCGGGAAACACTTCCTAGAGGCGACGGAGGAACAAGTTCGTTCCGAACTCGTTGGAACGATGACAATGGGGTGGGGCCCGCCTATCGGCGGCTGCGGCGGCGCGGTGCGGGCTGCGCAGTGCTTGCTAGGACGGCCCATGCGGCTGCTGCTGCTGCGCTCCGCCTGCGCCTTGCTCGCGTGATAGATAGGGGTGGGCCGACTCGGCTGGCCCGGTTAGGCTAGGTCCCTTTTCTTTTTTTTGTAAATATTCTTTTTATTTTTCTGTTGTGACTATTTGACCAATAACTTTTGCAAACGGACTCCGAATTTAATGAAATTTGTCTCTGAAATTTTGTAAAAAGAAGGGGATTAATATGGGGTTATAAAATAACACTTTTGCAAGGGTTTAGGAGGTTAGTTTTTGTTTAACCCCTTTTTGTCTTTATATGACTAGGGTTTAGGGAAAGTATTTGATATGGCTTTTATTGTGTGATGCCATGATGCAAAAGATATGATGCATGCTTCTAGTAACATCTGAAATCGTAAAATTTGGGATGTTACAAACCTACCCCCCCTTAAGAAGAATCTCGTCCCCGAGATTCAGGTTGGTTAGCAAATAGGTGTGGGTGTTCTTTCTTCAGGTCTTCTTCATGTTCCCACATGGCCTCTTCCTCGGAATGGTGATTCCATTGAACTTTGCAAAACCTGATAGTCTTGGTACGAGTAATCCTCTCAGCTATTTCCAGAATCCTGGTGGGTTTTTCCTCATAGGTGAGATCGTTTTCCAGTTGAACCTCATTCAAAGGAACTGTATCCTTTAGCGGTGTTTCAGCCATTTCCGGGTGACACTTCTTTAGTTGTGACACATGGAATACATCATGAACAGTCAACACTTCGGGCAATTCCAACTGATAGGCAACCTCCCCTCTATGAGACAAAATCTTATAGGGCCCTATGAATCGAGGTGCCAACTTACCCTTGATTCCAAATCTCTTAACTCCTCGTAGTGGTGAAACTCGGAGATATGCACGGTCTCCCACTTCAAAAGTTACATCTCTGCACTTGGAATCAGCATAACTCTTTTGCCTATATTGGGCTACTTTTAACATGTCTTGAATCTGTCTTACTTTTTCTTCGGCATCCTTGATCAGCTCAGGTCCAAACAAACTACGTTATCCAACCCCATTCCATAGCAGCGGAGTTCTACACTTCCTGCCATACAGAACTTAAAATGGATCCATCTTGATACTAGTTTGGTAACTGTTATTGTATGAGAATTCCGCATATGGCAAGTTGTAATCCCAACTAGACCCATAGTCTAGTGCACAAGCCCTTAACATGTCCTCTAAGATCTGATTAACTCTTTCCGTTTGGCCATCTGTTTGTGGGTGGAAAGCAGTACTAAACTCCAGTCGTGTCCCTAGAGACTCATGTAGCTGTCGCCAAAACTTCGAGGTGAATTGGGTACCCCTATTAGAGACAATCCCCTTGGGTACACCATGAAGACCTACGATCCTTGACATATAAATCTTGGCAAGTTTAGCACTTGTATAGGTGGTCTTTACGGGAATAAAGTGGGCCACCTTTGTGAAGTGATCGACCACAACCCATATGGAATCATACCCAGAATGAGTCTGGGGTAGTCCTGTGATAAAATCCATGCCTACCTTGTCCCACTTCCAATCGGTCACAGGTAATGGCTACAGCAGCCCTACTGGTTTTTGATGTTCGGCCTTGACTCTGTTGCACACGTCACACAAAGAGATGTATTCAGCAATTTCTCTTTTCAAGTTATTCCAGCAGAATCTATCCTTCACATCCATGTACATCTTTGTATTACCGGGATGAATTGAGTAAGGCGAATCGTGAGCTTCCTGAAGAATTAACTTCCTGATATTGGGATCATCGGGAACGCACAACCGCTTCTCATAACAAAGTGTCCCTTGTTCATCCGTATGAAACCCTTTGGCTTTACCCTTGCTTATATTAACTTTTATTTTTTCCAACGCTTTGTCCCCCTTCTAGGCCTCTTTGATTTGGTCCAGAAGCGTTGGCAATATCTCCATAGTCGCTAGGTGTCCTTCCGGAACTATTTCCAACCTGAGATCCTTGAACTGTTCGCATAAATCCTTTGGAAGTTCTCCCATGGTAAGTCCATTTACATAGACTTTCCGGATCAAGGCATCAGCCACAACATTGGCCTTTCCAGGATGGTACTGCAGGTCCAAGTCATAGTCCTTGATGAGTTCAAGCCATCTCCTTTGCCTCATATTTAACTCCTTTTGAGTGAAGATATATTTAAGACTCTTGTGATCCGTGAACACATCACAATGTTTGCCCATGAGGTAATGTCTCCATACCTTGAGCGCATGCACAACTGATGCTAGTTCCAAATCGTGTGTGGGGTAGTTATTCTCATGGTTCTTAAGTAACCGAGAGGCGTATGACACTACTTTTCCATCTTGCATTAGTACACTATCAAGTCCTTGTCGAGAAGCATCGCAATAGACTTGGAAGTCTTTTTGGATGTCAGGGAGACACAAAACTGGTCCTGTTACTAGGCACTTCTTCAATTCTTGAAAACTCGCTTCACATGCCTCGGTCCATTGGAACTTCTTTTCTTTCTTCAACAATTCTGTCAATGGCTTTGCTATCTTGGAAAAGTTTTCAATGAACCTTCGGTAATATCCTCCAAGGCCCAAGAAACTCCTGATATCACCCACATTCTTAGGTGACTCCCATTCTGTCACAGAAACTACCTTACTTGGGTCCACGACCAGTCCTTTAGCTGACACAATATGACCAAGGAATCCCACTTCTTTTAACCAGAACTCACATTTGCTAAACTTGACATACAACTTATCTTCCCTTAACTTTTCCATAATTAGGCGCAGATGCCTCTCATGTTCCTTCTCATCCTTGGAATATATGAGTTTGTCATCAATGAATACCACAATAAACTTATCCAAGTACTCCATGAACACCTTGTTGATAATAGTCATGAAGTATGCTGGGGCATTGGTTAGGCCAAAAGACAGCATGGTGTACTCATACAATCCATATCTTGTGGTGAAGGTTGTCTTGGGTACATCCTGTTCTCGGATCTTTAACTGGAAATAACCTGATCGGAGATCAATCTTAGAGAACTCACTAGCTCCCTTTATTTGATCGAACAGGTCATTGATATTGGGTAGAGGGTACTTGTTCTTGCTTGTCACTTCATTCAACGACTGGTAGTCCACGACTAGTCTCTTGGTTTTATCCTTCTTCTCCATGAATAAGACAGGCGCTCCCCAAGATGACGTACTTGGTTGAATTAAGCCTTTGTCCAATTGCTCTCTAAGTTGTTTCTTAAGTTCCTTCAACTCATCAACATCCATCTTGTACGGTCTCTTTGCTATCGGTCTAGTCCCAGGCATCAAGTCAATGAGAAACTCGATGTCTCGGTCAGGAGGCATCCCTGGCAATTCTTCCAGAAATACATTTGGATACTCCTTCACAATTGGCACATCCTCCAAGCTAACCCCCTTAAGAGAGTTCACCATACTTCCTTTGAGTGCGAAAGCTGACTTAAAGCGGATCCTTTTCTTATCCGGAGTTGTGAGTGTGATAGTCCTTTTGGCACAATCTATGACTCCCTCATATTCCGTCATCCAATTCATGCCCAAAATTATGTCTAAGCCTTGTGACTCCAGAACAACTAGACTTGTGGGAAAGATGTGTGCCCCAATCCTTAGTTCTAACCCACGGCATCCAGAGTTTGCCACTATTTCTCCTCCAGGAGAACTTACCCTTAGGGGAGTATTAATAGTCTCCGTAGGTATCTTGCCTCTATCCACAACCCTTGATATGAATGAATGCGATGCACCAGTATCAAAAAGAATAACTGCGGGGGTGGAGTTAAGCTTGAACTTACCAATCACGGAGTCAGGTGCCTCACGAGCATCCTCCATGGAGACATGATTCACTATGGCTTTGACGAATGGATTCGGCTTCTTCCCATTTCATTACCATTACCATGGTTGTGTTTGTTGCTGTTCCCATTGCCAATCCCATTCTTCATCTTTTCGAGGCAAGTAGTTGCATAATGCCCTGTCTTGTTATACTTGAAGCATGTCACTTCATTCAGATCCTTCCCATTGCCACTTCCATTGCGGTGTTTATGGCCATTGTGGTTATGTCCTCCATGACGATGACCATTGTGGTTGTGGCCGTTGTGGTTGTGGGGTGGTGGTGACGAAGTGCGTTGCTTCTGATATGGGGCTGAGTTGTGCTTGTGTGAGGTGGGCTTTCTCTTGCGGTTCTCTATACTACTTTGCTTTGCTTCAACCACAATCGCCTGTCCGTAAGTTCGATAGTTATCAAACTTCAGAGCCACAAGCTGAATGGATATCTCATCATTAAGTCCCCTTAGGAACTCTTCCTGCCTCTTGGCATTAGTGGAAACATCATCCGGTGCATAACGTGCCAGCTTGTTGGAAAGGTCCCCATACTTGGAGACAGAGTGGTGTAGTTGCTTCAAGTCGCGGAACTCATGTCTCTTCAGTGACATGACACCAGCAGCTACGTGATGAGTACGAAAAGCCACCTCAAATTGGTTCTAGGTGATAGCTTCAATATCAGGGTGGGTGACTTGGTAGTTATCCCACCATTCAACAGCTAGTCCCTCAAGTTGGTGCGCGGCAAAGCGCACCCTGTCATCTCCAACAACTTGGATGGTGTCTAACTTCTTGTTGGTGGTGCGGAGCCAGTCATCTACCACAATTGGCTCAGAACTACTTGAGAAAATAGGAGGGTTCAACCTCAAGAACCGAGTCAGGCGATCCTGTTGGGGCGGTGGAGGTGGTGGAGGCGGCGGGTTGTTGTTGTTTTGCATGTTTTGAGTGAGGAGTTGGATCAGCTGATTCTGGGAGTTTAGAAGTTGTGCCATCTTTGGGGGCATATTGTTATTCCCACGTCTCGCCATCTGTGGGGTTTGGGAAACAAGTTAAGAAGTAGATAGAAAGCCTAAGGAATAAAGTCCTACCCTTACGTAAACACGAGAAAAAAACACACAAGAAACACAAAAGGCACACCTAGCACAAAGTTTAACACAACTCATCCAAGTTTAACTAAACCAATATAGTTTTGGTACTTATTACAATCGCGAATAACGTTGACTATAGAAATAAAGGTGGTCCAACTATCTACTCTACTCATCATCCACTTCCTCATCCTCAATCGTGAAGCCTTCCTTCTCCAGCATCGACTTGTATAACTCCATGTCCTTTGTCGTGGCTTCAAGCTTCTCCTAAAGTTCCTTCACCTCATGCAGCTCCTATGTAGTAGCTTCGAGCTTCTCTTGAAGTTCCTTCACCTCTTGCAGCTCCTGGGTAGTAGCTTTGAGCTTCTCTTGAAGTTCTTTATTCTCCTCTTGCAGCCCCTTGATCAAGTTTGACTCCTTAGCCATGGGCGCGATCTTCTCCTCCAAGCTCGCAGGTCCTTCAACATGAGAGCAAAGTTCTTGAACTCCATCTCATTTTTTGCGAGTACAAGACTCTGTTCCCTAATCTTCTTGCTCTTATCCTGCACCCTCTTCTCTTGATTAGTGAACTTCTTGTCTTGGGCGGTGAGCTTCCCTCCTAGGGACTTGATCTTATCTTCCAGCTCTTCGATCTTCTCATCCTTCTCCTTGACTAGAGTGCATAACTCGTCCTTCCTTATGATCTCAAAGCAGCTTCCCTCCTCAAGATCATTGATGTGGCACTCCAAGTATTGGTATTGGATCCTTCGACGTTTGCATGTCGCCCTTTCCTCCAAGGTTAACTCGATTGGAACTCCCTTCTTATCACGTCTTCCAAAGAGTTTGATGTAGTGGCCTTCAACCTCTTCGTGGTGGCGTCCACATAGGCGTCCAATGAGCTCTTGCATGCTGGTGCTAAGTCCTTTCTCCTTGGAGTCGCTGGTGACGTTGAGTACAATGGCCTCCATCTTGGGTTCAGACTCGCTTCGCCCCGGTTGGATGACTTCAATCGCCCACCATCCTTCCTTGTGCATCTTCCTCAACTCGCTTCCCTTGATTGATGGCATGGGCAACTCCAACGTCTTGATGATGTCTAGAAGGCATTCCCCAAAGCACAGGTACTTGATGTCTTCGGCGGTGTCGTAGTAGAAGGTCGTCATCTTTAAGTTAGGAGAATGAAGATTAGACACAAAGTGATAAGGAAGAGAATTACTAGAAGAGCATAAATAACTTAGAAGAATATAGAAAGCAAAAACACACAATGGTAAAGGTGGTTCCAATCCTAGGGGTCATGTCCTATAGGCAACTTGTGCTCTAATACCATCTGTTGTGACCTCGAATCGTTAAGGATCCTAAGTCCCTGTGATTAACATGCTAGTCCCTGGATCAATAGCTAGCACTTCACAGTAGATGAATATCATGTAAAACACAAGTCATTATTACACTATAATCCAGAGTATATTTATTACAACTTGCATAGCTTATAGCTAGCTCAAATAAAACAGCGGAAACTAAGTGATTCTTGAGTCCATCAATGCCTCAGGCTAGTTGCATGTTGACCCACGATCCCTACGCACCTTTCAGTCTTTGAATTCTGCACATAAGACGTGCAACCAACAAGTTGGGTCAATACTTTGAATGTATTGGCAAATTACACCAACGAAAGAATAAGACTATCTCTACATGCAAGGATAAGTGTAGGCTTTGGGGTTCTTTTGCATAAGGCCAATTTTCTCTAAGTAAGAAGAAAAGAGGAAGAGTTTACCCTACTTTGTAAACATTGATAAGTAGTATAGGGTTGAGTGAAACACGTGGATATTACTCAGCAAGTGTCCAATCAACCTAGCACTTGGATATTACGCATCAAGTCCCGAAAATCCCACCCAATGGCGATATTACTCACGCCTTGGGGTTTATAAAACTTTAAGTTTGGAAAAGAGAGAGGAAGATCTTTCAGAGGCTCCATCCTTCAGATGATCAAAATGTTCTTTTCCATGAACTCGGCTGATCGATCAGATTGCAATACTCTCGAGAGTTTTTGCACTTTCCCCACAATCCACGATCAAGTCCTTTTACAGACAAGACCATGGTGAAGCCTTCCCTTAGTAGCCCCTCTATCAGCTGGATCCAACCGTGCCAAAACCTCCAAATGTTGGTATCCCGGTGAGGTTTCCCACTAAGTACTAAGTCAAGACAGAGCCCATATGTATTGTGGTTGTACTGGAAGCTTCTGAATTCTGAAACATGGCAGACTTCTTTGATTCCTGGGCGGCCGTCCTCCACCAAATATCCACTGGTTGACCCGACAACCATTCCGCCCAGAAGAAAACTTAGTTTCATTTTGAAGGGGGTTTTGAGAAGAAAAGTTCGCTCGAGAGATCTTTCATACTTAGAAAATTTTGAGACTTTCGAACCCCCCAACGGTACTTAGTATATATATATAGCATAGCAAGAAAAACTTAGCAAAAACAGGAGAAACCTATTAGGACGGAAATTCCTAAGTATAAAGCTACTCATGGCATACTACAAGATTTGAAGAGTAAAACATGCATAGTCAAAAAGTGGGACATAATATGTACAAGTGGTGTAACTTTCCTTGATCCGAGCAGCACTCTACACAACAATACTCCTCAGCGCACTCCGAACAATCTAACAAAACACAAACATAGATCCAATCACAATTTGCATAAAACAATGCCACGAGGATAATTATGCATGCATGCAACATGGTAATGTGCAAGGATGGGTTCAATTTCAACCAAGGCTTTTATTCAGGGGTGTTGTTGAGTTGGGGATGTCATTAGTATCGACTTCCCACAGATTTTAAGCATTTTGGATTAATACTTAATTAAATATGCTCATAAATATATCTACACTTCCAATCTACCTCGAAACAGATCTAAACACTCTAAGCATGATATCTTAATTTTCCATAGAAGAACTCGTAGATACGAAGCCAACGCAATAGGAATTAACTAATACTCCATTCTAGACTTTAGATCCTACTGCAAGATTACTGCACTAAACCAGCAATATGATTGCAGATCTGTGTTCTACTCAATTTTACGAATCCAAAGGTATATTATACGCAATTTTTGGACAAGTACTTAATTTACTATGAATTAAACGAGACTAAATGATTTTTGCCTATATAAAAAAAACGGCGGCTAGCTACGCGGCGACAAGTGGCTGCACCAGATTGGTCCAGCGTGGCATGCGGCGCTGACGCGGTACTGACGCGTGCATACGCCACGCGGCGTTACGCTACTGGCTAGTACCTCTTCGGCCCGGGGATCTAATCCGCGCCATCGATTCACGATCTAACGGTCGGGAGCGAAGGCGACTGACCTGGCGGCGATGATGGCTCGACAGCGACGGCGAACGGTGGTGGCGCGTCGGCGGTGGTGCTCGGCAGCGGTCCGACGACTTCCCGGGGTGAAGAAGTAGATGACAGCATGAAGATTCTTCTGCTGATTCTGTTCCCGAAGTCGGCGTCGCCTAATTCCTCCTCGAGCAGCGTCAGGCGGTGACTGATCTTCACGAGCTCCGGCGAGACTCCATCGACGAATTGCGGGCGACGCAGGGCTCTGTTCGCGGGGGGAAATAGGTGAGTCGTTGCGGTACTATAAGGGGAAGACAGAGAGGGAGAGATAAGGTGGAGGGGTAGCTTCGAACCCCGTCTGTCGAGCTCGGCGGCGCACTCCGGCGAGATTGGCGGCGAGCTTACGAGCGGCAGCCCTGTGGCGGTTTAGAGGAATTTTTTTAGGGTTTCGATGCGGTTCGTCACGGGGATTAAAAGGGCCAGAGGATAAGGGCAGGGCTCGCGGAGTTTGCCTCCGATTCGGCCGGGAAACAGTTCCTAGAGGCGGCGGCGGAACGAGTTCGTTCCGAACTTGTCGGAACGATGACGATGGGGTGGGGCCCGCCTGTCGGTGGTTGCGGGGAAGCGGTGCTTGCTGGGCCAGCCCATGCGGCTGCTACTGCTACGATCTGCCTGCGCCTGGCTCGCATGGTAGATAGGGGTGGGCTGGCTCGGCTGGCCCGGTTAGGCTAGATCCCTTTATTTTTGTAAATATTCTTTTTATTTTTCTGTTGTGACTATTTGACCAATAACTTTTGCAAACGCACTTCGAATTTAATGAAACTTGTCTCTAAAATTTTGTAAAAATAAGGGGATTACTATGGGGTTATAAAATAACTCTTTTGCAAGGGTTTAGGAAGCTAAGTTTTTGTTTAACCCCTTTTTGTCTTTATATGACTATAGGGTTTAGGGAAAGTATTTGATACGGCTTTTATTGTGTGATGCCATGATGCAAAAGATATGATGCATGCTTCTAGTAACATCTGAATCGTAAAATTTGGGATGTTACACTGGTGGATCCATATGTGTTTGAGGAAAAGAACACACATTCAATGACACTGGTGGATCCATATGAGGTTTGTGAAAAGAACACACATGCTCATGTGGTTTATGAAAAAACAGACATGCAATGAACTCTGGTGGATCCATATGAGGTCTATGAAAAGAACAGACATACAATGACTCTAGTGGATCCATATGTGGTTTGTGAAAAGAACAGACATGCAATGACTCTAGTCGTGGTTAATGAAAAGAACACACATGCAATGACACTGGTGGATCCATACGTGGTTTGTGAAAAGAACACACATGCAATGACTCTAGTTGTGGTTAATGAAGAGAACACACATGCAATGACACTGGTGGATCATGTGGTTTATGAAAACAACAGACATGCAATGACACTGGTGGATCCATATGTGGTTTGTGAAAAGAACATGCATGAAATGACTCTAGTGGATCCATTTGTGGTTTGTGAAAAGAATAGACATGTAATTACTCTAGCTGTGATTAATGAAAAGAACACACATGCAATGACTCTAAATGTGGTTAATAAAAAGAACAGACATGCAATGACACTGGTGGATCCATGTGGTTTATGAAAAGAACAGACATTTAATGACTCTGGTGGATCCATATGTGGTTTATGAAAAGAACACACATGCAATGACTCTGGTGGATCCATATGTGGTTTGTGAAAAGAACACACATGCAATGACTCTATTTATGGTTAATGAAAAGAATAAACATGCAATGACTCTGGTGGATCCATATGTGATTCGTGAAAAGAACACACATGCAACGACACTGGTGGATCCATATGTGGTCTATGAAAAGAACGCACATGCAATGACTCTGGTGGATCCATATGTGGTTTGTGAAAAGAACGCACATGCAATGACTCTGGTGGATCCATATGTGGTTTGTGAAAAGAACACACATGCAATGACACTGGTGGATCCATATGTGGTCTATGAAAAGAACAAACATCAAATGACTCTAGTGGATCCATGTGTGGTTTGTGAAAAGAACACACATGCAATGACTCATCCATGTGGTTCATGAAAAGAACACACATGCAATGACTCATCCATGTGGTTCATGAAAAGAACACACATGCAATGACACTGGTGGATCCATATGTGTTTTAGGAAAAGAAAAACATGTAATGACACGGTGGATCCATATGTGGTTTGTGAAAAGAACACACATGCTCATGTGATTTATGAAAAGAACAGACATGTAATGACTCTTGTGGATCCATATGTGGTTTGTGAAAAGATCAGACATGCAATGACACTAGTGGATCCATATGTGGTTTGTGAAAATAACACACATGCAATGACTCTAGCTGTGGTTAATGAAAAGAACACATATGCCATGACATTGGTGGATCCATATGCGGTTTGTGAAAGGACACACATGCAACGACTCTAGTGGATCCTTATGTGGTTTGTGAAAAGAAAGACATGTAATGACTCTAGGTGTGGTTTATGAAAAGAACACACATGCAATGAAACTGGTGGATCATGTGGTTTATGAAAAGAACAGACATGCAATGACACTGGTGGATCCATATGTGTTTTGTGAAAAGAACATGCATGAAATGACTCTGTGGATCCGTATGTGGTTAATGAAAAGAATACACATGCAATGACATTGGTGGATCCATGTGGTTTATGAAAAGAACAGACATGCACTGACTCCAGTGGATGCATATGTGGTCTATGAAAAGAACAAACATGCAATGACTCTAGTTGTGGTCCATGATAAGAACACACATGTAATGACACTGGTGGATCCATATGTGGTTTATGGAAAGAACAAATATGTAATGACACTGGTGGATCCATATGTGGTTTATGAAAAGAATAGACACGCAATGACTCTGGTGGATCTATATGTGGTTTGTGAAAAGAACACACATGCAATGACTCTAGTTGTGTTTAATGAAAAGAACACACATGAAATGACACTGGTGGATCCATATGTGGTTTATGAAAAGAACAGACATGCAATGACTCTGTTGGATCCATATGTGGTTTGTGAAAATAACACACATGCAATGACTCTGGTGGATCCATATGTTGTTTGTGAAAAGAACATACATGCAATGAACTCTTATGGATCCATATGTGGTCTATGAAAAGAACACCCATGTTCATGACTCTAGCTGTGGTTCATGAAAAGAACACACATGTAATGACACAGGTAGATCCATATGTGTTTTGTGAAAAGAACAAACATGCAATGACTCTAGCCGTGGTAAATGAAAAGAACAGACATGCAATGACTCTGGTGGATCCTTATGTGGTTTATGAAAAGAACAGACATGCAATGACTCTAGTTGTGGTTAATGAAAAGAACACACATGCAATGACACTAGGGGATTCATATGTGGTTAATGAAAAGAACACACATGCAATGACTCTAGTGGATCCATATGTGGTTCATGAAAAGAACACACATGCAATAACACTGGTGGATCCATATGTGGTTTGTGAAAAGAATAGACATGCAATGACACTGGTGGATCCATATGTGGTTTGTGAAAAGAACATACATGCAATGACATCAGTTGTGGTTAATGAAAAGAACACACATGCAATGACTCTGGCGGATCCATATGTGGTTCATGAAAAGAACTCACATGCAATGTCATTGGAGAATCCATATGTCGTTTGGGAAAGAGCACACATGCAATGACACTGGTGGATCCATATGTGGTTTGTGAAAAGAACACACATGCAATGACTCTGGTGGACCCATATGTGGTTTGTGAAAAGAACACACATGCAATGACACTGGTCGATCCATATGTGGTCTATGAAAAGAACAAACATCCAATGACTCAGTCTGATCCATATGTGGTTTGTGAAAAGAACAAACATGCAATGAATCATCCATGTGGTTCATGAAAAGAACACGCATGAAATGGCACTGGTGGATCCATATAGGTTTTAGGAAAAGAACACACATTCAATGACACTGGTGGATCCATATGTGGTTTGTGAAAAGAACACACATGCTCATGTATTAATGAAAAGAACACACATGCAATGACTCGGGTGGATCCTTATGTGGTTTATGAAAAGAACAGGCATGCAATGACACTGGTGGATCCATATGTGGTTTGTGAAAAGAACAGATATGCAATGACACTAGTGGATCCATATGTGGTATATGAAAAGAACAGACATGGAATGACTCTGGTGGATCCATATGTGGTTTTTGAAAAGAACAGACATGCAATGACTCTAGTGGTGGTTCATGAAAAGAACACACATGCAATGACACTGGTGGATCCATATGTGGTTTGTGAAAAGAAAAGACACGCAATGACTCTAGTTGTGGTTAATGAAAAGAACACACATGCAATGACACTTTTGGATCCATATGTGGTTTCTGAAAAATAACAGACATGCAATGACTCTAGTTGTGGTTAATGAAAAGAACACACATGCAATGACAATAGGGGATCCATATTTGGTTAATGAAAAGAACACACATGCAATGACTCTAGTGGATCCATATGTGGTTCATGAAAATAACTCACATGCAATGTCACTGGTGGATCCATATGTCATTTGGGAAAGAGCACACATGCAATGACACTGGTGGATCCATATGTGGTTTGTGAAAAGAACACACATGCAATGACTCTGGTGGATCCATATGTGGTTTGTGAAAAGAACACACATGCAATGACACTGGTGGATCCATATGTGGTCTATGAAAAGAACAAACATCCAATGACTCTGGTGGATCCATATGTGGTTTATGAAAAGAACAAACATGCAATGAATCATCCATGTGGTTCATGAAAAGAACACGCATGCAATGACACAGGTGGATCCATATAGGTTTTAGGAAAAGAACACACATTCAATGACACTGGTAATCCATATGTGGTTTGTGAAAAGTACACCCATGCTCATGTATTAATGAAAAGAACACACATGCAATGACTCTAGTAGATCCTTATGTGGTTTATGAAAAGAACAGACATGCAATGAAACTGGTGGATCCATATGTGGTTTGTGAAAAGAACAGATATGCAATGACAATAGTGGATCGTTATGTGGTTTATGAAAAGAACAGACATGCAATGACTCTGGTGGATCCATATGTGGTTTATGAAAAGAACACACATGCAATGACTCTAGTTGTGGTTCATGAAAAGAACACACATGCAATGACACTGGTGGGTCCATATATGTTATAGGAAAAGAAAACACATTCAATGACACTGGTGGATCCATATGTGGTTTGTGAAAAGATCACACATGCTCATGTGGTTAATGAAAAGAACACACATGCAATGACTTTGGTGGATCCATATGTGGGTTGTGAAAAGAACACACATTCTCATGTGGTTTCTGAAAAGAACAGACATGCAATGACTCTGGTGGATCCATATGTGCTTTGTGAAAATAATAGACATGCAATGACTCTAGGTGTGGTTAATGAAAAGAACACACATGCAATGACATTGGTGGATCCATATGTGATTTGTGAAAAGAACACACATGCAAACACTCTAGTTGTGTTTTGTGAAAAGAACACACATGCAACGACTCTAGTTGTGGTTAATGAAAAGAACACACATGCAATGACTCTGGTGGATCCATAGGTGGTTTGTGAAAAGAACACACATGCAATGACTCTGGTGGATCCATATGTGGTTTGTGAAAATAACACACATGCAATGACACTAGTGGATCCATATGTGGTCTATGAAAAGAACAAACATGCAATGACTCAGGTGGATCCATATGTGGTTTGTGAAAAGAACACAGATGCAATGACTCATCCATGTGGTTCATGAAAAGTACACACATGCAATGACACTAGTGGATCCATGTGTGTTTTAGGAAAAGAACATACTTGCAATAACACTGGTGGATCCATATGTGGTTTGTGAAAAGAACACACATAATCATGTTGTTTATCAAAAGAACTGACATGCAATGACTCTGGTGGATCCATATGTGGTTTGTGAAAAGAACGGACATGCAATGACACTGGTGGATCCATATGTGGATTGTGAAAAGAACAGACATGTAATGACTATAGCTGTGGTTAATGAAAAGAACACACATGCAATGACACTGGTGGATCCATATGTGGTTTGTGAAAAGAACACACATGCAATGAATCTAGTTGTGGTTTCTAAAAAGAACACACATGCAATGACTCCAGTTGTGGTTAATGAACATTACACACATGCAATGACACTAGTGGATCATGTGGTTTATGAAAAGAACAGACATGCAATGACCCTGGTAGATCCATATGTGGTTTGTGAAAAGAACATGCATGAAATGACTTTGGTGGATCCATATGTGGTTTGTGAAAAGAACAGACATGCAATGACTCTAGTTGTGGTTAATGAAACGAACACACATGCAATGACTCTAGATGTGGTTAATGAAAAGAACAGACATGCAATGACACTGGTGAATCCATGTGGGTTATGAAAAGAACAGACATGCAATGACTCTGGTGGATCCATGTGTGGTTTATGAAAAGAACAGACATGCAATGACTCTGGTGGATTCGTATGTGGTTGGTCAAAAGAACACAGATGCAATGACTCTAGTTGTGGTTAATGAAAAGAACTCACATGCAATGACTCCGGTGGATCCATATGTGGTTTGTGAAAAGAACACACATGTAATGACACTGGTGGATCCACATGTGGTCTATGAAATGCACAAACATGCAATGACTCTGGTGGATCCATATGTGGTTTGTGAAAAAAAACACATGCAATGATTCTTGTGGATCCGTATGTGGTTTGTGAAAAGAACACACATGCAATGACACTTGTGGATCCATATATGGTCTATGAAAAGAACAAACATGCAGTGACTCTGGTGGATCCATATGTGGTTTGTGAAAAGAACACACATGCAATGACTCTAGTTGTGGTTAATGAAAAGAACACACATGCAATGACACTGGTGGATCCATATGCGGTTTGTGAAAAGAACACACATGCAAACACTCTAGTTGTGTTTTGTGAAAAGAACACACATGCAATGACTCTAGTTGTGGTTAATGAAAAGAACACACATGCAATGACTCTGGTGGATCCATATGTGGTTTGTGGAAAGAACACACATGCAATGACTCTGGTGGATCCATATGTGGTTTGTGAAAAGAAAACACATGCAATGACACTGGTGGATCCATATGTTGTCTATGAAAAGAACAAACATGCAATAACTCTTGTGGATCCATATGTGGTTTGTGAAAAGAACACAGATGCAATGACTCATCCATGTGGTTCATGAAAAGTACACACATGCAATGACACTGGTGGATCCATATGTGTTTTAGGAAAAGAACTCACATGCAATGTCACTGGAGGATCCATATGTCGTTTGGGAAAGAGCACACATGCAATGACACTGGTGGATCCATATGTGGTTTGTGAAAAGAACACACATGCAATGACTCTGGTGGACCCATATGTGGTTTGTGAAAAGAACACACATGCAATGACACTGGTCGATCCATATGTGGTCTATGAAAAGAACAAACATCCAATGACTCAGTCTGATCCATATATGGTCTGTGAAAAGAACAAACATGCAATGAATCATCCATGTGGTTCATGAAAAGAACACGCATGAAATGACACTGGTGGATCCATATAGGTTTTAGGAAAAGAACACACATTCAATGACACTGGTGGATCCATATGCGGTTTGTGAAAAGAACACACATGCTCATGTATTAATGAAAAGAACACACATGCAATGACTCTGGTGGATCCTTATGTGGTTTATGAAAAGAACAGGCATGCAATGACACTGGTGGATCCATATGTGGTTTGTAAAAAGAACAGATATGCAATGACACTAGTGGATCCATATGTGGTATATGAAAAGAACAGACATGGAATGACTCTGGTGGATCCATATGTGGTTTTTGAAAAGAACAGACATGCAATGACTCTAGTGGTGGTTCATGAAAAGAACACACATGCAATGACACTGGTGGAGACATATGTGGTTTGTGAAAAGAAAAGACACGCAATGACTCTAGTTGTGGTTAATGAAAAGAACACACATGCAATGACACTTTTGGATCCATATGTGGTTTCTGAAAAATAACAGACATGCAATGACTCTAGTTGTGGTTAATGAAAAGAACACACATGCAATGACAATAGGGGATCCATATTTGGTTAATGAAAAGAACACATATGCAATGACTCTAGTGGATCCATATGTGGTTCATGAAAATAACTCACATGCAATGTCACTGGTGGATCCATATGTCGTTTGGGAAAGTGCACACATGCAATGACACTGGTGGATCCATATGTGGTTTGTGAAAAGAACACACATGCAATGACTCTGGTGGATCCATATGTGGTTTGTGAAAAGAACACACATGCAATGACACTTGTGGATCCATATGTGGTCTATGAAAAGAACAAACAGCCAATGACTCTGGTGGATCCATCTGTGGTTTGTGAAAAGAACAAACATGCAACGAATCATCCATGTGGTTCATGAAAAGAACACGCATGCAATGACACAGGTGGATCCATATAGGTTTTAGGAAAAGAACACACATTCAATGGCACTGGTAGATCCATATGTGGTTTGTGAAAAGAACACCCATGCTCATGTATTAATGAAAAGAACACACATGCAATGACTCTGGTAGATCCTTATGTGGTTTATGAAAAGAACAGACATGCAATGACACTGGTGGATCCATACGTGGTTTGTGAAAAGAACAGATATGCAATGACACTAGTGGATCCTTATGTGGTTTATGAAAAGAACAGACATGCAATGACTCTGGTGGATCCATATGTGGTTTGTGAAAAGAGCACACATGCAATGACTCTAGTTGTGGTTCATGAAAAGAACACACATGCAATGACACTGGTGGGTCCATATATGTTATAGGAAAAGAAAACACATTCAATGACACTGGTGGATCCATATGTGGTTTGTGAAAAGATCACACATGCTCATGTGGTTAATGAAAAGAACACACATGCAATGACTTTGGTGGATCCATATGTGGGTTGTGAAAAGAACACACATTCTCATGTGGTTTCTGAAAAGAACAGACATGCAATGACTCTGGTGGATCCATATGTGCTTTGTGAAAATAATACACATGCAATAACTCTAGGTGTGGTTAATGAAAAGAACACACATGCAATGACATTGGTGGATCCATATGTGATTTGTGAAAAGAACACACATGAAAACACTCTAGTTGTGTTTTGTGAAAAGAACACACATGCAACGACTCTAGTTGTGGTTAATGAAAAGAACACACATGCAATGACTCTGGTGGATCCATATGTGGTTTCTGAAAAGAACACACATGCAATGACTCTGGTGGATCCATATGTGGTTTGTGAAAATAACACACATGCAATGACACTAGTGGATCCATATGTGGTCTATGAAAAGAACAAACATGCAATGACTCAGGTGGATCCATATGTGGTTTGTGAAAAGAACACAGATGCAATGACTCATCCATGTGGTTCATGAAAAGTACACACATGCAATGACACTAGTGGATCCATGTGTGTTTTAGGAAAAGAACATACTTGCAATGACACTGGTGGATCCATATGTGGTTTGTGAAAAGAACACACATAATCATGTTGTTTATCAAAAGAACTGTCATGCAATGACTGGTGGATCCATATGTGGGTTGTGAAAAGAACGGGCATGCAATGGCACTGGTGGATCCATATGTGGTTTGTGAAAAGAACAGACATGTAATGACTATAGCTGTGGTTAATGAAAAGAACACACATGCAATGACACTGGTGGATCCATATGTGGTTTGTGAAAAGAACCCACATGCAATGAATCTAGTTGTGGTTTCTAAAAAGAACACACATGCAATGACTCCAGTTGTGGTTAATGAACATTACACACATGCAATGACACTAGTGGATCATGTGGTTTATGAAAAGAACAGACATGCAATGACCCTGGTAGATCCATATGTGGTTTGTGAAAAGAACATGCATTTAATGACTCTGGTGGATCCATATGTGGTTTGTGAAAAGAACAGACATGCAATGACTCTAGTTGTGGTTAATGAAACGAACACACATGCAATGACTCTAGATGTGGTTAATGAAAAGAACAGACATGCAATGACACTGGTGGATCCATGTGGGTTATGAAAAGAATAGACATGCAATGACTCTGGTGGATCCATGTGTGGTTTATGAAAAGAACAGACATGCAATGACTCTGGTGGATTCGTATGTGGTTGGTCAAAAGAACACACATGCAATGACTCTAGTTGTGGTTAATGAAAAGAACTCACATGCAATGACTCCGGTGGATCCATATGTGGTTTGTGAAAAGAACACACATGTAATAACACTGGTGGATCCACATGTGGTCTATGAAATGCACAAACATGAAATGACTCTGGTGGATCCATATGTGGTTTGTGAAAAAAAACACATGCAATGATTCTTGTGGATCCGTATGTGGTTTGTGAAAAGAACACACATGCAATGACACTTGTGGATCCATATATGGTCTATGAAAAGAACAAACATGTAGTGACTCTGGTGGATCCAGATGTGGTTTGTGAAAAGAACACACATGCAATGACTCTAGTTGTGGTTAATGAAAAGAACACACATGCAATGACACTGGTGGATCCATATGCGGTTTGTGAAAAGAACACACATGCAAACACTCTAGTTGTGTTTTGTGAAAAGAACACACATGCAATGACTCTAGTTGTGGTTAATGAAAAGAACACACATGCAATGACTCTGGTGGATCCATATGTGGTTTGTGGAAAGAACACACATGCAATGACTCTGGTGGATCCATATGTGGTTTGTGAAAAGAAAACACATGCAATGACACTGGTGGATCCATATGTGGTCTATGAAAAGAACAAACATGCAATAACACTGGTGGATCCATATGTGGTTTGTGAAAAGAACACAGATGCAATGACTCATCCATGTGGTTCATGAAAAGTACACACATGCAATGACACTGGTGGATCCATTTGTGTTTTAGGAAAAGAACATACATGCTATGACACTAGGGGATCCATATGTGGTTTGTGAAAAGAACACACATGATCATGTGGTTTATCAAAAAAACTGACATGCAATGACTCTGGTGGATCCATATGTGGTTTGTGAAACGAACACACATGCAATGACACTAGTGGATCCATATGTGGTTTGTGAAAAGAACAGACATGCAATGACTATAGTTATGGTTAATGAAAAGAACACACATGCAATGACACTGTAACTACCTCGGACACTACGCTCTAAGTTGCATGCCTGGATGAGTGAAAGTGGTTAAAATAGTACGGTGGGGGCCCAGGGGCCACCCACAGGTAGACCCGTCAGCCGTCCTAACCACTTCCAGAACATCAGGACAAGAACGAGCGGCGTAGTCGGCAGGTGAAGGGATCAACTACATACACAAGTGAGTATGTATGCAAGCCACCATACAACTGTTCTCAGAGCCATACCATCTAAAAGAAATAGAAATATTGCAATGCCATACGGCAAGATCCAAATATCCTAGATAGAGATAATAGTTTAGGATAGCTCCTCATACATCAATCATCAGAGTATCAGGCAGAAGCGGAAAACAAGATACGAGTACGGATAAGAAGCGGATTGGCATAAGATGCCACATAAATAAACACATCCCGCCCATATATCTCGCGGATCCCCATCCCCGGAATCTCTACACCGAGTGATCGTTGCCAACATCATCTGTCTCCTCGACCCAGTATCCATCTTGTGAATACACCTGTTCATCTGAATCAAACAATTTATTATGTGAGACCCTAGGGGTACTCAGCAAGTCTTTATGCCTCTAAAGGGGACATATACCTGGGTGACGCAGTTGCAGCAAAAGATAATAACTAACAAGTCTATAGATACTCGCTAACCATCCGCCTAACCAATGATAGACGGATGTCCGTTAATTAGTAACAACAGTTATACCAGTATAATTAACAGATCCATCCTCCTTCTCGCTTACCAACGAGAAAGCGGACGAATAACCCACCGTTGGAAGTTTTATTAACCATTCCATGAGTATTGCACTATTTACTAGTCAGTTACTTAGTCAAATTAAAAGCGGTACTTTAGTTATACTTGTCTATGATCGAGAAACTGTGCTCCAAGTCCATAACATGGACACGGCTTTGAAGATTTACCTGCGGTGCACAAATAGCAACACACACTCGATCCACCTCGGAAAAACCAACTCAAAACCCAACGAGGCATTCACGACAAAGCGATCACAGGATTCATAAAATATTTGAGGGGGCCACCCCACTAAGCTACCCGCAACAAAGTTGGCCGGATCCGGAACAGACCCAGGGTTTGTGTGGACGGCGGTAAATGATTGGGAACCCGAAAGTGTGACTGGGCTTGTCGATATAGTGAAAACATGTCACGATCCAAAACTGTCGTGGTGGTGTCATGGCAGATGCCATGGATAGGCTGAAGGTGGGGACTAATATGCGCTAGGGGAATCCAGGGAGGGATAGTAGAGTGATTCTCTACACAGAAGCTTCGTATTGATGTTCTATCTCTCAGATTACAAGTGCTCCTCGAGCTGTATTGACAAGAGGAGGAAGAAGAAACTCTCTTACTCTTGCCTACCAACTAGCCCCGAGAACCCTAGATCCACTAGTGCTTTCCTTGCTATGTATCTGAAAAGACCCAACCCCCTTACCAGAACCCCAACCCCCCCTTATATAGGGGTGGTTTGGTCCTGGCCTAGGGCATACGTGGAGGCATATTCCTAAGAATATGCATCCTCCCAAATTAGTAACCCGACAGGGGTGTTTTTCCCCCACGTCACTCTTGCTTTAGCGACGTTGCCTCTGCGGTGCCTGCGTCAGCCAACGTGAGCGTCGTCACCCTTGTCGGCCACGATCCGGTGGTCCTGCCCTTGCTTTATTCGCTCATCCAGTATGCATCGGGCCTTCTTTTTGACCAGAGATATTCCTTCCTTCTCCTAGAAGCCAAACGAGGATCCGGATCACAGTTGATCTGGCCACACTTATTCCTGCATATAAGCTAGACAAGTGTCTTCGACTTATTCCTTGAGTCGGACGAGACAATGTTAGGCGACCCCCCTAGTCCGGGTTACTCCGTGATCTGGCCTGCCTTGAGGTGACTCGGCCAGCATCCGCTTTGACCTTGCTGAACCTCGGCTAACTCGGCCCTTATACCCCGGAGTGACCCTACCCGGGGTTATCCCCCCAACATTAGTCCCCGAAGCTGGTGCAGCCTTAGCGGCCTTGGTCTCTAAGGCCACATCAGGTTCATTCGTATCCAAGCTTCGGACGTTTATTTCCTGGTTAACTTTTTGTCTCGGATTATATGGATTTACGTTCCCTTCGCACGCTCCAAGTTTTCACTTGCCGGCCGGGTCACCACTTTGGCTCGGATCGTTTGGTTTTACTTTCCCTCCGCACGGTTCAAGTTTTCACTTGCCGGCCGGGTTACCACCGTGGCTCGGATCCGGGCCTTGCTTCCTTCTCTCGTACGCCAACCCACGTAACGGTTAATCATTATGTTGCCTTATTTTAAGGGCCTGCGCAGTAACCGCCGCAGTAAATGTCAGTGATTACTGTGCGGGGGTTACGTCACGTCTGTCTCCTCGTTTACCGCAACTGCACGTCGTGTCATTGGATCACATTTACTCTGCGGCCCCCGGTGTGGCTCCTCTCTGATTGGTCGATGCTGGTGATACACGGCCACATCGTGTGGTTTTCCTGCGCAGCACGATCCCACTCGTTGATGACTGGGGGCGGTTAAATAGGGGAGGGGCACGCTCCTTAGAACTTTTCCATCTCCGCGCCCCCTCGCCCGTTCCTCTTCTTCTTCCTCGCAACCGCGCCGCTGCCAGTGCCCGTTGCAGCAGCGCCGCCGCCGCACCTTCTCCGTTCCTCCTCACCGCGGTCACCGCTGCGCCTCTGTTTAGCCACGGGTCCTCGTCCGTCTAAACCACAGAGCCCCGCCGCCGCCAGCTCCAGCAAGGACAGCGGAATCGAGATGACGGAGGAGGAGCTCATCATCGTTGAGCAGGAGATGGAGGAGGACGCCGGCGCGGCGGACCGCGATGCGTGGGCCGGCTCCTGGGTCTGCGAGGATGACATCGCCTGGCTCTACCGGACCCGGCACATTCCCGCCGGCGTTGCCGCTCGTCTCCCCTCCTCGGAGTTTGCCCCCTCATCCAATCCGGGTGAGTTCGTCGTTTTCCGATCCCATTTCCAACGGGGATTTGGGCTTCCAGTGAGTGATTTCTTCCGGGACTGGATCCGGACCTATCACCTGCAACCACATCATCTCCGGCGAACGCCATCACCTCTCTGTCCGCTTTCGTTTCTTTGATCGAGGGCTACACCGGGCTATGGCCTACAAAGGAGCTGTGGATCCGGTTCTTCGGCCTCCGCCGCAACGTCGTCCCCAACATCCATGTCGAGTCGGAGGACAAGCAGCTAACTCAGTTCGGAGCTGCCTCGATCTCGCCCCGGAGGTATTCAATCTTTCCCCGCGTCACCGGGCTTGACTCCTGCAAAGGATGGGCCTGGACCTTCTTCTACGTCCGGAACAAAGGCACGGAAGATTTGATCCGGTTGCTGCCCTACGATCTGGGACCCCTGACACGGATTTCTATGAGGAGGTTGCCAGGAAGCCTACAGCCCTGGCCAACCAAGTGAACAAAAGGTTTGCGGAGCTGAAGAAGCTCGGATTGCGCAACGACGATGCCATGATCAGATTCGTGCGCAACCGAATCTCTCCCCTTCAGCGGTGCACTCACAAGTTGTGCCATGTGAGCTTCAGTCGCGACCCCAACCGAACCTCCTCGTTCGAGTTGAGCAATACGGAGATCTTCCGCCGTGTCAAGGCTCTTTTCACCACCCATAAGGACTTCTCCGCTGAATGGACGTGGGGAATCGAGCATTACTGCCGTGACAGGCTCCCTCCCGTGGTAAGCTTCGCGGGGTAAACTTATTTCGGATCAATTTCATGTCGGTTCTTATCATATTTTTGACTTTGCTCCTTGTGCTTTTTTCTCAGCTGTTTCTCCAGCAAACCCTCGAGGATGGCCCGGATCCGACCCTCCGCTGAATGGACGTGGGGAATCGAGCATTACTATCGTGACAGGCTCCCTCCCGTGGTAAGCTTCGCGGGGTAAACTTATTTCGGATCAATTTCATGTCGGTTCTTATCATATTTTTGACTTTGCTCCTTGTGCTTTTTTCTCAGCTGTTTCTCCAGCAAACCCTCGAGGATGGCCCGGATCCGACCCTTAAGTGGGCCCCGGACCGAGAAATTCCGGATGAGGAGTCGGATCAGGAGATGTTCCTCCCCACACCCGATGCCACCAAACGACCCAGCGGTAAATTCTCTTCTCTTAGATATTGGCCCGACGATGAGGATGACTCGGATATCGATGTGATTGAACCCGTTGAGGTTGTCCCTCTTTCTTTTGCCTTCCTGGCATCAGCTAACTCCGGTGGGCACATCCACGAGGATTCTCCACTTGCCACGGGCGAGCCTGTTCCGGTGGCGTCAAAGAAGAAGCGGGGATCCGCGTCGAGTTCTTCTTCCGAACCTTCTCAGCCTTCCAAAAGGCAAAAGAAGGCCGGAGACAAGACTGCCTCCAAACGGGCAGGCAAAGCCCCGGCACGGAGGGCCCGGAAACCTAAGGAGGCCGAGACCTCGGATGCGTAAGTTATTTTTTCAATGCGCAACACACTTCTCCCTGCTTCGGGGTAATTTCACTCCTGACATTATTTTCTCTTGCAGGGCTCCTGTGGAGGTCCCTCAGAGCGGATCGAGCATCTCCTCTCCTCTTCGCTCCAGTCCTTCCCCTCCCCGTGGCGAGTCACGCCCACGAGCCCTATTCGGAAGGCTCTGCGGCGCTCCGATCGCAGTACCTCCCTCAGAGGGATGCGACCTCGGATCGGGAGGGGTCGGATCGGCTGAGGCGATGGCGTCCGGCACTTCGGCATTGCCGCAACCAGCAACAATTAAGTCTACCGCAACTCCAGCGCCAGCAGCAGCTGCAGCACCAGCCACCGAACCAGCACCCGTCCCGGTTCCGAAGAAACCAACAGCAGCTCCAACGCCAGCCACCAAAGCTCCTGCGCCAAGCTCATCTGCCTCGTCCGAGTCATCTCAAGCTCGGCGAGGACCCACTCCAGCGGCTTCCAAGGGCAAATCCACTGTGGTCACTTCCTCCCAGCAGGCCAAAGGCAAGTCCACCTCCATCGAGGTTGGGCAGCGAACCTTGTCGTCGATGCTTCCAAAGAAGTCATCAGCAGCGACGGATCCTCCCGCCGAGCCAGCTGATTCACAGCAAATGGTTCTTCACACTAGCCCGGCTCTTGCCCTGATTGAAAGGAAAGAAGCTCACGCCAAGGGATTGGTGGCACCTCACATGCCCACTAGCGAACTGTACCCTCCGAGCCTCATCGAGTTTGTCATGAACTAGAATAAGGCGGAGTTCGTCTACAACGACGATCTCCCGGAAAAGTTCGGCCCAGCTGAATTTTCCGCTCAGATGAATACCGCTGCCAAGGCCATTAACCTTGCTGGGCGTATGATGGAGGTACGTTGTTTCTTCTTTACATGCTGTAGATAATAACCATTAGTCCCCGAGCCTCCGGCGGAGTAACTTGTTACTCGGCCGGATGCTCCTTAGAAGATCAACGTAGCTGCATGTAAACTTCGAATATGCACACACCTAGAGCCGGGTTAAGTTCCGCTTGGCCCGGATCTTGTACACTTCGAGTATGCACACACCTAGAGCCGGGTTAAGTTCCGCTTGGCCCGGATCTTGTACACTTCGAATATGCACACACCTAGAGCCGTGTTAAGTTCCGCTTGGCCTGGATCTTGTACACTTCGAATATGCACACACCTAGAGCCGTGTTAAGTTCCGCTTGGCCCGGATCTTGTACACTTCGAATATGCACACACCTAGAGCCGGGTTAAGTTCCACTTGGCCCGGATTTTGTACACTTCGAATATGCACACACCTAGAGCGGGGTTAAGTTCCGCTTGGCCCGGATCTTGTACACTTCGAATATGCACACACCTAGAGCCGGGTTAAGTTCCGCTTGGCCCGGACCTTGTACACTTTGAATATGCACACACGTAGAGCTGGGTTAAGTTCCGCTTGGCCCGGATTTTGTACACTTCGAATATGCACACACCTAGAGCCAGGTTAAGTTCCGCTTGGCCCAGATCTTGTACACTTCGAATATGCACCGAACTAACTGTACACGCCTGTGCCTTTGTCAGGTAACTACCAACCATCGGAGCGCCGAGTTTTAGCGCCTGCTTGATACCCATAAGACCTTGCGCGCAAAACACGTTGCACTTGGCGCGGAGCATGAAAAGAGGGGTAATTTCCTCTCTTAACACCTCATCGCCCGTTTGTTTCTGCGGATTAACCTCCTTATTCGGTTTTTGTAGCTGGGGTGGAGGCTGAAAACAAGATTATCGGAAAAACTTGGAGGAAATCGAGGTATGTCCCCTTTCGCCAACGTCGGCTGTTTTCCATTCTTTCTTTTTCTTGGCTCGGCAAACATTCACTCCTCGGCTTTGCCGGGTCAACACACTATTTCAGCATCGCTTGAGGATAGTGTGCCCGTGCCTGATATGATGCTGCATTTTCTCGAACAAGCAGGACAACATCAAGCCGAGCTGAAGAAGAAGGACGATGAGCTTGCCCTCCTCCGGACCAAGGACGGCGAGATAGCGAAACTCAAGGCCGAGATGGAGAAGATGAAGGCCCAACACAAAACCGAGCTCCAAAGTTGGCGAACTTCACCAAGAGCGTGGCGCTTTACCCTTGATCTCAAGGACCGGGATCTGCTCAAGGAATCCGAGTCCGGCTTGGGTCGGCGCTTGCGAGCTTGAACAACTTCGGAGACGCGATAGTTGTATCAAGGAGTTGACCGGATCCATCGCCATATCTCACGTAAGTTTCTTCGCCTTGCCGACCTATTTTTCTGGGTTAGCTCATATGCCTTTGCTTGACATCCTCCCTTTCCTTATTTTCGATAACTTTCCGGAGAATCGCCGCCATGGTCGCCATTGCCAAATTCCGCCAAGAGAGGGTACTCCCATCGCTCTCGATGGTGAGCATCCTTGGACATGGAGGACTTGTTGGTTAGCGTGTCAACCGGTGGAAACTATCAAGAACTATGGAAAAGATCTCCTCGGCGTTGCGGTCCGGATCTTCAAGACATTACGCCAGCGAGGGCGCTCAGAAAGGATCACGCTCCTTGCGGAAAAAGCGATGGAGATTGAGACTCAACTTGACCTCTGGAGGAATCCGCTGGGCGTGCGCCGCGAATACCCTTCTCCATCATATCCTTTCATGAATGCGAGAAAATCGATCTGAGCCTCCTCACCCGTCGGTGCACCGGATCCAAATGGACCGATGATCCGGAGTGGGTAGCTCGGCGCCAGGCTTGCGCCTACAGCCTCATCGAATATTCTCCAGTCCATGACTGGGTTGAGGGGCCGAGCTTTCTGGACTCCGGCGAGGAGGAGCAGATGGAGAACGTGGAGGATGGGTCGGGCGATGATGGAGAAGATGCTGCTTCAGATATTGAAGACAGTGATGATGACGCCGAACTTCCTCCTCCTGCCGCTCCTTAGTTGAAAAAACTTGAAAATTTATCAGATCCCCAGTTTGCCGGGTGCAATTGTATGCTGAATACCTAATATTTTGCTACTATGCTTGTATGCTGGATTAACTTGGGCGTAGTCCCCGAGTTTCATTTTCTTGTTCATCCAATTCTCCGGCTCGATCCGTGTCTACCTTGATTCGGTTTTACGACTTACGAACCCGAGCTTCAAGAATTGTTTTAACAATACTGAGAAACTTTGAGGCTTGGCTCAAAATAATTCAGCATAATAGCTTGAAAGTAAATACACGGTTACTCAAAAAAAAACGTTAGCTGGAATAGGATCGTTTCCTTAGTAGTTTTTCATGTGCTACGCAATTCCAAACTTGTTCCCTTGCTCGCCATGAAGCCAATTCTTGTTGGACAGCAGCGAGTCGAAGGGTTGGGTTTTTGGTGATCACACATTACTAATCCAGGTTAAGCGAAACGAGTCATTCCAGCTAACGCATAAAAAGTAACAACAATCATTTATTAAGGCAGTCCCCAAGTTACTGCTCGAGGCTCCGCTATTTCATTGATAGGCTCATTGCCGACATACATACCGACATATGAGGATGACTCGGGTACATACACTCTTTAGCTAAGTGTAGAAGGGACGAAGTAGTGCTACATTCCACGGTCGCTTGGATTCCTCTTTGGACCTGTCCGCCTTGTTCTTTTCCTATGGCTTTGCATCTATGAGATAGTAAGAGTCATTGTGCAATGCTTTGCTCACAATAAATGGTCCTTCCCATGGGGGGGATAATTTATGCATGCCGGTGGTAAGCTGTACCAACCGGAGCACCAGATCGCCTTCCCGGAAGACTCGGGGGCACACTTTCCGGCTATGATAGCGTCGGAGATTTTGCTGATATATGGCGGATCTGGGCGATGCAGTTCTCTCGCTTCTTCCAGCAGATCAACATCATTTTGCCGGGCTTCTTGCACTTCGGCTTCTTTGTATTGGGTGACTCTAGGCGAATCATGCTCTATGTCGGCTGGTAATATAGCTTCTACCCCATATACGGAAAGAGCGGCGTGTAACTGTTGATCGATTGAGTGGTTCTTAAACTCCACAATACGGCTGGTAGTTCTTTTATCCAGCACCCGCTGATCTTTGCGGCTCAATGAGCCGAGGTTTTATCCGGATAGCACTAATCCGTTGGATCTTTCCACTTGTCCGTTCGATGCGGGGTGGGCTACGAGGCTATGTCGTCGGATTTTCTTATCTCGGCAGAATCGTGCAAATGCTCCTTCACAAAATTGGTGCCGTTATCGGTTATGATGCTATGAGGATAACCGTATCTCAAGATGATGTCTTTGAGAAATGTCACGGCCGTAGCCCCATCACATTTTCTTATAGGCTTCACTTGATCCATTTTGTAAACTTGTCCACCATGACCGTAACGCGTCATGTTCCCTTTTGCTGGTTTGAACGGGCCAACCATATCCAAGCACCACACAGCAAATGGCCATGTAATTGGTATGGTTTTGAGTTCGGACATAGGCATATGTGTCTTGGTGGCGTATCTTCGGCAACCATTGCATTTTCTCACCAGATCTTCGGCCTGCTCCAAGGCGCTTGGCCAATAAAATCCATGTCGGAATGCCTTTGCCACTAAGGCCCGGGATGAGGCGTGATGCCCGCATTCTCCTTGGTGTATATCTCGGAGGATGTCAAGTCCTTCTTCCGGACCGACACACCGCTGGAGGACACTGGTTACACTCCGCTTGTACAGCTCGGAATTGATGATTGTGTAAGCTTTGGCCCTTCTCTGAGTTTGCCTGGCTAGCACTTCCTCAGTGGGTAACGTTCCATCTTTCAAGAACTTGTATACAGGCTCTGATTGCCCATGAGTGAGGAACATCTCCTCATCAATTTCCATCCGATCCACCGGCATAACTTCAACCGGGTCTTGTTGAATAGTCCCTGGGTCTAGCGAGGTAGTCCTCGAGTTTGCCGAGGTAGTCCCCGAGTTTGCCGAGGTAGTCCCCGGGTTTGCCGAGGCAATCCCCGGGTTCGGCGCACTACCTTCCATGTCAATGTCCATGGGCTCAGCTCCGGATTCCGCATTTTTGGGACATAGATTGAATCGGTTCCTGGGGACGGCCTGATAGATGGCTTTCTGAGGTGCTCCAATGCAACACCCGGTGGAATTGCCTGTCGGGTCGAGCCGAGCTTCGATAGCATGTCGGCAGCTTCGTTTTCCACGCGAGGTACATGATGAAACTCGCATCCCTCAAAGTAACCCGAGATTTTTTGCACATGAAATCTGTATAGTGCCATGTTTGGATCCAGGGCTTCCCACACTCCGGACACTTGCTGTATTACTAGGTCCGAGTCGCCAAAGCAGATTATCCGTCTTATGCCAATTTCCTTTGCCACTTTGAGACCATGCACAAGAGCCTCATATTCAGCGACATTGTTCGATGCCGCGAAATGGATCTGCAATACGTACTTGAGCTGATCCTTTTAGGCGAGGTAAGCACAACCCCGGCGCCTAATCCGGTTTTGGTCTTCGATCCGTCAAAATGCATCCTCCAATAGTTTGGATCCGGTGGCGGTGGTTCGTATTGTACCTCGGCCCAATCCACGAAAAAGTCCGCTATAGCCTGGGACTTGATCGCTTCTCTTCTGTCATACTGGGGCATGTATGGTGCTAGCTCAATTGCCCATTTCGCAATTCTGCCGTTCGCATCTTTGTTACCCATTATCTCGGATATGGGGGCTTCGCATATCACTTTGATGGGATGCTCCTCAAAGTAGTGCTTTAACTTCTTTGCCGCCATATAAACTCTGTATGCCACCTTTTGAAAATGCGGGTAGTTCTGTTTTGAGGCAGACAATACCTCGCTCAAGTAATACACTGGTCTCTGCACCGACTTACCCTCTTCATCTCGTTCCACTACAATCACTGCACTTACAACTCGGTTGGTTGCGGCTATGTAGAGCAACATTGGCTCCTTCGACAGTGGAGAAGCTAACACTGGTGCAGTGGCCAACATCTTTTTTAAGTGGGCAAAAGCTTCATCGGCCTGCGGCGTTCAAACGAATTTATCTGATTTTTTCATGAGTTGGTAGAGAGGCAGTGCCTTTTCCCCTAGCCAACATACAAACCGACTCAACGACGCCAGGCATCCAGTGAACTTCTGGACGTCATTGAGACACTTCGGCAGCTCCATTCGTTCGATGGCTCGGATCTTAGTTGTATTAACCTCGATACCTCGGCTGGAGACGAGAAATCCTAGTAATTTCCCAGCCGGGACACCGAAGTTACATTTCTCCGGGTTAAGCTTCATTCGGAATCTCCTCAAGTTCGCGAATGTTTGCCTTATGTCGTCAAGGAGCGTTGCGCTTTCCTTGGTCTTGATAACCACATCGTCCACGTAAACTTGCTCATTTTGACCTATTTGATCGTGCAAACATTTTTGCATACACCTTTGGTACGTTGCTCCTGCGTTTTGTAAACCAAACGGCATAGTGTGATAGCAATAAGCCCCGTACGGGGTAATAAAGGCAGTTTTTATTTGATCATCCGGGTTCAGGGGTATCTGGTGGAAACCAGAATAGGCGTCAATAAATGACAACAGTTCACATCCCGCGGTAGAGTCGATGACCTGATCTATCCTCGGCAGCGGAAATGGATCTTTCGGACATGCCTTGTTCAGGTTCGTGTAATCGATACACATACGCCAAACCACTGCCACGTTCGGATAATCCTTCTTCTTTTCTACGATGCGGATTAGAGAGCCAATCCGGATATAGCACTTCCATGATAAATCCTGCTGCTAGCAACCGAGCTATCTCGTCACCAATGACCTTTCTCCTATCCTCGGCGAAGCGTCGGAGAGGCTGCTTCACCGGCCTTGCTCCGGGTCTTACATTCAAAGAGTGCTCAGCCAACTCCCTCGGAACACCTTGCAAGTCCTGTGTGGACCAAGCAAAAATATCCCGATTCTCACGGAGGAAGTTGACGAGCTCGCTTTTCTATTTATCAGTTAGCCCGGCCCCAATCGTCACGGTACGCTCCGGAAACATGTTATCCACTGGGATCTTCTTGGTGTCCTTCGCGGCTTGAAATGAAATGCTTCCATGCGGGTTGCTTAACGCCGGCATATACTGAGCTAATGCCGCCACCTCTTGGATTTTTCTTTTCTCTTGGGAAATTACGAGTGACTCGGCTAGGTTAGACCCGGCTGAGGCGCACTCAATGGAACGTCGGAAATCCCCAGCGATAGTAATTGCCCCACTTGGCCCGGGCAGCTTCATCTTCAGATAACCAACGTGGCAACTTGCCATGAATTTGCCCAGCGCTGGTCTCCCGAGTAATGCATGATACGCGCTCTCCAGGTTTACCACTTCGAACTCTAGATTTTCGGTTCGGCAGTTATCCCTCGTACCGAATAGCACGTCGACCCGGACTTTGCCTATGGGTTCGCAGGATATGCCGAGCATGATACCGTGAAAAGTTGTTCTCGTAGCCTGGAGCATGTTCTCCGAGATGCCCAACTTGCGCATCGTATCCGCATACATGATGTTAATGCTACTGTCATTGTCGATCAGTACCTTGGAGAATCTCACATTAATGTTTGGTCCAATGAACGTCGGATCTAACACTAGTGCATACGAGCCCGGACTTGGCATAAGATTGGGATGATCTTTAACGCTCCAGGTAATTTCCTGGTCCGACCAAGACATATACCTCGTCACTGCAGGCATAACCGCGTTAACCTCCATATGTCGATGCTGCAAGCTTTTCCTATCCGTTTCCTCTGTTGTGAACACACAATAGCTCTGGTGATGTTCCTTGTACTCATTTCTTCCCTCATTTCCGGAGTACCTCTGATCCGGTTGTTGTTGGTTTTCTATCTGATGCACTGCATCCCTTCTCTCACTGTTGTCATACCTCGGCGGAGGGGGAGGCAACATTAGTTGCTGCGTGTTTGCTCCGGAGAGCAATTGCTGCCGGGGTAACTCCTGCCGAGGTTGATCGTTCCGAGGTGCCTAAGCATTCCCTGAACCACCTTGTTCTATCTTGCGCATCCACTCACATTGTCTCGTCGTGTGACCCGCCGGGCTGCTCGGATATGGCGTGTGAAACTTGCACGGCTGGTCCAACATTGACTCGTAGGTATACCTCGAACGATCTTTCTTTTCTTGCCATTGCTTCTTCTGCTCCGGAGTCCATGTTTTCTTGCCATCGTTTCGAGGAGTCCATTGCCCTCCCGTTCTCTGGCGTTGGTTGCTCCCTGCCCTGGGCTGATCTTGATTCACGGCCGCAACTTGTTGCGAGCCATATCGATGGTCCGGTCTATCGTCTCTCCTTTTTCCCCTGTAATCGTTCCTCCGGGATGACCCGGATCCGTCCCTCGGGTAGTAATCCTCATTTGACTCGTTCGACGCGATCCTAGGTTGAGTTGGATCACCCAAAGCATAAGAATCCGCGATCCGGATCATCTCTACCAATGTGACTGGCATTTTCCTTTGCAATTTCATCCACAACTCGCTGCCATATCTACATCCTTGTGCGAACCATGCTATAGCCTGTGACTCTATGACTCCCTCACATGAGTTTCTCACAGTACACCACCGGGTCAAGAATTCACGGTCCGTTTCGTTAGATATCTGCTTGCACATTGCCAGGGTCTGCGGTCTATTCGGTCTCTGATACGTACTTGAGAAGTTGCTGATGAACATTTCTTCAAAATCTATGCAGCAATTGATGCTTCCGGGTGGCAAATTATTCAGCCAAACCCTAGCTGGACCTTCCAACATTTGGGGTACATATCGTACAGCCCACCTCAAGTTGCCAGTTGCAATTTTCACAGCTGTTGCGTAGTTTATTAGCCAATCCTCCGGCTTTGTACTGCCGTCATACGTCTTCGTGCCCCTGGGTAACTGGAAATTGGGTACTGGCGGTTCCTTCATGATCCGGGGCCCAAAGCATGCTGGACCCGGAGGACCTTGACATTCAATTTGTTCTGACCTATACAGGCGATCCAGTTTCAATCTTGCGTCATCCGGCATCAAATCTCTGTTTCCCAATCTCGACCCTATCACATGATAGTCCGGTCTTGCGTATCCTGCATTCATCATCTCCGAGTCTCCATCATTGTATCGGTCTTGCTCTCGTTGTGCTCCTCTCTGTTGCATACCACGACCGACACTTTGCTCTTGCCTTGGTGCATTCCGCTGCTGTGGTTGACCCGCTCCTGCCGAGTTTCGCTGTCCGGCATTGCCGTTGGCAGCATACCCTTGACCGGCATTGCCTTGGTCGTGGTTACCTCGGCTCACACTTCGTCGATCGTCGTTTTTCCGTATCTCTTTTTCCTTTCCATGCAGCGTTGGGTAAATGCGGAACGATCTGCTTGTTCCGCCTGGCCGAGGTTACTACCTCTTCTCTTCTAGGGCCACCATGAGGCGATGATGCGGCTCCAGCGGATTTCTCTGGGTTACCCATCACCGAATGGATGATTTTAGAAGCTCCAACTCTCTCCGGGTTACCTCTCAACAGCTCCTCATTCTGCCTGTTCGCTATCCGAACCAACTCGTTAACCCGGTCTTGCTGTCTTTGGCGGGCTTCACCCGTCAGACCCTCTAGCTCGGACGCTGCGGCATCTGCTGCTCTGAGGTTCTTCGCCGGGGTACTATACTTCGGCAACCCCACAGACAGATAGTTTTCCGACCCTTCTGGTCCATCATCACCTTCTCTATTCATCTCGCTTATGAGGTTTCTCCCTTTTACCCTCACTACATCAACCTTGTTCGCTTTCACGTACTCACGCAGCGTCATGTTCAACGACTGCTGAGTCGCTGCTATTTTCTTTGCGCCCTCCAGTATCTTTCGCCGGGTCTCCTCTAGCTCGGCCTGTGCCTGAGCCGGATCTACCACTGCTGCCACCGGGTTAGCCAAGCTATCCATAGCTTCCCTCAGCACGTTCTCGGGCCTCTCTAGCGGAGGACCCCTAGCTTTCCTTGGTGCCTTGGGTGTTGCCTCCGGGTCTGGCGCCGGATCCTTGCTCACGCCCGCACCTGGCGCAGTCATCATAACCTCTGCATGGTCCGGGGAGCGAGCGATACGCGCCCCACGAGCCACAGTGAGGGGTAGTTCCCCCGCATCAACGACGCGACGCGGATGAGCGCAAGACACGTCCACGGCAACATAGACCTTGTGCGCGCCGAGCTTGACGAAGATGCCATTGCGCGGAAGGGGGCACGTGCCGAAGCAGCCAACGTTGTCGCTGACATAGTCCAGCGCACCGAAGCGCTGAACGAGCCCGGAGACGATGCGTTCACCGGTGCCGATGAAATTTCCCGTCCGGATCTTCACCCCTGCTAGCGTCGCTAGCCCAGTGGGCGCCAAAGCCGTGGTGGTGTCACGGCAGATGCCATGGATAGGCTGAAGGTGGGGACTAATATGCGCTAGGGGAATCCAGGGAGGGATAGTAGAGTGATTCTCTACACAGAAGCTTCGTATTGATGTTCTATCTCTCAGATTACAAGTGCTCCTCGAGCTGTATTGACAAGAGGAGGAAGAAGAAACTCTCTTACTCTTGCCTACCAACTAGCCCCGAGAACCCTAGATCCACTAGTGCTTTCCTTGCTATGTATCTGAAAAGACCCAACCCCCTTACCAGAACCCCAACCCCCCTTATATAGGGGTGGTTCGGTCCTGGCCTAGGGCATACGTGGAGGCATATTCCTAAGAATATGCCTCCTCCCAAATTAGTAACCCGGCAGTGCTTTTCCCCACGTCACTCTTGCTTTAGCGGCGTTGCCTCTGGGCGCCTCGTCGATAACGTGGCGTCGTCACCCTTGTCGGCCACGATCCGGTGGTCCTGCCCTTGCTTTATTCGCTCATCGACGCACCGGGCCTTCTTTTTGACCAGAGATATTCCTTCCTTCTCCTAGAAGCCAAACGAGGATCCGGATCACAGTTGATCCGGCCACACCTGTTCCTACATATAAGCTAGACAAGTGTCTCCGACTTATTCCTTGAGTCGGACGAGACAATGTTAGGCGACCCCCCTGGTCCGGGTTACTCCGTGATCCGGCCTGCCTTGAGGTGACTCGGCCAGCATCCACTTTGACCTTGCCGAACCTCGGCTAACTCGGCCCTTATACCCCGGAGTGACCCTACCCGGGGTTATCCCCCCAACAAAAACAGTACAGGTGCTCCACGCACAATCGTAAATAAAGCAGTAAAGCATGGCGTAAGTACATGATAGTAATAAAAACCTAAACTAGTTGTGTCCCCAAGAAATAGAAATGAATCAAGCTCTGGCTCAGGGGGGTCCATAAGGCCTCCCGGATGTGGATAGTGCGAATAGTCAAGGAACAGGAATCAAGTACTCAGGGTCCTACGGGACACAAGTGAGCATGCAAAACTAAATAGCAGATATTGCCCACCGGTGCCTCTTTCATTAGTTATCCCATTACTACTCAGGTTAAGTTGTTTAGGTACCTCGTTATCCATCAGACACTCACATACCCTACACATGCTGTTCTACGACCCGCATGGCTCAAACAACTCCTGTAGTAATGGCTCATGGGATGGAGGAACAAGCTCGGTGGGGTTTAAAAATAAAGGCTATGCAGTACTTGGGATTCAATTTAATGCAATCGCAACTCAATGATGCAAGAATAAGAGAGAGGCAATAGGTACTATATGTATGCAAGCATGTGGTAGTGCTTGCCTGGCAGCTCAGTTGAAGCGAGAGTCGGATTTGGGTAGTACTCCTGGGATTCCTGATATTTCCCCGGCTCGGCGTCTATTCGAAGAACCAAACAAACAAGGGCCAACATAAATAAAGTGCACAAGCATATGAATAAAATGCAACAAGCAAACAAGCATGCCATGATGAATGATGCACAATTTACATGGCAATAAAGTAGCATGGCATGGGTGAGGTGTGGGGTACAAGAATAAAGCATTTTATTAAGTTTTAGTCATGTTTTGCTCTCAAATAAGTTGCTGTATACTTTATATTTATATGATGCATGCTGCAATTCAGAACCTGGAATGCATAGTTAGAATAGGCTCGTCGTGCTGATCGATTTAGACATATTATTTGCCGAATTTGGAGTTGTAGAATTAAAGTTATTAATTAATTAAGAAAAGGCATTTTTATTGTAATTTTAATTATCTCGAAAATTTAAAGTGCTCAAATAATATTTTGAAAGGCATATTTGAAATCCTCACATTTTTCTGATTCCAAAACATATATTATTTGTATTATTTGGATTTACAAATTAAAAGTTATTAAAAACAGAATTAAATTCATATTAAAACATTTACTGAAATTGTTTTTATAAAACAAAAAAACGGAAAAGCTTTTTATACTCAACCACTCCTAGCCATAGCCACAGACAGGTGGGGCCGATGCTGACTGGGCGGAAACGGCGCGCAAAAACTTTTCTCACCGCGAGTGTAGTCAGCCAGTGAGACTGACAGGTGGGCCCGCGGCGAGAGGGGGTCCACACGACAGCGAGAGGAAGTGGGTTGGCCACACGGCTCGGAGGGGGATCGCGGGTTAAGGTCTTGGAAACTAGGGTACCTCTTTGCAAAAAGGCCGAGAGGCTGCCTGGTGGGACCTGGGGTACCGCGGGTGGAGGCAAAAGGGTGTGGGGGGTATTTGCAAACTGCCAACAAACCCACTGTTGATCTTCCTGTCGAAACTGACGACTAGTCCGTGCTCGACAGAACGGTGCGGCGCGGGATTCGAACCCGCGACCTGGGGCGCGCGCGCAGAGAGGCGGAGCCACTGCGGTGGGTGGGAGGATGCTGGTAGGGAGCGGCTAGGCGGCTGGTTAGGCTGCTGCGAGGCGCGACGACAAGCAGACGCTCGTGCACGCCGGTGCACAGAGCGTGCTCGACGTGTGGTCCGGCGAGCACAGACAACCAAGGAGAAAGGGGAGGTGTCAGGGAGGGTGCGTGGCTCACCGCGAGGTTGCCGGTGCGGTCAGATCGGGCCGGGGAGCAGCAGGTCGACGACGACGCAGACACACCCGCCAGAGCTAGGGTTTCGGTATCGTCGGCATGCAGCGGCTGCTGGGGACCGTCTCCTCCTTGTTGCTGTGCACGGGGGCGACGCAGGGGTCCTCGCTGGCTTCCTCGTCAACCTCGACGCCACGCCCGCCTCCTCGATACGTTGGTGGAAGTCGAAGCCGGGGGTGGTGGCCGGAGTTGGAAGAGGTGGTGGCAGGGGAGGGAGGAAAAGCAGAGGGCAAGGCCCTATGGATCTGGGGCTGCAATCAGGCGAGAGAGAGGGAGTAGATAGGGACGGGAGAGGATAGGGGGTGCCGTGGGGGATCGAGTGGAGAAAAGGGTGGCTTCGGCCACCTTTTCTCTCTACTCCCTCACGTGCCCGACGTGGGGAGGGGCCAGGGAAGGCAGCTGCGGCTGCGGGAGGGGCCAGGGCGAGGAGAGAGGTAGGCTCGGGCGTGGGGTCGGCCTGGCAGGGAGAGAGAGAGAGAAAGATAGAGAAAGAGAGAGAGAGAGAGAGAGAGAGAGAGAGGCTCGGGTATGGCTAGGGTTGGAGGGAGTGGTTAGCTAGGGTTGGGGGTAGCTCGGCATGGGCTAGAGAGGGGGGCTAGGGTGGGCCCTTGCTGGAAGAGAGAGGGAGAGGTGCCTCAGCATGGTGAGAGTAGGGTGGTGAGGTTAGGGTTTCATCCCCATGAGCAACACATGAGGGTGTCAAGGGTGTGACATGGTGGATAAGAGGGGTAGGGGTTAGGGATCTAGCATGATCCAACTAGATCAAGCAAGAAGGGGAGGGGAGATGGAGAGGTAGGTTTTGGTGATGCATGATCAAGTATAGGGGAGAAGATGGATATGGGGGTGATCTCACGTGATCATGCATGGAGGAGGTGAGAGGTAGGGAGGGCTTGATGCACATGGCAAGGAAACAAAGATCTAGATGAGGAGGTTGAGAGAGAAAAAGGGGAGCTCACAAAAGAAAGGATCCACTCAAAAATAAAAGTAGAAACCAAAAGAATGGAATGGTGAGGCTTGTTGCATGGCCCCTGCATGGGCATTAAATTCCATGTCTAATCTTGTGAAAACAAAATAATAATCATGGCATTTATACACATGCATTCCAAAATATGGAGTAAGGCCAAGCTAAAAGAATTAGAAAGATGTTCCAAGTGGAGTAGATGGAGATGCTCAAATTTGAATATAATTTGGACATGCTAGTGTGTATATTCCACTAGGTGCATAATATCCTCAAAATATTCCAACATGAGCAACTATTCCAAAAATCCATATGGAAGATAGAAATAGGGGTTACACTCACAAAGCAGAAGTGGCTCCACATATCAATAATGTGAAAACAACATGATGCTTGCATGTGAGCATGTGGATTTGTAAGAGGATCCATCCCAACCCATATGAGCTAGATTTAAATGCCAAAGGAAAAGTGTAAAAGCTCATGGATAATTAGGATGGTGGAATTATAAGGTGGTGACAAGGAAAAGGTGGTGGAGTTGAATAAAAGATATGCGCCCAACTCAACATGGGCATCAAGCATTTATCAAGAACCAAATACAATATATCAAGAACCAAATACAATTACTAATGCATATGAGAGAAGAACCAAATGAAAAGGGTTTTATATGATGCTCAAATGCAAGGTGGCATGATGACATGAGCATGATATAATTATGATGCAACAATTATATGTAGGAAGTAGCAATTATATTACTAGACCAGTAGCATTGCAATTGTTAGACAATTGGGATGCTACAGACACTGGTGGATCCATATGTGGTTTGTGAAAAGAACACACATACAACGATTCTAGTTGTGATTTCTAAAAAGAACACACATGCAATGACTATAGTTATGCTTAATGAAGAGAACACACATGCAATGACTCTAGTGGATCTTATGTGGTTTGTGAAAAGAACAGACATGTAATCACTCTAGGTGTGGTTTATGAAAAGAACACACATGCAATGAAACTGGTGGATCATGTGGTTTATGAAAAGAACAGACATGCAATGACACTGGTGGATCCATATGTGGTTTGTGAAAAGAACATGCATGAAATGACTCTAGTGGTACCATGTGTGGTTAATGAAAAGAACACACATGCAATGACACTGGTGGATCCATGTGGTTTATGAAAAGAATAGACATGCAATGACTCTGGTGGATGCGTATGTGGTCTATGAAAATAACAGACATGCAATGACTCTAGTTGTGGTTCATGAAAAGAACACACATGTAATGACACTAGTGGATCCATATGTGGTTTATGGAAAGAACAGACATGTAATGACACTGGTGGATCCATATGTGGTTTATGAAAAGAACAGACATGCAATGACTCTGGTGGATCCATATGTGGTGTGTCAAAAGAACACACATGCAATGACTCTAGTTGTGGTTAATGAAAACAACACACATGCAATGACACTGGTGATCCATATGTGGTTTATGAAAAGAATAGACATGCAATGACTCTGGCGGATCCATATGTGGTTTATGAAAAGAACACACATGCAATGACTCTAGTTGTGGTTAATGAAAAGAACACACATGCAATGACACTGGTGGATCCATATGTGGTTTATGAAAAGAACGGACATGCAATGACTCTGGTGGATCCATATGTGGTTTGTGAAAATAACACACATGCAATGACTCTAGTTGTGGTTAATGAAAAGAACACACATGCAATGACTCTGGTGGATCCATATGTGTTTTAGGAAAAGAACACACATTTAATGACTCTAGTTATGGTTTATGAACAAAACACACATCCAATGACTCTAGCTGTGGCTTATGAAAAGAACACAAATGCAATGACTCTGGTGGATACATGTGGTTTATGAAAATAACAGACATGCAATGACTCTAGTGGATCCATATGTGGATTGTGAAAAGAACACACATGCAATGACTCTGGTTGATCCATTTAGTTTATGAGAAGAACACACATGCAATGGACTCTAGTGGATCCATGTGGTTTATGACAATAACACACATCCAATGACTCTAGCGATGGTTTATGAAAAGAACACACATGCACTGATACTGGTGGATCCATATGTGGTTTATGAAAAGAACAGACATGTAATGACACTGGTGGATCCATATGTGGTCTGTGAAAAGAACATAGATTCATTGTATTCCATTGTACAAGACACTTACTTTCCATTTTTATACTACTCAGTTTTGCCCTTGGTTTTTTGATACTACTCAGTTTTGCCCTCTCTCTCTTTCGTAGAAGCCCAAACCTGTGCTTACTCGGTCTGCTACGCCCTGATTGGTTGACACAGTTGTCACGCGGATCGTGCGCACCAACCGGTGTGTGATCCAACAAGGATCGTGGCACATGTCATGCCCTTCACAGTACAATGTGAGACAGCATGGACATCTACCTCAGCGAGACTTCTACAAGAAGGAACACGAAGCCATCCATGGAAAAAGTCGTCGAGTGGTCATGTCATGTTTAATCACGTCTGAAAAGCCTACTACTGCTACTACAACACATGCATAGGGCAACAGGGTCATCGAGTGCACGGTTGTCGACGGGACGCTGCTATTTATTGCCACTTGATTTTAATAAGACATATCCCATTTTTACGCAGCACTGTCAATCTCACTTCCAACTAGTCCCTACCACAAGTAACTTCCATACTTCAAGGGGGCCCCGAGTAAACCTACCGTTGCTAGAAATTGGTTTTGTGCCACTTGCATGTAGTGGAATCGAGGTCTGCCATGAGCGTGTTTTCAATGCATTTCTAAACTAGAGGTCGTGGTTGTTTCAAAAAAAAGGGAACCCAAAAAAAAGTGGAGATCATGGTAGCCCCATCCCCCCGCCCACCACACGTGTCCACTCGAGAACTACAAACGGTCTAGTGTTTATAAACCCGCTCGCCTTCTTATTCCATGAGCTCGTGTCATTTTCCCCAATCTTCCTAGTCCCAAAACCCCAATCTGCACCTACCGCGCGCGACGAAGCTCCTTCGCTTGCACCACCTCCTTCCCTAGGTGCGCCATGAAGCGTATGCGTGGAGACGAGCCGGAGGTGAAGCTAGTTGAAGGCGCAGCAGCAGATGGCTCGGTCGTTGCCAAGCAGGCAGAGGCGTCTTCTCTGGGCACGAATGCTGCTCGTCGCCATGCCGTCGAGGGTTCGAGCTCATCCGTGCAGCCAGTAGCCGTCGCCATCGAGCAGCAGGTGGCCGACAATATCGTGGTGCCAGCGGCAGATCTAGATGGGGGCAGGCAGTAGGCGGAGGCAATCCGGTGCTCTACATCAACGACCCCCATCGTTGTCCAAGAAATCTTTGACCCAATCGCAGATAATGACGAGTTCGAGGAGGAGGTCCCTAATGAGGAGTCAGAGGTACTACATTGCTAGCTTCTCTAGTCACAGTTGTAGATTTCACTATTCATTCATAGAATTTGATCAATCGTGTATAGATTATTTTGCTCTTGAAGTAGGGTAGTATATATATGGTTTGAACGGTCGATTGATGCATCTGCCATCTAGTCACAAAACCCCAATCCGTCTAGTCACAAAACCCCAATCTGCTCATCTGCCATCTAGTTGAGTTTGCTAGTTGAGTGTTGATTTCGATACACGACATGCCTATAACATTACATTTCTATTCCTTATTGAGCCCAATGATTCAATTTTGCCCCAAAATAGTGCAAGGGAGACACATCTGATGGTTTCGTTTTCTTAGGTATGGTTAGTGAACCTGAGGCAGCAATATACATAAAAAATATAGGTTGTGTTGTTGGTATTTTGGTTCTCCAACTCCATCTCTGAAAAAAATAATGAGGCCCTTAATTTATTCTCATATGGAACCTATATATATAATCATTGTATTGTTTCTGATCTTTGAATGAGTCGTATGATGCATATGTATATCCCGGAATATTGTTTTGTACGATTACATTTCAATTTCTTATTGTGGCTAATGATTCAAATTTGCCCCAAAAGAGAGGCAGACACATTGGTGTCAGATTTTTTTAGGAATGAGTTAGCGAACCTGGGCCATGTACAAGAACAATATAAGTTGTGCAATTGTTACTTGGTTTGCTTACTCTATCCCTGAAGAAACTTATGAGGCCGCAATCTTTATTCTACATTCATAGAATTATGATATTTGAATTATGTATTCCATGCATTCATAGTGTATAAGAATTACATTTCAGTTTGTCACCGAGGCCGATGATTGAAATTTGCCCCAAAAGAGTTCAAGGGTAGACACATATGATGGTGTCGTGTTTTAGGGATGGTTTGGTGAACCTGAGGCAGCAATGCACACAAACAATATAGATTGTGTTGTTGGTACTTTGGTTCTCCAACTCCATCTCTGAAACAAATTATGAGGCCCTTGATTTGTTCTCATATGGAACTACATATATGATCCTTGAATTGTTTCTGATCTTTGAATGATTCGTATGATGCATATGTATACGAATGGTTTTGATCATAAGTATTTTTAACATGTACCTGAAGATTAATTGTTTGATTTTTTATTTATAATTACAATACTTAGGCTTTTTTTTGTACGTGACTATGTATATCCCTGAATATTGTTTTATATGATTACACTTCAATTTCTTATTATGGCCAATGATTCAAATTTATGCCAAAAGAGAGGCAGACACATTGGTGTCAGATTTATGAAGGGATGAGTTAGCGAACTTGGGGCGATGTAAAAGAACAATATAGGTTGTGCAATTGTTACTTGGTTCGCTTACGCCATCCCTGAAGAAACTTATGAGGCCCCTAGATTTATTCTACATACACTTTGATCCAATTAATTATCATTTTGTTGAGATGAAATGATATATGAACTGATCAAACTATTGCTAGAATGCTTTCTCTTTGATATCAACTTAATATTATCTTACATATATATGTTGTCAATTCTTGAGTTGTAATAAAATTTAATCATATGTATGAGTTCTAAGCTATGTTCTTAAAAATCAATAGGAGGATGATGATGACATGGACGATAACAAGGAATCCTGGGACAACAAGAGCCGCTACATGCTGAGGCGGTTATGTTGTGGGAAAATCCGTTTCTACCGTAGGGGGAGACTGTTTTGCCCATTCTGTGGCAGAGCAATCAATGTGGACCTTGACAGCATGATCCAACATGCGGTGGGCGTTGGCAAAGGTGAAGGCAGAAAGCATAAGCCGATATACCTTGCGCAGCACGCAACCTTTGGCAAATTGCTCTAGGAGTATGTCAGGACTGGCATGTATCCCCTCGACTAGGTTGCCCCTGCCCTGCTAGGCGTCTCCGTGTCCCGGCCTCCTACTGCTGCCCTGCTTTTATTTTGTTTTAGTTAATTATTACCTGTGTGTTGCATGTATGACAATATATCTATGGTGTCTCTGGTGAACCTTCTATATATATGTATTAATCTACTCCTTTATATGGAGTGCCTTAAAATTTCTAGTGTTCAACTATATTAGTGATCATGCTCATGCACACTACCAAATATTTCTAGTGTTCGATTATATTATAATTGTCAAGGAATGCATCAACAAGTTACATTGGTCGAAATTTCATATTGAAGTACCTAAATGATCTCACATTAGTGGTGGGACGTTGGCAGAAGCTGAGGCCGAAGGCATCAGCCGGAGACCTTGGCGCGGCACGCAGCCTTTAGCAAATTCCTTACAGGTTCAACAACGGGTTGCTACTGCCTAGCTCCGAATTCGCTTATAGGTTCAACATGGCAGAACTTGAGCTACTGAGGGTACAACTCCCACAGAGACCTCGGAAGGGGTGTCAGAATTGGCATGGGTGCGACCATGGTGACGGCAAGCTCCGATTCAGGAGGAGGAAAACATGACTGAGCATGGTCGACGTGGGTGACAAATCTCACTGGGAACCAATTCTTGTCCCCGCGCTATACCATGGTGAGGGCGAGATCTGACTCGGGATGGGAAGGAGAGCGGGGCCAAGCAGGTTCGACCATGTCCCAGCTCCGCGCCATGGCCGCGACCACAGATTGCTGCTTCGGGTAAGAAGAAGACGCGTAATGGATGCAGGCGCCAACACTGCAAGCCTACAGGGAGGAGAGTGGGGCCAAGCAGGTTCATCCATGTCCCAGCTCCATGCCATGGCCATGATGCCCCATAGATTGCCGCTCCGGGGAGGAAGAAGACGCGTAATAGATGCAGGCGCCAACACTGCAAGCCTACATGGCAATTACGACGACAACGACATAACGGTGAAAACTGACAGGGGGGCCCAACTTGTCGGGTGTTAGCCTGATATTTTGTATTCAAACATAAAGTTGAATTTGTGCCAAAAAAGACCCTCTGAGTATTTGGCACGCCAACTATGGTCAACACGGCTGATTACAAGCAACTTGGGTACCGCGTTTCCTGGGCGCCTCAACTTTCGGGCCATAAAATGATATTCTCCGCCACGCGAGCATGAGGACCGTCTCGCCGAGGAAATTGCCACCACGGGTTAGTAGAACCGTGTGGCCCTTAGCAAAAGGCCAAGGGTCTAGGCTACCTTCACTACCTCACTAAGGGTCTCCAGTGGGTTGTGTGCCCCACAAGTTTCGTCTGGAGACACCGACGCGCTACGATGGAATGACCAACCCATGTGAGTTTCTCTAGCTTTGCACCATGGGCGTCGAGCCTGCGGGAGGAGACGAGCGCATCATGGAAATCTGGTTCCCCCTGTTCCTGAAGAAGATGGCTAACACCTGGCTATGAACCGCCCCGAGGAATCAATTGACTCATGGGCATAGCTCAGCTCCCTCTTCATCGCCAACTTCAAGGGGACCTACGAGCTCCCGCTCACCTACTATGACCTCCGTCAACTACACCAGCAGCCTGGAGAGACCCTCTTGAAGTTCCTCTAGAGGTTCAGCTGAGTCCGCAACAAGATCCCCAAGATCTCGGACTCCAACGTCATCACTGCTTTCTCCGAGGGTGTGAAAGACGTCAAGATGGGGGAGAATATCAGCAGCCGGGGCGAGCGCTCTTCGTCATGGTTGAGAAGTGCGCCAAGGTGGAGGCAGGGCGGATGTTTGGCATGCCGAGGCAGAAACTACCCCCAAGGCCTCAGGCTCATCAAAGGGCAAGGATAAGGACCCCAAGCACAACACCGCCGCCGTCCTGGCTGCAGAGCCAGACCGGAAGAGTCCTCGCGAGGGGAATGGCGAGAGGGAGTAGGACGACAGCTCATACTGCCACTTCCACAAGAAGCTAGGGCACCCCCACTAACGACTACTACAAGCTCAAGAAGCTCCGTGACCTGCGCAGCAGCCAGAGGAAGGGAAGGTTGGGCGGTGAGCGAGGCGGCCAGAACGGAGGAAACCATGGAGGCGACCACTGGAACAACTCCAGTGTCCGCGACCCCCCTTTGATAGGCCACTAGGCCAACATCGTGCAACAGCACCCTCACCCTAGGAGAAGGGGCGTGTCGAGGATCCCGGGGGCTACCAAGTGCCGCAGGGCGCCATAGCCTCCATTCTTTGTGGCTCCCAGGCCCCAACATCCAACCGGCACTTCAAGATGCTCACTCACGAGGTCGTGGATGCCAGACCGGGAGTCCCATCCCCAAAGCTCAAGTGGTCTCAGTGCACCATCACCTTCGACGCCAGCGACCACCCCATTTCCACCAGGCCTGTGGGCACTCTCCCCATGATCTGCACCCCCACCATCAACAACATCGCGGTCGCGAAGACCCTCATCGATGGAGGCGTAGGCCTGAACGTGATCTCCATCGAGAATTTTATCCAGCTGCAGGTGCCATACGATAGGCTGATGCCGACCATGCCGTTCTCCGGTGTGACCAGTGGACCCACCATACCCATCGGGCAGGTGCACCTCTCTGTCACGTTAGGGACACGCGACAACTATCACACCAAGCTCATCAACTTCGACGTGGCGCACATCAACCTATAGTACAATGCCATCCTTGGCTACCCCGCACTAGCCAAGTTCATGGCCGCTACTCACCACGCCTACAACATGATCAAGATGCCTGGCAAGAACACCAGAGTCATCATGGTCTGTTGCAACGAGGTGGAAGCCTTGTGCTCCCTTAAGCATGCCTACAAGACTGCGGCTACCACCTATCCTAAGGATGTGGATGCCTTGGACTATGTTGGGGGCTCCACAAGGAGGAAGCAAATGATGGCCCAGGAGAAAGCCAAGGCTAAAAGGGCGGTGGCCACTTTGTTCCCGCCTCATGAGGAGTTGGCCGTGGCCGGCGTCCGCGCCCTCTAGAGGGACTCAAGACCGCCCCCGCCCATCCTCGCAAGCACCAGGGGGTCTCCTGAGGGCGGCGACAAACTAGAGGCACCGGACTCCCTGATGGACCGCATCCACCGCGCGTACAACGCCAGCTGCCCCCATAGCAGCGACTGAGCGACCAGCTGAGCAGGTGGATCGGGCTGCTGGAAGGTGGATAAGACTCTCCGAATGGCGCGCCTGACTCCTCGATTTTTTGAAGGTGACCCTTGAAAAACCCTCACCCATTACAACTTCATCTCTTGTAATACCCAGTGCGGGCCACGGTGGCATTGTAATATGCTCGAACTGCTGGCGCTTTTTTGGATCTTGTGCTGCGTGCATGCTTTGTTGTTTGGTTTTCCCCCCGAAAAAAGCATTTCTCCAAAAACAGTACCGCCAGTTTCCCCTCACACACACCGCACAAGCGGGGGCTAGGGACGGTACTCATCACCAGGCCACTCCCCCGTCAACATCAGATCCTGAAGTGTTGAGCTGTGAACTTACGGGCTAGTCCCGGCCATAAGTCACCTCACCCACGGTTCCTGGTGCTTGGGACCCTCGTGCGGTGCATGTACGGACCTCTAGCGGTGCGATCTTATCCCTACGGCCCTCTCCTGGTAAGGTATATGGGGCATCTCATGAGGCACTATTCCTCCGCAGCATGAGCTCGTCGGGACCTAAAGTGTCGAGCTCTAAACTCACGCCCCGTTCCTCGGCTGCGAGTTACCTCACCCATGGTTCCTGGCCCTATTTTTATCATCGCGACGTCTCGTGAGGCACTGCCCCTCCACGGCATGAGCTCGTCAGGACCTAAAGTGTCGAGCTCTGAACTCATGGACCATTTCTCGGTTGTGAGTTACCTTACCCACGGTTCCTGGCCTAATTTTTATCCTCACGACGGCTCGTGAGGCACTGCCCCTCCGTGGTCTGAGCTCGTTAAGACCTAAAGTGTCAAGCTCTAAACTCACGGCCCGTTCCTCAGCTGTGAGTTACCTCACCCATGGTTCCTGGACTAGTTTTTATCCTTGCAACAGCTCGTGAGGCACTACCCCTTCGCGGCCTGAGCTCGTCAAGACCTAAAGTGTCGAGCTATGAACTCACGGCTGATTCCTTGGCTATGAGTTACCTCACTGACGGTTCCTGGCATAATATTTATCCTCACGATGGCTTGTGAGGCACTGCCCCTCCATGGCTTCAACTCGTTGATACGTCCATAACGTATCTATAATTTTTGATGGTTTTATGCTAATAATATGTTTTTGACACTCCCTTTTGTATAAAGTTTATGATTTATTTGGACTAACCTACTAATAGCTGCAAAAGTGCACAATGTTCTTGTTTTACACTTTGATGTGTAGGAATTACCAAGAATACAAGTGGAAACCTTGTTGGAGTCAAATTGGGATTTTTCCACAAATCTGTCTCAGAACTCTTTTTGAAGATGGTCACGTTTTGGGTCTAAGATGGCGTCAAACGGAAAACTCTTCAACTATAAAGTTGTTGGAAATTTCACGACAAACGTTCTAGATATAAAATTTAGTTGATTCCGAGTCCGAACGGGTCTTTTAGGCCCGATTTTCTGCAGCCCAAGATGGGGTGACGGGAATCCGACAAGCTATATAAAGGGAGGAAACCTAATTCGCCTAGGGCATCTCCACCCATGAATTTGCAGCCGCCAAAGCCATATTTTTTCCTCCCCCATGGATCCCATCTCCATGGAGGTGGGCTCCCAAGAAGCCATGAAGGAAGGGGGCTAAGGGGCGGTGCTCCCCCATGATACCGGCGGCGGGGAAGGAGTCCCCCGCGCCGCCGCCTTCTTCACCATCTTCACTACCATCTCCATCACATAATCTTCCTAGTATGCAGTGGTTCATCCTCCCACACACCTTTGTACCGTCCTATGTTAATATGGTGTTTGATGCTATAAGTTATAATCCTATGATCTATGTCATGTTTGCGTAGTTTCTTTGTTCTTAGATTGAACGGTTGAACGTGTTTGGTTCATTAGAGTTGTATGTTGATATGGTACAGTCCTTTGGTGTCCATTATATTTATGCGCGCATGTAGTAAACATCATAGGGTTTGTAGTATGTGTAAGAGAAATGGGGGAAGTTTTGCCGGAGTGACAGAAACCTGAGGACCGCGAACCGGAACATTGCACATATGGGAGTAAGAGGACCATTAAACTTAAGGCTATGGTTGGGGAAACCTTAATGCATTGATTAGTACTTACGGATGTTTGCTAACAATCCAATCATATAGTACATGTAATTCCAAGTAGTGAAGCGCATGTATATTTAGCCTCTCCCACATAGAAAACTGCGTCGAAGACAATGAACCTGATGTATTCGCTATTTGAACTTGGGAAAAGCCACCACAATTACCACCACTATTCCACACTCATGGTTCTGTTAGTTAGTGTATTTTATTGCCGCAGCAACTAGCTTTATTTTCTTGATATTTATTATCATGCAAAGCTATCTCTATTACTCGTATTGTTGCTCTAGTTTTATTTCCTAGATAATGCAAATGTTTAGTGTGCATAGAGTTGTATCAGTGGTTGATAGAACTTGAGAGAATATTTATCCTACCTTTAGCTCCTCGTTGGGTTTGACACTCTTACTTATCGAAAAGGCTACACACGATCCCCTATACTTGTGGGTTATCAAGACCTTTTCTGACGCCGTTGCCGAGGAGCAATAGCGTGTGGATGAATATTCTTGTGTGCACTTGTTTGCTTTATCTCTAAGTAGGTTTTACTTTCAGTTTTAAGTTGTTCTCTATCTTAGTATGAATAGGGAATGCGAATTACAAAAAAAATAGTTGTACTTGTTACCTAAAAACGTTTTTAAAAAGGAAAGTGATTGGAAAGATGAGTAATGGTTAAGTGGGGCTCGACCTTGCACACTTGTGTTCATGCCTATGGAACCAAAAAAAATCTTTCCATGTAAGCTTTTCAGTTAAAAACTTATAGGAATGCATGAAGGATTGAAAAAGAAAGATATTTCTAGTATTGATCTTAATGCTTATTCATTCAAAAATACTTGAATCTTGCTCCTATGTCTAACTTAAAGGTGTTAAAGAAAAGTACTTATTGGGAGATAACCCAAAAGTTTTAGATGAGTCTTGGAAGTTATTACCTCTGTAATTGATGAGGACATCCCTACAATTACACCTACCCCAATGACTACTGAAGATGCTACAACTGTTGCAAGAAAGGATCAGTCCAATGAGATTAGAATTGGACCTATTACAAGAGCTCGTGCTAAGCTACTTGAACAACAGGTGAATTTACTACTAAACGAATCTGGTACTTTGATTGATGAGAACTTTATACTGCCTAAGTCTATGCATTTATGTATGATCAGGTTCGTTGGAGAAACAAGCATGGCGCGAGGAGGAGAAGGGCTACAAGAGAAGCCCAACATGATGATCGCCCAAGGATGCGCGAGGGAGGAGCGGGAGGAAGGTGCAATACAAGCAAGGGAGATCATCGAAGAGAAGGAACGTTCAATTCGGACAGATAGAAGTCCTGAAATTCAAACGGACGTGGATTCTTCATACGAACTCCAAATCAAGCAAATAAGCACTTGTTGGATAGATAATTCCAAGATCTTTCCAATGAGTACTTCCACACCTAAAAGACCCTGATAATCCGGGCCCCACACCCCAGATAATCTGGACCTGCTTTGGAGATTCTGCAAAGGACTTCTTGCGCGACGTGCAGTACCGGGGCGGATATTTGACCGGACTTTTCCCCTGGAAAATCCGGCCCCCGGATAATCCGGCCCTCTTAGACCGTATAATCTGGCCTAAAAAAGTTCCCATCAGATCCGGACGGATCTGACTATATCAGACACGTTTTCGTTTCGCGTTTCTCGGACGTTCTGGCGGCCATATAAGCCTAGGAACGCCCTCTAGTTTAGGTGAGACCACGTTAAAACTATTTTGGAGTTGTTTCTTTCATATAACCTCTGGAATTACCCCGTGTTCGAATCTACCAACTATAATTGAGTGTGATCTGTTGTTCCATTGGGAATTAGTAGATTGCATACTACCGTTATAGTCACGGCATTTGCGCAAGAGCGTGGTGTTGTGAATATCCTACAAGGTTCGAGAGCTTTTGCATTGGCATCAGGGATCGAGCGGGAGAGTTCATAGCTACAGGCTAGTTATCTATCATCCACCATCATCACCGCCATCCGCTTACTGAGAAGATCGGGCCACCCCATATCATCTTGGTATCAGATTTCCAGTGTTGCCTCGGTAAGCATCCACAAATCCATCCATAGATTAGAGAGTGTTTTTCGTCCTATATAGAAAAAGCCTTACAAAAAGATTTGCCATAGACTAGATTGCATTGTTTTCGAGTTTTAGTTGTTGATTGTATCTTCTCGTAGATCCGATCTGCAGGTTTTTCCTCGTAGGAGTCTAGTTTTTCATTTGTGTCTAGGTTTAGGGTTTGATCTTGTTTTCCGACGTGTCAACCATCACCGTGTTCCGCAAGTTTTTCCTCGTTTGTCCGAGTCCACATAGAATCCATTTGTTTGCATAGCACAGACACAGCCTATCTACAGCATCCGTGCCTAGGAACATACCCACGAGACTAGTTGCTTTGCTCTGACAGGCTGCTCATTATGGTTTGAAGTGCAAAATTTTCGTCCAGGTAGACCGGATTATCCGGACCCCGACAAACCGGAATATCCGGCCCATAATTGCTCAGAATTGTTGCATCCCGTTTTGCTTTGTGTCAGATAGTTAAAAAAAATCAAAAAAAAGAAAAGAAAGTTGTGAAAAAAAAGAGAATCGGTATAAAAAAAGAGAAGAAAAGAGCTACAAGCGTGACAAAAAGAGATATCAAAGTGTGCATTGTTGGAGGCCTAGTTTCATTATAGCACTAGTAGATTGAGCAATCGTGTGTCTGTTCTATTTGAGCTATTACTAGCGTCTCTCTTGTGCATTGTAATATTCCTATTCATAAATTGCTTTGCCACGTTTATCTCCACCGTGTGTGTTTCTTGGGTTTTTGTACGATCAGCACTAGGACTTGTTTGCGGTGTAGATAGGGTACCATACCTATAGCTCCACCTTAAATAACCTGTGTGCCCTGCGATCGTTCTCTATACCTTTGATATTCACTTCATCACATCAAGTGCATCAGTCTTTGATTTCGTTTAGTAGAGCATCTCTATTCACTTTGGAACGGTAAGATCTCCTTTCTTATTAGTTGTGAGTGAGTTATGAGAGTTTCCACCATACAGATTTTTATTTTTGCACTAACCTACTAATCATGTCTTCTAGTGATGATGACGTTGTGTTGCAGAAAATGAAGGATGAGGAGTGTGTTAATTGGCGTGAATATGAGGCATTAAAGTCCCACTTGACATGTGTGTTTACTAACACGACAGATGCCATTGACAAGAATCTCCAGGATATGAATATGAGATTGAATCAGCATGTTGGAACGGTTGATACTATCCAGACGCAAGTGGCTACGCTCAATGTCAATGTCACCACTTTGCAATGTTCCATGGAGGGTTTGACAGTCGCCTTACATAGAAGGGAAGATCCTCAACATGATGATGGCTTTGATGATTTCGATGAGGGTAGCGTCGTGGATGCTGCTCCACATGTTGGCAGGGGACGTGCTATTCCCCCTGCCCATGCACCTTCTCATGGCCGTGGGTTTGCTCCTCTTGGGTGTGCTCACCGTGTGCCCAACCAAGCTGCTGATGATGGTTTGGGCAAGCCAAAATTCTCAATTCCTAAGTTTGATGGTTCCATTGATCCTGAAGATTACCTCACATGGGAGTTGAAGATTGAGAAACTCTAGCGCTTATTTGACTATCCAGAAGATAAGAAGGTCAAGCTTGCAGCATCTGAATTTGATGGTTATGCTTTGCATTAGTGGGATGCTCTTGTGCAGCATAGAAGGGAGGACAATGAGCTTCCTGTGATGGATTGGCGCGAGATGAAGCAAATCATGAAAGCTCATTTTGTACCAACCAACTACTTGCGATCAGTTTTTGATAAATTGACGCAATTGAAGCAAGGCACCATGATAGTTGATGAGTACTACATGGAGATGGAGATGCTTATGCAGCGTGCTAGAATTCATGAGTCCATTGAGATGACCATGCAGCGATTCCTAAACAATTTGAAGTTACCGATCAAGAGCATTGTTCGTCATCACAAGTATGAGACCATGAATGAGTTGTTGCATCATGCTAGAGAGGCCAAATCCCAGTTGGTAGAAGAGGCGAAGTCACATGCTCGTTTTCCGTCCTCCAGCAGATTTTCGGCCAGGTCTACACCTCCTATAGTCACGCCACCAGCTGCTGCTCCTTTTACACCATCGGCCAAGCCAGCAAGTACACCTTCGTTTGGTTCTAATGCTCGGAAACCTGCTGCTCCTGCTGCTAGCTCGGGTTCCAACATGTCTATGACACGTACTCGTGATGTGGTGTGCCATACTTGTGGAGGTAGAGGTCACTACAAGAAAGATTGTCCAAACAGCAAGGTTATGTTTGTTAATGAACAAGGTGAAGTAGAAAGTGGAGATGAAGCTTCTGATGATGATATTGATGACGGCGAGGATGGTGCTGATGCATATGCTGAGTGTGCACCCACTATTGTCGTATCTTCACGTGTACTAAGTGTGCAACTGGTTGAGGAATCCCAGCGTTGCAACTTGTTCCAAACAAAAGCTCTAGTTGGACCAAACAAAGCTTGCATGGTAATTATTGATGGAGGTAGCTGCAGAAATCTTGCAAGTAAGGAACTATGTGCCAAACTGAATTTGACATGCTTACCTCATCCCAAGCCATACTACATACAATGGTTGAGAAACAATGGTGAGATGAAGGTAAATCATATGATACGTGTGAATTTTCAAATAGGGTCATACAAAGATTCCATTGATTTTGATGTGGTTCCTATGACTGTTTGTCACCTACTATTGGGTCGGCCTTGGCTCTATGATCGCCATGTGCAACACAATGGCCGAGCCAATACATATCACTTGGAATTTAAAGGAAAGAAGATTACTATGCAGCCAATGACACCACAAGAAATTGTGAATGATTCTCACCAGAAGATAGAGGTGAACTTGAAAGAAGATACTACCACTCGGCGAGATTGTGTGACAGCTGTTCCTGATGTAATTGAGCCTAAATTGAGTGATATAACAAAAAGTGAGAGAGTGCCTGGGTTATTGATAGTATCCACCAAGGAGGATATGAGAGAGTTTCGTGAGGATCCTACAGCCATTCCACTTGTGCTCATGTATAAGGGCGAGGTATTGGTTTCTAACAACATGACCCCTATTTCTATTGGTGTCTCTTCTGTTTTGTAGGACTTTGTGGATGTGTTTCCAGAAGACATACCCGCAGGTTTGCCTCCATTGCGTGGTATAGAACATCAAGTGGACCTGATTCCTGGCGCCACACTTCCCAACCGTGCACCTTATAGGACTAATCCCGAAGAAACTAAGGAAATTCATAAGCAAGTACAAGCCTTGCTGGATAAAGGGTACATTTGTGTCTCTCTTAGCCCTTGTGTTGTTCCTGTTATTTTAGTTCGTAAGAAAGATGGTACATGGCGCATGTGTGTTGATTGTAGAGCGATTAATAACATCACTATTCGATATCGTCATCCTATTCCACGCTTAGAGGATATGCTAGATGAATTGAGTGGTGCTGCTGTTTTCTCTAAAATTGACTTGCGTAGTGGTTATCATCAAATTAGGATGAAAAAGGGGATGAATGGAAAACTGCTTTCAAAACTAAATTCGGTTTGTATGAGTGGTTAGTTATGCCGTTTGGTCTTACTAATGCACCTAGTACTTTCATGTGTTTGATGAATCATGTTTTGAGAGAGTTTATTGGTCGTTTTGTGGTTGTTTACTTTGATGATATACTTATATACAGCCACACCGAATCTGAACATTGCACTCATATTAGACAAATTTTGCAAGTGTTACGTGATAATAAACTGTATGCTAATCTTGAGAAGTGTACATTTGCAAAAGATAAGGTCATATTCCTAGGATTTGTTGTTTCTGAGCATGGAGTAGAGGTAGATCAATCTAAAATTGAATCAATTCAGAATTGGCCTACTCCAATGAATGTTAGTCAAGTGCGTAGTTTCCACGGTCTCGCTGGTTTCTATAGGTGATTTGTGAAAGATTTTAGCACCATTGCTGGACCTTTGAATGATTTGACAAAGAAAGGTGTTCCTTTTGTATGGGGTGCGGCCCAAGACATTACATTTGATACATTAAAACGTTTGCTTACTTCTGCACCATTACTTGCATTACCTGATTTTTTGAAGCAATTTGAAGTTCAATGTGATGCTAGTGGTATAGGCATAGGTGGCGTTTTGATGCAAGAGGGTCGGCCTATAGCTTATTTTTCTGAGAAATTGACTAGTGCTCGTTTGAATTATTCTATCTATGATAAAGAATTGTATGCACTTGTTAGAGTACTTGAGGTTTGGCAACATTATTTGTGGCCAAAGGAATTCATCATACATTCTGATCATGAAGCATTGAAATACTTGAAAGCTCATTCAAACTTGCATAGAAGATTAGCTAAATGGGTTGAGTTCATTGAGTCTTTTCCTTACATCATTAATTATAAGAAGGGAAAAGAGAATGTTGTTGCTGATGCTCTGTCTAGGATTAGAAGCTATTTGTGGACTTTATGCAACTGACCATGATTTTGCTGAACCATGTCGTTTGTGTGCTCTTAGAAACGCATGGGATAAGTATCATATACATGATGGATATTTGTTTCGAGCTAACAAACTATGTATTCTAGAATCGTCGTTGCGTTTGTTCTTAGTGCAGGAATCACATGCTGGTGGTTTGATGGGTCACTTTGGGCATGAGAAGACGTTGCTCATGCTTGCTGATCACTTTTATTGGCCCAAGATGAGGCGTGATGTGTACAGATTTGTGAGCCGATGTATTACATGCCACAAGTCGAAATCTAAGCTGAAGCCTCACGGTTTGTATACACCTCTCTGTGCACCTACTACTCCATGGGAAGACATTAGTATGGATTTTGTGCTAGGTCTACCTAAAACTCAGAGAGGTCATGATTCTATATTTGTGGTAGTGGATAGGTTCTCTAAGATGGCTCGTTTTATTGCCTGCCACAAAAGCGACGATGCGTCGCATGTTGCTAACCTGTTTTTCAGGGACATCGTGAGATTACATGGAGTACCAAAAACGATTGTTTCTGACCGTGATGTGAAGTTCATGAGCTACTTTTGGAAGACCTTATGGGGGAAGCTAGGAACGAAGCTGTTGTTCAGTACTACATGTCACCCCCAAACAGATGGTCAAATGGAGGTGGTGGATCGAACATTGTCATAGCTGCTAAGGACCATGATTAAAAAGAATCTGCGGGAGTGGGAAGAGTGTTTGCCACATGTTGAGTTTGCTTACAATAGGGCGGTGCATTCAACTACTCAGCTTTGTCCTTTTGAGGTGGTGTATGGTTTCAAGCCATTGACGCCACTTGATATGTTGCCTCTGCTATTACATGAGAGAGTTGATATGGAGGCATCAAAACATGCTGATTATGTGAAGAAAATACATGAGAAGACTCGAGAGGCTATTGAGAAGAAAGGCAAGAACATTGCTGCTGCAAGGAATCAAGCAAGTAAAGAAGTGTTGTTCGAGCCTGGAGATATGGTTTGGGTGCATCTACGCAAGGATAGGTTCCCGCTACTTCGAAAGTCAAAATTGAAGCCACGTGGTGCTGGTCCTTACAAGGTGTTAGCCAAGATTAATGATAACGCCTACTCGGTTGATATACCTATTGAGGAGTTTGGTGGAGTTAGCAACAGCTTCAACGTTGCTGATTTGTCACCATATGCTGGAGAAGACCTTGGAGCATCGAGGTCGACGCCTTTTGAAGGGGGAGATGATGAGGACATCCCTACAATTACACCTACCCCAATGACTACTGAAGATGCTACAACTGTTGCAAGAAAGGATCAGTCCAATGAGATTAGAATTGGACATGTTACAAGAGCTCGTGCTAAGCTACTTGAACAACAGGTGAATTTACTCCTAAACGAATCTGGTACTTTGATTGATGAGAACTTTATACTGCCTAAGTCTATGCATTTATGTATGATCAGGTTCGTTGGAGAAACAAGCATGGCGCGAGGAGGAGAAGGGCTACAAGAGAAGCCCAACATGATGATCGCCCAAGGATGCGCGAGGGAGGAGCAGGAGGAAGGTGCAATACAAGCAAGGGAGATCGTCGAAGAGAAGGAACGTTCAATTCGGACAGACAGAAGTCCTGAAGTTCAAACGGACGTGGATTATTCATACGAACTCCAAATCAAGCAAATAAGCACTTGTTGGATAAATAATTCCAAGATCTTTCCAATGAGTACTTCCACGCCTAAAATACCTCGAATAATCCGGCCCCCACACCCCGGATAATCCGGCCCTGCTTTGGAGATTCTGCAAAGGACTTCGTGCGCGACGTTCAGTACCGGGGCGGATATTTGACCGGACGTTTTCCCCGGAAAATCCGGCCCCCAGATAATCCGGCCCTCTTAGACCGGATAATCCGGCCCAAAAAGTTCCCATCAGATCCGGACGGATCTGACTATATCAGACACATTTTCGTTTCGCGTTTTTTGGACGTTCTGGCGGCCATATAAGCCTGGGAGCGCCCTCTAGTTTAGGTGAGACCACGTTAAAACTATTTTGGAGTTTTTTCTTTCATAGAACCTCTGGAATTACCCTGTGTTTGAATCTACCAACTATAATTGAGTGTGATCTGTTGTTCCATTGGGAATTAGTAGATTGCATACTAGCGTTCGTGGTCACAGCTGCGTGCGCAAGAGCGTGGTGTTGTGAATATCCTACAAGGTTCGAGAGCTGTTGCATTGGCATCAGGGATCGAGCGGGAGAGTTCATAGCTACAGGTTAGTTATCTATCATCCACCATCATCACCGCCATCCACTTACTGAGAATATCAGCCCACCCCATATCAGTAATAACCTCTCCTTATCCTTTTTATTTGCTTTTTGTGTCAAGAGTAACCTCTAATGAGAGAGCAGTAATGCTTGAGAAAGTTGTTGTCCCGAAATAGATTTTGTGCTTCACTGTAAAAATTCGTGTAAAATCTCTGTACGTTAGTTTGATCTGTGATTTTTTGTGCTTCTGACCCTGGTTGTTATCTAACTTTCGTTAGTTCAGCACTTTTCGATTTGAGCAACAGAAGGTCTTCGAAAAAATTGGTCTTTACCTGCTGGTCTGTTTTGACAGATTTCTGCCATTATTTGCATTTGCTTCTTGTTGATTCCTTTTTGGGTTCTTTTTGGGGAATTGAGCTTTTTGAGGTAAGTCCTACAGTAGCTTGTGTTTTAATGGAAGTTTTATTGGTGTTGGAACAGAACTCAAAGACTTATTATCTTGAGTGCACTAATGTTGCTAATAAAGATTGTGTGAAGTTTTGTATGAAGGAAAAATTTCAGGTGTATGGAAAGAGTGATGTAATGAGATGAAGAATGGACTAAAGCTCAATCTTGGGGATACCACATGTGCCACCCCAAGAAATATCCAATAAGTACAAGCGTCAAAGCTTGGGGATGCCCAAGGCATCCCCTTCTTCATCAATAAAAATCTCAGGTTTCTTCCAAACACTTTATTTTTATTGTTTCATGCACAGTTGTGTTGTTCTTGGAGCGTCTTCGTTTTTGTTTTCTTTTGCTTGGTTTTATTAGTTTGCTTGAATAAATTGGTTGTACCCCCTCTTTCATACATTAATTTTCAAATAAGTGTGGTTTCGATTGGAAAAAAGTAGGAAAAGTTCATGCTTAAGTGGTAAAAGGAGCTCGTTTTTTACGGTGGCCTATGCTTTGTCATGTCATGCTTGATATTGGTTTGGCTTTATGCTTAGTGATTTTTGCTGTAGCATGACATGTTATAAACAATTGAGATTGCTTAATGTGCCTTGAAAGAATCATGCATTGTTTTAGCATATTAAAGCAGAGTATTGTGGTATTCTCCTTTGATGCTTTATTTGGGTTGACTTGGCGCATGCTCACACCATGTTATGATTATCCCAAGTTACCATAGCCTTTATAATCCTTTAGTTTTCGACTTGTAATTTCACTTTATGCTTTAATTAATGATGTTTTGTCGCTTTGCATGATTATGGCCATTATTGCTCTTTTAGTTGGCCGCTCCTAGTCTTTTGCTAGCCTCCATAACCAAGTATGAGTTCCACTCATGCATCCAACTCCAAATAAAACCAAGTTATCCCAAAGAGTCCACCATACCTACCTATTAGCATTTTCTATTCCAAGTATATTCATGCTTTTATCTACCTTCCGAATTAAACTTGTTATGAGAAAACTAGTGATTAAAGCTCTCACGAACTTGATGGCACACTTTACTTTTTTTGCCCCTAATAAACTTGAACCATTGTGTCATCTATGTTGTATATGCTTGCACTTATATGTTGGGGATTAGCGAACCATCTTTGTCATGGGGAACGCTTTCAACATTGCACTTGTACATTGTACCTAGTTGATATCATGCTCTTTTGTCTATGGATGTCGTCGATGTGAAATGAAAGGGGAGCTTGTAAGTCCATGGAGTTATGTATGTGTGTTAGAGAAACACCTGGGCCGCTGGTCTAATCCATGCCTAATCATGGTGGAAACCTGCAGCGTAACCATAATGAGCAATCTATGAAGCATTCTTCTTATAAAAAAAGAGATAGAGATTGAGAAAAAAGAAAAAAAGAGATGAGAAAAGAGGAAAGAGAGAAAAAAGCACCATTTTCCCATGGTAAATAAGAAGATTGTTGAGATGCTCGTTGTCTGCTTGCCTTGTCATTTTGATATGGGGATTTTTCCGTATCATCGAGCAAGGGGTACCACGTTGGCGGTTCTCTGTGATACACATGTACTTACTATGACAAGAACTTACTGGTAACTAAACTTGAATAGCATGAGGAACGGCCCTCGTATTCAAGGGACATGAGATTTCCAACTTATACTTTGTCAAGCATATACTCCATAGTTTGTTCACTTTAACCTTAATCACTTCAAGATGCTTATGATAGGGGCAATGAGAGCTGAAAGCTAATAAGTACCATAATTTTTGGAAGCTCTTTATGAGACTTGAATCCCTGCTTTCTCCTATGAAGGCCTTTTTTCCACTTTTATATTGAGTCTCCACCTTCTATCTTTATGCACCAATTAAGAGAGCATAGTTGTCATTTTTAGTTCTATGTGCATTGTCCCAAGACTTGTTGATTGATACATAACTTTGATATTGCTTGTTCCTAAACTATTTGTATCTAGTCACCCTTATGAACTTTGAAGGTGTCCTATGCATTTATGTTTTGCTACTCTATGAGGGACAAGCTGAATACCATTCTCACTATGCTTTCTTTATGTGAAACAAACAAACGTCTTGCAAAGCATTGTTATTCATGAATCTTTTGTTTGTGCCTTTTTATGTTACAACATAGTTGCTATGTCTTATTGTTAGAACTCTATCTTTCATGATTCATGTTTAGAGTACCTTAATCCCAGCTATCAATACTTTTACAATAATGATGATCAAGATTGTGTTGTTTGCATGTCACCTTAAAAATTATATTGTTTTGATCGTTTACCTACTCGAGGACGAGCAGGAACTAAGCTTGGGGATGTTGATACGTCCATAACGTATCTATAATTTTTTATGGTTTTATGCTAATAATATGCTTTTGACACTCCCTTTTGTATAAAGTTTATGATTTATTTGGACTAACCTACTAATAGCTGCAAAAGTGCACAATGTTCTTGTTTTACACTTTGATGTGTAGGAATTACTAAGAAAACAAGTGGAAACCTTGTTGGAGTCAAATTGGGATTTTTCCAGAATTCTGTCTCAGAACTCTTTTTGAAGATGGTCACGTTTCGGGTCAAAGACGGCGTCAAACGGAAAACTCTTCATCTACAAAGTTGTTGGAAATTTCACGACAAACGTTCTGGACATAAAACCGAGTCCGAACGGGCCTTTTAGGACCGATTTACTGCAGCCCAAGATGGGGTGATAGGAATCCGAGAAGCTATATAAAGGGAGGAAACCTAATTCGCCCAGGGCATCTCCACCCACGAATTTGCAGCCGCCAAAGCCAAGTTTTTGCCTCCCCCATGGATCCCATCTCCATGGGGGAGGGATCCCAAGAATCCATGAAGGAAGGGGGCTAAGGGGCGGTGCTCCCCCATGATACCGGCGGCGGGGAAGGAGTCCCCCGCGCCGCCGCCCTCTTCACCATCTTCACCGCCATCTCCATCACCTAATCCTCCTAGTATGCAGTGGTTCATCCTCCCACACACCTCTGTACCATCCTATGTCATGTTTGCGTAGTTTATTTGTTCTTAGATTGAATGGTTGAACGTCTTTGGTTCATTAGAGTTGTATGTTGATATGGTACAGTCCTTTGGTGTCCATTATATTTGTGCACGCATGGATTAAACATCATAGGGTTTGTAGTATGTGTAAGAGGAAGGGGGAAGTTCTGCCGGAGTGACAAAAACCAGAGGACGCGAACCGGAACGTTGCACATATGGGAGTAAGAGGACCATTAAACTTAAGGCTATGGTTGGGGAAACCTTAATGCATTGATTAGTACTTACGGATGTTTGCTAACAATCCAATCATATAGTACATGTAATTCCATGTAGTGAAGCGCACGTATATTTAGCCTCTCCCACATAGAAAATTGCATCGAAGACAATGAACCTGATCTATTCGCTATTTAAACTTGGACAAAGCCACCACAATTACCACCACTATTCCACACTCATGGTTCTGTTAGTTTAGTGTATATTATTGCCGCGGCAACTAGCTTTACTTTCTTGTTATTTATTATCGTGCAAAGTTATCTCTATTACTCGTATTGTTGCTCTAGTTTTATTTCCTAGATAATGCAAATGTTTAGTGTGCGTAGAGTTGTATCAGTGGTTGATAGAACTTGAGAGAATATTTATCCTACCTTTAGCTCCTCGTTGGGTTTGACACTATTACTTATCGAAAAGGCTACACACCATCCCCTATACTTGTGGGTTATCACTCGTCAAGACCTAAAGTGTCGAGTTCTGAACTCACGGCCCGTTACTCACCTGCGAGTTAGCTCACCCGATCCCTGGCCTTTACAAAACCAAGAACCCTCGTGCTGACACGACGACCTTCTCGTAGAGAGGTTTGTGGCGCGTCTCATGAGGCACTCACCCCTCAAGCGACCAGGAAACTGCAGGGCCTAGTGCACTCAGCCTTGAACTTATAACCTCACCGCAGCGTGAAGTCACCTCACGCACTGCTCTCAACGCCCATATCTCACCACGTAAGTTTGTTACACGGCCTCCCTTGTAGTGCACATATGCTCATCTGCGGTCACCTCTTCGAGAGGCTCCACGATGGACCCGCCAGGCTCGAGGTAAAAACATGTATGAGCCTCTAGAGGGTGGCATCGCCCAAACAGCTGGGCCCAGAGACGTGCACTGGCTCCTCATGAGTCACCGCACACGACCCCTGGTACAACAAGCATGACCACCGGCTAGAAACACCCGGCGAGGATACTGGCTCCTGACGCCACTTCCGTAGATCACCTGACAGGGCACGGCCTCCGCAAACCCCTCCTCGCGAGGCCTCACCTCCTAGCACCAAACTTCGGGAAGCTTCACCGAGAGACATGCAAGGTCCACCTGTTGTTGCTAGCTTCGCCGGACCGGCTCCGCACCAGGAATACCAAAACTCCAAACATCACAGCGAAAACATGCAAAGGGAGAAGTAACAGGGTACATGCAAAGCGTGAAGATCCGCTTACTGACATCCATGGCAAGTCTTCCTTAAAAACCCCATGGGGAAACAGAATACATAAGGACGCCACGCCTACACTAGCAAAAGACCCGCAGCCTCATGGGCAAGGCGGCAGGCACGGACAGACCCAACCTCGTCTCCTCAAGAGAGGTACGCCGGGTAGGCAACCCAGCACAACAGGGTGTCAAACATCAAGACGGAGAAGTCCCTCCCGCCGGCATAGCGGAACCACATCACGAAACCATGACGAATGTGTGAGCAATGAGGAATTCATTCCAGCTATCACAGGTATATTTCGTCAGGCGGAAGGGTCTCGACACTTACCCGCCACCTTTGGCGCCCGCCAGAGTGCCGCAGCTCCACCTCCTCCAGAAGATCCGCCATGACCCCGAGGGCAAAGTGTGAAGGGAGCCTCACCTTGACAAACCAGTAAGAGGCCCCGAGAATGACAACAAAGTCGATCACCCGGGCAGGCTCGGGGTCGTCCTTTTATCTTGATCACCATCGGAGGGGGTATCACGGTGAAAGGTACTAGAGGCTCTGGCTCAACACCAGACCTTCCACCGTGCCCCCATGGTGATCGCGGCTGCTCCCACGGGGGCGCCCATGCCCGCATCTCACTTGATCCTCTGTGACCAAGGGAGGGGCAATGGAGGGACCGGTGCCACGACTCTTGCACCTTACTCTACCCCTCTCGTGTGGGTGTCCACGACCGCACTTCACGGGGGAGCCACCTCCGCCTCAGGAGAAACAAAGGTAAGAGAGCCCTCACCCTCGCCCATGGTGGCCTCACTCGTCACAATGATGGGAAGAGAAGGGGACGCCATCGAGGAGAACAGGGTCTTCACACAAACTTGTAGTGGAACATAAGGGGAACAGAGGAGAGGAGTAGGGAGCTCACGTGTTCACGCCCTGGTATAAACGGGGCTGGTTGAAAAGACGCATCGTTGCCCCGGGCACGCGGTATAATTGCAAGGCCGAACGCGCCGTCACATTGTGGGAACAACTCTCGGGGCGGGGGCGACATGCCCAAGACCCGCGGTTAAGAACTCATAGACGCTTCAAATCCATGGTCAAGACGGGGGCATGGGAGGCCCATGATTAACCGAGCAGGCACTAGGGCCCACCAACCATCCTAGGCTGTTTTCCCCTTCGAGTCCATCAAGGGACACGTGCACACCAAACACCCGGGGGCTACTGTCGGGGCCGTGGCAAATAGGTGCCACGTCCCGAAGGTTAGCGGCCCCTGGTGCCTCTAAGAAAACATTCCTTCGAGAGGCTACGACACCTCTGGAGAACAGGCACCGCCGGATGAGCCCTCACGAGGGCTCATCTTTGCGAGGGGATACCCTCCTGAGGGAGAATATCCACAGAACCCAATTGCAGGTGCCCTGAACAACTCCTGGGGCTTACCAGTTACTTCACAAGGCGGTCAGCAGGTGGGGCAAGTCCCGACAAGGGGCATAGTCGCCGCGTGCCCTCAGCGTGCCTCGTTAAATGAAGGTCTGGTCTGCCCCCCTTTCCTGCAGGAGAAGGACAGACAACATCAGCATGGTAGGCACACCAACTTGCTGATTTAGTGCAAAGGAGACAGTGGGCAACGCCGAAGGAGGACGAATGGGGAAAAGGAAGTCTACTTTACCAACGGATGGAGAAGCGCCTGACGTCCATGACTCGGTCCATAAAAAAGCAGCCCTCTAGACTAGGACCTTGGGGAACGACACTGTAGAGACCCTTCCCACCCATAAATCGGGGGAAGAGGCCCGACGCCACCCTATATAAGGATCCCTTCTCCTACCTTGGAAGGGATCGGTCTTTGAGATCTAAAACCCTAGACTTTCGTCCTCCAATGTACCCTCGTGAAGCACGCGAGCAATACAACCAAGCGGGAGTAGGGGCTTTACCTCCTAAGAGGGTCATGATCCTGGGTAAAAAAAACATGTCATCTCTCTATCGTGTGCTTGCTCTGCCGCCACCACCATCACTGGGTACACTTGGAGTCACGTGTTCAGCCCCCTCTCAAACCAAGGGATCGTTGGACCCTAGTTCCTTCGCGGGACAAACCTCCGACAACCAAATCAAGATATGGAGCACCAAATTGTGCATGTTGAGCGATGCCAACCACGTCAAGAGGCTCAAGACCATGATATTCATCAAGAGGCCCAAGTGCCTAACCCATGTCACTAATCGAGAAATGAGCCTCCCACTCACCTAGAATCATGGCAAGAGGCTCTACATCCTCAACACACTCGTGAGGCTTGCTAAGCCCAAAATATATCGAGCCCATTGGGGAACCCCAAGAGGAAGGTGTAGCACCCCGATAAAACCACTACTAGAAAATCGTCTGGTGTTTCTGTTTTGTGCATCATCATGACCGCATGCTCATGTCATCATGCCACATTGCATTTGAGCATCATCATGTCATCATGCATATTTTGCAAAAACATTTTTCAAAAAGCCTATCTTTGTTTTCTGAATAACCCCATCTCTATTTAAAATCAAAACCCCTGGTCCTCTCGGACCTTTATTTTGTCCAAAACATATTTGCAAATATTTTGTTTTAAACCAAATAAAATAAATAATAAAAACCTAGTTTTATGTGGGGAGGCAGTCTAGCCGGTCAGACCAGAGGCCCAACGAGACCAGACTACCTACCACCCGGACTAAACCCTAGCTGACCCTAACCTAACCATAACCAAAACCTAGACCCTAACCTACCTAGCCGCCCACAACCGGACTCACACCATGCCGCGCGCGTTGCCACCTACCGCAACCCGACGCGGACACGCAAGCGCACGCGCACGTCCTGCGAGCGGCGACCGACCACGCCCAAGCCCCGCGAGCCCGACCACCTCATGTCGATCGCCCACAAATCCCCGGCCTAGACTCACACTCACGCCCAAGCGACACGCCGCTCCTCTGCTTCCCCCTACCTTCCCGTCCTACCGTTCCCAACCCCGTGCCGCCAACGTCAAGCTCCACTACCGGTCACCCCAGGCCATGGGAGCCCGAGCCTGGTAGCTGCACCGACCATCTCCACCTCACCCTCCTTTGCCCCGCAGTCGCGCGCCGCCTGCGACCTTGCCGCCAGCGAACCCCGTGCCGTCGTGGCTTCCTCGACCTCGCCCCGCATGCTCCTCATCGTCGTTCATCTCGAGCACGGTCGCATCGACCCCGTCCCTGGCCGCCAGCGCTGCTTCCCCGAGCGCCCCTCTTCCCTCCATCCGGCACCGGCCACCTCGTCTCGCGCATAGAGCACCGCCCCGGAGCCGTGGCTGCCGGCCTCATCCTCGTCACGGCCCTCAAGATCGGTCGCGCATCCACCGCCTCTGAGGTCGCCACCGCGTCCTCCATTCGCTGCGCCGCGTGTCCTCCTCCCCAACGCTCGGTCCTCCTCTGCTCCGCCAGCATGACCACCTCGCCAGCCGCCACCGCCTCCGTCATGTCTGTCCCGCTGCAGTAAGACCATCACGGCGCTACCTCCTCTACTGTATCCCTGTTGCAGTGGACCTCGGAGTCCTTCGGTGGCCTTAGTTTTGTTCTGATTCTTGCGTTGTTTCGACAGTACACATGAAGAGGCCTAAGCAAATAAGTTAACTGAGGACCTTCAGCGATGTGTAATGCCTATGTGTTTGTGTTGTATCGAACCACCTGAGCCCTCTATGTTCCACAACCGATCCTCGTCGTCCAAGACCGACCCCGACAAGATCCACATGGAGGTTGCGCACTTGTGAGGTGAACCGACACCTCGAGATCTGTACCTCGAAAGAATGAACATGGTGGCACTCGATGGATCATCAACAAGATCTCCTTCATGAACAGTGATACATTCGGAACCCGACCCCGTCAAACCCTCGGAACCCCAAGATCGTCGAACCCCCTATGTGTGATCCCCTTTCCAATCCTCTATTTTATAAAATGCCATATAAACTTGTTGCATATGAAATCATCCATATTCGCATACATGTTTATTTGTTTGGGGGCATTATGCCGATTCACCTCATAATTAAATATGGAGACCATATGCGGGCTTTTCTAGTCTTATATTGCCTCCATTTAAATTTGTGTAGCGAACCGATGCCATGTTTTGACTTGTTAATACAACATTTAATTATGGGGTATCTAAACAACTTGAATCATATAATTAATTGTCGGGACCCCGGTTCTGCTTAATATTGCCTAATTGCATCGCCCCTTTGCCATGTCATGCATCATACATACATCATGCCCGATCTTCTGTCGTAGTATTAAATAGTGTATCCGGTGTTTCTTATAGTGCTTTGCTTCTTCACGGGCTAGGCCGTTGAGTTGATGTGAGTACCGACAAGTTCTTAGGATAATGTATCTACCTATTTTGCATTTATAGTCTTTATTTCCTCTTGTTGATCTATTGCTATCTGTATTGCGATGCTTTAGTTTCTATGCACCATTTATATTCCTTGCAGCCTCTATATTGCCTTGGACACATCCTATTGCCTGTTGTTTGATAGATAGTCGGCCTTGCGAGTCGTAGTTGCTTGCTCAGGTGCTGCTTCGCGTCGTTGTTGATCCACCGTTGTTGGAAGGTTGACACGTGCTTTATGGTGGAGAGGATCATGACTTTAAATACAACTATTAAATTGCTGGGAATAGATATAACTAATGCAGAGGCATCGGTGGGCAATAGATGTTATTTGGTTCTTCCACGCTCACTTGTGTCCCGTAGGCCCCGAGTACTTGATACCTGTTCCTTGACTATTCGCACTACCCACATCCGGGAGACACTATGGATCCCCCTTAGCCAGAGCTTGATTCATTTCTTATTTCTTGGGGTCACAAACTAGTTTGGGGCTTTATTACTATCATGTACCTATGACATGCTTTACTGCTTTATTTATGATTGTGCGTGGAGCACCTATACTATTTTGGATCGTGACACATTTTCGCTGTATCGACAAGCCTAGTCACACTTTCGGGTTCCCAGTCGTTTACCGCCGTCTACACAAACCCTGGGTCCGTCTCGAAGCCGGCCAATTTCTTCGCGGGTAGCTTAGTGGGGTGGCCCCCTGAAATCTTTTATGAATCCTGTGATTGCTTTGTCGTGAAAGCCTCGTTGGGTTTTGATTTGATTTTTCCGAGGTTGATCGTGTGTGTGTGTTGCTATTTGTGCACCCCTGCGGGGTAAATCTTTCTGAAAGTCGTGTCTGCGGTTATGGACGACTTGGAGCACAGTATCTCGATCATAGACAAGCATAACTAAAGTAGTGCTATAAATTTGACTTAATATGTGACTAGTAATCAGCTTCACTACAATGGAATGGATAATAAAAGTGCCAACAACTGGTGGAACTGGGGTGTATTGTGTCATGTTATACATGCCTAGTAAGTATCACAACTCCAATGGAATGAAATAAAAGTGCCAACTGTGTGAGTTCCTCGATTTGACTTCCTCGTTTGGTCTCGAGGGGGAATACCAGGATGGGTATGATTGGTGTTAGTATCAGGTTGGTCACAAATAGGTCTCTCTTATCCCACTCTAATAGCCGACAGTTGCATCGAGTCTCTATAGGTCGTTTAGTGCATGTTGCGCTGCCGCTTCAGTCCACCATACCTATGTAGGCAAGAGCCGCTGAATTCTAGCCTCGCCGTGTACTGGCCTCAGTACTGACGCTCCTCTTTTTCCTTTGCCCTTTGTCGGCACCCCTTTTGTTTTAGCAGGTTTGAGATCGGCGTCGTTAGCAGGGTTACCCTTCCGGCTTGGCCTGGGCAGGGTTATGGACGCCATTGGTTATTCTTCAGGGCTCTTAGCTCAATTTGCTTCTTATCCGTACTCGGATGCTGTATCGATTTCAAGGTGATTTGGATCTTTGTACTGTATATCTGTATTCTTGACTCAGTGAGTCGTTGCTGTATATATATTTGTTCTGTGGGTTCCATCGTGGACTATTGTGTAATGATATTACTTCGTTTTCTACCCGCATGAAAGTGCCTCGTGGGCGTCCTTGAATCGTTTCTATGCGGGTTTGGCGGGAAGAGCTAAAACTTGCATAGGGCCGATTCGAGGGTGTTACAGAAGGTATGATGAGCACATCAACAAGTTTTCCCTTAGTTATGAAACCAAGGTTATCAATCCAGTAGGAGCAAGGAAACACCTCAAATGTGTTGCTAGCTGAACTTTGGCAGTGCGCATTACCGGTGCCAGCAGCAACGTGGATACTTGCACAACACAACCACAGAACTTTGCCCCCAACTTGCGTTGAGGTTGTCAATCTCACCGGTTTTGCTGAAAAACAAAGGATTAAACGTATCGAGTGGAAGAAAGTAATAGTTTGCAGAAAGTAAACAGAAAACAATAACCAGCTGATTGTAGATTGATAGTAAAAGAAAGGACCGGGGTCCATAGTTCACTAGTGGTGGCTCTTCTTAAGATAGATGACATGTTGGGTGAAAAATTACAGCGGGGCAATTGACAAATATCGAGAAAGCATACAAGCATATACTACTCATCTTGACTCCTTTGAGATTCGATTGGGCATTACAACATTATACATAGACCGTAATCCAACTTCATCTATGACTAATAATCCACCTTCCGGTTATCATCCGAACCCCCTCCAGTATTAAGTTGCAAGCAACAGATAATTGCATTACACATTGCGTGTAAATTAAACAATACGATTGTTCTATGAACAAAGGATTGTTGTTTTCTCCCTAGTAGCAACAACACATCTAGTACCTTAGAGATTTCTGTCACTTCCCCAGATTACTAGAGGCATGAACCCACTATCGAGCATAAATACTAACTCTTGGAGTTGCTAGCATCTACTTGACCAAGATAGCTACTAACAACGGAAAGCATGCAAGATCACAAATAACAAAGATATGATAGAATCAATAATCAATCTAAAATAGCATCTCAATATCCATCGGATCCCCGCAAGCACAACATGTAGGATTACAAATAGATGATCTTGATCATGAACGGAGCTCACAAGATCTAAACATGATATCACAAAGGAGGAGAACCAGCCATCTAGCTACTACATGGACCCGTAGTCCAGAGATGAACTACTCACGCGTCACACTAGAGGCTTACATGGTGATGAAGAAGGCCTCCAGGGTGAATTCCCCTCTCTAGCAGGGTGCTGGGAAGAGCTTCAGATCCCTCCCAATCTAGGGATGGAGATGAGGGCGGCTATAGACTCTTTCGTGGAATTTTGATCGGGTACTTAGGGTTTCTGTATCGGATGAATCTTATAGGCGAAAGGGGAGGCCGAGGGCGTTCCCTAGGCGGCCACACCACCCCCTAGTGCGGTCCAGGTGGTGTGGTGGCCCCCTGGCCCCTCTCCGTCTCGTATTCTGGCTCCGGGTGTCCCTCGGTGAAAAACTGACTTTGGCTTTTATCCCGTCCAATTCCGAGAATATTCATTTTCTGACTTTCCTGGAACCAAAAACAGAAGAAAACAGGAAGCTGGCACTGTGGCTCTTGTTAATAGGTTAGTCTAAGAAAGTGTATAGAAAGTACTCCAAAGTGTGGACAAAACATAAGAAAGTAGATAAAACCAAGCATGGAACATCAAAAATTATGGATACGTTAGCAACGTATCAACATCCCCAAGCTTAACTCCTGCTCGTCCTCGAGTAGGTAAGTGATAAAAAGAAAGACTAATTTTTGAGGTGACATGCACCATCATAAACTTGATCAAAGTATTTGTAAAACATTGATAGCTGGGATCATAGTACTTCAATCATAACATGAAAGACAAAGTTCTAGCAATAAGACAAAGCAACTCTGTTGCAACATGAAAAGGCACAAACAAAAGATTCATGAATAACAATGCTTTGCAGGACGTTTGTTTGTTTCACATAGAGAAAACATAGCATAGTGGCATTCAGCTTGTCCCTCATAGAGTAGCAAACATAAATGCATATGACACCTTCAAAGTTCATAAGAGTGACTAGATACAAATAGTTCAAAACAAGCAATATCAAAGTTATGCATCAATCGACAAGTCTTGGGACAATGCACATAGAACTAAGAATTGCCACTATGCTCTCAAAGTAGGTGCATAAAGATAGAAGGTGGAGACTCAACATAAAAGTAAAAGAAAGGCCTTCATATAAGGAAGTAGGGATTCAAGTTTCATAAAGATCTTCCAAAAATTATGGTACTTGCTAGCTTTCAGCTCTCATTGCCCCTATCATAAGCATCTTGAAGTGATTAAGGTTAAAGTGAACAAACTATGGTGTATATGCTTGACGAAGTATAAGTTGGAAATCTCATGGCCCTTGAATATGAGGGTCGCTCCTCATGCTACTCAAGTTTAGTTACCGGTAAGTTCTTGTCATAGTAAGTACATGTGTATCATAGAGAACCGCCAACGGGGTACCCCTTGCCCGATGATACGGAAGAAACCCCATATCAAAATGACAAGGCAAGCAGACAACGAGCATCTCAGCAATCTTCTTATTTACCAAGGGAAAATGCTGCTTTTTCTCTCTTTCCTCTTTTCTCATATCTCTTTTTTTATTTTCTCTTTTTTTCACAATCTGACTCTTTTTTTATAAGAAGAATGCTTCATAGACAGCTCATTATGGTTACGCTGCAGGTTTCCACCATGAAGGCATCGATTAGACCGGCGACCGAGGCGTTTCTCTAACACACACACATAACTCCATGGACTTACAAGCTCCCCTTTCATTTCACACCGACGACATCCATAGACAAAAGAGCATGATATCAACTAGGTACAAAGTACAGGTGCAATGTTGAAAGCGTTCCCCATGACAACATGGTTCTGCTAATCCCCAACATATAAGTGCAAGCATATACAACATAGATGACACAATGGTTAAATTTTATAAAGGGCAAGAAAAGTAAAGTGTGTCATCAAGTTTGTGAGAGCTTTAATCACTAGTTTTCTCATAACAAGTTTAATTCGGAAGGTAAACAAAAGCATGAATATACTTGGAATAGCAATTACTAATAAGTAGGTATGGTGGACTCTTTGGAATAACTTGGTTTTATGAGTTGGATGCATGAGTGGAACTCATACTTGGTTATGGAGGCTAGCAAAAGACTGGGAGCGACCAACTAAGAGAGCAATAATGGCCATAATCATGCAGAGCGACAAAACGTCACTAATCAAAGCATAAAGTGATATTACAAGTCGAAACTAAAGGATCATCAAGGCTATGGTGACTTGGGATAGTCATAACATGGTGTGAGCATGTGCCAAGTCAACCCAAATAAAGCATCAAAGGAGAATACCACAATACTATGCTTTAATATGCTAAAACAATGCATGATTCTTCAAAGGCACATTAAGCAATCTCAATTGTTTATAACAAGTCATGCTACAAAAAAGAATGCTAAGCATAAAGCCAAAACAATATCAAGCATGGCATGACAAAGCATAGGCCATAGTGAAAAACAAGCTCTCTTTACCACTTAAGCATGAACTTTCCTACTCTTTTCTAATCCAAACCAAACTATTTGAAAACCAATGTATGAAAGAGGGGGTCCAACCAATTTATTCAGCAAACTAAGAAATCAAAGCAAACGAAAAACCAAAATGAAAACGAAAAAGAAGACGCTCTAAGAACAACACAACTGTGCATGAAACAATAAAAATGAAGTGTTTGGAAGAAATCTGAGATTTTTATTGATGAAGAAGGGGATGCCTTGGGCATCCCCAAGCTTTGACGCTTGTACCTCTTAGATATTTCTTGGGGTGACACGCGTGGCATCCCCAAGCTTGAGCTTTAGTCCATCCTTCATCTCATTACTCATTCCTTCCATACACTTGAAATTTTTCCTTCACACAATCTTTATTAGAAACATTAGGGCACTCAAGATAATAGGTCTTTTAGGTTTAGTTCCAACACCAATAAAACTTCCATTAATACACAAGCTATTGTAGCACTTCCCTCAAAAAGCTCAATTCCCCAAAAGAACTCAAAAAGGAACCAACAAGAAGCAAATGCAAATAATGGTAGAAATCTGTCAAAACAGACCAACAGGTAAAGACGAATTTTTTCGAAGTCCTTCTATTGCTCAAATCAAAAAGTGTTGATCTAATGAAAGTTAGATAACAACCTAGGGCAGAATCACAAAAATGCACGCCTCAAAAGGACGTACATAGATTTTACACGAATTTTTAATGTGAAGCACATAAATCTGTTTCGGGACAGCAACTTTCCCAATCATTACTTCTCTCTCATTAGAGGTTTCTCTTGGCACAAAAAGCAAATAAAAAGAATAAAGAGCGGTTATTACTGAAGTAATAACTTCCAAGACTCATCTAAAACTTTTGGGTTATCTCCCAATAATTACTTTTCTTTGACGCCATTAAGTTAGGCATAAGAAGCAAAAAAAAGAATCAAGTGTTCTCAAATGAAGAAGCATTAAGAGAAATTTTTGTTTTCATAGGAGAGGCAAAAGAAATCTTCTCTCTCTTCTTAGGGAAGTGTTTTATACCTTTCTTGAGTGGAAGTGTATATTTAATGGTGCCTTTTGTCATATCAATAATGGCACCAACAGTTCTAAGAAAAGGTCTTCCCAAAGTAATAGGACAAGAAGCATTGCATTCAACATCCAAAACATAGAAATCAATGGGGACATAGGCATTGTTAACCATAATAAGAACATCATTAATACTCCCCATGAGTTTCTTTTTAGCATTATCATCAAGTGGGACATTCAAATAACAATCTTCCAATGGTGGCAAATCAAGCATATAATAAATCCTTCTAGGCATAATAGAAACACTACTATCAAGATCACATAAATCTTGGAAATCAAAATCATTCACTTTCATATTAATGATGGGTTCCCAACCATCTTCTTGTTTTATAGGAATAAAAGCTTTATGTTTCATCTTTTCTTATTTAATCTTTATGAGAGCATCAGTAATGTGTTTCGTAAAGGCCATATTCATAGCAATAGCATTAGGACTTTTAGCAAGATTTTGTAGGAACTTAATAACTTCAGAGATATTGCAACCATCAAGATCAAAATCATAATTATCATCTAAAGTAGTAGAGCTATTACTAGCCTCAACACTAGTGGTAGTGATAGTAGAAACACTAATGTTTCTAGCAATTTCATCTTCTCTTTCCCAGGGCATGCAATTCAGCTAATAGTCTAACATTTTCATCAATTCTTACTTGTATGGCATTAGTAGCAGCAAAGAGATTATCAATAGTTTCAGGTTTAGCAGCCATTTTATTAATCAAAAAGGATTGTGTTTCAGACAAACATGATATATTTCTTTCAGCATTTGAAAGTTTCAATTACAAACTAGGAATTTCCCTATTCAAACTTTCAAGTTGATGACTAATATTCTTCAAAATGGTAGATTGTTCCTCCATAGTTTTAGTAAATAATTTGTTTTGTTCATATTGCATTTGCATTAAGTTTTTAGTGGCTCTTTCAACTTCTAAAATTCTTCCTTCACTAGGTGTTCCAGGTTTTCCATTATGACCATAAGTATTATTAGGAGGGTAAGGCCTATAATTGTTATTACCATAAGCATTGTTGCCAAAATTGTTATTTCTTATAAAGTTCACATCAACTTGCTCTTCTTGAGAAACCAAAGAGGCTAAGGGAATATTATTTGGATCAATATGAGCTTTCCCATTAATAAGCATAGACATAATAACATCAATTTTTTCACTCAAGGAGGAGGTTTCTTCAACAGAATTTACCTTATTACCTTGTGGAGCTCTCTCGGTATGCCATTCAGAATAGTTAACCATCATATTATCCAGAAGCTTTGTTGCAGCACCCAAACTAATGGTCATAAAGGTACCTCCAGCAGCAGAATCCAATAGATTTCTTGAAGAATAGTTCAATCCTGCATAAAAAGTTTGGATAATCATCCAAGCAGTCAGTCCATGAGTGCGACAATTCTTTACCAAAGATTTCATTCTTTCCCAAGCTTGAGCAATATGTTCATTATCAGATTGTTTAAACTTCATTATTTCACTTCTCATAGATATAATCTTAGCAGGAGGATAGTATTTTCCAATGAAAGCATCCTTGCATTAAGTCCAAGAATCAATACTATTCCTAGTCAAGGAATTCAACCATTCTTTAGCTTTTCCTCTCAAAGAGAAAGGAAACAATTTAAGCTTAATGATATGTCCACCTATATCCCTATGCTTTTGCATATCACAAAGTTCAACAAAGTTATTTAGATGAGCAACAGCATCTTCATTACCAATACCAGAAAATTGTTCTCTCATAACAAGATTGAGTAAAGCAGGTTTTATTTCAAAGAAAGTAGCTTCAGGAACAGGTGGAGCAATAAGTGTGCTCATGAAATCATTGTTGTTGGTGCTAGTGAAGTCACACAACTTAGTATTTTTCTAGAGTAGTCATTTTTGTGTTTTTTTAATAAAGAAAGCAAACTAGTAAAACTATTTTTTTGTGTTTTTGATAAAGAAACAAGCAAACAAAGCAAAAAGTAAACTAAGCAAAACAAAAAAACAAAGTAAAGAGATTGGTTATGAGGGACTCTCCTTGTGAAGATGTCCTTGACTCCCCGGCAACGGTGCCAGAAAATCGGTTGCTAAGCCCAAAATATATCGAGCCTGTTGGGAACCCCAAGAGGAAGGTATGATGAGCACAGCAGCAAGTTTTCCCTCAGTTATGAAACCAAAGTTATCAATCCAGTAGGAGCAAGGAAACACCTCAAAGGTGTTGCTAGCTGAACTTTGGCAGGGCGCACTACCGGTGCCAGCAGCAACGTGGAGACCTGCACAACACAAGCACGGAACTTTGCCCCTAACTTGCGATGAGGTTGTCAATCTCATCGGTTTTGCTGAAAACAAAAGATTAAACATATCAAGTGGAAGAAAGTAATAGTTTGCAGAAAGTAAACAGTAAATAGTTGATTGTAGATTAATATTAAAAGAAAGGACCGAGGTCCATAGTTCACTAGTGGTGGCTCTCCTTAAGATAGATGACATGTTGGGTGAACAAATTACAGCGGGGCAATTGACAAACATCGAGAAAGCATACAAGCATATACTACTCATCTTGACTCCTTTGAGATTCGATTGGGCATTACAACATTATAAATAGATCGTAATCCAACTGCATCTATGACTAATAATCCACCTTCAGGTTATCATTCGAACCCCCTCCAGTATTAAGTTGCAAGCAACAGATAATTGCATTACGCATTGCGTGTAAAGTAAACAATACGATTCTTCTATGAACAAAGGATTGTTGTTTTCTCCCTTGTAGCAACAGCACATCTAGTACCTTATAGATTTCTGTCACTTCTCCAGATTACTAGAGACATGAACCCAATATCGAGCATAAATACTAACTCTTGGAGTTGCTAGCACATACTTGGCCAAGATAGCTACTAACAACGGAAAGCATGCAAGATCACAAATAACAAAGACATGATAGAATCAATAATCAATCAAAAATAGCATCTCAATATCTACCGGATCCCCGTAAGCACAACATGTAGGATTACAAATAGATGATCTTGATCATGAACTGAGCTCACAAGATCTAAACATGATAGCACAAAGGAGGAGAACCAGCCATCTAGCTACTACATTGACCCGTAGTCCAGAGATGAACTACTCACGCATCACACCGGAGGCTTGCATGGTGATGAAGAAGGCCTCCAGGCTGAATTCCCCTCTCCGGCAGGGTACCGGGAAGAGCTTTAGATCCCTCCCGATCTAGGGATGGAGATGACGGCGGCTACAGACTCTTTCGTGGAATTTTGATCGGGTACTCAGGGTTTCTGTATCGGATGCATCTTATAGGCGAAAGGGGAGGCTGAGGGGGTGCCCTAGGCGGCCACACCACCCCCTGGCGTGGGCCAGGCTGGGCCGCGCGGCCAAGTGGTGTGGCGGCCCCCTGGCCCCTCTTCGTCTCGTATTCTGGCTCTAGGTGTCCCTCGGTGAAAAACTGACTTTGGCTTTTGTCCCGTCCAATTCTGAGAATATTCATTTTCTGACTTTCCTGGAACCAAAAACAGCAGAAACAGGCAGCTGGCACTGTGGCTCTTGTTAATAGGTTAGTCTAAGAAAGTGTATACAAAGTACTCCAAAGTGTGGACAAAACACAAGAAAGTAGATAAAACCAAGCATGGAACATCAAAAATTATGGATACGTTAGCAACGTATCAAGGCTCAAGTTCCTCAACCTCATCAACAACCGCGACAAGAACAAGCTCCCCAACAACGTCACGAGGACTAAGTTTGAAAGGAATATGCCCGAGAGGCAATAATAAATGGTTATTATGTTATTCCAGGTTTATAATTTATGTTTATTTATCATGCTATAATTGTATTAAACAGAAACATTAATACATGTGTGTTTAATAAACAAATAGATGGTTCCTAGTGATGCCTCTCATTACACTAGTTTTTTGATTAACAGATGATCAAGGTTTCCTGATCATGACATTGGATGTTGTTAATAACAAGGTCACACCATTGATTGAAGGATGTGATGAACATACTCCCAAAGTATAGTAACACGATCATGCAATTATGTTTACACTACTACAATGTCATTCAAAGTAACCCTAATCCTTAGACCATGAGATCACGTCAATCACTGACTCTGGAAGAGTACTTTAATTACATCAAACGTACACCGTAACAAGGTGATTTTAAAGGTGTCGTCAGGTACTTGGAAAGTGTTAGTTGAGGATCATGGATCAAGAGTGGGATTTTTCCATCTTGATGACGGAGAGATATACTCAGTGCCCTCTCGGTGATATCACATTAACATAGCTTGGAAGCAAGTGATAATGATCACTAAGAATGTTATATCACAGGAACGAGAAAAGAGTACTTGTCAGTAACGGGATCGAACTAGGTATGGATGATACCGAATGATCGGATCCTGGACAAGTAAAATATCGTGAGACAAAAGGAATTGGTTACTGCGAATAAAAGGTCATGTGATCACTAAGTCATCGCTAGATCTAGTGGTAGTCATTATTGATGGAGTTCATTGCATAGAAAATAAAACATTTCCTATAGTTTGCAACTACCAAGATCGAATCTACACAATACTTGTAACGGTTTCAGATGGACTCACCCTCGAAGACCGTAAAGTGGGATAAGATTCCCGCAAACAAACATGGTTGTTGTAGAGTGTACATGATCGTCATCAAGGACATGCAAATGATCAACACCACAAGAGGGCAACGCCTCCGTAATCGGTCACACTGTTGGGTTCGCAGCATAGAAAACAAAAAAATCCCTATGATGAGAACTATACGCCAAGATCTATCTACTAGATACAGAGCAACGGGTGGATATACATCCATAGAGAACTTACCCTCGAAGATAACAAAGCTTTGTTAACGATATGGAACTCGTGGATGATGTAGTCGTGCACTTGTCGATCTCAAGATCGTGATGAAGTCCAGCAGGTCAGGCTCTAGCAGGTCCATCAGATCCAGCTCCAGCACCACCAAGTCCAGCACCACAAAGCAAAGGTGCATCCGTGATCGCACACACGTCCGGTACACCGACAACCTCCGTCCCTCGCTCTAGCAAAGCAGTGGAAGCAGCAACTCCTTTCCAGATAAAGCCACCGGGAACATGTATCTCGCTAATCCGAGACCATGGGGAAATAATACTAGAGGGGGAGAGAGATCCTTCACGAGGAGGTGTGAGGAAGAAGGGGTGTGAGGGGGGCCTTTTATAGGAGGAGGGGAGGGTGTCCCTTCACCTCCCCCATTCATGTGGTGGTAACCCCCTCCACATTAAAATGCCCCTTCACATTCTCTTTTAAAGTCTCCACTTTAAATGCATTAAATTTCTCCAAATTTAATGCTCTCTCATTTAATAAAACTCTTTTATTAATTTTATTCGGAATTTTGTTAATTACTTTAATTAACAAACATTTACATAAAACCCCCTGCAACATTTCAATATTACATGTAGAACCAATTTCAGCAATTTCACCCAAAACAGTTTCTGTGTCTATTGAAATAATTCCAGCGCTTTCTTAATCTTTATCTGAAACATATTTGCTCCTAAATGGTGTCGGTGTCCCTTAAGTGTGTCACCCTACGGTTCGCGAATAATGCAGACATGATCGAGACCCCTAGTTTCGCGATATATTACATGTCCGAGATTCGATCATTGGCATCCAAATACCTAGTTTGATCTCGTTACCGACATGCACTCTTTTCTAGTTCCCGTGATATAACATTTTAGTGATCACATCACTTGCTTGCAAGCCATCTTAATGTGATATCACCGAGAGGGCCTAGAGTATATCTATCCATCATCGGGATGGACAAATCCCACTCTTGATCCATGAGCCTCAACATAACACCTTCAGAGTAATCGAACCCACCTTTATAGTCACCCTGTTACGGCGTGACGTTTGATGTTATCAAGATACTCTTCCGGTGTTAGCAATTAACATGATCTCATGGTCTAAGGACTAAGATTACTTCGTATGATGTTATAGCAATATAAACATAATGACTCTAATCATAATGCTATACTTCGGATGAATGTTCATCACATCATTCCACCAATGTTGTGACCTTGTTATTAACGACATCCAATGTCCATGATCAGGAAACCTTGATCATCTTGTTAATCAACGAGCTAGTTTATAAGAGACGCATAACTAGGAACTTTCCTTTTGTTTATTAAACACACATGTATTAACGTTTCCAAATTAATACAACTATAGCATGCAAAATAAACATTTATCATAAACAAGGAATAAGATAATAACCACTTTATTATTGCCTCTCGGGCATATTCCCGTCAGTCTCCCACTTGCACTAGAGTTAATAATCTAGTTTGAAAAACTTTGCGTATTGAACACCTATGGCTTTCTAGTATTGCGTATATGTGATTTCTAGTGGTTAACATAATCTTCGGCTCTGACAGTTTCAGGTCCGTGTGTATTTGCATGTCTTTGCATCTCTACGCATCACTCATTCTCAAATGAGATGGCATTGTATAAATTTGGTCCTTTGGTGAGACCTTTAGTTCGTTTGAGTTAAAATATGTTGATATTATTGTCATACAATATATCTTCATAGTATTAGCCCACTTTGAACCACACCTAGTTTAATAACAAACTACTTAACACAAATGCCCTCCTTTGCTACTACTATAGCAGTCATATACTTAGCCTTTTGTTGTAGTATCCGTCACAATGTCTTAACTTTGGAACTTATCCAAATCCATCATGGAACATCCTTTCCATTACATTGTGCCACCCATAGTCTAAATTGAGATAAATTTAATTTGTATCTTATGACAAAACTAGTATCAATGTAACACTTTACAATGAACTACCTTTAACTATTTGTCACTTATACATGATATATTCTTAGTTCTTCCAAAGCTCATAAGAATATCTTTACTATTTTCCAATGATCATCTTATGAATCATTCTGGTATGTGCTCATAACATTTAGAGCATAGGACATTCTGGATATATACATATCATGGTATAATTGATCAAAATCTTCATGTGATTTTACTCACCAAGTGTTGAAACACTTGAATCTTGATACAATCCTTTCCATGCAGCAAGAACCTTTCTTGTTGTTTCCATATTGAACCCTTTCAATATCTCATATATCTATGTCTGGCACAACCATATTACCGCCTCAATCTACCCATATAGATATTGATGCCAAATATTCCGGGTTTGCCCAAGTCTTTCATCGAAATCTTATTTTAATGAAATTCTTAACTTGTGTCAATACAAGATACATCATTTCCAATCAACAATATGTTCTCTACATAATGTATTAGAAATATGTCTCAGCGCTCCCACTTAATTTCTTGCAAATGCAAGCATCTTCATCATCTTCGATGAATTTAAACTCTTTTAACAGTTTCATCATGGTGAAGATTCCAACTCTGCTATGCTTACTTCAACTATTGAAGTTTGCATGCCCTTTTAGCATCCTTTGAATTAACAAAACCCTTCGGACCGTGTCTTGTACACGTCCTAGGTAACCATTCTATTAGAAGAACATTGTTTTGTTTGTTCAACTACCATACATCAAATTATATGTAGTGGCTGTTGTTGGAGATGTGCCCAAGAGGCAATAATAAAAGTGGTTATTATTATATCTTTGTGTTTATGATGAATGTTTACATCCCATGCTATAATTGTATTATAAGGAAACACTAATACATGTGTGTTTTGTAAACATAAAAGAGTCCCTAGTAAGCCTCTTGTGGAACTAGCTTGTTGATTAAATGATGATCATGGTTTCCTGATCATGGACATTTGATGTCATTAATAACAAGGTTATATCATTAGGAGAATGATGTGATGGACACACACCCATAGTAAGCGTAGCATAAGATCAAGTCAATAAGTTCGTATTGCTATAAGCTTTCAAATGCATAGTAACCTAATCCTTCGACCATGAGGTTATGTTAATCACCATCACCAGATGGGTACTTTGATGACATCAAACACCGCTTAGAATCGGGTGGTTATAAAGGTGTCATTGGGTATTCTGAAAGTATGTGTTGAAGCGCATGGACCAAGATTGGGATTTGTCCATCCATATGACGGATAGATATGCTCTGGGCCCTCTCGGTGGAATGTCATCTAGTTAGCTTGCAAGCATGTGACTAGGTCACAAGGGATGACATAACATGGAACGAGTAAAGAGTACTTATCGATGAACGAGGTAGAACTAGGTATGGAGATACCGACGATCAAACCTCGGATAAGTAGAATATCGCATGACAAAGGGAATTGGTTTCGTATGTTAATGGTTCTATCAATCACAAAGTCATCGTTGAGTATGTGGGAGCCATTATGGATCTCTAGATCCTGCTGATGGTTATTGATCGGAGAGGTGTCTTCATCATGTCTGCATATTCACGAACCGTAGGGTGACACACTTAAGGTTCGAAGTTGTTTTAAGTAGATATGGAATATGCGTTGGAGACCGAATGTTGTTCGGAGTCTCGGATTGGATCCGGGACATCATGAGGAGATCCGGAATTGTCCGAAGAATAAGATTCATATATTGGGGATCATTTTCTAAGTTAGGAAATGTTCCGGAGTATTTGTATGGGGATTCTAGAAGGTTTCGGAATGTTCCGGAAGGTTCTAGGAGATTTCTTGGAGTTTGCTTGAAAACCAAGAAAGGATCAAGGAGTCCTTGTGGGGCAAGACAAGGAGTTGTGGGGGAGGAGGACTCCTCCCCCCTCCCAATCCGTCGGCCAAGGAAGGGAGGGGAGTCCTATTAGGACTCCCCCTCCCATGGTGCCTCCCTCCTTTAAATAGAGGGGTGGGGGCGCCACCCCTGGCTCCCTCCACTTCAAGCCCTAGCCGCCGCCTCTCTCCTCCTCCTTCCCTCTGCTCAGGCTTAGGCGAAGCCCTGCAGAATTCTCTACTCCACCACCACCACCACACCGTCGTGCTGCTGGGATTCCGTGGAGAAGATCTACTACCTCCGTTGCTCGCTGGAACAGGGAGAGGAAGGTCTGCTTCGACTCCGCACGTGTGACCGACTGTGGAAGCGCTGCCGGAACGCGGCGCCGGAAGGATCGTCCACACGATCTTGAGATCGGAAAGTGATCGACTACATCAACCACGAGATCCAATCTCGTAACGCTTTCGGATCTACGAGGGTTAGTACAGATCTATCTCGTTGCACATGTCTAATAGATGAGATCTTGGCTTTTATCTAGATTATATCTGGGTTTTGTTCGTTCTTGCTACAAACCCATCAGTGGTATCAGAGCCGTATCTATGCGTAGATCTGATGCACGAGTAGAACACAATGGTTTTGTGGGCGTTGGTGCTCGTGCCGTCTTTTGCTTTGTGTACTTTGCATCTTGCGGTATGGTGGGATGAAGCGGCTCTGGCTAACGTTACATGTCATCGCACATGAGACTTGCTCCACGCTTGACGTGTAACTTGCTTTGCACAAGTGGCTTTGCGGGTGTCTGTCTCTCCCAGCATAATATAGATCCAATCTACACTTTGCACTTGATAACACTTGTATCAACATTGTGGTTCAGTTTCGTAGGTAATATCCGTTCTTATTCGAAAGCCCCAAACCACGTAAAACATGCAAAGAAAATTAGAGGCGTCTAACTTGTTTTTGCAGGGGTTTTGTGATGTGATATGGCCATCATGTGATTGTGATTATATTTGATGTATGCAATGATCCTTGTTGTAATATGGCAACCGGCAGGAGCCTAATGGTTGTCTTTAATTCTGTTAAGACCTGCATGTCTATTCATCTTGTAATAGCTTTATTCCAAGTAGTTGTAATAGTTGCTGGTGATGATGGACAACCATGAAGCGGCGCCACTGACCTTGACGCAATGCTGGTGATGATGGAGATCATGTCCGTGCTTTGGAGATGGAGATCAAAGGCATAAGAAGAAAGGGCCATATCATATCACACTAATTATGAATTGCCTATGATGTTAATCCTTTATGCATCTTGTATTGCTTAGATCGCGACGGTAGCATTATAAGATGATCCCTCTCACTAAATTTCAAGTAATAAAGTGTTCGTCCTTAGTTGGCACCGTTGCTAAGACTCGTCGTCTCGAAGCATCTCGTGATGATCGGATGTGATAGATTCTACGTGTGCATACAACGGGTGTAAGCCAGATTTGCACATGTGGAAACTAAGGTTAATCTTGACGAGCCTAGCATGTACAGACATGGTCTCGGAACACGGAATACCGAAAGGTAGAGCATGAATCATATAAGTGATATGATGAACATGAAGATTGTTCGCCGATGAAACTACATCTTCTCTCGTGAAGATCGGACTTGGTGTAGTGGACTTGATTCATGTAATCACTAAGACAATGTGAGGGATGTTGTTTTGAGTGGGAGTTCACCTAGTTAATTTAAGAATTAAAACTGAACTCAATTTATCATAAACTTAGTCTAAACTACTTGCAAATTTGTTGTAGATTATGGTGAACCTCTCCATCAATTTCAATGCGTTCCTAGAGAAAGAAAAGCTTAAGAACAATGGAAGCAACTTCACGGACTGGCTCCGTGGTCTGAAGATTGTCCTCAGGGCTGGTCAGATGACCTATGTGCTTGAAGCACCGCTAGGTGACCCACCTGCAGATGATGCCACCGATGACGTAAAGAATGTTTACACCACTCGGAAAAATCATTACTCCATAGTTCAGTGTGCCATCCTACACGGTTTAGAAACGGAGCTCCAGAAGCGTTTTGAGCACCACGACCCGTTCGAGATCATTAAGGAGCTCAAGCTCATTTTTGAGACTCACGCGCCCGTGGAGAGCTATGAGGCCTCTGAAAAGTTCTTTAACTGTAAGATGGAAGAGGGAAGCTCCGTTAGCGAGCACGTGCTCACCATGTCTAGGCACGCAAACAAGCTCCAAGAGTTGGGGATAACGATTCCTAATGAGTTAGGGATTCACCGTGTCCTCCAATCACTGCCACTGAGTTATAAGAACTTTGTGATGAACTACAATATGCATTGCATGAACAAGACGTTGCCTCAACTATCGTCCATGCTGAAAACTGCTGAAGTGGAGATCAAGAAGGAGCACCAAGTTTTGATGGTCAATAAGACCACCAATTTCAAGAAACAGGGCAAGCCTAAGAAAAAGGGCAACTTCAAGAAGGACGGCAAGAAAGCTGCCGCACCTGCTAAGAAGCCCAAGGCTGCTCCTAAACCTGAAACTGAATGCTTCTACTGCAAGGGTGCTGGTCACTAGAATCGTAACTGCCCCAAGTACCTGGCGGATCTGAAGAACGGCAACATCAAGAAGAAAGGTATATTCGATATACATGTTATTGATGTGTATCTTACTAGTAATCGTAGTAGTGCCTGGGTATTTGATACTGGTTCGGTTGCTCATATTTGTAACTCGAAACAGGAGCTGCGGAATAAACGAAGACTGGCGAGAGACGAGGTGACGATGCGCATTGGAAATGGCTCCAAGGTTGATGTGATCGCCGTCGGCACGCTCCCTCTACATCTACCATCAGGATTAGTTTTAAATTTAAATAATTGTTATTTGGTGCCTGCGTTAAGCATGAACATTATATCTGGATCTTGTTTATTGCGAGACGGTTACTCTTTTAAGTCTGAGAATAAAGGTTGTTCGATTTATATGAGTAATATCTTTTATGGTAATGCACCTGAGATGAATGGTTTATTCTTATTGAATCTCGATAGTAGTGATACACATGTTCACAACATAGATGCTAAACGAATAAAATTGAATGATAATTCTACATACATGTGGCACTGTCGTCTTGTTCACATTGGAGTGAAGCGTATGAAGAAACTCCATTCTGATGGACTTCTTGAATCACTTGAAAGATGCGAAGCATGTCTAATGGGAAAAATGACTAAGACTCCATTCTCTGGAATAATGGAGCGAGCTACAGACTTATTGGAAAAAATACATACCGATGTGTGCGGTCCAATGAGTGTAGCATCGCGTGGTGAATATCGTTATGTTCTCACTTTCACGGATGACTTAAGTAGATATGGGTATATCTACTTTATGAAACATAAGTCCGAAACTTTCGAGAAGTTTATGGTATTTAAAAGTGAAGTGGAAAATAATAGTAACAAGAAGATTTAGTTTCTGCTTTCTGACCGCGGAGGTTAATATATAAGTTATTAGTTTTGCATGCATTTAAAGAAATGTGGAATACTTTCAGATTGACACCGCCGAACACCACAACAGAATGGTGTGTCCGAACGACGTAATCGAACTCTCTTAGATATGGTTCGGTCTATGATGTCTCTTACAGATTTACCGCTATCGTTTTGGGGCTATGCATTAGAGACAGCCGCATTCACTTTAAATAGGGCACCATCTAAATCCGTTGAAACGACACCGTACGAATTGTGGTTTGGTAAGAACCCTAAGTTTTCGTTCCTTAAAGTTTGGGGTTGCGAAGCGTATGTAAAGAAGTTACAACCTAATAAGCTTGAACCCAAAGCGGAGAAATGCGTCTTCATAGGATACCCTAAAGAAACAATTGGGTATACCTTCTATCATAGATCCGAAGGCAAAGTTTTTGTTGCCAAGAATGGATCCTTTCTTGAGAAGGATTTTCTCTCGAAAGAAGTGACTAGAAGGAAAGTAGAACTCGATGAGGTTATTGAACCTTCTCTCGGAGTTGAGAGTAGCGCAGCACCGGAAGATGTTTTTGTGCCGCCTGCACCAATTGGAGAGGAAGCTAATGATGGTGATCATGAAACTTCGAACGAAGTTACTGCTGAACCTCGCAGGTCAACGAGAGTTCATACCACTCCTGATTGGTATGACTCTGCCTTGAACGTCATGTTGGTGGACAACACTGATGACCCTGCGACATATGAAGAAGCTATGGTGAGCCCAGATTCCGACAAATGGATAGAAGCCATGAAATCCGAAATGGGATCCATGTACGAAAACCAAGTATGGACTTTGGTGGACTTACTGGATGGCCGTAAGGCTGTCGAGAACAAATGGATTTTCAAAAGAAAAACAGATGCTGATGGTAATGTTACTGTCTATAAAGCTCGACATGTCGCGAAAGGGTTCCGACAAATTCAAGGAGTTGACTACGATGAGACTTTCTCACCAGTAGCGAAGCTAAAGTCTGTGAGGATTTTGTTAGCAATTGCTGCATATTTCGATTATGAGATTTGGCAGATGGATGTCAAAACGGCGTTCCTTAATGGTTACATTGAGGAAGAGTTGTATATGGTACAACCCAAGGGTTTTGTCGATCCTAGTGATGCTGACAAGGTATGCAAACTTCAGCGCTCCATTTATGGACTGAAGCAAGCATCCCGGAGTTGGAATCAACGTTTTGATAAAGTAATCAAAAACTTTGGATTTATACAAACTTATGGAGAAGCTTGTATTTACAAGAAAGTGAGTGGGAGCTCTGTAGCATTCCTAGTACTATATGTAGATGACATATTGTTGATTGGGAATGATATAGAACTTCTTAATAGCGTCAAAACCTATTTGAATAATAGTTTTTCAATGAAGGATCTTGGCGAAGCGGCATATATTCTAGGCATCAAGATTTATAGAGATAGATCAAGACGCCTAATAGCGCTTTCACAAAGTACATACTTAGACAAAGTTCTAAAGAAGTTTAGAATGGAAGAGAGCAAGAAAGGGTTCGTGCCCATGTTGTCAGGTAAAGTCTCAAAGTCCGGCTACGGCAGAAGATAGAGAAAAGATGAATAATATTCCCTATGCCTCGGCCATAGGTTCTATCATGTATGCCATGCTGTGTACAAGACCGGATATAGCACATGTTGTTAGTTTGACTAGCAGATATCAAAGTGATCCTGGAATGGAACACTGGACAGCGGTCAAGAATATCCTAAAGTACCTGAATAGGACTAAGGATATGGTTCTTTCTTATGGAGGTGATGAACAGCTTGTTGTAAACGGTTACACTGATGCTAGTTGGAACACCGATCCAGATGACTCGAAGTCATAGTCTGGATACGTATTTATTTTGAATGGTGCTGCAGTGAGCTGGAGTAGTGCCAAGCAAAGCGTTGTGGCGAAATCTTCAACTGAATCGGAATACATAGCTGCTTCGGAGGCTGCACAAGAAGCCATATGGATGAAGGAGTTCATTACTGAACTTGGCGTGGTTCCCAGTGTGTTGGACCCGATGGCCATCTACTGTGACAACACAGGTGCCATAGCTAATGCACAGGAGCCAAGGTCACATAGCAGGCTGAAGCGCATCAAGCTACGTTTCCATGCTATTCGCGAGTATGTCAGAGATGGTGACATAAAGATTTGCAAAGTACACACTGATCTGAATGTGGCAGATCCGTTGACTAAACCTCTCCCTAGAGCAAAGCATGAAGAACACCAGAACGCCATGGGTGTTAGGTATATTACCATGTAATCTAGATTATTGACTCTAGTGCAAGTGGGAGACTGTTGGAGATGTGCCCAGGAGGCAATAATAAAAGTGGTTATTATTATATCTTTGTGTTTATGATGAATGTTTACATCCCATGCTATAATTGTATTATAAGGAAACACTAATACATGTGTGTTTTGTAAACATAAAAGAGTCCCTAGTAAGCCTCTTGTGGAACTAGCTTGTTGATTAAATGATGATCATGGTTTCCTGATCATGGACATTGGATGTCATTAATAACAAGATTATATCATTAGGAGAATGATGTGATGGACACACACCCATAGTAAGCGTAACATAAGATCAAGTCATTAAGTTCGTATTCCTATAACCTTTCAAATGCATAGTAACCTAATCCTTCGACCATGAGGTTATGTTAATCACCATCACCGGATGGGTACTTTGATGACATCAAACACCGCTTCATAACTGGGTGGTTATAAAGGTGTCATTGGGTATTCTGAAAGTATGTGTTGAAGCGCATGGACCAAGATTGGGATTTGTCCATCCATATGACGGATAGATATGCTCTGGGCCCTCTCGGTGGAATGTCATCTAGTTAGCTTGCAAGCATGTGACTAGGTCACAAGGGATGACATAACATGGAGCAGTAAAGAGTACTTATCGAGAACGAGGTAGAACTAGGTATGGAGATACCGACGATCAAACCTCGGATAAGTAGAATATCGCATGACAAAGGGAATTGGTTTCGTATGTTAATGGTTCTATCGATCACGAAGTCATCGTTGAGTATGTGGGAGCCATTATGGATCTCCAGATCCCGCTGATGGTTATTGATTGGAGAGGTGTCTTCATCATGTCTGCATATTCACGAACCGTAGGGTGACACACTTAAGGTTCGAAGTTGTTTTAAGTAGATATGGAATATGCGTTGGAGACCGAATGTTGTTCGGAGTCTCGGATTGGATCTGGGACATCACGAGGAGATCCGGAATTGTCCGGAGAATAAGATTCATATATTGGGGATCATTTTCTAAGTTAGGAAATGTTCCGGAGTATTTGTATGGGGATTCTAGAAGGTTTCGGAATGTTCCGGAAGGTTCTAGGAGATTTCTTGGAGTTTGCTTGAAAACCAAGAAAGGATCAAGGAGTCCTTGTGGGGCAAGACAAGGAGTCGTGGGGGAGGAGGACTCCTCCCCCCCTCCCAATCCGCCGGCCAAGGAAGGGAGGGGAGTCCTACTAGGACTCCCCCTCCCATGGCGCCTCCCTCCTTTAAATAGAGGGGTGGGGGCACCACCCCCTGGCTCCCTCCACATCAAGCCCTAGCCGCCGCCTCTCTCCTCCTCCTTCCCTCTGCTCAGGCTTAGGCGAAGCCCTGCAGAATTCTCTACTCCACCACCACCACCACACCGTCGTGCTGCTGGGATTCCGTGGAGAAGATCTACTACCTCCGCTGCTCGCTGGAACGGGGAGAGGAAGGTCTGCTTCGACTCCGCACGTGTGACCGACTGTGGAAGCGCTGTCGGAACGCGGCGCCGGAAGGATCGTCCACACGATCTTGAGATCGGCAAGTGATCGACTACATCAACCACGAGATCCAATCTCGTAACACTTTTGGATCTACGAGGGTTAGTACAGATCTATCTCGTTGCACGTGTCTAATAGATTAGATCTTGGCTTTTATCTAGATTAGATCTGGGTTTTGTTCGTTCTTGCAGTAGAATTTTTTTGTTTTCCATGCTACGAACCCATCAGCTGCTACATTAATCCGTCAAGACTATATATCGCTATGAAAGATCAAATCTTGTCATAGTCAACTCCTTGAACATTGCCGTAAACTTCTTTCTGACATGTCGACTATTTCATAGATGTTAAACATCCATGTCTATTTCTTTATAGATCCAAACACGACCGATAGGCTTTACGCCTTTTCAGAGGGTCTTCCAAGTTTAGAAACTTGATTCTCGTGTATGGATACTATCACAGATTCTATGACTTCTAGTCATTTTATGGAGTTAGGGCCCATCATCGCTTCTTTGCATGCAGTCGGTTCATCATTGTCAAAACAATAACGACTTGTTTATCAAATATCACTATTTGATTCTTACCAACCCGCACGGTTCAATATGAACTCTAATCTTCGAGATTACAACCTTTGTAATCACGGGAGCCTTGAGCATTGTGGTCGCTACCGGGACACTTTCCGGTGCTACGCTACTTAGCACATATAGCTAAGGTTCAACAACCTTATCAAAGTTCTATTGTCCTCCTACTTAACTTTTCGCGAAAAATTCCTTCTCAAGAAACTTGACGTTCCAAGTAACAAACTCTTTTGTCCTCGGTGTTATGGAGAAATTCCCAACAAATTCTTTGGGATAACCTACAAATACGTGCTTATCCGACTTTGGTTGTAAACATTTTACTTATGCATAGCATACCAAAATTTAAGAAAAGACAATTTGGGTTTTATCCCAAACCATAACTTATATGGTGTCATTTCAATGGATCACGATGGTCCTCTTTTCAGTGTAAAAGCAGTAGTCTCTAAAGCTTCAATCCTTAAAACATAATGGCAGTTTTATAAATGACACCTTTGATCTTACCATGTCAAACATGGTTTGATTTCATCTCTCGAATATGCCATACTCCTATGGTTTACCGGGAAACACAAATCATGGAACAATTCCTCAAATCTTAAGTGTTTTGCTAAACATGTAACTCAAATATCTTCCTTTATGATCAAATCATAAAATATTTTATTTTCTTGTTACAATGATTTTTCACTTCATCTTGAAAGTCTTTGAACAATTTTCAAATGTTTCATACTTCTTCCTTATTAAGTAAATATATAGTTATATTCACTTAAATCTCTAGAGAAAGTATATGAAGAAAAAAAAGATCCATCACATATGGCTACATATAATGGACTATATACATCAATATGTATAATAACCAATAAGTTAGTCATTCGTTCCTCTTTGGCCTATGGACGGAGTTTCAATTATCTCGAGGAAAGTTTCACAAGTGTCAATTGATCAAAACCAAAGACTCCAAAAATCCATCAACATGGAGTTTCTTCATGTTTTCTTTCCAATATAATTTAAACAGCGATGTCACTTCATAAGTGATCTTTCAATCATTTGTCTTGCGACATTTTAGCAATAGTGTTTATGGATGTGATTTCTCCCACTAGACTTGCAAAAGTTCATCCATCCTTTATGGAATACGGTAATTATTTGAACAACCATTGTTCTCGTAATACCGGAACAAAATAACAATTATTAAAACAAATCTTGAAGGCTAGGTTTGACGACAACGAAAACCACAATAACACTTTATTTGTTTTCGATGAACATCATCACTTATTCTCTTGCTAGTTACTTAGGCCATTGCAGTTAATGAATTGTGTTGTCCTGTATGACACTTCATACCAACCAATTCGGTATCCAATACCAGTATCCAATACCTCAGAACCACATTGTTTAACAAGCAAGGAATACAACCATAACATGTATATCTTCTATATACCAAAGTTGGACATCTCCAACCTTTTCTTTTCTGCCAAATATTTATAGATTCTCTTTCAACAATTCCTTTTTTTAAAGAATCTATCAACATCAATAGTGGTGTCATTCACATGACACATAGTACAAAGTGTATATAGTAAAATACTAATACCTTTGAACTTGCACATTGAAGTGGATCACCGTCATCAAATGTTTGGTGTTCTTTCAAAAATCCATTCTTTAGTAATCTATTAGTGTAGTAAACATTTTAGTTACATCTTCTATTCATCCTTATCATGACAACTTTCATGATCAAGCTACTATAGCCTGTAAGGAAGAATCGCGAGTATAATGTTAGTTCCCAAAACCTTTTTGGGAGATCCATATGCCTAGCATCTCCATCCTTCACAAATTCTCATACAATATGAGAACATGTATTTTGCTAAATTATACTCTATCATAATGCAACCAAAAACATTATTTTAGATATCACAATATCTGTCACACATGATGGTTTCTGAAACAATGTTCACCTCCTTTATAATCTTGATATTAAAACAAATTTTGAATATCAATAATCATGGAGGCAAACATGATACTTTAGATACAAACATTGGAATTCTTACTCTTGATTTAATACTACTTATTAAACTTCATGGAGTAAATAGAGTTTGCTGAAAGTTTGCAATAGGACTTATAAACTTTAAATTGACATTCAAAACAATACGATACTAGTTCGTAAAGTAAATATCCAGAATTCTATAGTTCTATTATCTCAATTAAAACTAAGCATAAGGTAGTGAACAGACGCCAATGACTACAACAAATTATGCAAATTCACTTCAATTTAGTTTATGACAAATTGAGTTCGACTAATCCAAATTAGAAATGAACTCCCACTCAAAAATGACATCCCTCGTGCCTTTTTGGTGATTACATGAACCAAATCCACTACACCAAGTCCGATCATCACGTGAGTCGGTGTAGCTTCAAAGGCGAGCATCAATATGGCCATCATATCAACTATATGACTCATGCTTAACCTTTCGGTCTATGTTCTGAGGCCATGTCTGTACATGCTAGGCTTGCCAAGTAAGAACCTTAGTATTCGCGTGTGTAAAACTGTCTTACACCTGTTGTATGAAAGTGTAGAGTCGAGTACACCCGATCATTACGTGATGTCTCGAAACACGATCCATAGAACGACGCATACTTAAGGAAGAACACATTTTATCTTGATATTTAAATGAGGGATCATCTTATAATGCTACTAAAACGCCAAACTAGCAATATAAGATGCAAACATCTAATGTGTAAAGTGGGATGATATGGTCCATGCATTTGATCACCATCATATGCATCGTGGTATGATCTCTATCATTCCTTTGTGTGTAAGGCCAAGGTCTATGGAACTTACACGTTAGGTGTGTTGTAAGGGTATCTATCATACATCTACCTACAACATTACCATATCACGACACTAGCCCCGCAACAATCTAAACTAGACGCCTCTAATTTATCCATTCCAAGTTTTACGTGGCTTAGGGCTTTCGAAGATAGAACCGGTCTTACCTACGAACATGGAACCACAACGATGATAACTAAGTTATTAGCAACTTGTTGTAAATCAGATATTGACTATAGTAGGAGAGACAGACACCCGCCAGCCACTTATGCAAAACTAGTTGCATGTCAGTCGTGGAACCAGTCTCATGTACGATGACATGTAAGGTTGGTCCGGGCCGCTTCATCCCACTATGCCACTGATGTGCTCGTCCTTCGACGTAGAGCTTGTTGGGAACCCCAAGAGGAAGGTATGATGAGCACATCAGCAAGTTTTCCCTCAGTTATGAAAACAAGGTTTAATCGAACAAGTAGGAGCAAGGAAACACCCCAAAGGTGTTACTAGCTGAGCTTTGGCAGGGCGCACTACCGGTGCTAGTAGCAACATGGAGACCTGCACAACACAACCATAGAACTTTGTCTCCAACTTGCGATGAGGTTGTCAATCTCACCGTGTTTTGCGGAAAACAAAGGATTAAACGTATCGAATGGAAAGAAGTAAAAGTTTGCAGAAAGTAAACACAAAGCAGTAAAAGATTGTGGATTGTATGTAAAGAGAAAGGACCGGGATCCATAGTTCACTAGAGGTGGCTCTCCTTAGATAGATAACATGCTGGGTGAACAAATTACAGCGGGGCAATTGACAAACACCGAGAAAGAAATACATGCATATACTAATCGTCTTGACTACTTTGAGACTTGATTGGGCATTACGACATAATACATAGGCCACCATCCAACTGCATCTATGACTAATAATCCACCTTCAGGTTATCATCCGAACCCCCTCCAGTATTAAGTTGCAAGCAACAGATTATTGCTTTACGAACTGCGTGTAAAGTAAACAATATGATTGTTCTATGAACAAAGGATTGTTGTTTTCTCCCTAGTAGCAACAGCACATCTAGTACCTTAGAGATTTCTATCACTTCCCCAGATTACCAGAGGCATGAAGCCACTATCGAGCATAAATACTAACTCTTGGAGTTGCTAGCATCTACTTGGCCAAGATAGCTACTAACAACGGAAAGCATGCAAGATCACAAATAACAAAGACATGATAGAATCAATAATCAATCTGAAATAGCATCTCAATATCCATCGGATCCCCGCAAACACAACATGTATGAATTACAAATAGATGATCTTGATCATGAGCAGACTCACAAGATCTAAACATGAAAGCACAAAGGAGGAGAACCAACCATCTAGCTACTACATGGATCCGTAGTCAGGATGAACTACTCACGCATCACAGGAGGCTTGCATGGTGATGAAGAAGGCCTCTAGGGTGAATTCCCTCTCCGTGGGTCCGGAAGAGCTTCAGATCCCTCCCGATCTAGGGATGGAGATGACGGCGGCTATAGACTCTTTCGTGGATTTTTGATCGGGTACTTAGGGTTTTCGTCCCGAGGGCAATATATAGGCGGAAGGAGAGGTCGAGGGGGTGCCGGGAGCGGCCATACCACCCCCTGGCGTGGGCCAGGCCTAGCCGCGCGGCCAGGTGGTGTGGTGGCTCCATGGCCCTTCTCCGTCTCGTATTCTGGCATTTGATCCCTTCCAGAAAAATAGGCACTTTGGCTTCTGTCCCGTCCAATTCCAAGAATATTCATTTTCTGACTTTTCTGGAACCAAAAACAGCAGAAAACAAGCATCTGGCACTATGGCTCTTGTTAATAGGTTAGTCCAAGAAAGAATATGAAAAGTACTCCAAAGTTGGAACAAAACACAAGAAAGTGGATAAAACCAAGCATGGAACATCAAAAATTATAGATACATTTGCAATGTATGAACATCCCCAAGCTTAACTCATGCTCGTCCTCGAGTAGGTAAGTGATAAAAAGAAAGAATAATTTTTGAGGTGACATGCACCATCAAAGACTTGATCAAAGTATTTGTAAAACATTCAAAGATGGGATGATAGTACTTCAATCATAACATGAAAGACAAAGTTCTAGCAATAAGCAAAGAAACTATGATGCAACATGAAAAGGCACAAACAAAAGATTCATGAATAACATGCTTTGCAAGATGTTTGTTTGTTTCACATAAAGAAAGCATGGCATAATAGTATTTAGCTTGTCCCTCAATAGAGTAGCAAATATAAATGCATAGGAAACCTTCAAAGTTCATAAGAGTGACTAGATACAATAGTTTAAAACAAGCAATATCAAGTTATGCATCAATCAACTAGTCTTGGGACAATGCACATAGAACTAAGAATGGCCACTATGCTCTCAAAGTAAGTGCATAAAGATAGAAGGTGGAGACTCAATATTATGGTGGAAGAAAGGCCTTTGTAAAAGGTAGTAGGGATTCAAGTCTCATAAAGAGCTTCCAAAAATTATGGTACTTATAGCTTTCAGCTCTCATTGCCCCTATCATAAGCATCTTGAAGGTGATTAAGGTTAAAGTGACACAACTAAGATGATATGCTTGACAAGTTATAAACCGAAATCTCATGCCCCTTACTTACGAAGACCGATCCTCATGCTACTCAACTTCAGTCACGAGTAAGCTCTTGTCATTGTAAGTATATGTGTATCATTAAGAACCGCCAACGGGGTACCCCTTGCACATGATACGGGAGCTTTCCCATAATCAAAATGACAAGGAAAGCAGACAATGAGCATCTCAGCGATTTTTTATTTGCTATTTTCATAGGTTTTTATTGAGGATGTTTCATAGAGTGCTCATTATGGTGATGCTACAAGTTTCCACCATGATTAGGCATGGCTTAGGCTAGCGGCCCAGGCGTTTCTCTAACACACATACAAAATCCATGATCTTACAAGTTCAACTTTTATTTCACACCGCCGGGATCCGTAAGCAAAAGAACATGATATCAACGGGGTACAAAGTACAAGTGCAATGTTGAAAGCGTTCCCCATGAAACATGGTTCTGCTAATTTCAACTTATAAAGCGCAAGCATATATGCAACAAAGAAGGACCCAATGGTTCAAGTTAATTAGAGGCAAAAAGTAAAGTGTGCCATCAAGTTCGTGAGAGCTTTAATCACTAGTTTTCTCATAACAAGTTTAATTTGGAAGGTAAACAAAAGCATGAATATACTTGGAATAGCATAAGCTAATAGGTAGGTATGGTGGACTCTTTGGAAATAACTTGGTTTAGGGAGTTGGATGCATGAGTGGAACTCATACTTGGTTGTGGAGGCTAGCAAAAGACTGGGAGCGACAAACTAAGAGAGCAATAATGGCCATAATCATGCAGAGCGATAAAACATCACTGATCAAAGCATAAAGTGATACTACAAGTTGAAAACTAAAGTATCATAAAAGCTATGGTGACTTGAGACAGTCATAACATGATGTGAGCATGCGCCAAGTCAACCCAAATAAAGCATCAAAGGAGAATACCACTATACTATGCTTTAATATGCTAAAACAACGCAAGATTCATCCAAGGCACATTAAGCAATCTCAATTGTTTATAACAAGTAATGCTACAGCAAAGAATACTAAGCATAAATCCAAAACAATATCAAGCATGGCATGAAAAAGCACAAGCCACAGTCAAAAACAAGCTCTTTTTACCACATACGTATGAACTTTCCTACTCTTTTCCAAACCAAACCAAACCATTTGCAAACCAATGTATGAAAGAGGGGGTCCAATCAATTTATTCAGAAAACTAAGCAAACCAAGAAAACTAAAAACCAAAACAAAAACGAAAAAGAAGACGCTCCAAGAATAACACGACTGTGCATGAAACAATAAAAAATGAAGCCTTTGGAAGAAACCTGGGATTTTTATTGATGAAGAAGGGGATGCCTTGGGCATCCCCAATCTTTGACGCTTGTACTTCTTGGATATTTCTTGGGGTGACACGCGTGGCATCCCCAAGCTTGAGCTTTAGTCCATCCTTCATCTCATTACTCATTCCTTCCATACACCTGAAAATTTTCCTTCATATAAAACTTCACACAATCTTTATTAGCAACATTAGTGCACTCAAGATAAATAAGTCTTAAGGTTCAGTTCTAACACCAAATAAACTTCCATTAGAACACTAGATACTGTAGCACTTCCTTAAAAAATCTCAATTCCCCAAAATAACTCAAAAAGGAACCCACAAGAAGCAAATGCAGAAAATGGCAGAAATCTGTCAAAACAGACCAGCAGGTAAAGACGAATTTTTTCGAAGTCCTTCTGTTGCTCAAATCAAAAAGTATTGAACTAACTAAAGTTAGATAACAACCTGGGGAATAAGCACAAAAAATTACAGCTCAATCATACATACAGAGCTCTCTCACGAATGTTTACGGTGAAGCACAAAAATCTGTTTCGGGACAGCAACTTTCTCAATCATTACTTCTCTCTCATTAGAGGTTACTCTTGGCACAAAAAGCAAATAAAAAGGATAAGGAGAGGTTATTACAGAGGTAATAACTTCCAAGACTCATATAAAACTTTTGGGTTATCTCCCAATAAGTACTTTTCTTTAACGCCTTAAAGTTAGGCATAAGAAGCAAAGAAGGAATCAAGTGTTCTCAAATGAAGAAGCATTAAAACCAACTTTCTTGCCCTTACCTCTCTTATTTTTATTTTTAACATTTGGTAAAATGTGATTGTTTGGTGGATAATAAAGGTGCATGGTCCCCTTTCCCACATCTATTATTGCTCCAAGGAGTTCTAATAGGGAACTTCCAAGTGTAATTTGTCCTTTTCCTGCACATTCAATAACAAGATAATCGGTAGAAATCATTTTCCCAAGGATCTTTGTAAGCACTCCTTCAGCTATTCCAATAGGTAATATGGTAGCATTATTAGCAAGAGATATTTCTTTTCCTCCTTTAGTAAGCCCCCAAAGATTCAAAGATTCATAAATATCTTTGGGCATAAGACAAAATTCAGACATGATATCGCAGCGGGCTTGAAAAGTTTCAGTGTTTATCTCAATCTTTACTGTAGGGAGCCACTTTGATGGTTCAGAATTTATTGGAACATAATTGTGATGCTCCCTAAGCATATTATAGCAATATTTTAAGCTAGTAGTTCTAGTCTCAAGAGTGTTCAACCTAGCAAATATTTTTGCGAAAGAAATATCAGTTTGGCTAGGCATGTTGTAAGTGAGGATCAATTTCTTTATAGCATTAATAGCATCATCCTCATTACATTGGAGGAAATCTCCTCCCACAATAGCATCTAAAGCATATCTATACCAAAGAGCAATCCCAAGGTAAAAACTGCTAAGGAACAAGCTTTGAGTCATTTTAGGCTCAGTTTTTTCATGTAGATCAGAGATTCTAGACCAAGATTCCTTAAAACTTTCCTCAATTCCTTGTTTAAAAGTGAAAATCATTTCCTCGGGTGACATAGTGATTGGAGCAAGGCTAGACATGAAGGCAACTTAAGATAGGAACTAATTTTTTGTGTTTTTCAAATAAGAAAGCAAACTAGTAAAACTAATTTTTTTTGTGTTTTTTTAAGAACAAAACAAGAAAACAAAGCAAAAAGAAAAATAAGTAAAACAACAAAGTAAAGAGATTGGTTATGAGGGTCTCCCCTTGTGAAGATGTCCTTGACTCCCCGGCAACGGCGCCATAAAAGATCTTGATGTGCTCGTCGTTCGACGTAGAGCTCGTTGGGAACCCCAAGAGGAAGGTATGATGAGCACAGCACCAAGTTTTCCCTCAGTTATGAAACCAAGGTTTAATCGAAATAGTAGGAGCAAGGAAACACCCCAAAGGTGTTACTAGCTGAGCTTTGGCAGGGCGCACTACTGGTGCTAGTAGCAACGTGGAGACCTGCACAAGACAACCACAGAACTTTGTCCCCAACTTGCGATGAGGTTGTCAATCTCACCGTGTTTTGCGGAAAACAAAGGATTAAACGTATCGAATGGAAAGAAGTAAAAGTTTGCAGAAAGTAAACACAAAGCAGTAAAAGATTGTAGATTGTATGTAAAGAGAAAGGACCGGGATCCATAGTTCGCTAGAGGTGGCTCTCCTTAGATGGATAACATGCTGGGTGAACAAATTACAGCGGGGCAATTGACAAACACCGAGAAAGCAATACATGCATATACTAATCATCTTGACTCCTTTGAGACTTGATTGGGCATTACAACATAATACATAGACCACCATCCAACTGCATCTATGACTAATAATCCACCTTCAGGTTATCATCCGAACCCCCTCTAGTATTAAGTTGCAAGCAACAGATTATTGCTTTACGAACTGCGTGTAAAGTAAACAATACGATTGTTCTATGAACAAAGGATTGTTGTTTTCTCCCTAGTAGCAACAGAACATCTAGTACCTTAGAGATTTCATCACTTCCCAGATTACGAGGCATGAACCCACTATCGAGCATAAATACTAACTCTTGGAGTTGCTAGCATCTACTTGGCCAAGATAGCTACTAACAACGGAAAACATGCAAGATCACAAATAACAAAGACATGATAGAATCAATAATCAATCTGAAATAGCATCTCAATATCCATCGGATCCCCGCAAACACAACATGTATGAATTACAAATAGATGATCTTGATCATGAACGGAGCTCACAAGATCTAAACATGAAAGCACAAAGGAGGAGAACCAGCCATCTAGCTACTACATGGATCCGTAGTCCAAGGATGAACTACTCACGCATCACACCGGAGGCTTGCATGGTGATGAAGAAGGCCTCCAGGGTGAATTCCCCTCTCCGGCAAGGTGCCGGGAAGAGATTCAGATCCCTCCCGATCAAGGGATGGAGATGACAGCGGCTATAGACTCTTTCGTGGATTTCTGATCGGGTACTTAGGGTTTTCGTCCCGAGGGCAATATAGGCGGAAGGAGAGGCCGAGGGGCAGCGAGCACACCACCCTGGCGCTGGGCCCGCTGGCCTGTGTGGTGTGGTGGCTCGCCCTTCTCCGTCCTCGTATTCGGCACTTGATCCCTTCCGAAAAATAGGCACTTTGGCTTTTGTCCCGTCCAATGCCCAGAATATTCATTTTCTGACTTTCCTGGAACCAAAAACAGGCAGCTGGCACTGTGGCTCTTGTTAATAGGTTAGTCCCAGAAATCATATGAAAAGTACTCCAAAGTTGGAACAAAACACAAGAAAGTGGATAAAACCAAGCATGGAACATCAAAAATTATAGATACATTTGCAACGTATCAGCCACCAATATCCAAAATACATGAAAGAAGCAATAACATGATCATCATCGCCCACATATAAACATATGTGTACTACCCGTGCAAAGCACCTACGCATAGATCAGGCTCTGATACCACTGTTGGGTTCGTACCATAGAAAACAAAAAAAATCCTACAATGAGAACTATATGCCAAAATCTATCTACTAGATTCAGAGCAACGGGTGGATATACATCCATAGAGAACTTACCCTCAAAGACAACAAAGCTTTGTTAACGAGATGGAACTCGTGGATGATGTAGTCGTACACTTGCCGATCTCAAGATCGTGATGAAGTGCAGCAGGTCCGGCTCCAGCACGTCCATCAGATCCATCTCCAGCAAGTCCAGCACCACAAAGCAGCGGTGCATCCGTGATCGCACACACGTACGGTACCCCGATAACCTCCGTCCCTCGCTCCAGCAAAGCAGCGGAAGCAGCAACACTTTTCCAGATAAAGCTACAGAGAACATGTATCTCGCTAATCTGAGACCATGGGGAAATAATACTAGAGGGGGAGAGAGATCCTTCACGAGGAGGTGTGAGGAAGAAGGGGTGTGAGGGGGGCTTTTATAGGAGGAGGGGAGGGTGTCCCTTCACCTCCCCCATTCATGTGGTGGTAACCCCCTCCACATTAAAATGCCCCTTCACATTCTCTTTTAAAGTCTCCACTTTAAATGCATTAAATTTCTCCAAATTTAATGCTCTCTCATTTAATAAAACTCTTTTATTAATTTTATTCAGAATTTTGTTAATTACTTTAATTAACAAACATTCACATAAAACCCCCTGCAACATTTCAATATTACATGCAGAACCAATTTTAGCAATTTCACCCGAAACAGTTTCGGTGTCTATTGAAATAATTCCAGCGCTTTCTTAATCTTTATCTGAAACATATTTGCTCCTAAATGGTGTCAGTATCCCTTAAGTGTGTCACCCTACGGTCGCGAATAATGCAGACATGATCGAGACCCCTCTCTGATCAATAATCAGCAGCGGGACCTAGAGATCCATACTGACTCCCACATATTCAACGATGACCCTTGTGATCGTGTGAACCTTTAACGTCGTAACTAAATCCCTTTGTCTCGCGATATATTACATGTCCGAGATTCGATCATTGGCATCCAAATACCTAGTTTGATCTCGTTACTGACATGCACTCTTTTCTTGTTCCCGTGATATAACATTCTAGTGATCACATCACTTGCTTGCAAGCCATCTTAATGTGATATCACCAAGAGGTCCCAGAGTATATTTATCCGTCATCGGGATGGACAAATCCCACTCTTGATCCATGAGCCTCAACATAACACCTTCGTAGCACTGAACCCACCTTTATAGTCACCCTGTTACGGTGTGACGTTTGATGTTATCAAGATACTCTTTCGGTGTTAGCAATTAACATGATATCATGGTCTAAGACTAAGATTACTTCGTATGATGTTATATCAATATAAACATAATGACTCTGATCGTAATGCTATACTTCAGATGAATGGTCATCACATCATTCCACTAATGTTGTGACCTCGTTATTAACGACATCCAATGTCCATGATCAGGAAACCTTGATCATCTTGTTAATAAACGAGCTAGTTTATAAGAGAGGCATAACTAGAAACTTTCCTTTTGTTTATTAAACACACATGTATTAACGTTTCCAAATTAATACAATTATAGCATGCAAAATAAACATTTATCATAAAAAAGGAATAAGATAATAACCACTTTATTATTGCCTCTCGGGCATATTCCCTTCACACACATACGGTGTGCCGACGACTCCTGTCCCTTGCTCCATGTTGGGCAGAAGAAGTAGTGGATCTCCGGGAACTCCAGCAGCACTACAGCATGGTAGAGTTGGTGGAGGGGAAGATATCGAGTAGGGCTTTGCCTAATCACCTTTCTCTTGGCAATGGACAAAGCTAGCATGGGGGAAGATGCCATCCAAAGGGCATATGAGAGGAATGGTGAATGAGTGAGATGAGAGGAGGAGGGGGGGGCTTTTTATAGGTGAGGGGGGACCCCAAAGGTCCATGGAGTGGCAGCCATCGTGGTTCCCCCACCTCTCCCCCATTTATGTGGGTGGACACTCCACTCACATAATTCACCTCCAATCATCCTTCATTAAATTCCCACTCAAGAAATCAAAGGTCTTTCCATTAAAGCACTATAATTCTCTTGTTTTAATGAAACTCAATTTAATGAACACTTCATTTAATGAGTACTTCATTTAATGAACACATTAACATTTTATTCCCTTGCTTTGTTTTGATACCCTGAAACCATTTCGGTAGATTCGACAGAACAAATTCCAGCGATGTCCATTATCTTCTCCTGCGTTCCTTATCCACTCAACTGTGTCGAATAAACTTAAGTTTGTCTCCCTACGGGTTCAAGAACTATGTAGACATGATCAAGACTTTCTCCGATCAATAATCATTAGAGGGACCTAGAGATTCACATGACTCCCACCTGCTCCACAAAAACCCAATGATTGTCTGAACCGTTGTAATCAAATTCCTTTTGTCTCGCAATATTTTACTTGTCCGGGATCCGATCATTTGGTATCATCCATACCTAGTTCGATCCCGTTACTGACAAGTACTCTTTTCTCGTTCCCGTGATATAACATTCTTAGTGACCGTTATCACTTGCTTGCAAGCTATGTTAATGTGATATCACCGAGAGGGCCCTAAGTATATCTCTGTCATTAGGATGGAAAAATCCCACTCTTGATCCATGAGCCTCAAATAACACTTTCCAAGTACTTGACGACACCTCTTTAATCACCCTGTTATGGTGTATGTTTGATGTAATTAAAGTACTCTTCTAGAGTCAGTGATTGATGTGATCTGATGGTCTAAGGACATTGAGTTACTACGAATGTGATAGCAATATAAACTTGAGGACGTGATCGTATTGCTACATCTACTTCGGGTGACTGTTCATCATATCATTCACCAATTATATGACCCTGTTATTAACAGCATCCATTGTTCATGATCAGGAAACCTTGATCATCTGTTAATCAACAAGCTAGTATTAAGAGAGGCATTACTAGGAACCTTTTCTGTTTATAAATCACACATGTATTAATGTTTCCTATTAATACAATTATAGCATGAAAAATAAACATTTATCATAAACATGGAATAAGATAATAACCACTTTATTGTTGCCTCTCAAGCATATTCCTTTCAGTCTCCCACTTGCACTAGAGTCAATAATCTAGTTTGAAAAAACTAGTGCATTCAATACCTATGGCACTTTGGTGTTGTATATATGCGTTTGCTAGTGGTAAACATCATCCCTAGATCTGACACTTTCAGGTCGGTGTGTTTGCATGTCTTTGCGTCTCCACGCGTCACTCATTCTCAAATGAGGTGGCTTTGTATAAATTTGGTGAGACCTTGGTTCCTTGGGGTTTAAAACATGTTGATATAATTGTCATACAATATATCTTCATAGTACTAGCCCATGGAGAACCACACCTAGTTCCTTTGCTGCTACCATAGCACTCTTATACTTAGCCTTTTGTTGTAGTATCCGTCACAATGTCCATATCTTTGGAACTCATCCAAATCCATCATGGAAATTTCTTCCATTACACTTTGCCACCTTAACCTATATCCTAAATTGAGATAAACTTAATTTGTATCTTGTGACAAAACTAGTACCAATGTAACACCTTACAATGAACTATTTGTATAGTGCCAATGTAACACCTTACAATGCACAATCTGTATAGTGGCAATGTAACACCTTACAATGAACTATTTGTATAGTGTCAATGTAACACTTTACAATGAACTATCTATCACTTATATATACAAAATATATTCTTAGTTCTTCCAAAGATCATAAGAATATCCTTAGTATCATCCAATGACCATCGTATGAGTCGCCCTGGTATATGCTCATAACATTTAGAGCATAGGACATATCTGGATATGTACATATCATGGTAGGGTTGATTAAGATATTCATGTGATTTTACTCACCAAGTGTCAAAACACTTGAATCTCGTTTATCAAAATATTCATGTGATTTTACTCACTAAGTGTCAAAACACTTGAATCTCATTTATCAAGATATTCATGTGATTTTACTCACCAAGTCTCAAAACAGTTGAATCTGGATTCACTCACCAAGTATCAATATACTTGAATCTTGATTCAACATTTTCCATGTGGCAAGAACCTTTCTTGTTGTTTCCATATTGAACGCATTCAATATTTTATCTATGTACATTTGGCATAATCGTATTAGCATCTGAATCTATCCAAATAGTCATTCATGCCTAATATTCGGGTTTTGCCTAAGTCTTTCATCCAAATCTAATTTCAATGAAATTATTAACTTGTGTCAAATAAAAGATACATCATTTCCAATCAACAATATGTCTTATACACAATGTATTAGAAATATGTATCAGCACTCTCTCTTAATTTCTTGCAAATGCAAGCATCTTCATCATCTCCAACAAAATTAAACCTTCTAACAATTTCATCATGGTGAAGATTCCAACTCTGCGATGCTTACTTCATCCATTGAAGTTTGCATGCCTTTTTAGTATCCTTTGATTTAACAAAACCGTTCGGACTATTTCACGTACACGTCCTCGGTAACCATTCTTTCAAAAGAATGTTGTTTCGTTTGTTCAACTAGCATATACAACAATTGACATATGTAGTGGTTGCTACATTAATTCGTCCATACTACATACCACTACGAAAGATCGAATCTTATCGTATTCAACTCCTTGAACATTTTCTAAACTCTTTACCGACATTCGACTATTTCATAGATGTGAAACATCCATGAATGTTTCTTTATAGATCCAAATACGACGGATATGCTTCATGCCTTCCAGAGGGTCCTCCAAGTTCAGTTACTTGGTTTCTCGTGTATAGAAATATCACGGGTTTTATGGCTTCAAGCCATTTGCTAGAGTTAGGGCTCATCATCACTTCTTTGCATGTATTTGGTTCATCATTACCAAACAATAATGACTCAATCTCAAATCTTAGTATTTGATTGTTTACCCGACCTACGCGGTTCAATAGGAACTTAGATCTCGGTGACCACAACCTTTGAGGCACGGGAGACATGAGCATTATGGCTGCCTCCGGGACATTTTTCGGCGTTGTGCAACTCAGCACACATAGCTTAGGTTCAATAACCTTATTAAGGTTCTATTGTACTCCCACTTAACGTTTCATGAAAAAATCCTTCTCAAGAAACTTGACGTTCTAAGTGATAAACACTTTTGTCTTTGGTGCTATGGAGGAATACCCAACGGTTATTTGTAACAACCTACAAAGACATGATCATCTGATTTTGGTTGTAAATATTTTACTTATGCCTAGCATACCAAAATTTAAGGAAAAGACAACTTTGGTTTTATCCTAAACCATAACTCATATGGTGTCATTTCAGCGGATCATGTTCAGTACAAAACCGGTAGTCACTAAAGCTTAATCTTTAAAATATAATGGCAATTTTATAAGAGATTTCTATTTTCGTGCCCCTGGTTCCTTAGTTGTACTCAGTTTTCCCCAGCAGCTTAGTTTTTCCTCACTTTTGCCCTCCCTCCATTCCGAAACCCTCACATGCGCTCGGACAGGGGGATGCCGCCAGGTCAAAGGCTTGACCGTTACATGCTGACCGGTGGGACCGCGTTGGGGCGGGTCATGCGTTGAGCGTTATATTACGTCGCCTCGACCGTTACATGCTGACAGGTAGGGCCAGGATACACAGCGGACCAGCCATCCATCTCTCGCTGATTATGGGGGGCGTGGTGTGGGACCATTGGGGCGTGTTTGGTGGTTACGTGCGCCCTATCGCCTAAATTGGAAGTTTTATTTTTTGTTATTTTTGATCAGCCTTTTTAAGAGCGCCTTTTCCCCTCTCTCTCGCTAACAGTTGTGTGTTTTTTGCCCTAAAAGGTAGCGAATCTAGAGCAGCTTCTCTCTTCATTCATTGTTCATTTTGCCCTCGTTTTACCCTAATCTGGTAGTAAATCTAGAGCAACAAAACTAACTAGTACCATAAATAAATTCAGTAAACAGAGCAGATGTAGATACAGCAGCTAATATAGGTTATATAGTATGGTACTTAACGAGGTTCGACAATTAGGCTGTGTAGCAGTAGTAGCGGACAAGTTCAACACAGACAAGATAAAAGAAGCTACTTTACAACAACAGCAGATCAGTGGCCCCTCATAGCCTCTGCCAGGAGGGTCTCCGTCTCCTCCCTCTAGCGCCTCCTCCACTTCTTGCTACCCAGTCCCTTGACCTTGGGCGCCTTGGGCTTGATCGGGGGCATGCGACCCTCCTCGATAGCCACCTTCTAGAGGTTACAGGGGTGAAGACTGAGCGCCTGGTGCTTGGCTATGAAGCCGTGGACATTCACGGACTCGCCGCAGGTCCTCACGTCCTCGGCATGCTTCACGAGGAAGTTGAAGTCCGTGGCGTGGATCCTCCTGGTGGGGTAGAAGGGGCACATGTACACGTCACCGGCAAAGAAGTTGTTGTACTGGCCGACTTCAGCCTCCTCAGCACATGACGAGTCTTGGTATCCTTGGACTCGTCGTCGTTGCGGACATCGCTGCTATCCTCCTATTGGAAAAAACTGTAGAGTGCAATAAGGACATGATTGAGATACTTTGATTATCAGGATTGATTATTTGCATAAATTAACCGATTGATATCTCCTGATTATTCCCCAAATTTCAAACCAAATCGAATACTGATCCCAACTACAAACAGGGGGGTTCAAATACGAACAGGGGGATTCATCGAAATACGAGATCTAACACAAGAGGATTAGCTACTGTAAAAATACAAACAGTCGAGCCCTAATAACATACGATCTAGCATCCAACGATAGGAACGAGGGAAGAACAAGGGAAGGGGAGAAAACCCTGGTTACCTCTAACCATGGGTCGGCGATGCTGGTGTCGTAGGGGTTCTCTGGCCTTATGTAATCAACCTCCTCATAGGGGTCCCAGCCGAGCGGGATCTTCCCGAGACCGGAGGGGGCGTCCTTGCCGGCAGCTACAGCGGATGCGGGGACTGGGGCTTGTACGGGGACGAGGGCCTCCTCGCCGGCGGCCTTGGAGGAGCCAATGGCCACCGCAGTGTTCTTCTCCATCACCGGCGTGGTTGGGGTTTTCTTGGAGGTTTGCAAAAGGTGATGGGACAGTGGAGACGGTTGAGTGAGCGAGTGAGTGATGAGTGAGAGTGGGGGGCCTCTATTAATGGAGAAGGGAAGCGATGTTTTGTTGCACTACCGTGCACCGTGTAACCGCGTACGCTACTGCATCGTGCACGGCCAAACGTGTCCGCTACCGCCCCGTGCACCGCACACACGTACCATGAGTCACGTTTTTCCCTCGTGTCTAACCCTGGCGACTCAGTTATACTCAGTTTTGCCCTCGAGTGTAACACTGTCGTGTGCAATATACTCAGTTTTACCCTCTGGTGGCTGGTCAACAGAGAGACAACGAATAGGTTTTAGTGAGCTATTTGAGTCATTTTATGCACAACAAATTCAAAAAAGCAAAACATAGTGGCATCTACCCAGGGAGTCTTATTATGTGACCTACCACCGTAAGAAATGTATATAAACCAAGTTTTAACCTAAATCACCACTTCTCAAATCACCTACTATCTATGAAGGTTCATGGCTTTCTACTCAAGCCTCTTGCCAAAACACCCCTCCCCAAAACATAGTTTGTCTAAATGAGGCAATAATTGTCAAAATAGTATATATTTGAATTGCAAATAGTTTGATGCATGCCAAGATGTATTTTATTGTATAAAAGACGTATTTTCTATTTTTAAAATCTTTTTCTATTTTCTATTTAAATCCCTTTGTCAATCTTGCCTTTGGTTTTAAGTTCTACTCAGTTTTGCCATTGGTTCTTAAGTGCTACTCAGTTTCCCCCTCTCTATGTATCAATCTCTCGCATCTGTGCTCATCTTCACTGCTATGCTCTTATTGGTCGAGACAGTTGTCATACGGATCGTGCCCACCAACCGTTGATCCTCTGTGATCTAGCAGACAGGATAACTCCTATATTTATTGGGAGGCACCCCTCTATTCATGCAAAATAACGAGTATGCCACTAGTACTTTAACTCCATAAACAAATGAACTTGAACATAATTTGAAGGGAACATGTTCGAAGGTGTATAATTTGTGCATTACATTCCACTCTATGAAAATGACAATCTCTCAAGATTTTCTTAGCACAATATTATCACGTATTAAGTGCGATTTCAAAGAGTTTAAATGTGTATAATTTTCGTATATGCAAGTTTGTGCATTATATTCCACTATGAAAATGGGAGATAAAATGATAATCTCTCAAAATTTTGCTAGCACATCATTATCTTGTTATTAAGTGCGATTTCATAGTGTTCAAAGGTTTAAAATTTTCGTATACGCAAGTTTATACATTATATTTCACTCCATGGAAATGATACATGATCAGGATTGTATTAGCACAACATTATCATGCCTAAGTGCGATTTCAAAGAGTCCAAAGGTGTATAATTTTCGTATATGTCAGTTTATGCATTACATTCCACTATAAGAAAATGATAATCTCTCAGGATTTTCTTAGCACAACATTATTACGTATTAAGTGCGATTTTAAAGAGTTCAAAGGTGTATAATTTTTATACACGCAAGTTTATAAATTATATTTCACACCATGGAAATGATAAACTCGCAAGATTTTCTTAGCACAACATTATCATGTATTAAGTGCGATTACAAAGAGTTTAAAGGTGTATAAACTTCGTATATGCAAGTTTATGCATTGCATTCTACTTTATAAAAATGGGGAAGAAAATAATAATCTCTGAAAATTTTGTTAGCACATCATTATCACGTATTAAGTGCGATTTAAAAGTGTTCAAAGGTCTATAATTTTCGCATATCCAAGTTTGTGCATTACATTTCACTCTATGAAAATGATAATCTCTCAAGATTTTCTTAGCACGACATTATTACGTATTAAGTGCGATTTCAAAGAGTTCAAAGGTGTATAATTTTTGTATACACAAGTTTATGCATTATATTTCACTCCATGAAAATGATAAATGATCATGATTTTATTAGCACAACATTATCATGTCCTAAGTGCGATTTCAAAGAGTTTAAAGGTGTATAATTTTCGTATATGCATTATATTTCACTATATGAAAATTAAGCAATGGCACGGGCGCGGGGCTGGCTCGGGGTCCCCTCTTGCAACGCCAACCTTGGTAAGCTGTGGGTCTGACGCTCAAGTGGATAAGCTGTCGGTCCGGTGCTCATGTGGATAAGCTGTGGGTCCGATGCTGATCTGGATAAATTGAGAGAGGTGTGTACTACGGGAATCGACTGAGCACGGCGCCACTTGTCAATATGTAACGGCAAGGGTACACTACGAGACCCGACAGAATGCGACCCTACTCGTCAGCACGTAACGGTGAGTGTCCGCTATGGGATCCGGCTGAACGCGGCCCCACTTGTCAGCACGTAACGACAAGGATGACGGACGGAGAGTTTCAGACCATGTGAGAGTTTCGTAGAAGGAGATGGGAAAATGTGAGGAAAACTAAGCGGCTGGGAAAAAGTGAGTACAACTAATGAACCGAGGGCACGAGAATAGAAATCCCATTTTATAAATAACATCATTGATCCTACTATGTCAAACAAGGTTTGATTATATTTCGCGAACACTCCAACTCCAGAAACACAAGTCAACGAAATGATTCCTCAAATCATAGGTGTTTTTCTAAACTGGTAACTTAAATATCTTTCTTTATGATCTAATTATAAATTCTTTATTTTTTTTGTTACAATGATTTTCCACTTCATCTTGAAATCATTTGAATATTTTCAAATGTTTCATACTTTCCCTTATTAAGTAAATATACACATGTATTTACTCAAATTTTGAAGAAAGCATATGAAATTTAAATCCATCGCTTACGACTACACATAATGGATAATATACATCAACATGCTTTATGTCCAATAGGTTAGTCGTCCGTTCTTCTTTGGCCCATGAATGAGGTTTTAATTATCTCCAGGAAAGGTTCACAAGCGTCAATTGATCAAAATCAAAGACTATAAAAATCCATTAACATGGTGTTTTCTTCTTGTTTTATTTCCAATATAATTTAAACAATGGTATCACTCAAAACTGATATTCCAATCATTCGTCTTGCGACTTTTTAGCATCAACGTTTATGGATGTGATTTATTGTAATGCCAATAAAATACTCCAAAATAAAAATTGCTTGTTATTTTATTTTTATGCATCATCATGCATCATAAACATGTCACCTTGGTTTTCAAATTGCATAAACTTAAAATACTGCTTTTGTTGTGTGTGCTAAACTCTATGCTTTTGTTCCTCCATCTCTTCAAAATTTCCAAAAACCAAAACCCTAGTTTTATCTTTCAGAATAAATATATATGTGGTGATAATATAAGTCATCCCTAACTATCTCTTCTATTTTAAATTATCTTAAGTCTTAAGCGTGAACACATGCACACACTCTGAGGCCAGGATACGCGTGCACTGCCAATGATTCTGGACCTCTCCCCACACTATGTCATTGCTAGGTGGGCCCTCATACCTCCCACACACGGACAAATCCAAACTAGGTTCTCTTTCGAATCCCCAATCCTCTAATCTAAAAAAAAAACTTGGTTCCCCAGCCTCCAGAGAGTCGGCCGCTGGCTCTCGCACCTCATGTGCGTCGTTGGCCGATCCCCGCGCCGCCTCCGATACGGCGATACGGCTCCGATACGCGTATTCCCGGTGTGTCCTGTTTTTTGATTAAAAAAGAAACAAAACATGACGATACACAGCCGAGACGACACCGATACAGCAGGGACACGAGAAGAGCTCAGTCGAGCTGACGCGCAGTACTAAGGCCTTTCATAATGGAGTGTCTCTTAGCACGACATCATAGGAGAAATAAATGGTTAAGAGACAACCCTTCCAATGCATTGTTTCTTAAGTGGTGTCTCTATATTTAATGATTTAAAAGACATGCATGCATGTGATTGGACTAACAAGGTTTTTTGCCTATGGTTCCGTGCAAGGGTGTTTCTTAGCTAAGGCCTTTCACAATGGGTGTAGCTTAGCGATGTATCCTAGGCACTTTGCCTATGTGGCACTATAGTTAATGAGGAAAGAGATTGTGGTTGTATCTTAGAGCAAGGACAATAGTATAGCCAGCTGCTGGCTATAAGACAAGTGCCATATCATTTATAGCCAACTTAGAGCTAGCATGTACAATAATGAGCTATAAAAATATACTACTTTAGCACTACATGACCCACCTTTCACTCTCTCAAAGTGCCTAGGAGCACGAGCTAGAGCTGGCTCTTGCATGAGAGCCCACTCTTCTTCTCTCTCCTCTTCTCTCTCTTCCAACTAGGCAGGGAAATAGTATTTTAATCCTTATAGCCAGCTGACTAGGACTTATTGTACTTGCTCTTAGCTAAGAAACACCTCTTGCACAAAACCATAGGCAAAAAGCATGGTTAGACCAATCATATGCATGCATGTCATCTAAATTATTAAATGTAGAGACACCACTTAAGAAACAATGTATTGGAGAAGTTGTCTCTTAGGCCTTTCACAATGGATGTCTTTTGGTGTGATATCCTAGGTACTTTATTTATGTGGCATGTCATTATTAAAGAAAGAAAGGGTTACTGTATCTTAGCTAAGATACAACCCTTGCACGCTATCATAGGCAAAAAGAATGGCTAATCCAATCATACTCATGCATGAGACTAAAATCATTAAATACAACTCTCCTAAGAAACACAAATTAAGAAACAATCCATTGTCATAGTTGTTTCTTAAGTTTTAATTGCTCCTATGAAAAATTGCTAAGATACACCCCAATGCGAAAGGCCTTAACCATCTATTTCTCTTAGGGTAACGTGCTAAAATACACCCCATTGTGAAAGTCCTAAGATACAATCTAAATCTCTTTTCTCATTAACTATAGTACCACATATCTTCCCCCCTAAAAAAAAAACTATAGTATCACATATGCAAAGTGGCTAGGATACAGCGCTAAGAACCCCCATTGTGAAAGGTCTAACCCTAGCCCAGCGCTCCCTCTCCCTCTTTGTTCTATTGGCCCGAAAGTGGATTGAAGGCGCATGCTCGGCCTCCTGGAATCGCGGCTCCGCCAACCGGATTCGCGCAGCCACCGGCCGGAATCGTGCGGCCGACACCCGGAAACGCGCCGCCGCCCGGATTCCAGTCGGCTCCACCTCGATTCGCCCCTCCGCCGCCTGGAGCCGCCTCCGCCGCTGCCCATCGCCAGCAGCAAAGTAATTGCTTCCGCCCTGCTTTGCTCCCGTCTTGCTTTCTGCGCTGCCGCTGCATGCTTGGCTGTTTGCTTGCTGCTGTGCTATCCATGCGTGCTTGCTGCTGCTTGCTAGGTTGCACGATGTGCGCTGATGCTTTGATTGCTGGGGCTGGTCAGGGAATTAGATACCGGCCTGGCATCTGCATGATCAATTGGTCAGTGAGGACTTGGAATGGCTACAAATGGGACAGTAATTTCATCTCATCTCACGCATTATTCTGTCTTTTTTACATGGCATATTATTATTTTCATATATATAATCACGTATCGCCGTATTGCTGATTTCTGAAATTGCCGTATCCCATATCGCTGTATCCATATCGACGTATCCATCTCGCCGTATAGATGCTTCATAGGTCATACATGTCTGTATAGATTTTTGATTAAAAGGACTCAAAGATGACAGCTTCCTTATGATGTGGAAACAAGTACTGGTCCTTCAGACTTTACTTCTGCAACTAAATTCAGTCAATTAGAGAATTGTCTTCCTTCTCTGGCCAGGGAGGTGGGTCAATGCATAAGAGATGTGGCCAGGAAGGCAAGAAGGGGAGGTAGACACTAGGGGCACTCCGAGGTGGATTGGTGCTTGAGACATGCAGCGGCATTCGGGAGCAGGCTGCGCCTCTCGGACGGTGAGCTTTTTCATGGCGGATGCCAAGCCCCTCACTGGAATTGTTAGCTTCCTATAGAGAAGTGCTCTGCCTATGTGGCCACACCACTGTAAGTTATGCATTTAGTGTTCTTTCATTATCAAACTCAATTGCAGATGTTGATATATTATTATTATATTAGAAATGTATTTTATGTATCAATACAAATAAACATGTATGTATGGAAACCGTATAATACGTGAATTATAGGGAAAAAATTGAATCGAATCAGGTCAGTTAAGGTAAGGAACTGAACTATCCCAACACTTATGCATTCATGGATGAAGGCTGGCAGCCTGTTTTGGACATTTTCTCAAATTTCATTAATTATTCAGACTATAGGATGGTGTGTGATACCTTATTTGGGGACTGATACTCCAAGAGTTTGCAGCTAATATTTTTTTATCAACTATGTATCCATGTGTTATGACAAGAGCATCTCTCAGGGAGTTAGTGGTGATACTCTTGGTGAAGTAGTTATTTTTAATTTAGAACATCACTTGATATATTATTTACGATTTCTCTTGAATTGAAATGTTATCAATTTAGATGTGGCCAAAGTTCTCCTCGTGACCCCTGACATACATATTTTCTTTTATGTGAGTGTTTTGAGGCGATTTGGTCTCGGGTAGCATGTTGCAAGGAATGTATATGATGTTGTGACGATGCATCAGTTGGACTCACATGAGAGGTGTAGAGGTGCCGGGACCATCCTCAGAGAATATATATTCATGTTTTGTGTTATATATTCATGTTTTGTGTTATATATTCATACGTTGCATTAGAGCATATATATATATATTCATATTTTGTGTTATAAATTTGCACAGAATATTTCCTATGTAGGCATACCTGACTTGCCATGGCATTAACGGTCATAGACATAGAGGTGATTTCTATATGTATGTTCATTAATACATGCTTCGTGTTGTATTTTCTGTTATAAATTTATTGTTAGAGCAACATCTGTTGCTGTAACTTTATATTTCTTTCCGTTGAATATATCCTTGCCATGTTATATTGGTGCTGAACCTTGGGTCACCCGCAGATATTGTGAATTGAATGCTATGGTAGTATACTGTGACTCATAATCATTAGAACTATTGCCTAGCTACCTATCTAGGGCAACTTTGCAATAGTCATTTCCTTTGATATATATATCTGGTTAATGGTTTATATGCAATATGAAAAAGCTCACCTATTGAAATTTTGGGTTCCATGATTCTAATACAGTGTGTCAGATTTAGAAGTGCTCAATACTCTAAATTTTTAACGACGGGCACCATCTTTTTGATTGTCTTTGCCGGGGGTCTGAACTCTGAAGTGCTTGTGGTGGCATACTCCAGAGCCCTATTTACTCTCTGATTGGAGAAAGTTTGTGCTAGGCATATCTTCCAAAGCACTCCAGGTATCACTGCATGTTTGGATTTAGTAGGTTTCCTATTTTGCATCTGATGTTGTGACATCACTGAATATTGCTTAGAGGGATTTTGCACTATTTCCTCCCTGTATTCTTCTAACTTACTTTTAACCGTCCGATATTTGATTTAGTTTGTTGAAGTTGTGCGCTTAAAAAAATAATACTACTTCTAGGCATTTCCTTTGATATGTATAGAGTTAATGACTTATATGCAATATGGAAAAAGTTCTTGCCATTTAGGTTCCATCATTCTAATACACTATTCATTTACTGCCGGGTTGTCAACACCCGGATTTTTTTCCCAGATGCCCGTTATGCCATACCTCGCAATCCTAGGATTACCATTTTTGCGAGACATAACGGATTGGATATCATAGTACATCATCCATTACAAACCATACATAAGGTTTTACACAAATAAGGATCTCATGATCCAGTCTTTAATACAATAAGCAGCGGAAATAAATGATAGCGTAGCGGTGGGGGTCTATCTTCAGGGGCACAGGCAATGCTGACGAAGGCAGATAGTCCTAGTTATCATAGCCGTTCTGCTGACCATCATCTTGATAATCTCCTTCATAGTCTGGCCATGATAATAGCCAGGGACAAAAGCCATGAGTACTCTTTAAGTACTCGCAAACTACTACTAGCAAGGGTTATGATTCTAAGTTAAAGTACTGAATTGAAAGAATAACTATCAAGTTAAGTTTGAAACCTAAGCTGAGTTTTGAAACAAGAAAGGATAAAGTAAAGTTCTAGAATCACTTAAGCTGGGAAGCTATTTTCATCTACACAACCCTGTTGTGGTCAACTCAAGATTCATCATTCATTTCAAGTTATTTAGAAAACATCTGACAATGAAACAGTATGGCCATTCCAACTGTCCATAACCGCGGACGTGGCTATTCGAATAGTTTGACACTCTGCAGAGGTGGTACACTTTCACCACAAGATTCGATACATCTGTCAGGGGTAACCCTGAATCATCATACTTGGTATGCAGATAATCAAACATAATCTTTCCTTTACACACCCTAGTACAAGCACCTCTCCTATGAGCATGGCCTCCCAACCATGACCATCAGTCATCTTGGGCACTGCATAGGTGGACATCATTGAGAGGTAGCCTCAGCTCAAACCTCTCCCGTGAGGGAACTAATACTAGTGCTTATAAAGTTCCAGCTAAGCCTTACCCAATTCAGGTAATGTGGTTGTACGATAATTTTGGAATGGTATCGCATCCGAATCCAACCATCAGTTTTATAAAAAGGGTTAAGGCTCATGCCTCATCATTTTTATCATCATAAGCCAATTGTGTTTCTCAACACATGTCAAAACATCTCAATAGAATGACTCATCATTCCAAGGTTTTCATAACTTATTTTCACCAAGTGTTCCCATCTAAAATGACTCAAGTTTGATCTATTCTAAAACACTAGGTTAAGAGTGTTCACTAAGGTGGAAAGGTGGGATCAATCTCATGCCATAGAATGACATCTAAGGGTTTCTAATTAGGTCAAGTTTTATACTCTTTATGCTACCTTCAAAATTAATTACAAGAACTTGGTGTAAGCTAAGGGGGTGTGATCAAAGTATGCTCAAGGCATCTTTACTAAACTATCTAGTTTTATTCTAGCTTGCTACCATAGCTTACTAAAGCATGTTTGCAAGGGTTAGCTTGCCACTAATAGCTTGCCTTGGTTGGTGCAGTGGTTGAAGTTTTCTTCTTCTTCTTCTTCTTGGTAGAACTCCTCCTCCTCGAAGGCTTAGTCGGTACTAGCGTCTAGAAATACATAGGGAGTGCACAATCACCAAACAATACTTAACTTAGACTAAGTAGTATTCTAAAACACAAAATTGATGATCTATTATCATCACAAGCATCACAAATTTAATTCAATAGTTTCAACCTTTTTATTTTGGAAAAGTAATTTCTACTCATTGAAATAATATCTAAGATTTAACATTCACCACCAAAATATGGGATCATGTGTACACATGTCCTCACCACATATTCTAACATGTGGGAATGAGATTTAAAGGTTGGATCACTATTACTTTGGTTTAAGTGTATTATTTAATGATTTAAAGTGACTAGAAATGCCTATATAGCATTATTTTGGTACTAGTCCAAAGTCACTGCCTGTAAACCTTAGTATTATTACGTATTTGGATAGATATGATGAAATGTGATTTTTGAGAGTTGGAATCAACTCAAAAGCTAACTTGGTTGATTTTATAAAAATGTTTCAAGTTGCAAAAGCTTCTGTCTTCTTATTTTTATTAGGAGAAATCTATAACTCTAAATGAATTAAATCCAATGGGTTTGGATAGAGCATTTCAATACCTTTCAGACAAAATTGGTTTCATGCAATTTGGATTTGTCAAACTCATAGAATTGAATTTTGAAACACTGGACAAAAACTATATTCTAACTAAAAGGAAAAAAAATCCTAATTTGAATCTACGGGCTTGCGCGGGAAAGGAAATGGGCCGTGGTATTTGGCGGCATTGTGGCTCAGCTGACAAGGGGTCCCACTGGTCAGCGGCACTTAAAACGCGAAGCGGTACGCACGCTGTGGGTCGTGCGATTAGAGGGCAGATCGACGGCTGAGGGTCGTCGTCGACGACGGGTCGCCATGAGCTCAAACCCTAGCGGCTCGGTGGGGGTCTCACGATATGCCGGGGCTCAGGTCGTGGCGATGGCGAACAAAGTGGAAGACGACGGCGAGGCGAGGCGTGGTCGCGACGGAGCTTTGGGTGGCCAGAATCAACGACACCCTTCTTCTCCATTGGCGGCGGCTCCGGCTCCAATTCCGGCGAGCTGCTGCTCCACTTGCTCCGGCGAGAGGTGGGTGAGGTTCAGAGAGGTGAGGGGAGTGGAATGGTGTGAGTCTTTGGTGCTGGGGAGGGCTCCTTTTATAGGCTCGACGGTGAGACCGAGCGGGATGGGCGGCCGACGGTGGCGACATGGCTACGGCGAACTAGCGGCATGGCTGGGGATGGCGATTGACGGGCGGTCCCCTGGCAGTGCTCTAGCGCTTCAATGCGGCCGTAGGGGCGGTGGCATGCGGTCGGGGTAAGGTGGCGCTCTGAGAGGCAGAGGCGGCGGTGTCCACGGCGAGCGGTGGCTGTGGGGCTTTGGGCGGCGAACGGAGGTGTCTGGGGTGTTCTCTAGGTCGAGGCGAGAGCGCGGCTGGTGTCGAGTGGTGGCTTGTGCACGCTGGGGAGGGCGCTCTGCGGGCGGCGTCGGCATGGTCTGGTGGCACTGGGCGCGGCTTCTCCTCGGTGGTCCACGGCTGCTCTTGGCTCGGGAAAGGGACAGAGAGGGGCGGTGCGGCGTTGGCTACCTCCTAGACATGGCGAGGGAAGTTGGTGGCTGCTGTGGCGCGATGTCGCCGGTGGGGGTGCTCAAGGTGCTCGGCCTTAATGGCCATGACCATTTGGTCGTGTGCACAGGGCGTGGCCGGGCTAGCAAAAGGTAGGGCTGGTACTGAGGGAACAAGGGGACAAGGTTAGGCACAAATGGTGACCAAGATCACTGCTTAAAACAGTGTTTTAAATTTGGCTAGATTTGTGCACACAAGCTGTTTGATGAAATGCCCAAAAGAGAAAAAGTTTTGAATTTTGAGTTCAAATTTTTTGAGTGATCTCCACTATTGATAGGTAGTCTCTGGTTACAAGGGTTTTGAAAATGGAGCTCAATTACATGGTTTTTGAAATAGGGGTGATCTATGCATATGCATTAGATTCAAATTTGAACTGCCATTTAAAATAGTTTCCAGAATGTTTTTAGAAGATCAAAAGATGGGCCTTGGTACCTCATTATGTGTACTAGCAAGGGGTGCAAAGATCCAGAATTGTTTCTGTTAAGAATTGAGTACTAGGAATAGCCAAAGTAGGCATGAGAGTTAATTTTGTCAAAATGACCATTCCTTTATTTTAATTCTTTTTGATATGATTTTTTTTAGGAAAAGTTTGGGAAAGGTGTAGATGATGTTTAAATCACCTAGAAAACATTTTAGAAGCAAAGGATCACACAATCATGGCAATTCAAAACAACTCCTATTTTAAATGCACACATATATGAATGCTTTTATTTTAAATATGGAAAAGTTTTTGTTAATCCTAAATTTGGATGATTTGATCTTTGATACACTTGGATTGAAGTTTTGGGATGTTACACGGGTTTTCTCTGACGAGTGGGTCTACTCGCGCATCACTTTTTTTACTACAGACCGCACCATCCTTTTGACTGCCAATGACCGCGTGCGCATCATTACCCCACCTCGCAGCGGCTTTATTCCCTCGAGAGTGGAGAAGAGCAATGCTACGTCTACGGACTCGTTCTACAAAAAATTCCTATCAGTACGTGCTCCACATTTTAAGGAAGAAAAAAAAATCAGCCCAAACACCAGCCTCCACGTCAGTCCGTAAGGTAATTCCGTAGGATGGATTCCATAGGTGTAGGATTATTGAGTGGAGAAACACCAACCACAGCCCCAAATGCTGGAACTGTCACATCCCAGCTCACGGACCCCAGACCCAGCCCCACACATCCACCCTCCAGTATCTCTCCCCTCCCCTTCTCCTCTTTCTGCCCCGAGGCCCCGAGGGATCTAGGGTTGTGGTTGTCGCCATCGCCGCCGCTTTCACTCGAGCTCCTCACCACCACTACTCTCCTTGTCCTCTAGCATGGTCGCCGCGTCACCGCGCCACCGCCGATGGCCCTAGGCACGTCACTGGGCGCGTCCGTGCACTAGACCCACGACCAGGCGGCGTTCGTGGCTGCGCCGCCCTCGGTCAGCGGGTGCTCAACCCAGCGGCGAACCCATGTCTGGCCCCGGTTCCTTCTTTCTGTTGTTTCCTGTGGCTCCCGGTACCTCCGTGTTGTTAACCTCGGTGATCACCGGTTATTCAGTCCGTTCATGACGTGATACCACGTTCACCGTCAAGTGGTCAAAGCGGTGGAGGCCCTGCCATCGAACGGTCCAGGCCCTTCTCCTTCCTCCTAGTCCCCAATCGCTGGTTGTCTTCCTCCCAAATACCCATCGCTCAAGTCTAGAAAATATCCCCATCGCTTAGGTCCAGCGAAAAAATCCCCATTGCGGGCATCCACATGTTCCACCTGGGCGTCGGCGCCCTCCGCCTCTTCCTTGTTCACCGTGCCCATGCCCATCCATCCATCAGGGAGGTACGCCCAGGTGGCTAGTGGCTATCACGTGCCTTGCCGACTGCAGCTCCTCGCAACCTCGACGGGTTGGTCTGCCGTGTGGCTGCTTGGCGACCAGCTGCGCCGCCGACCGCGGCCTCACATGAAGCCGTTCTGCTCCAACCGGACGACATCGATGCCATTGGAAGTGGGGAGTGCGGGGGACCGTGGCAGCGGCCGGTGGCAGAAGCACAAAACAGGAGCAGGTGGACAAGACTATGGGTGGAGCAAGGCATGGCTGCAGGGATCCTATTGGGGGGATACCCCCGGGTAGGGTCACGCCGAGGTATAAAGGCCGAGTTAGCCGAGGTACGACAAGGTCAAAGCAAGAGCTGGCCGAGTCACCTCAAGGCAGGCCGAATCACGGGGTAACCCGGACCAGGGGATGTCCACCTAACTGGGTCTCAACCGACTTATGCCATATGTCGGTAAGATGAATCTAACTTATATGCAGGTACAGGTGTGGCCGGATCAACTAGGTATGATCCGGATTATATCAAGCTTGTAAGAGAAGGAAGGTATCTCGCTGGTCAAAGGGTGACCAGACGTGCGTGGGCGTGGCGGATGAAAGGGCGTGACCACCGAGGCGTGGCCGACAAGGGTGACGATGCCTGTGTCGGATGACGCAGGCGCCACAAAGGCTCACGTAGCCTCTGCATGGATGACGCTGGGCAAAAGTGACCCGGTCGACTTACTATTTTGGGAGGAAGCATATTCCTTGGAATATGCCTCCACGTATGCCCTAATTGGAGACCTAGCCACCCCTATATAAGGAGGGCCAGGGCCTCTGTAGAAGGGGTTGGTCTTTGACTGGTTGATCTCTAGAGGGTTGTGTTTGACTTGGGTGTTCCTGAGAGCTAGCTAGTGGTGAGAGTAAGAGAGTCCCTTCTTCCTCCTCTTCCCAATACAGCTCGAGGAGCACTTGTAATCTGTGGAAGTGAATCAAATACAAAGCAACTGTGTGTGGAATCACCACACTATCCCTCCCTGGATTCCCCTAGTGCATTTAGTCCCCACCTTTAGCCTATTCATGGCATCTGCCGTGACATCACCACGACAGTTGGCGCCCACTGTGGGGCTAGCGGCGCTAGCAGGGGTGAAGATCCGGACGGGAAACTTCATCGGCACCGTGACGCATTCTCGGGCTCGTTCAGCTTTAGCGCTGGATTTCGTCGACAACGCTGGCTTTGACAGCGTCCTCTTCATGTGATGGCCTCTTCGTCAAGCTCTTTGGCTTATCTAATGCCCCATCCACCTTCATGCGCCTTATGCATCATATTTTGTGTTCTCTCCTTGGCAAGAGTGTCGTTGTGTATTTCGATGATATACTTGTTTATAGCAAGTCACTTGAGGACCATGTAACACATGTCAAGGAAGTCTTGCAAATCCTACGACATGAAATGCTATATGCATCTTCCCAAGTGCACTTTTGCTAAAGACAAGTTAATTTTTCTTGGATTTTTTGTTTCTTCAAATGGCATTGAAGTTGATGTTTCTAAAGTAAATAACATACGGGATTGGTGATGGTCGAAAATATATCGAGCTCGTTGGGGAACCCTAAGAGGAAGGTATGATGAGCGCAGCAACAAATTTTCCCTCAGTTATGAAACCAAGGTTATCGAACCAGTAGGAGCAAGGAAACACCTCCAAGGTGTTGTCGCCAACTTGAAATCCTACACAACACAACCACAGAACTTTGCCCCCAACTTATAGTGAGGTTGTCAATCTTACCGATTTTGCTGAAAACAAAGGATTAAACGTATTGTGTGGAAGAAAGTAAAAGCTTGTAGAAAGTAAATAAAAAGTAGTAAACAGTGGTAGATTGATGGTAAAAGAAAGGACCGAGGTCCATAGTTCACTATTGGTGGTTCTCCTTAAGATTGATGACATGTTGGGTGAACAAATTACAACGGGGCAATTGACAAATATCGAGAAAGCATACATGCATATACTAATCATCTTGACTCCTATGAGATTTGATTGCGCATTACAACATTATACATAGAACGTAATCCAACTGCATCTATGACTTATAATCCACCTTCAGGTTATCATCCGAACCCCCTCTAGTATTAAGTTGCAAGCAACAGATAATTGTATTACGCATTGTGTGTAAAGTAAACAATACGATTGTTCTATGAACAAAGGATTGATGTTTTCTCCCTAGTAGCAATAGCACATCTAGTACCTTAGAGATTTCTGTCACTTCCCCAGATTACTAGAGGCATGAACCCACTATCGAGCATAAATAATCCCTCTTGGAGTTGCTAGCATCCACTCGGCCAAGATATCTACTAACAATGGAGAGCATGCAAGATCACAAATAACAAAGACATGATAGAATCAATAATCAATCTGAAATAGCATCTCAATATCCATCGGATCCCCGCAAACACAACATGTATGATTACAAATAGATGATCTTGATCATGAACAGAGCTCACAAGATCTAAACATGATATCATAAAGGAGAAGAACCAACCATCTAGATACTACATGGACCCATAGTCTAAGGATGAACTACTCACGCATCACACCGGAGGCTTACATGGTGATGAAGAAGGCCTCCATGGTGAATTCTCCCCTCCGTCAGGGTGCCGGGAAGAGCTTCAGATCCCTCCCGATCTAGGGATGGAGATGACGGCGGCTATAGACTCTTTCGTGGAATTTTGATCGGGTTTTTAAGGTTTCTGTATCAGAGGCATCTTATAGGCGAAAGGGGAGGCCGAGGGGGTGCCCTAGGTGACCACAACACCCGTTGGCGTGGGCCAGGCCTGGCCGCGCGGCCAGGTGGTTTGGCGGCCCTCTGGCCCCTCTCCGTCCCATATTCTGGCTCCGTGTCCCCCTCGGTGAAAAACTGACTTTGGCTTTTGTCCCGTCCAATTCCGAGAATATTCATTTTCTGACTTTCCTGGAACCAAAACAATGAAAAGCAGTAAAATTTGTGGCATCTTGTTAATAGGTTAGTCCAAGAAAGTGTATAAAAAGTACTCCAAAGTGTGGACAAGACATAAGAAAGTAGATAAAAACAAGCATGGAACATCAAAAATTATGGATACGTTAGCAACGTATCAACATCCCCAAGCTTAACTCCTGCTCATCCTCGAGTAGGTAAGTGATAAAAAGAAAGACTAATTTTTGAGGTGACATGCATCATCATAAACTTGATCAAAGTATTTGTAAAACATTGATAGCTGGGATCATAGTACTTCAATCATAACATGAAAGACAAAGTTCTAGCAATAAGACAAAGCAACTCTGTTGCAGCATGAAAATGCACAAACAAAAGATTCATGAATAACAATGCTTTGCAGGACGTTTGTTTGTTTCACATAGAGAAAACATAGCATAGTGGCATTCAGCTTGTCCCTCATAGAGTAGCAAACATAAATGCATATGACACCTTCAAAGTTCATAAGAGTGACTAGATACAAATAGTTCAAAACAAGCAATATCAAAGTTATGCATCAATCAACAAGTCTTGGGACAATGCACATAGAAATAAGAATGGCCATTATGCTCTCAAAGTAGGTGCATAAAGATAGAAGGTGGAGACTCAACATAAAAGTAAAAGAAAGGCCTTCATATAAGGAAGTAGGGATTCAAGTTTTATAAAGAGCTTCCAAAAATTATGGTACTTATTAGCTTTCAGCTCTCATTGCCCCTATCATAAGCATCTTTAGGTGATTAAGTTTAAAGTGACACAACTAAGAGGATATGCTTGACAAGTTGTAAGTTGAAATCTCATGCCCCTTACTTACGAAGACCGAACCTCATGCTATTCAACTTCAGTCACAAGTAAGCTCTTGTCATTGTGAGTACATATGTATCATAGAGAACCGCCAACGGGGTACACCTTGCACATGATACATGAGCCATCCCATAATCAAAATGACAAGGCAAGCAGACAATGAGCATCTCAGCGATCTTTTTATTTGCTATTTGAATAGGTTTTTATTAAATGCTTCATAGAGTGCTCATTATGGTTATGCTGCAAGTTTTCATCATGATTAGACATGGCTTAGGCTAGCGGCCCAGGCGTTTCTCTAACACACATACAAACTCCATGATCTTACAAGTTTCCCTTTTATTTTACACCGCCGGGATCTATAAGCAAAAGAACATGATATCAACGGGTACAATATACAAGTGCAATGTTGAAAGTGTTCCCCATGATACATGGTTCTGCTAACTTCAACTTATAAAGCGCAAGCATATACACAACAAAGATGGACGCAATGGTTCAAGTTTATTAAATGCAAGAAAGTAAAGTGTGCCATCAAGTTCGTGAGAGCTTTAATCACTAATTTTCACATAACAAGTTGAATTCGGAAGATAGATAAAAACATGAATATACTTGGAATAGCAAATGCTAATAGGTAGGTATGGTGGACTCTTTGGAATAACTTGGTTTTAAGAGTTGGATGCATGAGTGGAACTCACACTTGGTTATGGAAGCTAGCAAAAGACTAGGAGCGACCAACTAAGAGAGCAATAATGGCCATAATCATGCAAAGCGACAAAACATCATTAATCAAAGCATAAAGTGATATTACAAGTCGAAAACTAAAGGATCATAAAGGCTTATGGTGACTTGGGATAGTCATAACATGGTGTGAGCATGCGCCAAGTCAACCCAAATAAAGCATCAAAGGAGAATACCACAATACTATACTTTAATATGCTAAAACAACGCATGATTCTTCCAAGGCACATTAAGAAATCTCAATTGTTTATAACATGTCATGCTACAGAAAAAATCACTAAGGATAAAACCAAAACAATATCAAGCATGGCATGACAAAGCATAGGCCACAGTTAAAAACAAACTCCTTTTACCACTTAAGCATGGACTTTTCCTACTCTTTTCCAATCCAAACCAAACTATTTGAAAACTAATGTATGAAAGAGGGGGTCCAACCAATTTACTCAGCAAACTAAGAAAACCAAGCAAACGAAAACAAAAAACAAAAAGAAGACGCTCCAAGAACAACACAACTATGCAGGAAACAATAAAAAAAGTGTTTGGAAGAAACCTGAGATTTTTATTGATGAAGAAGGGGATGCCTTGGGCATCCCCAAGCTTTGACGCTTGTACTTCTTGGATATTTCTTGGGGTGACACGCGTGGAATCCCCAAGCTTTAGCTTTAGTACATTCTTCATCTTATTAAATCATTCTCTCCATACACTTGAAATTTTTCCTTCATACAAAACTTCACACAATCTTTATTTGCAACATTAGTGCACTAGAGATAATAAGTCTTTAGGTTCAGTTTCAACACCAATAAAACTTCCATTAAAACATAAGCTACTAAAGCACTTACCTTGAAAAGCTCAATTCCCCAAAGAGAATTCAAAAAGGAACCAACAAGAAGTAAATGCAAATAATGGCAGAAATCTGTCAAAACAGACCAGCAGATAGAAACTAATTTTTTCGAAGACCTTTTGTTGCTCAAATCGAAAAGTGTTGAACTAACGAAAGTTAGATAACAACCTGGGGAAGAAGCACAAAAATTCACGTCTCAAAACGACGTACAGAGAATTTACATAAATTTTTACGGTGAAGCACAAAAATCTGTTTCGGGACAGCAACTTTCCCAAGCATTACTTCTCTCTCATTAGAGGTTACTCTTGGCACAAAAAGCAAAATAAAAAGGATAAGGAGCGGTTATTACAGAAGTAATAACTTTCAAAACTCATCTAAAACTTTTGGGTTATCTCCAAATAAGTACTTTTCTTTAACGCCTTTAAGTTAGGCATGATACTTTGAGAAGATGCTCACATAGGAAATATGAATTGAAGTAAAAGAGAGCATCAAGAAGCAAATTCAAAACACATTTAAGTCTAACCCACTTCCTATGCATAGAAATCTTGTATGCAAATAAGTTCACAAAGAACAAAGTGACAGGCATAGGAAGATAAAACAAGAGTAACTTCAAAACTTTCAGCACATAGAGAGGTGTTTCTGTTATGGGGTAACCCCGTGGGTGGCCCGATCTTCACGAATCTCGTGGTCAAATCGATGGTAAAGCGAGGGGAAAGGGAGAAGGTAGCGGAAGCGGACGCACACCTCGCGAAGAACACAATGAACACACGCAAAACACACATGATACAAGGCCGATTGCTCTCACTGGTGGCCACCGGTCCGATAGAATCCTCGCAAGGAAAGATCGGTCAATGTGCTCCCTCGATCCCACGCGGAGAGGGAAGAACACCTTGGAGAGGGTCTTGACGTCTTGGCAAAGGGACACCGATGCCAAGGCATTGTACAACGAGGGAGGCGCGATGCAAACTCCAACGAGGTGGTGACGATAGTCTATCCCCTTTGGTAGAAGGGGATGAAGCAAAACTAGAGATTCCACAAAGGGGGTTGTCTTTAGTCTATCATCTATGCCTCCCGGATACAATGAGGGGTGGGGGCTCTATTTATAGGCCAGCCACAAGTTCATGGGTAGTTTGGGCATAAAACTAGGGTTTGGTGCGCAATAGAGGGGTACATGGGCCAAGGGCCTAGCTGTTGGCTCGCAGGCCCATCCCTTGGGCCGGACAGTCTGGGTCGGTGTGACCGGACAGTCTGGGTCAGAGTGACCGGACAGTCCAGGGTATCCGGACACTCCGGGTAGGGTCCGGGTAGTGTCCGAACTGGCCTTCTGAATGTCCATGCCAGGTTGGGGCTAGGGCAGGCTGGACACTCCGGCCGAGTCGCGCCGGACACTCCGGCTGTGCTGGACACTCTGGCTGGATTCGGGTGGACTCTCCGGGGCGATGACGGCAGAGACTCTGGTTCTGGAGCTGGCTGCTCCTGGACCGTCTTCTTGGGTGACTTTGGGACGATCTTGGGGACTTGGCGTTGTAGATGTAGTAGTGTCCACAGGACGGGCTGCATCAGCTCCGCCCCTTCAAAAAGAGTCGTCCTTAACTCTTCATGCACATCACTAAGAAGATGATGTCGAGAGACCTTCTTGATCCTGGGGTTCACCATACAGTCGTCCTTGAGAAGCTTGATGTGGCAATTCTTCAATGTTCCTTCACCTTCCATGAAGCCTACAATGCTCACAACAAAAGCGAAGCAACACTCAAAGAGTAGCCAATTCATGAAGATGATAGCATGAGTCCTCAAGTAGAAGGAAGTCACCTTATAATGTAGAGATAGCTCATTGAAGGGTAGCCCTAGGCAACTCTCTTCGATTCGTCTTGTCAACTCTTTGTCCATAGAGGTTGTCACGTATGCAATTGTACCTTCACACAACAAAGACCAAGCAACATATGTTCGTGTGTGATAGAGGAGCATGTCATTTGTGGCATGTCCATTCTTGTTCACAACACTATTAGCACAACTCAAGTATAGCAAACGAGATGCATATGCAAGGTCAAAGTGCATGGAAATTGACTGAACATCATCCAAATGTGGGAACGCAAAAACTCCATATAACATCTTAGTGTGGCACTCAAAGCAATTGACTAAAATATTGATCAACATCTTTGATGCAAAGCTAGGAGAATTCAGCAAAAACACATGAGTAAGAATATCCAAAGCAACATCATTATGTGTGCAAACCAACCATTGGAAAGAACAATTGTTCAATATGTTGGATGCCATACACATATCATCAAAAGCCAAAATCATGGGGGTATGAGTATAGCAAGCGGTAGCAAAAACAACATGTTTGCAAAAAAACCATATGAAAGAGTAAGTGATCCTTATGTTTGTTGCAACAACAATACGAGAGACTTGGAAGCTCCCATGACAATACATGCTCAAAATGGCATTATGGTTGCAAACAAAACATTGGAAAGAGAAATTGTTCAACATTTTTGTGGCAACACACAAAGCATCAATATCCAAAAGCAACGAGACATGATTGTCACAAGGTGAAAGAATACCATCAACATGCTTGCAATCAAACCATAGGAAAGAGCAATTTGTCAACATGAAAGATGCAAAGCATGCAAAAGGTATCAGAGCTGGGTTCGATCTTGAACTCACTTGGGGGATGCTCTCTAGAGCTCTTTTTGTCAACTCGTGCTCAACCGAGGTTGACATTCTCATGAGGGTACCTACACACATCAAACACAAAAGGAAGAACGTGTGTGCATGGTAGAGAAACACATCATCCATCATGACGTATCTCTTCTTGTGCACATCACCATGAGTGTTAATCAAGTGTAAAATAGATGCATGGTGAGTATGCAAGTGGAGAACATGCTTATCACGACATTTACTAAAATCTCCAAAAGCTGAGAAAGCTATGGGGGCCATCTCAATATAAACCATATGAGAATTATTGTTACAAACAAAACAAGTGAACGAGCAATTATTCAACTTATTGCAAGCAACAGGAGAAATTGTGAAACACTCATGACAAAGCATGGTTCGAGGGGTACCATTGGTAACATCATTGCAAGCAAAACATTGGAAAGAGCAATTGTTCAACAAAGTGCAAGCAATGATATCATCAACATAACGTTTAGAGCATGGCATGTCTATGGGAACATCATCAGAATCAAATAATTTCACATGCTCAACATTATGCAAAGGCAAATTATCACATGGAAATATCAATGAAGCATATGTGATATCACAAACATCATCCATAGCATGCCAATCATCACAAGTCATCATGTCCACTAGTGGGATCATGGCATCATCAACACCCTTATTTTTACCTTGTTCATACCTCTCATATGAAGTGGGTGTTGTGGTAGTATTGGCCTCCATGTGGGCGACTTCTTCATCCAATATGGGGATGGCATCACCTTCATCCACCATGTACATCTTCTTGGTTGGAGGCATCATCATATCCAAGCTTGGCGCTTCTTGATCCATGGAACCTAGAACATCATGAGAAAACACACTAGAGGTAGAGGGCAAGTCGTTTGAAATCAAAATGGTCTCACATGACCTATCAACTACCACTCTCAACTCATTCGGTGTATCACTCATGCCCTCCAAATGGAAGCACTCAATCTCACGTATGGTGGAGTCACTCATCTCACTCTTGTTTTCACTCAAGTGGGCTAAGTGGCTCTCATACTCACATGGGATTGGTACCACATCATCACTCAAGCATATGGGGGTAGGCTCGGTTCTCTCAACTCCATGCGCCTCCTTTGGTGAAGGGAAAATCCCATGCTCACCATTCTTGACCTTGTCGTCGCCTTCTTGTGGTGTAGGCCCTTGTCTTGGGGCTTGCTCATCCTTTGCCATGGCCTCCTTGGCTTGCGTAGACATCCTCTTGGCGTACTTGTCCAACTTGGCAAAGTAGAGGTCTTCGTCTTCCTCATCCATGAAGTTGCATGCGCCATCTAGGACGTCAAGTTTGGGCGTTGAAGCTTGATGGCGTGGAGGAGAGCTTGCTCTTGGTGCCATTTTGGTGGTGGCACGAGTCGTAGAAGGAGCCTTATGATGGTGTCGACGGAGGTCATTGGCGTGCCTTGCCAAAGGTTGGTGTAGATGGCGCACTTGGTCATCCACATGACGCTCGCGACGATGCTCCTTGTCCTTGGCACTCTTCTTTTCATGGTGGTGCCTTCTTGAGCTTGGTTGAGCATTATGGATGGTGCGCAACATGTATTCTCCGTCTTCATGGCGAAGATGCCTTGAACGACGTGTTGTATCCTATTGATGTTGGTGATGATCCCGAGAGGATGTTTGTCGATGAAGATTCTTGCCTTGTGGCGCCTTGTGTGGAGGATGATGTTTGGGCACCACTCTTCTTGGAGTAGATGGCACTTGATGCCTTGGAGGTAGATGCACTTGACGCCTTGGAGATGGTCGTGCTTGGCGCCTTGGATATGGTGGCGCTTGATGGCTTGGAGGTGATGGCACTCGTCGCCTTGGAGATGGTGGTGCATGACGCCATGTAGGTGGTGGTGCTTGACGCCTTAGAGGTGGATCATCGAAGTAGGTGGTGCCCTTTGGTGTGGCACGCTTGGCCTTGAAGGTCATGGTTTCTTGATGATGCGTCTCCGCTAGCTTGGCGTAGTAGTCCTCCATCTCCAAGCGGTGGAGGTATTCTTCATGGCTCATGGAAGAGCCCTCGAAGTGGGTGAAGCTCGCCATGTCCTCCATGCCTGGTGAGGCGTCGTCGTTGTAGCACTCGAAGTCATCCATGCTTGGGGAGTCGTTGTTGATGTAGTACTCCATATCACCCAAGCATGTGGAGCCATTGTCGGTGTAGTGCTCCATGTACTCCACGCATGATGAGCCATTGTCGATGTAGAGCTCAAAGTCATCCATGCTTAAGGAGCCGTAGTTGATGACGTGCTCCATGTCTTCCATGCATGTGGAGCCGTCATAGGTGCAATGCTCCGGGTCCTCAAAGCATGCGGAGCCAATGTCGGTGTAGTGCTCCATCATATCCTCTATACTTGTGGAGTCGTAGTCGTCGTGGCTCATCATGGATTCTTCATAGATATAATCCTCGGTATGATGGGTATGGAAGGTGGCGTGTCCAAGAACAATCTGAACTCAAGATGTTGTAATGGCAAGTAAAGAACCACGATGATCACGAAGCAAAACAAGTCAATCCACAAGAAGGAAATATGTACAAGGAAACACACACGGTGGGATAAATGGGACTTGTGCGACGGAGAAAGTGAGCTAAGAACCAAATGATTACCTAGCGAAGACTATAAGCTCGTGTCGCACAAGTGCAAGGAGAGACGCTAGTTCGATTGCAATAAATTGGTGGGTTACAAGATATGCACAATAAGTACCACCTATTTGATGTTCATCGAGCTTGCGCTTCCTATTCTATGAGGCACTTGTTTCTTTCTTTTTTCTTTTTCTTCTTTTTCTTTTTCTATTTTTTTTCTCTTTTTCTTTCTTTTTCACTTGGCCATTACTTGTGCCAACAACTATACAAGATAACTATATGAGATAGCGCGCTCACAACTTTTGCTCGGAATTCTACAAGGTATCAAATGTGCATATCCCAAGCAATCATACGAGGAACTAGTCTCAATAGGTGTTTGTTGAACGCAAAGATAGTGTAGCTCACAAAGGAAAGCAAGTGGGGAGAAGACGCGGAATTTTTATACCTTTCGTCGCCGATCTTCACCCTTTATTGGTGGATTCTGCCTTGCTCACGGAATTTGGATGGAGTAGATAGCATGAACTACGGAGATGATGATGTAGAGATCTTTCTCCTCTTCAACACGAGCTAAAGAACACCAAAATCCGAGTTCGTATGCAAAAGTTATGCTCAAAACCGTGAAGCAGATTTTTTTGTCAGCAGGGGGGCAGACAGTCCGGTCCGCGCAGGCCGGACAGTCCAGCCGGGCCGGATATTCCGGTCCGTTTAGGCCAGAAACTCTGGTGGGGCGGATAGTTCGGTCCGTTTTAGCCGGACAGTCCAGTCCGGTCAAACCAGAACTTCCAGAACACGAACTGGACGAGTTTTGGCGGAAAAACTCGAACCAAAACCTCAAATTGATGGGGGAAATCAAGGAATTAGGCTATGGAAACGCAGGGGAAGGTAGATCAACAAGTTTAGCAGGTAATCCACGGATCAAAACCTACCAAAACGCACTCAAATCACAGATCGATCCAAAACACGAATTGGGGCTATTTTTGGTGGAATTTTCGAATTTATGGGGAAAAGACCAAATCGATGAGAAATCCGTGGCAACCAAAAGCTGCTGATACCAGATGTTATGGGTTGACACAAGATCCACTCGATTTTGTGGCTATTTTTGTGGTTTTTCAAGAAAAAAATTGGTGGGGAAGAACGAGGGTGAAATCCGTGACAACTTGGGTTCTGATGCCAGATGTTATGGGGTAACCCCGTGGGTGGCCCGATCTTCACGGATCTCGTGGTCAAATCGATGGTAAAGCGAGGGGAAAGGGAGAAGGTAGCGGAAGCGGACGCACACCTCGCGAAGAACACGATGAACACATGCAAAACACACACGATACAAGGCCGATTGCTCTCACCGATGGCCACCGGTCCGATAGAATCCTCGCAAGGAAAGATCGGTCAACGTGCTCCCTCGATCCCACGGGGAGAGGGAATAACACCTTGGAGAGGGTCTTGACGTCTTGGCAAAGGGACACCGATGCCAAGGCCTTGTACAACGAGGGAGGCGCGATGCAAACTCCAACGAGGTGGTGACGATAGTCGATCCCCTTTTGTAGAAGGGGATGAGGCAAAACTAGAGATTCCACAAAGGGGGTTGTCTTTACTCTATCATCTATGCCTCCTGGATACAATGAGGGGTGGGGGCTCTATTTATAGGCCAGCCAAAAGTTCATGGGTAGTTTGGGCATAAAACTAGGGTTTGGTGCGCAATAGTGGGGTACATGGGCCAAGGGCCCAACTGTTGGCTCGTAGGCCCATCCCTTGGGCCGGACAGTCTGGGTCGGAGTGACCGGACAGTCCGGGGTAGCCGGACACTCCGGGTAGTGTCCAAACTGGCCTTCTGAATGTCCACGCCAGGTTGGGGCTGGGGCAGGCCGGACACTCCGTGCCAAGTCGCGCCGGACACTCCGGCTGGATTTGGGCGGACTCTCCGGGGCGATGACGGCGGAGACTTTGGTTCTGGAGCTGGCTGCTCCTGGACCGTCTTCTTGGGTGACTTTGGGACGATCTTGGGGACTTGGCGTTGTAGATGTAGTAGCGTCCGCAGGACGGGCTGGATTAGTTTCAATACCATGAAAACTTCTACAACCATATTTTCCTCTCTCATAATAATTTTCAGTAGCCTCATGAATAAACTCAACAATATAACTATCACATAAAGCATGCTTTTCATGATCTACAAACACATAATTTTTATCAAGCTCAAAAATAGTGGGATTAAAACCTTCAAACCCACTTTTAATAATTTTATAACAAGATGACTGATCAATCTCATTTTCAATAGTAGTAAAATTAATATTATCAACCAATATAGGACCATCATCTAGAGCTTTATTATAAACATTTTCAAAAGAATCCACAGGAACATGACATTCGTCCTCCTTTGGTAAGCATGGGGATAATCAAATAATGTAAGGGGGTAAAGAGTTACTCTCATTAGAAGGTAGGAATGGGTAGATCCATTCTTCCTCCTCTTGATCATCACTCTCGTCCTCTTTTTCATCCAATGAGCTTCCAGTTTCAGCAATTTCTTCTTCCATAGGCTCCTGTAAGGCATTAGTCTCTTCCATTGGTGGAGAGTATCTATTAAGATATTCAAGAATATAGCCATTTTCTACCTTGTAATTATCAAAGCAAAATTTAAGTATATCATAAACCTCATATTTATAAGGTGCATCATCAGTATTTTCAAGCAAATAAGCAAGTTCGAATGCACCCTTCCAAGCAATAAATTCTTCAATTTGTTCCACATTATAAAAGTCATAATTTCCCTTAACATAAGAAGATATGGTAACATCATCATTATACTCACATTGAAAAGGGAGGTGTTTATACCTCCTACAGCAACAAGATTTATCAAAGCAATAAGTAACATTATAAGTAGAGCACACATTTATAGCAATGGTATACAATTTATCAATTTGTTCCCATAAGTGTTTCCCTTTTTGTGACAAGCGGTGTTCCTTATAAAAATATTTTTGTTCTTACGTGAACCCACCTTGCCAATAAGATTCAGTTTCAAAGAAACCAACCATTGATAGAAAGCATGATAAAGCAAGACAATAACAGACCAACGAAAATAACAACTATAGTAGGAACTATTTTTTTTGTATTTTTGATAAGGAAACAAGCAAACAAAGCAAAAATAAACTAAGCAAAACAAAAATAACAAAGTAAAGAGATTGGTCATGAGAGACTCCCCTTGTGAAGATGTCCTTGACTCTTCGGCAACAACACCAGAAAAATAGCTTGATGGCCCAAAATATATCGAGCTCGCTGGGGAACCCCAAGAGGAAGGTATGATGAGCACAGCAACAAGTTTTCCCTCAGTTATGAAACCAAGGTTATCGAACCAGTAGGAGCAAGGAAACACCTCCAAGGTGTTGTTGCCAACTTGGAATCCTGCACAACACAACCACAGAACTTTGCCCCCAACTTACAGTGAGGTTGTCAATCTCACCTGTTTTGTTGGAAACAAAGGATTAAACGTATAGTTTGGAAGAAAGTAAAAGCTTGCAGAAAGTAAACAGAAAGCAGTAAACAGTTGTAGATTGATGGTAAAAGAAAGGACCGGGGTCCATAGTTCACTAGTGGTGGTTCTCCTTAAGATAGATGACATGTTAGGTGAACAAATTACAGCGGGGCAATTGACAAACATCGAGAAAGCATACATGCATATACTAATCATCTTGACTCCTATGAGATTTGATTGGGCATTAGAACATTATACATATACCGTAATCCAACTGCATCTATGACTAATAATCCACCTTCAGGTTATCATCCAAACCCTCTCCAGTATTAAGTTGCAAGCAACAGATAATTGCATTACGCATTGTGTGTAAAGTAAAGAATATGATTTTTCTATGAACAAAGGATTGCTGTTTTCTCCCTAGTAGCAACAACACATCTAGTACCTTAGATATTTCTATCACTTCCCCAGATTACTAGAGGCATGAACCCACTATCGAGCATAAATACTCCCTCTTGGAGTTGCTAGCATCTACTTGGCCAAGATATCTACTAACAACGGAGAGCATGCAAGATCACAAATAACAAAGACATGATAGAATCAATAATCAATCTGAAATAGCATCTCAATATCCATCGGATCCCCGCAAACACAACATGTATGATTATAAATAGATGATCTTGATCATGAACGGAGCTCACAAGATCTAAACATGATAGCACAAAGGAGAATAACCAACCATCTAGCTACTACATGGACCCGTAGTCTAAGGATGAACTACTCACGCATCACACCGGAGGCTTGCATGGTGATGAAGAAGGCCTCTAGGGTGAATTCTCCCCTCCGACAGGGTACCAGGAAGAGCTTCAGATCGCTCCCGATCTAGGGATGGAGATGACGGCGGCTACAGACTCTTTCATGGAATTTTGATCGGGTACTTAGGGTTTCTATATCGGAGGCATCTTATAGGCGAAAGGGGAGGCCGATGGGGTGCCCTAGGCGGCCACACCACCCCCTGGCGCGGGCCAGGCCTTGCCGCGTGGCTAGGTGGTGTGGCGGCCCTCTAGCCCCTGTCCTTCTCGTATTCTGGCTCCGTGTCCCCCTCGGTGAAAAACTAACTTTGGCTTTTGTCCCGTCCAATTCTGAGAATATTCATTTTCTGACTTTCCTCGAACCAAAAACAGCAGAAAACAGGCAGCTGGCACTGTGGCATCTTGTTAATAGGTTAGTCCAAGAAAGTGTATAAAAAGTACTCCAAAGTGTGGACAAGACATAAGAAAGTAGATAAAAATCAAGCATGGAACATCAAAATTTATGGATACATTAGCAACATATCAATTGGCCCATCCCAACAAATGTGAGTGAACTTCGAAGTTTTCATGGGTTGGCCAGTTTCTATCGTAGCTTTGTGAAAGAGTTTTTGACCATTGCTTGTCCTCTCAATGAATTGACCAAAAAATGTCACCTTTGTATGGGGCAAAGCACAACAAAAATCTTTTGATGAACTTAAAAAGAGTCTCACCGAAGCACCTCTTCTTGCGTTACCGGATTTCACTAAAACTTTTGAGATAGAGTGTGATGCTAGTGGCATTGGCATTGGAGGAGTCCTAATGCAAAATGGACGTCCTATTGCCTACCATAGCCAGAGACTTGATGGTGCTTGCCTTAATTATCTGATTTATGACAAAGAGCTTTTTGCCTTAGTTCATGTCCTTCAAGTTTGGCAACACTACCTTTGGCCTAAGGAATTTATCATACATTCCGACCATGAGTCATTGAAATATCTCAAAGGCCAAGCCAATTTGAGTAAGGGACACGCTAAGTGGGTCGAGTTTATGGAATCTTTTCCTTATATTGTCAAGTATAAGAAGGGCAAAGATAATGTAGTTGCAGACGCTTTATCTCGCAAGCACACAAGCCTTCTTACTCGACTTGAAATGAACGTGTTGGGTCTTGATCAAATCAAAACTTTGTATTCGTCCGACGCATTCTTTGGACCAATTTTCGCAATGTGCTCCATTGACAAAGGAGTTGATGATTTCTATTTGCATAAGGGCTTTCTATTTAAACAAAACAAGATTTGCATTCCGAAACCATCTCTTCAACTTTTGCTTCTCCAAGAATCACATGGTGGAGGCCTCATGGGTCACTTTGGCCATGACAAGACGTTGGACATGCTTTCCACTCATTACTATTGGCCCAAGATGAAGCATGACGTGGAGCGCTATGTTCAACGATGCACGACATGCGTTCAAGCTTAGTCTAAGCCTAACCCATTTGGTGTTTATATGCCATTGCATATACCTCATGCACCTTGGTCCGACATTAGCATGGATTTCGTGTTAGGATTGCCTAGGTCTAGGAATGGTCATGATTCTATATTTGTTGTCGTGGATCGTTTCTCAAAAATGGCACACTTCATACCGTGTCATAAGACCGACGATGCTTCACATGTTGCCAACTTGTTTTTCAGGGAAATCGTTTGTCTTCACGGTGTGCCAAGAATAATCGTCTCTGACCGTGACGTCAAATTCATGAGCTACTTATGGAAGACCCTCATGGCCAATCTCGGAGTCAAGCTCCTCTTCTCATCCGCATCGCATCCGCAAACAAATGGTCAAACTGAAGTTGTCAACCGAAGCCTCGGGACTCTTCTTCATGTGTTGATCAAGAAAAACCTCAAGGATTGGGAGGAATGCATTCCCCACGTTGAGTTCGCCTACAATCAAACTAATCACTCAACAACCAAGATGAATCCCTTCATGATCGTCTATGGTTTTGAACCCCTCACCGCACTCGACATCCTACCGCTACCTCTTCATGAGCGCACCAACATGGACGTCGACAAGCGCACCCAAGCTATGAAGGAGATCCACGAAGAAACAAGAGCTACTATTGAACAACAAGTCCTTCGTCAAGCTTCAAGGTTAGACAAGGACAAGAAGGATATGATCTTTGAAGAAGGTGACCTTGTGTGGATACACTTGAGCAAGGAGCGCTTCCCCAAGGAACGAGATTCCAAGCTCAAACCAAGAGGAGTTTGCCCCTTCAAGGTCCTCAAGAGAATCATCAACAGTGCCTACATCATCGATATTCCGACCTCCAAGTACCTTGTAAGCAATACGTTCAACGTCAAGGAGCTTTCGCCCTTCTATGGAGATATTCAAGATGATGACGATGAAGAGTCAAGGATGACTCTTTCCCAAGGGGGGGGGGGGGGGGCTGATGCAGCCTGTTCTATGGACGTTCCTACATATACACCACCAAGTCCCCCAAGTGGACCAATGACTCGTGCACGAGCCAAGCTACTTCAAGCTAAGGTGAATTTGCTTCTTGTCTCTTGTGATTTTGATACATACTTGGACGGATTGGTACTTCATGCCAATACTTTATGCATCATCAGGTATGAACCCCATGAAGAAATGCCAAGAGAAGCAGCCAAGCCATCGCAAGACGGAGCTCTAGACCAGACCGGCGCTAGGACCGACGGATCGGAAATCTTGCCGAAATTTCCGGCGCACGCTCCGGCGGACCGGACCACCGACCAGAATTCCCGGCACGCGCTGAAACCAACCAACGCCGTTCGAAACGCATATCTATACACTGTTGAAGGATGATGACCCCTCCAAGGTGACCCGGATAGGCGTAGGCCTAGATAGCGCAAAGGAAAGCGCGCTCGTCAAGTTCCTCAAAGCAAATCAAGATATCTTCGCATGGCAGCCATCTGACATGACCGGAGTACCTAGGGAACTTGGCGAACATTATTTAAATGTCAACCTGTAACATCCCAAAACTTCAATCCAAGCTTATCAAGATCAAATCATCCAAAACTGGATTTAACAAAAACTTTTCCAAATTTAAATATGAAAGCATCCATATATGTGTGCATTTAAAATAGGAGTTGTTTGAATTGCCATGATTGATTGATCCAATGCTTGTAAAATGTTTCTTAAGTGACTTAAACATCATCTACATAATTCCCAAACTTTTCCTAAAGAAAATCAAATAAAAAAGAATTAAAATGAAGGAATGGTCATTTTGACAAATTTAACTCTCATGCCTACTTTGGCTATTCCTAGTACTCAATTCTTAACAGAAACAATTCTTGATCTTTACACCCCTTGCTAGTACACATAATAAGGTACCAAGGCCCACCTTTTGATCTACTAAAAACATTCTGGAAACTAATTTAAATGACAATTTAAAATTGAATCTAATGCATATGCATAGATCACCCCTATTTCAAAAACCATCCATTTGAGCACCATTTTCAAAACCCTTGCAACCAGAGACTACCTATCACTAGTGGAGATCACTCAAAAATTTTGAACTCCGAATTCAAACTTTGGTCTCTTGCGGCCATTTCATCAAACAGGTGGCAGACACAAATCAGGCCGTTTTCAAAACACTATAGTGTACAGTGCTTCTTGTCACCATTTGGGCCTAACTCGGTCCCCTTGTCCCCCCAGCTCAAACCCCGGCCCTAGCTCTCTCTCCCTCTTCCCTAGCTGCTCTAGTGCCAAGCCGCCCGACGCCATGCGCCAGGTCGACCATGGACAGCTCGCACAAAGCCGCCCCGCGCTCTCCTTCGCCCGCTGGTAGACAGGCGCCATCACACCGCACCGCCTCGACCAGTCCCCGACCAAAATCGAGCGGAGGACAAGCCCCAGTTGCTCGCGCCCACGCCTCTGTCCGCCATGCCGATCACCCCGGAGCGCCGCGTCCGCCAGAGCAGCACCGGCCTCGCCAAGCCCTAGCATTGCGTGGCGGCACTCGCAGCAGGCCTAACACACCGCCAGACACGCCCGTATGCCGCCGCTCCACCCATAGCTGCCGTATTTCTTGTCGAGCACCTGCGGCCACCATGCAGTGCACGGAAGCTCCCGACCAATAGAGCCAGCCCCTTGCAGCGCCATCAAGCCATAGAGGTCGCCAGGAGACCGGCCACCGTCCGCCTACCTCGCCCACGCCCTTAGCTCGCTGTGCCGTCGACCACGTGGAGCTCTGCCCATGCCGCACTGCACCCTTCGCTCGCCTATATAAGGAGGCCTCCCCAGCAAGCTCTCTTCACACCATTCTCATCCCCACCTCTGACTCTCACTCCCCACCGCCAGCCGGAGCCGCCCGAGCACCAGAGCGCCTGAATTGCAGCCTGAGTCGCCGCCTCGGGAGGAGAAGGGCGCCGTTGATCCAGGCCATCCCAGGAAGCGCCGCTTGTACCAGGAGAACCGCCATCGTCTACCAGCCCAGTTGCCCGCCTCGCCGACCCTGCTGGAGCCCCGGTACGCCCCCACTGCACCCTCACCGACCGCGCTAGGGTTAGCTCCCGTCGTGTCCTGTTCCGACGAGGACGATAGCTGTGAGCCATCGATCTACCCTCTAATCGCACGGCCACCTTTCATCCATACCCCTTCGGTACCCCCATGTTCCACTGACGGGTGGGGCCCTCGCTTAAGTCAGCCATGACGCTGCGCATGAGCGCGATGGGCCGCCCATTCGCCTCAAGACGCTTTAAATTTCAAATTAGTAATTTTTCTATTTAGTTAGAAACCCACTTCTGTGCTTAGATTCAAAAATCAATTTAGGGAGATTGACAAATCCAAATTGCATGAAACTAATTTTATCTGAAAGATATTGAAATGCTCTATCCAAGCCCGTTGGATTTAATTCAATTAGAGTTATAGATCTCCCCTAACAAAAATAAGAAGGCAGAAGCTTTTGTAACTTGCAACATTTTTATAAAATCAACCAAGTTAGATTTTCAGTTGATTCCAACGGTCAAAAATCACATTTCATCATATCTATCCAAATATGTAATAATATTAAGGTTTACATGCAGTGACTTTGGACTAGTACCAAAATAATGCTATATAGGCATTTCTAGTCACTTTAAATCATTAAATAATAAACCTAAACCAAAGTAATATTGATCCAACCTTTAAATCTTATTCCCACAGGTTAGAATATGTGGTGAGGACATGTGTCCACATGATCCCATATTTTTGTGGTGAATATTAAATTTTAATTAATATTTCAATGAGTAGAAATTACTTTTTCTAAAATAAAAAGGTTAAAACTATTGAATTAAAACTTGTAATGTTTGTGATGATAATAGATCATCAATTGTGTGGTTTAGAATACTACTTAGCCTAGTTAAGTATTGTTTGGTGATTGTGCACTCCCTATGTATTTCTAGACGATAGTACCGACCAAGCTCTCGAGGAGGAGGAGTTCTACCAGGAAGAAGAAGAAGAAGATAATTTCAACCATTGCACCAACCAAGGCAAGCTATTAGTGGCAAGCTAACCCTTGCAAACCTACTTTAGCAAGATATTAGTGGCAAGCTAACCCTTGCAAACCTACTTTAGCAAGCTATTGTTAGCAAGCTAGGATAAACTAGATGGTTTAGCAAAGATGCCCTAAGCGTGCTTTGACCACAACCCTTTTTTTTCTATTAATACCCCAAGTCTCATGGACAAGTTTTTACCCCACCTTAGGTTATACAAAGTTCCTTACTTAAAATTTAAGGTAGCATAAAGAGTATAAAACTTGACCTACTTAGAAAATTTTAGATGTCATTCTATGGCATGAGATTGAGCCCATATTTCCACCTTAGTGAACACTCTTAACTTATTAGTTTAGAGTAGATCAAAACTTGAGTCACTGTAGATGGGAACACTTGGTGAAAATGAATTATGAAAACCTTGGAATGATGAGTCATTCTATTGAGATGTTTTGACATGTGTTGAGAAACACAACTGGTTTATGATGCTGAAAATGATGAGGCATGAGCCTTAACCCTTTTATAAAACTGATGGTTGCATTCGGATGCGATACCATTCCAAATTTACCGTACAACCACATTACCTGAATTAGGTGAGGCTTAGCTGGAAATTTATATGCATTAGTATTAGTTCCCTCACGGGAGAGGTTTGAGTGAGGCTACCTCTCAATGATGTCCACCTATGCAGTGCCCAAGATGACTGATGGTCATGGTTGGGAGGCCATGCTCATAGGAGAGGTGCTTATACTAGAGTGTGTAAAGGGAAGGTTATGTTTGATTATCTGCATACTAAGTATGATGATTATGGGTTATCCCTGACAGATTTATCGAATCTTGTGGTGAAAGTGTACCACCTCTGCAGAGTGTCAAACTATTCGAATAGCCGCGTCCGCGGTTATGGACAGTTGGAATGGCCATACTATTTCGTTGTCAGATGTTTTCTAAATAACTTGAGATGAATGATGAACTTTGACTTGACCACAACAGGGTTGTGTGGATGATAATAGCTTCCCAACTTAAGTGATTCTAGAACCTTACTTTATCTTTTCTTGCTTCAGAACTCAACTTAGGTTTCAAACTTAACTTGATAGTTAATTTAGATTTAGTACTTTGACTTAGAATTATACCTCTTGTTAGTAGTAGTTTGCGAGTACTTAAAGAGTACTCATGGCTTTTGTCCTTGGCTATTATCATGGCCAGACTATGCAGGAGATTATCAAGATGATGGTCAGCAGGACGGCTATGATAACTAGGACTATCTGCCTTCGTCAGCATTGCCTGTGCCCCTGAAGATGGACCCCACCGCTACGCTTATCTTTTATTTCCGCTGCTTGTTGTATTAAGGACTGGATCATGAGATCCTTATTTGTGTAAAACCTTATGTATGGTTTGTAATGGATGATGTACTGTGATATCCAATCCTTTATGTCTCGCAAAAATGGTAATCCTGGGATTGCGAGGTATGGCATAACGGGCATCTAGGATTAAAAATCCGGGTGTTGACAAAACCCGAACGCTAAACCCGTCAAACAGTCCTTACGATGTTTCGGCGATGAAAAGCGTAAGGCAATAGCTAAGGAACTAGCATGACTCGAGTTAGCCGGATTCATAGAAGAGGTCATCCATACTGAGTGGTCGGCCAATCATGTAATGGTCCCTAAAAAGGACACCACTGATTTAAGGATGTGTGTTGATTATATTGCCTTGAACAAGGCTTGTCCAAAAGATCTGTTCGCTCTGCCTAGGATTGATCAAGTTATCGATTCTACGGCAGGCTCGAAACTCCTCTGTTTTCTCGACGCATATTCCGGTTATCACCAAATCCGGATGAAGGAATCCGACAAAGTCAAAACTTCATTCATAACCCCCTTCAGAACCTTCTGTTTTGCTATGATGCCCTTTGGGCTGAAGAATGCAGGAGCTACGTACCAGCGCACAATGCAGTGTTGCCTCCACGACCAACTCGGACGCAATGTACATGCATATGTGGATGATATTGCGGTGATGTCCAAAAAGAAGGAAGCATTGATTTCCAACTTGGAGGAAACGTTCACCAATCTACGAAAATACAACATAATGCTTAATCCGAAGAAATGCTTCTTTGGAAATCCAGCCGGAAAATTGTTAGGTTTCATCGTGTCTCAAAGAGGCATAGAGGTGAACCGAGACAAAATCAAGGCTATACTCAATATTTCCAGGCCAACTCGCCTGAAGGACGTACAAAGACTAACTGGCTGCATCGCTGCAGTCAGTCGGTTCGTAAGCCGGCTCGGTGAAAGAGCCGCACCATTATACAAACTCTTAAAAAAGACCAAGGATTTTGTGTGGACCTACGAAGTTGAAGCTGCACTACAAGTCCTGAAGAAAGTACTCTCATCTGCTCCTATCCTTGCTGCACCGGAACCATAGGAACCGATGTTGCTCTATCTTGCTGCGACAAACAAAGTCGTCAGTATCGTCATGGTAGTGGAGAGACCGGAGGAAAATCAGGAACACTTGCTGCAGCGTCCGACTTATTTTGTTACCAAGGTCCTAACAGAATAAAAAAAACAGTATCCGCACTATCAAAAGCTGGCTTACGGTGTTTTCCTAGCATCTCGTAAGCTACGACACTATTTTTAGGAGCATCCAATTACCGTGGTGAGCACAGCTCCCATGAGAGATATAATCAACAACAGTGACGCCATGGGACGCGTCGCCAAATGGGGCATAGAGCTCTCAGGTTTCGATATTGAGTACAAACCTCGGACAGCAATCAAATCCCAAATCCTTGCCGACTTTGTTGCTGATTGGACAGAGACGAAGGAGAATATGACCCTCTCTGAGTCGGAATATTGGACCCTATATTTTGATGGGCCTAAGGCTCAAGGGGGCTCGGGGGCTGGCGTGGTGCTCAAATAACCCTAAGGAGATAAACTTCTATACGTGTTGCAGATCCACTTCACAGCGACAAATAATATTGCCGAGTATGAAGCACTGCTACATGGAATCCGGATTGCTAAGGATATCGGCCTCCGACGTTTGATGTGTTATGGAGATTCAGATCTTGTTGCTCAGCAAGTTTTGGATATTTGTAATGCAAATAAACACATGGCAGCATATAAAGCTGTCATGGATGATTTATCTAAATCGTTCGAAGGGTTTGAGGTTCAACACATCCCTCGAGCAGAAAATGAGGAAGCAGATGCATTATCTCGGATAGGCTCTGCACGGAAAGAGGTCCCAGATGGCACTTTTTTGGAGCACCTCAAAGTTCCCTCAATAAAGGGAGTAGACGAGGAATATCCGACCAAATCCGATTCACCTTTAATAGTAGTTTTGGCTATAATTCCCAGCTGGACTCAACCCTACCTTGATTATTTGGTAGATGGCAAATTACCCGAAGACAAAGTTCTGAGCCGGCAGATCATCCGACGAGCAAAAGTGATGTAGCCCGACCTTCGGTCGTTACCACATCATGGTCTCCAACTTATGCCAAGCCATCATGGACTCCAAAGGTGAATCCGTGCCTCTATGCGAACCCACTTCCTACCCTCTTGAATGGTATACTACTTCATTCTCCGTCCCATATCCATGATAGGTTCATACCGACGAGTACGGAGGCAAGGGAGGAAGCCAGGAGCATCAAGCCTAACAAGACGGAGTCTTGGAAGAGAAGACGAAAGAAGCAGTAGCTGGAGCACCAGAGTCTCTGGCCTGCGCACACCGGAGTCTCCGACCTGAAGACACCGGAGTCTCCGGCCTACATACCCTGGAGTCTTCGGACCCATCTCCGGACTGACCCTCAGATCGAGCTCGAGGACAGCCAGAAGGCCCCACCGGAGACGACACCAAAGGCAGACCGGAGTCTCTGACCCACACGGATTCTCTGACCCACACGGAGTCTCCGGACCCCACACCAGAGTCTTCGACCTAAGCATATGGGCCTGCGCGCCGCCAGCTGGGCCTTCGGCCCATGTACCCCTTAGTCCGCCCAGACTTTCCCCTTTTATTCCTAAACTACCCTTGAACTAGTGGCTGGCCTATATATAGTGCCCCCACCCCCTCATGTAACCTGAGGCATAGATGATAGACTAAAGAAAACCCCCTTTGTGGAATCTCTAGTTTTGCCTCATCCCCTTCTACCAAAGGGGATCGACTATCGTCACCACCTCGTTTGAGTTTGCATCGCGCCTCCCTCGTTGTACAAGGCCTTGGCATTGGTGTCCCTTTGCCAAGAAGTCAAGACCCTCTCCAAGGTGTTCTTCCCTCTCCGCGTGGGATCGAGGGAGCATGTTGAGCGATCTTTCCTTGCGAGGATTCTATCGGACCGGTGGCCACCGGTGAGAGCAATCGGCCTTGTATCATGTGTGTTTTGCGTGTGTTCATCGTGTTCTTCGCGAGGTGTGCGTCCGCTTCCGCTACCTTCTCCCTTTTCCCTCGCTTTCCCATCGATTTGACCACGAGATCGTGAAGATCGGGCCACCCACGGGGTTACCCCATAACATCTGGTATCAGCAGCTTTTGGTTGCCACAGATTTCTCCTTGATTTGGTCTTTTTTCCCATAAATTCGAAAATTCCATCAAAAACAGCCCCAATTCATGTTTTGGATCGATCTGTGATTTGAGTGCGTTTTGGTGGGTTTTGATCCGTGGATTACTTGCTAAACTTGTTGATCTACCTTCCCCTACGTTCCCATGGCCTAATTCCTTGATTTCCCCCACCAATTTGGTGTTTTGGTTCGAGTTTTTCCCCCAAAATCGCGTCCCGGACGAGTTCTGCACGTCCTGGAACCTCCGAACCGGAGATTCCGGCCTCCGGACTGGAGATTCTGGTCCAGACCGGAGTTTCTGGCAAAGTCTCCGCCCCCCTCAGACAGAAAAATCTGCTTCACGGTTTTGAGCATAACTTTTGCATACGAACTCGGATTTTTGTGTTATTTAGCTCGTTTCGAAGAGGAGAAGGAGCTCTACATCATAATCTCTGTGGTTCATGATATCTACTCCATACAAATTCCGTGAGCAAGGCGGAATCCACCAATAAAGGGTGAAGATCGATGAAGAAAGGTATAAACATTCCGCGACTTCTCTCCACTTGCATCCCTTTGTGAGCTACACTACCTTTGCATTCAACAAACACCTATTGAGACTAGTTCCTCCTTTGATTGCTTGGGTTATGCACATTTGATACTTGTAGAATACCGAGCAAAAGTTGTGAGCGCGCTATCTCATATAGTTATCTTGTATAGTTGTTGGCTTCAATTTTGACTTTCGAAGTAGTGGGAACCTATCCTTGCGTAGATGCACCCAAACCATATCTCCAGGCTCGAACAACACTTCTCTCCTTGCTTGATTCCTTGCAGCAGCAATGTTCTTGCCTTTCTTCTCAATAGCCTCTCACGTCTTCTCATGTATTTTCTTCACATAATCAGCACGTTTTGATGCCTCCATATCAACTCTCTCATGTAATGGCAGAGGCAACATATCAAGTGGCGTCAATGGCTTGAAACCATGCACCACCTCAAAAGGACAAAGCTGAGTAGTTGAATGCACCGCCCTGTTGTAAGCAAACTCAACATGTGGCAAACAGTCTTCTCACTCTCGCAGATTCTTTTTAATCATGGTCCTTAGCAGCTGTGACAATGTTCGATTCACCACCTCCGTTTGACCATCTGTTTGCGGATGACATGTAGTACTGAACAACAGCTTCGTCCTAGCTTCCCCCATAAGGTCTTCCAAAAGTAGCTCATGAACTTCACATCATAGTCAGAAACAATCATCTTCGGTATTCCATGTAATCTCACAATGTCCCTGGAAAATAGGTTAGCAACATGCGACGCATCGTCGCTTTTGTGGCAGGCAATAAGATGAGCCATCTTAGAGAACCTATCCACTACCACAAATATAGAATCATGACCTCTCTGAGTTTTAGGTAGACCTAGCACAAAATCCATACTAATGTCTTCCCATGGAGTAGTCGGTGCAGAGAGAGGTGTATACAAACCGTGAGGCTTCAGCTTGGATTTCGACTTGTGGCATGTAATACATCGGCTCACAAATCTGTACACATCACACCTCATCTTGGGCCAATAAAAGTGATCAACAAGCATGAGCAACGTTTTCTCACGCCCAAAGTGACCCATCAAACCACCAGCATGTGATTCCTGCACTAAGAACAAACGCAACGACGATTCTGGAATACATAGTTTGTTAGCTCGAAACAAATATCCATCATGTATATGATACTTATCCCATGCGTTCCTAAGAGCACACAAACGATATGGTTTAGCAAAATCATGGTCAGTTGCATAAAGTGCACAAATAGCTTCTAATCCAGGAATTTTAACATCAAGATTGGTTAATAGCATGTTCTTCCTAGATAGAGCATCAGCAACAACATTCGCTTTTCCCTTCTTATAATTAATGATGTAAGGAAAAGACTCAACGAACTCAACCCATTTAGCTAATCTTCTATGCAAGTTTGATTGAGCTTTCAAGTATTTCAATGCTTCATGATCAGAATGTATGATGAATTCCTTTGGCCACAAATAATGTTGCCAAAACTCAAGTACTCTAACAAGCGCATACAATTCTTTATCATAGATAGAATAGTTCAAACGAGCACCAGTCAATTTCTCAGAAAAATAAGCTATAGGCCGACCATCTTGCATCAAAACACCACCTATGCCTATACCACTAGAATCACATTCAACTTCAAATTGCTTCGAAAAATCAGGTAATGCAAGTAATGGTGCAGAAGTAAGCAAACGATTTAATGTATCAAATGCAATGTCTTGGGCCGTGCCCCATACAAAAGGAACACCTTTCTTTGTCAAATCATTCAAAAGTGCAGCAATGGTGCTAAAATCTTTCACAAAGCGCCTATAGGAACCAGCGAGACCGTGGAAACTACGCACTTGACTAACATTCATTAGAGTAGGACAATTCTGAATTGATTCAATTTTAGATTGATCTACCTCTACTCTATGCTTAGAAACAACAAATCCTAGGAATATGACCTTATATTTTGCAAATGTACACTTCTCAAGATTAGCATACAGTTTATTATCATGTAACACTTGCAAAACTTGTCGAATATGAGTGCAATGTTCAGTTTCGTTGTGGCTGTATATAAGTATATCATCAAAGTAAACAACCACGAAACGACCAATAAACTCTCTCAAAACATAATTCATCAAACGCATGAAAGTACTAGGTGCATTAGTAAGACCAAACAGCATAACTAACCACTCATATAAACCGAATTTAGTTTTGAAAGCAGTTTTCCATTCATCCCCTTCTTTCATCCTAATTTGATGATAACCACTACGCAAGTCAGTTTTAGAGAAAACAACAGCACCACTCAATTCATCTAGCATATCCTCTAAGCGTGGAATAGGATGACGATATCGAATAGTGATGTTATTAATCGCTCTACAATCAACACACATGCGCCATGTACCATCTTTCTTAGGAACTAAAATAACAGGAACATCACAAGGGCTAAGAGAGACACGAATGTACCCTTTATCCAGCAACGCTTGTACTTGCTTCTGAATTTCCTTAGTCTCTTCGGGATTAGTCCTGTACGGTGCACGGTTGGGAAGTGTGGCGCCAGGAATCAGGTCCACTTGATGTTCTATACCATGCAATGGAGGCAAACCTACGGGTACGTCTTCTGGAAACACATCCCCAAAGTCCTGCAAAACAGAAGAGACACCAAGAGAAATAGGGGTCATGTCGTTAGAAACCAATACCTCGCCCTTATACATGAGCACAAGTGGCATTGCTGTAGGATCCTCACGAAACTCTCTCATATCCTCCTTGGTGGCTAGTATCAATAACCCAGGCACTCTCTCACTTTTTGTTATATCACTCAATTTAGGCTCAATTACATCAGGAACAGCTGTTACACAGTCTTGCCGAGTGGTAGTATCTTCCTTCAAGTTCACCTCTATCTTCTGGCGAGAATCATTCACAATTTCTTGTGGTGTCATTGGCTGCATAGTAATCTTCTTTCCTTTGAATTCCAAGTGATATGTATTGGCTCGGCCATTGTGTTGCACATGGCGATCATAGAGCCAAGGCCGACCCAATAGTAGGTGACAAATAGTCATAGGAACCACATCAAAATCAATAGAATCTTTGTATGGCCCTATTTGAAAATTCACACGTACCATATGATTTACCTTCATCTCACCATTGTTGCTCAACCATTGTATGTAGTATGGCTTGGGATGAGGTAAGTATGTCAAATTCAGTTTGGCACATAGCTCCTTACTTGCAAGATTTTTGCAGCTACCTCCATCAATAATTACCTTGCAAGCTTTGTTTGGTCCAACTAGAGCTTTTGTTTGGAACAAGTTGCAACGATGGGATTCCTCAACCGGTTGCACACTTAGTACACGTGAAGATACGACAATAGTGGGTGCACGCTCAGCATATGCATCAGCACCATCCTCGCCGTCATCAATATCATCATCAGAAGCTTCATCTCCACTTTCTACTTCACCTTGTTCACTAACAAACATAACCTTGCCGTTTGGACAATCTTTCTTGTAGTGACCTCTACCTCCACAAGTATGGCACACCACATCACGAGTACGTGCTGTAGACATGTTGGAACCCGAGCTAGCAGCAGGAGTAGTGGGTTTCCGAGCATTAGAACCAAACGAAGATGTACTTGCTGGCTTGGCCGATGGTGTAAAAGGAGCAGCATCTGGTGGCGTGACTATAGGAGGTGTAGACCTGGCCGAAAATCTGCTGGAGGACGGAAAACGAGCACGTGACTTCGCCTCTTCTGCCAACTGGGATTCGGCCTCTCTAGCACGATGCAACAAATTCATGGTCTCATACTTGTGATGACAAACAATGCTCTTGATCGGTAACTTCAAATTGTTTAGGAATCGCTGCATGGTCATCTCAATGGACTCATGAATTCTAGCACGCTGCATAAGCATCTCCATCTCCATGTAGTACTCATCAACTGTCATGGTTCCTTGCTTCAATTGCATCAATTTATCAAAAACTGATCGCAAGTAGTTGGTTGGTACGAAACGAGCTTTCATGATTTGCTTCATCTTGCGCCAATCCATCACAGGAAGCTCATTGTCCTCCCTTCTATGTTGCACAAGAGCATCCCACCAACGCAAAGCATAACCATCAAATTCAAATGCTGCAAGCTTGACCTTCTTATCTTCTGGATAGTCAAATAAGCGCCAGAGTTTCTCAATCTTCAACTCTCATGTGAGGTAATCTTCAGGATCAATGGAACCATCAAACTTAGCAATTGAGAATTTTGGCTTTCCCAAACCATCATCAGCAGCTTGGTTGGGCACACGGTGAGCACGCCCAAGAGGGGCAAACCCATGGCCATGAGCATGTGCATGGACAGGGGGAATAGCACGTCCCCTGCCAACGTGTGGAGCAGCATCCACGGCGCTACCCTCATCGAAATCATCAAAGGCATCATCATGTTGAGGATCTTCCTTCTATGTAAGGCGGCTGTCAAACCCTCAATGGAACGTTGCAAAGTGGTGACATTGACATTGAGCGTAGCCACTTGCGTCTGGCTAGTATCAACCGTTCTAACATGCTGATCCAATCTCATATTCATATCCTGGAGATTCTTGTCAATGGCATCTGTCGTGTTAGTAAACACACGTGTCAAGTGGGACTTTAAAGCCTTATATTCACGCCAATTAACAAACTCCTCATCCTTCTTTTTCTGCAATACAACATCATCATCACTAGAAGACATGATTAGTAGGTTAGTGCAAAAATCAAAATCTGTATGGTGAAAACTCTCACAACTCACTCACAACTAATAAGAAAGGAGATCTTACCGTTCCAAAGTGAATAGCGATGCTCTACCAAACGAAATCAAAGACTGATGCACTTGATGTGATGAAGTGAATATCAAAGGTATAGAGAACGATCGCAGGGCACACAGGTTATTTAAGGTGGAGCTATAGGTATGGTACCCTATCTACACCGCAAACAAGTCCTAGTGCTGATCGTACAAAAACCCAAGAAACACACACGGTGGAGATAAACGCGGCAAAGCAATTTATGAATAGGAATATTGCAATGCACAAGAGAGACGCTAGTAATAGCTCAAATAGAACAGACACACGATTGCTCAATCTACTAGTGCTATAATGAAACTAGGCCTCCAACAATGCACACTTTGATATCTCTTTTTGTCACGCTTGTAGCTCTTTTCTTCTCTTTTTATACCGATTTTTTTTTTCACAACTTTCTTTTCTTTTTTTTGATTTTTTTTAACTATCTGACACAAAGAAAAACTGGATGCAACAATTCTGAGCAATTATGGGCCGGATATTCCGGTTTGTTGGGGGCCGGATAATCCGGTCTACCTGGACAAAATTTTTGCACATCAAACCCTAATGAGCAGCCTGTCGGAGCAAAGAAACTAGTCTCGTGGGTACGTTCCTAGGCACGGATGCTGTAGATAGGCTGTGTCTATGGTATGCAAACAAAGGTACGCTATGTGAACTCAGACAAATGAGGAAAACTTGCGGAACACGGTGATGGTTTACACGGTGGAAAACAAGATCAAACCCTAAACCTAGACACAAATGATAAAAACGAGACTCCTACGAGGAAAAACCTGCAGATCGGATCTACAAGAAGATACAATCAACAACTAAAACTCGAAAACGATGCAATCTAGTCTATGGCAAATCTTTTTGTAAGGCTTTTCTATATAGGACGAAAAATACTCTCTAATCTATGGATGGATTTGTGGATGCTTACCGAGGCAAAACTGGAAATCTGATAGCAAGATGATATGGGGTGGCCCGATCTTCTCAGTAAGCGGATGGCGGTGATGATGGTGGAAGATAGATAACTAGCCTGTAGCTATGAACTCTCCCGCTCGATCCCTGATGCCAATGCAACAGCTCTTGAACCTTGTAGGATATTCACAACACCACGCTCTTGCGCATGCAGCCGTGACCACGAACGGTAGTATGCAATCTACTAATTCCCAATGGAACAACATATCACACTCAATTATAGTTGGTAGATTCGAACACAGGGTAATTCCAGAGGTTCTATGAAAGAAACAACTCCAAAATAGTTTTAACGTGGTCTAACCTAAACTAGAGGGCGTTCCTAGGCTTATATGGCCGCCAGAACGTCCGAAAAACGCGAAACAAAAACGTGTCTGATACAGTCAGATCCGTCCGGATCTGATGGGAAATTGTTGGGCCGGATTATCCGGTCTAAGAGGGCCGGATTATCCGGTGGCCAGATTTTCCGGGGGAAAAGTCCGGTCAAATATCCGCCCCGGTACTGAACGTCACGCACGAAGTCCTTTGCAGAATCTCCAAAGCAGGACCGTATTATCCGGTGTGGGGGCCGGATTATCTGGGGTCTTTTAGGCATGGAAGTACTCATTGGAAATATCTTGGAATTATCTATCCAACAAGTGCTTATTTGCTTGATTTGGAGTTCGTATGACGAATCCACGTCCGTTTGAATTTCAGGACTTCTGTCTGTCCAAATTGAACGTTCCTTCTCTTCGATGATCTCCCTTGCTTGTATTGCGCCTTCCTCCCACTCCTCCCTCGCGCATCCTTGGGCGATCATCATGTTGGGCTTCTCTTGTAGCCCTTCTCCTCCTCGCGCCATGCTTGTTTCTCCAACGAACCTGATCATACATAAATGCATAGACTTAGGCAGTATAAAGTTCTCATCAATCAAAGTACCAGATTCATTTAGGAGTAAATTCACCTATTGTTCAAGTAGCTTAGCACGAGCTCTTGTAATAGGTCCAACTCTTATCTCATTGGACTGATCCTTTCTTGCAACAGTTGTAGCATCTTCAGTAGTCATTGGGGTAGGTGTAATTGTAAGGATGTCCTCATCACATTGCATGCCTGTTCTTTTCAGAAACCACATGAGCATGTGTGTTCTTTTCGCAAACCACATATGGATTCACCAGAATCATTGCATGTGTGTTCTTTTCATTAACCACATGAGCATGTTTTTTTTGACAAACCACATATGGATACACTAGTGTCATTGAATGTGTGTTCTTTTCCTAAAACACATATGGATCCACTAGTGTCATTGCATCTGTGTTCTTTTCATGAACCACAACTTGAGTCATTGCATGTCTCTTCTTTTCACAAACCACATATGGATCCACCAGAATCATTGCATGTCTGTTCTTTTCATAGACCTCACATGGATACACTAGTGTCATTGCATATATGTTCTTTTCACAAACCACATATGGATCCACCAGTGTCATTGCATGTCAGTTCTTTTCATAAACCACATAAGGATCCACCAGAGTCATTGCATGTGTGTTGTTTTGATTAATACATGAGCATGTGTGTTCTTTTCACAAACCACATATGGATCCACCAGTGTCATTGAATGTGTGTTCTTTTCCTAAAACATATATGGATCCACTAGTGTCATTGCATGTCTGTTCTTTTCACAAACCACATATGGATCCACCAGAGTCATTGCATGTTTGTTCTTTTAATAGACCACATATGGATCCACCAGTGTCATTGCATGTGTGTTTGTTTCACAAACCACATATGGATCCACCAGAGTCATTGCATGTGTGTTCTTTTCACAAACCACATATGGATCCACCAGTGTCATTGCATGTGTGCTCTTTTACCAAACCACATATGGATCCATCAGAGTTCATTACCTATCTGTTCTTTTCACAAAGAACATATGGATCCACCAGAGTCATTGCATGTGTGTTATTTTCACAAACCACATATGGATCCACCAGAGTCATTGCATGTCTATTCTTTTCATTAACCACAACTAGAGTCATTGCATGTGTGTTCTTTTCACAAACCACATATGGATCCACCAGAGACATTGCATGTTTGTTCTTTTCATAAACCACATATGGATCCACCGGAGTCATTGCATGTCTGTTCTTTTCATTAACCACACGGATCCACCAATGTCATTGCATGTCTGTTCTTTTCATTAACCACAGCTAGAGTCATTACATGTGTGTTGTTTTCATTAACCACAGCTAGAGTCGTTACATGTCTGTTCTTTTCACAAACCACATATGGATCCACCAGGGTCATTTCATGCATGTTCTTTTCAGAAACCACATATGGAACCACCAGTGTCATTGCATGTCTATTCTTTTCATAAACCACATGATCCACCAGTGTCATTGCATGTGTATTCTTTTCATTAACCACAACTAAAGTCATTATATGTGTGTTCTTTTCACAAACCACAACTAGAGTCATTGCATGTGTGTTCTTTTCATTAACCACAACTACAGTCATTGCATGTCTGTTCTTTTCACAAACCACATATGGATCCAACAGAGTCATTGCATATCTTTTCTTTTCATAAACCATATATGGATCCACTAGAGTTCATTGCATGTCTATTCTTTTCATAAAGCACATGAGAATATGTGTTCTTTTAACAAACCTCATATGGATCCACCACTATCATTGAATGTGTGTTCTTTTCCTAAAACACATATGGATCCACCAATGTCATTGCATGTGTGCTCTTTCATGAACCACATGGATGAGTCATTACATGTCTGTTCTTTTCACAAACCACATATGGATCCACCAGAGTCATTGCATGTTTATTCTTTTCATAGACCACATATGGATACACCACTGTCGTTGCATGTCTGTTATTTTCACAAACCACATATGGATCCACCAGTGTCATTGCATGTCTGTTATTTTCATAAACCACATAAGGATCCACCAGAGTCATTGCATGCGTGTTCTTTTCATTAATACATGAGCATGTGTGTTCTTTTCACAAACCACATAAGGATCCACCGGTGTCATTGAATGTGTATTCTTTTCCTAAAACCTATACAGGTCCACCAGTGTCATTGCATGTGTGTTGTTTTCAAAAACCACATGGATGAGTCATTGCATCTATGTTCTTTTCATAAACCACATATGGATCCACCAGAGTCATTGCATGTTTGTTCTTTTCATAGACCACATATGGATCCACCAGTGTCATTGCATGTGTGTTCTTTTCACAAACCACATATGGATCCACTAGAGTCATTGCATGTGTGTTCTTTTCACAAACCACATATGGATCCATCAGTGTCATTGCATGTGTGTTCTTTACATGAACCACATATGGATCCACTAGAGTCATTGCATGTGTGTTCTTTTCATTAACCACATATGGATCCCCTAGTGTCATTGCATGTGTGTTCTTTTCATTAACTACAACTAGAGTCATTGCATGTGTGTTCTTTTCAGAAACCACATCTGGATCCACCAGAGTCATTGCATGTGTGTTCTTTTCATTAACCACAACTAGAGTCATTGAATGTCTGTTCTTTTCACAAACCACATATGGAGCCACCAGTGTCATTGCATGTATGTTCTTTTCACAAACCACATATGGATCCACCAGTGTCATCACATGTGTGTTCTTTTCATGAACCACATATGGATCTACTAGAGACATTGCATGTATGTTCTTTCCATTAACCACATATGGATCCCATAGTGTCATTGCATGTGTGTTCTTTTCATTAACCACAACTAGTGTCATTGCACGTCTGTTCTTTTCACAGACCACATATGGATCCACCAGAGTCATTGCATGTCTGTTCTTTTCATGAACCACAGCTAGAGTCATTGCATGTTTGTTCTTTTCACAAAACACATATGGATCCACATTTTCATTGCATGTGTGTTCTTTTCATGAACCACTTCTAGAGTCATTGCATGTGTGTTCTTTTACAAACCACATATGGCTCCACCAGAGTCATGAGCATGGGTGTTCTTTTCATAGACCACATATGGATCCACCAGAGTTCATTGCATGTCTTTTCTTTTCACAAACAACATATGGATCCACCAGAGTCATTCAATGTGTTTTCTTTTCACAAACCACATATGGATCCACTAGAGTCATTGCATGTGTGTTCATTTCATTAACCATAACTAGAGTCATTGCATGTGTGTTCTTTGCACAAACCACATATGGATCCACCAGTGTCATTGAATGTGTGTTCTTTTCCTAAAACACATATGGATCCACCAATGTCATTGCATGTGTGCTCTTTCATGAACCACATGGATGAGTCATTACATGTCTGTTCTTTTCACAAACCACATATGGATCCACCAGAGTCATTGCATGTTTGTTCTTTTAATATACCACATATGGATCCACCAGTGTCGTTGCATGTGTGTTCTTTTCACAAACCACATATGGATCCACCAGTGTCGTTGGATGTCTGTTATTTTCATAAACCACATAAGGATCCACCAGAGTCATTGCATGCGTGTTCTTTTCATTAATACATGAGCATGTGTGTTCTTTTCACAAACCACATAACGATCCACCGGTGTCATTGAATGTGTATTCTTTTCCTAAAACCTATACAGGTCCACCAGTGTCATTGCATGTGTGTTCTTTTCAAAACCCACATGGATGAGTCATTGCATGTATGTTCTTTTCATAAACCACATATGGATCCACCAGAGTCATTGCATGTTTGTTCTTTTCATAGACCACATATGGATCCACCAGTGTCATTGCATGTGTGTTCTTTTCACAAACCACATATGGATCCACTAGAGTCGTTGCATGTGTGTTCTTTTCACAAACCACATATGGATCCATCAGTGTCATTGCATGTGTGTTCTTTACATGAACCACATATGGATCCACTAGAGTCATTGCATGTGTGTTATTTTCATTAACCACATATGGATCCCCTAGTGTCATTGCATGTGTGTTCTTTTCACTAACTACAACTAGAGTCATTGCATGTGTGTTCTTTTCACAAGCGACATCTGGATACACCAAAGTCATTGCATGTGTGTTCTTTTCATTAACCACAACTAGAGTCATTGAATGTCTGTTCTTTTAACAAACCACATATGGATCCACCAGTGTCATTGCATGTATGTTCTTTTCACAAACCACATATGGATCCACCAGTGTCATCACATGTGTGTTCTTTTCATGAACCATATATGGATCTACTAGAGTCATTGCATGTATGTTCTTTCCATTAACCACATATGGATCCCATAGTGTCATTGCATGTGTGTTCTTTTCATTAACCACAACTAGAGTCATTGCATGTCCGTTCTTTTCACAAACCACATATGGATCCACCAGAGTCATTGCATGTCTGTTCTTTTCATGAACCACAGCTAGAGTCAATGCATGTTTGTTCTTTTCACAAAACACATATGGATCCACCAGTGTCATTTCATGTGTGTTCTTTTCATGAACCACTTCTAGAGTCATTGCAGGTGTGTTCTTTTACAAACCACATATGGATCCACCAGAGTCATGAGCATGGGTGTTCTTTTCATAGACCACATATGGATCCACCAGAGTTCATTGCATGTTTGTTCTTTTCACAAACAGCATATGGATCCACTAGAGTCATTCTATGTGTTTTGTTTTCACAAACCACATATGGATCCACTAGAGTTATTGCATGTGTGTTCATTCATTAACTATAACTAGAGTCATTGCATGTGTGTTCTTTGCACAAACCACATATGGATCCACCAGAGTCATTGCATTTCTATTCTTTTCATAAACCACATATGGATCCACCAGAGTCATTGCATGTTTGTTCTTTTCATAAACCACATGGATCCAATTGTGTCATTGCATGTCTATTCTTTTCATAAACCACATGGATCCAATTGTGTCATTGCATGTCTATTCTTTTCATTAACCACATCTAGAGTCATTGCATGTGTGTTCTTTTCATTAACCACAGCTAGAGTCATTGCATGTTTGTTCTTTTCACAAACCACATATGGATCCACTAGTGTCATTGTATGTGTGTTCTTTTCATTAACCACAACTAGAGTCATTGCATGTCTGTTCTTTTCACAAACCACATATGGATTCACCAAAGTCATTGCATTTATGTTCTTTTCATAAACCACATATGGTCCACCATAGTTCATTGCATGTCTATTCTTTTCATAAACCACATGAGCATGTGTGTTCTTTTCATAAACCTCATATGGATCCACCAGTCTCATTGAATGTGTGTTCATTTCCTAAAACACATATGGATCCACCAGTGTCATTGCATGTGTGTTCTTTTCATGAACCACAGCTAGAGTCATTGCATGTCTATTATTTTCACAAAGCACATATGGATCCACCAGAGTCATTGCATGTCTGTTCTTTTCATAAACCACATGGATCCACCTAGATTCATTGCATGTGTGTTCTTTTCATAAACCATATGGATCCACTAGTGCCATTGGATGTGTGTTCTTTTCACAAACCACATATGGATCCACAAGTGTCATTGCATGTGTGTTCTTTTCATTAACCTCAACTAGAGTCATTTCATGTCTGTTCTTTTCACAAACCACATATGGATCCACCAGAGTCATTGCATGTCTGTTCTTTTCATATACCACATATGGATCCACCAGTGTCATTGCATATTTGTTCTTTTCACAAACCACATATGGATCCACTAGTGTCATTGCATGTCTGTTCTTTTCACAAACCACATAAGGATCCACCAGAGTCATTGCATGTGTGTTCTTTTCATTAATACATGAGCATGTGTGTTCTTTTAACAAACCACATATGGATCCAGCAGTGTCATTGAATGTGTGTTCTTTTCCTAAAACCTATATGGATCCACCAGTGCCATTGCATGTGTGTTCTTTTCATGAACCACACGGATGAGTCATTGCATATTTGTTCTTTTCACAAACCACATATGGATCCACCATAGTCATTGCATGTTTGTTCTTTTCATAGACCACATATGGATCCACCAGTGTCATTGCATGTGTGTTCTTTTCACAAACCAAATATGGATCCACCAGAGTCATTGCATGTGTGTTCTTTTCACAAATCACATATGGATCCACCAGAGTCATTGCATGTGTGTTCATTTCATTAATCACAACTAGAGTCATTTCATGTGTGTTCTTTTCACAAACCACATATGGATCCACCAGAGTCATTGCATGTTTGTTCTTTTCATAAACCACATATGGATCCACCAGAGTCATTGCATGTCTGTTCTTTTCATAAACCACATGGATCCACCAGTGTGATTGAATGTCTGTTCTTTTCATTAACCAGAACTAGATTCATTGCATGTGTGTTCTTTTCATTAACCACGTGTCAACACCTAGATTTTTAATCCACGATGCCTGTTATGTCATTCATCGCAATCCCAGGATTACCATTTTTGTGAGACATAATAGATTGGATATCACAATACATCATCCATTACAAACCATACATAAGGTCTTACACAAATAAGGATCTCATGATCCAGTCTTAATACAACAAGCAGCGGAATAAATAATAAGCGTAGCAGTGGGGTCCATCTTCAGGGGCACAGGCAATGCTGACGAAGGCAGATAGTCCTAGTTATCATAGCCGTCCTGCTGGCCATCATCTTGGTAGTCTCCTTCATAGTCTGGCCATGAGAATAGCGAGGGACAAAAGCCATGAGTACTCTTTAAGTACTCGCGAACTACCACTAACAAGTAGTCTAATTCTAAAGTAAAATGTTAACTCTAGGTTTAACTAGAAAGTTAAGTTTGAAACCGAAGCTGAGTTCAGAAACAAAGAAAGATAAAATAAAGTTCTAGAATCACCTAAGTTGGGAAGCTAGTGTCATAGTCACAACCCTGTTGTGGTCAAGTCAAGATCCATCATTCATTTCATAAGTTATTTTGAAAACATCTGACAACGAAACAGTATGGCCACTCCAACTATCCATAACCATGGACGCGGCTATTCGGATAGTTTGACACTCTGCAGAGGTGGTACACTTTCACCACAAGATTCGATACATCTGTTAGGGATAGCCATGAATCATCATACTTAGTATGCAGATAATCAAACAAAACATTTCCTTTACACACCCTAGTATAAGCACCTCTCCTATGAGCATGCCCTCCCAACCATGACCATCTGTCATCTTGGGCACTGCATAGGTGGACAACATTGAGAGGTAGCCTAAGATCCAACCTCCCCCGTGAGGGAACTAATACTAATGCATATAAACTTCTGGCTAAGCCATACCCAATTCAGGTATTATGGTTGTACGGTAAATTTGGAATGGTATCGCATCCGAATCCAACCATCAGTTTTTGTAAAAAGGGTTAAGGCTCATGCCTCAACATTTTCATCATCATAAACCATTTGTGTTTTTCAACACATGTCAAAACATCTCAATAGAATGACTCATCATTCCAAGGTTTTCTCAATTCATTTTCACCAAGTGTTCCCATCTAAAGTGACTCAAGTTTTTATCTAACTCTAAACTACTAAGTTAAGAGTGTTCACTAAGGTGGAGAGATGGGATCAATCTCATGGCATAGAATGACATTTAAAGTTATCTAAATAGGTTAAGTTTTATACTCTTTATGCTACCTTCAAAACAAGTAAAGGACTTTGGGAAAAGTAAAGGAAGTAAAGCTTGGAAAATAATACTTGGGGTAGTAATAATACTGGGCGGCGAGGCTGGGGAGTGGTCCAATGGCTGGCAGTGGCCATGGGGTGGATCGTGGTCGTCGGTGAGGTCACGCCGTGCTTCCTGGAGCGGCGCAGAGGGGTTGGCGTTCTGCTGCTGCGTTGGCAAGGTTGGCCGGCGAGCATGTCCTCGGGGTGGCGTGGTACTGCTGCTAGGGACAAGGGGGCGGGGTGATAGGCTTTGGTTAGAGCTAGGAGGGACAGAGGGAGTAAATTGAGGTCAAATGGGTGGCAAAACCCTATAGAAACAGTGAGCTAGAATTAGAGTGTGATTCATGCCTGCCAAGTGTTCGACACAATGGCCGCATGAACTCAAGTTTGGAATTTTTGGATGAATTTTGGTGGGTTTTCTATACACATGCTTAAGCCTCTGTGGTTTCTTGGGATTTAAAAATGGAGCTCATTTGAGTGGTTTTTGAATAAGTGGGATCTTCCCATATGAACTACATTCAATTTTCAATTGCCATTTAAAATTAGTGTTTGAAATTTTTTGGCAGATCACAAAGTGGGCCTTGGTACATCAGTACATGTACTCGCAAGGGGTGCAAAGATCCATATTTATTTCTGTTAAGAATTGAGTCCTAGGAATAGCCAAAGTAGGCATGGTAGTTAAAATGGCACAAATGATCATTTCTTTCTTTTATTCATTTTGATTTGTTTTTCTTTGGGATTTCTTTGGGAATGATTTCGATGATGTTTATTTCACCTAAGAATCATTTTACAAGCAAACTTAATCATGGCAATTCAAAACAACTCCTAATTTAAATGCACACACATATGAATGCTTTAATAATTTTAATTGGAAAAGTTTTTGTTAACCCTAATTTTGATGAATTGGATCTTAATAACCTTGGATTAAAGTTTTGGGATGTTACAAACCTTCCCCCCTTAAACAAAAATCTCGTCCCGAGATTTACAAAAGAAAACTAGGAACTAAAGAGATCTGGGAACTCTGTCCTAATGTAATCTTCTCGCTCCCAAGTGGCTTCCTCTTCGGTATGGTTGCTCCATTGAATCTTGAGGAACTTGTTACCCCTGGTTCTGGTGGTTCTGTAAGCTTCTTCTGTCAGGTCATTGTTGATCTGAACAGCTCGGTGATCGATGTTCTTGAAAACTTTAGTCTTCTCTGGCACTTCCAGACATTTGCGAAGTAACGAGATATGGAACACATTGTGGATGGCTGACATCTCTTCAGGTAGTTCCAGTTGATATGATACTTCTCCTCGATGATTCAGAATATTGAAGGGTCCGATATATCTGGGGGCTTACTTTCCTTTCAGGCTAAAGCATTGGGTTCCCTTCAATGGTGAAACCTTGAGATACACAAAATCTCCAACATTGAAAGTCAGGTCTCTCCTTCTCTTGTTAGCATAACTCTTCTGTCTGGATTGGGCGGTCTTGAGGTGCTCACGGACTTTGTGAACTTTCTCTTCGGCTTCTCGGAGAATGTCTGGTCCAAAGATCTGACTCTCTCCTACTTGCGACCAATTCAAAGGGGTACGACACTTTCTTACGTATAGGAACTCAAATGGTGCCATCTGCAAACTAGCTTGATAATTGTTTGATATATGAGAATTCTGCGAAAGGAAGGCAGTCTTCCCATTTTGATCCATACTCTAACACACAAGCTCTTAACATATCTTCTAGGATCTGGTTGACTCTCTCAGTCTGTCCATCAGTTTGCGGGTGATAAGCGGTGCTGAAATTCAACCTGGTTCCCAATCCTTCCTGGACTTTCTGCCAAAAGCTCGAGCTAAACTGGGTTCCTCGATCTGATACTATGGTCTTGGGGGTTCCATGCAGACTAACAATCCTAGCAATGTACAGCTCTGCTAGCTTCGCACTCTGGTAGGTAGTCTTGACAGGTATGAAGTGAGCTACCTTGGACAGTCTATCAACTATGACCCAGATTGAGTCATGTCCCCTACTTGAAGTATGCAAACCGGTGATAAAGTCCATTCCGACGGAATCCCATTTCCATTCCGGAATCTGTAATGGTTGCAACAGTCCTGCGGGTCTCTGATGCTCTGCTTTGACTCTTTGCCAGATGTCACATTTGGCGTTGTAGCTTCCGATTTCTCTCTTCATCTTGTGCCACCAAAATTGCTCTTTCAGGTCTTGATACATCTTCGTTCCTCCAGAGTGGATAGAATAAAGAGTATCATGAGCTTCCTTCATGATAACTTGCTTTAGCTCCGAATCTGCTGGCACAGAGATACGTCCTTTCTACCACAGAACTCCTTCTTCGTCTTCCGTGAATCCAGGTACCTTTCCTGTACCAATACGATGTTTGACTCCGTCGATACTTTCATTTCCCTTCTGGGCTTCCTTGATTTGGCTAATCAATGTGGGTTGAAGTTCAATGCTAGCTAAGAATCCTTTGCTAACTAGCTCAGTCCTAAACTGCTCCAACTCCTCATACAAACTTGGTTGCTTCTCCTTGATCATGGTGTTTAGCCTGCAATGCAATCTACTAAGAGCATCCGTTACCACATTGGCTTTGTCGGGGTGATAGTGAATGTCAAGGTGATGATGATATATACAGGGATTATGATGATTCTGACTGCCTGAACTGGAAGGAAATATTGAGTCAAATCAATAATGACTATCAGGTGAATTCATTCCTAATTGAACCTGATGTTTTACTTAATGAGAACTTTATACTACCTAAGTCTATGCATCTTTGTATGATCAGGTTTATTGATAACACAAGCGTTGCACGAGGAGGAGGAGAGTTGCAGCAAGAAGGACAAGCGCTGATTTCCAATATCAACAAGTGCGAGAGGGAGGAGCGGGAGGCATGCGCACTAGGAGGCAATGAGGAAATCACGTATGAGCAAGAATTACATGTTTGAGGTGTTCGACGATGTTTGTACTGCGTTCCAATAAGGCCGAACCCATATATGGGTCGGTATGTATCAGTTTGAGTCGAACCGAGTCAGTTTGGGCCAAGTTATGGCTGTTTTTAGGCCCGTTTAGAGGGGAGGACGCCCCAGCCCTCATATAAACCTCCGTAGCCGTCACAAGTTAGGGTTTTGACCACGTTAAAATATTTTGGAGTTGTTTCTTTCATAGAACCTCTGGAATTACCCTGTGTTCGAATCTACCAACTATAATTGAGTGTGATCTGTTGTTCCATTGGGAATTAGTAGATTGCATACTAGCATTCGTGGTCACGGCTGCGTGCGCAAGAGCGTGGTGTTGTGAATATCCTACAAGGTTCGAGAGCTGTTGCATTGGCATCAGGGATCGAGCGGGAGAGTTCATAGCTATAGGCTAGTTATCTATCATCCACCATCATCACCGCCATCCGCTTACTGAGAAGATCGGGCCACCCCATATCATCCATATCATCTTGGTATCAGATTTCTAGTGTTGCTTCGGTAAACATCCACAAATCCATCCATAGTTTAGTTCTTTTTGTCCTATACAGAAAAAGCCACACAAAAATATTAGGGTTCATAGTTTATTGCCATAGCCTAGATAACACTGTTCTTGAGTTCTAGTTGCTGATCGTAATCCTTTTGTGTAGCCTTTCTTCTAAATCTGAGTCGTAGTGTTTTGTCTAGTTTTCGTCTGTTTTTGATCCATTGTCAGAGTCCCTAGACTATTTCTAGACTGTTCGTCGTGTTCTTGAGTCTTAGATCTATTAGATATGTCCTCTTTTAGTCTGAGGTTGTAAATCCGTTTAAAAGAAGGAGAAAAAAGAGCAAACCGATTGGATCTGTAGCTGTACGTGAGCTTGCTTCACGTTGAAATAAAGAGAAAAAAAAAGAGTCAAAACCGATCTCTATCTAGCTGCTGTGAGTCGTACGTGAGAAAGAAAAAAAAATCGCCCGCCTCGCTTTAGCACAGAGGAGTCTCAGCCCTTGCGTGAGCTACCTCACGTAAAAAAAAAATCCGAAAAAAACAAAAAATCAGCCCTCGCTGCACCCCTTACCAGTCTGTGCTAGTACGAGAAAAAAAAATTCTGCCGCCATCCTGCCGCGGCAGGATTTTAGGTCGTTTTTATGCCGTGGCAGAGACCAATTCTCAGGTCAATTTTTTTTCTTTTTTTGTTTATTTTTTTACTGAGTCCACATAGCGTACCTATCCTTGTGAGCCTTAGTAAGCCTTTCTTTGTGTCTAAAACTATTCTACGAGACTAGCGTGCTTAGTGCTCTGCGGGTTGCTTAGTTTAGCAATCTTGTGTCCGTTTCGTTGAGACATTGCTAGCGTCTCTCCTTGTGTATTACAACACGAGCATTCCTCCGACATACCTCACTTTATTGAGCTCATTTTCATAGTTGCAATTGCCCCATTTATCTCCACCGTGTGTGTTTCCGTGAGTCTTTGTTATACGATCAGCACTAGGACTGGTTTGGGATGTAGTTAGGATTCCATACCTACAGCTCCACCATAAATAACCTGTGTGCCATTCGATCGTTCTCTATACCTTTGGTATTCACTTCATCACATCAGTGCATCAGTCTTTGATTTCGAATTAGTAAGCATCACTATTCACTTTGGAACGGTAAGATCTGCTTTCTTGTTAGTTTTTGAGTGAGTTGTGAGTGTGCCACCAAAAATATTTTGTGTTTTTGCACTAACATACTAATCATGATTTCTACTAGTGTTGATGTGATGCAGAAATCAGATGATGTTTACCATGACTATTTAGCTATTGTGGTTGGCATGGCATATGATCCAACTACAATCAAGTGGCGATTGGAAAGTTCCGCCACACCCGCAGAATATCAGATTTGGGAAATTGATATGGGATTTGGTTTTGCGAGATGTTATACTTTCGATAGCAAGTTTAATGGCCATATAGAATACATTCTTGCTCACCGACGTATGGATGAAGAGGTAGCTTGTTGGTGGAAGGACGCAAGGATTGTGTATGGTGTCATGGGTAAAAAAAATCCTTTGGGAAAATTTCAAGAAATTTCTACGTTCTATGTTTTTGAACAACTACAAATGGCCTATTCCAGAAATTTTGAGAGTGGACACTAATGAGACATGTGAGTTGTCTACTAACGTAATCATGTCTACTCCTAGTGTTGTATCTTGTGATGTACAGGTTGCTTTTGAAGAAAGGGAGCCGCCTATTTTACAACCTGCATCACACGATCTGGTATTGTCACTTGAGGAGGATGTCGTAGTACCTACTACAGCTGAGAAGATTGTTAATGACATTGGTACTAATTTGGAGCTTCAGCCAACATGTGCGACATATTGTGAGTCTATTCCTTTACTGAAGCCTCCTTGTGATTTGCCTTACACTATTGTTTCAGCACCATGTGATAGTTTACCAAATTCCAATTTTGATCATGTGGTACTGATTACACATAACGAAATACTTTCTCGAATACCACCTGCTGATATTGTGTTTTCCATCATGCTAAATGAACCTATGAGTATGAGTTGTGCTATGGACAAGATTTCTGAAATTTCATGTCTAAATTCTAGCACATATTCTCCTTGTTTCACTTTCAATCTAATTGGTGAATATAGCATGCATGAAAATTTTCTTCTGGATCACGTATGCATTACTTGTGATAGAATCGCTGAACTGAAACATGCTGTTTTCAGCCATACTTGTTGTGTGTCGATGACTTGTTGTGGGGCATATGCTGAAATTTGTGATAGTATGAAACTAAAGTCAGATCTAGTTGATATAATGCAGCCAACACAAGTAATTTTACCTATGTTGGATCGTTGTAATCTTGCTAGAATAGAACCTAAGTTTTCATATCCTTTGTGTTTGTCCCAAAAGTCTTTGTCTAGTTGTGCTACTGCTCTATACTTCACTTATATTTGCAAATGGAGTTGCATCTTCCATACTGGACAACATGATCATGTTCATATTAATCAGAGTAGCGCAGTTGAAGCATGGTGTGAATCAATTTGGTTTTCACACATATTGAATTGGTTAGATCTTGTCCACAAATTTGATCATAGATCTTCTTTAAGAAAACTGAATTTAATATTGAAGAACAAGACCATCTATTTAGTTGTTTTTCACCATGATCATGATTCTTTGTACTTCACTTATACCTGCAATTTAAGTTGCTTGATGTATACTGGACATACTTTGTGAACAACAATAATAGAACATGTTATATACATATACTTTGCGTACACGTTGTTCTTTTTGTTTCTCCCACTTTCAGCTTACCTAAAGCCGAGGACGGCTTTTCATGAAGAAAGGGAGGATGATGAGGATATATACAGGGATTATGATGATTATGACTGCCTGAACTGGAAGGAAATATTAAGTCAAATCAATAATGACTATCAGGTGAATTCATTCCTAATTGAACCGGATGTTTTACTTAATGAGAACTTTATACTACCTAAGTCTATGCATCTTTGTATGATCAGGTTTATTGATAACACAAGCGTTGCACGAGGAGGAGGAGAGTTGCAGCAAGAAGGACAAGCGCTGATTTCCAATATCAGCAAGTGCGCGAGGGAGGAGCGGGAGGCATGCGCACTAAGAGGCAATGAGGAAATCACGTATGAGCAAGATAGAGAGATGGCGCACCCAGAATTACATGTTTGAGGTGTTCCACGACGTTTGGACTGCGTGCCAATAAGGCCGAACCCATTTATGGGTCGGTATGTATCAATTTGAGTCGAACTGAGTTAGTTTGGGCCAAGTTATGGCTGTTTTTAGGCCCGTTTAGAGGGGAGGACGCCCCAACCCTCATATAAACCTCCGTAGCCGTCACAAGTTAGGGTTTATACCACGTTAAAATATTTTGGAGTTGTTTCTTTCATAGAACCTCTAGAATTACCCTGTGTTCGAATCTACCAACTATAATTGAGTGTGATCTGTTGTTCCATTGGGAATTAGTAGATTGCATACTACCGTTCGTGGTTACGGCTGCGTGCGCAAGAACGTGGTGTTGTGAATATCCTACAAGGTTCAAGAGCTGTCGCATTGGCATCAGGGATCGAGCGGGAGAGTTCATAGCTACAGGCTAGTTATCTATCATCCACCATCATCACCGGCATCCGCTTACTGAGAAGATCAGGCCACCCCATATCACAAGGTCATAATCCTTGATTAACTCTATCCATCTCCTTTGTCTCATATTCAGCTCCTTCTGAGTGAAAATATACTTCAAGCTCTTGTGATCTGAGTAAATCTCACAGTGATTGCCCATCAAATAATGATGCCAAGTCTTTAATGCCAAAACTACGGCTGCTAGTTCAAGATCATGGGTCGGATAGTTCTGCTCATGCTGCTTCAGTTGTCGAGGCAGATACGCGATGACTTTGCCTTCTTGCATCAACACACATCCTAGGCCAATCTTGGATGCATCACAATATACATCAAACGGCTTCTTGATGTATGGCATGATCCATATTGGGGCTAATATCAATCTCTTTTTCAGCTCTTGGAAACTGGCTTCGCATTTGTCAGTCCATTCAAATTTCTTGTCCTTCTTCAACAATTGGGTCATGGGTCTGGCGATGCTTGAAAATCCTTCGACAAACTTGCGGTAGTATCCCGCTAATCTGAGGAATGCACGGACTTGGGTTTGAGTGGTTGGGGCTTCCCATGCTTCGACATCTCTGATCTTGGCAGGATCAACAGAGACTCCTCTGGCAGACACAATATGTCCTAGGAATCCTACTTCTTTCAGCCAAAACTCACACTTGCTGAACTTGGCATATAACCAATGTTCTCTCAGGGTTTCTAGGATGATTCTCAGATGCTTCTCATGCTCTTCTTCTGACTTGGAATAGATAAGGATATCGTCGATGAACACAACTACAAACTTAACTAGGAAATTCATAAAGATCTTATTCATGAGATTCATGAAATAAGCAGGGGCATTGGTTAATCCAAAAGACATAACCGTATACTCGTATAAACCATAGCGAGTAGTGAAGGCGGTCTTCGGAATATCCGTTGCACGAATCTTAAGTTGGTGATAACCAGTCCTAAGATCAATCTTTGAGAATACCTGAGCTCCAGTCAACTGATCAAATAGATCCTCTATCTTTGGCAAGGGGTACTTATTCTTGATGGTGACATCATTTAACTTTCTGTAATCTGTGCACAAACGGTTGCCTCCATCTTTCTTGTCGACGAATAACACTGGTGATCTCCAGGGCGATGCGCTTGGTTGAATCAAGCCTGTTGCTAACATGGCATCCAACTGCTTCTTCAGTTCCACTAACTCTGAGGGGTTCATGCTATAGGGTCTCTGGGCTATGGGTCCGGTTCCGAGGATTAGTTCGATAATGAACTCAATATCCCTATCCGGGGCATACCTGGCAATTCATCTGGGAATACGTTGGGGTATTCACAGACTACTCTTACTTGGTCTATGGTGGGTAGGGCTAGACTCTTGTTGCACTTTAATTGACGGGGTAAGGTCTCAGATATATGCTCTACTGTTACTCTAGAGCTAGTGGTCATCGTGATGGCTTTCTTAGCACAGTCTATCATTCCTTTATGCCATGACATCCAGTCCATACCTAGTACTACTTCCAATCCTTTGGTTCCAAGTACAATTAGGTTGGCATAAAAATCTATCCCATGTATTCTGATAGGCACAGCTTTGCAAATTTTTCTAGCTTTGGTAGTTGAACCGGGGATTTGAAATATCATGACATGCTTCAGGTTGGTTGGGTGAATCTTACTAGTGCATGCAAATTCTTCGGTGACAAATGAATGCGATGCTCCCGAATCAAACAATACCCTTACTAAAACTGAGTTAACTGAAAACATACCCAACACTACATCTGGCGCTTCTTGGGCTTCTTCGGCGTTCATGTGGAAGAGACGGCCGTTGCGGTTGTGAGGGTTCCCTGGGGCAAATCTTCTTCCTGGTTGAACACGACACTGCTGTTGAGCTGAGGCATTTACATTGGAAGTGGCGGCAATCTTCTTGGGACACTCATTGGAATAGTGGCCCTTTACTCCACACTCGAAACAGGTGATCTGGGACTTGTCCTTTGCTACGACGGGCACAAAATTGCTGCCAGTTCTGGGTGCAGTGTTGTTGTTGTTGTTCTTGGGAGGTACACGGTTGAAATTGTTGGGGTTACCGGAGTTGTTGTTGTTTCCTCTGGACTTCACATTGCCTTCGCTATGGTTGGGGTATCTTGGGCGAGACATTGGGGGTCGGTTGTTCCTTGGTGCATATCCTGGTGAGCGGTTGGGGCGGTACTTCTGGTGACTGCTGGATCTAGATTGCTGCATCATACGACGTTTTTGATTGTCGTTTGCCTGGTTAATCTTCCCTTCCATCTGAATGGAAGAGTCGACTAGCTCTTCGAGATCCTCGAAGCGGATGTTGATGAGGACAGTCTACATCTCATCATGCAGTCCATTCAGGAATCTCTCCTTCTTCTTGGCTTCCGTGTTGATCTCATCAGGTGCATATCTGGCAAGTGACAGGAATCTGTCATGGTACTCTACCACAGTCATTCTACCTTGCTTCAACTCTCTGAATTCATCCCTCAGTCTGGTGCCTAAGCCCTGCGGCATGTGGGTGCGGCTGAACTTGATCTTGAAGGCTTCTCATGTCATCACTTTCCCATGGTTCATCAGGCGGAAACTGTTCCACCATGCTCTTGGATCTCCTGCAAAGTAGTGGGTGGCAAAGAGAACTTTCTCGTTGTCATCAACTCTGGCTACTTCTAGATTATTCTCCATTTTCTGCAACCAGTCATCTGCATCTAATGGATTCTCTGAAGTGCTAAAGATGGGGGGTTAGTATTCTGGAAGTTCTTCAGCTTTGATCCTTGATGATCTTGATTTCCATTCCCTTGGTTGTTGAGAGCCATCTGGGCGATCTGTTGTAGTGTTGCTAGATTAGCTTGGCGCTCTGCCCTGCTTGCTTCTTTGTCTGTGATGAGATTCTGCAGGATCTGCAGCATTGGGTCTTGTGACGAGCTGCTCCCTCCTTGGTTTCCACGAGTCATCTGAAGATTGAGGTAGATAAAGCGGTAAGAGGGAAAGTTCTAAGGTTCATGGTTTTAGTTTCAAGCTAAAACTTTGAGTTTGACTCAGGTTTTGCAACTAACTTCATTTCATTCATTCAAACAAGCACATGATACAAACACACACCACGACAACAAAGGAAAGAAGATGGTTTGAAGAACCATTCTGCAATCTACGATACAGTGGGACCGATACATCTCATGCTACGACAGTGCTCTAGTGCATCTACTCATCGTCGATGAAGTCGGAGTCCTCATCGTCAGTGTAGAAGTCCACAACATCCTCCTCCAGAAAGTCATCATCATTGCTGAGGTGAGAATCCATGTTTCCCTGGATGTCTTCACCCTCCTCTTCTTCCTCCTCTGTTGCAAGCTGAGCTTCTTGCTCCTTGACGGTCTTCTCGAGGTTAGCCACCTTCTTGCAAAGACGGGAGATGGTGCGATCCTTCTTTTCGCGCTGGAGGCGAAGAGACTGATGGTCCTTGACAAGCAGTGAGAAAGTCGGGCCTTCTGGGTGGCAATGGCATGGTTGTGGTTGGCAAACTCCCTAGCATTGTCCAACTCCTTCTGACGATCATATACAGTAGGAAGTCAAGGTTCTCCACTTGACGCTTTAGCTCTGGGTGACTTGGCATCTCCATTGGCATTCCCATGAAGTCACGTCTTGCATAGTGAGCAAAACGTGTTCCTTGGAGTTGGTTGACACTAAGGGCACATAGACGTGCGAGAGCTTCATGCATTGCCCTGGCTAATCCATCTAGCCAGTTGTTCTCTCTTACGGAGAACTGGATTCTCCTGGACGTTGGTGCTTCTATGCTTCCTCGAAGATCAGCGGGGACTAGCCATTGTAAATATCCTCCTGAGGGTGCTGGAAGTTGAGCTCCAAGAAACTCCGGATGTGGGTGTCCCAGTAACTCCGACAGTGAATCTAGATCCCTCTCGAAGATCAGCTAACCTCCGTTTCCCAACTGGTAGAACTTGCTGAACTGAGTCTCCATCTACAAGAATTAAGGATGAGGAAATTAGTGAAGTGATCAAGTGTGTCAAATTTTAAGTAGTAATGTAAGGATTTTGAGGAATATGAATTTTTTTGAGAAAGAATGAATTCCAAAGGATAAGAGAGGAAATAGTTTTTCATAAATACTCACTTTGGTTTGGAAATTAAGTTTTTGTTCGGACGTCCATTCTAGCTAGGGTCTCCTATGGTCAGGATGGCTCTGATACCAAATTGTCAACACCCGGATTTTTAATCCCAGATGCCTGTTATGTCATTCATCGCAATCCCAGGATTACCATTTTTGCGAGACATAACAGATTGGATATCACAGTACATCATCCATTACAAACCATACATAAGGTCTTACACAAATAAGGATCTCATGATCTAGTCTTAATACAACAAGCAGCAGAATAAATAATAAGCATAGCGGCGGGGTCCATCTTCAGGGCAATCTTGACGAGATAGTCCTAGTTATCATAGCCGTCCTGCTGGCCATCATCTTGGTAGTCTCCTTCATAGTCTGGCCATGAGAATAGCGAGGGACAAAATCCATGAGTACTCTTTAAGTACTCGCAAACTACCACTAACAAGTAGTATAGTTCTAAAGCAAAGTGTTAACTCTAGGTTTAACTAGAAAGTTATGTTTGAAATCGAAGCTGAGTTCAAAAACAAAGAAAGATAAAATAAAGTTCTAGAATCACCTAAGTTGGGAAGCTAGTGTCATAGTCACAACCCTATTGTGGTCAAGTCAAGATTCATCATTAATTTCATAAGTTATTTTGAAAACATCTGACAACGAAACAGTATGGCCACTCCAACTGTCCATAATCATGACGGCTATTCGAATAGTTTGACACTCTGCAAAGGTGGTACACTTTCACCACAAGATTCGATACATCATGCAGGATAGCCTGAATCATCATACTTAGTATGCAGATAATCAAACATAACCTTTCCTTTACACACCCTAGTATAAGCACCTCTCCTATGAGCATGGCCTCCCAACCATGACCATCTGTCATCTTGGGCACTGCATAGGTGGACAACATTGAGAGGTAGCCTCAGCTCCAACCTCTCCCGCGAGGGAACTAATACTAATGCATATAAACTTCTGGCTAAGCCTTACCCAATTCAGGTATTGTGGTTGTACGGTAAATTTGGAATGGTATCGCATCCGAATCCAACCATCAGTTTTTGTAAAAAGGGTTAAGGCTCATGCCTCAACATTTTCATCATCATAAACCATTTGTGTTTCTCAACACATGTCAAAACATCTCAATAGAATGACTCATCATTCCAAGGTTTTCTCAATTCATTTTCACCAAGTGTTCCCATCTAAAGTGACTCAAGTTTTTATCTAACTCTAAACTACTAAGTTAATAGTGTTCACTAAGGTGGAGAGATGGGATCAATCTCATGCCATAGAATGACATTTAAAGTTATCTAAATAGTTCAAGTTTTATACTCTTTATGCTACCTTCAAAACAAGTAAAGGACTTTGGTAAAAGTAAAGGAAGTAAAGCTTGGAAAATAATACTTGGGGTAGTAATAGTCAAAGTGGTATAACTAAAGCATGTCCTAAGCATCTGTGCTTGGGTTATCTAGATTACAAGGATTTGCTTGCATTGCTAATGGTGGCTTGCTAGTATAATACTTGCAAGTGTTAGCTTGCCAATAATAGACTGCCTTGGTTGGTGCACTGGTTGAAGTTTTCTTCCTCCTCTTGATAGCACTCCTCCTCCTCGAAAGCTTGGTCAGTACTATCGTCTATAAATACATACGGAGTACAAATCACCAAACAATACTCATCTAGTCTACTTAGCATTCTAAGGCACACATTTGATGATCTACTATCATCACAAGCATCACAAGTTTTATTACTAGCTTCATTCTTTTTATTTAAGAAAAGTAATCTCTACTCACTGAAACATAACTAAGATTTAATATTCACCACTTAAAATATGGGATCATGTGGACACATGTCATCACCACATATTCTAACATGTGGGAATGTGATTTAAGGGTTGGTTCATAATTACTTTGGTTTAAGTTCATTATTTAATGATTTAAAGTGACTAGAAATGCCTCTATAGCATTATTTTGGTACTAGTCCAAAGTCACTGCATGTAAACCTTAATATTATTACATATTCAGGTAGGTATTGGTAAGTGTGATTTTTGAGAGTTGGAATCAAGTCAAAAGCTATTTTGGTTGATTTTATAAAAATGTTTGAATGTGCAAAAGCTTCTGTCTTATTTTTTTTTCTAGGAGAGATCTCTAACTCTAAATGAATTAGATCCAACGGGCTTGGATAGATCTTTTCAGTAGCTTTCTAACACAATTGGAATCACTCCATTTGGATTTGTAAATCTCTCTGAATTGATTTTCAAACTAGGGGACAGAACTAAGTTCAAAACTAAATAGAAAAATCTAAGTTTGAATTAAATGGGTCGCACGGGAAAGAAAACGGGCCGGCCCAGTGGCATTCTGCGACACAGAGAACAGGTGATAGGGGGTCCACCGATCAGCGGCTCTTTACACGCGAAGTGGTATGGGGCGATGTGGGCCGTTAGATTAGAAGGGGGATCTATGGCTGGGGCTTGTCGTTGATGACGGATAGGTCGCCAGCGAGGTCTAACCCTAGCGACTCGGTGGGGGTGCTCAGGGGGCATACCAGGGCCTAGCTACGGCGGCGATGGGGGCGATCGAACATGCTGTCGACGGCGGGCTCAGGGGTGGTCGCGGCAGCTCCTGGGGTGGACAAAATCGACGACGCCTTCTCCTCCTCTGTAGGGGGCTCCTCCGGCGAAATTCCAACAAACCAAGGCTCGAGTGGCTCCGGCGAGAGGTCGGGAAGGAACAATGAGGAGAGGGGAGTTGGATGGTGTGAGGAGTTTGTGCTGGGGTGGCCTCTATTTATAGCTTGATGAGGAGACCGAAAGGGATGGGCTGGCGACTCCGGTGAGGGCTGCACAGCATGCTAGCGGCGTTGCTTGAGGTAGGGGACAGTGGCCTGCCTCCTGGAGGCGCTCTACGACTTAAATAAGTGGCTAGGAGTGGTGGCGTTTGGTCGGGAGCGTCCCGCACTCTGGGAGACAAAGGCGATGCTCGACGCGGCGCACGGTGATTGTGGGTCGCGCGGTGGTGCACGGCCATGTCTGGCGGGGTGCTAGGGTCGAGGCAGAGCGACGTGCACGGTATTGGGTCGAGGGGCGGTCGGTGGCGTGCTGGCGGTGAAGGCGCTCTGGCGTGCTCTGGCTGTGCGCAGAGAGAATGGGTGGCGAGGCTGGGGAGTGGTCTAGTGGCTGGCAGTGGCCGTGGGGTGGATCGTTGTCGTCGGTGAGGTCACGCCGTGCTTCCTGGAGCGGTGGAGAGGGGTTGGTGGTCTGCTGCTGCGTTGGCAAGGTTGGCCGGCGAGCATGTCCTCGGGGTGGCGTGGTACTGCTGCTAGGGACAAGGGGGTGGGGTGATAGGCTTTGGTTAGAGCTAGGAGGGACAGAGGGAGTAAATTGAGGTCAAATGGGTGGCAAAACCCTGTAGAAACAGTGAGCTAGAATTAGAGTGTGATTCATGCCTGCCAGGTGTTCGACACAATGGCCGCATGAACTCAAGTTTGGAATTTTTGGATGAATTTTGGTGGGTTTTCTATACACATCCTTAAGCCTCTGTGGTTTCTTGGGATTTAAAAATGGAGCTCATTTGAGTGGTTTTTGAATAAGTGGGATCTTCCCATATGAACTACATTCAATTTTCAATTGCCATTTAAAATTAGTGTTTGAAAGTTTTTGGCAGATCACAAAGTGGGCCTTGGTACATCAGTACATGTACTAGCAAGGGGTGCAAAGATCCATATTTATTTCTGTTAAGAATTGAGTCCTAGGAATAGCCAAAGTAGGCATGGTAGTTAAAATGGCACAAATGACCATTTCTTTCTTTTATTCATTTTGATTTGTTTTTCTTTGGGATTTGTTTGGGAATGATTTAGATGATGCTTATTTCACCTAAGAATCATTTTACAAGCAATGGATCACTTAATCATGGCAATTCAAAACAACTCCTAATTTAAATGCACACACATATGAATGCTTTAATAATTTTAATTGGAAAAGTTTTTGTTAACCCTAATTTTGATGACTTGGATCTTAATAACCTTAGATTAAAGTTCTGGGATGTTACACCATGGCTAGAGCCATTGCATTTCTGTTCTTTTCACAATCCACATATGGATCCACCAGAGTAATTTCATGCATGTTCTTTTCACAAACCACATATGGATCCACCAGAGTCATTTCATGTTTGTTCTTTTCATAACCCACATGATCCACCAGTGTCATTGCATGTGTGTTCTTTTCATTAACCACAACTAGAGTCATTGCATGTGTGTTCTTTTCACAAACCACAGCTAGAGTCATTGAATGTGTGTTCTTTTCACAAACCACATATGGATCCACCAGGGTCATTGCATGTGTGTTCTTTTCATTAACCACAACTAGAGTGATTGCATGTATGTTCTTTTCACAAACCACTTATGGATCCACCAGAGTTATTGCATGTCTGTTCTTTTCATAGACCACATATTGATCCACTAGAGTTCATTGCATGTCTATTCTTTTCATAAACCACATGAGCATGTGTGTTCTTTTCACAAACCTCATATGGATCCACCAATGACATTCAATGTGTGTTCTTTTCCTAAAACACATATGGATCCACCAGTTTCATTGCATGTGTGTTCTTTTGATGAACCACAACTAGAGTTATTGCATGTCTGTTATTTTCACAAACCACATATGGATCCACTAGTCATTGCAGCTCTGTTCTTTTCATAAACCACATGGATCCACCTAGTGTCATTGCATGTGTGTTATTTTTATAAACCATATGGATCCACCAGTGTCATTGCATGTGTGTTCTTTTCACAAACCACATATGGATCCACAAGTGTCATTGCATGTGTGTTCTTTTCATTAACCACAACTAGAGTCATTGGATGTCTGTTATTTTCACAAACCACATATGGATCCACCAGAGTCATTGCATGTGTGTTCTTTTCATTAACCACATGAGCATGTCTGTTCTTTTCACAAACCACATATGGATCCACTAGTGTCATTGCATGTCTGTTCTTTTCCTACAACACATATGGATCCACCAGTGTCATTGCATGTGTGTACTTTTCATGAACCACACAGATGAGTCATTGCATGTGTGTCCTTTTCACAAACCATATTTGGATCCACCAAAATCATTGCATGTTTGTTCTTTTCATAGACCACATATCGATCCACCAGTGTCATTACATGTGGGTTCTTTTCACAAACCACATATGGATCCACCAGAGTCATTGCATGTGTGTTCTTTTCGTAAACCACATGAGCATGTGTGTTCTTTTCACAAACAACATATGGATTCACCAGTGTCATTGAATGTGTGTTATTTTCCTAAAACACATATGGATCCACAAGTGTCATTGCATTTGTGTTCTTTTCATGAACCACATGGATCAGTCATTGCATGTCTGTTCTTTTCACAAACAACATATGGATCCACCAGAGTCATTGCATGTATGTTCTTTTCATAGACCACATATGGATCCACCAGTGTCATTGCATGTGTGTTCTTTTCACAAACCACATATGGATCCACTAGTGTCATTGCATGTTTGTTCTTTTCACAAACCACATAAGGATCCACCAGAGTCATTGCACGTGTGTTCTTTTCATTAATACATGAGAATTTGTGTTCTTTTCACAAATCACATATGGATCCACCAGTGTCATTGAATGTGTGTTCTTTTCCTGAAACCTATATGGATCCACCAGAGTCATTGCATGTGTGTTCTGTTCACAAACCACAACTGGATCCACCAGAGTCATTGCATGTTTGTTCTTTTCACAAACCACATATGGATCCACCAGTGTCAGTGCATGTGTGTTTTTTTCACAAACATATCGATCCACCAGTGTCATTGCATGTGTGTTCTTTTCATAAACCACATATGGATCCACTAGAGTTATTGCATGTATGTTCTTTTCATTAACCACATATGGATCCCCTAGTGTCATTGCATGTGTGTTCTTTTCATTAACCATAACTAGAGTCATTGCATGACTGTTCTTTTCACAAACCACATATGGATCCAACAGAGTCATTGCATGTGTGCTCTTTTCATTAACCACAACTAGAGTCATTGCATGTCTGTTATTTTCAGAAACCACATATGGATCCACCAGTGTCATTGCATGTCTGTTCTTTTCACAAACCACATATGGATCCACCAGTGTCATTGCTTGTGTGTTCTTTTCATGAACCACATATGGATCCACTAGAGTCATTGCATGTGTGTTCTTTTCATTAACGACATATGGATCCCCTAGTGTCATTACATGTGTGTTCTTTTCATTAACCACAGCTAGAGTCATTGAATGTTTGTTCTTTTCACAAACCACAACTAGAGTCATTCCATGTGTGTTCTTTTCATAGACCACATATGGATCCACCAGAGTTCATTGCATGTCTGTTCTTTTCATAAACCACATATGGATCCACCAGTGTCATTGCATGTCTGTTCCTTTCATAAACCACATATGGATCCACAAGAGTCATTACATGTCTGTTCTTTTCATGAACCATAGCTAGAGTCATTGCATGTCTGTTCTTTTCAAAAAAACACATATGGATCCACCAGTGTCATTGCATGTGTGTTCTTTTCATGAACCAGAGCTAGAGTCATTGCATTTGTGTTCTTTTAAAAACCACATATGGATCCACCAGAGTCATGAGCATTGGTGTTCTTTTCATAGACCACATTTGGATCCACCAGAGTTCATTGCACGTGTGGTCTTTTCACAAACCACATATGGATCCACCAGAGTCATTACATGTGTGTTCTTTTCATTAACCACAACTAGATTCATTGCATGTCTGTTCTTTTCACAAACCACGTATGGATCCACCAGAGTCATTGCATATCTATTGTTTTCATAAACCACATATGGATCCACCAGAGTCATTGCATGTTTGTTGTTTTCATAAACCACCTGGATCCACTAGTGTCATTGCATGTATGTTAACCATAGCTAGAGTCATTTCATGTGTGTTCTTTTCATTAACCACAGCTAGAGTCATTGCATGTCTGTTCTTTTCACAAACCACATATGGATCCGCTAGAGTCATTTCATGCATGTTCTTTTCACAAACCACATATGGATCTAGCAGTGTCATTGCATGCCTGTTCTTTTCATAAACCACATGATACACTAGTGTCATTGCATGTGTGGTATTTTCATTAAGCACAACTAGAGTCATTGCATGTGTGTTATTTTCACAAACCACATATGGATCCACCAGTGTCATTGCATGTGTGTTCTTTTCATTAACCACAACTAGAGTCATTGCATGTCTGTTCTTTTGACAATCCACATATGGATCCACCAGAATCATTGCATGTGTGTTCTTTTCATAGACCACATATGGATCCACCAGAGTTCATTGCATGTCTATTCTTTTCATAAACCACATGGGCATGTGTGTTCTTTGGACAAACCTCTTATGGATCCACCAGTGTCATTGGATGTGTGTTCTTTTCCAAAAACACATATGGATCCACCCGTGTCATTGCATGTGTTTTTTTTTCATGAACCACAACTAGAGTCATTGCATGTCTATTCTTTTCACAAACCACATATGGATCCACTAGAGTCATTGCAGTTCTGTTCTTTTCATAAACCACATGGATCCACCTATAGTCATTGCATTTGTGTTCTTTTCATAAACCATATGGATGCACCAGTGTCATTGCATGTGTTCTCTTTTCACAACCACATACTGATACACCAGTGTTATTGCATGTGTGTTCTTTTCATTAACCATAGATAGAGTCATTGCATGTCTGTTCTTTTCATAAACCACATATGGATCCACCAGTGTCATTGCATGTCTGTTCTTTTCATAAACCACATATGGATCCACCAGAGTCATTGCATGTCTGTTCTTTTCATGAAACATAGCTAGAGTCATTGCAGGTCTGTTCTTTTCACAAAACACATATGGATCCACCAATGTCATTGCATGCGTGTTCTTTTCATGAACCACATCTAGAGTCATTACATGTGTGTTGTTTTACAAACCACATATGGATCCACCAGAGTCATGAGCATGGGTGTTCTTTTCGTAGACCACATATGGATCCACCAGAGTTCATTGCATGTCTGTTATTTTCACAAACCACATATGGATCCACCAGAGTCATTGCATGTGTGTTCTTTTCACAAACGACATATGGATCCACCAGAGTCATTGCATGTCTGTTCTTTTCATAAACCACCTGGATCCATCAGTGTAATTGCATATCTATTCTTTTCATTAACCATAGCTAGAGTCATTGCATGTGTGTTCTTTTCATTAACCACAACTAGAGTCATTGCATGTCTATTCTTTTCACAAACCACATATGGTTCCACCAGAGTCATTTCATGCATGTTCTTTTCACAAACCACATATGGATCCACCAGTGTCATTGCATGTGTGTTCTTTTCATAAACCACATGATCCACTAGTGTCATTGCATGTGTGTTCTTTTCATTACCCACAACTAGAGTCATTGCATGTGTGTTCTTTTCACAAACCACAACAAGAGTCATTGCATGTGTGTTCATTTCACAAACCACATATGGATCCACTAGTGTCATTGCATGTGTGATCTTCTCATTAACCACAACTAGAGTCATTGCATGCTTGTTCTTTTCACAAACCACATATGGATCCACCAGAGTTCATTGCATGTTTATTCTTTTCATAAACCACATGAGAATGTGTGTTCTTTTCACAAAACTCATATGGATCCACCAGTGTCATTGAATGTGTGTTCTTTTCCTAAAACACATATGGATCCACCAATGTCATTGCATGTGTGTTCTTTTCATGAACCACAACTAGAGTCATTGCATGCATGTTCTTTTCACAAACCACATATGGATCCACCAGAGTCATTGCAGTTCGGTTTTTTCATAAACCACATGGATCCACCTAGATTCATTGCATGTGTGTTCTTTTCATAAACCATATGGGTCCACCAGTATCATTGCATATGTGTTCTTTTGACAAACCACATATGGATCCATAGTGTAATTGCATGTGTGTTCTCGTCATTAACCACAAGTAGAGTCATTTTATGTCTGTTCTTTTCACAAACCACATATGGATCCACCAGAGTCATTGCATGTGTGTTCTTTTCATTAATCACATAACTATGTGTGTTCTTTTCACAAACCACATATGGATCCACCTGTGTAATTACATGTCTATTCTTTTCCTAAAACACATATGGATCCGCTAGTGTCATTGCATCTGTGTTCTTTTCATAATCCACATGGATGAGTCATTGCATGTCTGTTCTTTTCACAAACCACATATGGATACACCAAAGTCATTGCATGTCCGTTCTTTTTATAGACCACATATGGATCCACCAAAGTCATTGCATGTGTCTTCTTTTCACAAATTACATATGGATCCACCAGTGTCATTGCATGTCTGTTCTTTTCACAAACCACATAAGGATCCAACAGAGTCATTGCATGTGTGTTCTTTTCATTAACCACATGAGCATGTTTGTTCTTTTCACAAACCACATATGGATCCACCAGTTTTATTGAATATGTGTTCTTTTCCTAAAACACATATGGATCCACCAGTGTCATTGCATGTGTGTTCTTTTCTTGAACCATATGGATGAGTCATTGCATGTTTGTTCTTTTCACAAACCACATATGGATCCACCAGAGTCATTGCATGTTTGTTCTTTTCATTGACCACATATGGATCCACCAGTGTCATTGCATGTGTGTTCTTTTCAAAAACCACATATGGATCCACCGGAGTCACTTCATGTGTGTTCTTTTCACAAACCACATAAGGATCCACCAGTGTCATTGCATGTGTGTTCTTTTCACAGACCACGTATGGATCCACCAGTTTCATTGCATGTGTGTTCTTGTCATGAACCACATATGGATCCACTGGAGCATATGTGTTGTTTTCATTAACCACATATGGATCCCCTAGTGTCATTGCATGTGTGTTCTTTTCATTAATCACAACTAGAGTCATTGCATGTCTGTTCTTTTCACAAACCACATATGAATCCACCAGATTCATTGCATGTGTGTTCTTTTCGTTAACCACATCTAGAGTCATTGCATGTCTGTTCTTTTCAAAAACCACATATGGATCCACCAGAGTCATTGCATGTGTGTTCTTTTCATTAACCAGATGACCATGTGTGTTCTTTTCACAAACCACATATGGATCCACCAGTGTCATTGAATGTTTTCTTTTCCTAAAACATATATGGATCCGCCAGTGTCATTGCATGTGTGTTCTTTTCATGGACCACATGGATGAGTCATTGCATGTCTGTTCTTTCCACAATCCACATATGGATCCACTAGAGTCATTGCATGTCCGTTCTGTTTATAGACCACATATGGATCCACCAGTGTCATTGCATGTCTGTTCTTTTCACAAACCACATATGGATCCACCAGTGTCATTACATGTCTGTTCTTTTCACAAAGCACATAAGGTTCCACCAGTCATTGCATGTGTGTCCTTTTCATTAACCACATGAGCATGTGTGTTCTTTTCACAAACCACATATGGATCCACCAGTGTCATTGAATGTTTGTTCTTTTCCTAAAATACATATGGATCCACCAGTGTCATTGCATGTGTTTTCTTTTCATGAACAACATGGATGAGTCATTGCATGTTTGGTCTTTTCCAGAAACCACATATGGATCCACCAGAGTCATTGCATCTTTGGTCTTTTCATAGACCACATATGGATCCACCAGTGTCATTGCATGTGTGCTCTTTTCACAAACCACATATGGATCCACCAGACTCATTGCATGTGTGTTCTTTTCACAAACCACATATGGATCCACCAGAGTCATTGCATGTGTGTTCTTTTCACAAACCACATATGGATCCACCAGTGTCATTGCATGTGTGTTCTTTTCACAAACCACATATGGATACACTAGTGTCATTGCATGTGTGTTCTTTTCATGAACCACATATCGATCCACTGGAGTCATTGCATGTGTTTTATTTTCATTTACCACATATGTATCCCCTAGTGTCATTGCATATGTGTTGTTTTCATTAACCACAACTAGAGTCATTGCATGTCTGTTCTTTTCACAAACCACATATGGATCCACCAGAGTCATTGCATCTCTCTTCTATTCATAGACCACATATGGATCCACCAGAGTTAATTGCATGTCTATTCTTTTCATAAACCACATGAGAATGTGTGTTCTTTTCACAAACCTCATATCGATCCACCAGTGTCATTGAATGTGTGTTCTTTTCCTAAAACACATATGGATCCACCAGTGTCATTGCATGTGAGTTCTTTTCATGAACCACAAATAGAGTCATTGCATGTCTGTTCTTTTCAGAAACCAAATATGGATCCACCAGAGACATTGCAGTTCTGTTCTTTTTATAAACCACATGGATCCACCTAGAGTCATTGCATGTGTGTTCTTTTCATACACCATATGGATCCACCAGTGTCATTGCATGTGTGTTCTTTTCACAAACCACATACGGATCCACCAGTGTCATTGCATGTGTGTTCTTTTCACAAACCACATATGGATCCACCAGTGTCATTGCATGTGTGTTCTTTTCATGAACCACATATGGATCCATTAGAGTTATTGCATGTCTGTTCTTTTCATTAACCACATATGGATCCCCTAGTGTCATTGCATGTGTGTTCTTTTCATTAATCACAACTAGAGTCATTGCAAGTCTGTTCTTTTCACAAACCACATATGGATCCACCAGAGTCATTGCATGTGTGTTCTTTTATCATTAACCACAACTAAAGTCATCGCATGTCTGTTCTTTTCACAAACCACATATGGATCCACCAGAGTCATTGCATGTGTGTTCTTTTCATTAACAACAGGACCATGTGTTTTTTCACAAACCACATATATCCACCAGTGTCATTGCATGTCTGTTCTTTTCATAAAAAACATATGGATCCGCTAGTGTCATTGTATGTCTGTTCTTTTCAGGAACCAAATGGATGGGTTATTGCATGTCTACTCTTTTCACAAGCCACATATGGATCCACCATAGTCATTGCATGTCCGTTCTTTTTATAGACCACATATGGATCCACCAGTGTCATTGCATGTCTGTTCTTTTCACAAACCACATATGGATCCACTAGTGTCATTGCATGTCTGTTATTTTCACAAACCACATAAGGATCCACCAGAGTCATTGCATGTGTGTTCTTTTCATTAACCACATGAGCATGTGTGTTCTTTTCAAAAACCACATATGGATCGACCAGTGTCGTTGAAACTGTGTTCTTTTCCTAAAACACATATGGATCCACCAGTGTCATTGCATGTGTGTTCTTTTCATGAACCACATGGATGAGTCATTGCGTGTTTGTTCTTTTCACAAACCACATATGGATCCACCAGAGTCATTGCATGTTTGTTATTTTTATAGACCACATATGGATCCACCAGTGTTATTGCATGTGTGTTCTTTTCACAAAGCACATATGGATCCACCAGAGTCATTGCATCTCTCTTCTTTTCATAGACCACATATGGATCCACCAAAGTTAATTGCATGTCTATTATTTTCATAAACCACATGAGCATGTGTGTTCTTTTCACAAACCTCATGTGGATCCACCAGTGTCATTGAATGTGTGTTCTTTTCCTAAAACACATATGGATCCACCAGTGTCATTGCATGTGTGTTCTTTTCATGAACCACAACTAGAGTCATTGCATGTCTGTTCTTTTCACAAACCACCTATGGATCCACCAGAGTCATTGCAGTTCTGTTCTTTTAATAAACCACATGGATCCACCTAGAGTCATTGCATGTGTGTTCTTTTCATAAACCATATGAATCCACCAGTGTCATTGCATGTGTGTTCTTTTCACAAACCACATATGGATCCACCAGTGTCATTGCATGTATGTTCTTTTCACAAACCACATATGGATCCACCAGTGTCATTGAATGTGTGTTCTTTTCACAAACCACATAAGGATCCACCAGTGTCATTGCATGTGTGTTCTTTTCATTAACCACATATGGATCCCCTAGTGTCATTGCATATGTCTTCTTTTCATTAACCACAACTAGAGGCATTGGATGTCTGTTCTTTTCAGAAACTACATATGGATCCACCAGAGTCATTACATGTGTTTTTTTTTCGTTAACCACAGCTAGAGTCATTGCATGTCTCATCTTTTCACAAACCACACATGGATCCACAAGTGTCATTGCTTCTCTGTTCTTTTCACAAACCACATATGGATCCGCCAGTGTCACTGCATGTGTGTTCTTTTCATGAACCACATATGGATCCACTAGAGTCATTGCATGTGTGTTCTGTTCATTAACCACAAATGGATCCCCTAGTGTCATTGCATGTGTGTTCTTTTCATTAACCACAACAAGAGTCATTGCATGTATGTTCTTTTCACAAACCACATATGGATACACCAGAGTCATTGCATGTTTGTTCTTTTCAAGAACCACATATAGAGTCATTGCATGTGTGTTCTTTTCACAAACCACAACTAGAGTCATTGCATGTGTGTTCTTTTCACAAACCACATATGGATCCACCAGTGTCATTGAATGTGTGTTCTTTTCCTAAAACACATATGGATCAACCAGTGTCATTGCGTGTGTGTTCTTTTCATGAACCACATGGATGAGTCATTGCATGTTTGTTCTTTTCACAAACCACATATGGATCCACCAGAGTCATTGCATGTTTGTTCTTTTCAAAGACCACATATGGATCCACCAGTGTCATTGCATGTGTGTTCTTTTCACACACCACACATAGATCCACCAGAGTCATTGCATGTGTGTTCTTTTCACAAACCACATATGGATCCACCAGTGTCATTGCATGTGTGCTCTTTTCACAAACCACATATGGATCCACCAGTGTCATTGCATGTGTGTTCTTTCATGAACCACATATGGATCCACTAGAGTCATTGCATGTGTGTTCTTTTCGTTAACCACATATGGATCCCCTAGTGTCATTGCATATGTGTTGTTTTCATTAACCATAACTAGAGTCATTGCATGTCTGCTCTTTTCACAAACTACACATGGATCCACCAGAGTCATTGCATGTGTGTTCTTTTAATTAACCACAGCTAGAGTCATTGCATTTCTCTTCTTTTCACAAACCAGATATGGATCCACGAGTGTCATTGCATGTCTGTCCTTTTCACAAACCACATATGGATCCACCAGTGTAATTGCATGTGTGTTCTTTTCATGAACCACATATGGATCCACTAGAGTCATTGCATGTGTGTTCTTTTTATTAACCACATATGGATCCCCTAGTGTCATTGCATGTATGTTCTTTTCATTAGCCACAACAAGAGTCATTGCATGTCTATTCTTTTCACAAACCACATATGGATCCACCAGAGTCATTGCATGTATGTTCTTTTCATGAACCATAGCTATAGTAATTGCATGTGTGTTCTTTTCATTAAACACATGAGCATGTGTGTTCTTTTCACAAACCATATATGGATCCACCAGTGTCATTGAATGTGTGTTCTTTTCCTAAAACACATATGGATCCACCAGTGTCATTGCATGTGTGTTCTTTTCATGAACCACATGGATGAGTCATTGCATGTCTGTTCTTTTCGCAAACCACATATGGATCCACCAGAGTCATTGCATGTTTGTTATTTTCATAAACCACATATGGATCCACCAGTGTCATTGCATGTGTGTTCTTTTCACAAACCACATTTGGATCCACCAGAGTCATTGCATGTGTGTTCTTTTCACAAACCACATATGGATCCACTAGTGTCATTGCATGTGTGTTCTTTTCACAAACCACATATGGATCCACGAGTGTCATTGCATGTGTCTTTTCATGAACCACATATGGATCCACTAGAATCATTGCATGTGTGTTCTTTTCATTAACCACATATGGATCCCCTAGTGTCATTGCATATTTGTTCTTTTAATTAACCACAACTAGAGTCATTGCATGTCTGTCCTTTTCACAAACCACATATGGATCCACCAGTGTGATTGCATGTGTGTTCTTTTCATGAACGACATATAGATCCACTAGAGTCATTGCATGTGTGTTCTTTTCATTAACCACATATGGATCCCCTAGTGTCATTGCATGTGTGTTCTTTTCATTAACCACAACAAGAGTCATTTCAAGTCAGTTCATTTCACAAACCACATATGGATCCACCAGAGTCATTGCATATCTGTTCTTTTCATGAGCCACAACTAGAGTCATTGCATGTGTATTCTTTTCACAAACCACATTTGGATCCACCAGTGTCATTGCATGTGTGTTCTTTTCATTAACCACAACTAGAGTCATTACATGTCTGTTCTTTTCACAAACCACATATAGATCCACCAGAGTCAGTTCATCTCTCTTCTGTTCATAGACCACATATGGATCCACCAGAGTTAATTGCATGTCTATTCTTTTCATAAACCACATGAGCATGTGTGTTCTTTTCACAAACCTCATATGGATCCACTAGTGTCATTGAATGGTGTGTTCTTTTCCTAAAACACATATGGATCCACCAGTGTTATTGCATGTGTGTTCTTTTCATGAACCACAACTAGAGTCATTGCATCTCTGTTCTTTTCAGAAACCACATATGGATCCACCAGAGTCATTGCAGTTCTGTTCTTTTCATAAACCACATGGATCCACCTAGAGTCATTGCATGTGTGTTCTTTTCATAAACCATATGGATCCACCAGTGTCATTGCATGTGTGTTCTTTTCACAAACCACATATGGATCCACCAGTGTCATTGCATGTGTGTTCTTTTCACAACCACATATGGATCCACCAGTGTCATTGCATGTGTGTTCTTTTCACGAACCACATATGGATCCGTTAGAGTCATTGTATGTGTGTTCTTTTCATTAACCACATATGGATCCCCCAGTGTCATTGCATGTGTGTAGAGTCATTGCACGTCTGTTCTTTTCACAAACCACATATGGATCCACCAGAGTCATTGCATGTGTGTTCTTTTATCAATAACCACAACTAGAGTCATCGCATGTCTGTTCTTTTCACAAACCACATATGGATCCACCAGAGTCATTGCATGTGTGTTCTTTTATCATTAACCACAACTAGAGTCATCGCATGTCTATTCTTTTCACAAACCACATATGGATCCACCAGAGTCATTGCATGTGTGTTCTTTTCATTAACAACGGGACCATGTGTTTTTTCACAAACCACATATATCCACCAGTGTCATTGCATGTCTGTTCTTTTCCTAAAAAACATATGGATCCGCCAGTGTCATTGCATGTGTGTTCTTTTCATGAACCAAATGGATGGGTCATTGCATGTCTGCTCTTTTCACAAGCCACATATGGATCCACCATAGTCATTGCATGTCCGTTCTTTTTATAGACCACATATGGATCCACCAGTGTCCTTGCATGTCTGTTCTTTTGACAAACCACATATGGATCCACTAGTGTCATTGCATGTCAGTTCTTTTCACAAACCACATAAGGATCCACCAGAGTCATTGCATGTGTGTTCTTTTCATTAACCATATGAGCATGTGTGTTCTTTTCACAAACCATATATGGATCCACCAGTGTCATTGAATGTGTGTTCTTTTCCTAAAACACATATGGATCCACCAGTGTCATTGCATGTGTGTTCTTTTCATGAACCACATGGATGAGTCATTGCATGTCTGTTCTTTTCGCAAACCACATATGGATCCACCAGAGTCATTGCATGTTTGTTATTTTCATAAACCACATATGGATCCACCAGTGTCATTGCATGTGTGTTCTTTTCACAAACCACATTTGGATCCACCAGAGTCATTGCATGTGTGTTCTTTTCACAAACCACATATGGATCCACTAGTGTCATTGCATGTGTGTTCTTTTCACAAACCACATATGGATCCACGAGTGTCATTGCATGTGTCTTTTCATGAACCACATATGGATCCACTAGAATCATTGCATGTGTGTTCTTTTCATTAACCACATATGGATCCCCTAGTGTCATTGCATATTTGTTCTTTTAATTAACCACAACTAGAGTCATTGCATGTTGTTCTTTTCATAAACCACATATGGATCCACCAGAGTCATTGCATGTGTGTTCTTTTCATTAACCATAGCTAGAGTCATTGCATGTATCTTCTTTTCACAAACCACATCTGGATCCACAAGTGTCATTGCATGTATGTTCTTTTCGCAAACCACATATGGATCCACCAGTGTGATTGCATGTGTGTTCTTTTCATGAACGACATATAGATCCACTAGAGTCATTGCATGTGTGTTCTTTTCATTAACCACATATGGATCCCCTAGTGTCATTGCATGTGTGTTCTTTTCATTAACCACAACAAGAGTCATTTCAAGTCAGTTCATTTCACAAACCACATATGGATCCACCAGAGTCATTGCATATCTGTTCTTTTCATGAGCCACAACTAGAGTCATTGCATGTGTATTCTTTTCACAAACCACATTTGGATCCACCAGTGTCATTGCATGTGTGTTCTTTTCATTAACCACAACTAGAGTCATTACATGTCTGTTCTTTTCACAAACCACATATAGATCCACCAGAGTCAGTTCATCTCTCTTCTGTTCATAGACCACATATGGATCCACCAGAGTTAATTGCATGTCTATTCTTTTCATAAACCACATGAGCATGTGTGTTCTTTTCACAAACCTCATATGGATCCACTAGTGTCATTGAATGGTGTGTTCTTTTCCTAAAACACATATGGATCCACCAGTGTTATTGCATGTGTGTTCTTTTCATGAACCACAACTAGAGTCATTGCATCTCTGTTCTTTTCAGAAACCACATATGGATCCACCAGAGTCATTGCAGTTCTGTTCTTTTCATAAACCACATGGATCCACCTAGAGTCATTGCATGTGTGTTCTTTTCATAAACCATATGGATCCACCAGTGTCATTGCATGTGTGTTCTTTTCACAAACCACATATGGATCCACCAGTGTCATTGCATGTGTGTTCTTTTCACAACCACATATGGATCCACCAGTGTCATTGCATGTGTGTTCTTTTCACGAACCACATATGGATCCGTTAGAGTCATTGTATGTGTGTTCTTTTCATTAACCACATATGGATCCCCCAGTGTCATTGCATGTGTGTAGAGTCATTGCACGTCTGTTCTTTTCACAAACCACATATGGATCCACCAGAGTCATTGCATGTGTGTTCTTTTATCAATAACCACAACTAGAGTCATCGCATGTCTGTTCTTTTCACAAACCACATATGGATCCACCAGAGTCATTGCATGTGTGTTCTTTTATCATTAACCACAACTAGAGTCATCGCATGTCTATTCTTTTCACAAACCACATATGGATCCACCAGAGTCATTGCATGTGTGTTCTTTTCATTAACAACGGGACCATGTGTTTTTTCACAAACCACATATATCCACCAGTGTCATTGCATGTCTGTTCTTTTCCTAAAAAACATATGGATCCCAATGTGTCATTGCATGTGTGTTCTTTTCATGAACCAAATGGATGGGTCATTGCATGTCTGCTCTTTTCACAAGCCACATATGGATCCACCATAGTCATTGCATGTCCGTTCTTTTTATAGACCACATATGGATCCACCAGTGTCCTTGCATGTCTGTTCTTTTGACAAACCACATATGGATCCACTAGTGTCATTGCATGTCAGTTCTTTTCACAAACCACATAAGGATCCACCAGAGTCATTGCATGTGTGTTCTTTTCATTAACCATATGAGCATGTGTGTTCTTTTCACAAACCACATATGGATCGACCAGTGTCGTTGAAATTGTGTTCTTTTCCTAAAACACATATGGATCCACAAGTGTCACTGCATGTGTGTTCTTTTCATGAACCACATGGACGAGCCATTGCATGTTTGTTCTTTTCACAAACCACATATGGATCCACCAGAGTCATTGCATGTTTGTTCTTTTCATAGACCACATACGGATCCACCAGTGTTATTGCATGTGTGTTCTTTTCACAAAGCACATATGGATCCACTAGAGTCATTGCATCTCTCTTCTTTTCATAGACCACATATGGATCCACCAAAGTTAATTGCATGTCTATTCTTTTCATAAACCACATGAGCATGTGTGTTCTTTTCACAAACCTCATATGGATCCACCTGTGTCATTGAATGTGTGTTCTTTTCCTAAAACACATATGGATCCACCAATGTTATTGCATGTGTGTTCTTTTCATGAACCACAACTAGAGTCATTGCATGTTTGGTCTTTTCACAAACCACCTATGGATCCACCAGAGTCATTGCAGTTCTGTTCTTTTCATAAACCACATGGATCAACCTAGAGTAATTGGATGTGTGTTCTTTTCATAAACCATATGGATCCACCAGTGTCATTGCATGTGTGTTCTTTTCAAAAACCACATATGGATCCACCAGTGTAATTGAATGTGTGTTCTTTTCCTAAAACACATATGGATCCACCAGTGTTATTGCATGTGTGTTCTTTTCATGAACCACAACTAGAGTCATTGCATGTCTGTTCTTTTCACAAACCACCTATGGATCTACCAGAGTCATTGCAGTTCTGTTCTTTTCATAACCCACATGGATCCACCTAGATTCATTGCATGTGTGTTCTTTTCATAAACCATATGGATCCACCAGTGTCATTGCATGTGTGTTCTTTTCACAAACCACATATGGATCCACCAGTGTCATTGCATGTGTGTTCTTTTCACAAACCACATATGGATCCACCAGTGTCATTGCATGTGTGTTCTTTTCACAAACCACATATGGATCCACCAGTGTCATTGCATGTGTGTTCTTTTCATTAACCACATATGGATCCCCTAGTGTCATTGAATATCTGTTCTTTTCATTAACCACAACTAGAGTCATTGCATGTCTGTTCTTTTCACAAACTACATATGGATCCACCAGAGTCATTGCGTGTGTGCTTTTTCGTTAACCACAGCTAGAGTCATTGCATGTCTCATCTTTTGACGAACCACATTTGGATCCACAAGTGTCATTGCTTGTCTGTTCTTTTCACAAACCACATATGGATCCTCCAGTGTCATTGCATGTGTGTTCTTTTCACGAACCAAATAAGGATCCACTAGAGTCATTGCATGTGTTTTCTTTTCATTAACCACATATGGATCCCCTAGTGTCATTGCATGTGTGTTATTTTCATTATCCACAACAAGAGTCATTGCATGTATGTTCTTTTCACAAACCACATATGGATCCACCAGAGTCATTGCATGTTTGTTCTTTTCAAGAACCGCAGCTAGAGTCATTGCATGTGTGTTCTTTTCATTAACCACATGAGCATGTGTGTTGTTTTCACAAACCACATATTGATCCACCAGTGTCATTGAATTTGTGTTCTTTTCCTAAAACACATATGGATCAACCAGTGTCATTGCATGTGTGTTCTTTTCATGAACCACATGGATGCGTCATTGCATGTTTGTTCTTTTCACAAACCACATATGGATCCACCAGAGTCATTGCATGTTTGTTCTTTTCAAAGACCCCATGTGGATCCACCAGTGTCATTGCATGTGTGTTCTTTTCACACACCTCATATAGATCCACCAGAGTCATTGCATGTGTGTTCTTTTCACAAACCACATATGGATCCACCAGTGTCATTGCATGTGTGCTCTTTTCACAAACCACATATGGATCCACCAGTGTCATTACATGTGTGTTATTTCATGAACCACATATGGATCCAGTAGAGGCATTGCATGTGTGTTCTTTTCATTAACCACATATGGATCCCCTAGTGTCATTGCATCTGTGTTCTTTTCATTAACCATAACTAGAGTCATTGCATGTCTGTTCTTTGCACAAACTACATATGGATCCACCGGAGTCATTGCATGTGTGTTCTTTTCATTAACCACAGCTAGATTCATTGCATTTCTCTTCTTTTCACAAACCAGATATGGATCCACAAGTGTCATTGCATGTCTGTTCTTTTCACAAACCACATATGGATCCACCAGTGTAATTGCATGTGTGTTCTTTTCATGAACCACATATGGATCCACTGGAGTCATTGCATGTGTGTTCTTTTTATTAACCACATATGGATCCCCTAGTGTCATTGCATGTATGTTCTTTTCATTAACCACAACAAGAGTCATTGCATGTCTATTCTTTTCACAAACCACATATGGATCCACTAGAGTCATTGGATGTATGTTCTTTTCATGAACCATAGCTACAGTAATTGCATGCGTGTTCTTTTGATTAAACACATGACTATGTGTGTTCTTTTCACAAACCATATATGGATCCACAAGTGTCATTGAATGTGTGTTCTTTTCCTAAAACACATATGGATCCACCAGTGTCATTGCATTTGTGTTCTTTTCATGAACCACATGGATGAGTCATTGCATGTCTGTTCTTTTCGCAAACCACATATGGATCCACCAGAGTCATTGCATGTTTGTTCTTTTCATAAACCACATATGGATCCACCAGTGTCATTGCATGTGTGTTCTTTTCACAAACCACATATGGATCCACCAGAGTCATTGCATGTGTGTTCTTTTCACAAATCACATATGGATCCACTAGTGTCATTGCATGTGTGTTCTTTTCACAAACCACATATGGATCCACGAGTGTCATTACATATGTCTTTTCATGAACCACATATGGATCCACTAGAATCATTGCATGCGTGTTCTTTTCATTAACCACATATGGATCCCCTAGTGTCATTGCATATTTGTTCTTTTAATTAACCACAACTAGAGTCTGTTCTTTTCATAAACCACATATGGATCCACCAGAGTCATTGCATGTGTGTTCTTTTCATTAACTATAGCTAGAGTCATTGCATGTCTCTTCTTTTCACAAACCACATATGGATCCACAAGTGTCATTGCACGTCTGTTCTTTTCGCAAACCACTTATGGATCCACCAGTGTGATTACATGTGTGTTCTTTTCATGAACCACATATAGATCCACTAGAGTCATTGCATGTGTGTTCTTTTCATAAACCACATATGGATCCCCTAGTGTCATTGCATGTGTGTTCTTTTCATTAACCACAACAAGATTCATTGCAAGTCTATTCATTTTACAAACTACATATGGATCCACAAGTGTCATTGCTTGTCTGCTCTTTTCACAAACCACATATGGATCCACCAGTGTAATTGCATGTGTGTTCTTTTCATGAACCACATATGGATCCACTAGAGTCATTGCATGTGTGTTCTTTTCATTAACCACATATGGATCCCCTAGTGTCATTGCATGTGTGTTCTTTTCATTAACCACAACAAGAGTCATTCCAAGTCTGTTCATTTCACAAACCACCTATGGATCCACCAGAGTCATTGCATGTCTGTTCTTTTCATGAGCCACAGCTAGAGTCATTGCATTTCTCTTCTTTTCACAAACCACATATGGATCCAAGTGTCATTGCATGTGTGTTCTTTTCATTAACCACAACTAGAGTCATTGCATGTCTGTTCTTTTCACAAACCACATATGGATCCACCAGAGTCATTGCATCTCTCTTCTTTTCATAGACCACATATGGATCCACCAGAGTTAATTGGATGTCTATTCTTTTCATAAACCACATGAGCATGTGTGTTCTTTTCACAAACCTCATATGGATCCACCAGTGTCATTGAATGTGTGTCCTTTTCCTAAAACACATATGGATCCACTAGTGTTATTGCATGTGTTTTTTTTCATGAACCACAACTAGAGTCATTGCATGTCTCTTCTTTTCACAAACCACATATGGATCCACCAGTGTCATTGCATGTGTGTTCTTTTCATGAACCACATATGGATCCATTAGAGTCATTGCATGTGTGTTCTTTTCTTTAACCACATATGGATCCCCTAGTGTCATTGCATGTGTGTTCTTTTCATTAATCACAACTAGAGTCATTGCACGTCTGTTCTTTTCACAAACCACATATGGATCCACCAGAGTCATTGCATGTGTGTTCTTTTCATTAACCACAACTAGAGTCATCGCATGTCTGTTCTTTTCACAAACCACGTATGGATCCACCAGAGTCATTGCAGTTCTGTTCTTTTCATAAACCACATGGATCCACCTAGAGTCATTGCATGTGTGTTCTTTTCATAAACCATATGGATCCACCAGTGTCATTGCATGTGTGTTCTTTTCATGAACCACATGTAGATCCACTAGAGTCATTGCATGTGTGTTCTTTTCATTAACCACATATGGATCCCCTAGTGTCATTGCACGTGTGTTCTTTTCATTAACCACAACAAGAGTCATTGCAAGTCTTTTCATTTCACAAACCACATATGGATCCAGCAGAGTCATTGCATGTGTGTTCTTTTATCATTAACCACAACTAGAGTCATCGCATGTGTGGTCTTTTTCATGAGCCACAACTAGAGTCATTGCATGTGTATTCATTTCACAAACCACATATGGATCCACCAGTGCCATTGCATGTGTGTTCATTTCATTAACCACAACTAGAGTCATTGCATGTCTGTTCTTTTCACAAACCACATATGGATCCACTAGAGTCATTGCATCTCTCTTCTTTTCATAGACCACATATGATCCACCAGAGTTAATTGCATGTCTATTCTTTTCATAAACCACATGAGCATGTGTGTTCTTATCACAAACCTCATATGGATCCACCAGTGTCATTGAATGTGTGTTCTTTTCCTAAAACACATATGGATCCACCAGTGTTATTGCATGTGTGTTCTTTTCATGAACCACAACTAGAGTCATTGCATGTCTGTTCTTTTCACAAACCACATATGGATCCACCAGAGACATTGCAGTTTTGTTCTTTTCATAAACCACATGGATCCACCTAGAGTCATTGCATGTGTGTTCTTTTCATAAACCATATGGATCCACCAGTGTCATTGCATGTGTGTTGTTTTCACAAACCACATATGGATCCACTAGTGTCATTGCATGTCTGTTCTTTTCACATACCACATAAGGATCCACCAGAGTCATTGCATGTGTGTTCTTTTCATTAACCACATGAGCATGTGTGTTCTTTTCACAAACCACATATGGATCCACCAGTGTCGTTGAAAGTGTGTTCCTTTCCTAAAACGCATATGGATCCACCAGTGTCATTGCATGTGTGTTCTTTTCATGAACCACATGGATGAGTCATTGCATGTTTGTTCTTTTCACAAACCACATATGGATCCACCAGAGTCATTGCATGTTTGTTCTTTTCATAGACCACATATGGATCCACCAGTGTCATTGCATGTGTGTTCTTTTCACAAAGCACATATGGATCCACCAGAGTCATTGCATCTCTCTTCTTTTCATAGACCACATATGGATCCACCAAAGTTAATTGCATGTCTATTCTTTTCATAAACCACATGAGCATGTGTGTTCTTTTCACAAACCTCATATGGATCCACCAGTGTCATTAAATGTGTGTTCTTTTCTTAAAACACATATGGATCCATCATTGTCATTGCATGTGTGTTCTTTTCATGAACCACAACTAGAGTCATTGCACGTCTGTTCTTTTCACAAACCACATATGGATCCACCAGAGTCATTGCATGTGTGTTCTTTTCATTAACCACAACTAGAGTCATCGCATGTCTGTTCTTTTCACAAACCACGTATGGATCCACCAGAGTCATTGCAGTTCTGTTCTTTTGATAAACCACATGCATCCACCTAGAGTCATTGCATGTGTGTTCTTTTCATAAACCATATGGATCCACCAGTGTCATTGCATGTGTGTTCTTTTCATGAACCACATGTAGATCCACTAGAGTCATTGCATGTGTTTTCTTTTCATTAACCACATATGGATCCCCTAGTGTCATGCACGTGTGTTCTTTTCATTAACCACAACAAGAGTCATTGCAAGTCTTTTCATTTCACAAACCACATATGGATCCAGCAGAGTCATTGCATGTGTGTTCTTTTATCATTAACCACAACTAGAGTCATCGCATGTGTGGTCTTTTTCATGAGCCACAACTAGAGTCATTGCATGTGTATTCATTTCACAAACCACATATGGATCCACCAGTGCCATTGCATGTGTGTTCATTTCATTAACCACAACTAGAGTCATTGCATGTCTGTTCTTTTCACAAACCACATATGGATCCACTAGAGTCATTGCATCTCTCTTCTTTTCATAGACCACATATGATCCACCAGAGTTAATTGCATGTCTATTCTTTTCATAAACCACATGAGAATGTGTGTTCTTATCACAAACCTCATATGGATCCACCAGTGTCATTGAATGTGTGTTCTTTTCCTAAAACACATATGGATCCACCAGTGTTATTGCATGTGTGTTCTTTTCATGAACCACAACTAGAGTCATTGCATGTCTGTTCTTTTCACAAACCACATATGGATCCACCAGAGACATTGCAGTTTTGTTCTTTTCATAAACCACATGGATCCACCTAGAGTCATTGCATGTGTGTTCTTTTCATAAACCATATGGATCCACCAGTGTCATTGCATGTGTGTTGTTTTCACAAACCACATATGGATCCACTAGTGTCATTGCATGTGTGTTCTTTTCACAAACCACATATGGATCCACCAGTGTCATTGCATGTGTGTTCTTTTCATGAACCACATATGGATCCATTAGAGTCATTGCATGTGTGTTCTTTTGTTTAACCACATATGGATCCCCTAGTGTCATTGCATGTGTGTTCTTTTCATTAATCACAACTAGAGTCATTGCACGTCTGTTCTTTTCACAAACCACATATGGATCCACCAGAGTCATTGCATGTGTGTTCTTTTCATTAACCACAGCTAGAGTCATTGCATGTCTGTTCTTTTCACAAACCACATATGGATCCACTAGAGTCATTGCATGTGTGTTCTTTTCATTAACAACAGGACCATGTGTTTTTTCACAAACCACATATGGATCCACCAGTGTCATTGCATGTCTATTCTTTTCCTAAAAAACATATGGATCCGCCAGTGTCATTGCATGTGTGTTCTTTTCATGAACCAAATGGATGGGTCATTGCATATCTATTATTTTCACAAGCCACATATGGACCACCATAGTCATTGCATGTCCGTTCTTTTTATAGTACACATATGGATCCATCAGTGTCATTGCATGTTTGTTCTTTTCACAAACCACATATGGATCCACTAGTGTCATTGCATGTCTGTTCTTTTCACATACCACATAAGGATCCACCAGAGTCATTGCATGTGTGTTCTTTTCATTAACCACATGAGCATGTGTGTTCTTTTCACAAACCACATATGGATCCACCAGTGTCGTTGAAAGTGTGTTCCTTTCCTAAAACGCATATGGATCCACCAGTGTCATTGCATGTGTGTTCTTTTCATGAACCACATGGACGAGTCATTGCATGTTTGTTCTTTTCACAAACCACATATGGATCCACCAGAGTCATTGCATGTTTGTTCTTTTCATAGACCACATATGGATCCACCAGTGTCATTGCATGTGTGTTCTTTTCACAAAGCACATATGGATCCACCAGAGTCATTGCATCTCTCTTCTTTTCATAGACCACATATGGATCCACCAAATTTAATTGCATGTCTATTCTTTTCATAAACCACATGAGCATGTGTGTTCTTTTCACAAACCTCATATGGATCCACCAGTGTCATTAAATGTGTGTTCTTTTCTTAAAACACATATGGATCCATCATTGTCATTGCATGTGTGTTCTTTTCATGAACCACAACTAGAGTCATTGCATTTCTGTTCTTTTCACAAACCACGTATGGATCCACCAGAGTCATTGCAGTTCTGTTCTTTTCATAAACCACATGGATCCACCTAGAGTCATTGCATGTGTGTTCTTTTCATAAACCATATGGATCCACCAGTGTCATTGCATGTGTGTTCTTTTCACAAACCATATATGCATCCACCAGTGTCACGGCATGTGTGTTCTTTTCACAAACCACATATGGATCCACTAGTGTCATTGCATGTGTGTTCTTTTCATGAACCACATATGGATCCATTGGAATCATTGCATGTGTGTTCTTTTCATTAACCACAAATGGATCACCTAGTGTCATTGCATATGTGTTCTTTTCATTAACCACAACTAGAGTCATTGCATGTATGTTCTTTTCACAAACGACATATGGATCCACAAGTGTCATTGCTTGTCTGTTCTTTTCACAAACCACATATGGATCCACCAGTGAAATTGCATGTGTGTTCTTTTCATGAACCACATATGGATCCACTAGAGTCATTGCATGTGTGTTCTTTTCATTAACCACATATGGATCCCCTAGTGTCATTGCATGTGTGTTCTTTTCATTAACCACAACAAGAGTCATTGCATGTATGTTCTTTTCACAAACCACATATGGATCCACCAGAGTCATTGCATGTCTGTTCTTTTCAAAACCACAGCTAGAGTCATTGCATTTGTGTTCTTTTCATTAACCACATGAGCATTTGTGTTCTTTTCACGAACCACATATGGATCCGCCAGTGTCATTGCATGTGTGTAATTTTCATGAACCACATATGGATCCACTAGAGTTAATGCATGTCTGTTCTTTTCATTAACCACATATGGATCCCCTAGTGTCATTGCATGCGCGTTCTTTTCATTAACCACAACAAGAGTCATTGCATGTATGTTCTTTTCACAAACCACATATGGATCCACCAGAGTCATTGCATGTCTGTTCTTTTCAAAACCACAGCTAGAGTCATTGCATGTGTGTTCTTTTCATTAACCACATGAGCATGTGTGTTCTTTTCACAAACCACATATGGATCCACCAGTGTCATTGAATGTGTGTTCTTTTCCTAAAACACATATGGATCCACTAGTGTCATTGTATGTGTGTTATTTTCATGAACCACATGGATGAGTCATTGCATGTCTATTCTTTTCACAAACCACATATTGATCCACCATAGTCATTGCATGTTTGTTCTTTTCAAATACCACATATGGATCCACCGGTGTCATTGCATGTGTGTTCTTTTCACACACCACATATGGATCCACCAGAGTCATTGTATGTGTGTTCTTTTCATAAAACACATATGAATCCACCAGTGTCATTGCATGTGTGTTCTTTTCACAAACAACATATGGATCCACCAATGTCATTGCATCTGTGTTCTTTCAGGAACCACACATGGATCCACTAGAGTCATTGCATGTGTGTTCTTTTCATTAACCACATATGGATCCCCTAGTGTCATTGAATATGTGTTCTTTTCATTAACCATAACTAGAGTAATTGCATGTCTGTTCTTTTCACATACCACATATGGATCCACCATAGTCATTGCATGTGTGTTCTTTTCATTAACCACAGCTAGAGTCATTGCATGTCTGTTCTTTTCACAAAGCACATATGGATCCACAAGTGTCATTGGATGTCTGTTTTTTCACAAACCACATATGGATCCACTAGTGTCATTGAATGTGTGTTCTTTTCCTAAAACACACATGGATCCACTAGTGTCATTGCATGTGTGTTCTTTTCATGAACCACATGGATGAGTCATTGCATGTCTGTTCTTTTCACAAACCACATATGGATCCACTAGATTCATTGCAATTTTTGTTCTTTTCATAGACCACATATGGATCCACCAGTGTCATTGCATGTGTGTTCTTTTCACAAACCACATATGGATCCACCAGAGTCATTGCATGTCCGTTCTTTTTATACACCACATATGGATCCACCACTGTCATTGCATGTCTGTTCTTTTCACAAACCACATATGGATCCACCAGTGTCATTGCATGTGTGTTCTTTTCATTAACCATTGCTAGAGTCATTGCATGTCTGTTCTTGTCACAAACCACATATGGATCCACCAGAGTCATTTCATATGTGTTCTTTTCATTAACCACATGACCATGTGTGTTCTTTTCACAAACCACATATGGATCCACGAGTGCCATTGCATGTCTGTTCTTTTCCTAAAACACATATAGATCCCCCAGTGTCATTGCATGTGTGTTCTTTCCATGAACCACATCGATGAGTCATTGCATGTCTGTACTTTTCACAAACCACATATGGATCCACCAAAGTCATTGCATGTTCGTTCTTTTTATAGACCACATATGGATCCACCAGTGTTATTGCATGTGTGTTCTTTTCATTAACCACAACTAGAGTCATTGCATGTCTGTTCTTTTCACAAACCACATATGGATCCACGAGTGCCATTGCATGTCTGTTCCTAAAACACATATAGATCCCCCAGTGTCATTGCATGTGTGTTCTTTCCATGAACCACATCGATGAGTCATTGCATGTCTGTACTTTTCACAAACCACATATGGATCCACCAGAGTCATTGCATGTTCGTTCTTTTTATAGACCACATATGGATCCACCAGTGTTATTGCATGTGTGTTATTTTCATTAACCACAACTAGAGTCATTGCATGTCTGTTCTTTTCACAAACCACATATGGATCCACGAGTGCCATTGCATGTCTGTTCTTTTCCTAAAACACATATAGATCCCTAGTGTCATTGCATGTGTGTTCTTTCCATGAACCACATCGATGAGTCATTGCATGTCTGTTTTTTTCACAAACCACATATGGATCCACCAGAGTCATTGCATGTTCGTTCTTTTTATAGACCACATATGGATCCACCAGTGTTATTGCATGTGTGTTCTTTTCATTAACCACAACTAGAGTCATTGCATGTCTGTTCTTTTCACAAACCACATATGTATCCACCAGAGTCATTGCATGTGTGTTCTTTTCTTTAACCACATGACCATGTGTGTTCTTTTCACAAACCACATATGGATCCACTAGTGTCATTGCATGTCTGTTCTTTTCCTAAAACACATATAGATCCGCCAGTGTCATTGCATGTGTGTTCTTTCCATGAACCACATGGATGAGTCATTGCATGTCTATTCTTTTCACAAACCACATATGGATCCACCAGAGTCATTGCATGTCCGTTCTTTTTACAAACCACATATGGATCCACCAGTGTCATTGCATGTCTCTTATTTTCAGAAACCACAGATGGATCCACTAGTGTCATTGCATATGTGTTAATTTTACAAACCACATAAGGATCCACCAGAGTCATTGCATGTGTGTTCTTTTCATTAACCACATGAGCATGTGTGTTCTTTTCACAAACCACATATGGATCCACCAGTGTCATTGAATGTGTGTTCTTTTCCTAAAACACATATGGATCCACCAGTGTCATTGCATGTGTGTTCATTTCATGAACCACATGGATGAGTCATTGCATGTTTGTTATTTTCACAAACCACATTTGGATCCACCAGTGTCATTGCATGTGTGTTCTTTTCACAAACCACATATGGATCCACCAGTGTCATTGCATGTGTGTTCTTTTCACAAACCACATATGGATCCACCAGTGTCATTGCATGTGTGTTCTTGTCATGAACCACATATGGATCCATTGAAGTCATTGCATGTGTGTTCTTTTCATTAACCACATATGTATACCCTAGTGTCATTGCATGTGTGTTATTTTCATTAAGCACAACTAGAGTCATTGCATGTCTATTCTTTTCACAAACCACATATGGATCCACCAGAGTCATTGCATGTGTGTTCTTTTCATTAACCGCAACTAGAGTCATTGCATGTCTGTTCTTTTCACAAACCACATATGGATCCACCAAAGTCATTGCATGTGTGTTCTTTTCTTTAACCACATGACCATGTATGTTCTTTTCACAAACCACATATGGATCCACCAGTGTTATTGCATGTCTGTTCTTTTCCTAAAACACATGTGGATCCGCCAGTGTATGTTCTTTTCACACATATTAACCACATATTAACCACATGGATGAGTCATTGCTTGTATGTTCTTTTCACAAACCACATATGGATACACCAGAGTCATTGCATGTCTGGTCTTTTTATGGTCCAAATATGGATGCACCAGTGTCATTGCATGTCTGTTATTTTCACAAACCACATATGGATCCACCAGTGTCATTGCATGTCTATTCTTTTCACAAACCACATAAGGATCCACCAGAGTCATTGCATGTTTGTTCTTTTCATTAACCACATGAGCATGTGTGTTCTTTTCACAAACCACATATGGATCCACGAGTGTCATTGAATGTGTGTTCTTTTCCTAAAACACATATGGATCCACCAGAGTCATTGCATGTGTGTTCTTTTCATGAACCACACGGATGAGTCATTGCATGTCTGTTATTTTCACAAACCACATATGGATCCACCAGAGTCATTTCATGTTTGTTCTTTTCATAGACCACATATGGATCCACTAGTATTATTGCATGTGTGTTCTTGTCACAAATCACATATGGATCCACCAGTGTCATTGCATGTGTGTTCTTTTCACAAACCACATATGGATCCACCAGTGTCATTGTGATATGTTGCAAACGTATCTATAATTTTTCATGTTCCATGCTTTGGTTTATATCTACTTTCTTATGTTTTGTCCACAGTTTGGAGTATTTCTATACACTTTCTTGGACTAACCTATTAACAAGATGCCATAGTGTTAGTTGCCTGGTTTCTTCTATTTTTGGTTCTAGTAAAGTCAGAAAATAAATATTCTCGGAATTGGATTGGACAAAAGCCAAAGTCGATATTTTACCGGAAGACTCACGGAGCCAGAAGACGAGACGGAGAGGGGCCACAAGGTGGCCACCCCCTTGCCGCGGGCAACCCTAGGCCGTGCTAGGGCATGGTGTGGGCTCCCTGGCCGCCCACCGACCTTGCCTCTTCGCCTATAAGATGCCTCCCGATGCAAAAACCCTAAATCGACCAGCCTCTAGCCACGAAAAGTTCCGCAGCGCCACCGCCACTAAAGGGGAGATTCGGGGGACAGAAAGTCTCTGTTCCGGCACCCTGCCGGGACGGGGAAGTGCCCCCGGAGCCATCTCCATCGATCTCCACTGCCATGTCCATCGCCGTTGCTGATTCCCATGATGATGAGGGAGTAGTTCTTCCTCCAGGCTAAGGGTTCTACCGGTAGCTATGTGTTCATCTCTCTCTCTATGCATGATCATATTATGATCATGAGCTTTGTAATCAAGTATAACTACCTTGCTACTCAAGTGCTTTAATTGCTCTCCCCATGTGTGTGAAAGTGACAGCGTGCACACCATGGTGGCACTTAGGCTAGAGATTACAAATACTTGTTATGAGTTATATTTGGAGTTGGATGTTTCTATGAAATTGTGGTGTTTGTTGGAACCATCTAGAGATCAAGGTGATAGTGTGGGGTTATCTAGATGGGGAAAGCGAACTTTGAGGTGGGCTGTTATAGGCCTACCATGGATTAGAGTGTCCAACTGGAGAGTAGTTCAGAGTAGTATCATAAAGAGAAGATATTTATATGAGAGTGTTCACTAGTGAAAGTAAGATCCCTACGCCTTGTTTCTAAGCATTGAAACACCGTTTGCAATTAGATCTGTTACATGTTTGTTTGCTGCTATCTTTATTTTAGTTTTCCTTTAGTCTCTTCCACGCCATCAAGCTCTTTTCTGGCACTGTTGTCTTATATCCATACCACTTGTATTTCACTATCTCTTCGCCGAACTAGTGCACCTATACACCTGACAAGTGTATTGGGTGTGTTGGGGACACAAGAGACTTCTTGTATCTTGATTGCAGGGTTGCTTTAGAGGGATACCTTTCACCACTTCCTTCCTGAGTTCGATAAACCTTGGGTGATCCACTTAAGGGAAAACATGCTACTGTTCTACAAACCTCTACACTTGGAGGCCCAATGTAACTACCTCGGTGAATTACGCTCCTAGTACAAGCCTGGATGATCAGAAATGGTTGAAATAGTACGATGGGGCCCAAATGCCACTCACAGGTAGACCTTTCGGCCGTCCCAACCATTTCCAAACATTGGGACAAGAACGGGCGCGTGTCGGCAGCGAAGGGATCAACTACATACACAAATGAGTATGTATGCAAGCCACCATACAATAGTACATCGAGCCATTCCATCTAAAAAGAAAGGAAATATAGCAACATACGGCAAGATCCAAATATCCTAGATAGATATAATAGTTTAGGATATCTCCTCATACATCAAACATCCAGTATCGGTAGGCGGAAGACAAAATCCGAGTACGGATAAGAAGCAAATCGGCATAAGATGCCCCATAAATAAGCACATCCCGCCCACAGATCTCACGGATCCCCGTTCCTGGAATCTCTACACCGAATGATCGTTGCCCACATCGTCCGTCTCTTCCACCCTGTATCCATCTTGCGAGTGTACCTGTTCATCTGAACCAATAATTTATCGTGTGAGACCCTAGGGTTTTCGGCAAGTCTTTATGCCTCTAAAGGGGACACAACCTGGGTGACGAATTGCAGCAAAAGATAAACCCTAGCAATTCTATAGATACTCGCTAACAATCCGCCTAACCATAGATGAGCGGATGTCCGTGAATTAATAACAATAGTTATAACGGTTAAAAACGGTAATATCCACAGATCCATCCTCCTCCTCGCCACCGACGAGGAAGCGGACGAACAACCCCATCCGTTGGCAGTTTTATTATCCATTCCATGAGTGTTGTACTATTTACTAGTCAGGTACCTAGTCTAGTCAAATTAAAAGCGGTACTTTAGTTATTCTTGTCTATGATCGAGAAACTGTGCTCCAAGTCGTCCATAACCGCGGACACGGCTTTGAAAGTTTTACCTAAGGGTGCACAAATAGCAACACACACTCGATGCCTCGGAAAAACCAAATCAAAACCAACGAGGACGATCCGACAAGCGATCACAGGATTGAGAAATATTTCAGGGGCCACCCCATTGAGCTACCCATCGAAGTTAGCTTACTCGAGACGGCCTCAAGGTTTGTGGAGCCGGTACGACGGGAACCCGAAAGTGTGATCGGGCTTGTCGATACAGCGTAAACGGGTCACGGACCTAAGCTGATGACAGTCCTCGCACAATCTTAAATAAAGCGATAAAGCATGGCATAGGTACAGGATCGTAAATAAAACCTCAAACTAGTTTGTGGCCCCAAGAAATAAGAATGAATCAAGCTACGGCTCGGGGGTCCATAAGCCTCCGGATGTGGATAGCGTGAATATTCTTGGAACAGGAATCAAGTACTCGGGGTCTTACGGGACACAAGTGAGCCTGAAAAACCAAATAGCGAATATGGCTCACCGATGCCACTTTCATTAGTTATCCCATTACTACTCAGGTTAAGTTGTTTAGGTACCTCGTTATCCATCAGACACTCACATACCCTACACATGCTGTTCTACGACTCGCATGGCTCAAACAACTCCTGTAGTAATGGCTCATAGGGTGGAGGAACAAGCTTCGGTGGGGTTTAAAAATAAAGGCTATGCAATACTTGGGATTCAATTTAATGCAATCGCGACTCAATGATGCAAGAATATGATAGAGGCAATAGGTACTATATGTATGCAAGCATGTGGTAGTGCTTGCCTGGCAGCTCAGTTGAAGCAAGGAATGGATCTGGGTAGTGCTCCTGGTCCTCTCGATATATCCACCTTTCGGCGTCTATTCAAGAAGAACCAAACAAACAAGGGCCAACATAAATAAACTGTGCAAGCATATGAATAAAATGCGACAAGCAAACAATCATGCCATGATGAATGATGCACAAGTTGCATGGCAATAATGTAGCATGGCATGGGTGAGGGGTAGAATACAAGAAATAACATTTTTATTGAGTTTTGGGTCACATTTTATTGTCATAATAGTTTCTGTATACTATATATTTATATGATGCATGCTGCAATTGAAGTCATGGATAGCATAAACAGAAAGGTCTCGTCGAGCTGATCATTTTAGACATATCATTTGTTAAATTTGGAGTTATAAAACAAAAGTTATTAATTAATTAAGGTGAGGGGCATTTTGTTGTAATTTAATTCAACTTGAAATTTAAAGTGTTCAAATAATATTTTGAATGGCATATTTGAATTCCTCACATTTTTATGATTTGAAAACATATATTATTTGTTAAATTTGGATTAATATTTGAAAAGTTATTTCAAAACAGATTTAATATTTGAATTTGAATTAATTTTAAAAGGATTTGAATTTAAACAGAAAACAGACCGAGACTTTTTATACTCAGAGAGTTCTAGCTACCGACAATGACAGGTGGGCCTCTGGCTGACTCAGCACATGCAGCTTGAAAACGTTTTACATGGGTCTTCCTAGCCTTAGCGGTGTGGTGGGGCCGAGGCGACCTCGGGGCCACGCAGACATGAGGCGCGACACGTGGGAGATCCTGGGGAGCACGGGTTGAGAGCTGAAGAGTTGGGGGGGCTTTCTGCAAGATTGCTTGGGTGGCTGACTGGTGGGACTAGATGGACATGGGTTGAGCGAAAAGACACGGAGGGGGTATGCGCAAAAAGGGGGCCGTACTGTTTCTCTTCTCGGCGTCGCTGGCGACCGATCAGTCTTGTGGCCTTGAGGTGGGATCGAACCCTGGACACAGGGCTCATGCAGAGGCTCGACCGCCTGCAGTGGCTGCGGTCTTGGCAAGAGAGGGCTCTGTGGCTAGAAAAGCTGGCGTGGTGTGGGGAGGCTGCCAGACGAAGCGGCGGCCTTGAGCGTTCGACAGTCCGGCGAGCTAAAGGCGAGATCGGCGAGGGGTGTCTGCAGGAGGTGGGGCTGCTCACCGAGAGTTGCTTGGCGTGGTCGGATCGGCTGGGCGCAGGAGGCAGCGATGACGGCAGACGGACGGCTAGGGTTTAAATGTCGGCCTCATGGTCTGTGGCGTCTGGTCTCCTCCTCTCGACGGCAGATGCAGGCGGCCTCCTAGCGTCTCCTCGTTCTTCCTCGACACCTAGAGCTCCTGCCACCGGCTGCAGTAGGGAACGGAGGGGCCAAGCGGTGGCGGCCTTCGATTCTGAGCAGTGGTGGAGAAGAGAGGGGAGGGAGCAGGGTGTCCTCGGGGTAGATCTTGGGTAGCTGGCGAGGCAGAGAGGTGGATAGGGACGGGATAGGGAGGTGGGGTGCCGTGGGGAGCAGGTAGAGGAAAAGGTGGCTCGGCCACCTTTCCTCCTCTCTCACGTGCTCGGTCGGCAGGGCAGGCAGGGGGTAGCTGGCCGGGGGGTGGGCTGGGTTGCTGCTGCTCCTCTCTCACAAATCTCTTTTTTTCTTTTATTTTTGTTGGTTTTGTATGTTTCAAATTCAAACAACCTTTTTATTTCAAAACTTTTTGAACCTAGCAGATAATTTTGAACAGAGAAAAGGGAAGGCCAAGGATAGCAAAGAGGGACAAAAGAAGTGGAGATGATTGATGCATACATACATAATTTATGAATGTGCCAATTGTGGCCTTTTACAAGAATATGAAGATATTGGGTTTTTGTAATTAGATGAAAACATTTGTAAAATTAGGGAACCTTCACATGGATCCAAGGCTTGTAGATAACCAAACAGAGGGAGAGGGATGAGGTGGTTCTTGCATGGCCCATGCAAATAATAAATGCCATGTATTCATATTGTGAAAACAACATAAAATCACATGGCATTATTTCATGCATTCCCAAAAGGTGGAATAAGGCCAAGCAAAAAGGGACTAGCATTGGATCCACCCAACCCCCATGACCTAGGTAAACTCAAATAAATGCCAGCTCATATTAATTGGATGGTGGAATTATAAGGTGGTGAAGAACAGGTGGTGGAGTTTAATAAAAGATATGCCCCCAACTCAACTTGGGCATTTAAACAATGTATCAAGAACCAAATACAATATCAAGAGGCAAATACAATTTACCATGCATATGAGAGAAGAACCAACACACAAAAGGTTTTATATGATGCTCAAATGCAAGGTGGCATGATGACATGAGCATGAAATAATGATGATGCAACAATTATATATATGAAGTAGCCATTATATTACTAGACCAAGTAGCATTACAGTTGTTAGACAATTGGGATGCTACAACTCTCCCCCACTAAACAGGAATCTACTTGAGATTCTAGGAAAGAAGACACAAAGAGGGTAGGATACTTGGCACAGAGCTCATCTTCACGTTCCCAAGTGGCTTCATCAACGGAATGGTGCGACCACTTGCACCTTGAGAACTTGATGGACTTGTTGCGAGTCCTTCTTTACTGCGACTTCAAGGATTTTGTGGGGTGTTCTTGATAAGACAGGTCTTCTTGGAGATTGATAAGCTCATGATCCACGGTCTGCGGGATCCTTGAAGCACTTCTTGAGCTGAGAGATGTGGAAAACATCATGGACTTTGAGTTTTTAGGAGCTCAAGAGCATAAGCAACTTCTCCTCTTCTTCCACGAACTTTGAAGGGACCGATGTATCTAGGAGCCAGCTTCCTTTGATACCAAAGCGGTGCGTGCCTCTCATGGGAGTGACACGAAGGTAAATGAGATCACGGGACATACTCCATGTCCGTGTGCTTCTGTCGTAATTGCTCTTGGCGACTTTGAGCAATCCTCAGATTTTCAAGAATGATGTGAACCTTCTCCTCGCTTGAGTCACAATGTCGAGGCGAACAAGATCCTTTCACCTGCACCCGACCAACCAATCGGAGTTCTGCATTTGCGACCATAGAGAGCCTCAAATGGTGCCATCTTTAGACTTTTCTGGAAGCTGTTGTTGTACGAGAATTCAGCATGAGGAAGACATTCTTCCCACTTCATGCCAAACGAGATGACGCAAGCACGAAGCATATCCTCCAGAATCTGATTGATCCTTTCAACTTGCCCTTGCGACTGAGGGTGGTAAGCTGTGCTGAAGTTCAACTTTGTTCCCAAAGCATTTTGGAAACTTTCCCAGAACTTGGAAGTGAAGATGCTTCCACGGTCTGAACTGATCTCAAGAGGAACCCCATACAGAGAGACAATTCTGTTAATATAGAGCTCCGCTAACTGAATTGCAGAAATGGTTTCCTTGATGGGGAAGAAGTGAGCCACTTTAGAAAGCCTGTCAATGACAACAAAGATTGCATTGTTGCCCTTCTGCGACCTAGGAAAACCAGTGATGAAGTCCATCTCTACTTTCTCCCATTTCCATTCCGGGGGTTTCAATGGTTGTAGAAGACCGGAAGGTTTCTGATGGACAGCTTTCACTCTGCGGCAGACATCACACTCCGAGACATACCTGGCACAATACCTTTTCAAACCAGGCCACCAATATTGTGTTTTCAAGTCCATGTACATCTTTGTGCTGCCAGGGTGGATAGAAAGAACAGAATCATGCGCCTCCTTGAGAACTTGCTCTCTCAAACCCGGGTAGTTCGGTACAAACATCCGGTGTTCAAAGAAAAGCGTGCCTTGATCGTCGACGTGGAAGGACTCATACTTCGGAAGCTGAAGTTTGGAGATGATCTTTTTGGTGTGCGGATCACCCAGCTGACGAGAGCGAATCTTTTCTTCCAAGAGAGGAGTAGCCAGAAGGTTCAGGAGATGCCCTTGTTCCACAATTTCAAGGTTGAGTGTGAATTCCTCGCACAAGACAGGCTGTTGTTCTTCCATCATGAGGTTGTTGACATAAGCTTTGCGGCTGAGAGCATCTGCCATAACATTAGCTTTGCCCGGAGTGTAGTTGATGGTCAGATCGAAGTCATTGATTGCTTCAATCCATCTCCTCTGCCGAAGGTTGAGATCAGGCTGAGTAAAGATATACTTCAGACTCTTGTGATCAGAAAAGATCTCACAACTGTTGCCAAGCAAGTAGTGCCTCCATACTTTCAAAGCAAAGACAAGCCCGCGAGCTCGAGGTCATGTGTAGGATAGTTTATCTCATGCGTCTTCAACTGGCGAGAGGCATAAGCAACAACTTGTTTTTCTTGCATAAGGACCGCACCCAATCCATGCAAAGAGGCGTCACAGAATATCTGAAATGGCTTGGATGTATCCGGAGGAACCAAGACTGGTGTGGAAGTGAGCTTCTCTTTGAGTGTCTCAAAGCTTGCTTGACATGCAGGAGTCCAAAGGTATTTCTTGCCTTTCTGCAGGAGATCGGTAAGAGGCTTCGCTATCTTCGAGAAGTTACGAGCAAGCGACGGCAATAACTAGCCAAACCAAGGAAACTCCGCACTTCTTTGACATTGACAGGAGGAAGCCATTCAACAATTGTCTTCACGGTTTCCGGGTTGACTGCAATGCCCTTGGCAGAGATGATGTGACCAAGATAGGTAACTTGAGGCAGCCAAAACTCACACTTGGAGAACTTTGCATACAAGCGGTTCTCACGAAGTTTGCTTAGGACACACCGAAGGTGTTCTTCATGCTCTTCTTGTGACTTAGAATAGACTAAGATGTCATCCAGATAGACCACAACGAACTTGTCAAGATACTCCATGAAAACCGAGTTCATGAGCCTCGAGAAGGTGGCAGGTGCGTTGGTGAGACCGAAAGACATGACGTGTACTCATACAGGCCATAGCGGGTGGTGAAAGCTTTCTTCGGAACATCTTCCTTGTGAATCTTGATTTGGTGATAACCACTTCTCAAGTCAAGCTTAGAGAAAACCACCGCTCCAGCTAGCTGATCAAAGAGATCATTAATCCGCGGAAAGGGATATTTATTCTTGATGGTTTTAGCATTGAGAGCCCGATAGTCAACACAAAGTCTATCGATCGGTCTCGCTTCTTCACACAGAGAGTTGGGCTACCCCAAGAAGAAGTACTATGCTGAATGAAACCCAACTTCTCTTGTTCATCAAGCTGACGTTTGAGTTCAGCCAACTCAGCAGGACCCATCTTATAAGGCCGCTTGGAGATAGGAGCGGTACCAGGTTCAAGCTCAATAACAAACTCAACCTCACGATTCGGAGGCATACAGCAACTCTTGGGAAAGACATCTGGGAACTCGAGACCACGGAACACTGAATAGCTTCCATAGCATCAACATTCAGAGCCGCCAAGGAGAAAAGCTGGATATCAGGAGTCAGACTTGGAGAATAGACTATATGGCCTTCAGGAATCTTCAGAGATACCGAGCGTTCAGCACAATCAATCACAGCTGCATTTGCTGTCAACCAATCCATGCCCAAGATGACATCAATGTCAGAATTGCCCAGAAGGATTAAGGACGCCGAGAACGAAGAGCCACCAATCTCAATTTGATTGCCATGGCTGATATGAGAAGCCCTCATGTTTGAACCAGGAGATATAACCACCAGACGATGTGATAAAGGAACCTTATCCAGATCCTACTCTTGTGCAAACTTATGCGAAACAAAAGAATGCGAAGCACCAGAATCAAACAAAACTCTTGCAGGAACTGAGTTCACGGGAAGCATACCCATCACAACTCCAGGTGCATGCTCAGCTTGAGCGGCGTTGATGCAGTTGGCACGAGCAACAGTAGACCCGGGCTTGGTGTTGATGTTGAGAGCCCGAGGTGGTGGAGGAAGATCCTTGTTCTTCATCGGACAGTTCCATTGTTGATGCCCAGAGTCTCCACAGTGTAACAAGCACCAGGTGGACATGGAGCAACGTAGCCAGGGACTCCGCCAGGCGCTCCAGGGTAGTGGTGGTTGTATCCCCTGGGAGCAGCAGTGAGGAAGTTTGGTGGCCATGCCGCGTAGCTTGAAGGTCTTGGTGGAGCCGGGAGCGACGGTGGGGTGTTAGGAACCCAGACACGATGCTTAGAAGGAGCTGACATAGCTGAAGAGCTTGCTGCATCACGGCTGTGTTTCTTTGACTCCTCAAACACTTGCCTACTTGCCTCTTCCTGCAGAGCTGTATGCTGAAGTTCGGAAAAGTGCGGCCTTGCATGTGTGATTGCATACTTAATCGATGCATTGAGCCCTTGCCTGAACCTCTTTTGCTTCTTCTTGTCATCAGAGATCTCATCGCCACCATAACGAGACAGGTTCATGAAGTTCCTGATGTAGGTGTTGACATTATCATTGCCCTGCTTGAGGTTGAGAAACACTTCCTTCATCCTCTCCATGACAATTTCTGACAGATACTGCTCTTTGAAAGCTCCAGTGAACTGTCCCCAAGTAGGCTGAAAACCAGTGCAGTTTGCCTTCAGGTAATTCTCCCACCAGAGAGCTGCATCTCCCTTCAGAAGGTGAGTAGCACACTTTACCCATTCTTGCTCGGGAACATCAGCAGTTGCCAGTAACCTTGACATCTCACGCAACCAATCATCAGCATCAAGTGGTTGATCAGAAACATCAAACTGACGAGGGTTGAACTTCAGGAAGCTCTTGATGTCTCCTCGCTTGGGAGGTGGAGGTAGCGGCACAAACTCATTCCTCCTGACACTTTCCTCGAACCGCTCATTCGGTTCTGCATTCTTTGCCAAGGCATTGGCGATGCTTGACAACTCGCTTTGATTCAGGTTGTATGTCCTCCTCAGAACGGCGTGGTGGTGCCATCCTGTGATTGATATAACACACAAGTCAGTACTATGATGGAGAATAAAAATAATCCACAATAGTACCAAAATGGAATTAACCAAGATTAAAGGATACAATTTACTAAGATGATATTAAAATATCAACGAAGTTCAAAGCACCTAGAAGATATTAAGCATATCGCACACGAATGAAAAGGAATGTGGTACACAAATATATCAAAGAAAAATTTTCCACAAATTTCGGCATTAAAATACCAATAGATGCGCAAAATCACTTAACGAACCAAGATTAGTGACTCTACCAACTCAATATACAAGAGCAATAATAAAAGTAGTGGTATGGTCGTGACTCCATCCCGCACTCAAATCATTACTCCGCACATGAATAAGTAAAACACATATCCCAACACCTTCTCCTCACGATAACCTAAAGATTGGTAGCTACGGAAACGAACACCACAAACAAGATAACGTCGGATAACAAAGAGTAAGACAGATCGCGTCGGTATACAACGAATCAGATAGATCGCGTCGGTTTGCAAAAGCCTGTTGGTATGGAATGTACCAATAGTTGATAACCAAAAGGCCGATAAAGATAACAACTTGGGTGCAACAGATAGACAAAGAATTCACACGCACACACACACACAGATACACAACCTATGGTACTACGGAAACCCAGAACACGTGAATCCTAGTTTGAAGTTTAAGAAGAGGATTGAAAACATTACACTTCCTTACCAGAAAAAGGTGATGGTTAGGTAAGAAGAAAAATGGAAGCAGTCCTACTCTCGCGTTTTGGTTTTTCCCTAGTATACATAACTACTAAAATATTTGCTAGACAGACAACGACCATTTGGCTGAGACCCTGAAGGTCGGGATGGCTCTGATACCAATTGTAACTACCTCGGTGAATTACGCTCCTAGTACAAGCCTGGATGATCAGAAATGGTTGAAATAGTACGGTGGGGCCCAAATGCCACTCACAGGTAGACCTTTCGGCCGTCCCAACCATTTCCAAACATCGGGACAAGAGCAGGCGGCGAATCGGCAAAGCGAAGGGATCAACTACATACACAAATGAGTATGTATGCAAGCCACCATACAATAGTACATCAGAGCCATTCCATCTAAAAAGAAAGGAAATATAGCAACGCCATACGGCAAGATCCAAATATCCTAGATAGATATAATAGTTTAGGATATCTCCTCATACATCAAACATCGAGTATCGGTGAAGCGAAGACAAAATCAGTACGGATAAGAAGCAAATCGGCATAAGATGCCCCATAAATAAGCACATCCCGCCCACAGATCTCACGGATCCCGTTCCGGAATCTCTACACCGAATGATCGTTGCCACATCGTCCGTCTCTTCCACCGTATCCATCTTACGAGTGTACTGTTCATCTGAACCAATAATTTATCGTGTGAGACCCTAGGGTACTCGGCAAGTCTTTATGCCTCTAAAGGGGACACAACCTGGGTGACGAATTGCAGCAAAAGATAAACCCTAGCAATTCTATAGATGCTAGCTAACCATCCGCCTAACCATAGATGAGCGGATGTCCGTGAATTAATAACAATAGTTATAACGTTAAAAGCGGTAATATCCACAGATCCATCCTCCTCCTCGCCACCGACGAGGAAGCGGATTTAACAACCCCCATCCGTTGGCGGTTTTATTATCCATTCCATGAGTGTTGTACTATTTACTAGTCGTACCTAGTCTAGTCAAATTAAAAGCGGTACTTTAGTTATGCTTGTCTATGATCGAGAAGCGTGCTCCAAGTCGTCCATAACCGCGGACACGGCTTTCAGAAAGTTTTACCTGAGGGTGCACAAATAGCAACACACACTGATATGCCTCGAAAACCAAATCAAAACCAACGAGGCAGTCCACGACAAAGCGATCACAGGATTCAGAAATATTTCAGGGGCCACCCATTGAGCTACCCGCATCGAGTTAGCTGACTCGAGACGGCCTCAAGGTTTGTGGAGCGGTAAACGATCGGGAACCGAAAGTGTGAATGGGCTTGTCGATACAAGCGTAAGCGGGTCACGGACCTAAACGATGCAGTGTGCTCTCGCACAATCTTAAATGAAGCGAAAGCATGGCATAGGTGCAGGATCGTAAATAAAACCTCAAACTAGTTTGTGGCCCCAAGAAATAAGAATGAATCAAGCTACGCTCGGGGGGTCCATAAGCCTCCGGATGTGGATAGCGAATATTCTTGGAACAGGAATCAAGTACTCGGGGTCTTACGGGACACAAGTGAGCCTGAAAAACCAAATAGCAAATATGGCTCACCGGTGCCACTTTCATTAGTTATCCCATTACTACTCAGGTTAAGTTGTTTAGGTACCTCGTTATCCATCAGACACTCACATACCCTACACATGCTGTTCTACGACTCGCATGGCTCAAACAACTCCTGTAGTAATGGCTCATAGGGTGGAGGAACAAGCTTCGGTGGGGTTTAAAAATAAAGGCTATGCAATACTTGGGATTCAATTTAATGCAATCGCGACTCAATGATGCAATAATAAGATAGAGGCAATAGGTACTATATGTATGCAAGCATGTGGTAGTGCTTGCCTGGCAGCTCAGTTGAAGCAAGGAATGGATCTGGGTAGTGCTCCTGGTCCTCTCGATATATCCCCTGCTCAGCGTCTATTCGAAGAAGAACCAAACAAACAAGGGCTAACATAAATAAACTGCGCAAGCATATGAATAAAATGCGACAAGCAAACAATCATGCCATGATGAATGATGCACAAGTTGCATGGCAATAATGTAGCATGGCATGGGTGAGGGGTAGAATACAAGAAATAACATTTTTATTGAGTTTTGGGTCACATTTTATTGTCATAATAGTTTCTGTATACTATATATTTATATGATGCATGCTGCAATTGAAGTCATGGATAGCATAAACAGAAAGGTCTCGTCGAGCTGATCATTTTAGACATATCATTTGTTAAATTTGGAGTTATAAAACAAAAGTTATTAATTAATTAAGGTGAGGGGCATTTTGTTGTAATTTAATTCAACTTGAAATTTAAAGTGTTCAAATAATATTTTGAATGGCATATTTGAATTCCTCACATTTTTCTGATTTGAAAACATATATTATTTGTTAAATTTGGATTAATATTTTAAAAAGTTATTTCAAAACAGATTTAATATTTGAATTTGAATTAATTTTAAAAGGATTTGAATTTAAACAGAAAACAGACCGAGACTTTTTATACTCAGAGAGTTCTAGCTACCGACAATGACAGGTGGGCCTCTGGCTGACTCAGCAGCACACCTGATGACGTTTTACATGGGTCTTCCTAGCCTTAGCGGTGACAGGTGGGGCAGGCGACCTCGAGGGCCTGAACGCACAATGAGGCGCGACACGTGGGAGATCTGGGGCGGGTTGAGAGCTGAAGAGTTGGGGGGGCTTTCTGCAAGATTGCTTGGGTGGCTGACTGGTGGGACTAGATGGACCGCGGGTTGAGCAGAAAAGACACGGAGGGGGTATGCGCAAAAAAGGGGGCCCGTACTGTTTCTCTTCTCGGCGTCGCTGGCGACCGATCGGTGCGCGGCGCGGGGTGGGGATCGAACCCTGGACACAGGGCTCATGCATGAGGCTCGACCGCTGCAGTGGCTGCGAAGTCTTGGCAAGAGAGGGCTACGTGGCTAGAAAAGTGGCGTGGTGTGGGGAGGCTGCAGACGAAGCAGCGGTAGCAGAGAGGCGTTCGGCCGGTCCGTGAGCTAAGGCGAGATCGGCGAGAGGGTTGTCTGGGAGGTGGGGCTGCTCACCGGAGTTGCTTGACGTGGTCAGATCGGCTGGGCGCGAGGAGGCAGCGATGACGAGAGACTGACGGCTAGGGTTTCGTGTCGACCTCGCGAGTCTGCAGCGTCAGGTCTCCTCCTCCTCGGCACGAATGCAGGCGGCCTCCTAGGCGTCTCCTCGTTCTTCCTCGACACCTAGAGCTCCTCGCCACGGCTGCAGGGAGAACGGAGGGGACCGGCGGTGGTGGCCTTCGGTTGCGAGCGGTGGTGGAGAAGAGGGAGGGCAGGTGTCCTCGGGGTAGATCTTGGGTGGTGGCAAGAGAGGTGGATAGGGACGGGATAGGGAGGTGGGGTGCCGTGGGGAGCAGTAGAGAAGGTGGCTCGGCCACCTTTCCTCCTCTCTCACGTCTTTCGATCGGCGAGGCGGGAGGTGGTGGGGGGGGGTGGGCTGGGTTGCTGCTGCTCCTCTCTCACAAATCTCTTTTTTTCTTTTATTTTTGTTGGTTTTGTATGTTTCAAATTCAAACAACCTTTTTATTTCAAAACTTTTTGAACCTAGCAGATAATTTTGAACAGAGAAAAGGGAAGGCCAAGGATAGCAAAGAGGGACAAAAGAAGTGGAGATGATTGATGCATACATACATAATTTATGAATGTGCCAATTGTGGCCTTTTACAAGTATATGAAGATATTGGGTTTTTGTAATTAGATGAAAACATTTGTAAAATTAGGGAACCTTCACATGGGTCCAAGGCTTGTAGATAACAAAACAGAGGGAGAGGGATGAGGTGGTTCTTGCATGGCCCATGCAAATAATAAATGCCATGTATTCATATTGTGAAAACAACATAAAATCACATGGCATTATTCCATGCATTCCCAAAAGGTGGAATAAGGCCAAGCAAAAAGGGAGTAGCATTGGATCCACCCAACCCCCATGAGCTAGGTAAACTCAAATAAATGCCAGCTCATATTAATTGGATGGTGGAATTATAAGGTGGTGAAGAACAGGTGGTGGAGTTTAATAAAAGATATGCCCCCAACTCAACTTGGGCATTTAAACAATGTATCAAGAACCAAATACAATATCAAGAGGCAAATACAATTTACCATGCATATGAGAGAAGAACCAACACACAAAAGGTTTTATATGATGCTCAAATGCAAGCTGGCATGATGACATGAGCATGAAATAATGATGATGAAACAATTATATATATGAAGTAGCCATTATATTACTAGACCAAGTAGCATTACAGTTGTTAGACAATTGGGATGCTACACCCAACAACTGTCTACGAGAATATAAGTGCATAGACATCACATTGCATGTGTGTTATTTTCATGAACCACATATGGATCCACTGGAGTCATTGCATGTGTGTTCTTTTCATTAACCACATATGCATCCCCTAGTGTCATTGCATGTGTGTTCTTTTCATTAACCACAACTAGAGTCATTGCATGTCTGTTCTTTTCACAAACCACATATGGATCCACCTGAGTCATTGTATGTGTGTTGTTTTCATTAACCACAGCTAGAGTCATTGCATGTCTATTCTTTTCACAAACCACATATGGATCCACAAGTGTCATTGCATGTCTGTTCTTTTCATGAACCACATATGGATCCACCAGTGTCATTGCATGTGTGTTCTTTTCATTAACCACATATGGATCCCCTAGTGTCATTGCATGTGTGTTCTTTTCACAACAAGAGTAATTGCATGTCTGTTCTTTTCACAAACCACATATGGATCCACAAGAGTCTTTGCATGTCTGTTCTTTTCATGAACCACAACTAGAGTCATTGCATGTCTGTTCTTTTGACAAAACACATATGGATCCACTAGTGTCATTGCATATGTGTTCTTTTCATGAACCACAACTAGAGTCATTGCATGTGTGTTCTTTTACAAACTACATATGGTTCCACCAGAGTCATGAGCATGTGTGTTCTTTTCATAGACCACATATGGATCCAACAGAGTTCATTGCCTGTCTGTTCTTTTCACAAACCACATATGGATCCACCAGGGTCATTGCATGTGTGTTCTTTTCACAAACCACATATGGATCCACCAGAGTCATTGCATGTGTGTTCTTTTCATTAACCACAACTAGAGTCATTGCATGTGTGTTCTTTTCACAAACCACATATGGATCCACTAGAGTCATTGCATGTCTGTTCTTTTTATAAACCACATATGGATCCACCAGAGTCATCGAATGTATGTTCTTTTTATAAACCACATATGGATCCACCATAGTCATCGCCTACCAGGAGACTTGGTGCTGGCGATGGGGGACTTGCTGCCGTACCAGGAGACTATGGTGGCGCCTGGCGACCCCGAGCCGGAGCATCTTGACTTGAAGTCGGAGCAACCCTTCCGATCGGCGTTGTCGAAGTTGTTGTAAACCTACCCGACAAATCCGTGGGAGCCATACGTCCGTGTCAAGGGCGGTGGCGGCACTTCTTCATCGGGGCCTGCAAAATAGATAGCTGCCCTAGGGGATTTTTGTAAGATATGCCAAGTGGCCACTTTTGTAATATGAACAATATTTATGTATGGAAGTAAGAGGAGTCAATCGACTCGCAATTCATGGTCAGTTATGTGGTATGTTTGACTTTTGTTTGAGCAAATCCCCGAGCGCGTCCGCCCTTTAGTGGGGTATAACTCATTTATGTACATGTGTGTTTGCTTTGGATTTTTGTATTGGTTGTGACTGATTTTCCATGGTGTGTGGGGCCAGTCGCCTTGCGACTCCCCGAGAGCGAGTGGGGTTGGTTTAGGCGAGTCCCCGAGCGCGAGTGGGGTCGGTTTAGGCGAGTCCCCGAGCATGGTACTTAGCCGTCTTGGGCGTGTGCCTATTGTAAGGTCTGGTGCGTTGTTTGTAACGCGTCTCTTCCCCTGGCTTGGAGAGCCAGTCGCTTGGTGAGTCCAAGGCAGCTCTCTTACTTGGTGTGTTCCCGAGCCGCTTGAGGGTTTCTTGTTGTGAAGTCCCCGTGCGTAGTACTTAATCGTTCGAGTTGCTTTGCACGAGGATGGGGAGGACAGGTCGATGTGGGAAGCGTTTTTCGGTTGTCTTGGACCGGTGGGCCAGTCGAGCGAGGCGACTCCGATGGTGGCTCCAGGTTGGCGTGTTCGTGGACGACACAAGGCCCGAATATTTTCGGTGCCCTTGGGTCGCACTACTTAGCCGTGCCGGTCGCTCGACCAAGGATTGACTTCCGTAGGTAGCATATTGCTAAATGTACGAGTGCGAGTGGCACAAGAGTATGGCGAGTGATGGCTCGGTGTTGATGTAGAGCTCGTTGGGAACCCCAATAGGAAGGTATGATGAGCACATCAGCAAGTTTCCCTCAGTTATGAAACCAAGGTTTAATTGAACAAGTAGGAGCAAGGAAACACCCCAAAGGTGTTGCTAGCTGAGCCTTGGCATGGCGCACTACCAATGCTAGTAGCAACGTGGAGCCCTGCACAACACAACCACATAACTTTGTCCCCAACTTGCGATGAGGTTGTCAATCTCACCGTGTGTTGCTGAAAACAAAGGATTAAACGTATCGAAAGGAAAGAAGTAAAATTTTGCAGAAAGTAAACACAAAGCAGTAAACAGTTTGTAGATTGTATGTAAAGAAAAGGTCTGGGATCCATAGTTCACTAGAGTTGGCTCTCCTTAAGATAGATAACATGCTGGGTGAACAAATTACAGCGGGGCAATTGACAAACATCAAGAAAGCAATACATGCATATACTAATCATCTTGACTCCTTTGAGACTTGATTGGGCATTACAACATTATACATGGACTGCCATCCAACTACATCTATGACTAATAATCCACCTTCAGGTTATCATCCAAACCCCCTCCAGTATTAAGTTGCAAGCAACAGATTATTTCTTTACGAATTGCGTGTAAAGTAAACAATATGATTGTTCTATGAACAAAGGATTGTTGTTTTCTCCCTAGTAGCAACAACACATCTAGTACCTTAGATATTTCTGTCACTTCCCTAGATTACCAGAGGCATGAAACCACTATCGAGCATAAATACTAACTCTTGGAGTTGCTAGCATCTACTTGGCCAAGATAGCTACTAACAACGGAAAGCATGCAAGATCACAAATAACAAATACATGATAGAATCAATAATCAATCTAAAATAGCATCTCAATATCCATCATATTCCCGCAAACACAACATGCAGAATTACAAATAGATGATCTTGATCATGAACGGAGCTCACAAGATCTAAACATGAAAGCACAAAGGAGGAGAACCAGCCATCTAGCTACTACATGGATCAGTAGTCCAAGGATGAACTACTCACGCATCACACCAGAGGCTTGCATGGTGATGAAAAAGGCCTCCTGGGTGAATTCCCCTCTCCGGTAGGGTGCCGGGAAGAGCATCAGATCCCTCCCGTTCTAGGGATGGAGATGACGGCGGCTACAAACTGTTTCGTGGATTTTTGATCGGGTACTTAGGGTTGTCGTCCCGAGGGCATCTTATAGGCGGAAGGGGAGGCCGAGGGGGTGCCGGAGGCGGCCAGACCACCCCCTGGCGCGGGCCAGGCTGGGCCGCATGGCCAGGTGGTGTGGTGGCCCCCTGGTCCCTCTCCGTCTCGTTTTCTGGCATCTGATGACTTCCCGAAAAATAGGCACTTTGGCTTTTGTCCCGTCCAATTCTGAGAATATTCATTTTCTGACTTTCCCGGAACCAAAAACAACATAAAACAGGCAGCTGGCACTGTGGCTCTTGTTAATAGGCTAGTCCAAGAAATCATATGAAAAGTACTCCATAGTGTGGACAAAACACAAGAAAGTGGATAAAACCAAGCATGGAACATCAAAAATTATAGATACGTTTGCAATATATCAACATCCCCAAGCTTAACTCCTGCTCGTCCTCGAGTAGGTAAGTGATAAAAAGAAAGAATAATTTTTGAGGTGACATGCACCATCAAAGACTTGATCAAAGTATTTGTAAAACATTCAAAGTTGGGATCATAGTACTTCAATCATAACATGAAAGACAAAGTTCTAGCAATAAGACAAATAAACTACGATGCAACATGAAAAGGTACAAACAAAAGATTCATGAATAACAATGCTTTGCAAGACGTTTGTTTGTTTCACATAAAGAAAACATAGCATAATAACATTCAGCTTGTCCCTCATAGTGTAGCAAAACATAAATCAATAGGACACATTCAAACTTCATAAGAGTGACTAGATACAAATAGTTTAAAACAAGCAATATCAAGTTATGCATCAATCAACTAGTCTTGGGACAATGCACATAGAACTAAGAATGGCCACTATGCTCTCAAAGTAGGTGCATAAAGATAGAAGGTGGAGACTCAATATAATGGTGGAAGAAAGGCCTTTATAAAAGGAAGTAGGGATTCAAGTCTCATAAAGAGCTTCCAAAAATTATGGTACTTATAGCTTTCAACTCTCATTGCCCCTATCATAAGCATCTTGAAGTGATTAAGGTTAAAGTGAACAAACTATGGTGTACATGCTTGACGAAGTATAAGTTAGAAATCTCATGTCCCTTGTATACGAGGACCGCTCCTCATGCTACTCAAGTTTAGTCACCGGTAAGTTCTTATCATCGTAAGTACATGTGTATCATAGAGAACCACCAACAGGGTACCCCTTGCCCGATGATACGGAAGAATCCCCATATCAAAATGACAAGGCAAGCAGACAGTGAGCATCTCAGCAATCTTCTTATTTACCATGGGAATATAGGACTCAATACAAGTTGAAAACTAAAGGATCATAAAGGCTTATGGTGACTTGATTTAGTCATAACATGGTGTGAGCATGCGCCAAGTCAACACAAATAAAGCATCAAAGGAGAATACCACTATACTATGCTTTAATATGCTAAAACAACGCATGATTCATCCAAGGCACATTAAGCAATCTCAATTGTTTATAACAAGTCATGCTACAGCAAAGAATACTAAGCATAAAGACAAAACAATATCAAGCATGGCATGACAAAGCATAGGCCAATCAAAACAAGCTCTTTTTACCACATAAGCATGAACTTTCCTACTCTTTTTCAAACCAAACCAAACTATTTGCAAACCAATGTATGAAAGAGGGGGTCCAACCAATTTATTCAGAAAACTAAGAAAACCAAGCAAATGAAAAACCAAAACAAAAACGAAAAATAAGACACTCCAAGAACAACACAGTTGTGCATGAAACAATAAAAATGAAGCGTTTGGAAGAAACCTGAGATTTTTATTGATGAAGAAGGGGATGCCTTGGGCATCCCCAAGCTTTGACGCTTGTACTTGTTGGATATTTCTTGGGGTGACATGCGTGGCATCCCCAAGCTTGAGCTTTAGTCCATCCTTCATCTCATTACTCATTCCTTCCATACACCTGAAATTTTTCCTTCATACAAAACTTCACACAATCTTTATTAGCAACATTAGTGCACTCAAGATAAATAAGTCTTAAGGTTCAGTTCTAACACCAAATAAACTTCCATTATAACACTATCTACTGTAGCACTTCCCTCAAAAAGCTCAATTCCCCAAAAGAACTCAAAAAGAAACCAACAAGAAGCAAATGCAGAAAATGGCAGAAATCTGTCAAAACAGACCAGCAGGTAAACACGAATTTTTTCAAAGACCTTATGTTGCTCAAATCAAAAAGTGTTGAGCAAACGAAAGTTATATAACAACCTGGGTCAGAAGCACAAAAATTCACACCTCAAAAAGACGTTCAGAGATTTTACACGAATGTTTACGGTGAAGCACAGAAATCTGTTTCAGGACAGCAACTTTCCCAATCATTACTTCTCTATCATTAGAGGTTACTCTTGGCACAAAAAGCAAATAAAAATGATAAGGAGCGGTTATTACTGAAGTAATAACTTCCAAGACTCATCTAAAACTTTTGGGTTATCTCCCAATAAGTATTTTTCTTTAACGCCTTTAAGTTAGGCATAAGAAGCAAGAAAAGAATCAAGTGTTCTCAAATGAAGAAGCATTAAGACCAAATTTTGTTTTCATAGGAGAGGCAAAATAAATCTTCTCTCTCTTCTTAGGGAAGTGTTCTATACCTTTCTTGAGTGGGAGTTGATATTTAATGGTGCCTTCTTTCATATCAATAATGGCACCAACAGTTCTAAGAAAAGGTATTCCCAAAGTAATAGGACAAGAAGCATTGCATTCAACATCCAAAACATAGAAATCAACAGGGACATAGGCATTGTTAACAATAACAAGAATATCATTAAGACTCCTCGTGAGTTTATTTTTAGCATTATCATCAAGTGGGACATTCAAGTAACAATCTTCAAGTGGAGGCAAATCAGGCATATCATAAATCCTTCTAGGCATAATAGAAACACTACTATCAAGATCACATAAAGCTTAGAAATCAAAGTCATTCACTTTCATATTAATGATGGGTTCCCAACCATCTTCTTGTTTAATAGGAATAGAAGCTTTATGTTTCATCTTTTCTTCTTTAATCTCTATGAGAGCATCAGTAATGTGTTTTGTAAAGGCCATGTTCATAGCACTAGCATTAGGACTTTTAGCAAGCTTTTGTAGGAACTTAATAACTTCAGAGATATTGCAATCATCAATATCAAAATCAAATTTGTCATCTAGAGTAGTAGAACTATTACTAGCCTCAACACTAGTGGTGGTGATAGTAGAAACACTAATTTTTCTAGCAATTTCATCTTCTCGTTCCCACTTAGCATGTAATTCAGCTAATAGTCTAACATTTTCATCAATTCTTACTTGTATGGCATAAGTAGATGCAAAGGGATTATCATTAGTTTCAGGTTTAGCAGCCATTTTATTCAAAGAAGATTGAGCTTCAACCAAAGATGCTATATTTCTTTCAGCATTAGAGAGTTTTTCCTCAATAGTTTTATTGAAAGCAGTTTGGTTACTAATAAAGTCTTTAAGCATAACTTCAGGTTTAGAGAGAGCACTCCTATTATTGTTGTAAGAATTTTCCTAAGCATTACCATTGTTGGGAGGATATGGCTTATAATTGTTGTTACCAAAATTATTCCTATAAGCATTGTTGCCAAAATTATAATTCCTTATGAAGTTCACATCAACTTGCTCTTCTTGAGCAAGCAAAGAAGCTAAAGAAACATTATTTGGATCAATATGGGCTTTCCCATTAACAAGCATAGACATAATAATATCAATCTTATCACTCAAGGAGGAAGTTTCCTCAATAGAATTTACCTTCCTACCTTGTGGAGGTCTCTCAGTATGCCATTCAGAATAATTAACCATCATATTGTCCAGAAGTTTTGTTGCAGCACCCAAAGTGATGGTCATAAAGGTACCTCCAACAGCAGAGTCCAATAGGTTCCTTGAAGAATAGTTCAATCCTGCATAAAAAGTTTGGATGATCATCCAAGCAGTCAGTCCATGAGTGGGACAATTCTTTACCAAAGATTTCATTCTTTCCCAAGCTTGAGCAACATGCTCATTATCAGATTGTTTAAACTTCATTATTTTCTTCTCATAGATATAATCTTAGCGGGAGGATAGTATTTTCCAATGAAAGCATCTTTGCACTTAGTCCAAGAATCAATACTATTCCTAGTTAAGGAATTCAACCATTCTTTGGCTTTTCCTCTCAAAGAGAAAGGAAACAATTTCAGCTTGATAATATCACCATCTATATCCCTATGCTTTTGCATCTCACAAAGTTCAACAAAGTTATTTAGATGGGCAACATCATCTTCATTACCAATACCAGAAAATTGTTCTCTCATAACAAGATTGAGCAAAGCAGGTTTTATCTCAAAAAAAAGTATCTTCAGGCACAGGTGGAGCAATAGGTGTGCTCATAAAATCATTGTTGTTGGTGCTAGTGAAGTCACACAACTTAGTGTTTTCAAGAGTAGTCATTTTTTTGGGTTTTCAAATAAGAAAGCAAACTAGTAAAACTATTTTTTTTGTGTTTTTGATAAAGAAACAAGCAAACAAAACAAAAAGAAACTGAGCAAAACAAAAATAACAAAGTAAAGAGATTGGTTATGAGGGACTCCCCTTGTGAAGATGTCCTTGACTCCCCGGCAACGGCGCCAGAAAAATGCTTGATGGCTCGGTGTTGATGTAGAGCTCGTTGGGAACCCCAAGAGGACGGTATGATGAGCACAGCAGCAAGTTTCCCTCAGTTATGAAACCAAGGTTTAATTGAACCAGTAGGAGCAAGGAAACACCCGAAAGGTGTTGCTAGCTGAGCCTTGGCAGGGCGCACTACCGATGCTAGTAGCAACGTGGAGACCTGCACAACACAACCACATAACTTTGTCCCCAACTTGCGATGAGGTTGTCAATCTCACCGTGTTTTGCTGAAAACAAAGGATTAAACGTATCAAAAGGAAATAAGTAAAAGTTTGCAGAAAGTAAACACAAAGCAGTAAACAGTTTGTAGATTGTATGTAAAGAAAAGGACCATGATCCATAGTTCACTAGAGGTGGCTCTCCTTAAGATAGATAACATGCTGGGTGAACAAATTATAGCGGGGCAATTGACAAACATCGAGAAAGCAATACATGCATATACTAATCATCTTGACTCCTTTGAGACTTGATTGGGCATTACAACATTATACATAGACCGCCATCCAACTGCATCTATGACTCATAATCCACCTTCAGGTTATCATCCGAACCCCCTCCAGTATTAAGTTGCAAGCAACAGATTATTGCTTTACAAATTGCATGTAAAGTAAACAATACGATTGTTCTATGAACAAAGGGATTGTTGTTTTATCCCTAGTAGCAATAGCACATCTAGTACCTTAGAGATTTATGTCACTTCCCAGATTACCAGAGGCATGAACCCACTATCGAGCATAAATACTAACTCTTGGAGTTGCTAGCATCTACTTGGCCAATAGAGCTACTAACAACGGAAAGCATGCAAGATCACAAATAACAAAGACATGATAGAATCAATAATCAATCTGAAATAGCATCTCAATATCCATCGGATCCCCGTAAACACAACATGCATAATTACAAATAGATGATCTTGATCATGAACGGAGCTCACAAGATCTAAACATGAAAGCACAAAGGAGGAGAACCAGCCATCTAGCTACTACATGGATCCATAGTCCAAGGATGACTACTCACGCATCACACCAGAGGCTTGCATGGTGCTGAAGAAGGCCTCCAGGGTGAATTCCCCTCTCCGGCAGGGTGCCGGGAAGAGCTTCAGATCCCTCCTGATCTAGGGATGGAGATGACGGTGACTATAGACTCTTTCATGGATTTTTGATTGGGTACTTAGGGTTTTCGCCCTGAGGGCATCTTATAGGCAGAAGGGGAGGCTGAGGGGGTGCCGGAGGCGGCCAGACCACCCCCTGGCGCGGGCCAGGCTGGGCCGCGTGGCCCCCTGGCCCCTCTTCGTCTCGTATTCTGGCATCTGATGACTTCCAGAAAAATAGGCACTTTGGCTTTTGTCCCGTCCAATTCTGAGAATATTCATTTTCTGACTTTCCTGGAACCAAAAATAGCAGAAAACAGGCAGCTGGCACTGTGGCTCTTGTTAATAATTTAGTCCAAGAAATCATATGAAAAGTACTCCAAAGTGTGGACAAAACACAAGAAAGTGGATAAAACCAAGCATGGAACATCAAAAATTATAGATACATTTGCAATGTATCAGCGAGTAGACACAATTTGTGCGATCCGAATGAATTTCATTATATATCATCTAGGTACAAGTTTGAGTTCTATGTATAGAACTTTCGGAGGAGGTTTACATTCCATGGCCTCCTGACCTCAAGCTGGCCATTGCCTCGTATGTCGATGAGGTAGTAGGCGTCGTTACCGAGGACGCGCCATATGGCGAATGGCCCCTCCCATGGGGGAGAGCTTGTGCATGCCCTTCTTGTCCTGGGCCTATCGTAGGACCCAGTCGCCCTCCTGGAAGGTGCGGGTCCGGACTCGGCGGCTATGGTAGCGGCGGAGTCCCTGCTGGTAGATGGCGGTGCGGGAGCAAGCCAGGTCGCGTGCCTCGTCGAGGTGGTCGATGCTGTCTTGGCGGGCGATCTCGTTTGTCGCCTCGACCTAGTTGGTCACTCAAGGTGAGTCGTGCTCGAGGTCGGTTGGCATTACAGCTTCGGCGCCGTACACCATGGAGAAGGGCGTGAACCCCGTGGAGCGGTTGACGGAGGTGTGGATCCCCCATATTATGGAGGGGAGCTCTTCGACCCAGCATCCTGGGGTTCGCTCGAGGGGCACTTGGAGTCGTGGCTTGAACTCGTGGAGGACGCTCTGATTGGCGCGTTCTGCTTGGCCGTTCGACTCCGGGTGGGCGACTGAGGCGAGGTCGAGTCATATGCCATGCTCTTCACAGAATTCTGCCATGGCGCCCTTGGCGAAGTTGGTACCATTGTCTGTTATGATGCTGTGAGGGTACCCTTACCGGTAGATGAGCTTGCGGAGGAACTTGGTGGCTGTCTTGCCGTCACACTTTTTGATCGGCTTGGCTTCGACCCATTTGGTGAACTTGTCAACCTCGACCAGGAGGTGGGTGAAGATGGATGGGGCCTTCTTGAATGTGTCGACCATGTCCATGCCCCATACGGTGAATGGCCAGGTGATGGGGATGGTCTTGAGTGCCGAACCAGGGAGATGCGTCTGGTTGGGGTACTTCTGGCACCCGACGCATCATTGGACGATGTTGGTGGCGTTGGCGTGTGCGGTGAGCTAGTAGAAGCCATGCCGCATGGCCTTGGCGACCAACCACTTGGCACGGGCGTGATGGCCGCAGTCACCGGTGTGGATGCCCTGGAGGATCTTGCGTCCTTCTTCTGGCTGTACGTAGCGCTGGAACACGCCGGTCACGCTGCATCTGTGGAGCTCGCCGTTGATGATGATGAAGGATTTGCAGCGGCGCACGATCATTCGCGCTTCCATCTCGTTGCTTGGGAGAATCTTGTGCTCGAGGAAGGTGACGTATGGTGCCGTCTAGTCGCTGGGCTCCATGATCATGGCGACTGGGGCCGGCTCGGGCTACAGTGGTATCCCGATGTCGATCTCCTTTGGCGGGGAGACCGAAGGCTTGTGGATGATGTAGAGGAAGACGCCTGCGGGTGACGTTTGCCGAGCCAACCCGATGTAGGACAGGGCGTCTACCTCCTCATTCTTGTGCCTATCGATCCACTCGACTGAGTAACCATCGAAGTGTCCTCCCAGCTGGTCTACCGCTTGGCGGTACTTTATCATTGTCGGGAAGACGGTGTCGTAGGTCCCGGCGACTTGGCCGACGACTAGGTCGGAGTCGCTATAGCACCGTAGGCGGTTGATGTTCATCTCCTTGGCGGCCCACATACCGTGAAGGAGGGCCTCGTATTGTGCCATGTTGTTGGTGCAGGGCTTGATGTTGAGGTGGAGCACGTAGCGGAGCTTGTCTCCCTTGGGGGAGGTAAGTATGACCCCGGCGCCAGCGCCGTCGGTGTTCTTGGACCCGTCAAAGTGGAGCGACCAGTAGTGGAGGTATGGGAGCTTCTCCGGCTGCTGTGCTTTTTCCCAGTCGGCGAGGAAATCAGCCAAGGCTCGTATTTGATGTTGTGGATGCCGATTTCGACGGCCCACTTGGCGACTCGCCCAGTTGCCTCGCGATTGCGTATGATTTCCTATAGTGGCGCAGAGGAGACGACCGTGATTGGGTGCTCCTGGAAGTAGTGAGGGAGTTTCCGTTGAGCTCAGAATACCACATATACCAGTTTCTGGTACTACAGGTAGTGTTGCCTTGAGTCCGTCAAGACTTCGCTGATGTAGTAGATGGGGGGATCCTTGCCCTCCTCTGGCTGTTCGACGACCATCACGGTGCTAACAACTCGAGTGGAGTCCGCCACATAGACGAGCATTGCCTCTTTGTCGATTGGGGCGGCAAGTAGTGGAGCCACGAGTAGCACCACTTTGAGTGCTTTGAGTGTGTTGTCTGCCTCCGCGTCCCATTGGAACATGGGGTTCTTGCGCATTAGGCGGTAGAGGGGCATTGCCTTCTCACCGAGCCAGGGGATGAAGCGACTGAGAGCCACGACTCGCCCGGCCAACTTCTGGACATCACGCAGGCACTCAGGTTTCCCGAGTCGCGCGATGGTGTCGATCTTGGTGGGGTTGGGCTCGATGACTCGTTTGGAGACCACGTATCCTAGGAGCTGTCCGGTGGGGACGCCGAAAGTGCATTTTCCTAGGTTGAGCTTGATGTTGTACCTCCGCAGGTTTGCGAAGGTTTCGGCCAGGTCGGCGAGGAGGTCGTCTTGGAAGGTGGACTTTACCACCACGTCGTCAATGTAGACATGTATGTTGTGGCCAATTTGGCTCACGAGGCACTCTTGCATGCACCTTTGGTAGGTGGCGCCAGCATTCTTGAGGCTGAACGTCATGGCTGTCTAGCAGAAGGCGCCGAATGGCGTGATGAACGCCGTCTTCTCCTCATCCTCGATCGCCATTTTGATCTAGGTGTAGCCAGAATACGCGTCGAGGAAGCACAGCGACTCCGATCCCGCGGTCGAATCGATGATCTGGTCGACGCGCGGTAGGACGAACTCCTCTTTCGAGCAGGCGCTGTTGAGGTTGGTGTAGTCGATACACATTCTCCAGGTGTTGTTCTTTTTTAGGACCAGGACTAGATTTGCTAGCCACTTGGAGTACTTGATTGGCCAAATGAAGGCTGCGGCTAGCAGGCACTGTACTTCTTTGGCGATTGCTCGGCGGTGCTCTTCATTGAAGGGCCGCAGCGACTGCTTTACTGGTCGCACTTTGGGGTCAGCATTGAGTTTGCGCTCAGCGAGTTCCCTCGGGACACCGGGCATGTCAGATGGTTTCCATGCGAAGATGTTGCGATTCCCACGGAGGAACTCGATGAGCGCACTTTCCTATGCGGGGCTCATGTGCGCCCCAATGGTGACTGTCTGGCTGGAGTCACTTGGGACGAGCTTGACGGTGTGGGTGTGCGTGGTCGCCTCGAACATCGAGCTCGCGGCGGTTGGCTTCTTCAGGATAGTGGGGTCGTCCTTGTTGATGTTGCCCGTGTATTTCACGAGTTTCTCTACATGGTTAGTCTCCACGGCAATGACGGTGTCAGCAAGCTCCACACCTTTGTCTTCGCATTCCACGGCCATATTGGGGTCGCCGTGGACGGTGATGATGCCGCTTGGCCCTGGAAGCTTCATCATGTTGTAGGCGTAGTGTGGGTCGCCATGAATTTGGCGAACGTTTGGCGTCCCAGGACGCAGTGGTAAGGGCTGCTGAAGTTCACCAGCTCGAAGACGATCCGCTCGCTGCGGAAATTCGCTGGTGTGCCGAAGGTGACTAGCATCGTCACCTTGCCGATCGGATACGCCTTCCGACCGAGGACGATGCCGTGGAAGGTGGTGAGTGTCGACTTGATCGCTGACTCCGGGAGGTGCAGCCTCTTGAATGTGTCCAAGTACATATGTTGATGGAGCTTCCGCCGTCCATCAGTGTCTTGGGCAGCCAGTAGTCGGCCACTTTGGGCCTGACCACCAGGGTGACTCACCCTGGATATTCGATCCTGGGTGCAGATTTTGGCGACTCCAGGTGATGCTTTGCTCGGACCAGTTGAGGAAGCGGGGGATGTCATCTTGGGTCACCGCATTGACGGTGACCGCGCAGGCGAGCACCTTCTTCTCGCGTTTGGTATCGAGCCCAGTGAAGGTGTGTAGCGAGCCGACAGTGTTTCCGAATCCGCCGACATTGCCGTTGTCCCTTGGTGGGTTGTTGTTGGGGTCTTCCCTTGCTCGCCTTGCCTTTTCGATCTCCTTTAGAGAACGTCAGTCCGCGGTGGTGTGGGTGGTGGGTTTTCCCTCCCTGCTATGGTAGACGTAGGGCTAGTTGAGCAGGGCAGCAGGGTCAAATTTCGGCCTCGCCGCGTTGTTGGCACAGTAGTTTCCGCTGTCACGGTAGTTTCTACTGTCGTGGTAGTTTCCTCCATCGTGGCAGAAGTTCTTCGGGTCGCGTTGGCCGTAACTGGCATTGGCGACGAATTCAACTCACCCGTCATTGCGGCGCTTGCCGGTGAGGCAGGTGTTGCTGTAGCGCATGTCGCGCCGTCGCTCGTTGTTGTGGCTGCTAATGCGGCGTCTTCCTCACGACTCGTCACCGGAGTCTTGGTTGGGGTCCTCTTCTGTGTAACGCTTGGCGATCACGAGGAGGTCGGGGATGTTGTCGAGCGTTCAGTAGACCCTCTTGATCTTAGCGACCAGGGGTTCGTACCGGCACGCGTTCTTGAAGCAGTGGATCGTCGTGTCCGGGTGGATGCCGGAGGTGTTGATCCATAGTTCCTGCCACCTCTGGATCCAGTGGCAAGTCGACTCGTGTTGTCCCTAGATGCATCACTCCAGGTCCTAAATGGTGGTGGCACGGGTGTAGGAGCCCTCAAAGTACCTGACAAAGGCATCCCGCATCTCTTCCCACGAGTCGATGCTGTCGGCGGGGAGGGTGTTGATCCATTGCCGGGTTGCACCCTCAATCATCAGGGGGAGGTAGCAAGCGGCTAGCAGGTTGGTGTGGCCGGCGATTCCCATCGCCAAGAGGTATGTGTCTAGCCACACCGCTAGGTCGTACATTGGGTCATACTTTTAAATCTCCTTGGGCGCCTTGAAGTTGGCGGGGTACTTCTCACCTCGGATCATAGGTCTGAAGCACTAGGGTCCGACTCGGTGAGCGAGCCCCTAGGTTCGGGGTTACCGGGGTTGGTGAGGGTGTGCCTCAAGTCGTTGGGCTGGAGCGCCCGCCAAGCCTGGTTGTTGACGATGTGCGTTCAGGGCGTCGATGTGTTGCCCGTTGGTGGCGACCTTGTTCACCATCCGCGGCTCGTTGGTGGAGAGCCTTGAGGTTGGCGGCTTTGTCGCCGGTGGTGGGCAGGTCATGGCGTTGGTGACGGTTGGGTGGCCGCTTGAGGCTACCCTACTTGCCGATGAGCGGGAATACATCCGCCCCCGCGGGTCGACTCCCGCGGCTTGCTGCTCGATGGCCCTGGCAAGTAGGGCCTTGGCGTACTAGATCTGTAGTGCGTCTTCTCCTTGGACGTCAAGGTGGGCGACTATGGCGTCGGCCACGACGATGTTGTCCATTGGAGTGGAGTACAGTGGGAGCCCGTTGGCGTCGTGGGCCTCTGGCGAGATTATAATCCGCGGCTGGTCCGGTGGGGGCGCGCGACCAATGGGCGGCGGTGGGGCCCCACTCGCCGGTGCGCCGGGTGGTGGTCGGTTGCTGCCACCTGGTGGCACGTTCTTGCAGTATTCGCGCTCAGCCGCGCATGCGGGGTCGCTTTTGTCGTTGAAGTTCAGGACGCGGCCCTGGACATTCGAGTTCAGGCGGGTCCTGATGCGGCGCTGGTGGTAGAGCGACAGCTCCTGCGTCGTTGCCCGCTCAAGGCGGAATTTCTCGCGCTCAGCTAGCTCCTTGCGTTGTGCCTTCTCCAGTCGCAGGCGGGCTTCCTCCACCACATATGGATCCACTAGAGTCATTGCATGTGTGTTCTTTTCATTAACCACATATGGATCCCCTAGTGTCATTGCATGTGTGTTCTTTTCATTAACCACATCTAGAGTCATCGCATGTCTGTTCTTTTCACAAACCACATATGGATCCACCAGAGTCATTTTATGCATATTCTTTTTACAAACCACATATGGATCCACCAGTGTCATTGCATGTCTATTCTTTTCATAAACCACATGATCCACCAGTGTCATTGCATGTGTGTTCTTTTCATTAACCACAAATAAAGTCATTGCATGTGTGTTATTTTCATTAACCACAAATAAAGTCATTGCATGTGTGTTCTTTTCATAAACCACAACTAGAGTCATTGCATGTGTGTTCTTTTAACAAACCACATATGGATCCACTAGTATCATTGCATGTGTGTTCTTTTTATTAACCACAGCTAGAGTCATTCCATGTCTGTTCTTTTCATAAACCACATATGGATCCACCAGAGTCATTCATGTCTGTTCTTTTCACAGACCACATATGGATCCACTAGAGTTCATTGTATGTCTGTTCTTTTCATAAACCACATGAGCATGTGTGTTGTTTTCACAAACCACATATGGATCCACCAGTGTCATTGCATGTCTATTCTTTTCATAAACCACATGATCCACCAGTGTTATTGCATGTCTGTTCTTTTCATTAACCACAAATAAAGTCATTGCATGTGTGTTATTTTCATTAACCACAAATAAAGTCATTACATGTGTGTTCTTTTCACAAGCCACAACTAGAGTCATTGCATGTGTGTTCTTTTAACAAACCACATATGGATCCACTAGTATCATTGCATGTGTGTTCTTTTTATTAACCACAACTAGAGTCATTGCATGTCTGTTCTTTTCACAAACCACATATGGATCCACCAGAGTCATTCATGCCTGTTCTTTTCATAGACCATATATGGATCCACTAGAGTTCATTGTATGTCTGTTCTTTTCATAAACCACATGAGCATGTGTGTTCTTTTTACAAACCACATATGGGTCCACCAGTGTCATTGCATGTCTATTCTTTTCATAAACCACATGATCCACCAGTGTCATTGCATGTCTGTTCTTTTCATTGACCACAAATAAAGTTATTACATGTGTGTTATTTTCATTAACCACAAATAAAGTCATTGCATGTGTGTTCTTTTCACAAACCACAACTAGAGTCATTGCATGTGATGGATTGGCCCCCATGCCGAATACTCACTCTATTTGCTCGTGTACATTGAAGTGGATGAGAATGCATCGGTTCTCTCTTTCTATCGAAGTTACATGTGGCTTTATTTGTGGATACCTTTACCTTCGTCCTTTGTTTCCCGGAGTGTTCTCTCGACGATCACGGACAACGAACTCTTGTTAGTGGTGTCGCGAGCATCTACACGAAGCGAGAAGATTCAGATTGCCGACCTTCTTCCCGGTACCACGAGGCGGATCTCGAGGGCGAGATCCCTTGTTAGTGGTGTCGAATTGTGGCATCCCGCTAAAACCACCAGTAGAAAATCGCTGTGTTTTTGTGCATTGCATCATCATGACCGCATGCTCATGTCATCATGCCACCTTGCATTTGAGCATCGCCTTCATCATGCATGGTTTTCTCTAAAACTATTTTTGAAAACCTATTTTGTTTTCCTAAATAAGCCCGTCTTTATTCAAATACAAATCCCGGGCTTCTCCGGATTATTTTGTTTCGTCTACCAACGGATTTCAAAAGCCCCGTTTTAAGCAAATAAAATATTTTTATTATTTTAGGGGGCAGCCGAACCGGGCCGAACCGACCCAGCCATCCACCCCCAGTAAACAAAACAGAGCAAAAACCAAACCCCAGACCCCTACCTACCCCACACCTGCCCACCTCCCGCCCACACCGACCACCACCCCTCCACCTCACCCCGTCCAATCACAGCTCGCCACCTCACCAGCCCCTTCCTTTTTCCCTCCACCACACACTCACGCCCACCTGGCCGCGGTACACCGTGACCCTCTCTAGCGTACACGAGCCACCAACCTCGCGTACACCGCACGCGCCCAGCCCAGCGCCCATCTTTCACTCCGCTCCTCCCGGCCCCACCACTTTTCCCCCTCCCCACAATTCTCTCCCCCGAGCCCCTCGCAGGAACCACCGCTTGCTGCATCTCTACCGCCGCCCTACTTCCTCACCCCTCTGCACCCCCAGCTCCGCCGGCCGCGCGCCGCTTGCCTCACCCTGCTTTCAGGCGATGGTCTCCACCACCGCTGTCGCGCTTGCTCGGCCTGACCCCGGCAGCCCCTCATCGCTGTGATCCCCATCTCGCCTCGAGCGCCGACGCGTGCCCTCGTCGCCGTCACCAAGCTCCGCCACCCCTCCGCGTCGTCTCACAGCGTTCTGCGGCCTCCTGTGCTGAGCTCGACCCAGCCTTGTGCGACCCTGCGCCCCGACGCCTGTCTCACCACCGACCCGAGCTCGCCCCGTGCTGGTCCCGCCTCGAGCGCATGGCCGCCTCGATGCGGCCTCTGTTCGGGCCGCCTCGCATCACTCTGCCCCAGCAGCGACCCCGCACGCCTCTCCCTCACCGACCCCATCGCAGAGCCACTACGCGCGTCTCCCGAGCCCGGCCGTGCGCCTAGCCTCACCCGCCTCCGGCAAGCACCCCTCGCCACGATGTCCTCTGCGGCACCTGGTCGCGTCGTCGCCATCGCCAGTGCCCCATGCTGCTTGATGCTGCCCGACGCCTTGCGCTGCTGTTTTCTTGCCACGGTTTGACAAGTACCTTGGCGATATATGTGCGGTGGGCTATGAGACGCTAACTATCCTGTTGTGAGGACATAGTGGCAACCGTGTGGAGATAGTATGAGGCCACAAGAAGAACACCTATGCCTGTGAGATCTTTTCATTCGGTGCCTCGTTTTACAAGTTCTGCCTTAGCGAGGACAAAACATCCGAAGACCGATGCTGGACCAAGATCGTCATCGTCAATGAAGCCGGAACATCAAGGCCTCCATCACGGAAAACCCCAAGGGCTTCGACATGGACAAGATCTACCACACGGAAACCAAAGACCATCGAACCCGAAGCTCGAACCCCGACGCTTTGTCCTTCCTATTCGAAGACCAATCTTGGAGTCCGAAGACCCGAACCCCGTGGAACCCTCGAAACCAAGATCGTCGAACGCCAATGTGTGACCCCTATCCGAGACCCCTATATTTTATAATATATGACATCTATCTTGTTGCATATTAAATTGCTCATCCTCGCATACATATTCATTTGTTTGGGGGTATTTAGTCGATTCACCTCATAATTAAATATGGAGCGCATATGCGGGTTATTCCTGTCTATTAACGCCTCCATTTAAATTTGTGTAGCGAACCGATGCCATATTTTGCCTGGCTCATACAACATTTAAATTGTGGGTAGCTTAAACAACTTGAACCTTATAATTAAATGTCAGGACCCCGGTTCTGCTTAATATTGCCTAATTGCACCGCATCTTTGCCATGCCATGCATCATATCATGAACATGCCGGATCTTCTATCGTAGTATTAAATAGTGCATTCGGTGTTTCTTTTAGTGATTTTCTTCTTCGCGGATTAGGCCGTTGAGTGGATGCGAGTATCGACAAGTTCTTCGGTGTATCTTCGGCTATGTTTTCTAGGCGAGCAATCTCCCTCTTTCTACCTATTTTGCTTTTATAGTCTTTATTTCCTCCTGTTGATCTATTGCTATCTGTGTTGCGATGCTTTAGTTTCCGTGCACCATTTATACTCCTTGCGGCCTCTATATTGCCATGGACACATCCTATTGCCTGTTGTTTGATAGATAGTCAGCCTTGCGAGTCGTAGTTGCTTGCTTATGTGTTGCTTCGCGTCGTTGTCATTTCACCGTTGACGGCAAGTTGACACATGATAAATGGTGGAGATGCTTAATGGTGGAGATGATCATGACTTTAAATACAACTTGATTAATTGCTGGGAATAGATATAACTAATGCAGAGGCATCGATGAGCAATAACAAATATTTGGTTTTTAACCACTCACTTGTGTCCCGTAGGCCCCGAATACTTGATACCTGTTCCTTGACTATCGCACTATCCGCATATGGGACCATGAATCCCCTTAGCTAGAGCTTGATTCATTTCTTATTTCTTGGGGCCACAAAGTAGTTTGGGGCTTTATTACTATCCTGTACTTATGCCATGCTTTACTGCTTTATTTATGATTGTGCGTGGAGAACCTGTATTGTTTTGGAATGTGGAATGTTTTCGCGGTATCGACATGCCTAGTCACACTTTCGGGTTCCCAGTCGTTTACAGCCATTCTCACAAACCCTGGGTCCGTTCCAGAGCCGGCCAACTTCGTTGCGGGTAGGTTAGTGGGGTGGCCCCCTGAAATATTTTATGAATCCTATGATTGCTTTGTCGTGAAAGCCTCGTTGTGTTTTGATTTGGTTTTTCCGAGGTTGATCGTGTGTGTGTTGCTATTTGTGCACCCCTGCAGGGTAAATCTTTCTGAAAGCCGTGTCCACGGTTATGGACGACTTAATATGTGACTAGTAATCATCTTCACTGGAACGGAATGGATAGTAAAAGTGCCAACAACTAGTGGAACTGGGGTGTATCGTGTCATGTTATACCTGCCTAGTAAGTATCGCAACTCCCATGGAATGAAATAAAAGTGCCAACAGCTGCTGGGTTTGGGATGTCACATGCTAATTGTATCTGACTAGTAAGTACTACAACTACAACTGAATGGTTAACTAAAACTGCCACTACTTATGCTATCAGGATGACTCATGCTATCTATATCTGACTAGTAAGTGCTTCAACTATAATAGAATGAATAAAACTGCCAACTGTGTGAGTTCCTCGGTTTGACTTCCTCATTTGGTCTTGAGGGGGAATACCAGGATGGGTATGATTGGTGTTAGTATCAGGTTGGTCCCGAATAGGTCTTTCTTATCCCTCTCTAATAGCCGACAATGGTTTCGAGTCTCTATAGGTTGTTTAGTGCATGCTTCGCTGCCGCTTCAGTCCACCATACCTATGTAGGCGAGAGCCGCCGAATTCTAGCCTCGTAGTGTCTTGGCCTCGATCTTGGCGCTCCTCTTTTTCCCTTCGCCGTTTGTCGGCACCCCTTTTGTTTAGCAGGTACGAGTTCGACGCGTTAGCAGGGTTACCTTCCGGCTTGGCCTGGGCAGAGTTATGGACGCCATTGGTTATTCTTAAGGGCTCTTAGCCCCATTTTGCATCTTATCCGTACTCGGATGTTGTATTGTTTTCGAGGTGATTTGGATCTTTGTACTGTATATTTGTATCCTTGACTCGATGAGTCGTTGTTGTATATATATGTTCTGTGGGTCCCATCATGGACTATTGTGTAATGGTATTGCTTCGTTCTCCACCCGCACCCAAGTGCCTGGCGGGCGTCCTTGAATTGATTCTATGGCAGGAAGCGCTAAAATCTGCATAGGGCCGATTCGAGGGTGTTACATCATTGCATGTCCATTATTTTATAGACCACATATGGATCCACCAGTGTCATTGCATGTCTGTTCTTTTCACAAAACACATAAGGAACCACCAGAGTCAATGCATGTGTGTTCTTTTCATTAATCACATGAGCATGTGTGTTCTTTTCACAAACCATATATGGATCCACCAGTATCATTGAATGTGTGTTCTTTTCCTAAAATACATATGGATCCACCAGTGTCATTGCATGTGTGTTCTTTTCATGAACCACATGGATGAGTCATTGCATGTCTGTTCTTTTCACAAACCACATATGGACCACTAGAGTCATTGCATGCCTGTTCTTTTCATAGAACACATATGGATCCACCAGTGTCATTGCATGTGTGTTCTTTTCACCAACCACATATGGATCCACCAGAGTCATTGCATGTGTGTTCTTTTCACAAACCACATATGGATCCACCGATGTCATTGCATGTGTGTTCTTTTCACAAACCACATATGGATCCACCAGTGTCATTGCATTTCTGTTCTTTTCACAAACCACATATGGATCCACTAGTGTCTTTGCATGTGGGTTCTTTTCATGAACCACATATGGATCCACTAGAGTCATTGCATGTGTGTTCTTTTCATTAACGGCATATGGATCCCCTAGTGTCATTGCATGTGTGTTCTTTTCATTAACCACAACAAGAGTCATTGCATGTCTATTCTTTTCACAAACCACATATGGATCCACCAGAGTCATTTCATGTATGTTGTTTTCATGAACAACAGCTAGAGTCATTGCATGCGTGTTCTTTTACAAACCACATATGGATACACTAGAGTCATGAGCATGTGTGTTCTTTTCATAGACCACATATGGATCCAACCGTGTTCATTGCATGTCTGTTATTTTCAGAAACCACATATGGATCCACCAGAGTCAATGCATGTGTGTTCTTTTCAAAAAACACATACGGATCCACCAGAGTCATTGCATGTGTGTTCTTTTGATTATCCCCAACTAGAGTCATTGCATGTGTGTTCTTTTCATTAACCACAACTAGAGTCATTGCATGTGTGTTCATTTCACAAACCACAGATGGATCCACCAGAGTCATTGCATGTATGTTCTTTTCATAAACCACATGATTCACCCGTGTCATTGCATGTGTGTTCTTTTCATTAACCACGACTAGAGTCATTGCATGTGTGTTCTTTACATTAACCACATATAGAGTCATTGCATGTCTGTTCTTTTCACAAACCACATATGGATCCACTAGAGTCATTTCATGCATGTTCTGTTCACAAACCACATATGGATCCACCAGTGTCATTGCATGTTTGTTCTTTTCATAAACCACATGATCCACCAGTGTCATTGCATGTGTGTTCTTTTCATTAACCACAAATAGAGTCATTGCATGTGTGTTCTTTTCACAAACCACAACTAGAGTCATTGCATGTGTGTTCTTTTCACAAACCACATATGGATCCACTAGTGTCATTGCATGTGTTTTTTTATTAACCACAAGTAGAGTCATTGCATGTCTATTATTTTCACAAACCACATATGGACCCACCAGAGTCATTGCATGTCTATTCTTTTCACAAGCCACATATGGATCGACTAGAGTTCATTACATGCATGTTCTTTTCATAAACCACATGAGCATGTGTGTTCTTTTCACAAACCTCATATGGATCCACCAGTGTCATTGAATGTTTGTTCTTTTCCTAAAACATATAGGGATCCACCAGTGTCATTGCATGTTTGTTCTTTTCATGAACCATAATTAGAGTCATTGCATGTCTGTTCTTTTAACAAACCACATATGGATCCACCAGAGTCATTGCTTGTCTGTACTTTTCATAAACCACATGGATCCACCTAGAGTCATTGCATGTGTGTTCTTTTCATAAACCATATGGATCCACCAGTGTCATTGCATGTGTGTTTTTTCACAAACCACATATGGATCCACCAGTGTCATTGCATGTGTGTTCTTTTCATTAACCACATCTAGAGTCATTGCATGTCTGTTCTTTTCACAAACCACACATAGATCCACCAGAGTCATTGCATGTCTATTCTTGTCATAAACCACATGAGCATGTGTGTTCTTTTCACAAACCACATATGGATCCACAAGCATTGCTTGTATGTTCTTTTCCTAAAACACATCTGCAGCCAATAGAGTCATTGAATGTGTGTTCTTTTCATGAACCACAGTTAGAGTCATTGCATGTGTGTTCTTTTACAAACGAGATATGGATCCACTAGAGTCATTGCATGCTTGTTCTTTTCAAAGACCACATATGGATCCACCAGAGTTCATTGCATGTCTGTTCTTTTGACAAACCACATATGGATCCACTAGATTCAATGCATGTGTGTTGTTTTCACAAACCACATATGAATCCACCAAAGTCATTGCATGTGTGTTATTTTCATTAACCACAACTAGAGTCATTGCATGTGTGTTATTTTCACAAACCACAACTAGAGTCATTGCATGTGTGTTCTTTTCACAAACCACATATGGATCCACCAGAGTCATAGCATGTTTATTATTTTTCAGAGACTAGATATGGATCCACCAGAGTTCATTGCATGTTTGTTCTTTTCACAAACCACATGAGCATGTGTGTTCTTTTCACAAACCTCATATGGATCCACCAATGTCATTGAATGTGTGTTCTTTTCCTAAAACACATATGGATCCACCAGTGTCATTGCATGTGTGTTCTTTTCAAGAACCACAACTAGAGTCATTGCATGTCTGTTCTTTTCACAAACCACATATGGATCCACCAGAGTCATTGTATGTCTGTTCTTTTCATATAGCACATCTGGATCCACCAGTGTCATTGCATATCTGTTCTATTCACAAACCACATATGGATCCACCAGTGTCATTGCATGTGTGTTGTTAGCAAAAACCACATATGGATCTACTAGTGTCATTGCATGTTTGTTCTTTTCCTAAAACACATATGAATCCACCAGTGTCATTGCATGTGTGTTCTTTTCATGAACCACAGCTAGAGTCATTGCATGTGTGTTCTTTTACAAACCACATATGGATCCACCAGAGTCATTGCATGCATGTTCTTTTCATAGAACACATATGGATCCACCAGAGTTCATTCCATGTCTGTTCTTTTCACAAACCACATATGGATCCACCAGAGTCATTACATGTGTGTTGTTTTCACAAACCACATACGGATACCCTAGAGTCATTGCATGCGTGTTCTTTTCATTAACCACAACTAGAGTCATTGCATGTGTGTTCTTTTCACAAACCACAACTAGAGTCATTGGATGTACGTTATTTTCACAAACCACATATGGATCCACCAGTGTCATTGCATGTGTGTTCTTTTCATTAACCACAGCTAGAGTCATTGCATGTGTGTTCTTTTCAAAAACCACATATGGATCCACCAGAGTCATTGCATGCATGTTCTTTTAATGAACCACAGCTAGAGTCATTGCATGTCTGTTCTTTTCACAAAACACATATGGATCCACCAGTGTCATTGCATGCGTGTTCTTTTCATAAACCACAGCTAGAGTCATTGCATGTGTGTTCTTTTCATGAACCACAACTAGAGTCATTGCATGTGTGTTCTTTTACAAAACACATATGGATCCACCAGAGTCATGAGCATGTGTGTTCTTTTCATAGACCACTTATGGATCCACCAGAGTCCATTGCATGTCTGTTCTTTTCACAAACCACATATGGATCCACCAGAGTCATTGCATGTGCGTTCTTTCAATAAACCACATATGGATCCACCAGAGTCATTGCATGTGTGTTCTTTTCATTAACCACAACTAGAGTCATTGCATGTGTGTTCATTTCACAAACCACAGATGGATCCACCAGAGTCATTGCATGTATGTTCTTTTCATAAACCACATGATTCACCTGTGTCATTGCATGTGTGTTCTTTTCATTAACCACAACTAGAGTCATTGCATGTGTGTTCTTTACATTAACCACATATAGAGTCATTGCATGTCTGTTCTTTTCACAAACCACATATGGATCCACTAGAGTCATTTCATGCATGTTCTTTTCACAAACCACATATGGATCCACCAGTGTCATTGCATGTTTGTTCTTTTCAAAAACCACATGATCCACCAGTGTCATTGCATGTGTGTTCTTTTCATTAACCACAAATAGAGTCATTGCATGTGTGTTCTTTTCACAAACCACAACTAGAGTCATTGCATGTGTGTTCTTTTCACAAACCACATATGGATCCACTAGTGTCATTGCATGTGTTTTTTTATTAACCACAAGTAGAGTCATTGCATGTCTATTATTTTCACAAACCACATATGGACCCACCAGAGTCATTGCATGTCTATTATTTTCACAAGCCACATATGGATCGACTAGAGTTCATTACATGCATGTTATTTTCATAAACCACATATGCATGTGTGTTTTTTTCACAAACCTCATATAGATCCACCAATGTCATTGAATGTGTGTTCTTTTCCTAAAACACATATGGATCCACCAGTGTCATTGCATGTGTGTTCTTTTCATGAAACACAACTAGAGTCATTGCATGTCTGTTCTTTTCACAAACCACATATGGATCCACCAGAGTCATTGTATGTGTGTTCTTTTCATATAGCACATATGGATCCACCAGTGTCATTGCATATCTGTTCTTTTCACAAACCACATATGGATCCACCAGTGTCATTGCATGTGTGTTGTTAGCATAAACCATATGGATCCACTAGTGTCACTGCATGCGTGTTCTTTTCACAAACCACATATGGATCCACCAGAGTCATTGCATGTTTGTTCTTTTCATAGACCACATATGGATGCACCAGAGTAATTGCATGTCTGTTCTTTTCATAAACCACATGAGCATGTGTGTTCTTTTCAAAAACCACATATGGATCCACCAGTGTCATTGCATGTCTGTTCTTTTCCTAAAACATATATGGATCCACCAGTGTCATTGCATGTCTGTTCTTTTCATGAACCACGGCTAGAGTCATTGCATGTGTGTTATTTTACAAACCACATATGGATCCACTAGAGTCATTGCATGTGCGTTCTTTTCATAAACCACATATGGATCCACGAGAGTCATTGCATGTGTGTTCTTTTCATTAACCACAACTAGAGTCATTGCATGTGTGTTCCTTTCACAAACCACAGATGGATCCACCAGAGTCATTGCATGTTTGTTCTGTTCATAACCCACATATGGATCCACTAGAGTCGTTGCATGTCTGGTCTTTTCATGAACCAGAGCTAGATTTATTGCATGTGTGTTCTTTTAAAAACCACATAGGGATCCACCAGAGTCATTGCATGCATGTTCTTTTAATAGACCACATATGGATCCACCAGAGTTCATTGCATGTCTTTTCTTTTCACAAACCACATATGGATCCACAAGATTCATTGCGTGTGTGTTCTTTTCAGAAACCACATATGGATCCACTAGAGTCATTGCATGTGTGTTCTTTTCATTAACCACAACTAGAGTCATTGCATGTGTGTTCTTTTCACAAACCACAACTAGAGTCATTGCATGTTTGTTATTTTCACGAACCACATATGGATCCACCAGTTTCATTGCATGTGTTTTTTTCATTAACCACAGCTAGAGTCATTGCATGTGTGTTCTTTTCATGAACCACATCTAGAGTCATTTGATACGTTGCAAACGTATCCATAATTTTTGAAGTTCCATGCTTGGTTTTATCTACTTTCTTGTGTTTTGTTCCAACTTTGGAGTACTTTCTATACACTTTATTGGACTAACCTACTAACAAGAGCCACAGTGCTAGCTGACTGTTTTCTGCTGTTTTTGGTTCTAGGAAAGTCAAAAAATGAATATTCTTGGAATTGGACGGGACAAAAGCCAAAGTCAGTTTTTCACCGAGGAACACCCGGAGCCAGAATACGAGACGGAGAGGGGCTAGAGGGCGGCCACACCACCTGGCCACGGCCAGGCCTGGCCCACGCCAGGGGGTGGTGTGGCCAGCCCAGGCACCCCCTCAGCCTCCCCATTCGCCTATAAGATGCCTCCCATATATAAACCCTAAGTACCCGATCAAAATTCCACGAAAGAGTCTGTAGCCGCCATCATCTCCATCCCTAGATTGGGAGGGATCTGAAGCTCTTCCTGGCACCCTGCCGGAGAGGGGAATTCACCCTGGAGGCCTTCTTCATCACCATGCAAGCCTCCGGTGTGATGCGTGAGTAGTTCATCTCTGGACTATGGGTCCATGTAGTAGCTAGATGGCTGGTTCTCCTCCTTTGTGCTATCATGTTTAGATCTTGTGAGCTCCGTTCATGATCAAGATCATCTATCTGTAATTCCTACATGTTGTGTTTGTGGGGATCCGATGGATATTGAGAAGCTATTTCAGATTGATTATTGATTCTATCATGTCTTTGTTATTTGTGATCTTGCATGCTTTCCGTTGTTAGTAGCTATCTTGGCCAAGTAGATGCTAGCAACTCCAAGAGTTAGTATTTATGCTCGATAGTGGGTTCATGCCTCTAGTAATCTGGGGAAGTGACAGAAATCTCTAAGGTACTAGATGTGTTCTTGCTACTAGGGAGAAAACAACAATCCTTTGTTCATAGAACAATCGTATTGTTTACTTTACACGCAATGCGTAATGCAATTATCCGTTGCTTGCAACTTAATACTAGAGGGGGTTCGGATGATACCCTGAAGGTGGATTATTAGTCATAGATGCAGTTGGATTTCCTGTTTATGTATAATGTTGTAATGCCCAATCAAGTCTCAAAGGAGTCAATATGAGTAGTATATGCATGTATTGCTTTCTCAATGTTTGTCAATTGCCCTGCTGTAATTTATTCACCCAACATGTTATCTATCTTAAGGAGAGCCACTCTAGTGAACTATGGACCCCGATCCTTTCTTTTATCATCAATCTTCAATTGTTTACTGTTTTCTGTTTACTTTCTGCAAACTATTACTTTCTTCCACTCGATACGTTTAATCCTTTGTTATTAGCAAAACCGGTGAGATTGATAACCTCATCGCAAGTTGGGGGCAAAGTTCTGTGGTTGTGTTGTGCAGGTCTCCACGTTGATGCTAGCACCGGTAGTGCGCCATGCCAAAGTTCAGCTAGTAAAACCTTTGGGGTGTTTCCTTGCTCCTACTGGTTCGATTAAACCTTGGTTTCATAACTGAGGGAAAACTTGTTGCTGTGCTCATCACATCTTCCTCTTGGGGTTCCCCAACGGGCTCGATATATTTTGGGCTTAGCAACTGATTTTTTGGCGCCGTTTCTAGGGAGTCAAGGACATCTTCACAAGGGGAGTCCCTCATAACCAATCTCTTTAGTTTGTTATTTTTGTTTTGCTTAGTTTACTTTTGCTTTGTTTGCTTGTTTCTTTATCAAAAACACAAAAAAATTAGTTTTAGTACTTTGCTTTCTTTATTAAAAACACAAAAAATGACTACTCTTGAAAACACTAAGTTGTGTGACTTCACTAGCACCAACAACAATGATTTTATGAGCACGCCTATTGCTCCAACTGTTCCTGAAGCTACTTTATTTGAAATAAAACCTGCTTTACTCAATCTTGTTATGAGAGAACAATTTTCTGGTATTGGTAATGAAGATGCTGCTGCCCATCTAAATAACTTTGTTGAACTTTGTGAGATGCAAAAGCATAGGGATATAGATGGAGATATCATTAAGCTTAAATTGTTTCCTTTCTCTTTGAGAGGAAAAGCTAAAGAATGGTTGAATTCCATAACTAGGAATAGTATTGATTCTTGGACTAAATGCAAAGATGCTTTCATTGGAAAATACGATCCTCCTGCTAAGATTATATCTATGAGAAGTGAAATAATGAAGTTTAAACAATCTAATAATGAACATGTTGCTCAAGCTTGGGAAAGAATGAAATCTTTGGTAAAAAATTGTCCCACTCATGGACTGACTGCTTGGATGATTATCCAAACCTTTTATGCATGATTGAACTATTCTTCATGAAATCTATTAGATTCTGTTGCTGGAGGTACCTTTATGACCATTACTTTGGGTGCTGCAACAAAGCTTCTGGATAATATGATGGTTAACTATTCTGAATGGCATACTGAGAGAGCTCCACAAGGTAAGAAGGTAAAATCTGTTGAAGAAACCTCCTCCTTGAGTGATTAAATTGATGTTATTATGTCTATGCTTGTTAATGGGAAAGCTCATATTGATCCAAATAATGTTCCTTTAGCCTATTTGGTAGCTCAAGAAGAGCAAGTTGATGTGAACTTTATAAGAAATAACAATTTTAGCAACAATGCCTACAAGAATAATTTTGGTAACAACAATTATAGGCCATATCCTCCCAACAATGGTAATGCTTATGGAAATTCCTACAACAATAATAGGAGTGCTCCCTCTGAACTTGAAGTTATGCTTAAAGACTTTATTAGTAAACAAACTGCTTTTAATAAAACTATTGAGGAAAAACTCTCCAATGCTGAAAGAAATATAACATCATTTGCTAAAGGTCATTCTTCTTTGAATAAAATGGCTGCTAAACCTAAAACTATTGATAATCCCTTTGCTGCTACTAATGCCATACAAGTAAGAATTGATGAAAATGTTAGACTATTAGCTGAATTACATGCTGTGGGAAAGAGAGGATGAAATTGCTAGAAACATTAGTGTTTCTACTATCACTACCACTAGTGTTGAGGCTAGTAACAGCTCTACTACTTTAGATGATAATTATGATTTCGATCTTGATGGTTGCAATATCTTTGAAGTTATTAAGTTCCTACAAAAGCTTACTAAAAGTCCTAATGCTAGTGCTATGAATATGGCCTTTACAAAACACATTACTGATGCTCTCATAAAGATTAAAGAAGAAAAGATGAAACATAAAGCTTCTATTCCTATAAAACAAGAAGATGGTTGGGAACCCATCATTAATATGAAAGTGAATGATTTTGATTTCAAAGCTTTATGTGATCTTGATAGTAGTGTTTCTATTATGCCTAGAAGGATTTATGATATGCTTGATTTGCCACCATTGGAAGATTGTTATTTGAATGTCCCACTTGATGATAATGCTAAAAAGAAACTCATGGGGAGTATTAATGATGTTCTTATTATGGTTAACAATTCCTATGTCCCCGTTGATTTCTATGTTTTGGATGTTGAATGCAATGCTTCTTGTCCTATTACTTTGGGAAGACCTTTTCTTAGAATTGTTGGTGCCATTATTGATATGAAAGAAGGCACCATTAAATATCAACTTCCACTCAATAAAGGTATAGAACACTTCCCTAAGAAGAGAGAGAAGATTTCTTTTGCATCTCCTATGAAACAAAATTTGCCCTTAATGCTTCTTCATTTGAGAACACTTGATCCTTTTTCTTGCTTCTTATGCCTAACTTAAAGGCATTAAAGAAAAGTACTTATTGGGAGATAACCCAAAAGTTTTAGATGAGTCTTGGAACTTATTACTTCAGTAATAACTGCTCCTTATCCTTTTTATTTGCTTTTTGTGCCAACAGTAACTTCTAATGAGAGAGAAGTAATGATTGGGAAAGTTGTTGTCCTGAAACAGATTTCTGTGTTTCACCGTAAAAATTCGTGTAAAATCTCTGTACGTCATTTTGAGGCGTGAATATTTGTGCTTCTGCCCCAGGTTGTTATCTAACTTTAGTTAGTTCAACACTTTTTGATTTGAGCAATAGAAGGTCTTCGAAAAAGTTCTTCTTTACCTGCTGGTCTGTTTTGACAGATTTCAGCCATTATTTGCATTTGCTTCTTGTTGGTTCCTTTTTGAGTTCTTTTGGGGAATTGAGATTTTTGAGGGAAGTGCTACAGTAGTGTGTGTTTTAATGGAAGTTTTTATTGGTGTTGGAACTGAACCTAAAGACCTATTATCTTGAGTGCACTAATGTTGCTAATAAAGATTGTGTGAAGTTTTGTATGAAGGAAAAATTTCAGGTGTATGGAAGGAATGAGTAATGAGATGAAGGATGGACTAAAGCTCAAGCTTGGGGATTCCACGCGTGTCACCCCAAGAAATATCCAAGAAGTACAAGCGTCAAAGCTTGGGGATGGCCAAGGCATCTCCTTCTTCATCAATAAAAATCCCAGGTTTATTCCAAACACTTCATTTTTATTGTTTCATGCACAGTTGTGTTGTTCTTGGAGCGTCTTCTTTTTTGTTTTCGTTTTATTTTTCGTTTGCTTTGTTTTCTTAGTTTGCTGAATAAATTGGTTGGAGCCCCTCTTTCATGCATTGGTTTTCAAATAGTTTGGTTTGGATTGGAAAAGAGTAGGAAAAGTTCATGCTTAAGTGGTAAAGAGAGCTTGTTTTTGACTGTGGCCTATGCTTTGTCATGCCATGCTCGATATTCTTTTGGCTTTATGCTTAGTATTCTTTTTTGTAGCATGACTTGTTATAAAAAAATTGAGATTCTTAATGTGCCTTTAAAGAATCATGCGTTGTTTTAGCATATTAAAGCATAGTATTGTGGTATTCTCCTTTGATGCTTTATTTGGGTTGACTTGGCGCATGATCACACCATGTTATGACTATCTCAAGTCACCATAAGCCTTTATGATCCTTTAGTTTTCAACTTGTAATATCACTTTATGCTTTGATTAATGATGCTTTGTCGCTCTGCATGATTATGGCCATTATTGGTCTCTTAGTTGGTCGCTCCTAGTCTTTTGCTAGCCTCCATAACCAAGTGTGAGTTCCACTCATGCATCCAACTCCTAAAACCAAGTTATGCCAATGAGTCCACCATACCTACCTATTAGCAATTTCTATTCCAAGTATATTCCTATTTTTGTCTACCTTCCGAATTAAACTTGTTATGAGAAAACTAGTGATTAAAGCTCTCACGAACTTGATGGCACACTTTACTTTCTTTCATTTAATAAACTTGAACCATTGCGTCCATCTTTGTTGCGTATATGCTTGCACTTTATAAGTTGAAGTTAGCAGAACCATGTATCATGGGGAATGCTTTCATTGCACTAGTACTTTGTACCCCGTTGATATCATGTTCTTTTGCTTATGGATCCCAACGGTGTGAAATAGAAGGGGAACTTGTAAGTTCATGGAGTTTGTATTTGTGTTAGAGAAACGCCTGGGCCGCTAGCCTAAGCCATGCCGAATCATGGTGAAAACTTGCAGCATAACCATAATGAGCACTCTATGAAGCATCCTCAATAAAAACCTATGCAAATAGCAAATAAAAAGATCGCTGCGATGCTCATTGTCTACTTGCCTTGTCATTTTGATTATGGGATAGCTCCTGTATCATGTGCAAGGGGTACCCCGTTGTCGGTTCTCTATGATACATATGTACTTACAATGACAAGAGCTTACTTGTGACTAAAGTTAAGTAGCATGAAGTTCGGTCTTCGTAAGTAAGGGGCATGAGATTTCATCTTATAACTTATCAAGCATATCCTCTTAGTTGTGTCACTTTAACCTTAATCACCTTCAAGATGCTTATGATAGGGGCAATGAGAGCTGAAAGCTAATAAGTACCATAATTTTTGGAAGCTCTTTATGAAACTTGAATCCCTACTTCCTTCAATGAAGGCCTTTCTTTTACTTTTATGTTGAGTCTCCACCTTCTATCTTTATGCACCTACTTTGAGAGCATAGTGGCCATTCTTAGTTCTATGTGCATTGTCCCGAGACTTGTTGATTGATGCATAGCTTTGATATTGCTTGTTTTAAACTATTTGTATCTAGTCACTCTTATGAACTTTGAAGGTTTCCTATGCATTTATGTTTTCTACTCTATGAGGGACAAGCTGAATGCCACTATGATATGTTTTCTTTATGTGAAACAAACAAACGTCTTGCAAAGCATTGTTATTCATGAATCTTTTGTTTGTGCCTTTTCATGTTGCAACATAGTTGCTTCGTCTTATTGTTAGAACTTTGTCTTTCATGCTATGATTGAAGTACTGTGATCCCAGCTATCAATGTTTTACAAATACTTTGATCAAGTTTATGATGGTGCATGTCACCTCAAAAATTATTCTTTCTTTTTATCAGTTACCTACTCGAGGATGAGCAAGAGTTAAGCTTGGGGATGTTGATACGTTGCAAACATATCCATAATTTTTCATGTTCCATGCTTGGTTTTATCTACTTTCATGTGTTTTGTTCCAACTTTGGAGTACTTTCTATACACTTTCTTGGACTAACCTATTAACAAGAGCCACAGTGCCAGCTGCCTGTTTTCTGCTGTTTTTGGTTCCAGGAAAGTTAGAAAATGAATATTCTCGGAATTGGATGGGACAAAAGCCAAAGTCAGTTTTTCACCGAGGGACACCCGGAGCCAGAATACGAGACGGAGAGGGGCCAGAGGGCGGCCACACCACCTGGCCACGCGGCCAGCCCTGACCCATGCTAGGGGGTGGTGTGCCGATCCTAGGCACCCCCTCGGCCTCCCCTTTCGCCTATAAGATGCCTCTAATACAGAAACCCTAAGTACTCGATCAAAATTCCAGGAAAGAGTCTGTGGCTACCGTCATCTCCATACCTAGATCGGGAGGGATTTGAAGCTCTTCCCGGCACCCTGCCGGAGAGGGGAATTCACCCTGGAGGCCTTCTTCATCACCATGCAAGCCTTCGGTGTGATGCGTGAGTAGTTCATCTCTGGACTACGGGTCCATGTAGTAGCTAGATGGCTGGTTCTCCTCCTTTGTGCTATCATGTTTAGATCTTGTGAGCTCCGTTCATGATCAAGATCATCTATTTGTAATTCCTACATGTTGTGTTTGCGGGGATCCGATGGATATTGAGATGCTATTTCAGATTGATTATTGATTCTATCATGTCTTTGTTATTTGCGATCTTGCATGCTTTCCATTGTTAGTAGCTATCTTGGCCAAGTAGATGCTAGCAACTCCAAGAGTTAGTATTTATGCTCGATAGTGGGTTCATGTCTCTAGTAATCTTTTGAAGTGACATAAATATCCAAGGTACTAGATGTGTTGTTGCTACTAGGGAGAAAACAACAATCCTTTGTTCATAGAAAAATCGTATTGTTTACTTTACACGCAATGTATAATGCAATTATCCGTTGCTTGCAACTTAATACTAGAGGGGGTTCGGATGATAACCTGAAGGTGGATTATTAGTCATAGATGCAGTTGGATTACGGTCTATGTATAATGTTGTAATGCCCAATCAAGTCTCAGAGGAGTCAAGATGAGTAGTATATGCATGTATTGCTTTCTCGATGTTTGTCAATTGCCCCGCTGTAATTTGTTCACCCAACATGTTATCTATCTTAAGGAGAGCCACCTCTAGTGAACTATGGACCCCGGTCCTTTCTTTTATCATCAATCTTCAACTATTTACTATTTTCTATTTACTTTCTACAAACTATTACTTTCTTCCACTCGATAGGTTTAATCCTTTGTTGTCAGCAAAACCGGTGAGATTGACAACCTCATCGCAAGTTGGAGGCAAAGTTCTGTGGTTGTGTTGTGCAGGTCTCCACGTTGCTGCTGGCACCGGTAGTGCGCCCTGCCAAAGTTCAGCTAGTACCACCTTTGGGGTGTTTCCTTGCTCCTACTCGTTCAATTAAACCTTGGTTTCATAACTGAGGGAAAACTTGTTGCTGTGCTCATCATACCTTCCTCTTGGGGTTCCCCAACAGGCTCGGTATATTTTGGGCTTAGCATCATTGCATGTTTGTTCTTTTCATAGAACACATATGGGTCCACCAGTGTCATTGCATGTGTGTTCTTTTCATGAACCACATCTAGAATCATTGCATGTGTGTTCTTATCATGAACCACAACTAGAGTCATTGCATGTGTGTTCTTTCACAAACCACATATGGATCCACCAGAGTCATTGCATGTGCGTTCTTTTCATAAACCACATATGGATCCACCAAAGTCATTGCATGTGTGTTATTTTCATTAACCACAACTAGAGTCATTGCATGTGTGTTCCTCTCACAAACCACAGATGGATCCACCAGAGTCATTACATGTTTGTTCTTTTCATAAACCACATATGGATCCAACAGAGTCATTGCATGTCTGTTCTTTTCATAAACCACACGGATCCACCAGTGTCATTGCATATCTATTATTTTCATTAACCACAACTAGAGTCATTGCATGTGTGTTCTTTTCATTAACCATAGCTAGAGTCATTGCATGTGTGTTCTTTTCACAAACCACATATGGATCCACTAGAGTCATTTCATGTATGTTCTTTTCACAAACCACATATGGATCCAACAGTGTCAATGCATGTATGTTCTTTTCATAAACAACATGATCCACCAGTGTCATTGCATGTATGTTCTTTTCATTAACCACAACTAGAGTCATTGCATGTATGTTCTTTTCACAAACCACAACTAGAGTCATTGCATGTGTGTTCTTTTCACAAACCACATATGGATCCACCAGGAGAATATCATTTTGTGGCCCGAAAGTTGGGCCGCCTAGGCAACCCGGTACCCACGTTGTTTACAATTAGTTGCGTTGCCTAAAGTTGGTGTGCCGAATACTCAAAGGGTCTTTTTCGGCACGAATTCAACTTTACGTTTCAATACAAAATATCTGGCTAACGGCCGTCAAGTTGGGCCCCCCTGTCTGCTTTCTTCATTATGTCGCTGCCGTCGTGGCTGCCATGTAGGCTTGCAGCGTTGCGCATGCATCCTTTACGCGTCTTCTTCTTCTTCCTCCGGGGTGGCAATTTGTGGTCGCGGCCGTGGCGCGGAGCTAGACTTGGACGAACCTGCTCGGCCCTGTTCTCCTCCACATCCCGAATTGGAGCTCGCCCTCACCATGGCCGCACCCATGTCACAACGCGGGGACGGGAATTCATTCCCGGGTGAGATCTGTCACCATGTCGACCATGCTCGGTCCGGTTGGCCTCCTCAAGAATCCGAGCTCGCCGTCGCCATGGTCGAACACGCACCAGCCACGGCACCTTCCTCTCCGAACCCCAAAGCCGCATCCACCCAGTTCCGCATAGCGCCAACAAGGTGAAAATGCATCAAGTTTTCTTCTTGTGATTGTAGAAAAACATGTATGTACCATGGCCGTAGCATACTCTAACAATGTACACATATGTTGTTTACTAGATTTTCATTTGAAATTAGTAGCTCCATGATGACGAAACATAGAGAACCTAAATGGAATGACGATGACAACCATGTTCTGTACTTTGCATTGCATCAACAAGTGCTCGCTGACGAAGCAAGTTATCAAGAGAGTGGAGTTCATTAGCCATTTCCAAAAATATGTGAACAAATCAATGAGCGATTCAATGCAAATACGCGCAGAAAAGCTAGATCCATGTCATCAATCATCAATAGGCGGCACATTCTAGTGATGCGTTCAAATGACTACACCATGTATCATTTGCTTGAAGTGGTTGTTATCCTGAGCAAAAATGCCTAGTATGCGCATTACCTTTGTATGTTCTATGCTGTAATTCTGTTGTTATGGGCGTGGAAAGAAAAGCTGGGCTTCACTGAATATTACGCAGTTAGGCCTAACTTAGTATTACACAAATAAGCATAGCTTAGTCTTTACACAAATAAGCATAACTAATGATAAAGATAAAGACAAATGGTTCATCGGATCTGCTAGTATGAGCACTAGGTCCCTAGAGCTGGTGGTATCATCGGAACGAACCAGAATGCTGCGTTGGGCCATCAGGCATTCTCCATCAAATCGTATGACCCCACTAATGAGCCAATTGTAGGCCCCCTCCCCCCGACGTGGATTCGGCTCTAGGTCGGATCTGGAGTGTCAACATGATAGGCGCGTGAGTGTGCAGCAAACACACAGTCTGCTATAAACACTGGAAGTGCTGGCAGCTCAGCAACAACACTAGCATGTTCTTCACGGACTCGGCACAGCCTCGGCGAGGTATTTCGTCGACTTCACCGGCAACAACTCGGCGGGTATTTCGTCGGCTTCACCGGCAGCAGCATTAGCAAGTATTTCGTCGACTTCACGAGCTGACATCACCAAGTATTTTGTCGGCTTCACGGGGCAGCAGCGGCTAGTTCTTCGTCGGCTCCACCACCACCAACACCACCACCAGCAGCGGCAGAGGGAGCGAGGGCTGCACGAGCAATTAGTTCAACAGCTCGGGGGCTCCGACAAAGAAAGGGTAGTTGATCCCAAGAAACACAGATTGTCCCTTCAGATTGTTGACTCTGCTCCAGACTTGCTCTACTGGGTCTTTGGATGGGCATGCGGACCTCGAGAAAACGTGACACAGTAGCGATGGGTATGAAGAAAGTTGTGTCCCCATATGTTATATTGTATCACCAACGCTGTTTAGTGCTCCCCTAATATGAATCCACATGATTTCATCATCCTGTTCCGTGTCGCCTCCGAGAGGTGCCAGGAACCAGCGCCATGTCCCAAGTTCAGCATCTGCTACTGCATCTTCGATGACCAGAGCTGGAATGATGTGCGGGGCTGCGTGGGTACCTGCGTGTTACTTACAGTCAGTAAGCAGAATTTTGAATGGGATTTTATATGCTATATGACACCATGACTCACCCCAAATGGACGTCTCCCAAACACGCACGTCGCCACTAGGTTCAGTGACCGCATAAATGTGTTTCGGTTTGTACGAAGAGTAGCTATAGGTGAAGACGGTGTCGACATACTTCTCTAGCTGCAGGAAGTCGTCGCGCAAGACTGTCCATTCCTTGTCTTCTGGGCATCTAATGAATGTGATTGCCTTATCGAACACTGCTAAGAGTTCGTACTCCCAGGTCTTCCATGCCTCCTCCCACGGTCTATGTGGGAGCTGTACCTTCAGGAGCTCAAGTTCCGCCATGTTGAACCTGTAAGAGAATTCGGAAATGGGCGGCGGCCACCCGTTGTTGAATGCAGTAATGCCGACACCCTCCAAAGATGGCAATGCAAGTCTCACCGATCTATAGCCATTTTTTAGAGTCCAAGTACTCCCATCCTGTGATAAAAGGACCACCCACTCGCCGTTGCCACCCACCCAGTTCTGGTCATCTTCCATTTTCGTCTCTTCTTCTTCCTTGATATTCACCACTACTGATTTGCACCACTTATCCAGCAGCATCAGTTTTGCATGAATATTCTGCAGAGTTTGTTGTCAGTTGGTACAATCACCTATCATGGGTTCAATTGCAAATACAATTTGACAACTGGACCTTCAGATTAAAGTACACAAAATATCGCCTAAATACGAGTGTCTCCTCAGATATCGCCTAAATTGTGCATGTGTCACTACGAAGATACTCAATATATGGAGTAGTAGCAGAGCCCCCAGAACAAACTCCTGACGATGATCATAAACAGCTCGGGGCATAACAACCTTAAATCGTCTAATTTGTTTGTTTTTATTTTAGGAAATAGAATATCACATAGCAGGCATTCCATTGCAAAATCGAAACTGACAACTCGTCTATCACCTAAAGTAAGACTGTGTCACTATGAAAATACCAGAATATCAGGTACGAGCGGAGCTTCCGCTATAAAGAATAGTCTTAAATGGTTCGATTTGTTCAAACCGCGTGTGCACACATCACGTTCAATAGAAGGAACATAGGATTCCGATGTGAGTTCAGCACATATGAATCAACGATATGACTGAACGAATAAGCTAGATACTGGAACTTACGTGGCCATCGTGATCATTTGTCCATTTGCTGGTATCAGGGTAAAGAAGGCTTGGCGTGCCGAACGGTTGTTTGTCCATGTCCCACATCGTGAAGCAGTAGCCAGGGATGCAGCGAGCGAGGCGGCTGGCAGAGATGATCTCCAACCCCAAGGCGATCCTGTGCATGTTCGCAGCGCTGAGGTTCGGCCATCCCCAATCCTCGCGGTGGTGGTTGCCCTGGCCATCTGCGTATTCATCGCATGCCTTTCGCTTCAGCCTTCTGCTACCCCAAGCTCTACCCATAGCGGAAAATGGAGTCTGGAATCCGGTAGATTAATGGAGGACTTGTGATAAGGAGGCAGATGGATTTGAGAGGGGATGGAATCAGGGATGGGGGCAGTTGTTCGAGTGGGGAGTGAATCTGCAAGGAACCGCCGCCGCCGCTGGTTCTTGTCCGCGTGGAAGACAAGGAAGAGCGGCGTAATTATTGAGGGCGGGCACCGAAACCGTCTAGAGGAAGTGAAAACATAAATCGTAAGAGAGAAATGTGCGCCCCGCCTGTTAGTGAGTGAAGGCCGGCACGCGCAAACGTGCCTACGTTTGACTTGGATCGTGCATGGCAGACCTCGATTCCACCGCATGCAAGTGGCACGGAACAAATTTTAGGAAGCGCTAGCATCGACGTGTAAAACTGCCGTTTTTATCCACCTTCACCCTACTACGAACGGTCGTGCACCATTCCAGATACTGGTAAGGGCGGTTCCAATCTTTCACTTCCCCATCTCATTTCCTCCTCCACGGCCTCATCGTCTTTCTCCTCCACAGCCTCATCCATTTCCTCCACCACCGCATCACCCTCTTCCTCCGTATCCTTTCCCTCTTGCCTGTAGTCACGGACTCTCCGGACGTCCGAAACGACGGCAGGCAAGAAACTGCGCACTTCGACATCGAAGTACATGGCGGGAAGAAAATCGATGTTGTTTACACCATCGACCCTCGAACGGTGAGGAACACTCTGAATAATTACATGAGTTGGCTGCAGTTCGAAGAAAACAGGTTCGTAGGTCCCGACCTCGAGTACATCCGCGATCACCATAGGATCACCGTGGTGCAACTCTCCATGAAGGGGCACGTCCTCGTATATCGGCCTTTTTGCGAGAAGGGGGCTGACGGGATCTGGTAGACTTTGTTGTCTTTTTGTTCCCGAACCGTCTGTTTGCAAAAGTTTTTGCTATATTATTTGTCTGAATTCATTTTCATGCAGGTGGGGTGAAAGCATTAGGGATTTGTTTCATGACTTTCTCGTGAACCAGCACATAACTAGTGTTGACATCACGAATGACACTAAACTGCTTGAAAGTCCGACTATCAACATTAGAATCCCAAAGGAGTGCAGAGTGGATATCCAAGAAATTTACTGGATCCTAGCGACGAAGGGTGGCAAGACCGGGATGGCCGCTCTTTCCTCCGAACTCATCGACCCGTGGTACGCTGACATGAAGGGCAAATTGCCGAGATATTAGTGGAGGCGTTTAGGGCACGATTACTGGGAGGATAAGCCACTTTCTGAACCTAATTTGAAGTACGCTGTAATTGACGGGTATGTTAGCCACGAGCTGTACCGCCAGATTGTAAAATATCGTTCCAGGCATCGCATCATTGAACCACCACCAAGGCAGGTTGTTTTCCCTAGATGTTGGAGTGTAGATGAATCTACAAGTTGGGGCAAGCGACCGAAGGCATCCTGGGATCGGTTGCCTTCTCCAACAGGCTGGGATGTAGAGTTTTAGTGCATGATTGTTGTGTTTGTATGGGGCTTTTTGTGTTTATGAAAACATGTTATTTCAGAAGTACACTATGTGAGCAATTACGAACTGATGTGTATTACCTTTGTCGAACTATAATCTGGTTTTGGTTATGACTGTATCCTTCGCTATAATCTGGGTTTGGTTATGACTTATGAATGTATCACACCTTATGCATGTCAGTCCTGGATTCTACCGCATGCAAATGGCACAGACAGAATTTGTAAGAATGAATGTTGAGCATACAAAATGGGGAATGTAATTCATACAGGTTAAGTAGCTAATATCATAGGGATCATACGAGCTTGGTTCTTACACACAGAATGCTTAGAAAATACAGGCAAGATAAAATACAGGTGAGATAAAACTAGGAACAAAATGCGAAACTAGTAGTGGTAAACAACACACTCACCCACCCGCTAGATTCTGTTGAGCATATCATAGCAGACATACGTGTCCCTGGCTGCATACTTGATCGCATTGTAATCCATGTGCCTCCACTCCCATCGCTCGTGCAGGTGCTTCGAGAACTCGACTTTCATGCCGGCGTACTCACGGTCGATGATGTCGGCAGCGAGTCTAGCCATGCCGGCTTTCCCGTACCGCCATCCGGGTACCTCCACAAACGTTGGAGATTGACAACATGAACGAGGAGATCCCGCACTAGCTTCAGAGTGTCGTTCTTGATGTCAACGCTGGCGAAGTAGATCTCCCTCCTGTGTAGGAACTCGCGAAGCTCTGGGCATACAAATTTGGCCCTACATACATGGTATAGGAGGCAGTGGTTGCGCATGGACAGCTACAAAAGTGTCTTCCTCTTCCTATCTCTGGTATACTCGAGGTCAAGGCTGATGATCTTGTACCTGTCCATCGGCTCCTATAGCCACCGCGCGTACATTGCGATGACCTTGGCAACCTCCGCTGACGCATTTGTGTGGACGACCGTCAGCTTGGTGGTGCCATGGGCGGTGACGGTGTACTCGTAGCTGAAGTCGGTCCTATCGCCGAACACGCCGTACTATGCATCCATGGCAGTAGCTAATGCAGCGGCGGTGGCCTAGGGTCGGTAGCGGTGGTTGGGACTGGGCGTGGCGGTGGAGTGATTTGTTGCGGTGGTATGGCCTGGCGGAGGCGATGCCTGCGGCAGCATCGATGGTTCTTGCGGTGGCTGTGGCGGTGGAAGGAATGAGTTGGGGTTTTTTGCACAGTGATGTGTTGAGGAGACAGAAGGCGATGCTTAAATTGCGTTTACCAATATTCCGGTCATACCCATGTGGAGGCAAGTTTGACCAGGCGAGCACAGTTGGTTTCAAATCCTAGCGATTAAATTCGGCGTCCGTCCCGGTAGGCGATGGGACGGGTGTGCGACGTGGCTTTGGCGTGGCAGAGACCAGTCATGTAGACCACCCTCCAGTTGCCGATCCGCAGCAGGTGCGCGGTGCTGACACGACATAACGTGATAGGATAGAAGGAAGTGTACAGCTATTATTCCTAACAAGTTTAAGAAGTGTAAGCATAGACATGGACCTATCATCCCTGCACCTCGGGCCAGCCGATCAGGCCCGTCGATTGCACAAAGCTTGTCCAGAATTTGCCAAAATGAAGCTCGTTTGCTCATGCTTCTATAAGTTTCTCTGTAGGCCACTTGTGTAAGCATGAACGATCAAGCAACTTTCCAACACACGTGTCGGTGGAAGAGCATTAGGTTTCAACGCACCACATACTTTAGGGATTTAGAATAGCTACATTGTGGAGATCTAGCCAAATTGCATGGTAAAGACAAATTCACCTTTTTGTAAGATTTAGCTATAACAACATTGTGTCTCGTTTGTCCTCACTTTCTCCCTCCCGATATTCTGAAGTCCTCACATGCGCTCAGAGGGGGGTGCCGTCTGGTCAAAGGTTTGGCCGTTACGTGCGCCCTGATGCCTAAATTGGAAGTTTTTTTTTTGTTATTTGGCCTTTTTAAGAGCGCCTTTTCCCCTCTCTCTATAACAGTTGTGTTTTTTTTGCCCAAAAAGGTAGGGAATCTAGAGCAGCTTCTCTCTTCATTCATTGTTCCTTTTTCCCATGTTTTTCCCCAATCTGGTAGCAAATCTAGAGCAGCAAAACAAACCCGCACCATAAATAAATTCAGTAAGCAGAGCAGATGTAGATAAAGCAGCTAATATACGGTACTTAACGAGGTTTGACAATTAGGCTACTCAGCAACAGCAGCTGACAGGTTCAACATAGACAAGACAAAAGAAGCTGCTTTACAGCAGCAGTAGTAGCAACAGCTGATCAGTGGCCCCTCGTGGCCTCTGCCAGGAGGGCATCCGCCTCCTCCCTCTGGCGCCTTGGTTCTGATCGAGGGGCATGCAAACCTCCTCGATAGCCACCTTTTGGAGGTTGCGAAGGTGAAGACCGAGCGCCTGGTGCTTGGGCATGAAGCCGTGGATGTTCACGGACTCTCCGCAGGTCCTCACGTCCTCGACATGCTTCACGAGGGAGTTGAAGTCCGTGGCGCGGAGCCTCCTGGTGTGGCAGAAGGGGCACCTGTACACGTCGCTGGTGAAGAAGTTTTTGTACTGACCGTACTTTAGCCTACTCAGCACATGACGAGTCTTGGTGTCCTTGGACTCGTCGTCGCTGTGGAGGTCGCTGCTATCCTCCTGTTGGAAAAAACAGTAGAGTAAAATAAGGACATGATTGAGATACTTTGATTATCAGGATTAATTTTGGGCATAAATTAACCGAATGTGATCTCCCAATTATTCCCTAAATCTCAAACCAAATCGAATACTGATCCCAACTACGAACAGGGGGATTCAACGAAAATCGAGATCTAACACAAAAGGATTAGCTACTGTAAAAATATGAACAGCCGAGCCCTAATAACATACGATCTAGCATCCAACGATGGGAATGGGGGAAGAATCGCCGGCGGCTATGGCGGATGCGGGGACGGGGACGGGGGTCTATACAGGGACGGGGGGCTCCTCGCCGGCGGCCTTGGAGGCGCCGATGGCCACCGCACCGTTCTTCTCCATCGCCGGCGTGGTTGGAGTTTTATGGGGCGTTTGCAGAAGGTGATGGGACAGTGGAGACGGTTGAGTGAGCGAGTGCGTGATTAGTGGGAGTGGGGAGGCCTCTATTAAAGGAGAAGGGAAGCGACGTTTCGTTGCACTACCGTGCACCGTGTACGCTAATGCACCGTGCACGGCCACACCTGTCTGCTACCGCCGCGTGCACAGCACACACGTACCGTGAGTCGCGTTTTTCCCCTCGTGTCTAACCCTGGCAATTCAGTTGTACTCAGTTTTTCCCTCGAGCGTAACACTGGCGGTTTGGTTCCATTTTTAAATCATTTTCTATTTTCTATTTGATTCCCTTTGTCACGTTTTCCCTTGGTTTTTAAGTTCTACTCAGTTTTGCCCTTGGTTTTTAAGTTCTACTTAGTTTTGCCCTTGGTTCTTAAGTGCTACTCGGTTTTCCCCTCTTTCTGTATCCATCTCTCGCACATGTGCTCATCTTCGCTGCTATGCTCTGATTGGTCGAGACAGTTGTCACATAGGTCGTGCCCACCAACCATTGATCCTCTATGATCTAGCGCACATGATAACCCTTATATCTGTCGGGGGCACCCCTCTATCCATGCAAAATAACGAGTATGCCACCAGAACTTTAACTCCATAAACAGATGAACTTGAATATATTTTGAAGGGTATGAAAATAGAAATCCCCATAGTTTAAGGGTCTAGATACGGTAAGAGAACTAAATATTATTAGTGGCCGGGCCAGCACAGTGACGGGTTGGTCGGCTAGAAGTTGCTAATTCCTAAGTAAGGGGACACTAGGCCGGTCTTGACATACTCCCTCAGGAATTTGCCATAAGCAGCGTGCTTAGCCTTGGTCGCTGACTTGTGTTTACTAGCCGGGCTTTTACCGATGCCAACCTCATGTGGAATCAAGCTGACAATCCTCGGGTTGACTCCTTTCTTACAGAAAGGGCACCTGAGCTCCCCAAGTCGAGTGCGGAAAGGGATTATCCCGCTCTTGAGCTTCTTCATGACATGGCGGCTCTTGTTGTCCCTGGTCTCCTTGTCAGAGTCCATCTCACTTGAATACACCTATAATGTATGGAATACAAACCGAAATGAGCAAAATAATAAATATATATTCCTTCCACCATTTCGAGTTACCTTCGATGCAATAACATGTTTATACAGGTTCAGCAGTTCATTACAGTCGTCTCCCCAGCTCGCTCCTAAATTAATGTGGTTTGTGTTCTTGGTAACTTATTAATAAATAAATAATGTGGATTCATTCAGAATAGACTAGATCTCTCCATGTACCGGTTCGTACTTTGCATCTAATCATTAGGACTAGATCTTTTTATGATGCCAGGATAGATTAAGCTCGAGCAGAAAATATGAAACATGTAGAAATAGATGTACCTCCGGGTACACGAGCGGAGCGTGTTCGTCGAACTCCATGCCCTCATCGGCGCCTCCAAAGTCGTCAGCTCTGGCGAGCACATGGTCCCCCAAGGGTTGAACTGCACGTCCTGCTCGCCTTGTGCTGCGTGATGCTCCTCCATATCTGCCGCGTGAAGCACCACCCCGACGTTGATGCCCGGACACTCACCCCCACGCACTGGTTTCATGGAGAAGGTTCGTGCAAGTATGTTCAAGATTGTGGGATTTTGCTAGATAGGGAAGAGAGAGTAGTGGATGCGTGCGAATGGAGGAACCGATAGGCTGGGTTTTTAATGTGGGGACGTTTAGGCCTCCTCGAGGGCCCAGATGGCGGCTCTTCCACTACCGCTGCGCGCGTGGAAGGTTCGTGTGGTGGGGCCTGTCGGAAGTGAGAGTGCAGGCGCTGCAGTAAAATGGTATAGCCGTGGGCGTGGATGACCAGTTCCGTGATGAACTTGTAGCCTTTGTAGACTAGATTAAACATGACATGACCACTCGACGACTTTTTCCATGGACGACATCGTGTTCCTTCTTGTAGAAGTCTCGTTGAGAGAGACGTCTGTGCTCTCTCGCGCTGTCCTGTGAAGGGCACGACGCGTGCAACGAGCCCCCTTGGATCACACAGGATCAACGGTTGATGTGCAAGATCCGCGTGACAACTTTGATAACCAATCAGGGCGTAGCAGACAGAGTGGGCACGTGTTTGGGCTTCTACGAAAGACAGAGAGGGGGCAAAACTGGGTAGTATCAAAAAACCAAGGGCAAAGCTGAGTAGTATAAAAATAGAAAGTGGGTGTCTTTTATAATGAAATACATCGTGGCATACATCAAATTATGCCAAGATAGATCCACTAGAGTTTATTGCATGTGCGTTCTTTCCACAAACCACATATGTATCCACTAGAGTCATTGCATGTGTGTTCCTGTCATGAACCACATTTGGATCCACCAGTGTCATTGCATGTGTGTTCTTTCCACAAACCACTTATGGATCAACCAGTGGTCATTGCATGTGTGTTCTTTTCCACAAACCACATATGGATCCAGTAGAGTCATTGCATGTGTGTTCTTTTCACAAACCACATATGGACCCACTAGAGTCATTGCACGTGTGTTCTTATACTAAAACTAGCACTAGAGTCATTGCATGTGTGTTCTTGTACTAAAACCAGCACTAGAGTCATTGCATGTGTGTTCTTTCCACAAACCACACATGGATCAACCAGTGTCATTGCATGTGTGTTCTTTCCACAAACCACATATGGATCAACCAGTGGTCATTGCATGTGTGTTCTTTTCCACAAACCACATATGGATCCACTAGAGTCATTTCATGTGTGTCCTTTTCACAAACCACAAATGGACACAGTAGAGTCATTGCATGTGTGTTCTTATACTAAAACCAGCACTAGAGTCATTGCGTGTGTGTTCTTTTCACAAACCACATATGGATCCACAAGTGTCATTGCATGTGTGTTCTTTCCACAAAACACACATGGATCGATTAGTGGTCATTGCATGTGTGTTCTTTCCACAAACCACACATGGATCCCCATGAGTCATTGCATGTGTGTTCTTTCCACAAACCACACATGAATCAACCATGGTTCACTGCATGTGTGTTCTTTCCACAAACCACTTATGGATCAACCAGTGGTAATTGCATGTGTGTTGTTTTCCACAAACCACATATCTATCCACTAGAGTCATTGCATGTGCGTTCTTTTCACAAACCACAATATGGACCCACTAGAGTCATTGCATGTGTGTTCTTATACTAAAACTAGCACTAGAGTCATTGCATGTGTGTTCTTATACTAAAACCAGCACTAGAGTCATTGCATTCGTGTTCTTTTCACAAACCACATATGGATCGACTAGTGGTCATTGCATGTGTGTTCTTTCCACAAACCACATATGGATCAACCAGTGGTCATTGCATGTGTTTTCTTTTCCACAAACCACATATGGATCGACTAGAGTCATTGCATGTGTGTTCTTTTCACAAACCACATATGGACCCGCTAGAGTCATTGCATGTGTGTTCTTATACTAAAACCAGCACTAGAGTCATTGCATGTGTGTTCTTTTCACAAACCACATATGGATCCACCAGGGTCATTGCATGTCTGTTATTTTCATAAACCTCATATGGATCCACCGAAGTCATTGCATGTCTGTTCTTTTCATAGACCACATATGGATCCACTAGTGTCATTGCATATATGTTCTTTTCACAAACCACATTTGGATCCACCAGTGTCATTGCATATACATTATTTTCATAAAGCACATAAGGATCCACGAAGTCATTGCATGTGTGTTCTTTTCATTAATACATGAGCATGTGTGTTCTTTCTACAAACTACATATGGATCAACTAGTGGTCATTGCATGTGTGTTCTTTTCCACAAACCACATATTGAGCCACTGGAGTCATTGCATGTGTGTTCTTTCCACAAACCACTTATGGATCCACTAGAGTTCATTGCATGTGTGTTCTTTCCACAAACCACATTTGGATCCACCAGTGTTCACTACATGTGTGTTCTTTCCACAAACCACTTACGGATCAACCTGGTCATTGCATGTGTGTTCTTTTCCACAAACCACATACGGATCCACTAGAGTTCATTGCATGTGTGTTCTTTTCACAAACCACATATGGACCCACTAGATTCATTGCATGTGTGTTCTTATACTAAAACCAGCACTAGAGTCATTGCATGTGTGTTCTTGTACTAAAACCAGCACTAGAGTCATTGCATGTGTGTTCTTTCCACAAACCACACATGGATCAACAAGTGTCATTGCATGTGTGTTCTTTCCACAAACCACATATGGATCAACTAGTGGTCATTGCATGTGTGTTCTTTTCCACAAACCACATATGGATCCACTAGAGTCATTTCATGTGTGTCCTTTTCACAAACCACAAATGGACACAGTAGAGTCATTGCATGTGTGTTCTTATACTAAAACCAGCACTAGAGTCATTGCATGTGTGTTCTTTTCACAAACCACATATGGATCCACCAGTGTCATTGCATGTGTGTTCTTTCCACAAAACACACATGGATCGAACAGTGGTCATTGCATGTGTGTTCTTTCCACAAACCACACATGGATCCCCATGAGTCATTGCATGTGTGTTCTTTCCACAAACCACACATGAATCAACCATGGTTCACTGCATGTGTGTTCTTTCCACAAACCACTTATGGATCAACCAGTGGTAATTGCATGTGTGTTGTTTTCCACAAACCACATATCTATCCACTAGAGTCATTGCATGTGCGTTCTTTTCACAAACCACAATATGGACCCACTAGAGTCATTGCATGTGTGTTCTTATACTAAAACAAGCACTAGAGTCATTGCATGTGTGTTCTTATACTAAAACAAGCACTAGAGTCATTGCATGTGTGTTCTTTTCACAAACCACATATGGATCGACTAGTGGTCATTGCATGTATGTTCTTTCCACAAACCACATATGGATCAACCAGTGGTCATTGCATGTGTTTTCTTTTCCACAAACCACATATGGATCGACTAGAGTCATTGCATGTGTGTTCTTTTCACAAACCACATATGGACCCGCTAGAGTCATTGCATGTGTGTTCTTATACTAAAACCAGCACTAGAGTCATTGCATGTGTGTTCTTTTCACAAACCACATATGGATCCACCAGGGTCATTGCATGTCTGTTATTTTCATAAACCTCATATGGATCCACCGAAGTCATTGCATGTCTGTTCTTTTCATAGACCACATATGGATCCACTAGTGTCATTGCATATATGTTCTTTTCACAAACCACATTTGGATCCACCAGTGTCATTGCATGTCTGTTATTTTCATAAAGCACATAAGGATCCACGAAAGTCATTGCATGTGTGTTCTTTTCATTAATACATGAGCATGTGTGTTCTTTCCACAAACCACATATGGATCAACCAGTGTCATTGCATGTGTGTCCTTTCCACAAACCACATATAGATCCACTAGAGTCATTGCATGTGTGTTCTTTTCACAAACCACATATGGATCCACCAGTGTCATTGCATGTGTGTTCTTTCAACAAACCACACATTGATCGACCAGTGGTCATTGCATGTGTGTTGTTTCCACAAACCACACATGGATCCCCCTGAGTCATTGCATGTGTGTTCTTTCCACAAACCACATATGGATCAACCAGTGTCATTGCATGTGTGTTCTTTCCACAAACCACATACGGATCCACTAGAGTTCATTGCATGTGTGTTCTTTCCACAAACCACATATGTATCCACTAGAGGCATTGCATGTGTGTTCCTGTCATGAACCACATTTGGATCCATCACTGTCATTGCAGGTGTGTTCTTTCCAGAAACCACTGATGGATCAACTAGTGGTCATTGCATGTGTGTTCTTTTCCACAAACCACATATGGATCCACTAGAGTCATTACATGTGTGTTCTTTTCACAAACCACATATGGACCCACTAGAGTCATTACATGTGTGTTCTTATACTAAAACCAGCACTAGAGTCATTGCATGTGTGTTCTTATACTAAAATCAGCACTAGAGTCATTGCATGTGTGTTCTTTCTACAAACCACACACGGATCAACCAGTGTCATTGCATGTGTGTTCTTTCCACAAACCACACATGGATCAACCAGTGGTCATTGCATGTGTGTTCTTTTCCACAAACCACAGATGTATCCACTAGAGTCATTGCATGTGTGTTCTTTTCACAAACCACATATGGACCCACTAGGGTCATTGCATGTGTGTTCTTATACTAAAACTAGCACTAGAGTCATTGCATGTGTGTTCTTATACTAAAACCAGCACTAGAATCATTGCATGTGTGTTCTTTTCACAAACGACATATGGATCGACTAGTGGTCATTTCATGTGTGTTCTTTCCACAAACCACATATGGATCAACCAGTGGTTATTGCATGTGTGTTCTTTTCACAAACCACATATGGATCCACTAGAGTCATTGCATGTGTGTTGTTTTGACAAACCACATATGGACCCACTAGAGTCATTACATGTGTGTTCTTATACTAAAACCAGCACTAGAGTCATTGCATGTGTGTTCTTTCTACAAACCACACATGGATCAACCAGTGTCATTGCATGTGTGTTCTTTCCACAAACTACACATGGATCAACCAGTGGTCATTGCATGTGTGTTCTTTTCCACAAACCACATATGGATCCACTAGAGTCATTGCATGTGTTTTATTTTCACAAACCACATATGGACCCACTAGAGTCATTGCATGTGTGTTCTTATACTAAAACCAGCACTAGAGTCATTGCATGTGTGTTCTTATACTAAAACCAGCACTAGAGTCATTGCATGTGTGTTCTTTTCACAAACCACATATGGATCCACCAGAGTCATTGCATGTCTGTTATTTTCATAAACCTCATATGGATCCACCGAAGTCATTGCATGTCTGTTCTTTTCATAGACCACATATGGATCCACTAGTGTCATTGCATATCTATTCTTTTCACAAACCACATTTGGATCCACCAGTGTCATTGCATGTCTGTTATTTTCATAAAGCACATAAGGATCCACGAAAGTCATTGCATGTGTGTTCTTTTCATTAATACATGAGCATGTGTGTTCTTTCCACAAACCACATATGGATCAACCAGTGTCATTGCATGTGTGTCCTTTCCACAAACCACATATAGATCCACTAGAGTCATTGCATGTGTGTTCTTTTCACAAACCGCATATGGATCCACCAGTGTCATTGCATGTGTGTTCTTTCAACAAACCACACATTGATCGACCAGTGGTCATTGCATGTGTGTTGTTTCCACAAACCACACATGGATCCCCCTGAGTCATTGCATGTGTGTTCTTTCCACAAACCACATATGGATCAACCAGTGTCATTGCATGTTTGTTCTTTCCACAAACCACATACGGATCCACAAGAGTTCATTGCATGTGTGTTCTTTCCACAAACCACATATGTATCCACTAGAGTCATTGCATGTGTGTTCCTGTCATGAACCACATTTGGATCCATCACTGTCGTTGCAGGTGTGTTCTTTCCACAAACCACTGATGGATCAACTAGTGGTCATTGCATGTGTGTTCTTTTCCACAAACCACATATGGATCCACTAGAGTCATTACATGTGTGTTCTTTTCACAAACCACATATGGACCCACTAGAGTCATTACATGTGTGTTCTTATACTAAAACCAGCACTAGAGTCATTGCATGTGTGTTCTTATACTAAAATCAGCACTAGAGTCATTGCATGTGTGTTCTTTCTACAAACCACACATGGATCAACCAGCGTCATTGCATGTGTGTTCTTTCCACAAACCACACATGGATCAACCAGTGGTCATTGCATGTGTGTTCTTTTCCACTAACCACAGATGTATCCACTAGAGTGATTGCATGTGTGTTCTTTTCACAAACCACATATGGACCCACTAGGGTCATTGCATGTGTGTTCTTATACTAAAACCAGCACTAGAGTCATTGCATGTGTGTTCTTATACTAAAACCAGCACTAGAATCATTGCATGTGTGTTCTTTTCACAAACGACATATGGATCGACCAGTGGTCATTTCATGTGTGTTCTTTCCACAAACCACATATGGATCAACTAGTGGTTATTGCATGTGTGTTCTTTTCACAAACCACATATGGATCCACTAGAGTCATTGCATGTGTGTTGTTTTCACAAACCACATATGGACCCACTAGAGTCATTACATGTGTTCTTATACTAAAACCAGCACTAGAGTCATTTGCATGTGTGTTCTTATACTAAAACCAGCACTAGAGTCATTGCATGTGTGTTCTTTCTACAAACCACACATGGATCAACCAATGTCATTGCATGTGTGTTCTTTCCCCAAACTACACATGGATCAACCAGTGGTCATTGCATGTGTGTTCTTTTCCACAAACCACATATGGATCCACTAGAGTCATTGCATGTGTTTTCTTTTCACAAACCACATATGGTCCCACTAGAGTCATTGCATGTGTGTTCTTATACTAAAACCAGCACTAGAGTCATTGCATGTGTGTTCTTATACTAAAACCAGCACTAGAGTCATTGCATGTGTGTTCTTTCCACAAACCACACATGGATCCACCAGTGGTCATTCCATGTGTGTTCTTTCCACAAACCACACATGGATCCCCCTGAGTCATTGCATGTGTGTTCTTTACACAAACCACACATGGATCCCCCTGAGTCATTGCATGTGTGTTCTTTCCACAAACCACAAATGGATCAACCAGTGTTCACTGCATGTGTGTTCTTTCCACAAACCACTTATGGATCAACCAGTGGTCATTGCATGTGTGTTCTTTTCCACAAACCACATATGGATCCACTAGAGTCATTGCATGTGTTTTCTTTTCACAAACCACATATGGACCCACTAGAGTCATTGCATGTGTGTTCTTATACTAAAACCAGCACTAGAGTCATTGCATGTGTGTTCTTTCCACAAATCACACATGGATCCACCAGTGGTCATTGCATGTGTGTTCTTTTCCACAAACCACATATGGATCCACTAGAGTCATTGCATGTGTTTTCTTTTCACAAACCACATATGGACCCACTAGAGTCATTGCATGTGTGTTCTTATACTAAAACCAGCACTAGAGTCATTGCATGTGTGTTGTTATACTAAAACCATCACTACAGTCATTGCATGTGTGTTCTTTCCACAAACCACACATGGATCCACCAGTGGTCATTGCATGTGTGTTCTTTCCACAAACCACACATGGATCCCCCTGAGTCATTGCATGTGTGTTCTTTACACAAACCACACATGGATCCCCCCGAGTCATTGCATGTGTGTTCTTTCCACAAACCACAAATGGATCAACCAGTGTTCACTGCATGTGTGTTCTTTCCACAAACCACTTATGGATCAACTAGTGGTCATTGCATGTGTGTTCTTTTCCACAAACCACATATGGATCCACTAGAGTCATTGCATGTGTTTTCTTTTCACAAATCACATATGGACCCACTAGAGTCATTGCATGTGTGTTCTTATACTAAAACCAGCACTAGAGTCATTGCATGTGTGTTCTTTCCACAAACCACACATGGATCCACCAGTGGTCATTGCATGTGTGTTCTTTCCACAAACCACACATGGATCCCCCTGAGTCATTGCATGTGTGTTCTTTCCACAAACCACATATGTATCCAGTAGAGTCATTGCATGTGTGTTCTTTCCACAAACCACATATGGATCCACTAGAGTCATTGCATATGTGTTCTTTTCACAAACCACATATGGATCCCAGTGTCATTGCATGTGTATTCTATCCACAAACCACACATTGATCGACTAGTGGTCATTGCATGTGTGTTCTTTCCACAAACCACATATGTATCCACTAGAGTCATTGCATGCGTGTTCGTATCATGAACCACATTTGGATCCATCAGTGTCATTGCATGTGTGTTCTTTCCACAAACCACTTATGGATCAACCAGTGGTCATTGCATGTGTGTTCTTTTACACAAACCACATATGGATCCACTAGAGTCATTGCATGTGTGTTCTTTTCACAAACCACATATGGACCCACTAGAGTCATTGCATGTGTGTTCTTATACTAAAACCAGCACTAGAGTCATTGCATGTGTGTCCTTATACTAAAACCAGCACTAGAGTCATTGCATGTGTGTTCTTATACTAAAACCGGCACTAGAGTCATTGCATGTGTGTTCTTTCCACAAACCACACATGGATCTGAAGGAAATATGCCCTAAGAGACAATAATAAAGTTGTTATTATGTATTCCTAGTATATGATAGATGTTTATTTTGCATGTTATAATTGTATGGAAATGAGACGTTAATACATGTGTGTTTAATAAACAAAAAGGGTTCCTAGTTATGCCTCTCTTCAAGACTAGCTCGTTGATTAACAAGATGATCAAGGTTTCCTGATCATGGACATTAGATGTTGTTAATAACGAGGTCACAACATTTGTGAAATGATGTGACGAACATTCATCCGAATATAGCATTACGATCAAAGTCATTATGTTTATATTGCTATAACATCATACAAAGTAATCTTAGTCCTTAGACCATGAGATCATGTTAATTGCTAACACCGGAGGAGTATCTTGATAACATCAAACGTCACACCGTAACAGGGTGACTATAAAGGTGGGTTCAGTGCTACTAAGGTGTTATGTTGAGGCTCATGGATCAAGAGTGGAATTTGTCAATCCCGATTACGGATAGATATACTCTGGGCCCTCTCGGTGATATCACATTAAGGTAGCTTGCAAGCAAGTTATGTGATCACTAGAATGTTATATCACGGGAACAAGAAAAGAGTGCATGTCGCTAACAAGATCAAACTAGTTATTTGGATACCGATGATTGAATCTCGGACATGTGTTATATCATGAGACAAAGGGATTAAGTTACTAGCGTTAAAGATTCTCACGATCATAGAAGTCATCGTTGAATGTGCCGGAATCAATATGGATCTCCAGGTCCCGCTTCTGATTATTGATCTGAGAGGAGTCTCAATCATGTCTGCATTATTCGTGAACCATAGGGTGACACACTTAAGGGTTTTCGGACACCATTTTGGAGCACAAATGTTTTAGACAAAAGGTTTGCAAAGCGTAGGAAATGTTTCGATAGAAACAAGAATTGTTTCGATAGAAACCGGAATTGTTTCGGGTGAAATTGCAGAAAGTGGTTCTACATGTGACATTGAAATGTTGCAAGGGGTTTTATGTAAATGTTTGTTAATTAAAGTAATTAACAAAATTCTGAATAAAATAAATAAAAGAGTTTTATTAATTGAGAGTTGCATTAAATTTGGTGGAAATTTAATGCATGTGAGTGGAACTTTGGGTGGAGCTTGAATTGATGTGAGTGGAGCTTCCACCACATGAATGAGGAAGAGAAGGGGGCTCCCTACTTGTCCGTCGGCCATGGTAGGGGAGGAGTCCCCCCTCTCCTATAAAAGGCCCCCCTCTCCTCCCTCACAAAGCACACCTCCTCGTGAAGGATCTCTCTCCCCCTCTAGATATTCCCCCATGGTCTCGGATTAGCGAGATACATGTTCCCGGTGGCCTTGCGTCTGGAAGGAGTTGCTGCTTCCACTGATTCGCTGGAGCAAGGAGGTGGAGGTTGTCTGGTGGCTTGAACGTGTGTGCGAGGACGGATGCGCTGCTGATTTGTGGTGCTCAGACTTCCACACGATCTTGAGATCGGCAAGCGTACGACTACATCAACCACGAGTTCCTACTCGTTAACAAAACTCGTTGTCTTCGAGGGTAAGTTCTCCATGGATGTATGTCCACCCGTTGCTCTATATCTAGTAGATAGATCTTGGCGTATAGTTCTCATCGTAGGAAATTTTTTGTTTTCTATCCTGCGGACCCAACAATGGTATCAGAGCTTGATATATGAGTAGGTGCTTTGCACGGGTAGTACACATATGTTTATATGTGGGCGATGATGATCATGTTATTGCAGCTTCTATGTATTTTTGATATTGGTGGCATATTGGGATGAAGCGGCCCGGACCAACCTTACATGTCATCGTACATGAGACCGGTTCCACGACTGACATGCAACTAGTTTTGCATAAGTGGATAGCGGGTGTCTGTCTCTCCTACTATAGTCAATATCTGATTTACATCGAGTTGCTAATAACTTGGTTATCCTTGTTGTGGTTCATGTTTGTAGGTAAGACCGATTCTATCTCCGAAAGTCCTAAGCCACGTAAAACTTGCAATTGATAAATTAGAGGCGTCTAGTTTAGATTGTTGCTGGGCTAGTGTCTTGATATGGTATTGTTGTAAGTATATGTATGATATATACTCTTAAAACACACTTAACGTGTAAGTTCCATAGACCTTGGCCTTACACACAAAGGAATGATAGAGATCATACCACGATGCAAATGATAGAGATCAAATGCATGGACCATATCTTCTCACTTTACACATTAGATGTTTGCATCTTATATTGCTAGTTTGGCGCTTTTGGTAGCATTGTAAGATGATCCCTCATTTAGATATCAAGATAAAATGTGTTCTTCATTTAGTATGCACCGTTCTATGGATCGTGTTTCGAGACATCACGTGATGATCGGGTGTACTCGACTCCGCGCTTTCATACAACGGGTGTAAGACAGTTTTACACACGCGGAATACTAAGGTTCTTACTTGACGAGCCTAGCATGTACAGACATGGCCTCGGAACACGGACCGAAAGGTTAAGAATGAGTCATATAGTTGATATGATGCCCATATTGATGCTCGCCTTTGAGGATACACCGACTCACGTGATGATCGGACTTGGTGTAGTGGATTTGGTTCATGTAATCACCAAAAAGACACGAGGGATGTCGTTTTTGAGTGGGAGTTCATTAGTAATTTGGATTAGTTGAACTCAATCTATCATAAACTTAGTCTAAATAAACTTTACAAATTCTGTTGTAGATGGCACCACCTGCTTTTAATTTCAATGTGTTCATGGAGAAAGAGAAGCTTGCTACGAATGGTAGCAACTTCACCAACTAGGCTATGAATTTGAGGATTCTCCTCACTTCTGCACAAAAGCAATATGTGCTAGAGGCGCCGCTAGGCCCCCCACCAGATATTGATGCCCCTGACGAGGAAAAGAATGTCTATATAACTCGTCAGGAGGACCACAACTTAGTTCATTGCGGCATACTGTATGGGCTAGAGCCAGAACTTCGAAAGCGTTTCGAAAATGGCAATGCTTTTGATACCATGGGAGAATTGAAAATGATTTTCGATACCCATGCTGGCGTAGAGAGTTATAATGCTTCTGAAAAGTTCTTTAGCTGCATGATGGAAGAGAACAGCTCCGTTAGTGAGCACGTACTCAAAATGTTTGGGTACGCCGATAAGCTTGTGTCCTTGGGAATAACGATTCCCATTGACTTAGGCATACATCGTGGTCTCCAATCTCTGCCACCTAGCTACAAGAGATTCGTGATGAACTATAACATGCAGGGCATGAAGAAGTCTCTTCCCGAGCTTCTGTCAATGCTTAAGACTGCAGAAGTGGAGATTAGGAAAGAACATCAAGTGTTGATGATCAATAAGACCACCGGTTTCAAGAAGGACAACAAAAGGCAAGCAGAAGGGAAAGAAGGGTGGTAAATCAGTTGCCGCACCTAAAAAGAAACCCCGAGCTGGCCCTAAGTCTAATACCGAGTGCTACTATTGTAAGGGGACTGGCCATTGGAAGCGCAACTGCCCCAAGTATTTAGCGGACAAGAAGGCCGGCAAGGAAAACAAAGGTATATGTGATATACATGTTATTGATGTGTACTTGACTAGTACTCGCAGTAGCACCAGGGTATTTGATACGGGATCGGTTGCTAATATATGTAACTCGATTCAAGGGCTGCAGAACAAGCGACAACTAGCAAGGGATGAGGTCACGATGCGGGTCGGTAATGGATCAAGAGTTGATGTGATCGCCGTCGGAACGCTACCTCTCCATATGCCGTCGGGATTAGTGATAAATCTGAATAATTGTTATTTTGTGCCTGCACTGAGCATGAACATTGTATCTAGATCGTGTTTGATGCGAAGTGGTTATTCCTTTAAATATAAAAGCAATGGTTGTTCGATTTATATGGATAATATCTTTTATGGTCATGCACCTATGTTGAATGGTTTATTTCTATTGGATCTCGATAGTAGTATTATGCATATTCATTGTGTTGATGCTAAAAGGATTAAACTTGATGATGATATATCTACATATATGTGGCACTGCCGTCTAGGTCATATTGGCATTAAACGCATGAAGAAACTCCATTCTGATGGACTTTTGGAATCAATTGATTTCGAATCATTCGATACATGTGAGCCATGCCTTATGGGCAATATGACTAGAACGTCGTTCTTTGGTTCAATGGAACGGGCGACAAATTTATTGGAAATCATACATACTGATGTGTGTGGACCAATGAGTGTGTCGGCGGGAGGTGGATATCATTATTTTGTTACTTTCACGGATGATTTGAGTAGATACGGATATATCTATTTGATGAAACATAACTCTGAAACTTTTGAAAAGTTCAAGGAATTTCAGAATGAAGTGGAAAGTCATCATAACAGAAAGATCAAATTTCTGCGGTCCGACCGTGGAGGAGAGTATCTTAGTTACGAGTTTAGCACACATATGAAAAATTGTGGAATAGTTTCACTAATCATGCCTGCCGGAACACCACAACGTAATGGTGTGTCGGAACGTTGTAATCGTACTTTATTGGATATGGTTCGATCTATGATGTGCATCGACTTGCCCTTTGCCATTTTGGGGTTATGCACTAGAAACCGCCGCATTCACTTTAAATCAGGCACCATCTAAATCCGTTGAAACGACACCGTATGAATTATGGTTTGGAGACAAACCTAAGCTGTCATTTCTTAAAGTTTGGGGGATGCGATGTTTATTTGAAGAAACTTCAGCCAGATAAACTCGAACCCAAAGCGGAAAAATGCGTCTTCATAGGATACCCTAAGGAAATGATTGGGTATACCTTCTATCACAGATCCGAGGGCATGGTTTTTGTTTCCAAGAATGGATCCTTTCTTGAGAAGGAGTTTCTCGTGAAAGGTGTGAGTAGTTGGAAGGTAGAACTCGAAGAGGTTATTGAACCTTCTCTTCATGAAATGGCAAGTAGCATAGCACCGTAAGTTGTTTCGGAGTTGACTTCACCTAATGAAGAGAGAGATAATGATATTGATCATGAAACTCCGAAAGAGGACACTACCGAACCTCGCAGGTCAAGGTGACAGCGCAGGTCTGAACTCACGAATCCAAGTATGAATTTCATGATTGATGAAATAGATGACCCTATGACGTATGAAGAAGCGATGATGAGCCCGGATTCCAACAAATGGCTAGAAGCCATGAAATCCGAGATGGAATCCATGTACAAAAACCAGGTTTGGACCTTGGTGGACTTACCTCACGATCGAAAGGCCGCTGAGAATAAATGGATTTTCAAAAGAAAAACTGATGCTGATGGTAATGTGACCATCTATAAAGCTCGACTTGTCGCAAAGGGGTTTCAACAAATTCAAGGAGTTGACTACGATGAGACATTCTCTCCCGTAGCAATGCTAAAGTCAGTTAGGATTATGTTAGCAATTGCTGCATATTTCGATTATGAAATATGGCAGATGGATGTCAAAACTGCGTTCCTCAATGGTAATATTGAAGAAGAGTTGTATATGATACAACCTAAGGGTTTTGTCAATCCTAAGGATGCTGATAAGGTATGCAAACTTCAGAGATCCATCTATGGACTGAAGCAAGCATGGCGGAGTTGGAATCTCCACTTTGATGAGGTGATCAAAGAGTTTGGATTTGTCTAGACTTATGGAGAGGCTTGTATTTACAAGAAAGTGAGTGGGAGCAATGTGGCATTTTTGATATTATATGTGGATAACATATTATTGATTGGAAATGATATAGATCTTTTAAATAGTGTTAAAAGTTATCTAAACAGCAAATTTTCGATGAAAGACCTTGGTGAAGCTTCATATATATTAGGCATTAAAATCTATAGAGATAGATCAAGACGCCTAATTGGGCTATCAAAGAGTACATACCTTGATAAGATATTAAAGAATTTTAATATGGACGGAAGTAAGAAGGGGTTCTTACCTATGTTGCAAGACAAGGCATTGAGTAAGACTCAAAGTCCGGCTACGGCGGAAGAAAGAGAGATAATGGATAAGATCCCCTATGCCTCATCCATAGGTTCTATAATGTACGCCATGTTATGTACAAGACTGGATGTGGCACATGCTATTAGTTTGACTAGTAGGTACCAATCTGATCCAGGTTCGGAACACTGGATAGCGGTCAAGAATATCCTTAAGTACTTGAGAAGAACTAAGGATATGTTTCTTGTATACGGAGGTGAAGAAGAGCTAGTCGCTAAATGTTATGTCGATGCTAGCTTTGACACCGATCTGGGTGACTCTAAGTCTCAATCCGGATACGTATTTCTCTCGAACGGAGCAACATTTAGTTGGAGGAGTTCCAAACAACCTGTGGTGGCTGGATCAATGACGGAGGCGGAATATGTTGCTGCTTCAGAAGCGGCGCTGGAAGCGGTTTGGATGAAGGAGTTCATAACAGAACTAGGTGTGGTTCCTAGTGCATTGGACCCAATGGTGATCTATTGTGACAACAATGGAGCCATAGCCAACGCCAAGGAACCAAGGTCTCACAAGAATTCCAAGCATATTAAGCGCCGGTTTCACTCCATCCGAGAGCATGTCAAGGATGGAGATATAAAGATTTGTAAAGTACAAACGGACCTAAATGTAGCAGATCCGTTGACTAAAGTTCTCCCTAGGGAAAAACATGATCAACACCAAAACTCCATGGGTGATAGATTTATCACTATGTAAACTAGATTATTGTCTCTAGTGCAAGTGGGAGACTGAAGGAAATATGCCCTGAGAGGCAATAATAAAGTTGTTATTACGTATTCCTAGTATATGATAGATGTTTATTTTGCATGTTATAATTGTATTGAAAGGAAACGTCAATACATGTGTGTTTAATAAACAAAAAGGGTTCCTAGTTATGCCTCTCTTCAAGACTAGCTCGTTGATTAACAAGATGATCAAGGTTTCCTGATCATGGACATTGGATGTTGTTAATAACGTGGTCATAGCATTTGTGAAATGATGTGATGAACATTCATCCGAAGTATAGCATTACAATAAAAGTCATTATGTTTATATTGCTATAACATCATACTAAGTAATCTTAGTACTTAGACCATGAGATCATGTTAATTACTAACACTGGAAGAGTATCTTGATAACATCAAGCGTCACACCGTAACAGGGTGACTATAAAGGTGGGTTCAGTGCTACGAAGGTGTTATGTTGAGGCTCATGGATCAAGAGTGCAATTTGTCAATCCCCATGACGGATAGATATACTCTGGGCCCTCTCGGTGATATCACATTAAGGTAGCTTGCAAGCAAGTGATGTGATCACTAGAATGTTATATCACGAGAACGAGAAAAGAGTGCATGTCAGTAACTAGATCAAACTAGGTATTTGGATACCGATGATCGAATCTCGGACATGTATTATATCATGAGACAAAGGGATTAAGTTACTAGCGTTAAAGGTTCTCACGATCACAGAAGTCATCGTTGAATGTGCAGGAGTCAGTATGGATCTCCAGGTCCCGCTTCTGATTATTGATCTGAGAGGAGTCTCAATCATGTCTGCATTATTCGCGAACCATAGGGTGACACACTTAAGGGTTGTCGGACACTATTTGGGATCACAAATGTTTTAGACAAAAGGTTTGCAAAGCGCAGGAAATGTTTCGATAGAAACAGGAATTGTTTCGATAGAAACCAAAATTGTTTTGGGTGGAATTGCAGAAAGTGGTTCTGCATGTCATATTGAAATGTTGCAAGGGGTTTTATGTGAATGTTTGTTAATCAAAGTAATTAAAAAAATTCTGAATAAAATAAATAAAATAGTTTTATTAATTGAGAGTTGCATTAAATTTGGTGGAAATTTAATGCATGTGAGTGGAACTTTGGGTGGAGCTTGAATTGATGTGAGTGGAGCTTCCACCACATGAATAAGGAAATGGAGGGGGCTCCCTCCTTGGCCGCCGGCCATGGTAGGGGAGGAGTCCCACCTCTCCTATAAAAGGCCCCCTCTCCTGCCTCACAAAGCACACCTCCTCGTGAAGGATCTCTCTCCCCCTCTAGATATTCCCCCATGGTCTCGGATTAGCAAGATACATGTTCCCGGTGGCCTTGTGTCTGGAAGGAGTTGCTGCTTCTGCAGATTCGCTGGAGCGAGGAGGTGGAGGTTGTCTGGTAGCTTGAACGTGTGTGCGAGGACGGATGCGCTGCTGATTTGCGGCGATCGGACTTCCACACGATCTTGAGATCGGCAAGCGTACGACTACATATGGATCCACTAGATTCATTGCATGTGTGTTCTTTTCACAAACCACATATGGACCCACTAGAGTCATTGCATGTGTGTTCTTATCCTAAAACCAGCACTAGAGTCATTGCATGTGTGTTCTTTCCACAAACCACACATGTATCCACCAATGGCTTTGCATGTGTGTTTTTTCCACAAACCACACATGGATCGACCAGTGGTCATTGCATGTGTGTTCTTTCAACAAACCACACATGGATCCCCTTGAGTCATTGCATGTGTGTTCTTTTCACAAACCACATCTGGAACAACTAGTGTCATTACATGTGTGTTCTTTCCACAAACCACATATGGATCCACTAGAGTCATTGCATGTGTGTTATTTTCACAAACCACATATGGATCCACTAGTGTCATTGCATGTGTGTTCTTTCCACAAACCACACATTGAACGACCAGTGGTCATTGCATGTGTGTTCTTTCTACAAACCACACATGGACCCCCCCCTGAGTCATTGCATGTGTGTTCTTTCCACAAACCTCATATGGATCAACCAGTGTCATTGCATGTGTGTTCTTTCCACAAACCACATATGGATCCACTAGAGTTCATTGCATGTGTGTTCTTTCCACAAACCACATATGTATCCACTAGAGTCATTGCATGCGTGTTCCTGTCATGAACCACATTTGGATCCACCAGTGTCATTGCATGTGCGTTCTTTCCACAAACCACTTATGGATCAACCAGTGGTCATTGCATGTGTGTTCTTTTCCACAAACCACATATGGATCCACTAGAGTCATTGCATGTGTGTTCTTTTCACAAACCACATATGGACCCACTAGAGTCATTACATGTGTGTTCTTATACTAAAACCAGCACTAGAGTCATTGCATGTCTGTTTTTTTATACTAAAACCAGCACTAGAGTCATTGCATGTGTGTTCTTATACTAAAACCAGCACTAGAGTCATTGCATGTGTGTTCTTTGCACAAACCACACATGGATCCACCAGTGGTTATTGCATGTGTGTTCTTTCCACAAACAACACATTGATCCCCCTGAGTCATTTCATGTGTGTTCTTTCCAAAAACCACACATGGATCCCCCTGAGTCATTGCATGTGTGTTCTTTCCACACACCAGACATGGATCAACCAGTGGTCATTGCATGTGTGTTCATTTCCACAAACAACATATGGATCCACTAGAGTCATTGCATGTGTGTTCTTTTCACAAACCATATATGGACCCACTAGAGTCATTGCATGTGTGTTCTTATACTAAAACCAGCACCTAGAGACATTGCATGTGTGTTCTTTCCACAAACCACACATGGATCCACCAGTGGCATTGCATGTGTGTTCTGTCCACAAACCACACATGGATCGACCAGTGGTCATTGCATGTGTTGTGTTCTTTCCACAAACCACACATGGATCCCCCTGAGTCATTGCATGTGTGTTCTTTTCACAAACCACATATGGATCAACCAATGTCATTGCATGTGTGTTCTTTCCACAAACCACATATGGATCCACTAGAGTCATTGCATGTGTGTTCTTTTCACAAACCACATATGGACCCACTAGAGTCATTGCATGTGTGTTCTTATACTTAAACCAACACTAGAGTCATTGCATGTGTGTTCTTTTCACAAACCACATATGGATCCACCAGTGTCATTGCATGTGTGTTCTTCCTACAAACCACACATGGATCGACCAGTGGTCACTGCATGTGTGTTCTTTCCACAAACCACACATGGATCCCCCTGAGTCATTGCATGTGTGTTCTTTCCACAAACCACATATGGATCACCAGTGTCATTGCATGTGTGTTCTTTCCACAAACCACATATGGATCCACTAGAGTCATTGCATGTGTGTTCTTTTCACAAAACACATATGGATCCACCAGTGTCATTGCATGTGTGTTCTTTCCACAAACCACACATTGATCGACCAGTGGTCATTACATGTGTGTTCTTTCCACAAACCACACATGGATCCCCCTGAGTCATTGCATGTGTATTCTTTCCACAAACCACATATGGATCAACTACTGTCATTGCATGTGTGTTCTTTTCCACAAACCACATATGGATCCACTAGAGTCATTGCATGTGTGTTCTTTTCACAAACCACATATGGATCCACTAGAGTCATTGCATGTGTGTTCTTATACTAAAACTAGCACTAGAGTCATTGCATGTCTGTTCTTATACTAAAACCAGCACTAGAGTCATTGCATGTGTGTTCTTATACTAAAACCAGCACTAGAGTCATTGCATGTGTGTTCTTTGCACAAACCACACATGGATCCACCAGTGGTTATTGCATGTGTGTTCTTTCCACAAACAACACATTGATCCCCCTGAGTCATTTCATGTGTGTTCTTTCCAAAAACCACACATGGATCCCCCTGAGTCATTGCATGTGTGTTCTTTCCACACACCAGACATGGATCAACCAGTGGTCATTGCATGTGTGTTCATTTCCACAAACAACATATGGATCCACTAGAGTCATTGCATGTGTGTTCTTTTCACAAACCATATATGGACCCACTAGAGTCATTGCATGTGTGTTCTTATACTAAAACCAGCACCTAGAGACATTGCATGTGTGTTCTTTCCACAAACCACACATGGATCCACCAGTGGCATTGCATGTGTGTTCTGTCCACAAACCACACATGGATCGACCAGTGGTCATTGCATGTGTTGTGTTCTTTCCACAAACCACACATGGATCCCCCTGAGTCATTGCATGTGTGTTCTTTTCACAAACCACATATGGATCAACCAATGTCATTGCATGTGTGTTCTTTCCACAAACCACATATGGATCCACTAGAGTCATTGCATGTGTGTTCTTTTCACAAACCACATATGGACCCACTAGAGTCATTGCATGTGTGTTCTTATACTTAAACCAACACTAGAGTCATTGCATGTGTGTTCTTTTCACAAACCACATATGGATCCACCAGTGTCATTGCATGTGTGTTCTTCCTACAAACCACACATGGATCGACCAGTGGTCACTGCATGTGTGTTCTTTCCACAAACCACACATGGATCCCCCTGAGTCATTGCATGTGTGTTCTTTCCACAAACCACATATGGATCACCAGTGTCATTGCATGTGTGTTCTTTCCACAAACCACATATGGATCCACTAGAGTCATTGCATGTGTGTTCTTTTCACAAAACACATATGGATCCACCAGTGTCATTGCATGTGTGTTCTTTCCACAAACCACACATTGATCGACCAGTGGTCATTACATGTGTGTTCTTTCCACAAACCACACATGGATCCCCCTGAGTCATTGCATGTGTATTCTTTCCACAAACCACATATGGATCAACCACTGTCATTGCATGTGTGTTCTTTCCACAAACCACATATGGATCCACTAGAGTCATTGCATGTGTGTTCTTTTCACAAACCACATATGGATCCACTAGAGTCATTGCATGTGTGTTCTTATACTAAAACTAGCACTAGAGTCATTGCATGTCTGTTCTTATACTAAAACCAGCACTAGAGTCATTGCATGTGTGTTCTTATACTAAAACCAGCACTAGAGTCATTGCATGTGTGTTCTTTGCACAAACCACACATGGATCCACCAGTGGTTATTGCATGTGTGTTCTTTCCACAAACAACACATTGATCCCCCTGAGTCATTTCATGTGTGTTCTTTCCAAAAACCACACATGGATCCCCCTGAGTCATTGCATGTGTGTTCTTTCCACACACCAGACATGGATCAACCAGTGGTCATTGCATGTGTGTTCATTTCCACAAACAACATATGGATCCACTAGAGTCATTGCATGTGTGTTCTTTTCACAAACCATATATGGACCCACTAGAGTCATTGCATGTGTGTTCTTATACTAAAACCAGCACCTAGAGACATTGCATGTGTGTTCTTTCCACAAACCACACATGGATCCACCAGTGGCATTGCATGTGTGTTCTGTCCACAAACCACACATGGATCGACCAGTGGTCATTGCATGTGTGTTCTTTCCACAAACCAGACATGGATCCCCCTGAGTCATTGCATGTGTGTTCTTTTCACAAACCACATATGGATCAACCAATGTCATTGCATGTGTGTTCTTTCCACAAACCACATATGGATCCACTAGAGTCATTGCATGTGTGTTCTTTTCACAAACCACATATGGACCCACTAGAGTCATTGCATGTGTGTTCTTATACTAATACCAGCACTAGAGTCATTGCATGTCTGTTCTTATACTAAAACCAGCACTAGAGTCATTGCATGTGTGTTCTTATACTGAAACCATTACTAGAGTCATTGCATGTGTGTTCTTTCCACAAACCACACATGGATCCACCAATGGTTATTTCATGTGTGTTCTTTCCACAAACCACACATGGATCCCCCTGAGTCATTGCATGTGTGTTCTTTCCACAAACCACACATGGATCCACCAGTGGCATTGCATGTGTGTTCTTTCCACAAACCACACATGGAACACCTGAGTCATTGCATGTGTGTTCTTTTCACAAACCACATATGGATCAACCAGTGTCATTGCATGTGTGTTCTTTCCACAAACCACATATGGATCCCCTAGAGTCATTGCATCTGTGTACTTTTCACAAACCACATATGGACCCACTAGAGTCATTGCATGTGTGTTCTTATACTAAAACCAGCACTAGAGTCATTGCATATGTGTTCTTTTCACAAACCACATATGGATCCACCAGTATCATTGCATGTGTGTTCCTTCCACAAACCACACATGGATCGACCAGTGGTCATTGCATGTGTGTTCTTTCCAGAAACCACCCATGGATCCCCCTGAGTCATTGCATGTGTGTTCTTTCCGCAAACCACATATGCATCACAAGTGTCATTGCATGTAGGTTCTTTCCACAAACCACATATGGATCCACTAGAGTCATTGCATGTGTGTTCTTTTCACAAAACACATATGGATCCACCAGTGTCATTGCATGTGTGTTCTTTACACAAACCACACATTGATCGACCAGTGGTCATTACATGTGTGTTCATTCCACAAACCACACATGGATCCCCCTGAGTCATTGCATGTGTATCCTTTCCACAAACCATATATGGATCAACCAGTGTCATTGCATGTGCGTCCTTATACTAAAACCAGCACTAGAGTCATTGCATGTGTGTTCTTATACTAAAACCAGCACTAGAGTCATTGCATGTGTGTTCCTTCCACAAACCACACATGGATGCCCCTGAGTCATTGCCTGTGTGTTCTTTCCACAAACCATATATGGATCCACTAGAGTCATTGCATGTGTGTTCTTTTCACAAACCACATATGGACCCACTAGAGTCATTGCATTTGTGTTCTTATACTAAAACTAGCACTAGAGTCATTGCATGTGTGTTCTTTTCACAAACCACATATGGATCCACTAGTGTCATTGCATGTGTGTTCTTTCAACAAACTACACATGGATCGACCAGTGGTTATTGCATGTGTGTTCTTTCCACAAACCACACATGGATCCCCCTAAGTTATTGCATGTGTGTTCTTTCCACAAACCACATACGGATCAACCAGTGTCATTGCATGTGTGTTCTTTCCACAAACCACATATGGATCCACCAGTGTCATTGCATGTGTGTTCTTTCCACAAACCACACATGGATCGACCAGTGGTCATTGCATGTGTGTTCTTTCCACAAACCACACATGGACCCCTTGAGTCATTGCATGTGTGTTCTTTCCACAAACCACATATGGATCCACTAGAGTCATTGCATGTGTGTTCTTTTCACAAAATACATATGGATCCACCAGTGTAATTGCATTTGTGTTCTTTCCACAAACCACACATTGATCGACCAGTGGTCATTACATGTGTGTTCTTTCCACAAACCACACATGGATCCCCCTGAGTCATTGCATGTGTATTCTTTCCACAAACCACATATGGATCAACCAGTGTCATTGCATGTGTGTTCTTATACTTAAACCAGCACTAGAGTCATTGCATGTGTGCTCTTATACTAAAATAAGCACTACAGTCATTGCATGTGTGTTCTTTCCACAAACCACACATGGATGTCGTCGGATTGATGACAAGTACGCCATGAGGGGGTCCTCGAGGCGTGCGGAAGAGAGGGGTATGAGACGTATGGTGTTCCGGGACGGTGAGCACACAAGTTTACCTAGGTTCGAATCCGCCGGCTTTGGACGGATCTTACTCCTGCTAGTAATCCAGTAATACGGCAGTGCCGGAATATGGGTTACAAGGGTTTCGCCTATGCGAATTGAGATTGTAGACTATTGAGGTGTCTAGAGTGTTGCCCTAAAGGCTCTCCCTGGGATGGGTTATATAGATATTCGGCCTAGGGTTTATAGGAGAGATCTATCCGACTACGACTGAGAGTCGGTTACAGAGTACATCTTGAACTACAAGTCACATTATGGGCCTAAGTCGGTAAGTCTTCTGGGCCTTCCTGTAGCCAGATTGGACGTCGTCTTTCTCCCTGACTGGGCCGCCCATGAAGCAATGCTCTAACCCGAAGTGGGCCACCCTGGTTAGTGAGGAACTGTGAGGATACCCAGAAAGTATATCCCCAACAGCAGCCCCCGGAGGCCTCCAAGATCCAAATTCGGATTTATCATCGTCTAGCTTGAACTTCGACTTGCATAATCTTGAAGGGTTCCTGAAACTTCACAACAAAAAATACGATCCGGGTCTTTAAAAATAAGTCGGACCTATCAATAGGTTACTTGGATTTTCCAGCTCGATTTCAAACTAAGCCGGAACTTGGTCTCTAACGCCACCTGACACAAGCATGGTCAAGTCATGTCATCTGACAAGCGTTCCGTCAGCACGACCATTGGTGGGTCCGCAGTCCGCGGAACCGAGGCGCCGTTTTAATGCGTGTGTGGAGATCGAGGCGACGCAATCATCACGTGGGTCCTTCCCAGTTCCTTCCACGACACGTGGCGGTTACACTGTAGCATTTGCACGAATCTTGGCGCAGTTAGGTGGATATAAGGGGTTTGGATTTCTCCTTCTCCTTTCCACCAGTCCTTTGCCGTTTCCTTCCTTCCCAATCCTCCTGCGCGGACAGAGCCTCCTCGTCCTTCCCCCACAGAACTCCCAGCGCCGCCCCTTTAGGTCATCTTCTCACCGGAGAAATGGCTTCATCTTCTTCCTCTGGTTTGGCGGCAGCGGCGGCGACGGTGGAAGCAGCAGCAGAGAAGGAGAGCTTTCGGGGAATCTGGATCCCCTCCGCCCTCAATGAGGAGGGCCTCAAGAACATGGAGAAGGAGGGGCTTCTCGCTGCCAGCGACTGGCGGAGCGGCTACGGGGAAACCGTCCCCAACCCGCGCGACGGCGAGCGGGTCCACTTTGGCACCCATATCGACCGAGGTCTGTCTTTTCCTCCCTTGGAGTTCTTCTCCGAGGTGATAGATCATTTTGGAGTTCAACTCCACAATCTTCGTCCTAACTCTCTCTTAGAGATGAGTGTGTATGCTTTGCTTTGTGAGGTATTTCTCTGCATTAGGCCGAGTTTGATTCTCTTCCGGTACTATTTCCATGTCCGGAGGAATTCCATTACTGCCGGTGTTCCTTACATCACCGGCACTATCGGCTTTTCACTTAGACGCGATCGGGCTTATCCCAAGGTTCTAGCCAGTGACTCGATCAAACAATGGTCGGCCACTTTTTTCTATCATAGGGATATTCCGGCTCCCGACAAAGCTACCGCTTTGCCGGCTTTTGTCGACAGAGCCGCCACGGCCCAACCTTCTTGGGACGAGGCTGCTCCGGCTCTCACCGACGATCTGATCCTCGCTAAGAGGCGGATCGAATAATTAAATCAAACACAAGGATCTAAAGGGATCCGACTTAGTTCAGTGCTGGGTCTCACTTTGGATCCAGCCACTTTAGTACCACGGAACCCGACTGATGCATTCCATCACGTCATCTCCAACCGACTCCCTCGGCATCAGCTCCAAAGCCTACACCACTCAAGGCTACATAACCCAAATCAAGTGGCTGATCAAGGAGCGGATAGAGAGGAGGATTCCAGAGGTTTCTCTGGACATGCACACGGCGGAAAACCCCGTGGTGCCGGTAAGCTTCCATTATCACACCTTTTATGTGTTTCATTCTTTGAGTTATTCTGCAATACTGATGTGTTTTCTTCTTTTCAACTTGCTGACCTCCCCGAGTCGGAATTTGCTCCGCTCGAAGGATATCCTCCAGAATTCTCTCAGGAGGTGGAGGTGGTCCCATTGCCGGACCTTGCGCTCAAGAAGCGCAAAGCTCCGACAGTGGCTGTTGGCACAAAGGAGGTGCCTGTCGTGAAGAGGTATCTTTTAGTCACAACTTTCCGCCTTTGTACTTTACTCAAATTTCTTTCCGAGGTGTAATTTTTTCTGACTTTACTACATTCTCAGAGCAAAACCGCTCGTCATGGCCAAGGCGAAAGGTATTTCTTCAAAGCCGCTGCGGCAGACGAAGCTTACCATAGCTTCCCCTGCTGTGGCTCCTCCGACTCCTGCCCCTCAACCTTCTGCAACGCCGGTTATCTCGCCGGACGCTGCAGAAGATCCGGCTCCTTCAACGGGGCCTCCGAACCTTGGATCGCAAACTGACGTCACCACGAGTGCGTTAGATATAAATAAGGGTGAACCCTCTTCGGGTAATGATCCCTCGGCTGAAACCTTCGCTGAAAACCTCATCAACAATCCGGGACTGGCCAAGTTTGGCCTGTCTCGGAAATCTGCTGAAGAAATCCAGCGGCTCGCCAGGCAATGCCTGGAGAAAAGCCATCTATCTCCCAAAGAAGAAGCGCAAGAAGCAGAGGCCGTCAAGTTCTCTAACCTTCTCGCCCAAGTTCGCCTTCGCGACGAGAGGATTAGGACCGGTGAGCTTCCAACAGCTCCGGTAATTCCTCTGACGCTCGCCGAAAAGGTGGTTGCTTAAGTGAACGTGGGTTTGGATAAACTCACCCACGAACAATATGTAAGTCGGAATTTCAACTCCTGTTTTTCCTTTATTGTATTTTATATCATATCCTCTAGCCCCCAAGCATGAAGTAGGATAAACAATGCGGGTTTATGCTTTATTAGGATGCCAAAGAATGAACTAGTGTAGCCCCCAAGGCTCGTGCTGATATTTAGCAAAAATATTAGCCCGAGTCATAAGTAGCTTTCTGACTTTGGGTATTCTGACTTACAGAAAGTATGTTCCTATAACCAGGAATTATTGACCAATGTCTGCGATAAGCGAAGAGAGATCAAAGCTCTCCGGCTTAAAAATGCTGAGCTTAAAGTCGCCAAGGATGAGGCCGAAGGTAAACATTCCGAGACTCAAACCTTGTCTTTGTTATTTTCAATGTCGAATTTTTCTGAACTTTTGTTCTTTATTGACTTACAGTGCTGGTGAAACAATCCGTCACCATGATTGAAGAGGCCGAGAACCTCAAGACCCTAGTGGTGGAGAACAAGGGACTTCGCCAAGAGCTGGATAAGCTTAAGGCGGATCATGAAAGGAGCATAGCTCAAGTCCTTGAATCCTCCTCCATGGCCACTGATGAGCGTGACCGCAAGATCGCTGCTCAAGATAAAATAATCTCGAATCTCAAGAATGAGCTTGGTAGAGAGAAGGATATGTCCTAGGCGCTCCGGGCTAAACTCCAGAGTCTCCGGGAGGAGAAGACCAAGATTGACGACGTCATTTTTGGTACGTTCCATCTATCTGTCTTGTCTCTTTATTCGACTTTTACCAATGTCGGATTTTTCTTAACTTGTTTTGTGTATAGGTCCTCTGAACTTGACGGACTCTTCCTCCTCCGAGCCCTGCACCCACCGGCTTACCCAAGTCGGTGACCTGCTTCATGACTTCTGCCAGTCCCTTAAGGACGTCGGCGAAGCTCTCAAGATTCTGGACATGCCAAGCATGTCGGACTTCCAGGTGCGGGACAAGGCAAAGGAGATGCCGCAACTTGTTCGGGACTGGAACATGTCCTATGCGTGATCGCCGCTAACGCTCTCACCATGGTCATGAGCCACCATGGAAACATGGAGATATGGCAAGTGACTAGAGGGTACTGCAAGGTAGATGAAGACGGCCAGGAGAAAGACCTTCAAGCCATCATGCACTCCTGCACCGGATATGGGTGTCACGAGGCTGATCTGACCATCTACGAGATCCCCTTCTTCACCCGCGTGGATACTCTGCCTCCTGCAGAAGAAACAGAAGAAGTTTCCGACGATGAACACACCACCTCGGATGCGGCCACTCGGAACGATATCAAGGCGGATGACCAGCATGCCGGCAGATCCTTCATCTCCTCCGGCATCATAGATCAGAAACTTTTGTGTTATTCCAGAACAATATGATGCCTTTGTAAATATGTAGTACTTTAACTTTTCCTAGTGCTAAGTTTTTAATCTATTCAGCACTTTTTTTTGGCTTTAAAATTTTTGAGTGCCTGAAATGTTTACATAAGCACTTGTATTTTTTTCGTCTCTACTTATCGTTTATCTGGCTTTCTGCCTCGTTCCTTTCGTGAGCCGGCTAAACCTTCCGCCGGAAACTTTGCCTAGCAACGGAGCTCAATTGCTAAACCAGTTTAAACTCGGAAAGAAAGCCGGCTTCCAGTACCAACAATTCACTACTCGGAAAATGCCTGCATCCAGCAATAAGACAAATAACCAAAATAAAGACTAGAAACTTTAGAGTTATACCCGAGGGTAGCAGTTTTAGAATCAGAAATCTAAACCAGAACGAACATGAGCACAAAGTACTTTCAAGCATTCTGGGATTTTCGACTATGACATGATCATTCGGAAATAAGATGGTAGCAACTTCTCAGAAAAACTTGAGGTAACCAAAACTTTTATTTCTCACACAACATGTACATATGTATGATTACAAAGAAGGATAAACTAAGAATAAAAGGGACGTAGCTGAGCAATATTCCACGGTCTGTCTAACTCATCCGGATTTGTACTGCCTCCAGCTCTCTTTCTCTTCTTAGTAGCAGGTCTTTCTTTGACTGGCCTCATGTCAGTTAAGTAGTACGATCCATTGTGTAATACTCGACTAACTAAAAAGGTCCCTTCCCATACTGGGGAAAGTTTGTGCTTTCTTTGTTGCACAAGCCGGAGAACCAAATCACCTTTATTGAAGGATCTATTTCGGACTCTCTGGCTATGATACTTGCGTAACCTGGCGATAGGTCAGAGATCTCATTTCAGCAACGACGCGAACTTCTTCGACTAAGTCAAGATCATTTTGTCGAGAAATCTCGGCATCATCTTCGATATACGTGGCCGCTCTAGGAGAAGTATGAATCAAATCACTAGGAAGAACTGCTTCTGCACCATAGACCAAGAAGAAAGGTGTGTATCCTGTTGACCTGTTTGGAGTTGTTCGTAAACTCCAAATTACAGAGGGTAATTCCTCTGCCCAAGCCCCCGCAGCACGCCGTAGTGGTGCTTCGAGTCTCGGTTTTAGGCCTTGTAAGATTAAACCATTTGCTCTTTTGACTTGTCCGTTAGCTTGTGGATGTGCGACTGACGCAATGTCAAGACGGATATTTTGCTCGTCGCAAAATTCAGCCAATTCTCCCATAGAAAAGTTACTCCCGTTGTCCGTGATAATGCTATGCGGAAAACCATACCGGATTATAACATCCTCGACAAATCTTTTGGCTGTTGCTCCATCACAACTTGTGACGGGTTTAGCCTCAATCCATTTGGTGAATGTATCCACCATCACTAAGAGGTGAGTAAATCCACTTGGAGCTTGTTTAAAAGGTCCTACCATATCAAACCCCCAGACTGCAAAGGGCCATGTTATAGGTATTGTTCATCGATCATTGGAACATGAGCTTGTTTGGCGTACTTTTGGCAGCCTTTGCACGTCTTGACTAATCGTTCGGCATCTGCCTGAGCTGTAAGCGAGAAAAATCCGTGTTGAAAAGCTTTTGCCACTAAAGATTTGGCTGCAGCGTGGTGACCACACTCGCCTTCGTGGATTTCCCTTAAGATTTCCACTCCTTCTTCCGGAGATACACAACGCTGAAAAACCCCAGAAACACTCCGTTTATAGAGCTCACCTTTAACAATAGTATAGACTTTAGCTCGTCGGATAATCTGTCAGCTCAGCACCTCGTCTTCGGGTAATTTGCCATCTACCAAATAATCGAGGTAGGGTTGAGTCCAGCTAGGAATTACAGCCAGAACTGCTATTAAAGGTGAGTCGGATTTGGTCGGATATTCCTCATTTACTCCCTTTATTGAGGGAACTTTGCTAAAAAAGCGCCATCCAGGACCTCTTTCCGCGCAGAACCTATCCGAGATAGTGCATCTGCTTCCTCATTTTCTGCTCGAGGGATGTGTTGAACTTCAAACCCTTCGAACGATTTAGATCATCCACGACAGCTTTATATGCTGCCATGTGTTTATTTGCATTACAAATATCCGACACTTGTTGAGCAACAAGATCCGAATCTCCGTAACACATCAAGCGTCGGATGACAATGTCCTTAGCAATCCGGATTCCATGTAGCAGTGCTTCATACTAGGCAATATTGTTTGTCGCTGTGAAGTGGATCTGCAACACGTATAAAAGTTTATCTCCTTGGGGTGATTTGAGCACCACGCCATTCGAGCCCCTCGAGCCTTAGACCCATCGAAAAAGAGGGTCCAATATTCCGACTCAGGGAGGATCATGTTATCCTTCGCCTCTGTCCAATCAGCGACAAAGTCAGCAAGGATCTGGGAATTGATTGCTGTCCGAGGTTTATACTCAATATCGAAAGCTGAGAGCTCTATGCCCCATTTGGCGACGCGTCTTGTGGCGTCGCTGTTGTTGATTATATCTCTCATGGGAGCTGTGCTCACCATGGTAATTGGATGCTCCTGAAAGTAGTGTCATAACTTACGAGATGCTAGAAAAACACCGTAAGCCAACTTTTGATAGTGCAGATACCGCTGTTTTGATTCTATCAGAACCTCGCTGACAAAGTAAGTCGGACGCTACACCAGGTGTTCCTGATTTTCCTCTGGTCTCTCCACCACCATGACGATACTAACAACCTTATTTGTCGCAGCAAGATAGAGAAACATCGGTTCCTTAGGTTCCGACGCTACAAGGATAGGAGCAGATGAGAGTACTTTCTTCAGGTCTTGTAGTGCAGCTTCAGCTTCATCAGTCCAAACAAAATCTTTGGTCTTTTTCAGGAGTTTGTATAATGGTGCAGCTCTTTCACCAAGACGGCTTACAAATCGACTGACCGCAACAATGCAGCCAGTTAATCTTTGTATGTCCTTCAGGCGAGTTGGCCTGGAAATATTGAGTATAGCCTTGATTTTGTCTCGGTTCACCTCTATGCCTCTTTGAGACACGATGAATCCTAACAATTTTCCGGCTGGTATTCCAAAGAAGCATTTCTTCAGGTTAAGCATGATGTTGTATTTTCGTAGATTGGCGAACATTTTCTCCAAGTCGGAAATCAGTGTTTCTTTCTTTTTGGACATCACCACGATATCATCCACGTATGCATGCACATTGTGTCCGAGTTGATCGTGGAGGCAATGCTGCATCGTGCGCTGGTACGTAGCTCCTGCGTTCTTCAGCCCAAAGGGCATCGTAACAAAATAGAAGGTTCTGAAAGAGGTTGTGAATGAAGTTTTGACTTTGTCAGATTCCTTCATCCGGATTTGGTGATAACCGGAATATGCGTCGAGAAAACAGAGGAGTTCCGAGCCTGCCGTAGAATCGATAACTTGATCAATTCTAGGTAGAGCGAATGGATCTTTTGGACAAGCCTTGTTCAAGGCATTATAATCAACACACATCCTTAAATCAGTGGTGTCCTTTTTAGGGACCATTACAGGATTGGCTAACCACTCAGCGTGGATGACCTCTTCTATGAATCCGGCTAACTTGAGCCGCGCTAGTTCCTTAGCTATTGCCTTACGCTTTTCGTCGCCAAATCGTCGTAAGGACTGTTTGACGGGTTTAGCGTTCGGGTTCACATTTAGAGAGTGCTCGGCAAGTTCCCTAGGTACTCCGGTCATGTCAGATGGCTGCCATGTGAAGATATCTTGATTTGCTTGGAGGAACTTGACGAGCGCGCTTTCCTATGCGCTATCTAGGCCTACGCCTATCTGGGTCACTTTGGAGGGGTCATCATCCTTCAATGGCGCTTTCTTCGTCTCTTCTGATGCCTTGAACTCCGGATTTGGCTTGGTCACCTCCTTCTTCGTTGCGGGCATCTCGGACGGATCTATGCTCTTCTTGATCTCCTGGTACTCCTAGGCGTGCAAAGACGGCTTCGCCAAGCGGCAAAGGCGGCATTTCCATCCTCGCACTCTCGCGCTTTCTTCGGGTCTCCCCTGATGGTGATCACGCCGTTGGGACCTGGAATTTTCATCATATTGTAAATGTAACACAGATGAGCCATAAAAGCCCAGTAAGCCGGATGTCCAAATATAGCATGGTATGCGCTCTTGAACGGGACCACTTCAAAGGAAAGTGCCTCCATCCGATAATTCTTTGGAGTTCCAAAGGTAACATCCAAAGTGATCTCTCCTAGGGAATTAGCTTGTCTTCCTGGGACAACTCCGTCAAAAATCACAGAGCTATGGTTCAGCTGGGTCTCCGAGATCTTCATCCGGCGTAGCGTTTCGACATAGAGAATATTGATGCTGCTACCACCGTCCATGAGGGTCTTGGAGAAACCATAACCGTCAATAAGTGGGTTGACGATTAAGGCGTATTTTCCTCACCTGTGTAACTTAGGCGGATGATCATCGCGGTCAAATGTGATTGCCACTTCCGACAAGTCCAGATACTGTGGGACAATCGGAACTGTTGCATTGAGCTCGTGTAGAACTGCTTTCTTGACCTTTGCTGGTTGAGATCCGAGGAAAGTGACATAAGTGTCCTTTTTGGTGGGAAAAGTCTTCTTACCTTCCGACTTGGGATTTGAAGCATCGGCTTCCTCCATGTCGGAATCTTCCTTGGTCTCTTTGTCCTTTTCGGGATGTTTCTTTCCCTTCTTCCGCTTAGCTTTGTATCCCGCGGTGTCATCTCTTTTGATGTCGTCATTGAAATGACATTCAACGTTGGTGTGGGACGAGCCCCCATTGGCGTCTAGGTGATGCACACATGGGTTATTGGCAATGTCGGCCCAAGAGTAGGTTTTTACTGGTTGCTGTTCTCCTCTACCTTGGACCCTTGAAGTCCCACGGCCACGCCCGCGGCCTCCGCCACGTCCTCATCGTCCTCCAGACCCGGAAACAGTAGTAACCACCGCTGTTTCCATGTTGGGTTTTTCCTTCGAGGTGTTCTTATGCTTCTGAGCTTGTTGCTTTGTTTTTGCTGATTGAGGTACAGCCAGGATGACGTTGAGTAGTCCCTCTGCATCGTCGTCATCATCTGCATTCTTACTCGCTGTTTCTATCATCTCTCCCAAATCAGTGACCTTGTCACACTTCAAGCGGTGACGTAGTAGACCAATTGGGAGCCCTGCGATGAAAGCTTCAATCGCGGTTTGGTCGTTTACTCCTTCACAAGAGTTCTTGGTGTCGATCCATCGTCCAATATAATCTCGGCAAGTTTCTCCGGCTTTTTGAGTGCAACGCTGTATGTCTCCGACCGAATAGGGCCTCCGATATGTGCCTTCGAAATTACGAAAGAACGCACTTTGCATGTCATACCAGTTGTGGATGGTGTTCTCCGGAAGTTCATTGAGCCATGATCGCGCCATCTTCCGCAACATAAGTGGGAGATATCGGGTTGCGACCAGGCTGTTTCCGCCTTTGGCGATGCAGCAAGCTTGGAAAAAATCCTGTAGCCAAGTGTCTAGCCGAGCAATGTCGTCGTAGGCTTGGATGTGTCTTGAGATAGCAAATCCTTCCGGGAATCTTGTAGCTCTGATGCGTGGTCCAAAGCACTTTGGGCCCACGTACATGTCATTGTTTTCATAGCGCCGCGCCTCTATGTTGGAGTTGATCATGTGCCTTGCGTCGTTCGGGGATAGAGATTGTCCTGAATGCCGGCTGTGGCTGCGGTAAGTGGAGCCGGACTTCGGCTTCTTCCACCACCTCCTCCGCCATGTCATCCTCCTTGCGCTCCATGGGGGCCGTTGTGATGACTGTGTGGTGGAGAGGGTGGTGCAGCTGGATAGTTTCTGGCTGATCGCCGGCCTCCCTCCGGAGCGTCATTATTCCGGTTCCGGGGAGGATCTTGAGTACGACGAGCCCCCTGCCGGCTTGTACCAGCATGGTTTCCGTCATTTCTTCGTCCGTCGTTCCCACCATGGCGAGGATCAGCCGGACGGCTTGTATACTTAGGAGGTGGCATTTTTTGACGATCCTCCTCCCGTCGTTTTTCTTTATCTTCTCCCCTTCGATCCTTAGATTCTCTTCGGGGAGGGTTCGTCGGATTCAGGGCAGCAATAGCGTCTCTCTCGGCCGCTAGGGCGACGTTGCTCTAGTTACGTGAAGTTCTATGATGTTGTCCTAAAGATCCGGTTCTTGAATAGTTGTCTTCCCGGTGTTCGGGGTGATGATACTGCGCCCGGACGTAGTGGGATCTTACGCCAGCCCATGCCGGATCTGTGCGACATTGGTCAGAATCTGAGACCAGTTTTTGACTTCCGGACAGGGCGACCTTTTGCTGCTCCAGTCCCTTGTTGAGTAGTTTGATACCCAAACATATCCCCTCTGGTCCTGGATTAGCCGATAGAATTTCTCGAGCTGCCACGGTATTCTGTACTGGCGTTGGGTATACCCAATCTCCATTGCTATCTTTCCGTGGCTTCCCCATCTCATCTCCAAAAAGGACGGCACGGACACGTGGGAATTGGTTGTCATCTATGTGACACTTTTGTGTCTTCTCATGCAAACGAGACATGTATTCCTTGTTTGACATGTGTTTCTTCTCCACCTCGATGTTTTTGGCTTCATCGAGGAGTTGTTGTCGACGCGCTTCTAGGGCATGCGCCCTTTCGTCCAGCTCATCCGCAGTAAGTTCTGCGGCTATGGGGATAGGTGTGGTTAACGCGACATCGATGAGTTTACGCCTATCTGGGTCACCTTGGAGGGGTCATCATCCTTCAATGGCGCTTTCTTTGTCTCTTCTGATGCCTTGAACTCCGGATTTGGCTTGGTCACCTCCTTCTTCATCGCGGGCATCTCGGACGGATCTATGCTCTTCTTGATCTCTTGGTACTCCTAGGCGTGCAGCACGGCTTCGGCAAAGGCGGCATTTCCATCCTCGCACTCTCGCGCTTTCTTCTGGTCTCCCCTGATGGTGATCACGCCGTTGGGACCTGGAATTTTCATCATATTGTAAATGTAACACGGATGAGCCATAAAAGCCCAGTAAGCCGGACGTACAAATATAGCATGGTATGCGCTCTTGAACGGGACCACTTCGAAGGAAAGTGCCTCCATCCGATAATTCTTTGGAGTTCCAAAGGTAACATCCAAAGTGATCTCTCCCAGGGAATTAGCTTGTCTTCCTGGGACAACTCCGTCAAAAATCACAGAGCTATGGTTCAGCTGGGTCTCCGAGATCTTCATCCGGCGTAGCGTTTTGACAAAGAGAATATTGATGCTGCTACCACCGTCCATGAGGGTCTTGGAGAAACCATAACCGTCAATAAGTGGGCTGACGACTAAGGCGTATTTTCCTCGCCTGTGTAACTTAGGCGGACGATCATCGCGGTCAAATGTGATTGCCACTTCCGACCAGTCTAGATACTATGGGACAATCGGAACTGTTGCATTGAGCTCGTGTAGAATTGCTTTCTTGACCTTTGCTGGTTGAGATCCGAGGAAAGTGACATAAGTGTCCTTTTTGGTGGGAAAAGTCTTCTTCCCTTCCGACTTGGGATTTGAAGCATCGGCTTCCTCCATGTCGGAATCTTCCTTGGTCTCTTTGTCCTTTTCGGGATGTTTCTTTCCCTTCTTCCTCTTAGCTTTGTAGCCCGCGGTGTCATCTCTTTTGATGTCGTCATTGAAACGACATTCAGCGTTGGTGTGGGACGAGCCCCCATTGGTGTCTAGGTGATGCACACATGGGTTATTGGCAATGTCGGCCCAAGAGTAGGTTTTTCCTGGTTGCTGTTCTCCTCTACCTTGGACCCTTGAAGTCCCACGGCCACGCCCGCGGCCTCCGCCACGTCCTCATCGTTCTCAAGACCCGAAAACAGTAGTAACCACCGCTGTTTCCATGTTGGGTTTTTCCTCCGAGGTGTTCTTATGCTTCTGAGATTGTTGCTTTGTTTTTGCTGATTGAGGTACAGCCAGGACGTTGAGTAGTCCCTCTACATCGTCGTCATCATCTGCATACTTACTCGTTGTTTCTATCATCTCTCCCAAATTAGTCACCTTGTTACACTTCAAGCGGTGACGTAGTAGACCAATTGGGAGCCCTGCGATGAAAGCTTCAATCGTGGTTTGGTCGTTTACTCCTTCACAGGAGTTCTTGGTGTCGATCCATCGTCAAAGATAATCTCGGCAAGTTTCTCTGGCTTTCTGGGTGCAACGCTGTAGGTCTCCGACCGAACAGGGCCTCCGATATGTGCCTTCACAATTACAAAAGAACGCACTTTGCATGTCATACCAGTTGTGGATGGTGTTCTCTGGAATTTCATTGAGCCATGATCGCGCCATCTTCCGCAACATAAGTGGGAGATATCGGGTTGCGACCAGGCTGTTTCCGCCTTTGGCGATGCAGCAAGCTTGGAAAAAATCCTGTAGCCAAGTGTCTGGCCGAGCAATGTCGTCGTAGGCTTGGATGTGTCTTGAGATAGCAAATCCTTCCGGGAATCTTGTAGCTCTGATGCGTGGTCCAAAGCACTTTGGGCCCACGTACATGTCATTGTTTTCACAGCGTCGCGCCTCTATGTTGGAGTTGATCATGTGCCTTGCATCGTTCGGGGATAGAGATCATCGCGAATGCCGGCTGTGGCTGCGGTGCAGTGGAGCCGGACTTCGGCTTCTGCCACCACCTCCTCCGCCATGTCATCCTCCTTGCCCTCCATGGGGGCCGTTGTGATGACTGTGTGGTGGAGAGGGTGGTGCAGCTGGATAGTTTCCGGCTGATCGCCGGCCTCCGTCCGGAGCGTCATTATTCTGGTTCCAGGGAGGATCTTGACTATGACGAGCCCCCTGCCAGCTTGTACTAGCATGATTTTTGTCGTTTCTTCGTCCGTCGTTCCCACCATGGTGAGGATCAGCTGGACGACTTGTATACTTAGGAGGTGGCATTTTTTGACGATCCTCCTCCCGTCGTTTTTCTTTATCTTCTCCCCTTTGATCCTTAGATTCTCGTCGGGGAGGGTTCGTCGGATTAAGGGCAGCAATAGCGTCTCTCTCGGCCGCTGGGGCGACGTTGCTCTAGTTATGTGAAGTTCTATGATGTTGTCCTGAAGATCCGGTTCTTGAATAGTTGTCTTCCCGGTGTTCGGGGTGATAATATTGCGCCCGGACGTAGTGGGATCTTATGCCAGCCCATGCCGGATCTGTGCGACATTGGTCAGAATCTGAGACCAGTTTTTGACTTCCGGACAGGGCGACCTTTTGCTGATCCAGTCCCTTGTTGAGTAGTTTGATACCCAAACGTATCTCCTCTGGTCCTGGATTAGCCGATAGAATTTCTCGAGCTGCCACGGTATTCTGTACTGGTGTTGGGTATACCCAATCTCCGTTGCTATCTCTCCGTGGCTTCCCCATCTCATCTCCAAAAAGGACGGCACAGACATGTGGGGATTGGTTGTCATCTATGTGACGCTTCTGTGTCTTCTCATGCAAAGGAGACATGTATTCCTTGTTTGACATGTGTTTCTTCTCCACCTCGATGTTTTTGGCTTCATCGAGGAGTTGTTGTCGACGCGCTTCTAGGGCCTGCGCCCTTTTGTCCAGCTCATCCGCAGTAAGTTCTGCGGCTATGGGGATAGGTGTGGTTAACGCGACATCGATGAGTTTACGCGCACCTTCGGTGATCACGTGTCCATCCACCGATGCTTCTTTTTTCGGCTCGTCTGGGTAAGTGCTCCATCCGAGTCTTCTTCGTATTCCTCAGCAATCACCTCCTCAGCCAGAGGGTCTTTTGCCGGGGTCTTGTTTTTCTTGTTCTTCTTCTTTGCCTTCTTGGCAGCGCCAGTAGCAAACACGGCTTTGGGTCCGTTTCCCGGAGTCATCTTCTGATCGGTACTTTCGGACATCTGGACTTCGGGATTGTCTCCGACATCCATGTCATCCTGCGCTTTGGGAGAATGTTCCCCGGATCCTTCATCCATGGCTTCTCCTTCTTCTACAGCTTTGGAGTTGTACTCCTCTTCATATTCGACGGAGAACTTTCGGAAATCTGCTGACGTCATCGATTCATTTGAGGATGCGGGTACGTCGGCGTTTGTTCCAATTGCCTGTAGCACAGAGTTGGTGTTTTCTCCAGCATCGGCAGAGCCGGATCCGGATCCCACGTATCCGACAAAGTGCGACGCGTGCTTCCTGAGGTACCTGCGGCTTTCGCGATCAGCCATGTCGAAACTTTTGATGGTCTCGAGGATTGCATCTGCGCTTTCGCCTTGAAGTATCATACGTTTTAGTGTGTACCTTAGGAAAGGTTTGTCTATCCCGACATCATCAGAGCCGGAATCAGTGTCACTGATATGCTCCTCCTGGATTTCGACTTCCACAGGTGGGTCAATCTGGGATCTGGCTTCTCCAGGAAGATCCACTTCAGATTCGACTTGGACCGTAAGGTCTTCTTCAGGCTCAGATTTGTCCACTATCTCTGCAACTGGTGCGGGCTGGGTGGGATTAGGGTTTTCTGAGATCCGGAACTCTGCCGCCTCCGCGGACAAAGGGGACCCAGAAGATTCTTCTACCTCTATCATCACTGTTGGGGTAGGTTGGGCAGTTTCAGCGAAACCGATGTAAACATCGATCTCGCCAAAAGACATGATTGTGTAGGCAGTCACGGCCTCCCTAGCTGGAATCCAAGTCTCGTCGAGAACGATGAGAGGGACGCCACTGGCGTAGAGGATGCGACTGACGGCGATGGTCTCGCCGATCCCGATTCTTGCAGATTCCGCTCGGAACGCAGATCCGAAGCTCACTTGCCCCACGGTGGGCACCAACTGTCGTCGGATTGATGACAAGTACGCCATGAGGGGGTCCTCGAGGCATGCGGAAGAGAGGGGTGTGAGAAGTACGGTGTTCCGGGACGGTGAGCACACAAGTTTACCTAGGTTGGAATCCGCCGGCTTTGGACGGATCCTACTCCTACTAGCAATCCAGTAATACGGCAGAGCCGGAATATGGGTTACAAGGGTTTCGCCTGTACGAGTTGAGATTGTAGACTATTGAGGTGTCTAGAGTGTTGCCCTAAAGGCTCTCCCTAGGACGGCTTATATAGATATCCAGCCTAGGGTTTACAGGAGAGATCTATCTGGCTACGACTGAGAGTCGGTTACAAACTACATCTTGAACTACAAGTAACATTATGGGCCTAAGTCGGTAAGTCTTCTGGGCCTTCCCGTAGCCGGATTCGACTCCGTCTTTCTCCTTGACTGAGCCGCCCGTGAAGCAATGCTCTAACCCGAAGTGGGCCACCCTGGTCAGTGAGGAACTGTGAGGATACCCGGAAAGTATATCCCCAACAATGGATCCTCCTGAGTCATTGCCTGTGTGTTCTTTCCACAAACCAATTATGGATCAACTAGTTGTCATTGCTTGTGTGTTCTTTCCACAAACCACATATGGATCCACTAGAGTCATTGCATGTGTGTTCTTTTCACAAACCACATATGGACCCACTAGAGTCATTGCATGTGTGTTCTTATACTAAAACCAGCACTAGAGTCATTGCATGTGTGTTCTTATACTAAAACCAGCACTAGAGTCATTGCATGTGTGTTCTTTCCACAAACCACACATGGATCCACCAGTGGTTATTGCATGTGTGTTCTTTCCACAAACCACACATGGATCCCCTGAGTCATTGCATGTGTGTTCTTTCCACAAACCACACATGGATCCCGCTGAGTCATTGCATGTGTGTTCTTTCCACAAAACACACATGGATCAACTAGTGTTCACTGCATGTGTGTTCGTTCCACAAACCACTTATGGATCAACTAGTGGTCATTGCATGTGTATTATTTTCCACAAACCACATATGGATCCACTAGAGTCATTGCATGTGTGTTCTTTCCACAAACCACACATGGATCGACCAGTGGTCATTGCATGTGTATTCTTTCCACAAACCACACATGGATCCCCCTGAGTCATTACATGTGTTTTTTTCCACAAACCACATATGGATCAACCAGTGTCATTGCATGTGTGTTCTTTCCACAAACCACATATGGATCAACTAGAGTTATTACATGTGTGTTCTTTTCACAAACCACATATGGATCCACCAGTGTCATTGCATGTGTGTTCTTTCCACAAACCACACATTGATCGACCAGTGGTCATTACATGTGTGTTCTTTCCACAAACCAAATATGGATCCCCCTGAGTCATTGCATGTGTGTTCTTTCCACAAACCACATATGGATAAACCAGTGTCATTGCATGTGAGTTCTTATACTAAAACCAGCACTAGAGTCATTGCATGTGTGCTTATACTAAAACTAGCACTAGAGTCATTGCATGTGTGTTCTTTCCACAAACCACACATGGATCCCCCTGAGTCATTGCATGTGTGTTCTTTTCACAAACCACATATGGATCAACCACTGTCATTGCATGTGTGTTCTTTCCACAAACCACATATGGATCCACTAGACTCATTGCATGTGTGTTCTTTTCACAAACCACATATGGACCCAACAAGAGTCATTACATGTGTATTCTTATACTAAAACCAGCACTAGAGTCATTGCATGTGTGTTCTTTTCACAAACCACATATGGATCCACCTGTGTCATTGCATGTGTGTTATTTCCACAAACCACACATTTATCGACCAGTGGTCATTGCATGCGTGTTCTTTCCACAAACCACACATGGATCCCCGTGAGTCATTGCATGTGTTCTTTCCACAAACCACATATGGATCAACTAGTGTCATTGCATGTGTATTCTTTCCACAAACCACATATGGATCCACAAGAGTTCATTGCATGTGTGTTCTTTCCACAAACCACATATGTATCCACTAGAGTCATTGCTTGTGTGTTCCTGTCATGAACCACATTTGGAGCCACCAGTGTCATTGCCTATGTGTTCTTTCCACAAACCACTTATGGATACACCAATGCTCATTGCATGTGTGTTCTTTTCCACAAACCACATATGGATCCACTAGAGTCATTGCATGTGTGTTATTTTCACAAACCACATATGGATCCACCAGTGGTCATTGCATGTGTGTTCTTTCCACAAACCACACATGGATCCCCCTGAGTCCTTGCATGTGTTTTATTTCCACAAACCACATATGGATCAACCAGTGTCATTGCATGTGTGTTCTTTCCACAAACCACAGATGGATCCACTAGAGTTCATTGCATGTGTGTTCTTTCGACAAACCACATATGTATCCACTAGAGTCATTGCATGTGTGTTCCCGTCATGAACCACATTTGGATCCACCAGTGTCATTGCATGGTTGTTCTTTCCACAAACGAGTTATGGATCAACTAGTGGTCATCGCATGTGTGTTCTTTTACACAAACCACATATGGATCCACTAGAGTCATTGCATATGTGATCTTTTCACAAACGACATATGGACCCACTAGAGTCATTGCATCTGTGTTCTTATACTAAAATCAATGCTGGAGTCATTCCATGTGTGTTCTTATACTAAAACCAGCACTAGTGTCATTGCATGTGTGTTCTTTCCACAAACCACAAATGGATCAACCAGTGGTCATTGCATGCGTGTTCTTTTCCACAAACCACATATGGATGCACTAGAGTCATTGCATGTGTGCTCTTTTCACAAACCACATATGGACCCACTAGAGTCATTGCATGTGTGTTCTTATACTAAAACCAACACTAGAGTCATTGCATGTGTGTTCTTTTCACAAACCACATATGGATCCTTTAGTGTCATTGCATGTGTGTTCTTTCCACAAAACACACATGGATCGACCAGTGGTCATTGCATGTATGTTCTTTCCACAAACCGCACATGGATCCCCCTGAGTCATTGCATGTGTGTTCTTTCCACAAACCACACATGGATCCCCTTGAGTCATTGCATGTGTGTTCTTTCCACAAACCACACATGGATCCCCCTGAGTCATTGCATGTGTGTTCTTTCCACAGACCACACATGGATCAACTAGTGTTCACTACATGTGTGTTCTTTCCATAAACCACTTATGGATCGACCAGTGGTCATTGCATGTGTGCTCTTCTCACAAACCACATATGGATCCACTAGAGTCATTTCATGTGTGTTCTTTTCACAAACCACATATGGACCCACTAGAGCCACTCCATGTGTGTTCTTATACTAAAACCAGCACTAGAGTCATTGCATGTGTGTTCTTTTCACAAACCATATATGGCACCACTAGTGTCATTGCATGTGTGTTCTTTCCACAAAACACATATGGATCGACCAGTGGTCATTACATGTGTGTTCTTTCCACAAACCACACATGGATCTCCCTGAGTCATTGCATGTGTGTTATTTCCACAAACCACACATGGATCAACCAGTGTTCACTACATGTATGTTCTTTCCACAAACCACTTATGGATCAACTAGTGGTCATTGCATGTCTGTTTTTTCCACAAACCACATATGTATCCACTAGAGTCATTGCATGTGTGTTCTTTTCACAAACCACATATGGACCCACTAAAGTCATTGCATGTGTGTTCTTATACTAAAACCAGCACTAGAGTCATTACATGTGCGTTCTTATACTAAAACCAGCACTAGAGTCATTGCATGTGTGTTATTTTCACAAACCACATATGGATCGACCAGTGTTCATTGCATGTGTGTTCTTTCCACAAACCACATATGGATCAACCAGTGGTCATTGCATGTGTGTTCTTTTCCACAACCCACATATGGATCCACTAGAGTCATTGCATGTGTGTTCTTTTCACAAACCACATATTTACTGCCAAAGGGGGTATGCCCAGCAGGACGTTCCGAGTGGGCCGAAAGGCCTGCGAGTGCGTCTGGAGGATAGCGACTAGATTGCAAAGGAAGGAGAGGCCCATCGACTGGCGACTGGAAGCCCAGAAGCGTAGAAAAAGCCCAGTCAGATTAGGTCAAAAGTCCCCGGATCCTTATCCTGTTCGGGGACGGCTTGTAAACCCTAGCGAGGTGCTTCATATATAAACCTCCCTAGGGTATACTGGACCTTACGTTCCATCATACACTCCCTCAAGCGACTCGCTGCCTAACCGCCGAGCTCGCCACCCCTGTAACTCACTCTCTCATAATCTAATCTAGGAGGAGTAGGTCTTTACCCTCCGGGGGCCGAACCTGGGTAAACCCATGTGCATCCGTCCCCATCTCGCACCGCAGATGGCCGCCAACTCTTCCTCACGAAACACTCAATCGCTGCTAGTGGCAGCGACTGCCGTGGCCATTTCCACGACAGTGGCACCCACCATGGGGCAAAGCGGGACTGGCCTGAGTTCTGCGGCGAGACCCTATTCGCCAATCAATCGGCCGCTCGCCACCGGCCGCATGATCGCCATCAGCGGGATCTTGCAGATCCTGCCCAACAGCTACATCCCGGTGTCGCGCTCGGTCACTCACACCGCGGTGATGCCGATCGGCTCCATCAACCTCTTCGTCGGCTTCACCTGCGCGGTCGATCTAGCCGCAATGGTGATCATCGGCGGGTCGCCTCCATTTCGCGATCTGCTTTCGGAGGAGCATGTCCGCTCCATCAGGGGCCTCGTCACCGAGTACAACATGGCCGCTAGCGATGCGAACGAGACTAACGCCGCCACCAATGACGACGCCCTAAACAACGACGCCGACTCTGCGACCACTGCATCGGTCAACGGATCCATCACCATCGCGTCATGGGAGGACTCCATCACACGAGTCTCCAACCCCGAGGATTTTGAGGACCCCTCCATCCTGGGGATCTTCGACTCCGACTCCGGCTCGGAATCCCCCGAGGATTTTCGCGCCAGATCCAATCGCTTCAACGCGATCTACATGGCGGGTAGCACAGCCGCCCCGCCATACCCGTTCTCCACGCTGATCCCGCCGACCGCGACGGCCACGGAGGTGGAGCAAGCCTGCCTGCGGCTCTAGGAGGCACAACGCAACAAACTCGCCGAGCGCGAGAAATACCGCCTTGAACGAGAGACGGCGCGGGAGCTATCACTCTATCACCAGCGCCGCATTAGGACCCGCCTGAACCCCGATGTTCAGGGCCGCGTCCTGAATTTCAACGACGAGGGCGACCCACACGCGCCGCCGAGCGCGAATACTGCGAGAACGCGCCGCCAGGAGGGAGCCATCCCGCGAGACCACCACCTGGAGCACCGGCGACTGGGGCCCCTCCACCACCCATGGGCCGTGCGCCCCCACCAGACCAATCACGGATCATCATCTCACCTCAAGCCCGGGACACCAACGGGCTACCACTATACTCCAACCCGATGGACAATGTCGTCGCGGCCGATGTCGCGATCGCCAACCTCGATGTCCAAGGCGACGGCGTGCTACAGATCCAGTACGCCAAGGCCCTACTCGTCAGGGCCGTCGAGCAACAAGCTGCGGGAGTCGACCCGCGGGGGCGGATGTATTACCGCTCGTCAGCAAGCATGGCGGCATCAAGCGGCCACCCCACCGTGGCTAACGCATTGGTTTGCCCACCACCCCAGCCCCTGGTGAACCAACCACAGGCCTCCAACCTCGCGTTGTCAACCAACAAGCCGCGACCGGCGAACAACACGGTCGCTGCCAACGGGCAGCCCCTCGATGCCCGAACGCACATCATCAACAATCAGGCGTGGCGGTCGCACCAGCCCAACGACCTGCGGCACAACCTCACCAACCGCGGCGACCCGGAGCCAAGAGGCTCGCTCAGCCGAGTCGGGCCGCAATTCTTTGGACCAATGATTCGTGGGGAAAAACACCCCACCAATTTCAAGGCCCCCAAGGAAATCGAGAAGTACGACCCGACATACGACCCCGCCGTTTGGCTAGACACATACCTCATGGCAATGGGGATAGCAGGCCACACCGACCTGCTCGCCGCTCGCTACCTCCCCCGATGATGGAGGGTGCGACATGGCAGTGGATCAACACGCTACTCGCTGACAGCATCGATTCCTGGGAAGAAATGCGGGACACCTTCGTCAGGCACTTCGAGGGCTCCTACACCCGCGCCACCACCATAGAGGACCTGGAGCGATGAATCTAGGGACAACGCGAGTCGACCTGCCGGTGGATCCAAAGGTGGCAAGAACTATGGATAAACGCCTCCGGTATCCACCCAGACACGGCGATACATTGCTTCAAGAACGCGTGCCGGTATGAACCCCTCGTCGCCAAGATCAAGAGGGTCTACCGGACGCTCGACAACATCCCCGACCTCCTTGAGATCGCCAAGCGCTATGCAGAGGAGGACCCCAACCAAGATTCCGACGACGAGTCGGGAGGAAGATGCCGCACTAACATCCATGACAACGGGTGCCTACATGACATGCGCTACAGCAACACCCGCATCACCGGCAAGCGCCGCACGGACGGGCGAGTCGACTTCGTCGCCAACACCGACTATGGCCAGCGCGACTCCAAGAACTACCGCCGCGACGGAGGAAACTACCGCGACAGCGGGAACTACCGCGCCAACAACACGACGAGGCCGAAATTCGACCCCGCCACCTTGCCCAACCAACCCTGCATCTATCATAGTAGGGAGGGAAAACCGGCCACCCACACCACCACCGATTGCCACTCCCTTAAAGAGATTGAGAAGGCGAGACGCGCAAGGGAGGACCCCAACAACAACCCACCTCGGGACAACGGGAACGGCGGTGGCTTTGGCACTGCCGTCGGGTCGCTACATACCTTCACCGGGCTCGACACCAAGCGTGAGAAGAAGGTACTCGCCCGCAAGGTCGCCGTCAATGCGGTGACACAAGTCGACATCCCCCGCTTCCTAAACTGGTCCGAGCAAAGCATCACCTAGAGTCGCTAGGACCACGCGCCAAGAATCGAGTACCCAGGGCGAGTCGCCCTGGTGGTTAGGACAAAGGTGGCCGACTACTGGCTGCCCAGGACGTTGATGGACGGTGGGAGCTCCATCAATATCCTGTACCTCGACACGTTCAAAAGGCTCCACCTCCCAGAAACAGCCATCGAGCCAACACTGACGACCTTCCACCGCATCGTCCCCGGTCGGAAGGCGTACCCGATCGGGAAAGTGACGCTGCCCGTCACCTTCGGCACTCCGGCAAACTACCGCATGGGGAGGATCGTCTTCGAGCTGGTGAACTTCCACAGTCCCTACCACTGTGTCCTGGGCCGCCAAGCATTCGCCAAGTTCATGGCGACCCCACATTACGCCTACAACATGATGAAGCTCCCCGAGCCGAGCGGCATCGTCACCGTCCATGGGGACCCCAATATGGCCGTGGAATGCTAGGAAAAAGGCGCCGAGCTCGCCGACGCCGTCATCACCGTAGAGAATGACCACGCGGAGGAGCTCGCGAAATACGCGAGCAACATCAACAAGGACGATCCCACCATCCTGAAGAAACCGATTGCCGCGAACTCCATGTTCGAGGCGACCACGCACACCCGCACCGTCGAGCTAGTCCCAGGCAACTCCAGCCAGATGGTCACCATCAGGGCGCACATGAGCCCCACATAGGAAAGCGCACTCATAGGGTTCCTCCGTGAGAACCGCGACATCTTCGCATGGAAGCCATCTGACATGCCAGGTGTCCCGAGGGAACTCGCTGAGCACAAACTTAATGCCGACCCCAAAGTGTGACCAGTAAAGCAGTCGCTACGACCCTTCAATGAAGAGCGCCGCCGAGCAATCGCCGAAGAAGTCCAGCGCCTGCCAGCCGCAGGCTTCATCCGGCCAATCAAGTACTCCAAGTGGCTGGCAAACCCAGTCCTGGTTCTCAAAAAGAACAACACATGGAACCTCAACAGCGCCTGCCCGAAGGAGGAGTTCGTCTTACCGCACATCGATCAGATCATCGACTCGACCACGGGATTGGAGTCGCTATGTTTTCTCGATGCTTACCCTGGCTATAACCAGATCAAGATGGAAGTCGAAGACGAGGAGAAGACGACGTTCATCACGCCATTCGGCGCATTCTGCTACACGGCCATGACGTTCAGCCTCAAGAACGCAGGCGCCACATACCAGAGGTGCATGCAGGAATGTCTAGCGAGCCAAATTGGCCGCAAGATTCACGTCTACATCGACGACGTGGTGGTAAAATCCACCCGCCAGGACAACCTGCTCTCCGATCTAGCCGAAACCTTCGCGAACTTGCAGAGGTACAACATCAAGCTGAATCCCGGAAAATGCACCTTCGGTTTACCCACCGAACAACTTCTGGGGTACGTAGTCTCCAAGCGAGGCATTGAAGCCAACCCCACAAAGATCGACACCATCGCGCGACTCAGGAAACCCGAGTGCCTACGCGACGTCCAAAAGTTAGCAGGGCGAGTTGCGGCCCTCAGTCGCTTCATCCCCCGACTAGGCGAGAAGGCAATGCCCCTCTACCGCCTGATGTGCAAGAACCCAACATCCCAATGGGATGCGGAGGCCGATGACGCACTCAAAGCGCTCAAAGAAGTGCTCCTTGCGGCGCCACTACTCGCCGCGCCACTCGACAAAGAGCCAATGCTCGTTTACGTCGCGGCCTCCACAATCGAGTCGTCAGCGCCGTAATTGTCGTCAAACGACCGGAAGAGGGCAAGGAGCGCCCCATACAGCGCCTCGTATACTACATCAGTGAAGTCCTAACGGACTCACGACAGCGCTACCCGCAATACCAAAAACTGGTGTACGCAGTATTCCGAGCACAACGGCGGCTCCCACACTACTTCCAAGAGCCCCCAATCACGATGGTATCTTCCGCTCCCCTACAAGACATCTTACGCAATCGCGAAGCGACTGGGCGAGTCGCCAAGTGGGCCGTCAAGATCGGCGTCCACAACATCAAGTACGAGCCCCGAAAAGCAATCAAGTCACAAGCCCTGGCTGATTTCCTCGCAGATTGGGAAGAAGCACAGCAGCCAGAGAAGCTCCAATACCTCCACTACTGGTCGCTCCACTTCGATGGCTCCAAAAACACCGATGGCGCGGGGGCTGGGGTCGTACTGACCTCCCCCAAAGGAGACAAGCTCCGCTACGTGCTCCACCTCAACTTCAAGCCCTGCACCAACAATATGGCGGAATACGAGGCCCTCCTCCATGGCATGAGAGCTGCCAAGGAGATGAACATCAACCGCCGACGATTCTATGGCGACTTCGACCTAGTCGCCGGCTAAGTGGCCGAGACGTGTGACGCTGTCTCCTCAACAATGATCGCGTACCGCCAAGCCGTCGACCAGTTGGGAGGACACTTTGATGGCTATTCCGTCGAGTGGATGGACAGACGCAAAAACGAGGAGGCAGACGCCCTTTCCCGCATCGGATCGACCCGACAGACACCACCAGTAGGCATCTTCCTCGACATCATCCACAAACCCCCAGTCAGCGCGCCGAAGGAGATCGACGTAGGGATCCCACTGCAACCAGAACCGGCCTTAGTTGCCATGGTCGTGGAACCTAGCGACTGGACAGCGCCATACGTCGCCTTCCTGGAACACAAACTCCTACCGAGCAATGAGACAGAGGCACGAATGATCGTGCGCCGCTGGAAATCCTTCGTCATCATCAATGGCGAGCTCCACAAGCGCAGCACGACCGGCGTGTTCTAGCGCTATGTATAGCCAGAAGAAGGCCGCAAGATCCTCCAGGACATTCACGCCAACGACTGCGGCCATCACGCCGACGCCAAGTCGCTAGTCGCCAAGGCCATGCGGCATGGTTTCTACTGGCTAACCGCACACGCCGACGCCACCAACATCGTCCAACGATGCGTCGGGTGCCAGAAGTACGCCAACCAGACGCACCTTCCTGGCTCGGCACTCAAGACAATCCCCATCACGTGGCCATTCGCCGTATGGGGCATGGACATGGTAGGCCCATTCAAGAAGGCCCCGTCTGGTTTCACTCACCTCCTGGTCGCAGTCGACAAGTTCACCAAATGGGTCGAGGCCAAGCCGAGCAAGAAGTGCGACGGCAAGACGGCGACCAAGTTCCTCCGCGAACTCATCTACTGGTACGGCTACCCGCACAGCATCATAACAGACAAGGGCACCAACTTCGCCATGGGGGCCATGGCAGAATTCTGTGAGGAGCACGGCATACGACTCGACCTCGCATCAGTCGCCCACCCGGAATCAAATGGCCAAGTAGAGCGCGCCAACCAGAGCGTCCTCCATGGGCTCAAACCGCGACTACAGCTGCCCCTTGAGCGCACCCAGGATGCTGAGTCGACGAGCTCCCCTCTATGATATGGGGGATCCGCACCTCCGTCAACCAATCAACCGGGTTCACACCCTTCTTCATGGTGTATGGCGCCAAGGCCGTAATGCCAACAGACCTGGAGCACGACTCTCCTCGAGTCGCCAACTACGTCGAGGCGGCCAACGACATCGCCCGCCAAGACAGCATCGATCAACTTGATGAGGCACGCGACCTGGCTCGCTCCCACACCGCCATATACCAGCAAGGACTTCGCCGCTATCACAGCCGCCGAGTGCAAACTCGCACCTTCCAGGAAGGCGACCTGGTCCTACGACTGGCCCAAGACAAGAAGGGCATGCACAAGCACTCGCCCCCATGGGAGGGTCCATTCGCCATAGGCCGAGTCCTCGGCAACGACGCCTACTACCTCATCGACATACGGGGTGATGGCCAATTGGAGGTTGGGAGGCCATGGAATGTAAACCTCCTCAGAAAGTTCTATACTTAGAACTACACACTGTATTCTATCGGAATATATAATTAAATTCATTCGGATCGCACAAATTGTGCCCACTCACCATATCCTTGTGTCGCTGGCACTCGTACATGCCAGCAATACGCTACTTATGGATGTCAACCTCTGGTCGAGCGACCGGCACGACAAAGTAGTGCGGCACAAGGGCACCGGAAGTATTCGGGCCTTGGGTCGTCCACGAAAAACGCCAACCCGGAGCCGCCATTGGAGTCGCCTAGCCCGACTGGCCCGCTGGGCCAAGACATCCGATACACGCTTCCCACAACATTCTGTCCCTCCCACCCTCGAGCAAAGCGACTCGAACGGATAAGTACCACGCACGGGGACTCCGCAAAACGGGAACCCCACGCGGCTCGGGAACACGCCAAGTAAAGAGCTGGCTAGGGCTCGCCAAGCGATTGGCTCTCCGGGCCAGGGGAGGAGACGCGTTATAAACAACGCATTCACAACTTGCAACAGAATCACGACCAATACGGTCGGGCACCACGCTCGAGGACTCGCTCCTAAGTCAGTCCTACTCACGCTCGGGGACTCGCCTCTTAGAAGACGCGAGGGACAACAACAATACATAAACACAATAAATACACCAAAGTATACAATCGAGTTATACCCCTCTAAAAGGCGGACGCGCCTGAGGACTCGCTCCATCAAAACAATTCATAGGCAAAACACAACATACATTACTCATCAAAACACGAGTCGATCGACCCCTCATGGCACATTTTGCAAAAACATCTTACAGTGTTCGCCACTCGGCATTTATCACAACTTGGAAAATTACATTTTCTACTCTGCAGGACCTGATGATGAAGCACCACCCCCCTTGACGCGCACAAAAGGCTGCCAAGGGTTCATCGGGTACGTCGTCAGCGACTTCGACACCGACGACCGAAAGGGCTGCTCCGACTTCAAGTCGTGGTACTCCGGCTCGGGGTCGCCACGCGCCAACACCGTCTCCTGATACGGCAGCAGGTCTCCCATCGCCAAGACACAATCGGCGTAAGGAGTGGCCTTCGCGGTCAACTTCAGCACTTCCGACATCTCCACCGTGCCGGTCGCCGAAGGGTATCCACTCGCCACGTCGTCAAGATCGAAGTCGTCGAGGAAATGGGCGAGACCCAAGCTCAATGCCGTGGTGGCCCCGCGCCTAAACATCGAGCGCGTCATCCACTCCACAATCGCGGGTACCTCCTCCAGATAGCGCTATACCTCCGTCAACCCCCCAGTGATAACCTCGGTGGGAGACATGCCCTGGAGAGCCGCTTGGACGCACAACGCCAAGGCCGTGGCTGCATTCACCATGGCAGTCACACACTGCGAGGCGCTGTACGTCTGCACAACCGGGTCACTTTGGCCTACAACGGCTGCAAAGTCAGGCGTCAGTGAAACTATTAAATCCCCATAGCAGGGACCAGACGAAAGGGCCAAGCAAAGACAAAGACTCACCAAGGAGTTTGCGTCAGTTCTCCTTGACGTGAGCCTCCAGGGCAGTCTGCTCGTTATGCAGCCCCACGATGATGGAGTCCGTGGCCTTGCGTTCTTCTTCAGCCGCAGCGACGGCAGCCTTTGCCCGTTCCTCCGAAGAAATCGAGGCCGCCTTAGCCTCCTCCAAGTCCTTGACCAAGGAGGCTACTCGCCCATTCGCCGCGTCCAGTTCGGCGAGTGGGACATACCCCTCATGGGCCTTGGAGACCTCAGCCGGGAAACTATCTGTAAGTGAAGGCATCAGGGTATCGCACATAACCAGCTCACACCAGGAAAAGAAGAACAAAAACAGACACTCACCAATTGTCTCCTGAAGCCGACGGTTCACCTCCTGCGCTTCGCCCAAGTCGCGCTCCAAGCGCTCTCGTCCCGCATGCCGATCAGTCGACTCTCGTTGTAACCCCTGTAAACAAAGAAACCAACTCATAATTGGAAGAAAAACAAAACCTAGTTCCCAGCCGCTGAAATTCAGCGACTAGGAACTCGGGGACTGAAGAAGGAAGAAAAACAAAACCCAGCTCCTAGCCGCTGAAATTCAGCGACTAGGAACTCGGGGACTGGAGAAGGAAGGAAAAGAAAACCCAGCTCCCAGCCGCTGAAATTCAGCGACTAGGAACTCGGGGACTAGAGAAGGAAGGAAAAGAAAAACAATTCCTAGTCGCTGAATTTCAACGACTAGGAATTCGGGGACTGGACATACCTGAATAGTAGCGCCGAGCATCTTGTGAAGTTCAGCGGCGTCAGTCGACGGGACCGTGAAGGAGGTGCGTCCACGGCGGGACCCAATGTCCTCATCCACGATCTCCGGACTTTGCGGAGATTGCGTGTCCGCAACGCCCGGAAACCCCTTCGCCATAAAACGAGGGAACGTCGCTGACGCCTTGGCAGGGGCGCTGGTCGCTGAGACCGGCGCCTCCGGCACGGACGCAGCCAGTGTTGGCTCTGATCGCGTCGCCTCCACCTCTTTGACGGCTGGCGCAGCAGCTGGCTCCGCGGCGCTCCCCCTGGTCGTAGCATCGTCAGCACCCTCCTTCTGCTTCTTCATGACTTCGGCGGCTGCAACATCTTCAGAGGCTTTTCTCTTCTTAGGCAGATCGCCCTCTCCCATGCCAGAGACCGGTGGAATAGGGTTTAGGGTTTAGGGTTTAGGGTAAAGACAAGCACAACCACACGGGCGACCGATCTTCTTAGCCCCCGACCTGCACGATCCCCTCCAATCAGCACAACCACAACACGGTAAAGACAAGGCAAATCGGGACGAGGAAGCACAACTTACTTGGCAACTGGAAGGACATGAAGCCCGGTACTGATATGGGCGGGCTTGTCCAACTCAGGACCCAGCTTGCGGTTGAGCCCCCGCTCGAAGACGTCCAAAGCCCACGAAACCGAGGGCTTCCTTGACGATGAAGATGGAGTCGCTGGGATCTCTGGCTCCGACGCCGCTGCCTTCGACGGCTGTGGCGACTTGGGTAGCGCCGCCTCAGCCGCTTCTTGGCTTGGGACCCCCGAGGTCGATGGCACGATCGTCGCCAGGGGAACCTTTACCACCACCTCCGTGTCCTTGCCCTCCAACCCCTTCGTCAGGACTACGTCCCTTGGGGCCTCGCGCGAGACTTTGGGAGATCCTTCGTCGTCGGAGTCGTCGTCCGACTCGAACACCACTGACGACCTGACCGGTGATGCATGCCTTTTCGCCGGCGACTTGGGCCGGCGTGGGGGCTTCGACGGCATAGCAGTGCGCCGGGACGTTTGCTCCTGGGCGACCTCGTCGCCTTCTTCGAACTCGTCTAGGCTATGGCTCGCTTCGACCTCTCGTTGTTTCTGCATCCGGGTCTTGCGAGCCATAGGTGCTGGGGGATGGACCTCTTCTTCCTCCCCGTCGCTGTTGGAAGGGTCCTCCTCGGAATCTCCCTCCAGTTCCTGCGGAACCTCTTCGTCAAGCGGAGGGAGCCAACCCTCCAATACCTGAAAAAGCTGAGAACCACCATGAGTCAAAACACCCTGAGCGAAAAGACTAAAATTAAGATACGGACGTAGTGATTGGAAGGAAAACTTACTGTGGGGGCTTCATTCTTCACAGGGGTATACGGGGCGACCCCGACCACCGCGCCAGTAAACTCCGCGTCAGTAATCTTCTTTAGGGCGTCCTTGTAGTCCTCGGCCTCCCATGACTCCTTGCTAGTTCGGGATGGATCGTGCTTCCTGCGGTACTCGTACATCCAGTGCGGTCGAGCCACAGGACCGAGCGCCGAGCCAGCAATTGTAGAGATTGATCAGAATCAACCCCTGGTCCTTCAGCTTCTGGATCCGATCCATCATTTCTGCGACGGCCATCCGCTGATCTTCAGGAAGCTTCTTCGGAGCCAACCGACGGGGCTCGCTCCTCTCGGCGACGAATTCAGGAGTGGCTCCCCTTGACATAGAACCAGCTCTTCTTCCACTCGCTGGCGGCTTTCTTCGGCAGGAGGAGCTTGACGAAATTGTCCTTCGGCTTCAACTAGAAGGTGACCCCGCCTACGGCCAGCATCAAGCCGCTGGACGCCTCGCGCCCGATGCGGCCGTGGGAGAGCTCCAGCCATAACGGGAAGTATGGCCTGCAACCGAGGTAGCATTCGCAGAAGGCGACAAAGATCACCAGCTTCTCGATGTTGTGTGGACCAAGATCGGAGGGCTTGATCGCGTAGTACACGCAGAAGCGGCGGAAGAAGAGCGAGGTAGGGAACCCTAAGCCCCTCTCAAGATGACTGGTGAAGCAGATGAACTCGCCAGCTCGCGGTTTCGGCTCGGTCTCGGAGGAGGGGGAATCCGCCAGTTCCCCTTGCGGAGCACCCCGGCGTCCTCGAAGGATCTAAGTTGGGCCATGGTGCACTTGGATTTCCCCCCATGAGCCCTTGGGAGGCGCCATCGAGTGAGAAGTGGAATCGCGTGACGCGGGGAAATTAAGTCGGGAGGAAGCAGAAAGGAAGAGCAAATGAGGAAGGATGAGGAATGCGAAGAAGGATTGCGAAGCTGGTCCATCACTCCCCTTATATGGGAAATGTCACCCACCAAAATTGGGATAGCCGTTGCCTACGGTAATTGCGCCGTAGTTACCGTTGGAAATTCCAACGGATAGTTTGACCAGGTTTTGACGGTCCAACTCCTGTGGTCTATTCGCCACCCACCAGTCTCTCCTCTCGCCGAAACGATGACTGAGCGGTAGTGATGTTCATTGAAATGACGAGTGGAGCTGTGGGGAAATTCTCCTCGGTTCTAATAAAGACCATCGCCGACTCGACTGGACGCCCAAATTGGGCTCGCTTACTTGACGCCAAGGGCGCCTGCATCAACGATGGCCTCGGGGACTACTGATGGGGATATGCCAAAGGGGGTATGCCCAGCAGGACGTTCCGAGTGGGCCGAAAGGCCTGCGAGTGCGTCTGGAGGACAGCGACTGGATTGCAAAGGAAGGAGAGGCCCATCGACTGGCGACTGGAAGCCCAGAAGCGTAGCAGAAGCCCAGTCGGATTAGGTCAAAAGTCCCCGGATCCTTATCCTATTCGGGGACGGCTTGTAAACCCTAGCGAGGTTCTTCATATATAAACCTCCCTAGGGTATCTTGGACCTTACGTTCCATCATACACTCCCTCAAGGGACTCGCTGCCTAATCGCCGAGCTCGCCACCCCTATAACTCGCTCTCTCATAATCTAATCTAGCAGGAGTAGGTCTTTACACTCCGGGGGGCCGAACCTGGGTAAACCCATGTGCATACGCCCCCATCTCGCACCGCAGATGGCTGCTAACTCTTCCTCATGAAACACTCAATCGCTGCTAGTGGCAGCGACTGCCGTGGCCATTTCCACGACATGGACCCAATAGAGTCATTGCATATGTGTTCTTATACTAAAACCAGCACTAGAGTCATTGCATGTGTGTTCTTATACTAAAACTAGCACTAGAGTCATTGCATGTGTGTTCTTATACTAAAACCAGCACTAGAGTCATTGCATGTGTGTTCTTATACTAAAACCAGCACTAGAGTCATTGCATGTGTGTTCTTTCCACAAACCACACAAAGATCCACCAGTGGTCATTGCATGTGTGTTCTTTCCACAAACCACACATGGATCCCTCTGAGTCATTGCATGTGTGTTCTTTCCACAAACCACATATGGATCCCCCTGAGTCATTGCATGTGTGTTCTTTCCACAAACCACAAATGGATCAACCAGTGTTCACTGCATGTGTGTTCTTTCCACAAACCACTTATGGATCAACCAATGGTCATTGCATGTGTGTTCTTTTCCACAAACCACATATGGAACCACTAGAGTCATTGCATGTGTGTTCTTTTCAAAAACCACATATGGACCCAGTAGAGTCATTGCATGTGTCTTCTTATACTAAAACCAGCACTAGAGTCATTGCATGTGTGTTCTTATACTAAAACCAGCACTAGAGTCATTGCATGTGTGTTCTTATACTAAAACCAGCACTAGAGTCATTGCATGTGTGTTATTTCCACAAACCACACATGGATCCACCAGTGGTCATTGCATGTGTGTTCTTTCCACAAATCGCACATTGATCCCTCTGGGTCATTGCATGTGTGTTCTTTCCACAAACCACACATGGATCCCCCTGAGTCATTGAATGTGTGTTCTTTCCACAAACCACACATGGATCAACTAGTGTTCACTGCATGTGTGTTCTTTCCACAAACCACTTATGGATCAACCAGTGGTCATTGCATGTGTGTTCTTTTCCACAAACTACATATGGATCCACTAGTGTCATTGCATGTGTGTTCTTTTCACAAACAACATATGGACCCACTAGAGTCATTGCATGTGTGTTCTTATACTAAAACCAGCACCAGAGTCATTGCATGTGTGTTCTTTCCACAAACCACACATGGATCCACCAGTGGCATTGCATGTGTGTTCTTTCCACAAACCACACATGGATCGACCAGTGGTCATTGCATGTGTCTTCTTTCCACAAACCACACTTGGATCCCCCTGAGTCATTGCATGTGTGTTCTTTTCACAAACCACATATGGATCAACCAGTGTCATTGCATGTGTGTTCTTTCCACAAACCACATATGGATCCACTAGAGTCATTGCATGTGTGTTCTTTTCACAAACCACATATGGACCCACTAGAGTCATTTCATGTGTGTTCTTATACTAAAACCATCACTAGAGTCATTGCATGTGTGTTCTTTTCACAAACCACATATGGATCCACCAGTGTCATTGCATGTGTGTTCTTTCCACAAACCACACATGGATCGACCAGTGGTCATTGCATGTGTGTTCTTTCCACAAACCACGCATGGATCCCCCTGAGTCATTGCATGTGTGTTCTTTCTACAAACCACATATGGATCAACGAGTGTAATTGCATGTGTGTTCTTTCCACAAACCACATATGGATCCACTAGAGTCATTGCATGTGTGTTCTTTTCCACAAACCACATACGGATCCACTAGAGTCATTGCATGTGTGTTCTTTTCACAAACCACATATGGACCCACTAGAGTCATTGCATGTGTGTTCTTATACTAAAACCAGCACTAGAGTCATTGCATGTGTGTTCTTATACTAAAACCAGCACTAGAGTCATTGCATGTGTGTTCTTATACTAAAACCAGCACCAGAGTCATTGCATGTGTGTTCTTCCCATGAACCACACATGGATCCACCAGAGTCATTGCATGTGTGTTCTTCTCACAAACCACACATGGATCCACCAGTGGTCATTGCATGTGTGTTCTTTCCACAAACCACACATGGATCCCTCTGAGTCATTGCATGTGTGTTCTTTCCACAAACCACACATGGATCCACCAGTGTCATTGCATGTGTGTTCTTTCCACAAACCACACATGGATCGACCAGTGGTCATTGCATGTGTGTTCTTTCCACAAACCACGCATGGATCCCCCTGAGTCATTGCATGTGTGTTCTTTCCACAAACCACATATGGATCAACGAGTGTAATTGCATGTGTGTTCTTTCCACAAACCACATATGGATCCACTAGAGTCATTGCATGTGTGTTCTTTTCCACAAACCACATACGGATCCACTAGAGTCATTGCATGTGTGTTCTTTTCACAAACCACATATGGACCCACTAGAGTCATTGCATGTGTGTTCGTATACTAAAACCAGCACTAGAGTCATTGCATGTGTGTTCTTTTCCTAAAACCAGCACTAGAGTCATTGCATGTGTGTTCTTATACTAAAACCAGCACCAGAGTCATTGCATGTGTGTTCTTCCCATGAACCACACATGGATCCACCAGAGTCATTGCATGTGTGTTCTTCTCACAAACCACACATGGATCCACCAGTGGTCATTGCATGTGTGTTCTTTCCACAAACCACACATGGATCCCTCTGAGTCATTGCATGTGTGTTCTTTCCACAAACCACACATGGATCCCCCTGAGTCATTACATGTGTGTTCTTTCCACAAACCACACATGGATCAACTAGTGTTCACTGCATGTGTGTTCTTTCCACAAACCACTTATGGATCAACCAGTGGTCATTGCATGTGTGTTCTTTTCCACAAACCACATATGGATCCACCAGAGTCATTTGCATGTGTGTTCTTTTCACAAACCACATATGGACCCACTAGAGTCATTGCATGTGCGTTCTTATACTAAAACCAGCACTAGAGTCATTGCATGTGTGTTCTTTCCACAAACCACACATGGATCCACAAGTGGCATTGCATGTGTGTTCTTTACACAAAACACACATGGATAGACCAGTGGTCTATGCATGTGTGTTCTTTCCACAATCCACACATGGATCCCCTGAGTCATTGCATGTGTGTTCTTTCCACAAACCACATATGGATCAACCAGTGGTCTTTGCATGGGTTTTCTTTTCAACAAACACATTACGTATCCACTAGAGTCATTGCATGTGTGTTCTCTTCACAAACCACATATGGACCCAATAGAGTCATTACATGTGTGTTCTTATACTAAAACCAGCACTAGAGTCATTGCATGTGTGTTCTTGTACTAAAACTAGCACTAGAGTCACTGCATGTGTGTTCTTATACTAAAACCAACACTAGAGTCATTGCATGTGTGTTCTTATACTAAAACCAGCACTAGAGTCATTGCATGTGTGTTCTTTCCACAAACCACACATGGATCCACTAGTGGTCATTCCATGTGTGTTCTTTCCACAAACTACACATGGATCCCTCTGAGTCAATGCATGTGTGTTCTTTCCACAAACCACACATGGATCCCCCTGAGTCATTGCATGTGTGTTCTTTCCACAAACCACACATGGATCAACTAGTGTTCACTGCATGTGTGTTCTTTCCACAAACCACTTATGGATCAACCAGTGGTCATTGCATGTGTGTTCTTTTCCACAAACCACATATGGATCCACCAGAGTCATTTGCATGTGTGTTCTTTTCACAAACCACATATGGACCCACTAGAGTCATTGCATGTGTGTTCTTATACTAAAACCAACACTAGAGTCATTGCATGTGTGTTCTTTCCACAAACCACACATGGATCCACCAGTGGCATTGCATGTGTGTTCTTTCCACAAAACACACATGGATCGACCAGTGGTCTATGCATGTGTGTTCTTTCCACAAACCACACATGGATCCCCCTGAGTCATTGCATGTGTGTTCTTTCCACAAACCACATATGGATCAACCAGTGGTCATTGCATGTGTGTTCTTATACTAAAACCAGCACTAGAGTCATTGCATGTGTGTTCTTTCCACAAACCACATATGGATCCACCAGTGGCATTGCATGTGTGTTCTTTCCACAAACCACACATGGATCGACCAGTGGTCATTGCATGTGTCTTCTTTCCACAAACCACACTTGGATCCCCCTGAGTCATTGCATGTGTGTTCTTTCCACAAACCACATATGGATCAACCAGTGTCATTGCATGTGTGTTCTTTCCACAAACCACATATGGATCCACTAGAGTCATTGCATGTGTGTTCTTTTCACAAACCACATATGGACCGACTAGAGTCATTTCATGTGTGTTCTTATACTAAAACCAGCACTAGAGTCATTGCATGTGTGTTCTTTTCACAAACCACATATGGATCCACCAGTGTCATTGCATGTGTGTTCTTTCCACAAACCACACATGGATCGACCAGTGGTCATTGCATGTGTGTTCTTTCCACAAACCACGCATGGATCCCCCTGAGTCATTGCATGTGTGTTCTTTCCACAAACCACATATGGATCAACGAGTGTAATTGCATGTGTGTTCTTTCCACAAACCACATATGGATCCACTAGAGTCATTGCATGTGTGTTCTTTTCCACAAACCACATACGGATCCACTAGAGTCATTGCATGTGTGTTCTTTTCACAAACCACATATGGACCCACTAGAGTCATTGCATGTGTGTTCGTATACTAAAACCAGCACTAGAGTCATTGCATGTGTGTTCTTTTCCTAAAACCAGCACTAGAGTCATTGCATGTGTGTTCTTATACTAAAACCAGCACCAGAGTCATTGCATGTGTGTTCTTCCCATGAACCACACATGGATCCACCAGAGTCATTGCATGTGTGTTCTTCTCACAAACCACACATGGATCCACCAGTGGTCATTGCATGTGTGTTCTTTCCACAAACCACACATGGATCCCTCTGAGTCATTGCATGTGTGTTCTTTCCACAAACCACACATGGATCCCCCTGAGTCATTACATGTGTGTTCTTTCCACAAACCACACATGGATCAACTAGTGTTCACTGCATGTGTGTTCTTTCCACAAACCACTTATGGATCAACCAGTGGTCATTGCATGTGTGTTCTTTTCCACAAACCACATATGGATCCACCAGAGTCATTTGCATGTGTGTTCTTTTCACAAACCACATATGGACCCACTAGAGTCATTGCATGTGCGTTCTTATACTAAAACCAGCACTAGAGTCATTGCATGTGTGTTCTTTCCACAAACCACACATGGATCCACCAGTGGCATTGCATGTGTGTTCTTTCCACAAAACACACATGGATCGACCAGTGGTCTATGCATGTGTGTTCTTTCCACAAACCACACATGGATCCCCCTGAGTCATTGCATGTGTGTTCTTTCCACAAACCACATATGGATCAACCAGTGGTCATTGCATGTGTGTTCTTTTCCACAAACCACATACGGATCCTCTAGAGTCATTGCATGTGTGTTCTCTTCACAAACCACATATGGACCCAATAGAGTCATTACATGTGTGTTCTTATACTAAAACCAGCACTAGAGTCATTGCATGTGTGTTCTTGTACTAAAACTAGCACTAGAGTCACTGCATGTGTGTTCTTATACTAAAACCAACACTAGAGTCGTTGCATGTGTGTTCTTATACTAAAACCAGCACTAGAGTCATTGCATGTGTGTTCTTTCCACAAACCACACATGGATCCACCAGTGGTCATTGCATGTGTGTTCTTTCCACAAACTACACATGGATCCCTCTGAGTCAATGCATGTGTGTTCTTTCCACAAACCACACATGGATCCCCCTGAGTCATTGCATGTGTGTTCTTTCCACAAACCACACATGGATCAACTAGTGTTCACTTCATGTGTGTTCTTTCCACAAACCACTTATGGATCAACCAGTGGTCATTGCATGTGTGTTCTTTTCCACAAACCACTTATGGATCCACCAGAGTCATTTGCATGTGTGTTCTTTTCACAAACCACATATGGACCCACTAGAGTCATTGCATGTGTGTTCTTATACTAAAACCAACACTAGAGTCATTCCATGTGTGTTTTTTCCAAAAACCACACATGGATCCACCAGTGGCATTGCATGTGTGTTCTTTCCACAAAACACACATGGATCGACCAGTGGTCTATGCATGTGTGTTCTTTCCACAAACCACACATGGATCCCCCTGAGTCATTGCATGTGTGTTCTTTCCACAAACCACATATGGATCAACCAGTGGTCATTGCATGTGTGTTCTTTTCCACAAACCACATACGGATCCACTAGAGTCATTGCATGTGTGTTCTCTTCACAAACCACATATGGACCCAATAGAGTCATTGCATGTGTGTTCTTATACTAAAACCAACACTAGAGTCATTGCATGTGTGTTCTTGTACTAAAACTAGCACTAGAGTCACTGCATGTGTGTTCTTATACTAAAACCAACACTAGAGTCATTGCATGTGTGTTCTTATACTAAAACCAGCACTAGAGTCATTGCATGTGTGTTCTTTCCACAAACCACACATGGATCCACCAGTGGTCATTGCATGTGTGTTCTTTCCACAAACTACACATGGATCCCTCTGACTCATTGCATGTGTGTTCTTTCCACAAACCACACATGGATCAACCAGTGTTCACTACATGTGTGTTCTTTCCACAAACCACTTATGGATCAACTAGTGGTCATTGCATGTGTGTTATTTTCCACAAACCACATATGGATCCACTAGAGTCATTGCATGTGTGTTCTTTTCACAAACAACATATGGACCCACTAGAGTCATTGCATGTGTGTTCTTCTACTAAAACCAGCACTAGAGTCATTGCATGTGTGTTCTTTCCACAAACCACACATGGATCCCCCTGAGTCATTGCATGTGTGTTCTTTCCACAAACCACACATGGATCAACTAGTGTTCACCGCATGTGTGTTCTTTCCATAAACCACTTATGGATCAACCTGTGGTCATTGCATGTGTGTTGTTTTCCTCAAACCACATATGGATCCACTAGTGTCATTGCATGTGTGTTCTTTTCACAAACCACATGTGGACCTAGTAGAGTCATTGCATGTGTGTTCTTATACTAAAACCAGACTAGAGTCATTGCATGTGTGTTCTTATACTAAAACCAGCACTAGAGTCATTCCATATGTGTTATTTCCACAAACCACACATGGATCCACCAATGGTCATTGCATGTGTGTTCTTTCCACAAACCACACATGGATCCCTCTGACTCATTGCATGTGTGTTCTTTCCACAAACCACACATGGATCAACCAGTGTTCACTACATGTGTGTTCTTTCCACAAACCACTTATGGATCAACTAGTGGTCATTGCATGTGTGTTATTTTCCACAAACCACATATGGATCCACTAGAGTCATTGCATGTGTGTTCTTTTCACAAACAACATATGGACCCACTAGAGTCATTGCATGTGTGTTCTTCTACTAAAACCAGCACTAGAGTCATTGCATGTGTGTTCTTTCCACAAACCACACATGGATCCACCAGTGGCATTGCAGGTGTGTTCTTTCCACAAAGCACACAAGGATCGACCAGTGGTCATTGCATGTGTCTTCTTTCCACAAACCACACATTGATCCCCCTGAGTCATTGCATAGGTGTTCTTTTCACTAACCACATATGGACAAACCAGTGTCATTGCATGTGTGTTCTTTCCAAAAACCACATATGGATCCACTAGAGTCATTGCATGTGTGTTCTTTTCACAAACCACATATGGACCCACTAGAGTCATTGCATGTGTGTTCTTATACTAAAACCAGCACTAGAGTCATTGCATATGTGTTCTTTTCATAAACCACATATGGACCCACCAGTGTCATTGCATGTGTGTTGTTTCCACAAACCACACATGGATCGACCAGTGGTCATTGCATGTGTGTTCATTCTACAAACCACACATGGATCCCCCTAAGTCATTGCATGCGTGTTCTTTCCACAAACCACATATGGATCAACTAGCGTCATTGCATGTGTGTTCTTTCCACAAACCACATATGGATCCACAAGAGTCATTGCATGTGTGTTCTTTTCACAAACCACACATGGATCAACCAGGTGTATTGCATGTGTGTTCTTTCCACAAACCACACATTGATCGACCACTGGTCATTGCATGTTCGTTCTTTCCACAAACCACATGGATCCCCTAAGTCATTGCATGTGTATTCTTTCCACAAACCACATAGGGATCAACCAGTGTCATTGCATGTGTGTTCTTTCCACAAACCACATATGGATCCACTAGAGTCATTGCATGTGTGTTCTTTTCCACAAACCACATATGGATCTACTAGTCATTGCATGTGTGTTCTTTTCACAAACCACATATGGACCCACTAGAGTCATTGCATGTGTGTTCTTATACTAAAACTAGCACTAGAGTCATTACATGTGTCTTCTTATACTAAAACCAGCACTAGAGTCATTGCATGTGTGTTCTTACACTAAAACCAGCACTAGAGTCATTGCATGTGTGTTCTTTCCATAAACCACACATGGATCCACCAGTGGTCATTGCATGTGTGTTCTTTCCACAAACCACACATGGATCCCCCTGAGTCATTGCATGTGTGTTCTTTCCACAAACCACACATGGATCCCCCTGAGTCATTGCATGTGTGTTCTTTCCACAAACCACACATGGATTAACCAGTGTTCACTGCATGTGTGTTCTTTCCACAAACCACTTATGGATCAACCAGTGGTCATTGCATGTGTGTTCTTTTCCACAAACCACATACGGATCCACCAGAGTCAGTTGCATGTGTGTTCTTTTCACAAACCACATATGGACCCACTAGAGTCATTGCATGTGTGTTCTTATACTAAAACTAGCAGTAGTGTCATTACATGTGTGTTCTTTCCACAAACCACACATGGATCCACCAGTGGCATTGCATGTGTGTTCTTTCCACAAACCACACATGGATCCCCCTGAGTCATTGCATGTGTGTTCTTTCCACAAACCACACATGGATCAACTAGTGTTCACCGCATGTGTGTTCTTTCCATAAACCACTTATGGATCAACCTGTGGTCATTGCATGTGTGTTGTTTTCCTCAAACCACATATGGATCCACTAGTGTCATTGCATGTGTGTTCTTTTCACAAACCACATGTGGACCTAGTAGAGTCATTGCATGTGTGTTCTTATACTAAAACCAGACTAGAGTCATTGCATGTGTGTTCTTATACTAAAACCAGCACTAGAGTCATTGCATATGTGTTATTTCCACAAACCACACATGGATCCACCAATGGTCATTGCATGTGTGTTCTTTCCACAAACCACACATGGATCCCTCTGACTCATTGCATGTGTGTTCTTTCCACAAACCACACATGGATCAACCAGTGTTCACTACATGTGTGTTCTTTCCACAAACCACTTATGGATCAACTAGTGGTCATTGCATGTGTGTTATTTTCCACAAACCACATATGGATCCACTAGAGTCATTGCATGTGTGTTCTTTTCACAAACAACATATGGACCCACTAGAGTCATTGCATGTGTGTTCTTCTACTAAAACCAGCACTAGAGTCATTGCATGTGTGTTCTTTCCACAAACCACACATGGATCCACCAGTGGCATTGCAGGTGTGTTCTTTCCACAAAGCACACAAGGATCGACCAGTGGTCATTGCATGTGTCTTCTTTCCACAAACCACACATTGATCCCCCTGAGTCATTGCATAGGTGTTCTTTTCACTAACCACATATGGACAAACCAGTGTCATTGCATGTGTGTTCTTTCCAAAAACCACATATGGATCCACTAGAGTCATTGCATGTGTGTTCTTTTCACAAACCACATATGGACCCACTAGAGTCATTGCATGTGTGTTCTTATACTAAAACCAGCACTAGAGTCATTGCATATGTGTTCTTTTCATAAACCACATATGGACCCACCAGTGTCATTGCATGTGTGTTGTTTCCACAAACCACACATGGATCGACCAGTGGTCATTGCATGTGTGTTCATTCTACAAACCACACATGGATCCCCCTAAGTCATTGCATGCGTGTTCTTTCCACAAACCACATATGGATCAACTAGCGTCATTGCATGTGTGTTCTTTCCACAAACGACATATGGATCCACAAGAGTCATTGCATGTGTGTTCTTTTCACAAACCACACATGGATCAACCAGTGTTATTGCATGTGTGTTCTTTCCACAAACCACACATTGATCGACCACTGGTCATTGCATGTTCGTTCTTTCCACAAACCACACATGGATCCCCCTAAGTCATTGCATGTGTATTCTTTCCACAAACCACATAGGGATCAACCAGTGTCATTGCATGTGTGTTCTTTCCACAAACCACATATGGATCCACTAGAGTCATTGCATGTGTGTTCTTTTAAACAAACCACATATGGATCTACTAGTCATTGCATGTGTGTTCTTTTCACAAACCACATATGGACCCACTAGAGTCATTGCATGTGTGTTCTTATACTAAAACTAGCACTAGAGTCATTACATGTGTCTTCTTATACTAAAACCAGCACTAGAGTCATTGCATGTGTGTTCTTACACTAAAACCAGCACTAGAGTCATTGCATGTGTGTTCTTTCCATAAACCACACATGGATCCACCAGTGGTCATTGCATGTGTGTTCTTTCCACAAACCACACATGGATCCCTCTGAGTCATTGCATGTGTGTTCTTTCCACAAACCACACATGGATCCCCCTGAGTCATTGCATGTGTGTTCTTTCCACAAACCACACATGGATTAACCAGTGTTCACTGCATGTGTGTTCTTTCCACAAACCACTTATGGATCAACCAGTGGTCATTGCATGTGTGTTCTTTTCCACAAACCACATACGGATCCACCAGAGTCAGTTGCATGTGTGTTCTTTTCACAAACCACATATGGACCCACTAGAGTCATTGCATGTGTGTTCTTATACTAAAACTAGCAGTAGTGTCATTACATGTGTGTTCTTTCCACAAACCACACATGGATCCACCAGTGGCATTGCATGTGTGTTCTTTCCACAAACCACACATGGATCGACCAGTGGTCATTGCATGTGTGTTCTTTCCACAAACCACACATGGATCAACTAGTGTTCACCGCATGTGTGTTCTTTCCATAAACCACTTATGGATCAACCTGTGGTCATTGCATGTGTGTTGTTTTCCTCAAACCACATATGGATCCACTAGTGTCATTGCATGTGTGTTCTTTTCACAAACCACATGTGGACCTAGTAGAGTCATTGCATGTGTGTTCTTATACTAAAACCAGACTAGAGTCATTGCATGTGTGTTCTTATACTAAAACCAGCACTAGAGTCATTGCATATGTGTTATTTCCACAAACCACACATGGATCCACCAATGGTCATTGCATGTGTGTTCTTTCCACAAACCACACATGGATCCCTCTGACTCATTGCATGTGTGTTCTTTCCACAAACCACACATGGATCAACCAGTGTTCACTACATGTGTGTTCTTTCCACAAACCACTTATGGATCAACTAGTGGTCATTGCATGTGTGTTCTTTTCCATAAACCACATATGGAGCCACTAGATTCATTGCATGTGTTCTTTTCACAAACAACATATGGACCCACTAGAGTCATTGCATGTGTGTTCTTATACTAAAAACAGCACTAGAGTCATTGCATGTGTGTTCTTTCCACAAACCACACATGGATCCACCAGTGGCATTGCAGGAGTGTTCTTTCCACAAAGCACACAAGGATCCAGTGGTCATTGCATGTGTCTTCTTTCCACAAACCACACATTGATCCCCCTGAGTCATTGCATAGGTGTTCTTTTCACTAACCACATATGGACCAACCAGAGTCATTGCATGTGTGTTCTTTCCAAAAACCACATATGGATCCACTAGAGTCATTGCATGTGTGTTCTTTTCACAAACCACATATGGACCCACTAGAGTCATTGCATGTGTGTTCTTATACTAAAACCAGCACTAGAGTCATTGCATATGTGTTCTTTTCATAAACCACATATGGACCCACCAGTGTCATTGCATGTGTGTTGTTTCCACAAACCACACATGGATCGACCAGTGGTCATTGCATGTGTGTTCATTCTACAAACCACACATGGATCCCCCTAAGTCATTGCATGCGTGTTCTTTCCACAAACCACATATGGATCAACTAGCGTCATTGCATGTGTGTTCTTTCCACAAACCACATATGGATCCACAAGAGTCATTGCATGTGTGTTCTTTTCACAAACCACACATGGATCAACCAGTGTTATTGCATGTGTGTTCTTTCCACAAACCACACATTGATCGACCACTGGTCATTGCATGTTCGTTCTTTCCACAAACCACACATGGATCCCCCTAAGTCATTGCATGTGTATTCTTTCCACAAACCACATAGGGATCAACCAGTGTCATTGCATGTGTGTTCTTTCCACAAACCACATATGGATCCACTAGAGTCATTGCATGTGTGTTCTTTTCCACAAACCACATATGGATCTACTAGTCATTGCATGTGTGTTCTTTTCACAAACCACATATGGACCCACTAGAGTCATTGCATGTGTGTTCTTATACTAAAACTAGCACTAGAGTCATTACATGTGTCTTCTTATACTAAAACCAGCACTAGAGTCATTGCATGTGTGTTCTTACACTAAAACCAGCACTAGAGTCATTGCATGTGTGTTCTTTCCATAAACCACACATGGATCCACCAGTGGTCATTGCATGTGTGTTCTTTCCACAAACCACACATGGATCCCTCTGAGTCATTGCATGTGTGTTCTTTCCACAAACCACATATGGATCCACAAGAGTCATTGCATGTGTGTTCTTTTCACAAACCACACATGGATCAACCAGTGTTATTGCATGTGTGTTCTTTCCACAAACCACACATTGATCGACCACTGGTCATTGCATGTTCGTTCTTTCCACAAACCACACATGGATCCCCCTAAGTCATTGCATGTGTATTCTTTCCACAAACCACATAGGGATCAACCAGTGTCATTGCATGTGTGTTCTTTCCACAAACCACATATGGATCCACTAGAGTCATTGCATGTGTGTTCTTTTCCACAAACCACATATGGATCTACTAGTCATTGCATGTGTGTTCTTTTCACAAACCACATATGGACCCACTAGAGTCATTGCATGTGTGTTCTTATACTAAAACTAGCACTAGAGTCATTACATGTGTCTTCTTATACTAAAACCAGCACTAGAGTCATTGCATGTGTGTTCTTACACTAAAACCAGCACTAGAGTCATTGCATGTGTGTTCTTTCCATAAACCACACATGGATCCACCAGCGTCATTGCATGTGTGTTCTTTCCACAAACCACACATGGATCCCTCTGAGTCATTGCATGTGTGTTCTTTCCACAAACCACACATGGATCCCCCTGAGTCATTGCATGTGTGTTCTTTCCACAAACCACACATGGATTAACCAGTGTTCACTACATGTGTGTTCTTTACACAAACCACACATGGATCCCCCTGAGTCATTGCATGTGTGTTCTTTTCACAAACCACATATGGATCCACCAGTCGATTGCATGTGTGTTCTTTTCACAAACCACATATGGACCCACTAGAGTCATTGCATGTGTGTTCTTATACTAAAACTAGCAGTAGTGTCATTACATGTGTGTTCTTTCCACAAACCACACATGGATCCACCAGTGGCATTGCATGTGTGTTCTTTCCACAAACCACACATGGATCGACCAGTGGTCATTGCATGTGTGTTCTTTCCACAAACCACACATGGATCCCCCTGAGTCATTGCATGTGTGTTCTTTCCACAAACCACATATGGATCAACCAGTGGTCATTGCATGTGTGTTCTTTTCCACAAACCACATACGGATCCACTAGAGTCATTGCATGTGTGTTCTCTTCACAAACCACATATGGACCCAATAGAGTCATTGCATGTGTGTTCTTATACTAAAACCAACACTAGAGTCATTGCATGTGTGTTCTTGTACTAAAACTAGCACTAGAGTCACTGCATGTATATTCTTATACTAAAACCAACACTAGAGTCATTGCATGTGTGTTCTTATACTAAAACCAGCACTAGAGTCATTGCATGTGTGTTCTTTCCACAAACCACACATGGATCCACCAGTGGTCATTGCATGTGTGTTCTTTCCACAAACTACACATGGATCCCTCTGAGTCAATGCATGTGTGTTCTTTCCACAAACCACACATGGATCCCCCTGAGTCATTGCATGTGTGTTCTTTCCACAAACCACACATGGATCAACTAGTGTTCACCGCATGTGTGTTCTTTCCATAAACCACTTATGGATCAACCTGTGGTCATTGCATGTGTGTTGTTTTCCTCAAACCACATATGGATCCACTAGTGTCATTGCATGTGTGTTCTTTTCACAAACCACATGTGGACCTAGTAGAGTCATTGCATGTGTGTTCTTATACTAAAACCAGACTAGAGTCATTGCATGTGTGTTCTTATACTAAAACCAGCACTAGAGTCATTGCATATGTGTTATTTCCACAAACCACACATGGATCCACCAATGGTCATTGCATGTGTGTTCTTTCCACAAACCACACATGGATCCCTCTGACTCATTGCATGTGTGTTCTTTCCACAAACCACACATGGATCAACCAGTGTTCACTACATGTGTGTTCTTTCCACAAACCACTTATGGATCAACTAGTGGTCATTGCATGTGTGTTATTTTCCACAAACCACATATGGATCCACTAGAGTCATTGCATGTGTGTTCTTTTCACAAACAACATATGGACCCACTAGAGTCATTGCATGTGTGTTCTTCTACTAAAACCAGCACTAGAGTCATTGCATGTGTGTTCTTTCCACAAACCACACATGGATCCACCAGTGGCATTGTAGGTGTGTTCTTTCCACAAAGCACACAAGGATCGACCAGTGGTCATTGCATGTGTCTTCTTTCCACAAACCACACATTGATCCCCCTGAGTCATTGCATAGGTGTTCTTTTCACTAACCACATATGGACAAACCAGTGTCATTGCATGTGTGTTCTTTCCACAAACCACATATGGATCCACTAGAGTCATTGCATGTGTGTTCTTTTCACAAAACACATATGGACCAACTAGAGTCATTGCATGTGTGTTCTTATACTAAAACCACCCCTAGAGACATTGCATAGGTCTTCTTTTCCAAAACCACATATGGACCCACCAGTGTCATTGCATGTGTGTTGTTTCCACAAACCACACATGGATCGACCAGTGGTCATTGCATGTGTGTTCATTCTACAAACCACACATGGATCCCCCTAAGTCATTGCATGCGTGTTCTTTCCACAAACCACATATGGATCAACTAGCGTCATTGCATGTGTGTTCTTTCCACAAACCACATATGGATCCACAAGAGTCATTGCATGTGTGTTCTTTTCACAAACCACACATGGATCAACCAGTGTTATTGCATGTGTGTTCTTTCCACAAACCACACATTGATCGACCACTGGTCATTGCATGTTCGTTCTTTCCACAAACCACACATGGATCCCCCTAAGTCATTGCATGTGTATTCTTTCCACAAACCACATAGGGATCAACAAGTGTCATTGCATGTGTGTTCTTTCCACAAACCACATATGGATCCACTAGAGTCATTGCATGTGTGTTCTTTTAAACAAACCACATATGGATCTACTAGTCATTGCATGTGTGTTCTTTTCACAAACCACATATGGACCCACTAGAGTCATTGCATGTGTGTTCTTATACTAAAACTAGCACTAGAGTCATTACATGTGTCTTCTTATACTAAAACCAGCACTAGAGTCATTGCATGTGTGTTCTTACACTAAAACCAGCACTAGAGTCATTGCATGTGTGTTCTTTCCATAAACCACACATGGATCCACCAGTGGTCATTGCATGTGTGTTCTTTCCACAAACCACACATGGATCCCTCTGAGTCATTGCATGTGTGTTCTTTCCACAAACCACACATGGATCCCCCTGAGTCATTGCATGTGTGTTCTTTCCACAAACCACACATGGATTAACCAGTGTTCACTGCATGTGTGTTCTTTCCACAAACCACTTATGGATCAACCAGTGGTCATTGCATGTGTGTTCTTTTCCACAAACCACATACGGATCCACCAGAGTCAGTTGCATGTGTGTTCTTTTCACAAACCACATATGGACCCACTAGAGTCATTGCATGTGTGTTCTTATACTAAAACTAGCAGTAGTGTCATTACATGTGTGTTCTTTCCACAAACCACACATGGATCCACCAGTGGCATTGCATGTGTGTTCTTTCCACAAACCACACATGGATCGACCAGTGGTCATTGCATGTGTGTTCTTTCCACAAACCACACATGGATCCCCCTGAGTCATTGCATGTGTGTTCTTTCCACAAACCACATATGGATCAACCAGTGGTCATTGCATGTGTGTTCTTTTCCACAAACCACATACGGATCCACTAGAGTCATTGCATGTGTGTTCTCTTCACAAACCACATATGGACCCAATAGAGTCATTGCATGTGTGTTCTTATACTAAAACCAGCACTAGAGTCATTGCATGTGTGTTCTTGTACTAAAACTAGCACTAGAGTCACTGCATGTGTGTTCTTATACTAAAACCAACACTAGAGTCATTGCATGTGTGTTCTTATACTAAAACCAGCACTAGAGTCATTGCATGTGTGTTCTTTCCACAAACCACACATGGATCCACAAGTGGTCATTGCATGTGTGTTCTTTCCACAAACTACACATGGATCCCTCTGAGTCAATGCATGTGTGTTCTTTCCACAAACCACACATGGATCCCCCTGAGTCATTGCATGTGTGTTCTTTCCACAAACCACACATGGATCAACTAGTGTTCACCGCATGTGTGTTCTTTCCATAAACCACTTATGGATCAACCAGTGGTCATTGCATGTGTGTTGTTTTCCTCAAACCACATATGGATCCACTAGTGTCATTGCATGTGTGTTCTTTTCACAAACCACATGTGGACCTAGTAGAGTCATTGCATGTGTGTTCTTATACTAAAACCAGACTAGAGTCATTGCATGTGTGTTCTTATACTAAAACCAGCACTAGAGTCATTGCATATGTGTTATTTCCACAAACCACACATGGATCCACCAATGGTCATTGCATGTGTGTTCTTTCCACAAACCACACATGGATCCCTCTGACTCATTGCATGTGTGTTCTTTCCACAAACCACACATGGATCAACCAGTGTTCACTACATGTGTGTTCTTTCCACAAACCACTTATGGATCAACTAGTGGTCATTGCATGTGTGTTATTTTCCACAAACCACATATGGATCCACTAGAGTCATTGCATGTGTGTTCTTTTCACAAACAATATATGGACCCTCTAGAGTCATTGCATGTGTGTTCTTCTACTAAAACCAGCACTAGAGTCATTGCATGTGTGTTCTTTCCACAAACCACACATGGATCCACCAGTGGCATTGCAGGTGTGTTCTTTCCACAAAGCACACAAGGATCGACCAGTGGTCATTGCATGTGTCTTCTTTCCACAAACCACATTGATCCCCCTGAGTCATTGCATAGGTGTTCTTTTCACTAACCACATATGGACAAACCAGTGTCATTGCATGTGTGTTCTTTCCAAAAACCACATATGGATCCACTAGAGTCATTGCATGTGTGTTCTTTTCACAAACCACATATGGACCCACTAGAGTCATTGCATGTGTGTTCTTATACTAAAACCAGCACTAGAGTCATTGCATATGTGTTCTTTTCATAAACCACATATGGACCCACCAGTGTCATTGCATGTGTGTTGTTTCCACAAACCACACATGGATCGACCAGTGGTCATTGCATGTGTGTTCATTCTACAAACCACACATGGATCCCCCTAAGTCATTGCATGTGTGTTCTTTCCACAAACCACATATGGATCAACTAGCGTCATTGCATGTGTGTTCTTTCCACAAACCACATATGGATCCACAAGAGTCATTGCATGTGTGTTCTTTTCACAAACCACACATGGATCAACCAGTGTTATTGCATGTGTGTTCTTTCCACAAACCACACATTGATCGACCACTGGTCATTGCATGTTCGTTCTTTCCACAAACCACACATGGATCCCCCTAAGTCATTGCATGTGTATTCTTTCCACAAACCACATATGGATCAACCAGTGTCATTGCATGTGTGTTCTTTCCACAAACCACATATGGATCCACTAGAGTCATTGCATGTGTGTTCTTTTCCACAAACCACATATGGATCTACTAGTCATTGCATGTGTGTTCTTTTCACAAACCACATATGGACCCACTAGAGTCATTGCATGTGTGTTCTTATACTAAAACTAGCACTAGAGTCATTACATGTGTCTTCTTACACTAAAACCAGCACTAGAGTCATTGCATGTGTGTTCTTACACTAAAACCAGCACTAGAGTCATTGCATGTGTGTTCTTTCCATAAACCACACATGGATCCACCAGTGGTCATTGCATGTGTGTTCTTTCCACAAACCACACATGGATCCCTCTGAGTCATTGCATGTGTGTTCTTTCCACAAACCACACATGGATCCCCCTGAGTCATTGCATGTGTGTTCTTTCCACAAACCACACATGGATTAACCAGTGTTCACTGCATGTGTGTTCTTTCCACAAACCACTTATGGATCAACCAGTGGTCATTGCATGTGTGTTCTTTTCCACAAACCACATACGGATCCACCAGAGTCAGTTGCATGTGTGTTCTTTTCACAAACCACATATGGACCCACTAGAGTCATTGCATGTGTGTTCTTATACTAAAACTAGCAGTAGTGTCATTACATGTGTGTTCTTTCCACAAACCACACATGGATCCCCCTGAGTCATTGCATGTGTGTTCTTTCCACAAACCACACATGGATCCCTCTGACTCATTGCATGTGTGTTCTTTCCACAAACCACACATGGATCAACCAGTGTTCACCGCATGTGTGTTCTTTCCACAAACCACTTATGGATCAACCAGTGGTCATTGCATGTGTGTTATTTTCCACAAACCACATATGGATCCACTAGAGTCATTGCATGTGTGTTCTTTTCACAAACAACATATGGACCCACTAGAGTCATTCCATGTGTGTTCTTCTACTAAAACCAGCACTAGAGTCATTGCATGTGTGTTCTTTCCACAAACCACACATGGATCCACCAGTGGCATTGCAGGTGTGTTCTTTCCACAAAGCACACAAGGATCGACCAGTGGTTATTGCATGTGTCTTCTTTCCAGAAACCACACATTGATCCCCCTGAGTCATTGCATAGGTGTTCTTTTCACTAACCACATATGGACAAACCAGTGTCATTGCATGTGTGTTCTTTCCAAAAACCACATATGGATCTACTAGAGTCATTGCATGTATGTTCTTTTCACAAACCACATATGGACCCACTAGAGTCATTTCATGTGTGTTCTTATACTAAAACCAGCACTAGAGTCATTGCATGTGTGTTCTTTTCACCAACCACATATGGATCCACCAGTGTCATTGCATGTGTGTTCTTTCCACAAACCACACATCGATCGACCAGTGGTCATTTCATGTGTGTTCATTCTACAAACCACACATGGATCCCCCTAAGTCATTGCATGTGTGTTCTTTCCACAAACCACATATGGATCAACTAGCGTCATTGCATATGTGTTATTTCCACAAACCACACATGGATCCACCAATGGTCATTGCATGTGTGTTCTTTCCACAAACCACACATGGATCCCTCTGACTCATTGCATGTGTGTTCTTTCCACAAACCACACATGGATCAACCAGTGTTCACTACATGTGTGTTCTTTCCACAAACCACTTATGGATCAACTAGTGGTCATTGCATGTGTGTTATTTTCCACAAACCACATATGGATCCACTAGAGTCATTGCATGTGTGTTCTTTTCACAAACAATATATGGACCCTCTAGAGTCATTGCATGTGTGTTCTTCTACTAAAACCAGCACTAGAGTCATTGCATGTGTGTTCTTTCCACAAACCACACATGGATCCACCAGTGGCATTGCAGGTGTGTTCTTTCCACAAAGCACACAAGGATCGACCAGTGGTCATTGCATGTGTCTTCTTTCCACAAACCACACATTGATCCTCCTGAGTCATTGCATAGGTGTTCTTTTCACTAACCACATATGGACAAACCAGTGTCATTGCATGTGTGTTCTTTCCAAAAACCACATATGGATCCACTAGAGTCATTGCATGTGTGTTCTTTTCACAAACCACATATGGACCCACTAGAGTCATTGCATGTGTGTTCTTATACTAAAACCAGCACTAGAGTCATTGCATATGTGTTCTTTTCATAAACCACATATGGACCCACCAGTGTCATTGCATGTGTGTTGTTTCCACAAACCACACATGGATCGACCAGTGGTCATTGCATGTGTGTTCATTCTACAAACCACACATGGATCCCCCTAAGTCATTGCATGTGTGTTCTTTCCACAAACCACATATGGATCAACTAGCGTCATTGCATGTGTGTTCTTTCCACAAACCACATATGGATCCACAAGAGTCATTGCATGTGTGTTCTTTTCACAAACCACACATGGATCAACCAGTGTTATTGCATGTGTTCTTTCCACAAACCACACATTGATCGACCACTGGTCATTGCATGTTCGTTCTTTCCACAAACCACACATGGATCCCCCTAAGTCATTGCATGTGTATTCTTTCCACAAACCACATATGGATCAACCAGTGTCATTGCATGTGTGTTCTTTCCACAAACCACATATGGATCCACTAGAGTCATTGCATGTGTGTACTTATCCACACACCACATATGGTTCTACTCGTCATTGCATGTGTGTTCTTTCCACAAACCACATATGGACCCACTAGAGTCATTGCATGTGTGTTCTTATACTAAAACTAGCACTAGTCATTACATGTGTCTTCTTACACTAAAACCAGCACTAGAGTCATTGCATGTGTGTTCTTACACTAAAACCAGCACTAGAGTCATTGCATGTGTGTTCTTTCCATAAACCACACATGGATCCACCAGTGGTCATTGCATGTGTGTTCTTTCCACAAACCACACATGGATCCCTCTGAGTCATTGCATGTGTGTTCTTTCCACAAACCACACATGGATCCCCCTGAGTCATTGCATGTGTGTTCTTTCCACAAACCACACATGGATTAAACAGTGTTCACTGCATGTGTGTTCTTTCCACAAACCACTTATGGATCAACCAGTGGTCATTGCATGTGTGTTCTTTTCCACAAACCACATACGGATCCACCAGAGTCAGTTGCATGTGTGTTCTTTTCACAAACCACATATGGACCCACTAGAGTCATTGCATGTGTGTTCTTATACTAAAACTAGCAGTAGTGTCATTACATGTGTGTTCTTTCCACAAACCACACATGGATCCCCCTGAGTCATTGCATGTGTGTTCTTTCCACAAACCACACATGGATCCCTCTGACTCATTGCATGTGTGTTCTTTCCACAAACCACACATGGATCAACCAGTGTTCACCGCATGTGTGTTCTTTCCACAAACCACTTATGGATCAACCAGTGGTCATTGCATGTGTGTTATTTTCCACAAACCACATATGGATCCACTAGAGTCATTGCATGTGTGTTCTTTTCACAAACAACATATGGACCCACTAGAGTCATTCCATGTGTGTTCTTCTACTAAAACCAGCACTAGAGTCATTGCATGTGTGTTCTTTCCACAAACCACACATGGATCCACCAGTGGCATTGCAGGTGTGTTCTTTCCACAAAGCACACAACCAGTGGTTATTGCATGTGTCTTCTTTCCAGAAACCACACATTGATCCCCCTGAGTCATTGCATAGGTGTTCTTTTCACTAACCACATATGGACAAACCAGTGTCATTGCATGTGTGTTCTTTCCAAAAACCACATATGGATCCACTAGAGTCATTGCATGTATGTTCTTTTCACAAACCACATATGGACCCACTAGAGTCATTTCATGTGTGTTCTTATACTAAAACCAGCACTAGAGTCATTGCATGTGTGTTCTTTTCACCAACCACATATGGATCCACCAGTGTCATTGCATGTGTGTTCTTTCCACAAACCACACATCGATCGACCAGTGGTCATTTCATGTGTGTTCATTCTACAAACCACACATGGATCCCCCTAAGTCATTGCATGTGTGTTCTTTCCACAAACCACATATGGATCAACTAGCGTCATTGCATGTGTGTTCTTTCCACAAACCACATATGGATCCACAAGAGTCATTGCATGTGTGTTGTTTTCACAAACCACACATGGATCAACCAGTGTTATTGCATGTGTGTTCTTTCCACAAACCACACATTGATCGACCACTGGTCATTGCATGTTCGTTCTTTCCACAAACCACACATGGATCCCCCTAAGTCATTGCATGTGTATTCTTTCCACAAACCACATATGGATCAACCAGTGTCATTGCATGTGTGTTCTTTCCACAAACCACATATGGATCCACTAGAGTGATTGCATGTGTGTTCTTTTCCACAAACCACATATGGATCTACTAGTCATTGCATGTGTGTTCTTTTCACAAACCACATATGGACCCACTAGAGTCATTGCATGTGTGTTCTTATACTAAAACTAGCACTAGAGTCATTACATGTGTGTTCTTATACTAAAACCAGCACTAGAGTCATTGCATGTGTGTTCTTACACTAAAACCATCACTAGAGTCATTGCATGTGTGTTCTTACACTAAAACCAGCACTAGAGTCATTGCATGTGTGTTCTTTCCATAAACCACACATGGATCCACCAGTGGTCATTGCATGTGTGTTCTTTCCAAAAACCACACATGGATCCCTCTGACTCATGGCATGTGTGTTCTTTCCACAAACCACACATGGATCAACCAGTGTTCACCGCATGTGTGTTCTTTCCACAAACCACTTATGGATCAACCAGTGGTCATTGCATGTGTGTTGTTTTCCACAAACCACATATGGATCCACTAGTGTCATTGCATGTGTGTTCTTTTCACAAACCACATGTGGACCTAGTAGAGTCATTGCATGTGTGTTCTTATACTAAAACCAGACTAGAGTCATTGCATGTGTGTTCTTATACTAAAACCAGCACTAGAGTTATTGCATCTGTGTTATTTCCACAAACAACACATGGATCCACCAATGGTCATTGCATGTGTGTTCTTTCCACAAACCACACATGGATCCCTCTAACTCATTGCATGTGTGTTCTTTCCACAAACCACACATGGATCAACCAGTGTTCACTACATGTGTGTTCTTTCCACAAACCACTTATGGATCAACCAGTGGTCATTGCATGTGTGTTATTTTCCACAAACCACATATGGATCCACTAGAGTCATTGCATGTGTGTTCTTTTCACAAACAACATATGGACCCACTAGAGTCATTGCATGTGTGTTCTTCTACTAAAACCAGCACTAGAGTCATTGCACGTGTGTTCTTTCCACAATACACACATGGATCCACCAGTGGCATTGCAGGTGTGTTCTTTCCACAAAGCACACAAGGATCGACCAGTGGTCATTGCATGTGTCTTCTTTCCACAAACCACACATTGATCCCCCTGAGTCATTGCATAGGTGTTCTTTTCACTAACCACATATGGACAAACCAGTGTCATTGCATGTGTGTTCTTTCCAAAAACCACATATGGATCCACTAGAGTCATTGCATGTATGTTCTTTTCACAAACCACATATGGACCCAGTAGAGTCATTTCATGTGTGTTCTTATACTAAAACCAGCACTAGAGTCATTGCATGTGTGTTCTTTTCACCAACCACATATGGATCCACCAGTGTCATTGCATGTGTGTTATTTCCACAAACCACATATGGACCCACTAGAGTCATTGCATGTGTGTTCTTTTCACAAACCACATATGGACCCACTAGAGTCATTGCATGTGTGTTCTTATACTAAAACCAGCACTAGAGTCAATGCATGTGTGTTCTTTTCACAAACCACATATGGATCCACCAGTGTCATTGCATGTGTGTTCTTTCCACAAACCACACATCGATCGACCAGTGGTCATTGCATGTGTGTTCATTCTACAAACCACACATGGATCCCCCTAAGTCATTGCATGTGTGTTCTTTCCACAAACCACATATGGATCAACTAGCGTCATTGCATGTGTGTTCTTTCCACAAACCACATATGGATCCACAAGAGTCATTGCATGTGTGTTGTTTTCACAAACCACACATGGATCAACCAGTGTTATTGCATGTGTGTTCTTTCCTCAAACCACACATTGATCGACCACTGGTCATTGCATGTTCGTTCTTTCCACAAACCACACATGGATCCCCCTAAGTCATTGCATGTGTATTCTTTCCACAAACCACATATGGATCAACCAGTGTCATTGCATATGTGTTCTTTCCACAAACCACATATGGATCCACTAGAGTGATTGCATGTGTGTTCTTTTCCACAAACCACGGATCTACTAGTCATTGCATGTGTGTTCTTTTCACAAACCAGATATGGACCCACTAGAGTCATTGCATGTGTGTTCTTATACTAAAACTAGCACTAGAGTCATTACATGTCTGTTCTTATACTAAAACCAGCACTAGAGTCATTGCATGTGTGTTCTTACACTGAAACCATCACTAGAGTCATTGCATGTGTGTACTTACACTAAAACCAGCACTAGAGTCATTGCATGTGTGTTCTTTCCATAAACCACACATGGATCCACCAGTGGTCATTGCATGTGTGTTCTTTCCACAAACCACACATGGATCCCTCTGACTCATTGCATGTGTGTTCTTTCCACAAACCACACATGGATTAACCAGTGTTCACCGCATGTGTGTTCTTTCCACAATCCACTTATGGATCAACCAGTGGTCATTGCATGTGTGTTGTTTTCCACAAACCACATATGGATCCACTAGTGTCATTGCATGTGTGTTCTTTTCACAAACCACATGTGGACCTAGTAGAGTCATTGCATGTGTGTTCTTATACTAAAACCAGACTAGAGTCATTGCATGTGTGTTCTTCTACTAAAACCAGCACTAGAGTCATTGCATCTGTGTTATTTCCACAAACCACACATGGATCCACCAATGGTCATTGCATGTGTGTTCTTTCCACAAACCACACATGGATCCCTCTGACTCATTGCATGTGTGTTCTTTCCACAAACCACACATGGATCAACCAGTGTTCACTACATGTGTGTTCTTTCCACAAACCACTTATGGATCAACCAGTGGTCATTGCATGTGTGTTATTTTCCACAAACCACATATGGATCCACTAGAGTCATTGCATGTGTGTTCTTTTCACAAACAACATATGGACCCACTAGAGTCATTGCATGTGTGTTCTTCTACTAAAACCAGCACTAGAGTCATTGCATGTGTGTTCTTTCCACAAACCACACATGGATCCACCAGTGGCATTGCAGGTGTGTTCTTTCCACAAAGCGCACAAGGATCGACCAGTGGTTATTGCATGTGTCTTCTTTCCACAAACCACACATTGATCCCCCTGAGTCATTGCATAGGTGTTCTTTTCACTAACCACATATGGACAAACCAGTGTCATTGCATGTGTGTTCTTTCCAAAAACCACATATGGATCCACTAGAGTCATTGCATGTATGTTCTTTTCACAAACCACATATGGACCCACTAGAGTCATTTCATGTGTGTTCTTATACTAAAACCAGCACTAGAGTCATTGCATGTGTTTTCTTTTCACCAACCACATATGGATCCACCAGTGTCATTGCATGTGTGTTCTTTCCACAAACCACACATCGATCGACCAGTGGTCATTTCATGTGTGTTCATTCTACAAACCACACATGGATCCCCCTAAGTCATTGCATGTGTGTTCTTTCCACAAACCACATATGGATGAACTAGCGTCATTGCATGTTTGTTCTTTCCACAAACCACATATGGATCCACAAGAGTCATTGCATGTGTGTTGTTTTCACAAACCACACATGGATCAACCAGTGTTATTGCATGTGTGTTCTTTCCACAAACCACACATTGATCGACCACTGGTCATTGCATGTTCGTTCTTTCCACAAACCACACATGGATCCCCCTAAGTCATTGCATGTGTATTCTTTCCACAAACCACATATGGATCAACCAGTGTCATTGCATGTGTGTTCTTTCCACAAACCACATATGGATCCACTAGAGTGATTGCATGTGTGTTCTTTTCCACAAACCACATATGGATCTACTAGTCATTGCATGTGTGTTCTTTTCACAAACCACATATGGACCCACTAGAGTCATTGCATGTGTGTTCTTATACTAAAACTAGCACTAGAGTCATTACATGTGTGTTCTTATACTAAAACCAGCACTAGAGTCATTGCATGTGTGTTCTTACACTATTACCATCACTAGAGTCATTGCATGTGTGTTCTTACACTAAAACCAGCACTAGAGTCATTGCATGTGTGTTCTTTCCATAAACCACACATGGATCCACCAGTGGTCATTGCATGTGTGTTCTTTCCACAAACCACACATGGATCCCTCTGACTCATTGCATGTGTGTTCTTTCCACAAACCACACATGGATCCCTCTGACTCATTGCATGTGTGTTCTTTCCACAAACCACACATGGATCAACCAGTGTTCACCGCATGTGTGTTCTTTCCACAAACCACTTATGGATCAACCAGTGGTCATTGCATGTGTGTTGTTTTCCACAAACCACATATGGATCCACTAGTGTCATTGCATGTGTGTTCTTTTCACAAACCACATGTGGACCTAGTAGAGTCATTGCATGTGTGTTCTTATACTAAAACCAGACTAGAGTCATTGCATGTGTGTTCTTATACTAAAACCAGCACTAGAGTCATTGCATCTGTGTTATTTCCACAAACCACACATGGATCCACCAATGGTCATTGCATGTGTGTTCTTTCCACAAACCACACATGGATCCCTCTGACTCATTGCATGTGTGTTCTTCCACAAACCACACATGGATCAACCAGTGTTCACTACATGTGTGTTCTTTCCACAAACCACTTATGGATCAACCAGTGGTCATTGCATGTGTGTTATTTTCCACAAACCACATATGGACCCACTAGAGTCATTGCATGTGTGTTCTTATACTAAAACCAGCACTAGAGTCATTGCATGTGTGTTCTTTCCACAAACCACACATGGATCCACCAGTGGCATTGCAGGTGTGTTCTTTCCACAAAGCACACAAGGATCGACCAGTGGTTATTGCATGTGTCTTCTTTCCACAAACCACACATTGATCCCCCTGAGTCATTGCATAGGTGTTCTTTTCACTAACCACATATGGACAAACCAGTGTCATTGCATGTGTGTTCTTTCCAAAAACCACATATGGATCCACTAGAGTCATTGCATGTATGTTCTTTTCACAAACCACATATGGACCCACTAGAGTCATTTCATGTGTGTTCTTATACTAAAACCAGCACTAGAGTCATTGCATGTGTGTTCTTTTCACCAACCACATATGGATCCACCAGTGTCATTGCATGTGTGTTCTTTCCACAAACCACACATCGACCAGTGGTCATTTCATGTGTGTTCATTCTACAAACCACACATGGATCCCCCTAAGTCATTGCATGTGTGTTCTTTCCACAAACCACATATGGATCAACTAGCGTCATTGCATGTGTGTTCTTTCCACAAACCACATATGGATCCACAAGAGTCATTGCATGTGTGTTGTTTTCACAAACCACACATGGATCAACCAGTGTTATTGCATGTGTGTTCTTTCCACAAACCACACATTGATCGACCACAGGTCATTGCATGTTCGTTCTTTCCACAAACCACACATGGATCCCCCTAAGTCATTGCATGTGTATTCTTTCCACAAACCACATATGGATCAACCAGTGTCATTGCATGTGTGTTCCTTCCACAAACCACATATGGATCCACTAGAGTGATTGCATGTGTGTTCTTTTCCACAAACCACATATGGATCTACTAGTCATTGCATGTGTGTTCTTTTCACAAACCACATATGGACCCACTAGAGTCATTGCATGTGTGTTCTTATACTAAAACTAGCACTAGAGTCATTGCATGTGTGTTCTTATACTAAAACCAGCACTAGAGTCATTGCATGTGTGTTCTTACACTAAAACCATCACTAGAGTCATTGCATGTGTGTTCTTACACTAAAACCAGCACTAGAGTCATTGCATGTGTGTTCTTTCCATAAACCACACATGGATCCACCAGTGGTCATTGCATGTGTGTTCTTTCCACAAACCACACATGGATCCCTCTGACTCATTGCATGTGTGTTCTTTCCACAAACCACACTTGGATCAACCAGTGTTCACCGCATGTGTGTTCTTTCCACAAACCACTTATGGATCAACCAGTGGTCATTGCATGTGTGTTGTTTTCCACAAACCACATATGGATCCACTAGTGTCATTGCATGTGTGTTCTTTTCACAAACCACATGTGGACCTAGTAGAGTCATTGCATGTGTGTTCTTATACTAAAACCAGACTAGAGTCATTGCATGTGTGTTCTTATACTAAAACCAGCACTAGAGTCATTGCATCTGTGTTATTTCCACAAACCACACATGGATCCAACAATGGTCATTGCATGTGTGTTCTTTCCACAAACCACACATGGATCCCTCTGACTCATTGCATGTGTGTTCTTTCCACAAACCACACATGGATCAACCAGTGTTCACTACATGAGTGTTCTTTCCACAAACCACTTATGGATCAACCAGTGGTCATTGCATGTGTGTTATTTTCCACAAACCACATATGGATCCACTAGAGTCATTGCATGTGTGTTCTTTTCACAAACAACATATGGACCCACTAGAGTCATTGCATGTGTGTTCTTCTACTAAAACCAGCACTAGAGTCATTGCATGTGTGTTCTTTCCACAAACCACACATGGATCCACCAGTGGCATTGCAGGTGTGTTCTTTCCACAAAGCACACAAGGATCGACCAGTGGTTATTGCATGTGTCTTCTTTCCACAAACCACACATTGATCCCCCTGAGTCATTGCATAGGTGTTCTTTTCACTAACCACATATGGACAAACCAGTGTCATTGCATGTGTGTTCTTTCCAAAAACCACATATGGATCCACTAGAGTCATTGCATGTATGTTCTTTTCACAAACCACATATGGACCCACTAGAGTCATTTCATGTGTGTTCTTATACTAAAACCAGCACTAGAGTCATTGCATGTGTGTTCTTTTCACCAACCACATATGGATCCACCAGTGTCATTGCATGTGTGTTCTTTCCACAAACCACACATCGATCGACCAGTGGTCATTGCATGTGTGTTCATTCTACAAACCACACATGGATCCCCCTAAGTCATTGCATGTGTGTTCTTTCCACAAACCACATATGGATCAACTAGCGTCGTTGCATGTGTGTTCTTTCCACAAACCACATATGGATCCACAAGAGTCATTGCATGTGTGTTGTTTTCACAAACCACACATGGATCAACCAGTGTTATTGCATGTGTGTTCTTTCCACAAAACACACAATGATCGACCACTGGTCATTGCATGTTCGTTCTTTCCACAAACCACACATGGATCCCCCTAAGTCATTGCATGTGTATTCTTTCCACAAACCACATATGGATCAACCAGTGTCATTGCATGTGTGTTCTTTCCACAAACCACATATGGATCCACTAGAGTGATTGCATGTGTGTTCTTTTCCACAAACCACATATGGATCTACTAGTCATTGCATGTGTGTTCTTTTCACAAACCACATATGGACCCACTAGAGTCATTGCATGTGTGTTCTTATACTAAAACTAGCACTAGAGTCATTACATGTGTGTTCTTATACTAAAACCAGCACTAGAGTCATTGCATGTGTGTTCTTACACTAAAACCATCACTAGAGTCATTGCATGTGTGTTCTTACACTAAAACCAGCACTAGAGTCATTGCATGTGTGTTCTTTCCATAAACCACACATGGATCCACCAGTGGTCATTGCATGTGTGTTCTTTCCACAAACCACACATGGATCCCTTTGAGTCATTGCATGTGTGTTCTTTCCACAAACCACACATGGATCCCCCTGAGTCATTGCATGTGTGTTCTTTCCAAAAACCACACATGGATTAACCAGTGTTCACTGCATGTGTGTTCTTTCCACAAACCACTTATGGATCAACCAGTGGTCATTGCATGTGTGTTCTTTTCCACAAACCACATACGGATCCACCAGAGTCAGTTGCATGTGTGTTCTTTTCACAAACCACATATGGACCCACTAGAGTCATTGCATGTGTGTTCTTATACTAAAACTAGCAGTAGTGTCATTGCATGTGTGTTCTTTCCACAAACCACACATGGATCCACCAGTGGCAATTCATGTGTGTTCTTTCCACAAACCACACATGGATCGACCAGTGGTCATTGCATGTGTGTTCTTTCCACAAACCACACATGGATCAACCAGTGTCACTGCATGTGTGTTCTTTTCACAAACCACATATGGATCAACCAGTGTCATTGCATGTGTGTTCTTTCCACAAACCACATATGGATCCACTAGAGTCATTGCATGCGTGTTCTTTTCACAAACCACATATGGACCCACTAGAGTCATTGCTTGTGTGTTCTTATACTAAAACCAGCACTAGAGTCATTGCATGTGTGTTCTTTTCACAAACCACATATGGATCCACCAGTATCATTGCATGTGTGTTCTTTCCACAAACCACACATGGATCGACCAGTGGTCATTTCATGTGTGTTCATTCGACAAACCACACATGGATCCCCCTGAGTCATTGCATGTGTGTTCTTTCCACAAACCACATATGGTGTTGGGTCCGCAGCATAGAAAACAAAAAAATTCCGACGGTGTGAACTACATGCCAAGATCTATCTACTAGGTACAAAGCAACGGGTGGACATACATCCAACGAGAACTTGCCCTCGTAGACAACGAGCTTTGTTAACGAGTCGGAACTCGTGGTTGATGTAGTCGTACACTTGCCAATCTCAAGATCGTGATGAAGTCCAGCAGGTCCGGCTCCAGCACGTCCATCAGATCCAGCTCCAGCACCACCAAGTCCAGCACCGCAAAGCAGCGGTGCATCCGTGATCGCACACACGTCCGGTACCCCGACAACCTCTGTCCCTTGCTCTAGCAAAGCAGTGGAAGCAGCAACTCCTTTCCAGATAAAGCCACCGGGAACATGTATCTCGCTAATCCGAGACCATGGGGGAATAATACTAGAAGGGGAGAGAGATCCTTCACAAGGAGGTGTGTGTGAGAAGTGAGGAGGGGGTGGCCTTTTATAGGAGGAGGGGGGTGCCCCTCCTTCATGGTCGGCGCATGGAGGAGGTGACCCTTCACCTCCTCCATTCATGTGGTGGTAACTCCCTCCACATAAATTTGCCCCTTCACATTCTCTTTTAAAGTCTCCACTTTAAATGCTTTAAATTTCTCCAAATTTAATGCTCTCTCGTTTAATAAAACTCTTTTATTAATTTTATTCAGAATTTTGTTAATTACTTTAATTAACAAACATTCACATAAAACCCCCTGCAACATTTCAATATTACATGCAGAACCAATTTCAGCATTTTCACCCGAAACAGTTTCGGTGTCTACTGAAATAATTCCAGCGCTTTCTTAAATCTTTATCTGAAACATATTTGCTCCAAATGGTGTCGGTATCCCTTAAGTGTGTCACCCTACTGTAGACATGATCGAGACCCCTCTCAGATCAATAATCGAGCGGACACGGAGATCCATACTGACTCCTACACATTCAACGATGACTTCTGTGATCGTGAGAACCTTTAATGCTTGTAACTAAATCCCTTTGTCCCTCGATATATTACATGTCCGATATTCGATCATCGGTATCTCCATACCTAGTTTGATCTCGTTATCGACATGTACTCTTTTCTCGTTCCCGTGATATAACATTCTAGTGATCACATCACTTGCTTGCAAGCTATTTCAATGTGATATCACCGAGAGGGCCCAGAGTATATCTATCCGTCATCGGGAAGGACAAATCCCACTCTTGATCCATGAGCCTCAACATAACACCTTCGTAGCACTGAACCCACCTTTATAGTCACCCAGTTACGGTGTGACGTTTGATGTTATCAAGAGACTCTTCCGGTGTTAGCAATTAACATGATCTCATGGTCTAAGGATAAAGATTACTTCGTATGATATTATAGCAATATAAACATAATGACTTTGATCGTAATGCTATACTTCAGATGAATGTTCATCACATCATTCCACCAATGGTGTGACCTTGTTATTAACAACATCCAATGTCCATGATCAGGAAACCTTGATCATCTTGTTAATCAACAAGCTAGTCTATAAGAGAGGCATAACTAGGAACCCTTTTTGTTTATTAAACACACATGTATTGATGTTTCCGATCAATACAATTCTAGCATGTAAAATAAACATTTATCATAAACATGGAATAAGATAATAACCATTTTATTATTGCCTCTCGGGCATATTCCCTTCATATGGATCAACTAGTGTCATTGCACGTGTGTTCTTTCCACAAACCACATACGGATCCACTAGAGTCATTGCATGTGTGTTCTTTTCACAAACCACACATGGATCAACCAGTGTTATTGCATGTGTCTTCTTTCCACAAACCACACATGGATCGACCAGTGGTCATTGCATGTGTGTTCTTTCCACAAACCACACATGGATCCCCCTGAGTCATTGCATGTGTGTTCTTTCCACAAACCACATATGGATCAACCAGTGTCATTGCATGTGTGTTCTTTCCACAAACCACATATGGATCCACTAGAGTCATTGCATGTGTGTTCTTTTCACAAACCACATATGGATCCACAAGTGTCATTGCATGTGTGTTCTTTCCACAAACCACACATTGATCGACCAATGGTCAATTAATGTGTGTTCTTTCCACAAACCACACATGGATCCCCCTGAGTCATTGCATGCGTGTTCTTTCCACAAACCACATATGGATCCACTAGAATTCATTGCATGTGTGTTCTTTCCACAAACCACATATGTATCCACTAGAGTCATTGCATGTGTGTTCCTGTCATGAACCACATTTGCATCCACCAGTGTCATTGCATGTGTGTTCTTTCCACAAACCACTTATGGATCAACCAGTGGTCATTGCATGTGTGTTCTTTTCCACAAACCACATATGGATCCACTAGAGTCATTGCATGTGTGTTCTTTTCACAAACCACATATGGACCCACTAGAGCCATTGCATGTGTGTTCTTATACTAAAACCAGCACTAGAGTCATTGCATGTGTGTTCTTTTCACAAACCACATATGGACCACCAATGTCATTGCATGTGTGTTCTTTCCACAAAACACACATGGATCGACCAGTGGTCATTGCATGTGTGTTCTTTCCACAAACCACACATGGATCCCCCTGAGTCATTGCATGTGTTATCTTTCCACAAACCACACATGGATCCCCCTAAGTCATTGCATGTGTGTTCTATCCACAAACCACACATGGACCCCCTGAGTCATTGCATGTGTGTTCTTTCTACAAACGACACATGGATCAACCCGTGTTCACTGCATGTGTGTTCTTTCTAGAAACCACTCATGGTTCGACCGGTGGTCATTGCATGTGTGTTCTTTTCACAAACCACATATGGATCCACTAGAGTCATTGCATGTGTGTTCTTTTCAAAAACCACATATGGACCCACTAGAGTAATTGTGTGTGTGTTCTTATATTAAAACCAACACTAGAGTCATTGCATGTGTTTTCTTATACTAAAACCAGCACTATAGTCATAGCATGTGTGTTCTTATACTAAAACCAGCAATAGAGTCATTGCATGTGTGTTCTTTCGACAAACCACACATGGATCAACCAGTGTTATTGCATGTTTGTTCTTTCCAATAACCACACATGGATCCCCCTGAGTCATTGCATGTGTGTTCTTTCCACAACCCACATATGGATCAACCAGTGTCATTACATGTGTGTTCTTTCCACAAATCACATGTGGATCCACTAGAGTTCATTGCATGTGTGTTCTTTCTACAAACCACATATGTATCCACTAGAGTCATTGCATGTGTGTTCTTGTCTTGAACCAGATTTGGATCCACCAGTGTCATTGCATGTGTGTTCTTTCCACAAACCACTTATGGATCAACAAGTGGTCATTGCATGTGTGTTCTTTTCCACAAACCACATATGGATCCACTAGAGTCATTGCATGTGTGTTCTTTTCACAAACCACATATGATCCCACTAGAGTCATTGCTTGTGTGTTCTTATACTAAAACCAGCACTAGAGTCATTGCATGTGTGTTCTTATACTAAAACTAGCACTAGAGTCATTGCATGTTTGTTCTTATACTAAAACCAGCACTAGAGTCATTGCATGTGTGTTCTTATACTAAAACCAGCACTAGAGTCATTGTATGTGTGTTCTTTCCACAAACCACACATGGATCAACCAATGTCATTGCATGTGTGTTCTTTCCACAAACCACACATGTATCCCCCCTGAGTCATTGCATGTGTGTTCTTTCCACAAACCTCATATGGATCAACCAGTGTCAATGCATGTGTGTTCTTTCCACAAACCACATATGGATCCACTAGAGTTCATTGCATGTGTGTTCTTTCCACAAACCACATATGTATCCACTAGAGTCATTGCATGTGTGTTCTTGTCATGAACCACATTTGGATCCACCAGTGCCATTGCATGTGCGTTCTTTCCACAAACCACTTATGGATCAACAAGTGGTCATTGCATGTATGTTCTTTTCCACAAACCACATATGGATTCACAAGAGTCATTGCATGTGTGTTCTTTTGACAAACCACATATGGACCCACTAGAGTCATTGCATGTGTGTTCTTATACTAAAACCAGCACTAGAGTCATTGCATCTATGTTCTTATACTAAAACCAGCATTATAGTCATTGCATGTGTGTTCTTTCCACAAACCACACATGGATCAACCAGTGTCACTGCATGTGTGTTCTTTCCACAAACCACTTATGGATCAACCAGTGGTCATTGCATGTGTGTTCTTTTCCACAAACCACATATGGATCGACTAGAGTCATTGCATGTGTGTTCTTTTCACAAACCACATATGGACCCACTAGAGTCATTGCATGTGTGTTCTTATACTAAAACCAGCACTTGAGTCATTGCATGTGTGTTCTTATACTAAAACCAGCACTAGAGTCATTGCATGTGTGTTCTTTCCACAAACCACACATGGATCAACCAGTGTCATTGCATGTGTGTTCTTTCCACAAACCACGGATGGATCAACCAGTGGTCATTGCATGTGTGTTCTTTTCCACAAACCACATATGGATCCACTAGAGTCATTGCATGTGTGTTTTTTTCACAAACCACATATGGACCCACTAGAGTCATTGCATGTGTGTTTGTATACTAAAACCAGCACTAGAGTTATTGGATGTGTGTTCTTTTCACAAACCACATATGCACCCACTAGAGTCATTGCATGTGTGTTCTTTCCACAAACCACATATGGATCCACTAGAGTCATTGCATGTGTGTTCTTTTCACAAACCACATATGGATCCACAAGTGTCATTGCATGTGTGTTCTTTCCACAAACCACACATTGATCGACCAATGGTCAATTAATGTGTGTTCTTTCCACAAACCACACATCCCCCTGAGTCATTGCATGTGTGTTCTTTCCACAAACCACATATGGATCCACTAGAATTCATTGCATGTGTGTTCTTTCCACAAACCACATATGTATTCACTAGAGTCATTGCATGTGTGTTCCTGTCATGAACCACATTTGCATCCACCAGTGTCATTGCATGTGTGTTCTTTCCACAAACCACTTATGGATCAACCAGTGGTCATTGCATGTGTGTTCTTTTCCACAAACCACATATGGATCCACTAGAGTCATTGCATGTGTGTTCTTTTCACAAACCACATATGGACCCACTAGAGCCATTGCATGTGTGTTCTTATACTAAAACCAGCACTAGAGTCATTGCATGTGTGTTCTTTTCACAAACCACATATGGACCACCAATGTCATTGCATGTGTCTTCTTTCCACAAAACACACATGGATCGACCAGTGGTCATTGCATGTGTGTTCTTTCCACAAACCACACATGGATCCCCCTGAGTCATTGCATGTGTTATCTTTCCACAAACCACACATGGATCCCCCTAAGTCATTGCATGTGTGTTCTATCCACAAACCACACATGGACCCCCTGAGTCATTGCATGTGTGTTCTTTCTACAAACGACACATGGATCAACCTGTGTTCACTGCATGTGTGTTCTTTCTAGAAACCACTCATGGTTCGACCGGTGGTCATTGCATGTGTGTTCTTTTCACAAACCACATATGGATCCACTAGAGTCATTGCATGTGTGTTCTTTTCAAAAACCACATATGGACCCACTAGAGTAATTGTGTGTGTGTTCTTATATTAAAACCAGCACTAGAGTCATTGCATGTGTTTTCTTATACTAAAACCAGCACTATAGTCATAGCATGTGTGTTCTTATACTAAAACCAGCAATAGAGTCATTGCATGTGTGTTCTTTCGACAAACCACACATGGATCAACCAGTGTTATTGCATGTGTGTTCTTTCCACAAACCACACATGGATCCCCCTGAGTCATTGCATGTGTGTTCTTTCCACAACCGACATATGGATCAACCAGTGTCATTACATGTGTGTTCTTTCCACAAATCACATGTGGATCCACTAGAGTTCATTGCATGTGTGTCCTTTCTACAAACCACATATGTATCCACTAGAGTCATTGCATGTGTGTTCTTGTCTTGAACCACATTTGGATCCACCAGTGCCATTGCATGTGCGTTCTTTCCACAAACCACTTATGGATCAACAAGTGGTCATTGCATGTATGTTCTTTCTTATACTAAAACCAGCATTATAGTCATTGCATGTGTGTTCTTATACTAAAACCAGCACTAGAGTCATTGCATGTGTGTTCTTATACTAAAACCAGCACTAGAGTGATTGTATGTGTGTTCTTTCCACAAACCACACATGGATCAACCAGTGTCATTGCATGTGTGTTTTTTCCACAAACCACACATGGATCCCCCTGAGTCATTGCATGTGTGTTCTTTCCACAACCGACATATGGATCAACCAGTGTCATTACATGTGTGTTCTTTCCACAAATCACATGTGGATCCACTAGAGTTCATTGCATGTGTGTCCTTTCTACAAACCACATATGTATCCACTAGAGTCATTGCATGTGTGTTCTTGTCATGAACCACATTTGGATCCACCAGTGCCATTGCATGTGCGTTCTTTCCACAAACCACTTATGGATCAACAAGTGGTCATTGCATGTGTGTTCTTTTCACAAACCACATATGGACCCACTAGAGTCATTGCATGTGTGTTCTTATACTAAAACCAGCACTAGAGTCATTGCATCTATGTTCTTATACTAAAACCAGCACTATAGTCATTGCATGTGTGTTCTTTCCACAAACCACACATGGATCAACCAGTGTCACTGCATGTGTGTTCTTTCCACAAACCACTTATGGATCAACCAGTGGTCATTGCATGTGTGTTCTTTTCCACAAACCACATATGGATCGACTAGAGTCATTGCATGTGTGTTCTTTTCACAAACCACATATGGACCCACTAGAGTCATTGCATGTGTGTTCTTATACTAAAACCAGCACTTGAGTCATTGCATGTGTGTTCTTATACTAAAACCAGCACTAGAGTCATTGCATGTGTGTTCTTTCCACAAAACACACATGGATCAACCAGTGTCATTGCATGTGTGTTCTTTCCACAAACCACAGATGGATCAACCAGTGGTCATTGCATGTGTGTTCTTTTCCACAAACCACATATGGATCCACTAGAGTCATTGCATGTGTTTTTTTTTCACAAACCACATATGGACCCACTAGAGTCATTGCATGTGTGTTTGTATACTAAAACCAGCACTAGAGTTATTGGATGTGTGTTCTTTTCACAAACCACATATGCACCCACTAGATTCATTGCATGTGTGTTCTTTTCCACAAACCACATATGGACCAAGTAGAGTCATTGCATGTGTGTTCTTTCCATAAACAACATATGGACCCACTAGAGTCATTGCATGTGTGTTTTACCACAAACCACATATGGATCCACCAGTTGTCATTGCATGTGTGTTCTTTCCACAAACCACACATGGATCAACGAGTGGTCATTGCATGTGTGGTCTTTCCATAAACCACACATGGATCCACTAGAGTCATTACATGTGCGTTATTTCCACAAACCACACATGGATTAACCAATGGCATTGCATATGTGTTCTTTTCACAAACCACATATGGATCAACCAATGGCATTGCATGTGTGTTATTTTCACAAACCACATATGGATCCACCAGTGTCATTGCATGTGTGTTCTTTCCACAAACCACATATGGATCGACTAGTGGTCATTGCATGTGTTTTCTTTTCCACAAACCACATATGGATCCACTAGAGTCATTGCATGTGTGTTCTTTTCACAAACCACATATGGACCCACTAGAGTCATTGCATGTGTGTTCTTATACTAAAACCAGCACTAGAGTCATTGCATGTGTGTTCTTTCCACAAACCACATATGGATCAACCAGTGTCATTGCATGTGTGTTATTTCCATAAACCACATATGGACCCACTAGAGTCATTGCATTTGTGTTCTTTCCAGAAACCACATATGGACCCACTAGATTCATTGCATGTGTGTTTTACCACAAACCACATATGGATCCACCAGTGGTCATTGCATGTGTGTTCTTTCCACAAACCACACATTGATTGACGAGTGGTCATTGCATGTGTGTTCTTTCCACAAACCACACATGGATCCACTGGAGTCATTGCATGTGTGTTCTTTCCACAAACCACATATGTATCCACTAGAGTCATTGCATGTGTGTTCTTGTCATGAACCACATTTGGATCCACCAGTGCCATTGCATGTGCGTTCTTTCCACAAACCACTTATGGATCAACAAGTGGTCATTGCATGTATGTTCTTTTCCACAAACCACATATGGATTCACAAGAGTCATTGCATGTGTGTTCTTTTCACAAACCACATATGGACCCACTAGAGTCATTGCATGTGTGTTCTTATACTAAAACCAGCACTAGAGTCATTGCATCTATGTTCTTATACTAAAACCAGCACTATAGTCATTGCATGTGTGTTCTTTCCACAAACCACACATGGATCAACCAGTGTCACTGCATGTGTGTTCTTTCCACAAACCACTTATGGATCAACCAGTGGTCATTGCATGTGTGTTCTTTTCCACAAACCACATATGGATCGACTAGAGTCATTGCATGTGTGTTCTTTTCACAAACCACATATGGACCCACTAGAGTCATTGCATGTGTGTTCTTATACTAAAACCAGCACTTGAGTCATTGCATGTGTGTTCTTTTCACAAACCACATATGGACCCACTAGAGTCATTGCATGTGTGTTCTTATACTAAAACCAGCACTTGAGTCATTGCATGTGTGTTCTTATACTAAAACCAGCACTAGAGTCATTGCATGTGTGTTCTTTCCACAAACCACACATGGATCAACCAGTGTCATTGCATGTGTGTTCTTTCCACAAACCACAGATGGATCAACTAGTGGTCATTGCATGTGTGTTCTTTTCCACAAACCACATATGGATCCACTAGAGTCATTGCATGTGTGTTTTTTTCACAAACCACATATGGACCCACTAGAGTCATTGCATGTGTGTTTGTATACTAAAACCAGCACTAGAGTTATTGGATGTGTGTTCTTTTCACAAACCACATATGCACCCACTAGAGTCATTGCATGTGCGTTCTTTTCCACAAACCACATATGGACCCAGTAGAGTCATTGCATGTGTGTTCTTTCCATAAACCACATATGGACCCACTAGAGTCATTGCATGTGTGTTTTACCACAAACCACATATGGATCCACCAGTGGTCATTGCATGTGTGTTCTTTCCACAAACCACACATGGATCAACGAGTGGTCATTGCATGTGTGGTCTTTCCATAAACCACACATGGATCCACTAGAGTCATTACATGCGTGTTCTTTCCACAAACCACACATGGATTAACCAATGGCATTGCATATGTGTTCTTTTCACAAACCACATATGGATCAACCAATGGCATTGCATGTGTGTTATTTTCACAAACCACATATGGATCCACCAGTGTCATTGCATGTGTGTTCTTTCCACAAACCACATATGGATCGACTAGTGGTCATTGCATGTGTTTTCTTTTCCACAAACCACATATGGATCCACTAGAGTCATTGCATGTGTGTTCTTTTCACAAACCACATATGGACCCACTAGAGTCATTGCATGTGTGTTCTTATACTAAAACCAGCACTAGAGTCATTGCATGTGTGTTCTTTCCACAAACCACATATGGATCAACCAGTGTTATTGCATGTGTGTTATTTCCATAAACCACATATGGACCCACTAGAGTCATTGCATGTGTGTTCTTTCCACAAACCACACATGGATCAACCAGTGTCATTGCATGTGTGTTCTTTCCACAAACCACACATGGATCCCCCCTGAGTCATTGCATGTGTGTTCTTTCCACAAACCACATATGGATCAACCAGTGTCAATGCATGTGTGTTCTTTCCACAAACCACATATGGATCCACTAGAGTTCATTGCATGTGTGTTCTTTCCACAAACAACATATGTATCCACTAGAATCATTGCATGTGTGTTCTTGTCATGAACCACATTTGGATCCACCAGTGCCATTGCATGTGCGTTCTTTCCACAAACCACTTATGGATCAACAAGTGGTCATTGCATGTATGTTCTTTTCCACAAACCACATATGTATTCACAAGAGTCATTGCATGTGTGTTCTTTTCACAAACCACATATGGACCCACTAGAGTCATTGCATGTGTGTTCTTATACTAAAACCAGCACTAGAGTCATTGCATCTATGTTCTTATACTAAAACCAGCACTATAGTCATTGCATGTGTGTTCTTTCCACAAACCACACATGGATCAACCAGTGTCACTGCATGTGTGTTCTTTCCACAAACCACTTATGGATCAACCAGTGGTCATTGCATGTGTGTTCTTTTCCACAAACCACATATGGATCGACTAGAGTCATTGCATGTGTGTTCTTTTCACAAACCACATATGGACCCACTAGAGTCATTGCATGTGTGTTCTTATACTAAAACCAGCACTTGAGTCATTGCATGTGTGTTCTTATACTAAAACCAGCACTAGAGTCATTGCATGTGTGTTCTTTCCACAAACCACACATGGATCAACTAGTGTCATTGCATGTGTGTTCTTTCCACAAACCACAGATGGATCAACCAGTGGTCATTGCATGTGTGTTCTTTTCCACAAACCACATATGGATCCACTAGAGTCATTGCATGTGTTTTTTTTTCACAAACCACATATGGACCCACTAGAGTCATTGCATGTGTGTTTGTATACTAAAACCAGCACTAGAGTTATTGGATGTGTGTTCTTTTCACAAACCACATATGCACCCACTAGAGTCATTGCATGTGTGTTCTTTTCCACAAACCACATATGGACCCAGTAGAGTCATTGCATGTGTGTTCTTTCCATAAACCACATATGGACCCACTAGAGTCATTGCATGTGTGTTTTACCACAAACCACATATGGATCCACCAGTGGTCATTGCATGTGTGTTCTTTCCACAAACCACACATGGATCAACGAGTGGTCATTGCATGTGTGGTCTTTCCATAAACCACACATGGATCCACTAGAGTCATTACATGTGCGTTCTTTCCACAAACCACACATGGATTAACCAATTGCATTGCATATGTGTTCTTTTCACAAACCACATATGGATCAACCAATGGCATTGCATGTGTGTTATTTTCACAAACCACATATGGATCCACCAGTGTCATTGCATGTGTGTTCTTTCCACAAACCACATATGGATCGACTAGTGGTCATTGCATGTGTTTTCTTTTCCACAAACCACATATGGATCCACTAGAGTCATTGCATGTGTGTTCTTTTCACAAACCACATATGGACCCACTAGAGTCATTGCATGTGTGTTCTTATACTAAAACCAGCACTAGAGTCATTGCATGTGTGTTCTTTCCACAAACCACATATGGATCAACCAGTGTCATTGCATGTGTGTTATTTCCATAAACCACATATGGACCCACTAGAGTCATTGCATGTGTGTTCTTTCCAGAAACCACATATGGACCCACTAGATTCATTGCATGTGTGTTTTACCACAAACCACATATGGATCCACCAGTGGTCATTGCATGTGTGTTCTTTCCACAAACCACACATTGATTGACGAGTGGTCATTGCATGTGTGTTCTTTCCACAAACCACACATGGATCCACTGAGTCATTGCATGTGTGTTCTTTCCACAAACCACATATGTATCCACTAGAGTCATTGCATGCGTGTTCCTGTCAAGAACCATATTTGGATCCACCAGTGTCATTGCATGTGCGTTCTTTCCACAAACCACTTATGGATCAACAAGTGGTCATTTCATGTATGTTCTTTTCCACAAACCACATATGGATTCACAAGAGTCATTGCATGTGTGTTCTTTTCACAAACCACATATGGACCCACTAGAGTCATTGCATGTGTGTTCTTATACTAAAACCAGCACTAGAGTCATTGCATCTATGTTCTTATACTAAAACCAGCACTATAGTCATTGCATGTGTGTTCTTTCCACAAACCACACATGGATCAACCAGTGTCACTGCATGTGTGTTCTTTCCACAAACCACTTATGGATCAACCAGTGGTCATTGCATGTGTGTTCTTTTCCACAAACCACATATGGATCGACTAGAGTCATTGCATGTGTGTTCTTTTCACAAACCACATATGGACCCACTAGAGTCATTGCATGTGTGTTCTTATACTAAAACCAGCACTTGAGTCATTGCATGTGTGTTCCTATACTAAAACCAGCACTAGAGTCATTGCATGTGTGTTCTTTCCACAAACCACACATGGATCAACCAGTGTCATTGCATGTGTGTTCTTTCCACAAACCACAGATGGATCAACCAGTGGTCATTGCATGTGTGTTCTTTTCCACAAACCACATATGGATCCACTAGAGTCATTGCATGTGTGTTTTTTTCACAAACCACATATGGACCCACTAGAGTCATTGCATCTGTGTTTGTATACTAAAACCAGCACTAGAGTTATTGGATGTGTGTTCTTTTCACAAACCACAAATGCACCCACTAGATTCATTGCATGTGTGTTCTTTTCCACAAACCACATATGGACCCAGTAGAGTCATTGCATGTGTGTTCTTTCCATAAACCACATATGGACCCACTAGAGTCATTGCATGTGTGTTTTACCACAAACCACATATGGATCCACCAGTGGTCATTGCATGTGTGTTCTTTCCACAAACCACACATGGATCAACGAGTGGTCATTGGATGTGTGGTCTTTCCATAAACCACACATGGATCCACTAGAGTCATTACATGTGCGTTCTTTCCACAAACCACACATGGATTAACCAATGGCATTGCATATGTGTTCTTTTCACAAACCACATATGGATCAACCAATGGCATTGCATGTGTGTTCTTTTCACAAACCACATATGGATCCACCAGTGTCATTGCATGTGTGTTCTTTCCACAAACAACATATGGATCGACTAGTGGTCATTGCATGTGTTTTCTTTTCCACAAACCACATATGGATCCACTAGAGTCATTGCATGTGTGTTCTTTTCACAAACCACATATGGACCCACTAGAGTAATTGCATGTGTGTTCTTATACTAAAACCAGCACTAGAGTCATTGCATGTGTGTTCTTTCCACAAAGCACATATGGATCAACCCGTGTCATTGCATGTGTGTTATTTCCATAAACCTCATATGGACCCACTAGAGTCATTGCATGTGTGTTCTTTCCAGAAACCACATATGGACCCACTAGATTCATTGCATGTGTGTTTTACCACAAACCACATATGGTTCCACTAGTGGTCATTGCATGTGTGTTCTTTCCACAAACCACACATTGATTGACGAGTGGTCATTGCATGTGTGTTCTTTCCACAAACCACACATGGATCCACTGGAGTCATTGCATGTGTGTTCTTTCCACAAACCACATATGTATCCACTAGAGTCATTGCATGTGTGTTCTTGTCATGAACCACATTTGGATCCACCAGTGCCATTGCATGTGCGTTCTTTCCACAAACCACTTATGGATCAACAAGTGGTCATTGCATGTATGTTCTTTTCCACAAACCACATATGGATTCACAAGAGTCATTGCATGTGTGTTCTTTTCACAAACCACATATGGACCCACTAGAGTCATTGCATGTGTGTTTTACCACAAACCACATATGGATCCACCAGTGGTCATTGCATGTGTGTTCTTTCCACAAACCACACATTGATTGACGTGTGGTCATTGCATGTGTGTTCTTTCAACAAACCACACATGGATCCACTGGAGTCATTGCATGTGTGTTCTTTCCACAAACCACACATGGATTAACCAATGGCATTGCATATGTGTTCTTTTCACAAACCACATATAGATCAACCAATGGCATTGGAGGCGTGTTCTTTTCACAAACGACATATGGATCCACCAGTGTCATTGCATGTGTGTTCTTTCGACAAACCACATACGGATCAACCAGTGGTCATTGCATGTGTGTTCTTTTCCACAAACCTCATATGGATCCACTAGAGTCATTGCATGTGTGTTCTTTTCACAAGCCACATAAGGAACCACTAGAGTCATTGCATCTGTGTTTTTATACTAAAACCCGCACTAGAGTCATTGCATGTGTGTTCTTTCCAGAAACCACATATGGATCAACCAGTGTCATTGCATGTGTGTTCTTTCCACAAACCTCATATGGATCCACTAGAGTTCATTGCATGTGTGTTCTTTCCACAAACCACATATGTATCCACTAGATACATTGCATGTGTGTTCTTGTCATGAACCACATTTGGATCCACAAGTGTCATTGCATGTGTGTTCTTTCCACAAACCACTTAAGGATCAACAAGTGGCATTGCATGTGTGTTCTTTTCCACAAACCACATATGGATCCACTAGAGTCATTGCATGTGTGTTCTTTCCACAAACCACATATGGATCAACCAGTGTTACTGTATGTGTGTTCTTTCCACAAACCACTTATGGATCAACCAGTGGTCATTGCATGTGTGTTCTTTTCACAAACCACACATGGATCAACTAGTGTTATTGCATGTGTGTTCTTTCCACAAACCACACATGGATTGACCAGTGGTCATTGCATGTTCGTTCTTTCCACAAACCACACATGGATCCCCCTAAGTCATTGCATGTGTGTTCTTTCCATAAACCACGTATGGATCAACCAGTGTCATTGCATGTGTGTTCTTTCCACAAACCACATATGGATCCACTAGAGTCATTGCATGTGTGTTCTTTTCCACAAACCACATATGGATCTACTAGTCATTGCATGTGTGTTCGTTTCACAAACCACATATGGACCGACTAGAGTCATTGCATGTGTGTTCTTATACTAAAACTAGCACTAGAGTCATTACATGTGTGTTCTTATACTAAAACCAGCACTAGAGTTATTGCATGTGTGTTCTTACACTAAAACCATCACTAGAGTCATTGCGTGTGTGTTCTTACACTAAAACCAGCACTAGAGTCATTGCATGTGTGTTCTTTCCATAAACCACACATGGATCCACCAGTGGTCATTGCATGTGTGTTCTTTCCACAAACCACACATGGATCCCTCTGAGTCATTGCATGTGTGTTCTTTCCACAAACCACACATGGATCCCCCTGAGTCATTGCATGTGTGTTCTTTCCACAAACCACACATGGATCAACCAGTGTTCACTCCATGTGTGTTCTTTCCACAAACCACTTATGGATCAACCAGTGGTCATTGCATGTGTGTTCTTTTCCACAAACCACATACGGATCCACCAGAGTCAGTTGCATGTGTGTTCTTTTCACAAACCACATATGGACCCACTAGAGTCATTGCATGTGTGTTCTTATTCTAAAACCAGCACTAGAGTCATTGCATGTGTGTTCTTTCCACAAACCACACATGGATCAAGCAGTGGCATTGCATGTGTGTTCTTTCCACAAACCACACATGGATGGACCAGTGGTCATTGCATGTGTGTTCTTTCCACAAACCACACATGGATCGACCAGTGGTCATTGCATGTGTGTTCTTTCCACAAACCACACATGGATCGACCAGTGGTCATTGCATGTGTGTTCTTTCCACAAACCACACATGGATCAACCAGTGTCACTGCATGTGTGTTCTTTTCACAAACCACATATGGATCAACCAGTGTCATTGCATGTGTGTTCTTTCCACAAACCACATATGGATCCACTAGAGTCATTGCATGCGTGTTCTTTTCACAAACCACATATGGACCCACTAGAGTCATTTCTTGTGTGTTCTTATACTAAAACCAGCACTAGAGTCATTGCATGTGTGTTCTTTTCACAAACCACATATGGATCCACCAGTATCATTGCATGTGTGTTCTTTCCACAAACCACACATGGATCGACCAGTGGTCATTGCATGTGTGTTCATTCCACAAACCACACATGGATCCCCCTGAGTCATTGCATGTGTGTTCTTTCCACAAACCACATATGGTGTTGGGTCCGCAGCATAGAAAACAAAAAATTTCCTACGGTGTGAACTACACGCCAAGATCTATCTACTAGGTACAAAGCAACGGGTGGACATACATCCAACGAGAACTTGCCCTCGTAGACAACGAGCTTTGTTAACGAGTAGGAACTCGTGGTTGATGTAGTCGTACATTTGCCGATCTCAAGATCGTGATGAAGTCTAGCAGGTCCGGCTCCAGCACGTCCATCAGATCCAGCTCCAGCACCACCAAGTCCAGCACCACAAAGCAGCGGTGCATCCATGATCGCACACACGTCCGGTACCCCGACAACCTCCGTCCCTCGCTCCAGCAAAGCAGCGGAAGCAGCAACTCCTTTCTAGATAAAGCCATCGGGAACATATATCTCGCTAATCCGAGACCATGGGGGAATAATACTAGAGGGGGAGAGAGATCCTTCACAAGGAGGTGTGTGTGAGAAGTGAGGAGGGGGTGGACTTTTATAGGAGGAGGGGGTGCCCCTCCTTCATGGCCGGCGCATGGAGGAGGTGACCCTTCATGTGGTGGTAACTCCCTCCACATAAATTTGCCCCTTCACATTCTCTTTTAAAGTCTCCACTTTAAATGCTTTAAATTTCTCCAAATTTAATGCTCTCTCATTTAATAAAACTCTTTTATTAATTTTATTCAGAATTTTGTTAATTACTTTAATTAACAAACATTCACATAAACCCCCTACAACATTTCAATATTACATGCAGAACCAATTTCAGCATTTTCACCCGAAACAGTTTCGGTGTCTATTGAAATAATTCCAGCGCTTTCTTAAATCTTTATCTGAAACATATTTGCTCCAAATGGTGTTGGTATCCCTTAAGTGTGTCACCCTATGGTTCGCGAATAATGTAGACATGATCGAGACCCCTCTCAGATCAATAATCAGAAGCGGGACCTGGAGATCCATACTGACTCCTACACATTCAATGATGACTTCTGTGATCGTGAGAACCTTTAACGCTTGTAACTAAATCCCTTTGTCCCTCGATATATTACATGTCCGATATTCGATCATCGGTATCTCCATACCTAGTTTGATCTCATTATCAACATGTAATCTTTTCTCATTCCCATGATATAACATTTTAGTGATCACATCACTTGCTTGCAAGCTATTTCAATGTGATATCACCGAGAGGGCCCAGAGTATATCTATCCGTCATCGGGATGGACAAATCTCACTCTTGATCCATGAGCCTCAACATAACACCTTCAGAAAGAATGAACCCACCTTTATAGTCACCTGTTACATTGTGGACGTTTGATGTTATCAAGATACTCTTCCGGTGTTAGCAATTAACATGATCTCATGGTCTAAGGATAAAGATTACTTCGTATGATATTATAGCAATATAAACATAATGACTTTGATCGTAATGCTATACTTCGGATGAATGTTCATCACATCATTCCACCAATGGTGTGACCTTGTTATTAACAACATCCAATGTCCATGATCAGGAAACCTTGATCATCTTGTTAATCAACAAGCTAGTCTATAAGAGAGGCATAACTAGGAACCCTTTTTGTTTATTAAACACACATGTATTGATGTTTCCGATCAATACAATTCTAGCATGTAAAATAAACATTTATCATAAACATGGAATAAGATAATAACCATTTTATTATTGCCTCTCGGGCATATTCCATTCATATGGATCAACCAGTGTCATTGCATGTGTGTTCTTTCCACAAACCACATACGGATCCACTAGAGTCATTGCATGTGTGTTCTTTTCACAAACCACACATGGATCAACCAGTGTTATTGTATGTGTCTTCTTTCCACAAACCACACATGGATCGACCAGTGGTCATTGCATGTGTGTTCTTTCCACAAACCACACATGGATCCCCCTGGGTCATTGCATGTGTGTTCTTTCCACAAACCACATATGGATCAACCAGTGTCATTGCATGTGTGTTCTTTCCACAAACCACATATGGATCCACTAGAGTCATTGCATGTGTGTTCTTTTCACAAACCACATATGGATCCCCAAGTGTCATTGCATATGTGTTCTTTCCACAAACCACACATTGATCGACCAATGGTCAATTCATGTGTGTTCTTTCCACAAACCACACATGGATCCCCCCTGAGTCATTGCATGTGTGTTCTTTCCACAAACCAAATATGGATCCACTAGAGTTCATTGCATGTGTGTTCTTTCCACAAACCACATATGTATCCACTAGAGTCATTGCATGTGTGTTCCTGTCATGAACCACATTTGGATCCACCAGTGTCATTGCATGTGTGTTCTTGCCACAAACCACTTATGGATCAACCAGTGGTCATTGCATGTGTGTTCTTTTACACAAATCACATATGGATCCACTAGAGTCATTGCATGTGTGTTCTTTTCACAAACCACATATGGACCCACTAGAGTCATTGCATGTGTGTTCTTATACTAAAACCAGCACTAGAGTCATTGCATGTGTGTTCTTTTCACAAACCACATATGGATCCACCAGTGTCATTGCATGTGTGTTCTTTCCACAAACCACACATGGATCGACCAGTGGTCATTGCATGTGTGTTCATTCCACAAACCACACATGGCTCCCCCTGAGTCATTGCATGTGCGTTCTTTCCACAAACCACATATAGATCAACCAGTGTCATTACATGTGTGTTCTTTCCACAAACCACATATGGATCCACTAGAGTCATTGCATGTGTGTTCTTTTCACAAACCACATATGGACCCACTAGAGTCATTGCATGTGTGTTCTTTCCACAAAACACACATGGATCGACCAGTGGTCATTGCATGTGTGTTCTTTCCACAAACCACACATGGATCCCCCTGAGTCATTGCATGTGTGTTCTTTCCACAAACCACACATGGATCCCCCTAAGTCATTGCATGTGTGTCCTATCCACAAACCACACATGGACCCCCCCGGGTCATTGCATGTGTGTTCTTTCTACAAACCACACATGGATCAACCAGTGTTCACTGCATGTGTGTTCTTTTCGGAAACCACTCATGGTTCGACCGGTGGTCATTGCATATGTGTTCTTTTCAGAAACCACATATGGATCCACTAGAGTCATTGCATGTGTGTTCTTTTCAAAAACCACATATGGACCCACTAGAGTAATTGCGTGTGTGTTCTTATATTAAAACCAGCACTAGAGTCATTGCATGTGTTTTCTTATATTAAAACCAGCACCAGTGTCATTGCATGTGTGTTCTTTCCACAAACCACACATGGATCCCCCTGAGTCATTGCATGTGCGTTCTTTCCACAACCCACATATGGATCATCTAGTGTCATTACATGTGTGTTCTTTCCACAAATCACATGTGGATCCACTAGAGTTCATTGCATGTGTGTTCTTTCTACAAACCACATATGTATCCACTAGAGTCATTGCATGTGTGTTCTTGTATTGAACCAGATTTGGATCCACCAGTGTCATTCCATGTGTGTTCTTTCCACAAACCACTTATGGATCACCCAGTGGTCATTGCATGTGTGTTCTTTTCCACAAACCACATATGGATCCACTAGAGTCATTGCATGTGTGTTCTTTTCACAAACCACATATGGACCCACTAGAGTCATTGCATGTGTGTTCTTATACTAAAACCAGCATTGGAGTCATTGTATGTGTGTTCTTTCCACATAACCACACATGGATCAACCAGTGTCATTGCATGTGTGTTCTTTCCACAAATCACACATGGATCAACCAGTGTCATTGCATGTGTGTTCTTTCCACAAACCACACATGGATCCCCCCCTGAGTCATTGCATGTGTGTTCTTTCCACAAACCACATATGGATCAACCAGTGTCATTGCATGTGTGTTCTTTCCACAAACCACATATGGATCCACTAGAGTTCATTGCATGTGTGTTCTTTCCACAAACCACATATGTATCCACTAGAGTCATTGCATGTGTGTTCTTGTCATGAACCACATTTGGATCCACCAGTGTCATTGCATGTGTGTTCTTTCCACAAACCACTTATGGATCAACAAGTGGTCATTGCATGTATGTTCTTTTCCACAAACCACATATGGATTCACAAGAGTCATTGCATGTGTGTTCTTTTCACAAACCACATATGGACCCACTAGAGTCATTGCATGTGTGTTCTTATACTAAAACCAGCACTAGAGTCATTGCATCTATGTTCTCATACTAAAACCAACACTATAGTCATTGCATGTGTGTTCTTTCCACAAACCACACATGGATCAACCAGTGTCACTACATGTGTGTTCTTTCCAGAAACCACTTATGGATCAACCAGTGGTCATTGCATGTGTGTTCTTTTCCACAAACCACATATGGATCCACTAGAGTCATTGCATGTGTGTTCTTTTCACAAACCACATATGGACCCACTAGAGTCATTGCATGTGTGTTCTTATACTAAAACCAGCACTAGAGTCATTGCATGTGTGTTCTTATACTAAAACCAGCACTAGAGTCATTGCATGTGTGTTCTTTCCACAAACCACACATGGATCAACCAGTGTCATTGCATCTGTGTCCTTTCCACAAACCACAGATGGATCAACCAGTGGTCATTGCATGTGTGTTCTTTTCCACAAACCACATATGGATCCACTAGAGTCATTGCATGTGTGTTTTTTTCACAAACCACATATGGACCCACTAGAGTCATTGCATGTGTGTTTGTATACTAAAACCAGCACTAGAGTCATTGAATGTGTGTTCTTTTCACAAACCACATATGCACCCACTAGAGTCATTGCCTGTGTGTTCTTTTCCACAAACCACATATGGACCCACTAGAGTCATTGCATGTGTGTTCTTTCCATAAACCACATATGAACCCACTAGAGTCGTTGCATGTGTGTTTTACCAGAAACCACATATGGATCCACCAGTGGTCATTGCATGTGTGTTCTTTCGACAAACCACACATGGATCAACGAGTCGTCATTGCATGTGTGTTCTTTCCATAAACCACACATGGATCCACTAGAGTCATTGCATGTGCGTTCTTCCCACAAACCACACATGGATTAACCAATGGCATTGCATATGTGTTCTTTTCACAAACCACATATGGATCAACCAATGGCATTGCATGTGTGTTCTTTTCACAAACCACATATGGATCCACCAGTGTCATTGCATGTGTGTTCTTTCCACAAACCACATATGGATCGACTAGTGGTCATTGCATGTGTGTTCTTTTCCACAAACCACATATGGATCCACTAGAGTCATTGCATGTGTGTTCTATTCACAAACCAGATATGGACCCACTAGAGTCATTGCATGTGTGTTCTTATACTAAAACCAGCACTAGAGTCATTGCATGTGTGCTATTTCCACAAACCACATATGGATCAACCAGTGTCATTGCATGTGTGTTCTTTCCATAAACCACATATGGACCCACTAGAGTCATTGCATGTGTGTTCTTTCCAAAAACCACATATGGACCCACTAGATTCATTGCATGTGTGTTTTACCACAAACCACATATGGATCCACCAGTGGTCATTGCATGTGTGTTCTTTCCACAAACCACACATGGATTGACGAGTGGTCATTGCATGTGTGTTCTTTCCACAAACCACACATGGATCCATTAGAGTCATTGCATGTGTGTTCTTTCCACAAACCACACATGGATTAACCAATGTCATTGCATATGTGTTCTTTTCACAAACCGCATATAGATCAACCAATGGAATTGCATGTGTGTTCTTTTCACAAACCACATATGGATCCACCAGTGTCATTGCATGTGTGTTCTTTCCACAAACCACATACGAATCAACCAGTGGTCATTGCATGTGTGTTCTTTTCACAAACCACATATGGACCCACTAGAGTCATTGCATCTGTGTTCTTATACTAAAACCAGCACTAGAGTCATTGCATGTGTGTTCTTGCCAGAAACCACATATGGATCAACCAGTGTCATTGCATGTGTGTTCTTTCCACAAACCTCATATGGATCCACTAGAGTTCATTGCATGTGTGTTCTTTCCACAAACCACATATGTATCCACTAGATTCATTGCATGTGTGTTCTTGTCATGAACCACATTTGGATCCACCTGTGTCATTGCATGTGTGTTCTTTCCACAAACCACTTAAGCATCAACAAGTGGCCATTGCATGTGTGTTCTTTTCCACAAACCACATATGGATCCACTAGAGTCATTGCATGTGTGTTCTTATACTAAAACTAGCACTAGACTCATTGCATATGTGTTCTTATACTAAAACCAGCACTAGAGTCATTGCATGTGTGTTCTTTCCACAAACCACACATGGATCAACCAGTGTTACTGCATGTGTGTTCTTTCCACAAACCACTTATGGATCAACCAGTGGTCATTGCATGTGTGTTCTTTTCCACAAACTACATATGGATCCACTAGAGTCATTACATGTGTGTTCTTTTCACAAACCACATAAGGACCCACTAGATTCATTCCATGTGTGTTCTTATACTAAAACCAGCACTAGAGTCATTGCATGTGTGTTGTTATACTAAAACCAGCACTAGAGTCATTGCATGTGTGTTATTTCCACAAACCACACATGGATCAACCAGTGTCATTGCATGTGTGTTCTTTCCACAAACCACATATGGATCAACCAGTGGTCATTGCATGTGTATTCGTTTCCAGAAACCACATATGGATCCACTAGAGTCATTGCATGTGTGTTCTTTTCATAAACCACATATGGACCCACTAGAGTCATTGCATGTGTGTTCTTATACTAAAACCAGCACTAGAGTCATTGCATGTGTGTTCTTTTCACAAGCCACATATGGACCCACTAGAGTCATTGCATGTGTGTTGTTTTCCACAAACCACATATGGACCCACTAGAGTCATTGCATGTGTGTTCTTTCCAGAAACCACATATGGACCCCCTAGAGTCATTGCATGTGTGTTTTACCACAAGCCACATATGGATCCACTAGTGGTCATTGCATGTGTGTTCTTTCCACAAACAACTGATGGATCCACTAGAGTCATTGCATGTGTGTTCTTTCCACAAACCACACATGGATTAACCAATGGCATTGCATGTGTGTTCTTTTCACAAACCACATATGGATCAACCAATGGGATTGCATGTGTGTTCTTTTCACAAACCACATATGGATCCACCAGTGTCATTGCATGTGTCTTCTTTCCACAAACCACATATGGATCAACCAGTGGTCATTGCATGTGTTTTTTTCCACAAACCACATATGGATCCACTAGAGTCATTGCATGTGTGTTCTTTTCAAAAACCACATCTGGACCCACTAGAGTCATTGCATGTGTGTTCTTATACTAAAACCAACACTAGAGTCATTGCATGTGTGTTCTTTCCACAAACCACATATGGATCAACGAGTGTCATTGCATGTGTGTTCTTTCCACAAACCACATATGGATCCACTAGAGTTCATTGCATGTTTCTTCTTTTCACAAACCACATATGGATCCACTAGTGTCATTGCATGTGTGTTCTTTCCACAAACCACACATTGATCGACCATTGGTCATTACATGTGTGTTCTTTCCAGAAACCACATATGGACCCACTAGAGTCATTGCATGTGTGTTCTTTCCACAAACCACATATGGATCCACAAGTGTCATTGCATGTGTGTTCTTTCCACAAACCACACATGGATCGACCAGTGGTCATTGCATGTATGTTCTTTCCACAAACCACACATGGATCCACTAGAGTTATTGCATGTGTGTTCTTTTCATAAACCACATATGGACCCACTAGAGTCATTGCATGTGTGTTTTACCACAAACCACATATGGATCCACCAGTGGTCATTGCATGTGTGTTCTTTCCACAAACCACACATGGATCCAGTAGAGTCATTGCATGTACGTTCTTTCCACAAACCACACATGGATTAACCAATGGCATTGCATATGTGTTCTTTTCACAAACCACATATGGATCAACCAATGGCATTGCATGTGTGTTCTTTTCACAAACCACACATGGATCCACCAGTGTCATTGCATGTGTGTTCTTTCCACAAACCATATACAGATCAACCAGTGGTCATTGCATGTGTGTTCTTTTCCACAAACCACACATGGATCCACTAGAGTTATTGCATGTACGTTCTTTCCACAAACCACACATGGATTAACCAATGGCATTGCATATGTGTTCTTTTCACAAACCACATATGGATCAACCAAAGGCATTGCATGTGTGTTCTTTTCACAAACCACATATGGATCCACCAGTGTCATTACATGTGTGTTCTTTCCACAAACCACATACAGATCAACCAGTGGTCATTGCATGTGTGTTCTTTTCCACAAACCTCATATGGATACACTAGAGTCATTGCATGTGTGTTCTTTTCACAAACCACAAATGGACCCACTGGAGTCATTGCATCTGTGTTCTTATACTAAAACCAGCACTAGAGTCATTGCATGTGTGTTCTTGCCAGAAACCACATATGGATCAACCAGTGTCATTGCATGTGTGTTCTTTCCACAAACCTCATATGGATCCACTAGAGTTCATTGCATGTGCGTTCTTTCCACAAACCACATATGTATCCACTAGATTCATTGCATGTGTGTTCTTGTCATGAACCACATTTGGATCCACCAGTGTCATTGCATGTGCGTTCTTTCCACAAACCACTTATGGAACAACAAGTGGTCATTGCATGTGTGTTCTTTTCCACAAACCACATATGGATCCACTAGAATCATTGCATGTGTGTTCTTTCCAAAAACCACATATGGACCCACTAGAGTCATTGCATGTGTGTTCTTATACTAAAACCAGCACTAGAGTCATTGCATGTGTGTTCTTTCCACAAACCACATATGGATCAACCAGTGTCATTGCATGTGTGTTCTTTCCACAAACCACATATGGATCCACTAGAGTTCATTGCATGTTTCTTCTTTTCACAAACCACATATGGATCCACGAGTGTCATTGCATGTGTGTTCTTTCCATAAACCACACAGTGATCGACCATTGGTCATTACATGTGTGTTCTTTCCAGAAACCACATATGGACCCACTAGAGTCATTGCATGTGTGTTCTTTCCACAAACCACATATGGATCCACAAGTGTCATTGCATGTGTGTTCTTTCCACAAACCACACATGGATCGACCAGTGGTCATTGCATGTGTGTTCTTTCCACAAAGCACACATGGATCCACTAGAGTTATTGCATGTGTGTTCTTTCCATAAACCACAAATGGACCCACTAGAGTCATTGCATGTGTGTTCTTTCCACAAACCATATACAGATCAACCAGTGGTCATTGCATGTGTGTTCTTTTCCACAAACCACACATGGATCCACTAGAGTCATTGCATGTACGTTCTTTCCACAAACCACACATGGATTAACCAATGGCATTGCATATGTGTTCTTTTCACAAACCACATATGGATCAACCAAAGGCATTGCATGTGTGTTCTTTTCACAAACCACATATGGATCCACCAGTGTCATTACATGTGTGTTCTTTCCACAAACCACATACAGATCAACCAGTGGTCATTGCATGTGTGTTCTTTTCCACAAACCTCATATGGATACACTAGAGTCATTGCATGTGTGTTCTTTTCACAAACCACATATGGACCCACTGGAGTCATTGCATCTGTGTTCTTATACTAAAACTAGCACTAGAGTCATTGCATGTGTGTTCTTGCCAGAAACCACATATGGATCAACCAGTGTCATTGCATGTGTGTTCTTTCCACAAACCTCATATGGATCCACTAGAGTTCATTACATGTGCGTTCTTTCCACAAACCACATATGTATCCACTAGATTCATTGCATGTGTGTTCTTGTCATGAACCACATTTGGATCCACCAGTGTCATTGCATGTGCGTTCTTTCCACAAACCACTTATGGATCAACAAGTGGTCATTGCATGTGTGTTCTTTTCCACAAACCACATATGGATCCACTAGAGTCATTGCATGTGTGTTCTTTCCAAAAACCACATATGGACCCACTAGAGTCATTGCATGTGTGTTCTTATACTAAAACCAGCACTAGAGTCATTGCATGTGTGTTCTTTCCACAAACCACATATGGATCAACCAGTGTCATTGCATGTGTGTTCTTTCCACAAACCACATATGGATCCACTAGAGTTCATTGCATGTTTCTTCTTTTCACAAACCACATATGGATCCACCAGTGTCATTGCATGTGTGTTCTTTCCACAAACCACACATTGATCGACCATTGGTCATTACATGTGTGTTCTTTCCAGAAACCACATATGGACCCACTAGAGTCATTGCATGTGTGTTCTTTCCACAAACCACATATGGATCCACAAGTGTCATTGCATGTGTGTTCTTTCCACAAACCACACATGGATCGACCAGTGGTCATTGCATGTGTGTTCTTTCCACAAACCACACATGGATCCACTAGAGTTATTGCATGTGTGTTCTTTCCATAAACCACATATGGACCCACTAGAGTCATTGCATGTGTGTTCTTTCCACAAACCATATACAGATCAACCAGTGGTCATTGCATGTGTGTTCTTTTCCACAAACCACACATGGATCCACTAGAGTCATTGCATGTACGTTCTTTCCACAAACCACACATGGATTAACCAATGGCATTGCATATGTGTTCTTTTCACAAACCACATATGGATCAACCAAAGGCATTGCATGTGTGTTCTTTTCACAAACCACATATGGATCCACCAGTGTCATTACATGTGTGTTCTTTCCACAAACCACATACAGATCAACCAGTGGTCATTGCATGTGTGTTCTTTTCCACAAACCTCATATGGATACACTAGAGTCATTGCATGTGTGTTCTTTTCACAAACCACATATGGACCCACTGGAGTCATTGCATCTGTGTTCTTATACTAAAACCAGCACTAGAGTCATTGCATGTGTGTTCTTGCCAGAAACCACATATGGATCAACCAGTGTCATTGCATGTGTGTTCTTTCCACAAACCTCATATGGATCCACTAGAGTTCATTGCATGTGCGTTCTTTCCACAAACCACATATGTATCCACTAGATTCATTGCATGTGTGTTCTTGTCATGAACCACATTTGGATCCACCAGTGTCATTGCATGTGCGTTCTTTCCACAAACCACTTATGGATCAACAAGTGGTCATTGCATGTGTGTTCTTTTCCACAAACCACATATGGATCCACTAGAGTCATTGCATGTGTGTTCTTTCCAAAAACCACATATGGACCCACTAGAGTCATTGCATGTGTGTTCTTATACTAAAACCAGCACTAGAGTCATTGCATGTGTGTTCTTTCCACAAACCACATATGGATCAACCAGTGTCATTGCATCTGTGTTCTTTCCACAAACCACATATGGATCCACTAGAGTTCATTGCATGTTTCTTCTTTTCACAAACCACATATGGATCCACCAGTGTCATTGCATGTGTGTTCTTTCCACAAACCACACATTGATCGACCATTGGTCATTACATGTGTGTTCTTTCCAGAAACCACATATGGACCCACTAGAGTCATTGCATGTGTGTTCTTTCCATAAACCACATATGGATCCACAAGTGTCATTGCATGTGTGTTCTTTCCACAAACCACACATGGATCGACCAGTGGTCATTGCATGTGTGTTCTTTCCACAAACCACACATGGATCCACTAGAGTTATTGCATGTGTGTTCTTTCCATAAACCACATATGGACCCACTAGAGTCATTGCATGTGTGTTTTACCAGAAACCACATATGGATCCACTAGTGGTCATTGCATGTGTGTTCTTTCCACAAACAACACATGGATCAACGAGTGGTCATTGCATGTGTGTTCTTTCCATAAACCACACATGGATCCACTAGAGTCATTGCATGTGCGTTCTTTCCACAAACCACACATGGATTAACCAATGGCATTGCATATGTGTTCTTTTCACAAACCACATATGGATCAACCAATGGCATTGCATGTGTTTTTTTTCACAAACCACATATGGATCCACCAGTGTCATTGCATGTGTGTTCTTTCCACAAACCACATACAGATCAACTAGTGGTCATTGCATGTGTGTTCTTTTCCACAAACCTCATATGGATCCACTAGAGTCATTGCATGTGTGTTCTTTTCACAAACCACATATGGACCCACTAGAGTCATTGCATCTGTGTTCTTATACTAAAACCAGCACTACAGTCATTGCATGTGTGTTCTTGCCAGAAACCACATATGGATCAACCAGTGTCATTGCATGTGTGTTCTTTCCACAAACCTCATAAGGATCCACTAGAGTTCATTGCATGTGTGTTCTTTCCACAAACCACATATGTATCCACTAGATTCATTGCATGTGTGTTCTTGTCATGAACCACATTTGGATCCACCAGTATCATTGCATGTGCGTTCTTTCCACAAACCACTTATGGATCAACAAGTGGTCATTGCATGTATGTTCTTTTCCACAAACCACATATGGATCCACTAGAGTCATTGCATGTGTGTTGTTTTCACAAACCACATATGCACCCACTAGAGTCATTGCATGTGTGTTCTTATACTAAAACTAGCACTAGAGTCATTGCATATGTGTTCTTATACTAAAACCAGCACTAGAGTCATTGCATGTGTGTTCTTTCCACAAAGCACACATGGATCAACCAGTGTTACTGCATGTGTGTTCTTTCCAAAAACCACTTATGGATCAACCAGTGATCATTACATGTGTGTTCTTTTCCACAAACCACATATGGATCCACTAGAGTCATTACATGTGTGTTCTTTTTACAAACCACATAAGGACCCACTAGAGTCATTGCATGTGTGTTCTTATACTAAAACCAGCACTAGAGTCATTGCATGTGTGTTATTTCCACAAACCACACATGGATCAACCAGTGTCACTGCATGTATGTTCTTTCCACAAACCACTTATGGATCAATCAGTGGTCATTGCATGTGTGTTCTTTTGCACAAAGCACATATGGATCCACTAGAGTCATTGCATGTGTGTTCTTTTCACAAACCACATATGGACCCACTAGAGTCATTGCATGTGTGTTCTTATACTAAAACCAGCACTAGAGTCATTGCATGTGTGTTCTTTTCATAAACCACATATGGACCCACTAGAGTCATTGCATGTGTGTTGTTTTCCACAAACCACATATGGACCCACTACAGTCATTGCATGTGTGTTCTTTCCAGAAACCACATATGGACCCACTAGAGTCATTGCATGTGTGTTTTACCACAAACCACATATGGATCCACTAGTGGTCATTGCATGTGTGTTCTTTCCACAAACCACAGATGGATCCACTAGAGTCATTGCATGTGTGATCTTTCCACAAACCACACATGGATTAACCAATGGCATTGCATGTGTGTTCTTTTCACAAACCACATATGGATCAACCAATGGGATTGCATGTGTGTTCTTTTCACAAACCACATATGGATCCACCAGTGTCATTGCATGTGTGTTCTTTCCACAAACCACATATGGATCAACCAGTGGTCATTGCATGTGTTTTTTCCACAAACCACATATGGATCCACTAGAGTCATTGCATGTGTGTTCTTTTCACAAACCACATATGGACCCACTAGAGTCATTGCATGTGTGTTCTTATACTAAAACCAGCACTAGAGTCATTGCATGTGTGTTCTTTCCACAAACCACATATGGATCAACCAGTGTCATTGCATGTGTGTTCTTTCCACAAACCACATATGGATCCACTAGAGTTCATTGCATGTTTCTTCTTTTCACAAACCACATATGGATCCACCAGTGTCATTGCATGTGTGTTCTTTCCACAAACCACACATTGATCGACCATTGGTCATTACATGTGTGTTCTTTCTAGAAACCACATATGGACCCACTAGAGTCATTGCATGTGTGTTCTTTCCACAAACCACATATGGATCCACCAGTGTCATTGCATGTGTGTTCTTTCCACAAACCACACATGGATCGACCAGTGGTCATTGCATGTGTGTTCTTTCCAAAAACCACACATGGATCCATTAGAGTTATTGCATGTGTGTTCTTTCCACAAACCACACATGGATTAACCAATGGCATTGCATGTGTGTTCTTTTCACAAACCACATATGGATCAACCAATGGCATTGCATGTGTGTTCTTTTCACAAATCACATATGTATCCACAAGTGTCATTGCATGTGTGTTCTTTCCACAAACCACATATGGATCAACCAGTGGTCATTGCATGTGTGTTTTTTCCACAAACCACATATGGACCCATTAGAGTGATTGCGTGTGTGGTCTTTTCACAAACCACATATGGATCCACTAGAGTCATTGCATGTGTGTTCTTTTCACAAACCACATATGGATCCACCAGTGTCATTGCATGTGTGTTCTTTCCACAAACCACACATGGATCGACCAATGGTCATTGCATGTGTGTTCTTTACACAAACCACACATGGATTCGCCTGAGTCATTGCATGTGTGTTCTTTCCACAAACCACACATGGATCAACCAGTGTTCACTGCATGTGTGTTCTTTCCACAAACCACTTATGGATCACCAAGTGGTCATTGCATGTGTGTTCCTGTCATGAACCACACATGGATCAACTAGAGTCACTGCATGTGTGTTCCTGTCATGAACCACACATGGATAAACCAATGGCATTGCATGTGTGTTCCTGTCATGAACCACACATGGATCAACCAGTGGTCATTACATGTGTGTTCCTCTCATAAACCACATATGGATCCACCCAGTGTCATTGCATGTGTGTTCTACTCACAAACCACATACGGATCTACAAGTGTCATTGGATGTGTGTTCTTTTCATAAACCACATATGGATCCTAACCTTAGGAGATCCCTAACCTTAGCCCCCCAATGGATCCACCGTTAGACCGATTCTTCTTCAAGGCACGCCATAACACAGTTGTTCTGCTTGACGATTGTTACATACCATTCTATCAGGGCTCTTGGACGATTGGGATGGTCTTCGTGAGAGCGATCCTCGAGTAGGCTGTTCTGCGGCATGATTGGCCACGCTTGCTCTAGACAAACTGGCATGTTGCGAGTGTCACGACTCACGAGTTCAGTGGGCCATATCCCAGTGTCACGTCCCCATTACTTATCTTCCTCCCCGTACTTCTCTTCCTTTCCCTCGAAGCCACTTTCCCCACTTCACTCCCATCCTGCCGTAGCCGCAAGCCGACGACATCCGCCAATTCTCGAGTCACTACCTTCATGCTAAGAAATCATTTTACAAGCTTTTGAACTTATCCTACACATTCCTGCTATTCACCAATCTAACTGCTGATCTTTTTTCCGATTTCTCGATGAACTTCAGATGTGGCAGATCCTCGCGTGCAACTTCGCAGCGACGTTCCCGCTCGTGTGCTCCCACCCAGGATGCTTTCGCCGTTACTCCTACCACGCGCTCCCTCTCCACGAGCTCGCGTGCCCGCACGGTGCGTGCTCCTGCATGGAGCCGAGCTGCAACTACACCGGCCTGCCGGTAGAGCTCGTCATCCACCTTGCAGAGGAGCACTTGATCAAAGTGATTAGGATCTCGTACAGGCAAGCCCAACTTCTCCAAGAGTAGGTGCCGTTCATTGACTCGGCATGTCGCCGGCTAATTTTCCAGGGGGTACGACTCTATTTTTGTCCTGACCATCACCGTCGGTGTTCCGGGAACCAGAGCCGGGCCCACCATCGTGTGTGTCATATGTGTTACGTCGGTCTCGTGCGCCTGGCCCATATACACGGTGCGCATGTGGGCGAACGCCCAGCCGCCGTCATCCGATAGCATTCTTGTGCTAGCCGAGGCGCTGAGCTGCCCGACACCACGGGAGGTGGAGTATGTGGACCTAAGGTCGATCCTATGTGTGCCATCTCGGTACCTTGTCGGTGTTGGACCGAATAGGAAGATGCATTTCTACATTTGTATCGAGAAGACCGACAGGGAAATGTAGTACTTGTTCTATTGTTATGATACATTGCAAGTGTATCTATAATTTTTGATGTTCCATGCTTGGTTTTATCTACTTTCTTGTGTTTTGTCCACACTTTGGAGTACTTTACTTATGATTTCTTGGAATAACCTATTAACAAGAGCCACAGTGCCAGCTGCCCGTTTTCTGCTATTTTTGGTTCCAGGAAGTCAGAAAATGAATATTCTTGGAATTGGACGGGACAAAAGACAAAGTTATTATTTTACCAGGGGACACTTGGAGCCAGAATACGAGATGGAGAAGGGCCAGAGGGCGGCCACACCACCTGGACATGTGGCCAGGCTTGGTCCGTGCCAGGGGGTGGTGTGGCCAGCCCAGGCACCCCCGCGGTCTCTCCTTCCGCCTGTATATTGCCTCTAATACGAAAACCCTAAGTACCCAATCAAAAATCCACGAAAGAGTCTGTAGCCGCCGTTATCTCCATCCCTAGATCGGGAGGATCAAGCTCTTCGGCACCTCTTTGGAGAGGAATTCACCACGAGGCCTTCTTCATCATCATGCAAGCCTCCAGTGTGATGCGTGAGTAGTTCATCTCTGGACTACTGGTCCATGTAGTAGCTAGATGGCTGGTTCTCCTCCTTTGTGCTTTCATGTCTAGATCTTGTGAGCTCCGTTCATGATCAAGATCATCTATTTGTAATTTTGCATGTTGTGTTTGCAGGGATTGATGGATATTGAGATGTTATTTCAGATTGATTATTGATTCTATCATGTCTTTGTTATTTGTGATCTTGCATGCTTTCTGTTGTTAGTAGCTATCTTGGCCAAGTAGATGCTAGCAACTCCAAGAGTTAATTTATGCTCGATAGTGGGTACATGCCTCTGGTAATCTGGGGAAGTGACAGAAATCTCTAAGGTACTAGATGTGTATTGCTACTAGGGAGAAAACAACAATCCTTTGTTCATAGAACAATCATATTGTTTACATTACACGCAATTCGTAATGCAATTATCCATTGCTTGCAACTTAATACTGGAGGGGTTCGGATGATAACCTGAAGGTGGATTATTAGTCATAGATGCAGTTGGATGGCGGTCTATGTATAATGTTGTAATGCCCAATCAAGTCTCAAAGGAGTCAAGATGATTAGTATATGCATGTATTGCTTTCTCGATGTTTGTCAATTTCCCCGTTGTAATTTGTTCACCCAGCATGTTATCTATCTTAAGGAGAGCCACCTCTAGTGAACTATGGACCCTGGTCCTTTCTTTTACTTTTAATCTACAATCAAACTGTTTACTTCTTTGTGTTTACTTTCTACAAACTATTACTTCCTTCCATTTGATACGTTTAATCCTTTGTTTTCAGCAAAACCGGTGAGATTGACTACCTCATCGCAAGTTGGGGTCAAAGTTCTGTGGTTGTGCTGTGCAGGTCTCCACGTTGCTACTAGCACCGGTAGTGCGCCCTGCCAAGGCTCAGCTAGCAACACCTTTGGGGAGTTTCCTTGCTCCTACTGGATTGATAACCTTGGTTTCGTACTGAGGGAAAACTTGCTGCTGTGCTCATCATACCTTCCTCTTGGAGTTCCCCAACGAGCTCGATATATTTTGGGCCATCCCGTTACTTTTAGACTTAAGCGATGCTTCTAGGTGCGTAGAGCATACGTGTTGTGCGAATGTACCCTAGTTGTAGTTTTTAGTACTCCTTAATAATTCGATGAGTTATTATATTTGTCCAATCAGCTTGTTGTTGTCACGTTGCAAAGTCCGCTTGCTCTGGACAGACCGGCAATACCGTGTGCTCCCGCACCCGCATGTCAGTGTCACGTGTTCCGAGGGCCCACCTGCCAGTGTCACACCCCCTTCTCTTCCTTCCCCTCGAAGCCACTGCCCCAACTTCTCTTCCATCCTGCCACTCCCGTCTGATGGTTGTAATCTGATTTTCGTTGGATTGTTTACATGTAATCTACGTTAATAATGCAACATGCAAATGGCACAGACACAATTTCTAAAGTGGAAGCACTGACACGCTGCTATTGCACATATTTCTCAATATAGCTCGACAAACCCATTACAATAATTGTACTCGCACTAAACACAACCGAAATTGCAACCATCCTAAACAACATCTAAACCCACATCACACCGCTGTCGTCGGAGTCCACCGCGATTGGTGACATCGCCGTGCCCTTCCCAGCGACATCCACTCCCGCCCGTGGCTTGTCCTTCGCCAAGGAGGCAACAATGGCATTCTGCACAACTTCGTCCCCGTCATTCTCCACATCAGAATCGACAATGACAAAGGTGACGGGGTTGGCATGGACCAAGCACCGTCGTGCCTGGCGGCTCCTGCTCGAGCTTGTCGCCGCATTAGTCCTTCTACAGGTAGGAGGGGCCGAGCTCGAATACATAGCGACGTCGCTCCTCTCAAGAAACCATGGCCATTTGATACTGTGACAGTAGGATCTAGGGGTGGATCCACCATGGCGAGCCCTACCGGAAGCGGTGGAGCGGATGTATCTGCCGGCGCGAGCCATGACAAGTTCCTAGGAGGGAGTAAGATTGTGGGCCAGGCGTGTCTGGTTCCTGAGCAAGGCCTCCTAGTGATATGTACGCAGGCAAGGTGCCAAAAATTTTCGTCCAATGCGCGCAAGAGGGCTTTTGAACCACGAAGGCGCGAGGTTTGGTTGACAAGTCCACACGCTAGGTCCCCCACCTGTCAGCCGAATATGGACGGTAGGATTCTGCCCGAGTTATTAAGTGGGGATAAATCACGCTTCACCACTACACTGAAATCCAAAGGCTCTTTCTCCTCGCCTTCCCTCGCTCATGGCTCGCAGCTCGTGCAGTTCGTCTCGGGCGGAATCAGGGTCGGCTCAACACCGTCAAGTGGGTGCCCCCATCAGGTACCGGAGGGCGCCCTACGATTACTACCCCGATATGGCTGTGTTTGTGCGGTGAGAAGATGCCGAGATGGATTTCGTGGACCGGCGAAAATACTGCAGGAAAATTCAGCAACTACAGCATCAGAGCGGTAAGTTCCTACTGTAGGTATAATGGTAACCCAGATCCGGAAAGCGTAATGTAATTCATTTTTTTTGTTTCCTTCGATCTACTACACAGGAAGGGAGGGGGACTGGCTGTGACAAGTTTGTGTGGATCGAAAAGCCACTGACAGATTTTCACAGAGAGCTTGTTCAGGATCTGCGTGATGCTGTGTGGGACAAGAAAGAGGAGATTCATGCAATGGAGCGAGAGATCCGGGAGCTTCGCCAGGTGCAGGGGAGGCAGGGGTAGGGAGGTGGTGAGACAGGCGGGCTCAAGACTAGGCCAGATAGTAGAAACAATTTCCTCACTATCTGGGCATTATCTGTTGCAATTGCAGTTTATGTTGCCATGTCGTTGTCCAACAACTGAAATAAGTTGCTGATTCGTGGAGTGTAGCAGCCAGCTTAAGAAATTGTTTTTTAGCCCAAAAACTTATCATAAGAGTAATGCCAATAGTAGGGATTTATTAAGCGCCTATAAATAATTCATGTTTGTGCCACTAACACCCATCGATTTTGGAGACCCCTTAACCGCTCAGCTATCGCGATTGTTCAGATAGTAGTGGCATAGTCACAATTTTGGATTCAACTAGTGGCCTCGGTCGTATCCAATCCAAAAGTCGCGATACATTTTACTCCAAGTACGGGAGGCAGATTGTTTCGCCAGACAAGTTCCATGCGCACAGATCCAGAGTTTAACCGAACTACATATATAGGATCAAGTTTAATACATCATTAGGCTTCTACACTACTAGCCTTCTTTCTCTGCTTGGGTGCCAACTTTCTTCCTCTTTCCTTCACGTCCACTGGCTTCTTCATCTCCTGCCTTCTTCCTCTTCCTGGGTGCCAATTTTCTTACCTTCACGTACCTTGCATCTCCGGATCGAGGGAAGTCAGGCCAATCAGCACCAGAATCTTGTCCGGCATCATCACTCCACTCGTTTTGGTTTTCTTCCCGTAGCAAAATCACTGAGTCGGCTTTCTTGTTTCTTACCTTGCGCTTCCTATAAAAAAACAGTACATGGATTACTACCTTATATCTACAGACTATAAACAATTTTTTGTGTGAATGTACCATCTCATACCTAGGTTTGGGAGCATTAAGGGGACAGCCAGCTGCTCTATGGCCTATAAGATGGCAGGTCTTGCATCTGTTTTTGTCCTTCTTTGTAGCATAGAAAGCTGAACCCTTCTTCTCGAGAAAATTCTTAAACCTATTCACCTAAGGTCTTCCTCTGCCCCTTTTTGTAACTGGCTGGCAAAGCTCGAAAGACAATTGGACTTGAGGCCACTGAGATGGGTCTGTACATGGCTCGACGGATCCAGCGTACGTAGCTCTAAACTTTTCCATAGAGTAGTAGTCTGACAAATACTGATCCAAATGTGGTAGAGTTCTTTTCTTCACCAAGAAGGCCAAGGCGTGGTCGCAAGGTTTCCTGGTATGCTGCCACTCTAAGCAGGTGCATTCTCACAGCTGGATGTTCACAACATCCCTTTTGCCACTCTTGGACATATCGACCACCTCATAGCTTCTGCTTGTTGACAGGAGAACCTTAAGATGAGCAAGTCCTCGGCTTCTCTTGTGCAGTTGCTGTACAACTGGCAGTAGCATATGTCCTCTAAGTCTCCTACCGATCTCTCTCCTTATATTTAACAGCTTCATGATCATACCGCGTATCCTATCCATCAAGATATGAACAGGATGCACTTTTATGTCCTTCACCCAGTTATTTAGGTATTCTGCAAGGTTGTTGTTTATGTAATCAACTTTGATGTCAGGGTTGAATTTACTCCTCTTCCATAGCTGTGAATGATGGATGGCTAAGTACTCTAGAACTTCAGGGGCTTCCGCAAAAAATCTTGCTCATGAAATATTCGCTGCTACTAGGTTTGTAAACTCTAGCAGCAGGAAACATGTAATGAAATACACTGCCTGCGTAGTGTGAGTACAAGTTGAGCATCATATGGGCATGGCATTCTCTACCTTCAGCTCGCGGGAACACCTCCTTCACTACATTCGTCAGCCCTTTGCATGCATCCGTGGATATAGCCAATGGATCCATGTGGCCTATTGATCTCCTGAGTTGCCTCATAAACCAGACCCAGTTTTCCTCCGTTTCTGTTTCAAACAGGCTGAATGCCACTGGGAACATCCAGTTGTGACCATCAAGTGCTGTGGCAGATGGCAGGCAGCCTTTCCATTTGCCAGCTAGGACAGTGCTGTCTACACTCAGATACGGCCTACAGCCGTCCTTGAATCCCTGGATGCAAGGTTTAAGTGCCATGAAAAATCTTTTGAAATATATTTTACCACCTTCTGTTTCGGTTTCAATATCCACAACACTCCCCGGACACCTAGCTTGTACCTCCGCCTTGATGTTGTACAACATCCTGAAGCTATTGGTCCAATCCCTATGCAAGACCCAGAGCTTTGTCTTTACTTTCCAAACCGTGTAATACGGAAGGACAATGTTGTATTTAGAACCGAGGCTAGTCTAAATATTCTTCGCGGTCTCCTTAGGGTTATCCTTTAGTATGGACATAGATTGCATAGCCACCCACTCTGTATCAGCCATTAAGGATTTCAGTTTGCTGCCTGTCGGACACATGTGTGGAGGGACCATTTTGTTTACCTGCAACACAGATTCGTTTAAAAGATAAGCGGATTCGACTAGTTGCCAGAAAGATATCGCACATCAATTGTAGTTATAGAGTGAAAAGAGAGAGAGAGAGTTCTAATGGTTTGCTGCATTCATTGCCCCAGTACCCTAATTGCATTCGACGCAGGTAAGGCTCTTGCTGTGATCCTCCATGGACAATGTACCTCGGCCCGTTCATTCATCCACGTTAACTTGTAAACGGCCTCATACCTCTGGGCAGTGTTCTTCAGTCGATAAACGTCGAACTCCCCCTTGATACAAAAATGTTGGAACGACATCCAAAACTCATGCATGCTCCTGAACTCGGTGCCGATCGAAATTATAGGATACTCGTGGTCATGTTTCATTTCTTCTACTTCAACACCCAAATCATCGACTGGAATACCAGCCTCATCGTTAATTTCCTCGTCTATTTCATCATCACCAGATTCTTGATCCTCTATAGTGCCTTCTTCTTCATCTGATTCAGATTCCTCGTCATCGTCTCTAATGCCTAGTACTGCACACATCATATTGACCCTCATGGGTGGGGCTGTACCATCGTCTCCACCTGGATGGACCGGAACATTGCCCCAATCCACCTCACCGGCAACTCTGTTTTCTCCAAGACACTCGGTTTGTTCTGCTACAACCACATAGGGTGGTCTTACGTTTGCACACATCCCAGGTACTTCAGTGGACAAACAACAGTCAGAATCAATTTCATCTTGACTGTACATAACCCTCTTGCTCTTCCTATGTACATCCTCCTTCCTGATGTAATCTTTCCTGATGGTATCAGTAGGGCTTGACATCTGCGTTTTATTCCCCATCGAACTAGGCTTTTTGCTACCGCTATTGGGTGTGATCTCCTTACTGCCTCCCCTCATGGGTGTTGGCTCCAGGGTGCTGGCATTATTGCCTGACCTCTGCGGCGTGTTCTTCTTCGAATTATCCCTTTTGCTGCTACTATTGGGCGTGTTCTCCTTCGTGCTGGCATTATTGCCTGACCTCAGCGGCGTGTTCCGCTCCAAATTAGCCCTTTTGCTGCTACTATTGGGTGTGTTCTCCTTCGTGCCGGCATTATTGCCTGACCTCAGCGGCGTGTTCCGCTCCAAATTAGCCCTTTTGCTGCTACTATTGGGCGTGTTCTCCTTCGTGTTGGCATTATTCCCTGATAGCGGCGTGTTCCGCTCCAAATTATTTTTTCTGCTCCCACTAGGTGTGGTAGCCTCTGTGCTGGCCATCTTCACCTCTTTGCTACCACTCCTGGGAGTGTTCATCACCGTGCTAGCCCTCTTAGCGTTTTTGCTGCTACCGTTCGGTGTGGCATTTTCACTGGATCTCAGGGGTGTACTCTGCGGCGTGGTGCCTTTTTTCGTGCAACTCTTGGGCGTCCTCTTCTCTAGCGTGGTCTCCTTGGTGACGTTCTTCTTCGGGGTGCCCTTTCTAGGGATGCTCTTCCTGCTCCTCTTTATGACGCTCCTCTATAAGACTCTCCTCTGTTCGAAGCTACCCTCAGTCGCACCAGCCCCAGTGATGCCATGGATCAGGTCACGCATGCCTTCTAAAAGTCCATCATCTCTATTGTCGAGTTCCAATTCCTCTCCAACCATTTGCACTATCAAGTGGAATTATACTTCACCTCTATAATGTTTCCTTGTAAACGGTACGACTAAATCCCCGGTATATTTCACTTTGATAGCCTTTTTGCTCCTATAACCAAAATATAACAAACGTGCTTCCTGGGAGGACCCTCACAGCACCTTCACATGTAACGATGCCATCAGGTCAGATAACTCTACCACTTCAGGATCGTATCTGCCAAGGATTACATCAAACTCGTCATAGAATTTTTCTGTGCCATCATCTAATTTTGCAGTATAATCCGCGACACCGATACGAACGATTACTTTGCCATCATCAGGTTCTTCAGGATAGAAACCTCCGAGAGGTTCGAGAGGTGGAGCAGCACCATCAGACCCAGCCCCAATGCCACCACCGCCATCACCAGCGTCATCGTTAGCTGGATCAACCTCGGTGGAAGTACTAGGACCAGGAGCAAGGCGAGGGCCCTTAGCAGTGGGAGCTACATTACATGGTGGACAGAAGGACCCCTTCTATTGGCAGCCACAATAGGATCAGATGCTGCCATGCCGCATCGACGATCAGGAGCAGTTCCCACAACAACAGTGTTTCGAGTGCTAGCAGAGTCCAGACCATGTGTTATGGGGTAACCCCGTGGGTTGCCCGATCGTCACGGATCTCGTGGTCAAACCGATGGGAAAGCGAGGGGAAATGGAGAAGGTAGCGGAAGCGGATGCACACCTCGCCAAGAACACGATGAACACACGCAAAACTCACACGATACAAGGCCGATTGCTCTCACCGGTGGCCACCGGTCCGATAGAATCCTCGCAGGGAAAGATTGGTCAACGTGCTCCCTCGATCCCACGCGGAGAGGGAAGAACACCTTGGAGAGGGTCTTGACGTCTTGGCAAAGGGACACCGATGCCAAGGCCTTGTACAATGAGGGAGGCGCGATGCAAACTCCAACGAGGTGGTGACGGTAGTCGATAACCTTTGGTAGAAGGGGATGAGGCAAAACTAGAGATTCCACAAAGGGGTTTTTCTTTAGTCTATCATCTATGCCTCAGGGATACAATGAGGGGTGAGGGATCAATATATAGGCCAACCACAAGTTCAGGGGTAGTTTGGGCATAAAACTAGGGTTTGGTGTGGAATAGAGGGGTACATGGGCCAAGGGCCCAGATGTTGGCTCGTAGGCCCATCACTTAAGCCGGACAGTCTAGGTCGGAGTGACCAGACAGTCCGGGGAAGCCGGACACTCTGGGTAGTGTCCGAACTGGCCTTCTGAATGTCCACGCTAGGTTGGGGCTAGGGCAGGACGGACACTCTGGCTGCGCCGGACACTCCGGCTCAGTTAGCTTCAGGACTGGTGCAGCTTCAGGGATCGTGGGTCGATCCGGCGGGGGTTCGTACCTGATGATGCATAGAGTAGTGGTATGAATTAGCAAGCCATCCAGGTGTATGTCAAATTCAAATGATGAGAGGAGAGAATTCACCTTATCTTGAAGGAGCTTGGCTCGGGCACGGGTCATCGGTCCACTTGGGGGACTCGGTGGTGTAGATGTAGGAGCGTCCGTAGAACGGGCCGCATCAGCTCCCCCATTCAAAAAGAGTCGTCCTCGAATCTTCATGCTCATCCTAAGAAGATGATGTCGAGAGACCTTCTTGATCCTGGGGTTCACCATATAGTCGTCCTTGAGAAGCTTGATGTGGCGACTCTTCAATGTTCCTTCACCTTCCATGGATCCTACAAAGCTCACAACAAAAGCGAAGCAACACTCAAAGAGTAGCCAATTCATGAAGATTATAGCATGAGTCCTCAAGTAGAAGGAAGTCACCTTATGATGTAGAGATAGATCATTGAAGGGTAGCCCTAGGTAACTCTCTTCGATTCGTCTTGTCAACTCTTTGTCCATAGAGGTTGACACGTATGCAATTGTACCTTCACACAACAAAGACCAAGCAACATATGTTTGTGTGTGATAGAGGAGCATGTCATTTGTGGCATGTCCATTCTTGTTCACAACACTATTAGGACAACTCAAGTATCGCAAACGAAATGCGTATGCAAGGTCAAAGTGCATGGAAGTTAATTAAACATCATCCAAATGTGGGAACTCAAAAACACCATATAAAATCTTAGTGTGGCACTCAAATTAGTTGACTAAAATATTGATCAACATCTTTGATGCAAAGCTAGGAGAATTTGGCAAAAACACATGAGGAAAGATATCCAAAACAACATCATTATGTGTGTAAACCAACCATTGGAAAGAACAATTGTTCAATATGTTGGATGCCATACACATATCATCAAAAGTCAAAATCATGGGGGTATGAGTATCGCAAGCGGAAGCAAAAACAACATGTTTGCAAATAAACCATATGAAAGAGCAAGTGGTCTTTATGTTTGTTGCAACAACAATACAAGAGACTTGGAAGCTCTCATGACAATACATGCTCAAAATGGCATTATGGTTGCACACAAAACATCGGAAAGATAAATTGTTCAACATTTTTGTGGCAACACACAAAGCATCAATATCCAATAGCAACGAGACATGATTGTCACAAGGTGAAAGAATACCATCAACATGATTGCAAGCAAACCATATGAAAGAGCAATTTTTCAACATGAAAGATGCAGAGCATGCAAAAGGGATCAGAGCTGGGTTTGATCTTGAACTCACGTGGGGGATGCTCTCTAGAGATCTTTTTGTCAGCTCGTTCTCAACCTAGGTTGACATTCTTGTGCGGGTACCTACACACATCATAGATAAAAGGAAGAACATGTGTGAATGGTATAGAAACACATCATCCATCATGACGTATCTCTTCTTGTGCACATCACCATTAGTGTTAATCAAGTATGAAAAATATGCATGGGGAGTATGCAAGTGGGGAACATGCTTATCATGGCAATCATCAAAATCTCCAAGATTTGAGAAAACTATGGGGGCCATCTCAATATAAACCATATGAGAAATATTGTTGCAAGCGAAACAAGTGAAAGAGCAATTGTTCAACTTCTTGCAAGCAACAAGAGAAATTGTTGAACACTCATGACAAAGCATTATCCGAGGGGTACCATTGGTAACATCAATACAAGCAAAACATTGGAAAGAGCAATTGTTCAACAAAGTGCAAGAAATGATATCATCAATGTAACGTGTAGAGCATGGCATGTCTATGGCAACATCATCACAATCAAATAATTTCACATGCTCAACATTATGCAAAGGCAAAGTATCAAATGGAAATACCAATGAAGCATATGTGATATCACAAACATCATCCATAGCATGCCAATCATCACAAATCATCATGTCCACTAGTGGGATCATGGCATCATCAACACCCGTATTCTTAACTTGTTCATACCTCTCATATGAAGTGGGTGTTGTGGTAGTGTTGGCCTCCATGTGGGCGACTTCTTCATCATATATGGGGATGGCATCATGTTCATCCACCATGTACATCTTCTCGGTAGGAGGCATCATCATATCCAAGCTTGGCGCTTCTTTATCCATGGAACCTAGCACATCATGGGATAACACACTAAAGGTAGAGGGTAAGTCGTTAGAAATCAAAGTGGTCTCACATGACCTATAAACTACCACTCTCAACTCACTTGGTGTATCACTCATGCCCTCCAAGTGGAAGCATTCAATCTCACATATGGTGGAGTCACTCATCTCACTCTTGTTTTCACTCAAGTGGGCTAAGTGGCTCTCATACTCACATGGGATTGGTACCACATCATCACTCAAGCATATGGGGGTAGGCTTGGTTCTCTCAACTCCATGTGCCTCCTTTGGTGAAGGGAAAATCCCATGCTCACCATTCTTGACCTTGTCATCGCCATCTTGCACCTTGGCTTGTGTAGTCCTCTTGACGTACTTGTCCAACTTGGTGAAGTAGAGGTCTTTGTCCTCCTCATCCATGAGGTTGCATGCGTCATCTAGGACGTCAAGTTGTGGCGTTGAAGCTTGATGGCGTGGAGAGGATCTTGCTCTTGGTGCCATTTTGGTGGTGGCACGAGTAGTGGAAGGTGCCCTTTGATGGTGTCGACGGAGGTCATTGGCGTGCCTTGCCAACGGTTGATGTAGATGGTGCACTTGGTCATCCACATGACGCTCGCAACGATGCTTCTTGTCCTTGGCACTCTTCTTGGTGAGGCATTGTAATGAGCGCAAAGCATCATTAGTCTTGGCCATCATGCTCATGGTTTTGGCGAAGTCGTTGTCCATGTCGCGCTTGAAGTTGTCCATTTGATGGTGGACCTTGGTGCTCTCGAGGTGGAGGCTCCGTCTTGGTCGACGCGACTTGAGGAGCTTGTCGTTGTCGTTTCTTGAAGTCATCCATGCTTGGGGAGTTATTGTTGTTGTAGAACTCCATATCACCCAAGCATGTGGAGCCATTGTCGGTGTAGTGCTCCATCATGTCATCCATGCATGTGGAGGCATATGCATGGTGGCTCATCGTGGATTCTTCATAGAAATCATCCTCGGTTCCGGAGTCCCTAGACATGTTTCACAAGACCAAGTGGTGTATATGGAAGTGGTAGGGGTTAGGAATGCAATGCCAAACCTTACTTTACCTTGGAAGATAGTATCGTGCAAGTGGCAACACTTGAGAGCAATCAAGACCAAGCAAAGTGAAGTTCACGCGGGACACCAAAACCAACTAACCACTAAAAAACACACACACATAAAGCTTATGGTGGATGGGTATGGAAGGTGGCGTGTCCAAGAACAATCCGAACTCAAGATGTTGTAATGGCAAGTAAAGAACCACGATGATCACGAAGTAAAACAAGTCAATCCACAAGAAGGAAATATGTACAAGGAAACACACACGGTGGGATAAATGGGACTTGCGCGACGGAGAAAGTGAGCTAAGAACCAAATGATTACCTAGCGAAGAGTATAAGCTCGTGTCGCACAAGTGCAAGGAGAGACGCTAGTTCGATTGCAATAAATTGGTGGGCTACAAGATATGCACAATAAGTACCACCTATTTTATGTTCATCGAGTTTGCGCTTCCTATTCTATAAAGCACTTGTTTGTTTCTTTATTTTTCTTTTCTTTTTTTTCACTTTTCTTTTCTTTTTCACTTGCCTCTTCCTTGTGCCAACAGCTATACAAGATAACTATATGAGATAGTGCGCTGACAACTTTTGTTTGGAATTCTACAACGTATCAAATGTGCACATCCCAAGCAATCATAGGAGGAACTAGTCTCAATAGGTGTTTGTTGATCGCAAAGATAGTGTGGCTCACAAAGGGATGCAAGTGGGGAGAAGACACGGAATTTTATACCTTTCGTCGCCGATCTTCACCCTTTATTGGTGGATTCTGCCTTGCTCACGGAATTTGGATGGAGTAGATAGCATGAACCACGGAGATGATGATGTAGTGCTCTTTCTCCTCTTCCAAACAAGCTAAAGAACACCAAAATCTGAGTTCGTATGCAAAAGTTATGCTCAAAACGGTGAAACAATTTTTCTGTCTGCAGGGGGGCGGACAATCCGGTGCGCGCAGGCCGGCCGGGCTGGATATTCTGGTCCGTTTAGGCCGGAAACTCCGGTGGGGCGGATAGTCCGGTACGTTTTGGCCGGACAGTCTAGTCTGGTCGAACCAGAACTTCCAGAACACGAACGGGACGAGTTTTGGCGGAAAAACTCGAACCAAAACCTCAAATTGATGGGGGAAATCAAGGAATTATGCTATAGAAACGCAGGGGAAGGTCGATCAACAAGTTCAGCAAGTAATCCACGGATCAAAACCACCAAAACGCACTCAAATCACAGATCGGTCCAAAACACGAAATTGGGGCTATTTTTTGGGGATTTTCGAATTTATGGGGAAAAAGACCAAATCGAGGAGAAATCCGTGGCAACCAAAAGCTACTGATACCAGATGTTTGTGGCTGCTCCTCCTCGAAACAGTTCTGGTTGACACTAGATCCACTCGATTTTGTGGCAATTTTTTGGTTTTTCAAGAAAAAATTTGGTAGGAAGAACGAGGGTGAAATCCGTGGCAACTTGGGCTCTGATGCCAGATGTTATGGGGTAACCCCGTGGGTGGCCCGATCTTCACGGATCTCATGGTAAAATCGATGGGAAAGCGAGGGGAAAGGGAGAAGGTAGCGGAAGCGGACGCACACCTCGCGGAGAACACGATGAACACACGCAAAATTCACACGATACAAGGCCGATTGCTCTCACTGGTGGCCACCGGTCCGATAGAATCCTCGCAAGGAAAGATCGGTCAACGTGCTCGCTCGATCCCACACGGAGAGGGAAGAACACCTTGGAGAGGGCCTTGACGTCTTGACAAAGGGACACCGATGCCAAGGCCTTGTACAATGAGGGAGGCGCGATGCAAACTCCAACGAGGTGGTGACGATAGTCGATCCCTTTTGGTAGAAGGGGATGAGGCAAAACTAGAGATTCCACAAAGGGGGTTTTCTTTAGTCTATCATCTATGCCTCCAGGATACAATGAGGGGTGGGGGCTCTATATATAGGCCAACCACAAGTTCAGGGGTAGTTTGGGCATAAAACTAGGATTTGGTGCAGAATAGAGGGGTACATGGGCCAAGGGCCCAGATATTGGCTCGCAGGCCCATCACTTAGGACGGACATTCCGGGTTGGAGTGACCGGATAGTACGGGGAAGCTGGACACTTCGGGTAGTGTCCGGGTAGTGTCCGAACTGGCCTTCTGAATGTCCATGCCAGGTTGGGGCTGGGGCAGGCAGGACACTCCGGCCGAGTCGCGCCGGACACTCCGGCTGGTTCCGGGTGGACACTCTAGCTCAGTCAGCTTCAGGACCGGTGCAGCTTCAGGGCTCGTGCATCGATACGGCGGGGGTTCGTACCTGATGATGCACAGAGTAGTGGTATGAAGTAGCAAGCCATCCAGGTGTATGTCAAAGTCAAATGATGAGAGGAGCGAATTCACCTTATCTTGAAGGAGCTTGGCTCGGGCACGGGTCATCGGTCCACTTGGGGGACTCGGTGGTGTAGATGTAGGAGCGTCCGTAGGACGGGCCGCATCACCATGAGTTGGCTCTAGACCAGCAGCTCGCTGAACTTGAGCATGGGTTCAAGCAGGACACAAGGCATCAGTCTTTGCAACAACAGTGGGGCAACCTCCAGAAGACTTAGTTTGCTCAACAGCGGCGGGGATCGGGTCAACAGCGGCCAGATCAACAACAACACGAGGACGACCAGTACTAGCAGATTCTAGAGCACATGTTCACACAACTTGAGGACGGTTTCGAGGAGGAGCAGCACACAAGGTGGTGGTCTTGGCAACAACAATGGCATGGATTGGGTGAGCAGCAGCCGCAGCAACACGGGCACAGGGACGGGGACAACCAGTACCAGCAGATTCCAGAGCAGAGTTTTCCACAACGGCAATACGGGGACTCCTACGAGGAGGTTGCCTGACAGAAGCATGTCACGGATGAGGAACCACATTTTGCTCAACAACAGCAGGGGTTCGAGTTAGACCTCCGTGTCCAATAATAGCTGGGCGACTCCCAGTAGTAGGAGCTTCCTCATCCAGTATGTTACACATCAGCATAACCACACGAAGCCTAACATGCTGTTTCATCAACCCAATTAGCTGACTGTCACACACTATAGGAACCTTGAAGCCTCATTCATCAATGATGTTGAACCGTGCAATCTACTCTGGCCTCATTTCAGCAAGTTCATGCACAGAAGCATCAAACCAGGGATAGTGCATAACTGCACAGGCGCTACTTCCATCTTCAGATTCTGAGCTTGTTTCCACGTGCTCTTCCCATGTGCTAATTTAATGAGGTAGCCACAGATGGTGACCAGAACCGTGTATTTGGGTTCAGCAGAGATCCTAGTTGACAGAAAATTGGAGAAAAAAGATAAGAATTGTTTGTCAGCGTCGTTCTAGCAAACAATTCTATGTTCGATATATCTCTGTAATGCCAATAGCCAGCTAGAAGTTATAGGTAGTGCAAATAGCAAAGAGAAGAGTCGCTCACCCGCAATTAGCCAGAAGTACTTCTTCCTCTGCAAATGGATCTTCCATCCTTCGCGCTGCTTAGCTCATCAGCGGTAGAGGGGGGCTATATCGTCGTAACGGCTGGCACGACGTTCGGCATTAGAGCTTGGTAGCAGCGAGTAGGCGCAGCAACTTGGCGCCAGAAGTCAAATGCCCGAATAGATCATTCTGGTTGGATAGGGGATTTCGACGCTGCCGGTGCTAGCGTTCATGCGAAAGGAGGAAGGGAGTGGATTTGTGAATTTGGTCAACGCACTATGCTCCTTTAGTCTCTCGTTTTGCCTACGTGGTTGCCTCGTTGGCGCTCACGTCATAGCAATATTACTGACATGAGGGTCCCGACCATCTACTTCACGGGGCAGTTTCATGGCATGTTTGGATTTGGTAGGGGTGAGACGAGTTTCCATCGAAATGGCCCCTCTCAGTAGTTGGCGGCCCAACATTTCGAAACGCGGCAATTTCAGGCAACTTAGGTACCGCGGTGCACTCGCCCGCGAACTTTGGTACCGCAGCCCAGTAGCCCCATCCACCAGTGTCATTGCATGTGTGTTCTTTTCATTAAACACAGCTAGAGTCATTGCATGTCTGTTCTTTGCACAAACCACATATGGATCCACCAGACTCATTGCATGTCTGTTCTTTTCATAGACCACATATGGTTTGACCAGAGTCATTGCATGTCTGTTCTTTTCGTAAACCACATGAGCATGTGTGTTCTATTCACAAACCACATATGGATCCACCAGTGTCATTGCATGTCTATTCTTTTCCTAAAACACATATGGATCCACCAGTGTCATTGCATGTGTGTTCTTTTCATGAACCACACCTAGATTCATTGCATGTGTGTTCTTTTAGAAACCACATATATAGATCCACCAGAGTCATTGCATGCATGTTCTTTTCATATACCACATATGGATCCACCAGAGTTCATTGCATGTCTGTTCTTTTCACAAACCACATATGGATCTACTAGAGTCATTGCATGTGTGTTCTTTTCACAAACCACATATGAATCCACCAGAGTCATTGCATGTGTGTTATTTTCATTAACGACAACTAGAGTCATTGCATGTGTGTTCTTTTCACAAACCACATCTAGTGTCATTGCATGTGTGTTCTTTTCACAAACCACACATGGATCCACCAGTGTCATTGCATGTGTGTTCTTTTCATTAACCACAGCTAGAGTCATTGCATGCATGTTCTTTTCACAAACCACATATGGATCCACCAGAGTCATTTCATGTATGTTCTTTTAATGAACCACAGCTAGAGTCCTTGCATGGCTGTTCTTTTCACAAATAAGATATGGATCCACCAGTGTCATTGCATATGTGTTCTTTTCATGAACCACAACTAGAGTCATTGCATGGCTGTTCTTTTCACAAATAAGATATGGATCCACCAGTGTCATTGCATATGTGTTCTTTTCATGAACCACAGCTAGAGTCATTGCATGTGTGTTCTTTTCATGAACCACAGCTAGAGTCATTGCATTCGTGTTCTTTTACAAACCACATATGGATCCACCAGAGGCATGAGCATGTGTGTTCTTTTTCATAGACCACATATGGATCCACCAAAGTTCATTGCATGTCTGTGCTTTTCACAAACCACATATGGATCCACCAGAGTCATTGCATGAGTGTTCTTTTCATAAACCACATATGGATCCACCGGAGTCATTGCATGTGTGTTCTTTTCATTAACCACAACTAGAGTCTTTGCATGTGTGTTCTTTGCACAAACCACATATGGATCCACCAGAGTCATTACATGTCTGTTCTTTTCATAAACCACATATGGATCCACTAGAGTCATTGCATGTCTATTCTTTTCATAAACCACACGGATCCACCAATGTCATTGCATGTCTGTTCTTTTCATTAACCATAACTAGAGTCATTGCATGTGTGTTCTCTTCATTAACCACAGCTAGAGTCATTGCATGTCTGTTCTTTTTGAAGGGAATATGTCCTGAGAGGCAATAATAAAGTTGTTATTATGTATATTCCAAGTATATGATAGATGTTTATTTTGCATGCTATAATTGTATTAATACAGAAACGTTAATACATATGTGTTTAATATACAAATGGAAAGTTCGTAGTTATGCCTCTGTTTAAACTAGCTCGTTGATTAACAAGATGATCAAAGTTTCCTGATTATGGACATTGGATGTCGTTAATAACAAGGTCACAACATTGGGGAAATAATGTGATGAACATTCATCCGAAGTATAGCATTATGATGAAAGTCATTGAGTTTATATTTCTATAACATCATACGAAGTAATCCTAGTCCTTAGACCATGCGATCATGTTAATCACTAACACCAGAGGAGTATCTTGATAACATCAAAAGTCACACCGTAAAAGGGTGACTATAAAGATGGGTTCAGTGCTATGAAGGTGTTATGTAGAGGCTCATGGATCAAGAGTGAGATGTGTCCATCCCGATGACGGATAGATATACTTTGGGCCCTCTCGGTGATATCACATTGAGAATACCTTCCAAGCAAGTGATGTGATTACTAGAATGTTATATCACAGGAACGAGAAAAGAGTGCATGTCGGTAACGAGATCAAACTAGGTATTTGGATACCGATGATCGAATCTCGGACATGTAATATGTCGTGAGACAAAGGGATTAAGTTACTAGCGTTAAAGGTTCTCACGATCACAAAAGTCATCATTGAATGTGCAGGAGTCAGAATGGACCTCCAGGTCTCGCTTCTGATTATTGATCTGAGAGGAGTCTCAATCATGTCTGCATTATTCGCGAATCATAGGGTGACACACTTAAGGTTTGCCAAACACCATTTGGAGCATATATTTTTTAGATGAAAGAATTGCAAAGAGCTGGAATCATTTCGATGGAAACCGGAATTGTTTCGGGTGAAATTGCAGAAACTAGTTCTGCATGTGATATTGAAATGTTGCAAGGGGTTTTATGTGAATGTATGTTAATTAAAGTAATTAACAAAATTCTGAATAAAATAAATAAAAGAGTTTTATTAAATGAGAGTTTTATCAAATTTGGTGGAAATTTAATGCATGTGAGTGGAATTTTGAGTGGAGGCTAGATTTAATGAGGGAAGAGGTGGGGGCACCTCCCCATGGCGCCGGCCATGGGAGGGGGCTTCCCCTCTCCCTATAAAAGGCCCCCCTCTCCTCCTCATAAAGCACACCTACTTGTGAAGGATCTCTCTCGCCTCTAGGTATATTCCCCATGGTCTCGGATTAGCGAGATACATGTTCCCGGTGGCTTTTCGTCTAGAAGGAGTTGCTGCTTCCGCTGATTCGCTGGAGCGAGGAGGTGGAGGTTGTTCGGTGGCTTGAACGTGTGTGCGAGGATGGATGCGCTGCTGATTTGCGGCGCTATGACTTCCACACGATCTTGAGATCGTCAAGCGTTCAACTACATCATCCATGAGTTCCAACTCGTTAACAAAGCTTTGTTGTCTTCATGGGTAAGTTCTCCATGGATGTATATCCACCCGTTGCTTGTATCTAGTAGATAGATCTTGGTGCATAGTTCCCATCATAGGAATTTTTTGTTTTCTATGCTACAAATCCAACAGTGGTATCAGAGCCTGATCTATGCATAGGTGCTTTGCACGGGTAGTACACATATGTTTATATGTGGGCGATGATGATCATGTTATTGTTTCTTTCATGTATTTTGGATATTGGTGGCATAGTGGGATGAAGCGGCCCGGACAAACTTTACATGTCATCGCACATGAGACCGGTTCCACAACTGACATGCAACTAGTTTTGCATAAGTGGCTAGCGAGTGTCTGACTGTCCTACTATAGTCAATATCTGATTTACAACAAGTTTCTAATAACTTAGTTATCATCGTTGTGGTTCCATGTTCATAGGTAAGACCGGTTCTATCTCCGAAATCCCTAAGCCACGTAAAACTTGCAATGGATAAATTAGAGGCGTCTAGTTTAGATTTTTGCTGGGCTAGTGTCATGCTATGGTAATGTTGTAAGTTGATGTATGGTAGATACCCTTACAACACACTTAACATGTAAGTTCCATAGACCTTGGCCTTACACACGAAGGAATGACAAAGATCATACCACGATGCATATGATGGTGATCAAATGTATGAACCATATCATTCCACTTTACACATATGATGTTCGCATCTTATATTGCTAGTTTGGCGCTTTTAGTAGCATTATAAGATGATCCCTCATTTAGATATCAAGATAAAAATGTGTTCTTCCTTAAGTACGCACCGTTTATGTTTCGCTGCTTCAAGACATCACGTGATGATCAGGTGTACTTGAATCCATGATCATATTTCGGGTGTAAGACAGTTTTACACATGCGAGTACTAAGGTTCTTACTTGGCGAGCCTAGCATGTACAAACATGGCCTCGGAACACGAACCGAAAGGTTAAGCATGAGTCATATAATTGATATGATGCCCAAATTGATGCTCGCCTTTGAAACTACACTGACTCACGTGATGATCGGACTTGGTGTAGTGGATTTGGTTCATGTAATCACCAAAAAGACACGAGGGATGTTGTTTTTGAGTGGGATTTCATTTGTAATTTGGATTAGTTGAACTCGATCTATCATAAACTAAGTCTAAACTTTACAAATTCTGTTGTAGATGGCACCACCTGCTTTTAATTTTAATGTGTTCATGCAGAAAGAGAAACTTGCAACGAATGGTAGCAACTTTACCGATTGGGCCATGAACTTGAGGATTCTCCTCAATGCTGCACACAAGTTGTATGTGCTAGAAGCACCGCTAGGCCCCTCACCAGCTCCTGATGCCCCTGGCGAGGAAAAGAACATTTATCTGACTCATCAGGAGGACCACAAATTAGTTCATTGCGGCATACTGTATGGGCTAGAGATAGAACTTCAAAAGCATTTCGAAAATGGCAATGCCTTTGATACCATGGGCGAATTGAAAATAATTTTCGATTCCCATGCTGCTGTAGAGAGTTATAATGCTTCTAAAATGTTCTTCAGCTATATGATGGAAGAGAACAGCTCTGTTAGCGAGCACGTACTCAAAATGTCTAGGTACGCCGATAGGCTTGTGTCCTTGGGAATAACGATTCCCATTGACTTAGGCATACATCATGTTCTTCAATCTCTCCCACCTAGCTACAAGAGCTTCATGATGAACTACAATATGCAGGGCATGAAGAAGTCTCTCCCCGAGATTCTATGAATGCTTAAGACTGTAGAGGTGGAGATCAAGAAAGAACATCAAGTGTTGATGATCAATAAGACCACCGGTTTCAAGAAAGACATGAAGGGTAAGCAAAAGGGAAAGAAGGGCGGCAGATCTGTTACTGCACCTGAAAAGAATCTCGAGCTGGCCCTATGTCTGATACTGAGTGGTACTATTTCAAGGGGACTGACCATTGGAAGCGCAATTGCCCCAAGTACTTGGCAGACAAGAAGGCCGGCAAGGGAAACAAAGGTATATATGATATAAATGTTATTTATGTGTACTTGACTAGTACTCGCAGTAGCACGTGGGTATTTGATACTGGATTGGTTGCTAATATATGTAACTCGAATCAGGGGCTGCGGAACAAGCGACCACTAGCAAGGGGTCAGGTTAAGATGCGTGTCGACAATGGATCAAGAGTCGATGTGATCGCCGTTGGAACGCTGCCTCTCCACCTACCATCCGAATTAGTTATAAACTTAAATAATTGTTATTTGGTGCCTGCACTAAGCATGAACATTATATCCGGATCTTGTTCGATTTATATGAATGATATCTTTTATGGTCATGCACCTGTGATGAATGGTTTATTTCTATTAGATCTCGATAATAGTGTTACACATATTCATAATGTTGATGCTAAAAGAATTAAACTTGATGACGATATATCTGCATATATGCGGCACTGCCATTTAGGTCATATTGGTGTTAAACGCATGAAGAAACTCCATTCTGATGGACTTTTGGAATCATTTGATACATGTGAGCCATGCCTTATGGGTAAGATGACTAGAACGCCATTTTCCGGTTCAATGGAATAGGCGGCAGATTTATTGGAAATCATACATACTGATGTCTGCGGTCTAATGAGTGTGTCTACGCATGGTGGTTATCATTATTTTGTTACTTTCATGGATTATTTGAGTAGATACGGGAATATCTATTTGATGAAACACAAATCTGAAACCTTTGAAAAGTTCAAGGAATTTCAGAATCAAGTGGAAAATCATGGTAATAGAAAGATCAAATTTCTACGGTCTGACCATGGAGGTGAGTATCTAAGTTACGAGTTTAGCACACATATGAAAGAGTGTGGAATAGCTTCACAACTCACACCTGCCGGAACACCACAACGTAATGGTGTGTCGAAACGTCGTAATCGTACTTTATTAGATATGGTTCATTCTATGATGTCTCTGACTGACTTGCCACTATCATTTTGCGGCTATGCACTGGAAACTGCTGCATTCACTCTAAATTGGGCACCATCTAAATCCGTTGAAACGACACCGTATGAATTTTGGTTTGGAAACAAACCTAAGTTGTCGTTTCTTAAAGTTTGGGGTTGCGATGTTTATGTGAATAAACTTCAACCGGATAAACTCGAACCCAAAGCGAAAAATGCGTCTTCATAGGATACCCTAAGGAAACTATTGGGTATTCCTTCTATCACAGATCCAAAGACAAGGTTTTCGTTGCCAAGAATGGATCCTTTCCAGAGAAAGAGTTTCTCGGGAAAGGCGTGTGTAGTCGGAAGGTAGAACTCGAAGAGGTCATTAAACCTTCTCTTCATGCAACAACGAGTAACGCATCGCCAGAAATTGTTCCGTAGTTGACTTCACCGAATGAAGAGGGAACTAATGATAATGATCATGAAACTCCGAAAGAGGACACTACCAGACCTCGTAGGTCGAGCAGGACACGTGCATCTCCTGAACTGTACGGCAATCCTGTTATGAATTTCATGGTCAATGAAATAGATGACCCGGCAACGTATGAAAAAACGATGATGAGCCCGCATTCCAACAAATGGCTAGAAGCCATGAAATCTGAGATGGAATCCATGTACGAAAACCAAGTTTGGACCTTGGTGGACTTACCTCACGACCGAAAGGCCGTTGAGAATAAATGGATTTTCAAAATGAAAAATGATGCTGATGGTAATGTAACCGTCTATAAAGCTCGACTTGTCGCAAAGGGGTTTCGACAAATTCAAGGGGTTGACTATGATAAGACATTTTCTCCCATAGCGATGCTAAAGTCAGTTAGGATTATGTTAGCAATTGCTGCTTATTTAGATTATGAGATATGGCGGATGGATGTCAAAACTGCATTCCTCAATGGAAACATTGAAGAAGAATTGTATATGATACAACCAAAGGGTTTTGTTAATCCTAGGGATGCTAACAAGGTGTGCAAGCTTCAGCGGTCCATCTATGGACTGAAGCAAGCATCACGGAGTTGGAATCTCCGCTTTAATGAGGTGATCAAAGAGTTTGGTATTATCCAAACTTATGGAGAGGCTTGTATTTACAAGAAAGTGAGTGGGAGCAATGTGGCATTTCTAATATTATATGTGGACGACATATTATTGATTGGAAATGATATAGATCTTTTAAACAGTGTTAAAATTTATCTAAATAGCAAATTTTCGATGAAGGACCTAGGTGAAGCGTCATACATATTAGGCATAAAGATCTATAGAGATAGATCAAGGCGCCTGATAGGGCTATCACAAAGTACATGCCTTGATAAGATTTTAAAGAAGTTTAAAATGGACAGAAGTAAGAAGGGGTTCTTACCAATGTTGCAAGGCAAAACGGCGAAAGAAAGAGAGATGATGGATAAAATCCCCTATCCTTCAGCTATAGGCTCTATAATGTCCGCCATGCTATGTACAAGACAGGATGTGGCACATGCTATTAGTTTAACTAGTAGGTACTAATCTGATCCAGGTATGGAACACTGGATAGGGGTCAAGAATATCCTTAAGTACTTAAGAAGAACTAAGGATATGTTTCTTCTATACGGAGGTGAAGAAGAGCTGGTGGCCAAGTGTTATGTCGACGCTAGCTTTGACACCGATCCGGATGACTCTAAGTCTCAATATGGATACGAATTTCTCTTGAATGGAGCAGCAGTTAGTTGGAGTAGTTCCAAACAACCCGTGGTGGCTGGATCAACGATGGAGGCGGAATATGTTGTTGTTGTAGAAGTGGCATAGGAAGCGGTTTGGATGAAGGAGTTCATAACCGAACTAGGTGTGGTTCCTAGTGCGTTGGACCCAATGGTTATCTATTGTGACAACAATGGAGCCATAGCCAACACCTAGGAACCAAGGTCTCACAAGAATTCCAATAATATTAAGTGCCGGTTTCAATCCATCCGAGAGCATGTTAAGGATGGAGATATAAAGATTTATAAAGTACACATGGATCTCAATGTTGCTGATCCATTGACTAAAGTTCTCCCTAGGGCAAAACATGATCAACACCAGAACTCCATGGGTGTTAGATTTATCACTATGTAACTAGATTATTGTCTCTAGTGCAAGTGGGAGATTGAAGGGAATATGCCCTGAGAGGCAATAATAAAGTTGTTATTATGTATATTCCAAGTATACGATAGATGCTTATTTTGCGTGCTATAATTGTATTAATACGGAAACATTAATACATGTGTGTTCAATAAACAAATGGAAAGTTCCTAGTTATGCCTCTCTTTAAACTAGCTCGTTTATTAACAAGATGATCAAAGTTTCCTGATCATGGACATTGGATGTTGTTAATAACGAGGTCACAACATTAGGGAAATGATGTGATGAACATTCATCCGAAGTATATCATTACGATCAAAGTCATTGATTTTATATTGCTATAACATCATACGAAGTAATCCTAGTCCTTAGACCATGAGATCATGTTAATCACTACCACCAGAGGAGTATCTTGATAACATCAAACGTCACACCATAAAAGGGTGACTATAAAGATGGGTTCAGTTCTACGAAGGTGTTATGTAGAGGCTCATGGATCAAAAGTGAGATTTTTCCATCCCGACGACGGATAGATATACTCTAGGCCCTCTCGGTGATATCACATTGAGAATAGCTTGCAAGCAAGTGATGTGATCACTAGAATGTTATATCACGGGAACAAGAAAAGAGTGCATGTCGGTAACGAGATCAAACTAGGTATTTGGATACCAATAATCGAATCTCGGACATGTAATATATCGTGATACGAAGGGATTAAGTTACTAGCGTTAAAGGTTCTCACGATCACAGAAGCCATCGTTGAATGTGCAGGAGTCAGAATGGATCTCCAGGTCTCGCTTCTGATTATTGATCTGAGAGGAGTCTCAATCATGTCTGCATTATTCGCTAACTGTAGGGTGACAAACTTAAGGGTTGCCAAACACCATTTGGAGCATATATGTTTCAGACAAAAGAATTGCAAAGCGCTGGAATCATTTTGATGGAAACCGGAATTGTTTCGTGTGAAATTGCAGAAACTAGTTCTGCATGTGATATTGAAATGTTGTAAGGGGTTTTATGTGAATGTTTGTTAATTAAAGTAATTAACAAAATTCTGAATAAAATAAATAAAAGAGTTTTATTAAATGAGAGTTTCATTAAATTTGGTGGAAATTTAATGCATGTGAGTGGAATTTTGAGTAGAGGCTAGATTTATGTGTGTGGAGCTTCAACACATTGATACGTCCATTTTGCATCACTATTCTATATAATAATTTACGGTTATTCATTGATATATTTCATATTAAGAGATGATACTTATGTTATTTCATCTGGTTTTGCATGGTTGATGACTTTTGGAGCATGGACCGCTGCAGTCAGGATTCTGATGGAAAAGGTGTGGTTTGGAGGCAAAATTCACGAAGATCAGAAAATCCGGGAAAATACATGGAAAATCTTATTTTTCTAGAAAATACATGGAAGCCAGAAGGGGAAGTGGAGATGGGCCACAGGGGGCCCACACCACCGGCGGCCACCCAGTAGCGCCACTGTGTAGTGTGGCGCCTGGTCCACTCCACCTCTCACCTCGGTGTATATTATCCTCCGAAACCCTAAGACTCGGGAGCAACCACGAAAGATTCCACGCCTCATGGGCGAAACACCGAGAGAAAGATCTCTTTGGCAGACAGAATTCTGCCAGGGGAATTCCTTCCTAGAGAGGGGATATCGTCGCCATCAACACCACCATCAAGCTGGACTTCATCGGGATCATCATCATCATCACCACCATCATCTCCACCAGCACCATCATCACCACCTCCATACCGATGTAACAATTGGTTTGAATCTTGCATAGTTCTTAGGGGGAACTTTCCCGGTGTTGATTACTCCTTGTAGTTGATGCTATTGAGTGAACCATTGAATTATCATTTATGTTCAGATTGTTACATATCATTATATCATCTCTGATATTCATCCATATGATGTCTTGTGATTAGTTCGTTTTGTTCTTGAGGACATGGGAGAAGTCATGTTGTTAGTAGTGGAATTGTGTTGAGAAAGATTCAATGGTTTGATATTTAAGTTGTGGTGTATTTCTTCTAGTGGTGTCATGTGAACGTCGACTACATGACACTTCACCTATATGGTCCTAGGGGAATGCATTGTGTATTTGGCTACTAATCGTAGGGGTTGTCAGAGTGACCGAAACCTGAACCTCCGTTAGGAAACCATTGCACAAGGGACGTCAGGGTCTTAGAGTTTAAAGTTGTGGTTAGGTTTCTACCTTAATTACTTTCTTGTACTTGTGGATGCTTGCAAGGGGTATAATCACAAGTATGTATTAGTCCTAGGAAGGTCGGTACATTAGCATAGGTTCACGCACACAACACTTAGCAAACTAAAGAAGATTAATCAACTATATGAAGCGAAAGCACTTGATGATATTCCCATGTGTCCTCGAGAATGTTTGGTCATCTTAAGTAATACAACCGACTTGTCCTTTGCTAAAGAAATGATTGGGCCACTTGCTGCATTTATTCTTATTGTCTTTTATTTACTGGTACTTTATTTACTTGCATTATCAAAAACCCCTAAAAATCCGTTTGCTAAGTATTTACAGAGAATTCCTGCTCCTAGCCACTCGCCAGCACCTTCTGCTCCTCATTGGGTTTGACACTCTTACTTATCGAAAATACTGCGATACACCCCCTATACTTGTAGGTCATCAAGACTACTTTTTGGCGCCGTTGCCGAGGAGTGAAGCACTATTGGAAAGTGGAACTGGTAAAGGAAACTTCTACTGTGAGTATTGTTTACTTCTGTTAGTTGCTTTATTTCAATATGGATAATTCGCCGAGTTTCTTATTTTGTAATGCTACTACGACTGCTAAGGTAGTAAATGAACCACCACCTGCTGAGAATGATACTTTTAAAATACCTACAAGAATTACTGATCGTGTTATGGATAACTATTATGTTGGAGATGGAACTGTCCATCCCGATGATCATTTGCTCTTTATACACGAATTATGCGGGTTGTTCAAGTGTGCAGGTATTACAACAGCTCAAGGCAAGAAGAAGTTATTCTCATTATCACTAAAAGGAAGAGCTGAAGAATGGTATAAGCTGCTGAAGAATTGTCAAGCTCTTGAATGGGAGGAAATAGTGCCTCTATTTTATTCAAAGTTTTATCCTCCTAGTGAGATTCATAAAGATCAGAATCAAATATACAACTTTTGGCCTCTTGATGGAGAGATTACAGCTCAAGCTTGGGGGAGATTGAAGTTACTAATGCTCAAATGTCCCATTCATGAGCTCCCCAACAATATTATTATCAATAACTTTTATGCAAGGCTTTCTCTTCATGATAAGGATTTATTGGATGCCTCTTGTGCTGGATCATTCACTCGTATGGAAGAAGAAGCTAAATGGGATCTTCTGGACCGTATTCAAGACAATGCTGAAGCATGGGAGAATGACAAAGGAAGAAAGTCAGGTATAAATTATGATTATGAATGCATTGAATCTTTTATGGGAACTGATGACTTTCAAAATATTAAAAATGCTTATGGTTTAGACTCTCAAGCTATTGTAACTTATTTTAAGGCTTTTGCTTCCTATATTGAAGTTCCTAAAAAGAAGTGGAATAAGTATCATGAACCATATAAAGATGTTGCTAAGTGTGTTCCTGCAAGAAATACTGAAGTTTATGCTGCTAATCATGCTTTACCTGAACCTTACATGGAGAAAATGCCTTTCCTAGTTAAGATAAAGGAACATTCTATGAAAGCTAGTATGGGTAATGAAAGTAAAAATAAAGCTGTTGAACCTGATAAACAAATGAATGATGAACCTATAATAGCAAATGTGAAAGACTTTGTCACTAAATATGTGGAAGATGGACACACTATCCTCTATAAGGATATCCCTAATATTGTTTCACAAAGTAGTGTTATGAGAGTTAGTGTCCCTGTGTTTTCTGTTAGGATAAGTGATCATTGCTACAATAGTTCGTGTGATAGCTATATCATTAAGTTTATGCATGATACTGAAAGTTATTATGAGAGAGGGAAGATTGTTCTTATGTATCTCAATAATATCAAGTTTCCTCGTTTTATGCTGAAAGTTTTTATGTTGCACGTCATTTGCCTTCCTATGCTAGTAGCCTCTGGTTTTAACAACTTGTTTGTTTACAAAATTCCCTTGCATAGGAAGTGGGTTAGACTTAAACATGTGTATTTTTGCTTCTTAATGCTCTCTTTCACTTCAATTCATATTTTTATGTGAGCTTCATTGAAATTGTCATGCCCATCTTAATGACTATAAAGAAAGAGCTTTTTGGGAGACAACCCAATATATTCTTGCTTTCAGTTTGTTTTTTTTATTTGAGTCTTGGAAGTTATTGTTTCAGCAATAACCTCTCCTTATCCTTTTTGTTTGTTTTTTGTGTCAAGATCAACCCCTATTGAGAGAGAAGTAAGATTTGGGGAAGTTGCTGTCCCGAAAAAGATTTTTGTGCTTCACCGTAAAAATTCGTGAGAGATCTCTGTATGTTGGTTTGAGATATAATGTTTTGTGCTTCTGCCCTAGGGTATTATTTAACTTTCGTTAGTTTTGCACTTTTTGATTTGAGTAACATAAGATTTTCGAAAAAATTGATCCTTACCTGCTGGTCCGTTTTGACAGATTTTGCCACTCTTGCATTTGCTTCTTAAATCGATTTCCTTTTTAAATTCTTTTTGGGTTTTTGGAAGGAGTTGCTATAGTTGAAATTGGACTTGAAAAGTTTTATTACCTCGCTTACACTAATGTTGCTAATGACAATTGTGTGAAGTTTTGTGTGAAAGAAATTTTTAGGTTAGTGGAGAAAATGGTGTAATAAGAAAAGTGAAAGGTTTCATGACTCGATCAATATGAGTATGAAGATAAATATATTGATGCTATTCAAGTTGTAACTCTGGAAAAAATTATCAAAGACCAAATTCAGAGACTTGTAGAGTCTGTTTTCGAATAGGTAACAGTTCTGGTAAGAAAAGTTCCACGAAAATTCTATCCAGTTATATTTTAGCAGTTTTTATCCAACAAGGAAAGCTACGAAGCGAAAGAGGGACAGAAACAGAGCCAGGGTGGCTCACACCACCCCCTGGCGCGGGCCCCCTGGCCGCGCCAGCAGGTGGTGAGGCCACCTCGGCCTCCGTCTCCGACCTGTTTTCTCCCAGTACCTTCCTTTTGTTGTAAAACTTCGTAATATAAAATCCCCCGGATCCCCCGAGGTTCGTATATCATGTTCTCGTCATGTTTTTGGTTCGGTCTGTTTTGTTCAGATGTCATTCAGGGGTTCATCTTCAAAGGATTACAAGTTGCGACACCGTCGCGAGCTCCATCACAATCTTGAGCAGAAGACCTTCGTAGGATGGGTGGAAGAAGAAAGGATCGCAACTAGGCACGAAGACATGGATAGGAACGGGAGGGAGGAAGTAAAGGACATGACAGCAGGCATGAAGGGGCTGATACCTCCAACTCTAGATCTCAGTTCCTTCCCTGCAGCAGTGGAAGCTCTACGAGTGACCAATGAGTTCTGCGACAAGTACCTAGTCTTGAGGAGGAAGGTGGATATGCTTCAAGAGGAGAATAACAGGCTTCGCAAGATATTAGAAGATTCCCTCACGCCAATCGAGAGAATACCACCACCACCAAAGGAGTAATTCATCATCAGGTTTTGGCATCCCCTTGGTTTGTTCCAAGCTTGAGGGAGTGCCGCGGTATCACATCACTATCTTCTATCTTTTTACCTTTTTAGTAGAGTCATATCATGAATAGATAAGTTATCATGTAGGATGGTTTGCATTATGGAAGTGTCCCCCTTCTCGTTAGATATCTCTATCCCTTGGTGTGAGTTGCCGTTATGGAATATTAATGAGAAGTTCTATCATTTACTCTTTTGCATATCTTATATTAGTTTTCAATTCATGGTTATATGATTGATCTTGTCATTAGTATTGGTATCACTTTGGGACCATTGAGTTAATTTAGTTGGTTTTGGCAAACCTGGCTTGGTCAATAGCAACACTATTTTGAGAATTGAATGAAAAAGATAAAAGTACTCTAAAGAAATATAATTTCATCATCTTTCTTTCTTGATTTGCTCATAAGTTTAGTATTCTCTAATTAAGATCTTTTGTGCTTCCAAGGAAGATTGCATGTTTGTTTTTATCACTTGTATGTTTGTTTGTTTCCTTCAACTCTTATGCTTGCTACCCAGCCTTGCTAGCCAAAAACCTGTACTGAGAGGGATTGCTTCTCGTGCATCCAATCCTTAAACCAAAACCTATGCCATTTGTGTCCACCATACCTACCTATTAGCACTATTGCTATTCCAGGTAAATTCATGTTTTTATCTACCTTCCAAATTAAACTTGTTATGTGAAGATTAGTGATTAAAGCTCTCACGAACTTGATGGCACACTTTACTTTCTTGCACTTAATAAACTTGAACCCTTGTGCCCATCTATGTTGCGTATATGCTTGTGCTTTGTAAGTTGAGAATTAGCAGAACCATGTTGTCATGGGGAACGCTTTCAACATTGCATCGGTACTTTGTACCTAGTTGATATCATGTTCTTTTGTCGATGGATGTTGTCGGTGTGAAATGAAAGGGAATCTTGTAAATCCATGGAGTTATGTATGTGTGTTAGAGAAACTCCTAGGCCTCCGGTCTAATCCATGCTATTGTGGTGGAAACCTGCAGCGTAACCATAATGAGCATCTATGAAGCATTCTTCTTATAAAAAAGAGACAGAGATTGAGAAAAAGAAAAAAAAGGAGATGAGAAAAGAGGAAAGAGAGAAAAAAGCACCATATTCCTATGGTAAATAAGAAGATTGCTGAGATGCTTGTTGTCTGCTTGCCTTGTCATTTTGATATGGGGATTCTTCCGTATCATCGGGCAAGGGGTACCCTGTTGGCAGTTCTTTATGAAACACATGTATTTACTATGACAAGAACTTACCGGTGACTAAACTTGAGTAGCATGAGGAGCGGCCCTCGTATTCAAGGGACATGGGATTTTCAACTTGCAACTTGTCAAGAATATCCTCATATTTGATCACTTTAACCTTAACCACCTAAAGATGCCTATGGTAGGGCAATGAGAGATGAAAGCTAATAAGTACCATAAGTTTTGGAAGCTCTTTATGAAACTTGAAATCCCTGCTACCCTCTGCGAAGGGCCTTTCTTTTACTTTTAAGTTGAGTCAATAAACCTATTCCCTTCTACCTCAGCAAGTATTTTGAGTGGTTGTGTTTCATTCATTCATATGATGATTTATCCAATCATGTTTCTTATGTTCCTTGTTTTGCACTTTGCTCTTATCTTAGTGTCTACTACTTTGAAAGCTATCATTGAAAATCAGTTATTTGTGAACTCCAGCAAATTGTCAAACTATTCTTCGACCAAGAGTTAAGTTTGCCTTTACCAATTGTGATTTACTTTATGTATCTTTATCGTGTTTCCCTTACTTATTGCAAGTAAGTTATATAATAGTGAGTTGTCTTCTATTACGACTTATGTATTGATGAATGTGATGCTACTTGTCCGTATTCTTTTATCAACTCTTTGATGACCCACAAGTATAGGGGGTGTATCACAGTATTTTCGATAAGTAAGAGTGTCGAACCCAACAAGGAGGAGAAGGTGCTGGCTAGTGGTATGGATCAGGAATTCTCTACAAATACTTAGCAAACGGATTTTTAGGGTTTTTTGATAAAGCAAGTAAACAAAGTATGAGTAAATAAAAGATAGTAGGAATAAATGCAGCAAGTGGCCCAATCCTTTATGCAGCAATGGACAAGCCGGTTGTTTTACTTAAGATGACCAAACGTTCTCGAGGACACATGGGAAGACTTTCAAGTGCTTTCACTTCATATAGTTGATTAATCTTCTCTAGCTTGCTAAGTGTTGTGTGGGTGAACCTATGCTAATGTACCAACCTTCCTAGGACTAATACATACTTATGATTATACCCCTTGCAAACATCCGTAAGTACAAGAAAGTAATTAAGGTAGAAACCTAACCACAGCTTTAAACTCTAAGAACCTTACGTCCCTTGTGCAATGCTTTCCTAATGGGGGATCAGCTTTCTGTCACTCCGACAACCCCTACGATTAGTAGCCAAATACACAATGCATTCCCCTAGGCCCATATAGGTGAAGTGTCATGTAGTCGATGTTCACATGACACCACTAGAAGAAGTACACCAGAACTTAAATATCAAACTATTGAATCTTTCTCAACTCGAATCCACTACTAACAACATGAATTCTCCCATGTCCTCAAGAACAAAACAAACTACTCACAAGACATCATATGGATCATGATCAGAGATGCAATAATGATGTATAACAATCTGAACATAAACAATAATTCAATGGTTCACTCAATAGCATCAACTTCAAAAAGTAATCAACACCAGGAAAGTTTCCCCTAAGAACTAATGCAAGATTCAACCCAATTGTGACAGCAATATGGAGATGGTGATGAGGGTGCTGATGGTGATGATGGTGGTGAGGATGATGATGATCCCGATGAAGTCCAGCTTGATGGTGGTGTTGATGGCGACGATCTCCCCTCTCCGGGAAGGAATTCTCTAGGCAGAAATCTGTCTGCCGGGGAGATCTTTCTCTCTCGGTGTTTTCCGCCCCGCAGAGGCGGCGGAATATTTCTGTGGTCGCTCCTCGAGTCTTAGGGTTTCGGGAGGATAATATACGCTAGAGGGGAGTGCCTGGAGTGGGCCAAGGCGGCCACACCACCTTCTGGCACGGCCTAGGGCTGCCCGCACCAGGGGGTGGTGTGGGCCCCCTGTGGCCCATCTCCAACCCCCCTTCTGGCTTCTTTCGTCTTGTGGAAAAATAGGATTTTCCGTATATTTTCCCGGATTTTCTGATCTTCGCGAATTCTGCCTGAAAACAGCACCTTTTCCATCAGAATCCTGACTGCAGCGGTCCATGCTCCAAAAGTCATCAACCATGCAAAAACAGATGAAATAACATAAGTATCACCTCTCAATACGAAATATAACAATGAATAATAGTGAATTATGACTAGAATAGTGATGCAAAATGGACGTATCAACTCCCCCCAAGCTTAGACTTCGCTTGTCCCCAAGCTAAACCGAGCTCAATAAACATGGCCTCAGGTTTATGGAGTGAAGAGTCGATAAAATAAAACGGACAAGAAGCATCACATTCATTAAATACATAGATCATAATATAAGACAACTCACTATTATACAACTCAACTTGCAATAGGTAAAGGAAACACAATAAAGATACATAAAGTAAATCATAATTGGTAATGTCAAACTTAGCTCTTGGTCGAAGAATAGTTGATAATTTGCTGGAGTTTACAAATAACTGGTTTTCAATGATAGATTTCAAAGTAGTAAACATCAAGATAAGAGCAATGTGCAAAACAAGGAACATAAGAAACATGATTGAATAAATCATCATATGAATGAATGAAACACAACAACTCAAAATACTTGTTGAGATAGAAGGGAGTAGGTTTACTGACTCAACTACAAAGTAAAAGAAAGGCCCTTCACAGAGGGAAGCAGGGATTGCAAGTCTCATAAAGAGCTCCCAAAAATTATGATACTTACTAGCTTTCAGCTCTCATTGCCCATAGGCATCTTTTGGTGGTTAAGGTTAAAGTGACACAACTAAGAGGATATGCTTGACAAGTTATAAATTGAAGTCCCATGCCCCTTACTAAAAAAAGCAAAATAACATGATATCAACTAGGTACAAGGTACCATGGCAGTGTTGAAAGCGTTCCCCATGATACATGGTTCTGCTAACTTCAACTCATAAAGCGGAAGCATATACGCAACAAAGAAGGACCCAATGGTTCAAGTTTATTAAATGCAAGAAATTAAAGTGTGCCATCAAGTTTGTGAGAGATTTAATCACTAATTTTCACATAACAAGTTTAATTTGGGAGGTAGATAAAACAAGAATTTACTTGGAATAGCAATAATGCTACTAAGTAGGTAAGGTGGACACAAATGGCAAAGGTTTTGGTTTAAAGGAGGTGGATGCACGAGAAGAATTCCCTCTCAGTACATGTTTTTGGCTAGCAAGGTTGGGTAGCAAGTATAAGAGTTGAAGGAAACAAACAAACAAACATACAAGCGATAAAGACAAACATGCAATCTTCCTTGGAAGCACAAAAGATCTTAACTAGAGAATACTAAACTTATGAGCAAATCAAGAAAGAAAGATGATGAAATTATTTTTCTTTAGAGTACTCTATTTTTTCATTCAACTCTCAAAAATAGTGTTGCTACTGACCGAGCCAGGTTTGCCAGAACCAACTAAATTAACTCAATGATCCCAAAGTGATACCGATACTAACAACAAGATCAATCATATAACCACGAATGGAAAACTAATATAAACTATGCAAAAGAGTGAATGATAGAACTTCTCATTAATATTCCATAATGGCAACTCACACCAAGGGATACATATCTAACGAGAGAGGGGACACTTCCATAATGCAAACCATACTACATAATAACTTCTCTATTCATTGATATGACTCTACTAATAAGGTAAAAAGATAGAAGATAGTGATGTGATACCTCGGCACTCCCCCAAGCTTGGAACAAACCAAGGGGATGCCAAACCTGATGACGAATTACTCCTTCGGTGGTGGTGGTATCCTCTCATATTCGTCCGTCTTCCAGGGTAAGGGCTTCCCATCAACAAAGGACATCGTGGTTTCCAACATCCTGAAACTTGCAGCAGTACTTATGCGTTTAAACCTAGCCTCATACTCACAGTTTTGATTTTGAACATCATAGAACTGTGCTTGCAGTTTGTTGGTTGTTTGGCGGAGTGAGAGGACTTCATCTTTGAGTTTAGCAATCTCCTTTTGGTGCTCGGTGATGAGTTCGGAACAAATCTTATGGATGATCCACTTCGCGCTCCGCCATCTTCTTGTACCTAAATACTTCTTGCTCCAGTGCTTCCATCCCATCCTCCACACTTCCTTCACCTTTAGGGCCTTGAACCTCTTTAATCCAGACCTCCCCATCTTTGAGCAAGAACTCCTTGGGATGAATCTTCAACTCTCTCATGTATGGGTTGGTGATATCTTCTAAGGAATCTCCCTCGGCTGATCCAATGGAAGACATTGTGGATCCAAATCTGGGATTCTACCTGGCAGAAATAGATCGAAACAAAAAAACGACGAAAACATGATATACGAACCTTGGAAGATCCGGGGGGGTTATATATTACGAAGTTTCATAACAAGAGGAAGGTACTGGGCGAAAACGGGTCAGAGGCGGAGTCTGGGGTGGCCTCACCACCTGGTGGCGCGGCCAAGGGTGGGCCCGCGCCAGAGGGTGGTGTGGGCCACCCTGGATCCATTTCCATCCCTTTTTCGCGTCGTAACTTCCCATATTGACTGAAAACTGCAAAAATATAGTTGGATAGTATTTTCGTGGAACTTTTCTTACCAGAACTGTTTCCTATTTGAAAACAGACTCTGCAGGTCTCTGAATTTGGTCCTTGATGAATTTCTCCGGAGTTATAACTTGAAAGGCATCAACATCTTCATTGTAAGAATCTCCAGCAATATAGTGCTTGAGTCGCTGCCCATTCACTACTTGTGTAGTATTATCTTTTAAAGAAGAAATTTTTATTGCTCCTGAACGATATACTTCTTCAATAATGAAAGGTCCTTCCCATTTTGACAGTAGCTTTCCTGCAAAAAATCTGAGAGGAGACCTATACAATAGAACTTTCTCACCAACATGAAATTCTCTCTTAAGTATTCGCTTGTCATGCCATCTTTTAACTTTTTCCTTAAAGAGCCTAGCATTTTCATAGGCTTCACTCCTCCATTCATCTAAAGAACTTAAGTCAAATAATCTTTTCTCACCAGCGAGCTCACAATCTCTATTTAGTTCTTTAACTGCCCAGTAAGCTTTGTGTTCTAATTCTAAGGGTAGGTGACAAGCTTTCCCATAAACCCTTTTATAAGGAGACATCCCCATAGGGTTTTTGTAAGCAGTTCTATAAGCCCATAAAGCATCATTCAACTTTTTAGCCCAGTTTTTTCTAGATCTATTAATAGTCTTTTGCAAGATGGATTTAATTTCTCTATTTGATAACTCTACTTGCCCGCTAGTTTGGGGGTGATAAGCGGAAGCAATTCTATGATTAACATCATATTTAGCAAGGGTCTTTCTAAAACCACCATGGATGAAATGAGAACCCCCATCAGTCATGAGATACCTAGGCACTCCAAACCTAGGAAAGTTAACATCCTTAAGCATTTTTAGAGAAGTCTCCCCGTCAACACTCTTTGTAGGAATGGCTTCTACCCACTTAGTAACATAATCAACGGCAACAAGAATATGAGTGTAACCTTTCGAAGGAGGGAAAGGACCCATAAAGTCGAATCCCCAGCAATCAAAAGGTTCAATAACTAGAGAGTAGTTCATAGGCATTTCATTGCGTCTAGAAATATTACCAACATGCTGACATTCATCACAAGATAAAACAAATTTTCTTGCATCTTTAAAAAGGGTAGGCCAGTAGAAACCTGATTGTAGCACCTTTTGTGCACTTCTATCTCCTGCATGATGTCCTCCATAAGCACTACCATGACATTTATGCAATATCTCCTTTTGTTCATATTCTGGAACACATATTCTCATAATACCATCCACTCCTTCTTTGTATAAGTGTGGGTCATCCCAAAAATAATGCCTCAAATCATAGAAGAACTTCCTCCTTTGTTGAGCTATAAAAGTTGGAGGCAAATACTTGGAGACAATAAAGTTAGCATAATCAGCGTACCAAGGGCTCCCTCGCGAGCTTACTCCTACTACGGCTAACTGCTCATTTGGGAAACTATCATTAACAGGCATAGGGTTGAAAGATATGTTTTCCAATCGAGATAAATTATAAGCTACACGGTTTTCAGCACCCTTCCTATCTACTATATGTAGACCAAACTCTTGTAAAAGCAGCACCCATCTAATAATACTAGGCTTTGCGTCCTTCTTTGTCATAAGGTATTTAATAGAAGCATGATCAGTATGAATGGTGACTTTTGAGTCTACAATATAGGGCCTAAACTTATCACAAGCAAAACGACAGCTAGAAATTCCTTTTCAGTAGTAGCATAATTCCTTTGAGCAGCGTCTAGAGTCTTACTAGCATAATGGATAACGTTTAACTTCTTGTCAATATGTTGCCCAAGGACAGCACCTACAGCAAAATCACTAGCATCACACATTATTTCAAAGGGTAAACTCCAATCAGGTGGTTGAACAATAGGGGCTGTAATTAAAGCCTTCTTAAGAGTTTCAAAAGCTTCCTTACAATCATTATCAAAAACGAAGGGTACATCTTTTTGAAGAAGATTAGTGAGGGGTTTTGATATCCTAGAGAAGTCTTTAATAAACCTTCTATAGAAACCAACATGACCAAGGATACTACGAATACCTTTGATGTCTCTTGGACATGGCATCTTCTCAATTGCCTCAACCTTAGCTCTATCAACTTCTACGCCTCTTTCAGAAACTTTATGCCCGAGGACAATCCCTTCATTAACCATGAAGTGGCATTTCTCCCAATTAAGAACAAGATTAGTTTCTTCACATCTCTGCAAAACTTTATCAAGGTTGTGCAGACAATTATCAAAAGAAGTTCCATAGACAGAAAATTCATCCATGAACACTTCTACAATTTCCTCACAAAAACCATGAAAGATAGCAGACATGCACCTTTGAAAAGTAGAGGGAGCATTACATAAACCAAAAGGCATACGTCTATAAGCATAAGTTCCGTAAGGACAAGTAAAATTAGTTTTTTCTTGATCTTGTTGTTTAACAGCAATTTGAGAGAAACCAGAATAGCCATCAAGAAAACAAAAATGGGTCTTTTTAGACAACCTTTCCAACATTTTATCAATAAAAGGAAGTGGGTAGTTATCTTTCTTAGTAACTTTATTGACTTTTCTAAAACCAATGCACATCCTATAGCCTACTACTATTCTTTGAGGAATAAGCTCATCATTATCATTAGGAACAATGGTAATACCTCCTTTTTAGGAACACAATGAACAAGACTAACCCATTCACTGTCAGCAATAGGGTAAATAATACCAGCATCAAGGAGTTTCAATACCTCATTCCTTACCACTTCCTTCATCCTAGGATTTAAACGTCGTTGGTTCTCTACTACTGGCTTTGCATCTGGTTCTATGTTGATAGAATGCTGACATATAGTAGGTGAAATTCCTTTTATATCATCCAGAGTATAGCCCATAGCTCCTCGGTGTTTCCTCAAAACCTCCAATAACCTTTCTTCTTCCTTTCCTGAAAGTTTAGCGCTAATAATAACAGGATATATCTTTTTATCACTAATATAGGCATATTTAAGATCATCAGGGAGAGGTTTTAGATTGAAAACCGGATCCTTTTTAGGTGGCAACGTGGTGCCCAAGTCTTCTACAGGCAAGTCATGCTTTAGCATCTTGGGTTGACGACGGAGGATCTCGTCAATCTCATTCCTTTCTTCCATGAAGATCTCACTTTCGTGATCTTCCATAAATTGTTGCAAAGCATTGTTAGGAGCAGGAGAGATAGAAGCAAGTTGTTCAACTCTAAAATCCTCATTATGGGTTTCCTCTTTGCAAGGTTCTTTAGTAAATCTTGAAAAATTAAACTCATAAGATTCCCCATCAAACTTAGTCAAGATTTTCTCCCTCTTGCAATCAATAATAGCTCCACAAGTACTCAAGAAAGGTCTACCAAAAATGATAGGATAAGTTTTACTAGCAGCTGAACTAAGTACTAGAAAATCAGCAGGATACTTAATCTTACCACAAAGAACTTCCACGTATCGTACAATACCAACTGGAGAGATGGTCTCTCTATTAGCAAGGTGAATAACCACATCAATCTCTTCCAATTAACAAGGACTGATTTCATGCATAATTTCTCTGTAAAGCTCATAAGGAATAACACTTGAACTCGCACCAATATCACATAAACCATAATAGCAATGATCACCAATTCTAACAGAAAGCACAGGAACACTAGCTTTTTTAGTTCTATTAGGACGTGAAACAATATTAGAAGCATCCTCACAAAAGACTATGTGTCCATCTTCTATGCTTTTAGTGACAAGGTCTTTCACAATTGCTACCACAGATTCAACATTTATTTGTTCATCAGGTTTTATAGTTCTCTTTTCACTTTTAGTGATTACATTAGTTATCATGGGATGATCCTTTACCTTATCTGGGAAGGGAATCTTCTCGATATAAGGCTTAGGTAATATGTGATCAATAATGCAACACTCAGTGCTCCCAACAGGAACACATTCACCAATATCTTTATGAGGTGCATGGTACTTGTTCCATCCCCTTTTTGGAATTTCAATATAAGAAGCAAAAGCTCTAAAGAAATTAGTAATAACTTGCAAATCAAGACCATAAGCATTACTAATATTTTGAAAGTCATCAGTTCCCATAAAACATTCAATGCATTCATAATCATAATTTATACCTGACTTTCTACCTTTGTCATTCTCCCATGCTTCAGCATTGTCTTGAATACGGTCCAGAAGATCCCATTTAGCTTCTTCTTCCATGCGAGTGAATGATCCAGCACAAGAAGCATCCAATAAATCCTTGTCATGTAGAGGGAGTCTTGCATAAAAGTTATTGATAATAATATTGTTGGGGAGCTCATGAATGGGACATTTGAGCATTAGTAACTTCAATCTCCCCCAAGCTTGAGCTGTACTCTCTCCATCAAGAGGCCAAAAGTTGTATATTTGATTCCGATCTTTATGAATCTCACTAGGAGGATAAAACTTTGAATAAAAGAGAGGTACTATTTCCTCCCATTCCAGAGCTTGACCATTCTTCAACAGCTTATACCATTCCTTAGCTCTTCCTTTTAGTGATAATGAGAATAACTTCTTCTTAACTTGATCTGTAGTAATACCTGCACACTTGAACAACCTGCATAATTCGCGTATAAAGAGCAAATGATGACCGGGATGGATAGTTCCATCCCCAACATAGTAGTTATCCATAACACGATCAATAATTCTTGTAGGTATTTTGAAAACATCATTCTCAGCAGGTGGCGGCTTATCTACTACCTTAGCAAAAGGGGTAGTAGCATTGCCAAATAAGAACTCAGTGGATTATCCATAATGAAAATAAAGCAACCAATGTATAAACAATACTCAGAGAAGTTTCCTTACACCATCACCTCTCCATTAGCTTCACAAACAAGAATCAACCATTTTAGTCTTCAAAGAAGAACTAATTCTCAATTAAAGATTCAACCCACATCAATATGGAGATGATGAATTCCACCTCCAATAGCGCTCACCCCCAATTCCACTCAACAGTATAGTAAACACCATGCTTTGCGCCTGTAGGCGAGCTTGACCAGCTTCTTGTCCCACCCATGCAGGTGTTGGCTAACAACAACTCTCTTTCACATACATAGCATCAATTCACACGGAGTTTCCCAGAACACCTCATTACACAAGATTCAACCCAATTGTTACATCAATATGGAGATGGTGATGAGGGTGCTGATGGTGATGATGGTGGTGATGATGATGATGATCCCGATGAAGTCCAGCTTGATGGTGGTGTTGATAGCAATGATCTCCCCTCTCCGGGAAGGAATTCTCCCGAGAATCTGTCACAGAGATCTTCTCTCTAGTTTTTCGGCCTTAGGGTTTTCGGGAGGATAATATACACCAGAGGGGCCTAGAGTGGGGCTGCACCACACCACCTCCAGGGCTGAGCCGCCACGCCAAGGTGGTGGCCCCTCGTGGCCCATCTCCAGCCCCTTCTAGCTTCTTTTCTAAATAGTGATGCAAATGGACGATCACTTTCACACCATAAACTGAGGTCACGCTTATTGAGATCTGGCTTGGGGACAAGCCAAGTCTAAGCTTGGGGAGTTGATACGTCCATTTTGCATCACTATTCTATATCATAATTTACTGTTATTCATTGATATATTTCATATTAAGAGATGATACTTATGTTATTTCATCTGCTTTTTGCTTGGTTGATGACTTTGAGCATGGACCATCGCAACAAGATTCGATGGAAAAGGTGCTGTTTGGAGGCAAAATTGTGAAGATCGAAAACTGGAAAATACATGGAAAATCCTATTTTTCCAGAAGAAAGAACGCTAAGGGAAGTGGAGATGGGCCATGGGGCCCACACCACCTCGGCGCTGGCCACCTTTGCCACCGCACCAGGTGGTGTGGTCGCCTGTCCACTCCAGCCTCCTCGGCGATATTATCCTCCCGAAACCCTAAGACTCGGGGAGTGACCACAGAAAGATTCCACCGCCTCTGTGGGGCGGAACACACCGAGAGAGAAAGATCTCTCCGGCAGACAGGATCATCAAGCTAGACTTCATCGGGATCATCATCATCATCATTACCACCATCATCTCCACCAGCGCCATCATCACCACCTCCATACCGCTGTAACAATTGGGTTGAATCTTGCATAGTTCTTAGGGGAAACTTTCCCGGTGTTGATTACTCCTTGTAGTTGATGCTATTGAGTGAACCATTGAATTATCGTTTATGTTCAGATTGTTACATATCATTATATCATCTCTGATCTTGATCCATATGATGTCTTGTGAGTAGTTCGTTTTGTTCTTGAGGACATGGGAGAAGTCATGTTGTTAGTAGTGGAATTGTGTTGAGAAAGATTCAATGGTTTGGTATTTAAGTTGTGGTGTATTTCTTCTAGTGGTGTCATGTGAACGTCGACTACATGACACTTCACCTATATGGGCCTAGGGGAATGCATTGTGTATTTGGCTACTAATCGTAGGGGTTGCCAGAGTGATGTAAACCTGAACAATTCGCTAGGGAAACCATTGCACAAGGGACGTCAGGGTCTTAGAGTTTAAAGCTGTGGTTAGGTTTCTATCTTAATTACTTTCTTGTACTTGCGGATGCTTGCAAGGGGTATACTCACAAGTATGTATTAGTCCTAGGAAGGTCGGTACATTAGCACAGGTTCACCCACACAACACTTAGCAAACTAAAGAAGATTAATCAACTATTTGAAGCGAAAACACTTGACGATATTCCCATGTGTCCTCGAGAACGTTTGGTCATCTTAAGTAATACAACCGGCTTGTCCTTTGCTAAAGAAAGGATTGGGACACTTGCTGCATTTATTATTATTGTCTTTTATTTACACGTACTTTATTTACTTGCATTATCAAAAACCCCTAAAATCCGTTTGCTAAGTATTTACAGAGAATTCCTGCTCCTAGCCACTCGCTAGCACCTTCTGCTCCTTGTTGGGTTCGACACTCTTACTAATCGAAAATACTGTGATACACCCCCTATACTTGTGGTTCATCACACATGAATGAGGGAAGAGGTGGGGGCACCTCCCCATGGCGCCGGCAATGGGAGGGGGCTGCCCCCTCTCCCTATAAAAGGCCCCCTGTACTCCTCACAAAGCACACCTCCTCGTGAAGGATCTCTCTCCCCCTCCAGATATATTCCCCACGGTCTCGGATTAGCGAGATACATGTACCTGGTGGCTTTTCGTCTGGAACGAGTTGCTTCTTCCGCTGATTCGCTGGAGCGAGGAGGTGGAAGTTGTTCGGTGGCTTGAACGTGTGTGCGAGGACGGATGTGCTACTGATTTGCGGCGCTAGGACTTCCACACGATATTGAGATCAGCAAGCATTCGACTAAATCATCCATGAGTTCCAACTTGTTAACAAAGCTTTGTTGTCTTCGAGGGTAAGTTCTCCATGGATGTATATCCACCCGTTGCTTGTATCTAGTAGGAATTTTTTTGTTTTCTTAGCGTATAGTTCCCACCGTAGGAATTTTTTTGTTTTCTATGCTATGAACCCAACACTTTTTACCAACCATATATGGATCCACGAGAGTCATTTCATGTATGTTCTTTTCACAAACAAAATATGGATCCACCAGTGTCATTGCATGTTTGTTCTTTTCATAAACCACATGATCCACCAGTGTCATTGCATGTGTGTTCTTTTCATTAACCACAACTAGAGTCATTGCATGTGTGTTCTTTTCACAAACCACAACTAGAGTCATTGCATGTGTGTTCTTTTCATAAACCACATATGGATCCACCAGTGTCATTGCATGTGTGTTCTTTTCATTAACCACAGCTAGAGTCATTGCAAGTCTATTCTTTTCACAAACAACATATGGATCCACTAGAGTTATTGCATGTCTATTCTTTTCATAGACCACATATGGATCCACCAGAGTTCATTGCATGTCTGTTCTTTTCATAAACCACATGAGCATGTGTGTTCTATTCACAAACCACATATGGATCCACTAGTGTCATTGCATGTCTGTTCTTTTTCCTAAAACACATATGGATCCACAAGTGTCAATGCAAGTGTGTTCTTTTCCTGAAACACAACTAGAGTCATTGCATGCATGTTCTTTTACAAACCACATATGTATCCACAAGAGTTCATTGAATGTCTATTCTTTTCACAAACCACATATGGATATAGCAGAGTTATTGCATTTGTGTTATTTTCACAAACCACATATGGATCCACTAGAGTCATTGCATGTCTGTTATTTTCATTAACCACAACTAGAGGCATTGCATGTGTGTTCTTTTCACAAACCACATATGGACCCACTAGAGTCATTGCATGTCTATTCTTTTCATAGACAACATATGGATCCACCAGAGTCACTTCATGTCTGTTCTTTTCATAAACCACATGCGCATGTGTGTTCTTTTCACAAACCACATATGGATCCAGTAGTGTCATTGCATGTCTGTTCTTTTCCTAAAACACATAGGGATCCACCAGTGTCATTGCATGTGTGTTCTTTTCATGAACCACAACTAGAGTCATTACATGTGTGTTCTTTTACAAACCACATATGGATCCACCAGTCATTGCATGCATGTTATTTTCATAGACCACATATGGATCCAAAAGAGTTGATTGCATGTCTGTTCTTTTCACAAACCACATAGGGATCCACTAGAGTCATTGCATGTGTGTTCTTTTCACAAACCACGTATGGATCCACCAGAGTCATTGCATGTGTGTTATTTTCATTAACCACAACTAGAGTCATTGCATGTGTGTTCTTTTCATAAACCATATGAGCATGTGTGTTCTTTTCACAAACCACATATGGATCCACCAGTGTCTTTCATGTCTGTTCTTTTCCTAAAGCACATATGGACCCACCAGTGTTATTGCATGTGTGTTCTTTTCATGAACCACAGCTAGAGTCATTGCATGTTTGTTCTTTTACAAACCACATATGGATCGACCAGAGTCATTGCATGCATGTTCTTTTCATAGACCACATATGGATCCACCAGAGTTCATTGAATATCTGTCCTTTTCACAAACCACATATGGATCCACTAGAGTCATTGTATGTGTGTTCTTTTCACAAACCACATATGGATCCACCAGAGTCATTGCATGTGTGTTATTTTCATTAACCACAACTAGAGTCATTGCATGTGTGTTCTTTTCACAAACCACATATGGCTCCACCAGTGTCACTGAAAGGTGTGTTCTTTTCACAAACCACATGGATCCACCAATGTCATTGCATGTGTGTTCTTGTAATGACAAACCAAATATGGATCCAACAATGTCATTTCATGTGTTTTTTTCACAAACCACATATGGACCCACTAGAGTCATTGCATGTGTGTTGTTTTCAGAAACCACATATCGATCCACTAGTGTCATTTCATGTGTGCTCTTTTCATTAACCACAGCTAGAGTCATTACATGACTGTCCTTTTCACAAACAACATATGGATCAACCAGAGTCATTGCATGTATGTTCTTTTCAGAGACCACATATGGATCCACCAGAGTTCATTGCATGTCTGTTCTCTTCACAAACCTCATATCGATCCACTAGTGTCATTGAATGTGTGTTCTTTCCTATAACACATATGGATCCAGCAGTGTCATTGCATGTGTGTTCTTTTCATGAACCACAACTAGAGTCATTGCATGTATGTTCTTTTCACAAACCACATATGGACTCACCAGAGTCATTGCATGTCTGTTCTTTTCATGAACCACATGGATCCACCAGTGTCATTGCATGTGTGTTCCTTTCATAAACCATATGGATCCACCAGTGTCATTGCATGTGTGTTCTTTTCACAAACCACATATGGATACACCAGTGTCATTGCATGTGTGTTCTTTTCATTAACCACAGCTAGAGTCATTGCATTTATGTTCTTTTAACAAACCACATATGGATCCACAAGAGTCATTTCATGTCTATTCCTTTCATAGACCACATATGGATCCACCATAGTCATTTGTAGCATCCCAATTGTCTAACAATTGTAATGCTACTTGGTCTAGTAATATAATGGCTACTTCATATATATAACTGTTGCATCATAATTATATCATGCTCATATCATCATGCCACCTTGCATTTGAGCATCATATAAAACCCTTTTTATTTTGGTTCTTCTCTCATATGCATTGTTAATTGTATTTGCCTCTTGATATTGTATTTGGTTATTGATATATTGTTTAAATGCCCAAGTTGAGTTGGGGGCATATCTTTTATTCCACTCCACTACCCTTTCTTTCACCACCTTATAATTCCACCATCCCATTATCCATGAGCTTGTATTTTATTTTCTTTTGGTATTTAATCTAGCTCATGGGAGATAGGATGGATCTACTTCAATAAATTCTTTTGCTTGGCTTTATTCCACTTTTGGGAATGCATAAGAATAATGCCATGTTAATATTATTGTTTTCACAAGAATAAACATGGCATTAATTATTTTGCATGGGCCATGCAAATACCACCACATTCTAGTCTTTTGGATTTTATTTGAATCATTGAGTGGATCATCTCCCATCTCTCTCTCTACCCCTCTTCTTGCTTGTTTGTTTGGTTCATGCTAAAAACCCTACACCCATCTCCATCTATCCCATCACCCCTTTATCTCACCCTTATCTTTTTCTTTTAATTAAAACTCTTAGGCATGATCACTTGAGGCTTATTCTTTTCTTTCTCCCTTTTCTCTCCTAGCCTAGTTCTTCTAAACCCTAATCTCCTTCTACCCCCCACTCTCTTTTTCTATCTCTAAATCCTACCACCATGATCTACCCCAACCCTAAACCAAACCCTAACCCGATGCCCTCTCTAGCTAACCCTAGCTACCCACATACCCTCTCTCTCGGCCTCTCTCCTCTCTCTGCCTTGCAGGCCCCACCTGGCCACCCTGGCCCCACCTAGATACCATCCACCCCAAGCCCTAACCGAGCCCCTCTAGTCCTAACCGAAGCTCACCCGAGCCTCCCCCTCCTCTCTCTCTTTCTCTCTGCCAGCAGCCCCACCCGAGCCTACCCTCCTTGGACGCTCCCTGGTCCCACCTGCAGCCTCTCCACGATCTACCTGCCCTGCCCTGCCCGAGCAAGCACGTGAGGAGGAGGGAAAAAGGTGGCACCCGAGCCACCTTATCTACCCCTGCCTCGGCTGCTCCTCCTCTCTCTCCCTCCCTTTTCCTCCTTCCCCACGTCTCCTCTGGCCTCTCTAGATCTACCCTAGGGCCTTGCCTCTCCTTCCTCCCCAACCCTACCTCTCCTCTGTCGCTGGCGCCCACCGTCAGTGTCCACCACCGATCCCTCGAACCAGCAGGCGGGCGTGGCATGGAGGTTGTCGAGGGAGCCGAGGAGGTCCCTCAGACGACCGACTCCGCCAAATGAGGAGGAGAAGGACCAGAGTCGAAGATCACCGCCGCCACCGACGCCAAACCCTAGCTCCGCCGGCCTCTGCTTCCTCGCCGATCCGTCGTCTCCCAGCCCGATCCAACACCACCAACCAAACCACGGTGAGCTCCTCTACATCCTGGACACGCTCTGCCTCACCACTTCTTCCCTAGCCCCGCTGGTCGAACGCCCACCGTGGCGCGCCGTCCGTTAGTTCTGTGAACCTCCTCAAGCGCGCCGCCCCTCTTCTAGCTCAAGGCCCACCCTCCTAACACTAAGTTTAGCCTACAGTGGTTGCCGCCTCATGAGCCTCAGTGGCCCCGGATCGAATCCCCACGCTGTCGGCCAAGGCTGCGTCAAGACCGATCGGTCATCAGCGCAGAGAAGATCCACAGTGGTCGTGAACCTTTTGCGCTTAGCCCCTTCTCGCTTTCTCCCGCCAACCCAAGGCCTCGAGACCCCACTGTCTGCGTGCGTATGCGTTTTGCAAAAACATACTCACAGTCGAACCCTTAACTCAAGGCTCCAAAGACGCTACCCACCTGTCAGCCTCTGCCTGTTCACCCACTGGCATCTGGGCCCTAGCCAGCTGGTCCCACTTGTCATTCACAGAGACTAGTAAGCGCCGCGGTGAGAAAAACCTGTTCTCTGATTATGTCGCCCAACAAGAAATGGCCCCAATTGCCGGTGGCTCGGGCTAGCACTGGGCTGGGTGTAAAAAGTAGTTCTGGTTTTCTGTTTGTTTTAAACTTTTCAAATTTGATTTAAATTCAAATTCAAATCTGTTTTTAAATAACTTTTAAAATATAAATCCAAATTCAACATGTAATATATGTTTTGAAATCAGAAAAATGAGAGGAATTCAAATATGCCCTTCAAAATCTATTTTGAACACTTTAAATTTCAAGTTGATTAAATTACAATAAAATGCCCTTTTTCTTAATTAATTAATAACTTTTGTTTTATAACTCCAAATTTGACAAATAATATGTCTAAAATGATCAGCTCGACGAGACCTTTCTGTTTATGCATTCCATGATCTGAATTGCAGCATGCATCATATAAATATAAAGTATACAGCAACTTATTTGAGTATAAAATATGATTAAAACTCCATAAAATGCTTATTTCTTGTATTCCACACCTCACCCATGCCATGCTACTTTGTTGCCATGCAAATTGTGCATCATTCATCATGGCATGATTGTTTGCTTGTCGCATTTTATTCATATGCTTGTGCACTTTATTTATGTTGGCCCTTGTTTGTTTGGTTCTTCTTCGAATAGACGCCGAAAGGTGGGATATATCAAGAAACCAGGAGCACTACCTGATCCTTCTCTCGCTTCAATCGAGCTGCTGTGCAAGCACTACCACATGCTTGCATACATACAGTACCTATTGCCTCTATCTTAATCTTGCATCATTGAGTCGCGATTGCATTAAACTGAATCCCAAGTACTGCATAGCCTTTACTTTTAAACCCCACCGAAGCTTGTTCCTCCATCCCATGAGCCATTACTACAGGAGTTGTTTGAGCCATGCGAGTCATAGAACAGCATGTGTAGGGTATGTGAGTATCTGATGTACAACGAGGTACCTAAACAACTTAACCTGAGTAGTAATGGGATAACTAATGAAAGTGGCACCCGTGAGCAATATCTGCTATTTGGTTTTTATGCTCACTTGTGTCCCGTAGGACCCCGAGTACTTGATTCCTGTTCCTTGAATATTCGCGCTATCCACATCCGGGAGGCTTATGAACCCCCCTGAGCCAGAGCTTGATTCATTCTTATTTCTTGGGGCCACAAAGTAGTTTGGGGCTTTATTACTATCCTGTACTTATGCCATGCTTTACTGCTTTATTTAAGATTGTGCGAGGAGCACCTGTACTGTTTAGGTAAGCGGAGTGTTTTCGCGGTATCGACAAGCCCAGTCACACTTTCGGGTTCCCAGTCGTTTACAGCCATTGACGCAAACCTTGAGTCCGTCTCGAGCCGCCAACTTCGCTATGGTAGCTTAATGGGTGGCCCCTGAAATATTTCTGAATCCTGTGATCGCTTTGTCGTGAATGCCTCGTGGGTTTTGATTTGGTTTTTCCGAGGTTGATCGAGTGTGTGTTGCTATTTGTGCACCCTGCAGGTAAAACTTTCAAAGCCGTGTCCGCGTTTATGGATGACTTGGAGCACTGTTTCCTGATCATAGACAAGTATAACTAAAGTACCGCTTTTAACTGTACTAAGTACATGACTAGTAAATAGTGCAACACTCATGGATTGTATAATAAAACCGCCAACGGATGGGGGCTGTTCGTCCGCTTCCTCGTTGGTAGCGAGGAGGATGGATCTTAATATTACCGTTATAATGTTGTTATTAATTCACGGACATCCGTCTATTTTGGTTAGGCGGATGGTTAGCAAATATCTATAGAATTGTTAGGTATTATCTTTTGCTGCAATTCGTCACCCCAGGTTGTGTCCCTTTAGAGGCATAAAGACTTGCTGAGTACCCTAGGGTCTCACACGATAAATTGTTTGATTCAGATGAAGAGGTAAGCTCGCAAGATGGATACTGGGTGGAGGAGACGGACGATGTTGGCAACGATCACTCGGTGTAGAGATTCCGGGAACGGGGATCCGTGAGATCTGTATGGATGTGTTTATTTATGGGGCATCTTATGCCGATTTGCTTCTTATCCGTACTCGGATCTTGTTTTCCGCTCACCGATACTGATGTTTGATGTATGAGGAGATATCCTAAACTATTATATCTATCTAGGATATTTGGATCTTGCCATATGGCGTTGCAATATTTCTATTTCTTTTAGATGGAATGGCTCGAGGACTGTATGGTGGCTTGCATACATACTCATTTGTGTATGTAGTTGATCCCTTCGCCGACACGCCATTGCTCTTGTCCCGATGTGTGGAAATGGTTAGACGGCCGAAAGGTCTACTGTGAGTGGCATTTGGGCCCCAATTGCACTATTTTAACCATTTCCGCTCATCCAGGCTTGTAACTAAGAGCGTAATTCATCGAGGTAGTTACAATTGGTATCGAGCCATCCCGCCTTCGTGGTCTCAGCCAAATGGTCGTTAGTCTAGCAAATATTTTTGGTAGCTATGTATACTAGGGAAAAACAAAACGCGAGAGTAGGACTGCTTCCACTTTTCTTCTACCCACCCACCCACCCTTTTCTGGTAAGGAAGTGTAACGTTTTCAATCCTCTTCTTAAAAATTCAAACTAGGATTCACGTGTTCTGGGTTTCCGTAGTACCATAGGTTGTGTGTGTGTGTGCGTGTGTGTGAATTCCTTGTCTATCTGTTGCATCCAACAAGTTATCACAATCTGCCTTTGGTTATCAACTGTTGGTACATTCCATACCGACAGGCTTTTGCAAACCGACGCGATCCATCTGATTCGTTGTATACCACCGCGATCTGTCTTACTCTTTGTTACCCGACATTATCTTGTTTGGGGTGTTCGTTTCCGTAGTTACTAATCTTTAGGTTCATCGTGAGAAGAAGGTGTTGGGATAGGTGTTCTACTTATTCATGTGCGGAGTAATGATTTGAGTGCGGGATGGAGTCGCGACCATACCACTACTTTTATCATTCGCTCTTGCATATTGAATTGGTAGAGTCACTAATCTTGATTCGTTAAGTGATTTTGCGCATCTATTGGTATTTTAATGCCGAAATTTGCAGAAAATTTTTCATTGTTAAGTTGTGTACCACACTCCTTTTCAGTCGTGTGCGATATGCTTAATATCTTCTAGGTGCTTTGAACTTTGTTGATATTTTAATATCATCTTAGTAAATTGTATCCTTAAATCTTGGTTAATTCCATCTTGGTACTATTTTGGATTATTATTATTCTCCATTATAGTACTGACTTGTGTTTTATATCAATCATAGGATGGCACCACCACGCCGTTCTGAGGAGGACATACAACCTGAACTGGGGGCCGTGTTGTCAAGCATTGCCAATGCCTTGGCAGCAATGCAGCAGAACCAGCAGCGTTTTGAAGAAAGTGTCAGGAGGAATGAGTTTGTTCCGCTACCTCCACCTCCCAAGCGAGGAGACATCAAAAGCTTCCTGAAGTTCAACCCACGTCAATTTGATGTGTCCGATCAACCACTTGATGCTGATGATTGGTTGCGTGAGATGTCAAGGTTACTGGTGACTGCTGATGTTCCTGAGCAAGAATGGGTAAAATGTGCCACTCACCTTCTGAAGGGAGATGCGGCTCTGTGGTGGGACAATTACCTTAAGGCAAACTACACTGGTTTTCAGCCTACTTGGGGACAGTTCATTGGAGCTTTCAAAGAGCAAGATTCATCGAAATTGTCATGGAGAGGATGAAGGAAGTGTTTCTCAACCTCAAGCAGGGCAATGATAATGTCAATACCTACATCAGAAACTTCATGAACCTTTCTCGTTATGGTGGCGATGAGATCTCTGATGACAAGAATAAGCAAAAGAGGTTTAGACAAGGGCTCAATGCATCGATTAAATATGCAATCATACATGCAAGGCCGGCGTCTTTTCTGGAACTTCAGCATACAGCTCTGCAGGAAGAAGCAAGTAGGCAAGTGTTTGAGGAGTCAAAGAAACACAGCCACGATGCAGCAAGCTCTTCAGCTATGGCAACTCCTTCTAAGCGTCGTGTCTGGGTTCCTAACACCCCACCGTCGCTCCCGGCTCCACCAAGACCTTCAAGCTACGCAGCAAGGCCACCAAACTTCCTCACTGCTGCTCCCAGGGGCTACAACCACCACTACCCCGAGCGCTGGCGGAGTCCACAGCCACGTTGCTCCACATCCACCGTGCTTGTTACACTTGTGGAAACTCCGCATCAACACCGAACCGTCCGATGAAAAACAAAGCTCTTCCTCCACCACCTCCAAGACCTGCGGCAAGCTCTCCTTTTGTTCGTGCACCACCACCTCGGACTCTCAACATCAACACCAAGCCCGTGTCTACTGTTGCTCGTGCCAACTGTGTCAACGCCGCTCAAGGTGAGCATGCACCTGGAGTTCTGATGGGTATGCTTTCTGTTAACTCAGTCCCTGCACGAGTTTTGTTTGATTCTGGTGCATCGCATTCTTTTGTTTCTCACAAGTTTGCAAATGAGAATGAGTTAGCTATGGATCCTCTCCTTAAGCGGTTAATGGTCCTTTCTCCTAGAGCAACAATGGCAGCTTCTAAAATCAGCCATGGCAATCAAATTGATATTGGTGGCTCTTCGTTCTCGGTGTCCTTAATTGTTCTGGGCAATTCTGACATTGATGTCATCTTGGGCATGGATTGGTTGACAGCAAATGCAGCTGTGATTGATTGTGCTGAACGCTCGGTTTCTCTGAAAATTCCTGAAGGCCATATAGTCTATTCTCCAAGTCAGACTCCTGATATCCAACTTTTCTCTTTGGCGGCTCTGAATGATCATGCTATGGAAGCTATTCAGAGTGTTCCGGTGGTCTGTGAGTTCCCAGATGTCTTTCACAAGAGTTGCTGTATGCCTCCGGATCGTGAGGTTGAGTTTGTAATTGAGCTTGAACTGGAACGGCTCCTATCTCCAAGCGCCTTATAAAATGGGTCCTGCTGAGTTGGCTGAACTCAAACGTCGACTTGATGAACAAGAGAAGTTGGGTTTCATTCAACACAAGATTCTTCTTGGGGTAGCCCAACCATCTTTGTGAAGAAGCGAGACAAGACTGATAGACTTTGTGTTGACTATCGGGCTCTCAATGCTAAAACCATCAAGAATAAATATCCCCTTCCACGGATTAATGATCTCTTCGATCAGCTAGCTGGAGCTGTGGTATTCTCTAAGCTTGACTTGAGAAGTGGGTATCATCAAATCAAGATTCGCAAGGAAGATGTTCCTAAAACAGCTATCACCACCCGCTATGGCCTGTATGAGTACACGGTCATGTCTTTCGGTCTCACCAACGCACCTGCCACCTTCTCGAGGCTTATGAACTCGGTTTTCATGGAGTATCTTGATAAGTTCGTTGTGGTCTACCTGGATGACATCCTAGTCTATTCTAAGTCAAAGGAAGAACATGAAGAACACCTCCGGTGTGTCCTAAACAAGCTTCGTGAGAACCGCCTGTATGCAAAGTTCTCCAAATGTGAGTTTTGGCTGCCTCAAGTCACCTATCTTGGTCACGTCATCTCTGCCAAGGGCATTGCCGTCAACCCGGAAACTGTAAAGACAATTGTTGACTGGCTTCCTCCTGTAAATGTCAAAGAAGTCCGGAGCTTCCTTGGTTTGGCTAGTTATTGCCGTCGCTTCGTTTAGAACTTTTCGAAGATAGCGAAGCCTCTTACCGATCTCCTCAAGAAAGCAAGAAATACCTTTGGACTCCTGCATGTCAAGCAAGCTTTGAGACACTCAAAGAGAAGCTCACTTCCACACCAGTCTTGGTTCCTCCAGATACATCCAAGCCTTTCCAGATATTCTGCGATGCATCTTTGCAAGGATTGGGTGTGGTCCTTATGCAAGAAAAACAAGTTGTTGCTTATGCCTCTCGACAGTTGAAGACGCATGAGATCAACTATCCTACACATGACCTCGAACTCGCAGCAGTTGTCTTTGCTTTGAAAGTATGGAGGCATTACTTGCTGGGCAACCGTTGTGAAATCTTTTCTGATCACAAGAGTCTGAAGTATATCTTCACACAGCCTGATCTCAACCTTCGTCAGAGGAGGTGGATTGAAGCAATCAATGATTTTGATTTGACCATCAACTACACTCCGGGCAAAGCTAATGTCATGGCCGATGCTCTCAGCCGCAAAGCTTATGTCAACAACCTCATGATGGAAGAACAACAACCTCTCTTGTGCGAGGAATTCCGTCAGCTCAACCTTGAAATTGTGGATCAAGGGTATCTTCTGAACCTTCTAGCAACCCCTCTCTTGGAAGAAAAGGTTCGCTCCATTCAACTTGGTGATCCGTACACCAAGAAGGTCATCTCCAACATCCAGCTTCCGAAGTATGAGTCCTTCCACGTCGATGACCAATGCACGCTTTTCTTTGAACACCGGATGTTTGTTCCGAACTACCCGGGTTTGAGAGAGCAAGTTCTCAAGGAGGCGCATGATTCTGTTCTTTCTATCCACCCTGGCAGCACAAAGATGTACATGGACTTGAAAACACAATATTGGTGGCCGGGATTGAAACGATATTGTGCCAAGTATGTCTCGGAGTGTGATGTCTGCCGCAGAGTGAAAGCTGTCCATCAGAAACCTTCCGGTCTTCTACAGCCATTGAAACCCCCGGAATGGAAATGGGAGAAAGTAGAGATGGACTTCATCACTGGTTTTCCAAGGTCGCAGAAGGGCAACAATGCAATCTTTGTTGTCATTGAGAGGCTTTCTAAAGTGGCCCACTTCTTTCCCGTCAAGGAAACGATTTCTGCCATTCAGTTGGCTGAGCTCTATATCAACAGAATTGTCTCTCTGTATGGGGTTCCGCTCGAGATCAGTTCAGACCGTGGAAGCATCTTCACTTCCAAGTTCTGGGAAAGTTTCCAAAATGCTTTGGGAACAAAGTTGAACTTCAGCACAGCTTACCACCCTCAGTCGCAAGGACAAGTTGAAAGGATCAATCAGATTCTGGAGGATATGCTCCATGCTTGCGTCATCTCTTTTGGCATGAAGTGGGAAGAATGTCTTCCTTATGCTGAATTCTCTTACAACAATAGCTTCCAGAAAAGTCTAAAGATGGCACCATTTGAGGCTCTCTATGGCCGCAAATGCAGAACTCCGATTGGTTGGTCGGGTGCAGGTGAAAGAATATTGTTTGGCCCTGACATTGTAACTCAAGCGGAGGAGAAGGTTCACGTTATTCTTGAAAATCTGAAGATTGCTCAAAGTCGCCAGAAGAGCAATTATGACAGAAAGCACACGGACATGGAGTATGTCCCTGGTGATCTCGTTTACCTTCGTGTCACTCCCATGAGAGGCACGCACCGCTTTGGTATCAAAGGAAAGCTGGCTCCTAGATACATCGGTCCATTCAAAATTCGTGGAAGAAGAGGAGAAGTTGCTTATGCTCTTGAGCTCCCGGAAAAACTCAAGGTCCATGATGTTTTCCACATCTCTCAACTCAAGAAGTGCTTCAAGGATCCCGGCAGGACCATGGACCACGAGCTTATCAATCTCCAAGAAGACCTGTCTTATCAAGAACACCCCACAAAAATCCTTGAAATCGCAGAAAGAAGGACTCGCAACAAGTCCATCAAGTTACGCAAGGTGCAAAGGGTCGCACCATTCTGTTGATGAAGCCACTTGGGAACGTGAAGATGAGCTCCGTGCCAAGTATCCTACCCTCTTCGAGTCTTCTTCTTCTTCCTAGAATCTCGGGGCGAGATTCCTGTTTAGTGGGGGAGAGTTGTAGCATCCCAATTGTCTAACAATTGTAATGCTACTTGGTCTAGTAATATAATGGCTACTTCATATATATAATTGTTGCATCATAATTATATCATGCTCATATCATCATGCCACCTTGCATTTGAGCATCATATAAAACCCTTTTTATTTTGGTTCTTCTCTCATATGCATTGTTAATTGTATTTGCCTCTTGATATTGTATTTGGTTATTGATATATTGTTTAAATGCCCAAGTTGAGTTGGGGGCATATCTTTTATTCCACTCCACTACCCTTTCTTTCACCACCTTATAATTCCACCATCCCATTATCCATGAGCTTGTATTTTATTTTCTTTTGGTATTTAATCTAGCTCCTGGGAGATAGGATGGATCTACTTCAATAAATTCTTTTGCTTGGCTTTATTCCACTTTTGGGAATGCATAAGAATAATGCCATGTTAATATTATTGTTTTCACAAGAATAAACATGGCATTAATTATTTTGCATGGGCCATGCAAGTACCACCACATTCTAGTCTTTTGGATTTTATTTGAATCATTGAGTGGATCATCTCCCATCTCTCTCTCTACCCCTCTTCTTGCTTGTTTGTTTGGTTCATGCTAAAAACCCTACACCCATCTCCATCTATCCCATCACCCCTTTATCTCACCCTTATCTTTTTCTTTTAATTAAAACTCTTAGGCATGATCACTTGAGGCTTATTCTTTTCTTTCTCTCTTTTCTCTCCTAGCCTAGTTCTTCTAAACCCTAATCTCCTTCTACCCCCCACTCTCTTTTTCTATCTCTAAAACCTACCACCATGATCTACCCCAACCCTAAACCAAACCCTAACCCGATGCCCTCTCTAGCTAACCCTAGCTACCCACATACCCTCTCTCTCGGCCTTTCTCCTCTCTCTGCCTTGCAGGCCCCACCTGGCCACCCTGGCCCCACCTAGCTACCATCCACCCCAAGCCCTAACCGAGCCCCTCTAGTCCTAACCGAAGCTCACCCGAGCCTCCCCCTCCTCTCTCTCTTTCTCTCTGCCAGCAACCCCACCCGAGCCTACCCTCCTTGGACGCTCCCTGGTCCCACTGCAGCCTCTCCACCTACCTGCCTCGCCTGGCCCGAGCACGTGAGGAGGAGGGAAAAGGTGGCACCGAGCCACCTTATCTACCCCCCCTCGGCTGCTCCTCCTCTCTCTCCCTTTTCCTCCTTCCCCACGTCTCCTGGCCTCTCCAGATCTACCCCAGGCCTTGCCTCTCCTCTACTTCCTCCCCACCAACGGCACCTCCTCCCTGTCATTTGGCGCCCACCGTGGTGTCCACCACCGATCCTCGAACCAGCGGCAGGCGTGGCGTGGAGGTTGTCGAGGAGCGAGGTCCCCTCAGATCGACCAGCCGCCAGCGGAGGAGAAGGACCAGAGTCAAGATCACCGCCGCCACCGACACCAAACCCTAGCTCCGCTTCCTCGCCGATCCGCTGTCTCCCAGCCGATCCAACACCACCAACCAAACCACGGTGAGCTCCTCTACCTCCTGACACCTCTGCGCCTCATTACGCCCTAGCCCCGCCATCCTTTCGTTGAACCCACCGCGGCTGCGCGCTGTAATGCAGCCTCCCGCGTCGCAAGGCCACCTCTTCTAGCTGCGTCACCCTCCTAACACCAAGCCTAGCCTATCAGTTGGCTGCGCCTCACTTGAGCCTCAGGTCCCCGGATCGAATCCCCCACGCGTCGTGCCTGCATCGGTCGCGCACCGATCGGTCATCATCGCAGAGAAGATCCACAGTGGCCGTGAACCTTTTGCGCTTAGCCCCCCTCTGTTTTCTCCCGCTCAACCCGCGCTCCTCGAGACCCCACCTGTCTGTGCCTGTGGCGTTTTTGCAAAAACGTACTCGCAGTTTTGAACCCTTAACCCGCGCTCCAGCACTCTACCCACTGCCGACCTCACTGTTCACCTCGGCATCTCGGCCTCCAGCTGGTCCCACTTGTCATTCACATAGACTAGTAAGCGCCGCGGTGAGAAAAACCTGTTACGCCTTTGTCGCCATCGCGGTAGCCCACATCGATTGGGCTCGGGCTAGCACTGGGCTGGGTGTAAAAAGTAGTTCTGGTTTTCTGTTTGTTTTAAACTTTTCAAATTTGATTTAAATTCAAATTCAAATCTGTTTTTAAATAACTTTTAAAATATAAATCTAAATTCAACATGTAATATATGTTTTGAAATCAGAAAAATGAGAGGAATTCAAATATGCCCTTCAAAATCTATTTTGAACACTTTAAATTTCAAGTTGATTAAATTACAATAAAATGCCCTTTTTCTTAATTAATTAATAACTTTTGTTTTATAACTCCAAATTTTGACAAATAATATGTCTAAAATGATCAGCTCGACGAGACCTTTCTGTTTTTGCATTCCATGATCTGAATTGCAGCATGCATCATATAAATATAAAGTATACAGCAACTTATTTGAGTATAAAATATGATTAAAACTCCATAAAATGCTTATTTCTTGTATTCCACACCTCACCCATGCCATGCTACTTTGTTGCCATGCAAATTGTGCATCATTCATCATGGCATGATTGTTTGCTTGTCGCATTTTATTCATATTCTTGTGCACTTTATTTATGTTGGCCCTTGTTTGTTTGGTTCTTCTTCGAATAGACGCTGAGAAGGGGATATATCAAGAAACCTAGGAGCACTACCCAGATCCTTCTCTCGCTTCAACTGAGCTGCCAGGCAAGCACTACCACATGCTTGCATACATACAGTACCTATTGCCTCTATCTTAATCTTGCATCATTGAGTCGCGATTGCATTAAACTGAATCCCAAGTACTGCATAGCCTTTACTTTTAAACCCCACCGAAGCTTGTTCCTCCATCCCATGAGCCATTACTACAGGAGTTGTTTGAGCCATGCGAGTCATAGAACAGCATGTGTAGGGTATGTGAGTGTCTGATGTACAACGAGGTACCTAAACAACTTAACCTGAGTAGTAATGGGATAACTAATGAAAGTGGCACCGGTGAGCAATATCTGCTATTTGGTTTTTTATGCTCACTTGTGTCTCGAGGGACCCAGTACTTGATTCTGTTCCTTGAATATTCGCTATCCACATCAGGAGGCTTATGAACCCCCGAGCGAGCTTGATTCATTCTTATTTCTTGGGGCCACAAAGTAGTTTGGGGCTTTATTACTATCCTGTACTTATGCCATGCTTTTCGCTTTATTTAAGATTGTGCGAGGAGCACCTGTCTGCTTAGGTAAGCGGAGTGTTTTCATGGTATCGACAAGCCCACCACACTTTCGGTTCCCGGTCGTTACAGCCATTGACGCAAACCTTGAGTCCGTCTGAGCCAGCCAACTTCGCTATGGTAGCTTAATGGGGTGGCCTGAAATATTTGAATCTGTGATCGCTTTGTCGTGAATGCCTCGTTGGGTTTGATTTGGTTTTTCCGAGGTTGATCGAGTGTGTTTGTTATTTGTGCACCCTCAGGTAAAACTTTCTGAAAGCCGTGTCCGCGGTTATGGATGACTTGGAGCACAGTTTCTCGATCATAGACAAGTATAACTAAAGTACCGCTTTTACCTTGACTAAGTACCTGACTAGTAAATAGTGTAACACTCATGGAATGGATAATAAAACTGCCAACGGATGGGGGGGCTGTTCGTCCGCTTCCTCGTTGGTAAGCAAGGAGGAGGATGGATCTGTTAATATTACCGTTATAACTGTTGTTATTAATTCACGGACATCCGTGTATTTTTGGTTAGGCGGATGGTTAGCGAGTATCTATAGAATTGTTAGGTATTATCTTTTGCTGCAATTGCGTCACCCCAGGTTGTGTCCCCTTTAGAGGCATAAAGACTTGATGAGTACCCCTAGGGTCTCACACGATAAATTGTTTGATTCAGATGAACAGGTAATCTCGCAAGATGGATCTTTGGGTGGAGGAGGCAGACGATGTTGTAGCGATCACTCGGTGTAGAGATTCCGGAACGGGATCCGTGAGATCTGTATGGATGTGTTTATTTATGGGGCATCTTATGCCGATTTGCTTCTTATCCGCATCGGATCTTGTTTTCCGCTCACTTTGATACTCTGATGTTTGATGTATCAGGAGATATCCTAAACTATTATATATATCTAGGATATTTGGATCTTGCCGTATGGCGTTGCAATATTTCTATTTCTTTTAGATGGAATGGCTCTGAGGACTGTTGTATGGTGGCTTGCATACATACTCATTTGTGTATGTAGTTGATCCTTACGCACGATTCGCCGCTTGTTCTTGTCCCGATATGTGGAAATGGTTAGGACGGCCGAAAGGTCTACCTGTGAGTGGCATTTGGGCCCCACCGTACTATTTTAACCATTTCCGCTCATCCAGGCTTGTAACTAAGAGCGTAATTCACCGAGGTAGTTACATCATTGCATGTCTACTCTTTTCATAAACCACATGAGCATGTGTATTCTTTTCACAAACCACATATGGATCCACCAGTGTCATTGCATGTATGTTCTTTTCCTAAAACACATATGGATCCAATAGTGTCATTGCATGTGTGTTCTTTTCATGAACCACATATAGAGTCATTGCATGTGTGTTCTTTTACAAACCACATATGGATCCACCAGAGTCATTGCATGCATGTTCTTTTCATAGACCACATATGGATCCACAAGAGTTCATTGCATGTCTGTTCTTTTCACAAACCACATATGGATCTACTAGAGTCATTGCATGTGTGTTCTTTTCACAAACCACGTATGGATCCACCAGAGTCATTGCATGTGTGCTATTTTCATTAACCACAACTAGAGTCATTGCATGTGTGTTGTTTTCATAAACCGGGCATGTGTTCTCTTTTCACAAACCACATATGGATCCACCAGTGTCATTGCATGTCTGTTCTTTTCCTAAAACACATATGGATCCACTAGTGTCATTGCATGTGTGTTCTTGTCATGAACCACAACTAGAGTCATTGCATGTGTGTTCTTTTACAAACCACATATGGATCCACCAGAGTCATTGCATGCATGTTCTTTTCATAGACCACATATGGATCCACCAGAGTTCATTGCATGTCTGTCCTTTTCACAAACCACATATGGATCCACTAGATTTATTGTATGTGTGTTCTTTTCATAAACCACATATGGATCCACCAGAGTCATTGCATGTGTGTTATTTTCATTAACCACAACTAGAGTCATTGCATGTGTGTTCTTTTCATAAACCACATGAGCATGTGTGTTCTTTTCACAAACCGCATATGGATCCACTAATGTCATTGCATGTCTGTTCTTTTCCTAAAACACATATGGATCCACCAGTGTCATTGCATGTGTGTTCTTTTCATGAACCACAACTAGAGTCATTGCATGTGTGTTCTTTTACAAACCACATATGGATCCACCACAGTCATTGCATGCATGTTCTTTTCATAGACCACATATGGATCCACCAGAGTTCATTGCATGTCTGTCCTTTTCACAAACCACATATAGATCCACTAGAGTCATTGTATGTGTGTTCTTTTCACAAACCACATATGGATCCACCAGAGTCATTGCATGTGCGTTATTTTCATTAACCACAACTAGAGTCATTGCATGTGTGTTCTTTTCACAAAACACAACTAGACTCATTGCATGTATGTTCTTTTTAGAAACCACATATCGATCCACTAGTGGCATTGCATGTGTGCTCTTTTCATTAACCACAACTAGAGTCATTACATGTCTGTCATTTTCACAAACCACATATGGATCAACCAGAGTCATTGCATGTATGTTCTTTTCGTAGACCACATATGGATCCACTAGAGTTCATTGCATGTCTGTTCTTTTCATAAACCACATGAGCATGTGTGTTTGTTTCATAAACCTCATATGGATCCACTAGTATCATTGAATGTGTGTTCTTTTCCTAAAACACATATGGATTCACCAGTGTCATTGCATTCGTGTTCTTTTCATGAACCACAACTAGAGTCATTGCATGTATGTTCTTTTCACAACCCACATATGGATCCACCAGAGTCATTGCATGTCTGTTCTTTTCATGAACCACATGGATCCACCAGTGTCATTGCATGTGTGTTCTTTTCATAAACCATATGGATCCACCAGTGTCATTGCATGTGTGTTCTTTTCACAAACCACATATGGATACACCAGTGTCATTGCATGTGTGTTCTTTTCATTAACCACAGCTAGAGTCATTGCATGTATGTTCTTTTCACAAACCACATATGGATCCACCAGAGTCATTGGATGTCTATTCTTTTCATAGACCACATATGGATCCACCATAGTCATTGCATGTCTGTTCTTTTCATAAACCACATGAGCATGTGTGTTCTTTTCACAAACCACATATGGATCCACCAGTGTCATTGCATGTGTGTTATTTATATTAAGCACAACTAGAGTCATTGCATGTGTGTTCTTTTCATAAACCACATGAGCATATGTGTTCTTTTCACAAACCACATATGGATCCACCAGTGTCATTGCATGTCTATTCTTTTCCTAAAACACATATGGATCCATCAGTGTCATTGCATGGATGTTCTTTTCATGAACCACAACTAGAGTCATTGCATGTGTGTTCTTTTAAACCACATATGGATCCACCAGAGTCATTGCATGCATGTTCTTTTCATAGACAACATATGGATCCACGAGAGTTCATTGCATGTCTGTCCTTTTCACAAACCACATATGGATCCACTAGAGTCATTGTATGTGTGTTCTTTTTACAAACCACATATAGATCCACCAGAGTTATTGCATGTGTGTTATTTTCATTAACCACAACTAGAGTCATTGCATGTGTGTTCTTTTCAGAAACCACAACTAGAGTCATTGCATGTGTGTTCTTTTCAGAAACCACATATGGATCCACCAGTGTCATTGCATGTGTGTTCTTTTCATTAACCACAACTAGAGTCAATACATGTCTATCCTTTTCACAAACCACATATGGATCAACCAGAGTCATTGCATGTCTGTTCTTTTCATAGACCACATATGGATCCACCAGAGTTCATTGCATGTCTGTTCTTTTCATAAACCACATGAGCATGTGTGTTCTTTTCACAAACCCCATATGGATCCACTAGTGACATTGAATGTGTGTTCTTTTCCTAAAAACATATGGATCCACCAGTGTCATTGGATGTGTGTTCTTTTCATGAACCACAACTAGAGTCATTGCATGTATGTTCATTTCACAAACCACATATGGATCCACCAGAGTCATTGCATGTCTATTCTTTTCATGAACCACATGGATCCACCAGTGTCATTGCATGTGTGTTCTTTTCATAAACCATATGGATCCACCAGTGTCATTGCATTTGTGTTCTTTTCACAAACCACATATGGATACACCAGTGTCATTGCATGTGTGTTCTTTTCATTAACCACAGCTAGAGTCATTGCATGTATGTTCTTTTCACAAACCACATATGGATCCACCAGGCTCATTGCATGTCTATTCCTTTTATAGACCACATATGGATCCACCATAGTCATTGCATGTCTGTTCTTTTCATAAACCACATGAGCACGTGTGTTCTTTTCACAAACCACATATGGATCCACCAGGGTCATTGCATGTATGTTCTTTTCCTAAAACACATATGGATCCATCAGTGTCATTGCATGTGTGTTCTTTTCATGAACCACAACTAGTGTCATTGCATGTGTGTTCTTTTACAAACCACATATGGATCCACCAGAGTCATTGCTTGCATGTTCTTTTCATAGACCACATATGGATCCACAAGAGTTCATTGCATGTCTGTTCTTTTCACAAACCACATATGGATCCACTAGAGTCATTGCTTGTGTGTTCTTTTCACAAACCACGTAAGGATCCACCAGAGTCATTGCATGTGTGTTATTTTCATTAACCACAACTAGAGTCATTGCATGTGTGTTCATTTCATAAACCACATGGGCATGTGTGTTCTTTTCACAAACCACATATGGATCCACCAGTGTCATTGCATGTCTGTTCTTTTCCTAAAACACATATGGATCCACTAGTGTCATTGCATGTGTGTTCTTTTCATGAACGACAACTAGAGTCATTGCATGTGTGTTCTTTTACAAACCACATATAGATCCACCAGAGTCATTGCATGCATGTTCTTTTCATAGACCACATATGGATCCACCAGAGTTCATTGCATGTATGTACTTTCCACAAACCACATATGGATCCCCTAGAGTCATTGTATGTGTGTTGTTTTCACAAACCACATATGGATCCACCAGAGTCATTGCATGTGTGTTATTTTCATTAACCAGAACTAGAGTCATTGCATGTGTGTTCTTTTCATAAACAACATGAGCATATGTGTTCTTTTCACAAACCACATATGGATCCACTAGTGTCATTGCATGTCTGTTCTTTTCCTAAAACACATATGGAACTACCAGTGTCATTGCATGTGTGTTCTTTTCATGAACCACAGCTAGAGTCATTGCATGTGTGTTCTTTTACAAACCACATCTATGTTTTCTTTATGTGAAACAAACAAACGTCTTGCAAAGCATTGTTAGTCATGAATCTTTTGTTTGTGCCTTTCTCATGTTGCGTCATAGTTTCTTTGTCTTATTGCTAGAACTTTGTCTTTCATGTTATGATTGAAGTACTATGATCCCAGCTTTGAGTGTTTTACAAATACTTGGATCAAGTCTTTGATGGTGCATGTCACCTCAAAAAATTATTCTTTCTTTTTATCACTTACCTACTCGAAGACGAGCAGGAGTTAAGCTTGGGGATGTTGATACATTGCCAATGTATCTATAATTTTTGATGTTCCATGCTTGGTTTTATCCCCTTTCTTGTGTTTTGTTCACACTTTGGAGTACTTTTCATATGATTTCTTGGACTAACCTATTAACAAGAGCCACAGTGCTAGCTGCCTATTTTCTGCTGTTTTTGGTTCCAGGAAAGTCAGAAAATGAATATTCTCGGAATTGGACGAGACAAAAGCCAAAGTGCCTATTTTTACAGAAGACTCACGGAGCCAGAATATGAGACAGAGGAGGGCCGGGGGCTGGCCACACAACCCTAGGCGCGGGCTGGGCCTGGCCGCGCCAGGGCATGGTGTGGTGGCCCTAGGCACCCCCTCAGTCTCCCTCTTCGCCTATAAGAAGCCTTCTGACCTAAAAACTCCGGGGGGTTCGACATTTTTCCAGAAGGAGTTCCGCTCCTCCGCTACCACAAGAATCCATGAAACAGCACCAGAAACTCCGTTCTGGCACCCTGCCGGGACGGGGAATTGGAGGAGATCATCGCCATCATCATCATCATCGCTTCTCCATCGACCATCCATGTTTCCCCCATCTATGAGTGAGTAATCCCTCGATGTAGGATATGGGGATGGTAGGTATTGGATGAGATCGTTCATGTAATGGCATTAGATTGTTAGGGCATGGTGCCTAGTATCTTTTATTAGTGATTTATGACTTTGTTGCGACTTGTTGTGCTTAATGCTTGTCACTAGGGCCCGAGTGCCATGATTTCAGATCTGAACATGTTATTGATTCATTATGATAGTATTGTTTTGGGTCTTATCTGCAAGTTGTATACACACGTTGTTGTCCGGAACCTATGGCCCAGTGGTAAATCGGGATAACAGGAAGGAAAGTCTTTGATGTGAGGATCACATGTGTTCACGGAGTGTTAATGCTTTGCTCCGGTGCTCTATTAAAGGAGCACCTTAATTGCGATAGTTCCTAGAGGCCCCGCTGCAAATGGGCTGGCAGGACAAAAGATGTTGTGCAAGTTCTCATTGCGAGCACGTATGACTATATATGGAACACATGCCTAGGATTGTCTAGTACTTGTATGCTTTATCTTATTTATCTGCAATTGCCCTATGTTCTGATTGCTATGTGAATTGTCTTGTCCATGCAACGCCCGTCCATCCATCCCTATGCCTACCTTTTCGAATCACTTGTTTACTGCTATTGTTACTACTGTCTTTGCTTTGCTATTGCTGTTACTTTGCTATTCCTACTACAAAACTGTTGCTACTGATAAACTACTGTGAGCAAGATTTTTCTAGGTGCAGCTGAATTGACAACTCAGTTGTTAAGGCTTATAAATATTTTTTGGCTCCCCTTGTGTCGAATCAATAAATTGGGTTTCACTTCCCTCGAAAATACTACGATACACCCCCTATACTTGTGGGTCATCAAGACTATTTTACGGTGTCTTCGGGGAGCATAGCTTTATTTATCAAGTTCACTTGGATTCACTATTGTTCAAGCTAAGTTTATTTTCTCCTTGTTTGCTTGTTTCTTTATCAAAAATACAAAAAAAAGTAGTTCCTTCTCTAGTTGTTATTTTCGTTGGTCTGTTATTGTCTTGCCTTATCATGCTTGTTGTCAGTGGTTGGTTTCTTTGAAACTGAAGCTTATTGGCAAGGTGGGTTCACGGAAGATCACAAATATTATTATAAGGAACACCGCTTGTCACAAAAAGGGAAACACTTATGGGGACAAATTGATAGATTGTATACCATTGCTAGAAACGTGTGCTCTACTTATAATGTTACCTATTGCCTTGATAAATCTTGTTGCTGCAGGAGGTACAAACATCTCCCTTTTCAATGTGAGTATAATGATAATGATACCATATCTTCCAATGCTAAAGGAATTTATGACTTTTATGATGTGGAACAAATTGAAGAATTTATTGCTTGGAAGGGTGCTTTTGAACTTGCTAGTTTGCTTGAAAATATTGATGATTCACCTTACAAATATGAGGTGTATGGTATACTTAAATTTTGCTTTGATAATTACAAGGATGAAAATGGCTATATTCTTGAATATTTTAATAGATACTTTCCACAAATGGAAGAGACTAATGCCTTGCAGGATCCTATGGAAGAAGAAATTAATGAACCTGAAATCTCATTAGATGAAAAAGAGGAGGAGAGTGATGAAAGAAAGGAAGAAGAATGGATTAGCTACCCATGCCTACCTTCTAATGAGAGTAACTCTTTATCCCTTACATTATTTGATTGTCCCCCTTGCTTACTAAAGGAGAATGAATGTTATGTTCCTGAGGTTTCTCTTGAAAATGTTTATAATAAAGCTCTAGTGCTTATAGATCATGGAGAGCAGGCTTTATGTGATAGTTATATTGTTGAATTTCTTCATGAGGCTACTGAAAATTATTATGAGAGAGGAAAATATGGTAGTAGAAGTTTTCATGGTATTGAAACACCTCTCTATGTGCTGAAAGTTTTGAAGTTACTCTTGTTTTATCTTCCTATGCCTGTCACTTTGTTATTTGCTTACACGATTCCTATGCATAGGAAGTGGGTTAGACTTAAATGTTTGTTGAATTTGCTCCTTGATGCTCTCTTTTACTTCAACTCATATTTCTTATGAGAGCATCCTCTCAAACTTTTATGCCTGAAGATGATATTATGTCTATTATTCTTGGGAGACCTTTTCTTAAATACTGCAGGAGCTGTTATTAATTATAATAAAGGGAAGGTGACCTTCAATGTTAATGACAAGGAACATATTGTCTATTTCCCCAAGAAGATTGAAAGGACTTATGTATTGAATTCAATTGAACATGTTGAGGGCATTCAAGTTGGAGAAATATATTGTCCCATACCAAGAGAAAAATTTGAAACTATTATGATTGGGACCATTGCTATCAAGGTTGAGGTAACATAATCATTAGTGGAATACAAAGTTTTGTCTCATATGAAATTGTTTTGTTAACAAGACCTAATCAACCTTGTTAACAAAAGGATTTCATTGAACAAAACAATGTTTTCATCATGATTATCTCCGCTTACTTCTATTCTATCCATTTTCAGTTTTTGCTTTTGCCTAACTTAAAGGCGTTAAAGAAAAGTACTTATTGGGAGATAACCCAAAAGTTTTAGATGAGTCTTGGAAGTTATTACTTCAGTAATAACCGCTCCTTATCCTTTTTATTTGCTTTTTGTGCCTAGAGTAACCTCTAATGAGAGAGAAGTAATGATTGGGAAAGTTGCTGTCCCGAAACAGATTTATGTGCTTCACCATAAAAAATCGTGTAAAATCTCTGAATGTCTTTTTGAGGCATGAAGTTTTGTGCTTCTGCCCCAGGTTGTTATCTAACTTTCGTTAGTTCAACACTTTTTGATTTGAGCAATAGAAGGTCTTCGAAAAAATTCGTCTTTACCTGCTGGTCTGTTTTGACAGATTTCTGCCATTTTCTGCATTTGCTTCTTGTTGGTTCCTTTTTGAGTTCTTTTGGGGAATTGAGATTTTTGAGGGAAGTGCTACAGTAGCTAGTGTTCTAATGGAAGTTTATTTGGTGTTAGAACTGAACCTTAAGACCTATTATCTTGAGTGCACTAATGTTGTTAATAAAGATTGTGTGAAGTTTTGTATGAATGAAACATTTCAGGTGTATGGAAGGAATGAGTAATGAGATGAAGGATGGACTAAAGTTCAAGCTTGGGGATGCCACGCGTGTCACCCCAAGAAACATCCAAGAAGTTCTTCAAAGCTTGGGGATGTCCAAGGCATCCCCTTCTTCATCAATAAAAATCCCAGGTTTCTTCCAAACGCTTCATTTTTATTGTTTCATGCACAGTTGTGTTTTTCTTCGAGCGTCTTCTTTTTTGTTTTCGTTTTGTTTTTCGTTTGCTGTTGTTTTCTTAGTTTGCTGAATAAATTGGTTGTACCTCCTCTTTCATACATTGGTGTTCAAATATTTTGGTTTTCTTTGGAAAAAGAGTAGGAAAGCTCATGCTTAAGTGGTAAAGAGAGCTTGTTTTTGACTGTGGCCTATGCTTTGTCGTGCCATGCTCGATATTGTTTTGGCTTTATTCTTAGTATTCTTTGTTGTAGCATGACTTGTTATAAACAATTGAGATTGATTAATGTGCCTTGGATGAATCATGCGTTGTTTTAGCATATTAAAGCATAGTATAGTGGTATTCTCCTTTGATGCTTTATTTGGGTTGACTTGGCACATGCTCACACCATGTTATGACTATTCCAAGTCACCATAAGCCTTTATGATCCTTTAGTTTTCAACTTGTAGTATCACTTTATGCTTTGATCAAAGATGTTTCGTCGCTCTGCATGATTATGGCCATTATTGCTATCTCGTTTGTCGCTCCCTTACTATTGCTAGCCTTCACTTACACTGAGTATGTTTTACTCGTGTTTCCAACTCCCTAAAACCAAATATTGCCAAAGTGTCCACCATACCTACCTATTAGCATCATTTGCTACTTCTGTGCATATTCAATATACCTTGTTTTCTTCCGAATAAAATGTTTGCTTGTTATGAGAAAGTTAGTTAGTAAAGCTCTCACGAACTTGATGGAACATTTTATTTTCTTGCACTTAATAAAACTGAACCATTGCGTCCTTCTTTGTTGCGCATATGCTTGCGCTTTATGAGTTGGAGTTAGCAGAACCATGTATCATGGGGACCGCTTTCAACACTTCATTGGTACTCTGTACCTAGTTGATATCATGTTCTTTTGCTTATGGATCCCGGCGGTGTGAAATAAAAGTGGAACTTGTAAGATCATGGAGTTTGTATGTATGTTAGAGAAACGCCTAGGCCGCTAGCCTAAGCCATGCCTAATCATGGTGGAAACTTGCAGCATAACCATAATGAGCACTCTATGAAGCATCCTCAATAAAAATCTATGCACATTGTCTGCTTGCCTTGTTATTTTGATTATGGGATAGCTCCCGTGTCATGTGCAAGGGGTACCCCGTTGGCGGTTCTCTATGATACGTATATACTTACAATGACAAGAGCTTACTCGTGACTGAAGTTGAGTAGCATGAGGATCGGTCTTCGTAAGTAAGGGGCATGAGACTTCGATTTATAACTTGTCAAGCATATCCTCTTAGTTGTGTCACTTTAACCTTAACCACTTAAAGATGCTTATGATAGGGCAATGAGAGCTCAAAGCTAACGAGTACCATACTTTCAGCATTTGGAAGCCTTTCAAACTTTTCAAAACTCTTCATTTCCTTGTTGATTCTCCACACATTCTATGAGCACTTTCTTGAGAGCATAGTGGCCATTCTTATTTCTATGTGCATTGTCCCAAGACTTGTTGATTGATGCATACCTTGATATTGCTTGTTTTAAACTATTTGTATCTAGTCACTCTTGTAAACTTTGAAGGTGTCCTATGCATTTATGTTTGCTACTCTATGATGGACAAGCTGAATGCCACTATGCTATGTTTTCTTTATGTGAAACAAACAAACGACTTGCAAAGCATTGTTATTCATGAATCTTTTGTTTGTGCCTTTCTCATGTTGCATCATAGTTTCTTTGTCTTATTGCTAGAACTTTGTCTTTCATGTTATGATTGAAGTACTATGATCCCAGCTTTGAATGTTTTACAAATACTTGGATCAAGTCTTTGATGGTGCATGTCACCTCAAAAATTATTCTTTCTTTTTATCACTTACCTACTCGAGGACAAGCAGGAGTTAAGCTTGGGGATGTTGATACATTGCAAATGTATCTATAATTTTTGATGTTCCATGCTTGGTTTTATACCCTTTCTTGTGTTTTGTCCACACTTTGGAGTACTTTTCATATGATTTCTTGGACTAACCTATTAACAAGAGCCACAGTGCCAGCTGCCTGTTTTCTGTTGTTTTTGGTTCCAGGAAAGTCAGAAAATGAATATTCTTAGAATTGGACGGGACAAAAGTCAAAGTGCCTATTTTTCCAGAAGACTCACGGAGCCAGAATACGAGACGGATGAGGGCCAGAGGCTGGCCACACCACGCCCAGGCGTGGGCTAGGCCTGGCCGCGCCAGGGCATGGTGTGGTGGCGCCAGGCACCCCCTCGGTCTCCCTCTTCGCCTATAAGAAGCCTTCTGACCTAAAAACTCCGGGGGGTTCGACGTTTTTCTAGAAGGAGTTCCGCTTCACCTCCACCACAAGATTCCACGAAACAGCACCAGAAACTCCGTTCTGGCACCCTGCCGGGATGGGGAATTGGAGGAGATCATCGCCATCATCATCACCATCGCTTCTCCATGGACCATCCATGTTTCCCCCATCTATGAGTGAGTAATCCCCCACTGTAGGCTATGGGGATGGTAGGGATTGGATGAGATCGTTCATGTAATGGCATTAGATTGTTAGGGCATGGTGCCTAGTATCTTTTATTAGTGCTTTACGACTTTGTTGCGACTTGTTGTGCTTAATGCTTGTCACTAGGGCCCAAGTGCCATGATTTAAGATCTGAACATGTTATTGATTCATTATGATAGTATTGTTTTGGGTCTTATCTGCAAGTTGTATACACACATTGTTGTCTGGAACTATGGCCCCGAAGTGACAAAAATCGGGATAACCGGAAGGGAAAGGCTTTGATGTGAGGATCACATGTGTTCACGGAGTGTTAATGCTTTGCTCCGGTGCTCTATTAAAAGGAGCACCTTAATTGCGATAGTTCCTAGAGGCCCCGCTGCAAACGAAATGGCAGGGACAAAAGATGTTGTGCAAGTTCTCATTGATCACGTATGACTATATATGGAACACATGCCTAGGATTGTCTAGTACTTGGGCGCTTTATCTTATTTATACGCAATTGCCCTATGTTCTTGCTATGTGAATTTTCTTCTCCATGCAAGGCCCATCCATCCCTATGCCTACCGCTTTTCGAATCCTGTTTCTTTGCTATTGTTACTACTGTCTTTGCTTTGCTACTGCTGTTACTTTGCTATTCCTACTACAAAACTGTTGCTACTGATAAACTGCTGTGAGCAAGATTGTTTCTAGGTGCAGCTGAATTGACAACTCAGTTGTTAAGGCTTATACATATTCTTTGGCTCCCCTTGTGTCGAATCAATAAATTGGGTTTCACTTCCCTCGAAAATACTGCGATACACCCCCTATACTTGTGGGTCATCATCTTTTCACAAACCACATATGGATCCACCAGAGTCATTGCATGTGTGTTATTTTCATTAACCACAACTAGAGTCATTGCATGTGTGTTCTTTTCACAAACCACATGGGCATGTGTGTTCTTTTCACAAACCACATATGGATCCACCAGTGTCATTCCATGTCTATTCTTTTCCTAAAACACATATGGATCCACCAGTGTCATTGCATGTGTGTCTTTTCATGAACCACAACTAGAGTCATTGCATGTGTGTTCTTTTACAAACCACATATGGATCCACCAGAGTCATTGCATGCATGTTCTTTTCATAGACCTCATATGGATCCACCAGAGTTTATTGCATGTATGTCCTTTTCACAAACCACATATGGATCCACTATAGTCATTGTATGTGTGTTCTTATCACAAACCACATATGGATCCACCAGGGTCATTGCATGTGTGTTATTTTCAATAACCACAACTAGAGTCATTGCATGTGTGTTCTTTTCACAAACCACAACTAGACTCATTGCATGTGTGTTCTTTTCATAAACCACATATAGATCCACTAGTGTCATTGCATGTGTGATCTTTTCATTAACCACAACTAGAGTCATTACATGTCTGTCCTTTTCACAAACCACATATGGATCAACCAAAGTCATTGCATGTATGTTCTTTTCATAGACCACATATGGATCCACCAGAGTTCATTGCATGTCTGTTCTTTTCATAAACCACATGAGCATGTGTGTTCTTTTCACAAACCTCATATGGATCCACTAGTGTCATTGAATGTGTGTTCTTTTCCTAAAACACATATGGATCCACCAGTGTCATTGCATGTGTTTTCTTTTCGTGAACCACAACTAGAATCATTGCATGTATGTTCTTTTCCCAAACCACATATGGATTCACCAGAGTCATTGCATGTCTGTTCTTTTCATGAACCACATGGATCCACCAGTGTCATTGCATGTGTGTTCTTTTCATAAACCATATGAATCCACCAGTGTCATTGCATGTGTGTTCTTTTCACAAAACACATATGGATACACCAGTGTCATTGCATGTGTGTTCTTTTCATTAACCACAGCTAGAGTCATTGCATGTATGTTCTTTTCACAAACCACATATGGATCCACCAGAGTCATTGTGATATGGGGTGGCCCGATCTTCTCAGTAAGTGGATGGCGGTGATGATGGTGGGTGATAGATAACTAGCCTGTAGCTATGAACTCTCCCGCTCGATCCCTGATGCCAATGCAATAGCTCTCAAACCTTGTAGGATATTCACAACACCACGCTCTTGCGCACGCAGCCGTGACCACGAACGGTAGTATGCAATCTACTAATTCCCAATGGAAAAACAGATCACACTCAATTATAGTTGGTAGATTCGAAAACAGGGTAATTCCATAGGTTCTATGAAAGAAACAACTCCAAAATAGTTTTAACCTGGTCTAACCTAAACTAGAGGGCGTTCCCAGGCTTATATGGCCACCGGAACGTCCGAAAAACGTGAAACAAAATCGAGTCTGATATAGTTAGATCCGTCCGGATCTGATAGGAACTTTTTGGGCCGGATTATCTAAGGGCCGGATTTTCCGGGGAAAAAGTCCAGTCAAATATCCGCCCCGGTACTGAACGTCGCGCCGACGTCCTTAGCAGGATCTCCAAAGTAGGGCCGGATTATCCGGGGTGTGGGGGCCGGATTATCTAGGGTCTTTTTAGACGTGGAATTACTCATTGGAAAGATCTTGAAATTATCTATCCAACAAGTGCTTATTTGCTTGATTTGGAGTTCGTATGAGGAATCCACGTCCGTTTCAATTTCAGGACTTCTGTCTGTCCGAATTGAACGTTTCTTCTCTTTGATGATCTCCCTTGCTTGTATTGCGCCTTCCTCCCGCTCCTCCCTCGCGCATCCTTGGGCGATCATCATGTTGGGCTTCTCTTGTAGCCCTTCTCCTCCTCGCGCCATGCTTGTTTCTCCAACGAACTTGATCATACATAAATGCATAGACTTAGGCAGTATAAAGTTCTCATCAATCAAAGTACCAGATTCGTTTAGGAGTAAATTCAGCTGTTGTTCAAGTAGCTTAGCACGAGCTCTTGTAATAGGTCCAATTCTAATCTCATTGGACTGATCCTTTCTTGCAACAGTTGTAGCATCTTCAGTAGTCACTGGGGTAGGTGTAATTGTAGGGATGTCCTCATCATCTCCCCCCTTCAAAAGGCGTCGACCTCGACGCTCTAACGTCTTCTTCAGCATATGGTGACAAATTAGCAACGTTGAAGCTGTTGCTAACTCCACCAAACTCCTCAATAGGTATATCAACCGAGTAGGCATTATCATTAATCTTGGCTAACACCTTGTAAGGACCAGCACCACGTGGCTTCAATTTTGACTTTCGAAGTAGTGGGAACCTATCCTTGCGTAGATGCACCCAAACCATATCTCCAGGCTTGAACAACACTTCTTTCCTTGCTTGATTCCTTCCAGCAGCAATGTTCTTGCCTTTCTTCTCAATAGCCTCTCGAGTCTTCTCATGTATTTTCTTCACATAATCAGCACGTTTTGATGCCTCCATATCAACTCTCTCATGTAATGGCAGAGGCAACATATCAAGTGGCGTCAATGGCTTGAAACCATACACCACCTCAAAAGGACAAAGCTGAGTAGTTGAATGCACCGCCCTGTTGTAAGCAAACTCAACATGTGGCAAACACTCTTCCCACTCCCGCAGATTCTTTTTAATCATGGTCCTTAGCAGCTGTGACAATGTTCGATTCACCACCTCCGTTTGACCATCTGTTTGGGGGTGACATGTAGTACTGAACAGCAGCTTCGTTCCTAGCTTCCCCCATAAGGTCTTCCAAAAGTATCTCATGAATTTCACATCACGGTCAGAAACAATCATTTTTGGTACTCCATGTAATCTCACAATGTCCCTAAAAAACAGGTTAGCAACATGCGACGCATCGTCGCTTTTGTGGCAGGCAATAAAATGAGCCATCTTAGAGAACCTATCCACTACCACAAATATAGAATCATGACCTCTCTGAGTTTTAGGTAGACCTAGCACAAAATCCATACTAATGTCTTCCCATGGAGTAGTAGGTGCAGAGAGAGGTGTATACAAACCGTGAGGCTTCAGCTTAGATTTCGACTAGTGGCATGTAATACATCGGCTCACAAATCTATACACATCACGCCTCATCTTGGGCCAATAAAAGTGATCAGCAAGCATGAGCAACGTCTTCTCACACCCAAAGTGACCCATCAAACCACCAGCATGTGATTCCTGCACTAAGAACAAACGCAACAACGATTCTGGAATACATAGTTTGTTAGCTCGAAACAAATATCCATCATGTATATGATACTTATCCCATGCGTTTCTAAGAGCACACAAACGATATGGTTCAGCAAAATCATGGTCAGTTGCATAAAGTGCACAAATAGCTTCTAATCCAGGAATTTTAACATCAAGATTGGTTAATAGCATGTTCTTCCTAGACAGAGCATCAGCAACAACATTCTCTTTTCCCTTATTATAATTAATGATGTAAGGAAAAGACTCAATGAACTCAACCCATTTAGCTAATCTTCTATGCAAGTTTGATTGAGCTTTCAAGTATTTCAATGCTTCATGATCAGAATGTATGATGAATTCCTTTGGCCACAAATAATGTTGCCAAACCTCAAGTACTCTAACAAGTGCATAGAATTCTTTATCATAGATAGAATAATTCAAATGAGCACCGGTCAATTTCTCAGAAAAATAAGCTATAGGCCGACCCTCTTGCATCAAAACGCCACCTATGCCTATACCACTAGCATCACATTCAACTTCAAATTGCTTCGAAAAATCAGGTAATGCAAGTAATGGTGCAGAAGTAAGCAAACGTTTTAATGTATCAAGTGCAATGTCTTGGGCCGTGCCCCATACAAAAGGAACACCTTTCTTTGTCAAATCATTCAAAGGTGCAGCAATGGTGCTAAAATCTTTCACAAAGTGCCTATAGAAACCAGCGAGACCGTGGAAACTACGCACTTGAGTAACATTCATTGGAGTAGGCCAATTCTGAATTGATTCAATTTTAGATTGATCTACCTCTACTCCATGCTTAGAAACAACAAATCCTAGGAATATGACCTTATCTTTTGCAAATGTACACTTCTCAAGATTAGCATACAGTTTATTATCATGTAACACTTGCAAAACTTGTCGAATATGAGTGCAATGTTCAGTTTTGTTGTGTCTGTATATAAGTATATCATCAAAGTAAACAACCATGAAACGACCAATAAACTCTCTCAAAACATGATTCATCAAACACATGAAAGTACTAGGTGCATTAGTAAGACCAAACGGCATAACTAACCACTCATACAAACCGAATTTAGTTTTGAAAGTAGTTTTCCATTCATCCCCTTCTTTCATCCTAATTTGATGATAACCACTACGCAAGTCTATCTTAGAGAAAACAGCAGCACCACTCAATTCATCTAACATATCCTCTAAGCGTGGAATAGGATGACGATATCGAATAGTGATGTTATTAATCGCTCTACAATCTACACACATGCGCCATGTACCATATTTCTTAGGAACTAAAATAACAGGAAAAGCACAAGGGCTAAGAGAGACATGAATGTACCCTTTATCCAGCAATGCTTGTACTTGCTTCTGAATTTCCTTAGTTTCTTCGGGATTAGTCCTGTAGGGTGCACAGTTGGGAAGTGTGGCACCAGGAATCAGGTCCACTTGATGTTCTATACCATGCAATGGAGGTAAGCCTGCAGGTACATCTTCTGGAAATACATCCCCAAAGTTCTGCAAAACAGAAGAGACACCAAGAGAAACAGGGGTCAAGTCGTTAGAAACCAATACCTCACCCTTATACATGAGCACAAGTGGCATGGTTGTAGGATCCTCACGAAATTCTCTCATATCTTCCTTAGTGGCTAATATCAATAAACCAGGCACGCTCTCACTTTTCATTATATCACTCAATTTAGGCTCAATTACATCAGGAACAGCTGTTACATAGTCTCGCCGAGTGGTAGTATCTTCCTTCAAGTTCACCTCTATCTTCTGGCGAGAATCATTCACAATTTCTTGTGGTGTCATTAGCTGCATAGTAATCTTCTTTCCTTTGAATTCCATGTGATATGTATTGGCTCGGCCATTGTGTTGCACATGGCGATCATAGAGCCAAGGCCGACCCAATAGTAGGTGACAAACAGTCATAGGAACCACATCAAAATCAATAGAATCTTTGTATGGCCCTATTTGAAAATTCACACGAACCAGATGATTTACCTTCATCTCACCATTGTTGCTCAACCATTGTATGTAGTATGGCTTGGGATGAGGTAAGTATGTCAAATTCAGTTTGGCACATAGTTCCTTACTTGCAAGATTTCTGCAGCTACCTCCATCAATAATTACCTTGCAAGCTTTGTTTGGTCCAACTAGAGCTTTTGTTTGGAACAAGTTGCAACGCTGGGATTCCTCAACCGGTTGCACACTAAGTACACGTGAAGATACGACAATAGTGGGTGCACGCTCAGCATATGCATCAGCACCATCCTCGCCGCCATCAATATCATCATCAGAAGCTTCATCTCCACTTTCTACTTCACCTTGTTCATTAACAAACATAACCTTGTTGTTTGGACAATCTTTCTTGTAGTGACCTCTACCTCCACAAGTATGGCAAACCACATCATGAGTACGTGCCGTAGACATGTTGGAACCCGAGCTAGCAGCAGGAGCAACGGGTTTTTGAGCATTAGAACCAAACGAAGGTGTACTTGCTGGTTTGGCCGATGGTGTAAAAGGAGCAGCAGCTGGTGGCGTGACTATAGGAGGTGTAGACCTGGCCGAAAATCTGCTAGAGGACGGAAAACGAGCACGTGACTTCGCCTCTTCTGCCAACTGGAATTCGGCCTCTCTAGCATGATGCAACAACTCATTCATGGTCTCATACTTGTGATGACGAACAATGCTCTTGATCGGTAACTTCAAATTGTTTAGGAGTCGCTGCATGGTCATCTCAATGGACTCACGAATTCTAGCACGCTGCATAAGCATCTCCATCTCCATGTAGTACTCATCAACTGTCATGGTGCCTTGCTTCAATTGTGTCAATTTATCAAAAACTGATCGCAAGTAGTTGGTTGGTACGAAACGAGCTTTCATGATTTGCTCCATCTCGCGCCAATCCATCATAGGAAGCTCATTGTCCTCCCTTCTATGCTGCACAAGAGGATCCCACCAACGCAAAGCATAACCATCAAATTCAGATGTTGCAAGCTTGACCTTCTTATCTTCTGGATAGTCAAATAAGCGCTAGAGTTTCTCAATCTTCAACTCCCATGTGAGGTAATCTTTAGGAACAATGGAACCATCAAACTTAGGAATTGAGAATTTTGGCTTGCCCAAACCATCATCAGCAGCTTGGTTGGGCACACGGTGAGCATGCCCAAGAGGGGCAAACCCACGGCCATGAGCAGGTGCATGGACAGGGGGAATAGCACGTCCCCTGACAACATGTGGAGCAGCATCCATGGCCCTACCCTCATCGAAATCATCAAAGGCATCATCATGTTGAGGATCTTCCCTTCTATGTAAGGGGGCTATCAAACCCTCAATGGAACGTTGCAAAGTGGTGACATTGACATTGAGCGTAGCCACTTGTGTCTGGATAGTATCAACCGTTCCAACATGCTGATCCAATCTCATATTCATATACTGGAGATTCTTGTCAATGGCATCTGTCGTGTTAGTAAACACACGTGTCAAGTGGGACTTTAAAGCCTCATATTCACGCCAATTAACAAGCTCATCATCCTTCTTTTTCTGCAACACAACATCATCATCACTAGAAGACATGATTAGTAGGTTAGTGCAAAAATCAAAATATGTATGGTGGAAACTCTCACAACTCACTCACAACTAATAAGAAATGAGATCTTACCGTTCCAAAGTGAATAGAGATGCTCTACCAAACGAAATCAAAGACTGATGCACTTGATGTGATGCAGTAAATATCAAAGGTATAGAGAACGATCGCAGGACACACAGGTTATTTAAGGTGGAACTATAGGTATGGTACCCTATCTACACCGCAAACAAGTCCTAGTGCTGATCGTACAAACACCCAAGAAACACACACGGTGGATATAAACGTGGCAAAGCAATTTATGAACAGGAATATTGCAATGCACAAGAGAGACGCTAGTAATAGCTCAAATAGAATAGACACACGATTGCTCAATCTACTAGTGCTATAATGAAACTAGGCCTCCAACAATGCACACTTTGATATCTCTTTTTGTCACGCCTGTAGCTCTTTTCTTCTCTTTTTTTTATACCGATTCTCTCTTTTTTCACAACTTTCTTTTCTTTTTTTTTGATTTTTTTTAACTATCTGACACAAAGAAAAATGGTATGCAACAATTCTGAGCAATTATGGGCCGGATATTCCGGTTTTGTCGGGGGCCGGATAATCCGGTCTACCTGGACGGAAAAAAATTTTGCACTTCAAACCCTAATGAGCAGCCTGTCGGAGCAAAGCAACTAGTCTCGTGGGTACGTTCCTAGGCACGGATGCTATAGATAGGCTGTGTCTATGGTATGCAAACAAAGGTACGCTATGTGGACTCAGACAAACGAGGAAAACTTGCGGAACACGGTGATGGTTGACACGGCGAAAAACAAGATCAAACCCTAAACCTAGACACAAACGAGAAAACTAGACTCCTACGAGGAAAAACCTGCAGATCGGAACTACGAGAAGATACAATCAGCAACTAAAAATCGAAAACGATGCAATCTAGTTTATGGCAAATCTTTTTTGTAAGGCTTTTTCTGTATAGGACGAAAAACACTCTCTAATCTATGGATGGATTTGTGGATGCTTACCGAGGCAACACTGGAAATCTGATACCAAGATGATATGGGGTGGCTCGATCTTCTCAGTAAGCGGATGGCGGTGATGACGGTGGATGATAGATAACTAGCCTGTAGCTATGAACTCTCCCGCTTGATCCCTGATGCCAATGCAACAACTCTCGAACCTTGTAGGATATTCACAACACCATGCTCTTGCGCACGCAGCCGTGACCACGAACGGTAGTATGCAATCTACAAATTCCCAATGGAACAATAGATCACTGATATGGGGTGGCCCGATCTTCTCAGTAAGCAGATGGCGGTGATGATGGTGGATGATAGATAACTAGCCTATAGCTATGAACTCTCCCGCTCGATCCCTGATGCCAATGCAACAACTGTCGAACCTTGTAGGATATTCACAACACCATGCTCTTGCGCACGCAGCCGTGACCATGGACGGTAGTATGCAATCTACTAATTCCCAATGGAACAACAGATCACACTCAATTATAGTTGGTAGATTCGAACACAGGGTAATTCCAGAGGTTTTATGAAAGAAACAACTCCAAAATAGTTTTAACGTGGTCTAACCTAAACTAGAGGGCGTTCCCGGGCTTATATGGCCGTCGTTTAACGTCCAAAACGGAACGATAGCGTTACGATACGTACCAGATCCGTCCGGATCTGATGGGAACTTTTTGGGCCGGATTATCCGTACTAAGAGGGCCGGATTATCCGGGGGCCAGATTTTCCGGGGGAAAAGTCCGGTCAAGTATCCGCCCCGGTACTGAATGTCGCGCCGACGTCCTTAGCAGGATCTCCAAAGCAGGGCCGGATTATCCGGGGTGTGGGGGCCGGATTATCCGGGGTCTTTTTAGACGTGGAAGTACTCATTGGAAAGATCTTGGAATTATCTATCCAACAAGTGCTTATTTGCTTGATTTGGAGATCGTATGAGGAATCCACGTCCGTTTCAATTTCAGGTCTTCTGTATTGTGCCTTCCTCCCGCTCCTCCCTCGCGCATCCTTGGGCGATCATCATGGTGGGCTTGTCTTGTAGCCCTTCTCCTCCTCGCGCCATGCTTGTTTCTCCAACGAACCTGATCATACATAAATGCATAGACTTAGGAAGTATAAAGTTCTCATCAATCAAAGTACCAGATTCGTTTATGAGTAAATTCACCTATTGTTCAAGTAGCTTAGCACGAGATCTTGTAATAGGTCCAATTCTAATCTCATTGGACTGATCCTTTCTTGCAACAGTTGTAGCATCTTCAGTAGTCACTAGGGTAGGTGTAATTGTAGGGATGTCCTCATCAATCACACTCAATTATATTTGGTAGATTCGAACACAGGGTAATTCCAGAGGTTCTATGAAAGAAACAACTCCAAAATAGTTTTAACGTGGTCTAACCTAAACTAGAGGGCATTCCCAGGCTTATATGGCCGCCAGAACATTCAGAAACGTTAAAAGCGAAAGCGTCGATATACGTCTGATCGGATCCGGATCTGATGGGAACTTTTTGGGCCGGATTATCCGGTCTAAGAGGGCCGGATTTTCCGGGGGAAAAGTCCGGTCAAATATCCGCCCTGGTACTGAACGTCACGCCGACGTCCTTAGCAGGATCTTCAAAGCAGGGCCAGATTATCCGGGGTGTGGGGGCCGGATTATCCGGGGTCTTTTTAGACGTGGAAGTACTCATTGGAAAGATCTTGGATTATCTATCCAACAAGTGCTTATTTGCTTGATTTGGAGTTCGTATGAGGAATCCACGTCCGTTTCAATTTTAGGACTTCTGTCTGTCCGAATTGAACGTTTCTTCTCTTTGATGATCTCCCTTGCTTGTATTGCGCCTTCCTCCCGCTCCTCCCTTGCGCATCCTTGGGCGATCATCATGTTGGGCTTTTCTTGTAGCCATTCTCCTCCTCGCGCCATGCTTGTTTCTCCAACGAACCTGATCATACATAAATGCATAGACTTAGGCAGTATAAAGTTCTCATCAATCAAAGTACCAGATTCGTTTAGGAGAAAATTCACCTGCTGTTCAAGTAGCTTAGCACGAGCTGTTGTAATAGGTACAATTCTAATCTCATTGGACTGATCCTTTCTTCCAACAGTTGTAGCATCTTCAGTAGTCACTGGGGTAGGTGTAATAGTAAGGATGTCCTCATCACATTTCATGTCTATTCTTTTCATAGACCACATATGTATCCACCATAGTCATTGCATGTCTGTTATTTTCATAAACCACATGAGCATTTGTGTTCTTTTCGCAAACCACATATGGATCCACCAGTGTCATTGCATGTATGTTCTTTTCCTAAAACACATATGGATCCATCAATGTCATTGCATGTGTGTTCTTTTCATGAACCACATATAGAGTCATTGCATGTGTGTTCTTTTACAAACCACATATGGATCCACTAGAGTCATTGCATGCATGTTTTTTTCATAGACCACATATGGATCCACAAGAGTTCATTGCATGTCTGTTCTTTTCACAAACCACATATGGATCCACTAGATTAATTGCATGTGTGTTCTTTTCACAAACCACATATGGATCCACCAGAGTCATTGCATGTGTGTTATTTTCATTAACCACAACTAGAGTCATTGCATGTGTGTTCTTTTCATAAACCACATGAGCATGTCTGTTCTTTTCACAAACCACATATGGATCCACTAGTGTCATTGCATGTCTGTTCTTTTCCTAAAACACATATGGATCCATCAGTGTCATTGCATGTGTGTTCTTTTCATGAACCACAACTAGAGTCATTGCATGTGTGTTCTTTTACCAACCACATATGGATCCACTAGAGTCATTGCATGCATGTTCTTTTCATAGACCACATATGGATCCACCAGAGTTCATTGCATGTCTTTCCATTTCACAAACCACATATGGATCCACTAGAGTCATTGTATGTGTGTTCGTTTCACAAACCACATATGGATCCACTAGAGTCATTGCATGTGTGTTATTTTCATTAACAACAACTAGAGTCATTGCATGTGTGTTCTTTTCACAAACCACAACTAGAGTCATTGCATGCATGTTCTTTTCACAAACCACATATGGGTCCACTAGTGTCATTACATGTGTGTTCTTTTCATTAACCACAACTAGAGTCATTACATGTCTGTCCTTTTCACAAACCACATATGGATCAACCAGAGTCATTTTATGTCTGTTCTTTTCATAGACCACATATGGATCCACCAGAGTTCATTGCATGTTTGTTCTTTCCATAAACCACATGAGCATGTGTGTTCTTTTCACAAACCTCATATGGATCCACTACTGTCACTGAATGTATGTTCTTTTCCTAAAACACATATGGATCCACTAGTGTCATTGCATGTGTGTTCTTTTACAAACCACATACGGATCCACCAGTGTCATTGCATGCATGTTATTTTCATAGACCACATATGGATCCACCAGAGTTCATTGCATGTCTGTGCTTTTCACAAACCACATATGGATCCACTAGAGTCATTGTATGTGTGTTCATTTCACAAACCACATATGGATCCACCAGAGTCATTGCATGTGTGTTATTTACATTAACCACAACTAGAGTCATTGCATGTGTGTTCTTTTCACAAACCACAACTAGAGTCATTACATGTCTGTCCTTTTCACAAACCACATATGGATCAACCAAAGTCATTGCATGTCTGTTCTTTTCATAGACCACATATGGATCCACCAAAGTTCATTGTATGTTTGTTCTTTACATAAACCACATGAGCATGTGTGTTCTTTTCACAAACCTCATATGTAACCACTAGTGTCATTGAATGTGTGTTCTTTTCCTAAAACACATATGGATCCACCAGTGTCATTGCATGTGTGTTCTTTTCATGAACCACAACTAGAGTCATTGCATGTATGCTCTTTTCACAAACCACATATGGATCCACCAGAGTCATTGCATGTCTGTTCTTTTCATGAACCACATGGATCCACCAGTGTCATTGCATGCGTGTTCTTTTCATAAACCATATGGATCCACCAGTGTCATTGCATGTGTGTTCTTTTCACAACCCACATATGGATACACTAGTGTCACTTCATGTGTGTTCTTTTCATTAACCACAGCTAGAGTCATTGCATGTATGTTCTTTTCACAAACCACATATGGATCCACCAGACTCATTGCATGTCTATTCTTTTCATAGACCACATATGGATCCACCATAGTCATTGCATGTCTGTTCTTTTCATAAACCACATGAGCATGTGTGTTCTTTTCACAAACCACATATGGATCCACCAGTATCATTGCATGCATGCTCTTTTCCTAAAACACGTATGGATCCATCAGTGTCATTGCATGTGTGTTCTTTTCATGAACTACAACTAGTGTTATTGTATGTGTGTTCTTTTACAAACCAGATATGGATCCACCAGAGTCATTTCATGCATGTTCTTTTCATAGACCACATATGGATCCACAAGAGTTCATTGCATGTCTGTTCTTTTCACAAACCACATATGGATCCACTAGAGTCATTGCATGTGTGTTATTTTCACAAACCACATATGGATCCACCAGAGTCATTGCATGTGTGTTACATTAACCGCAACTAGAGTCATTGCATGTGTGTTCTTTTCATAAACCACATGAGCATGTGTGTTCTTTTCACAAACCACATATGGATCCAACACTGTAATTGTATGTCTGTTCTTTTCCTAAAACACATATGCAACCACTAGTTTCATTGCATTTGTGTTCTTTTCATGAACCAGTGCTAGAGTCATTGCATGTGTGTTCTTTTACAAACCACATATGGATCCATCAGTGTCATTGCATGCATGTTCTTTTCATAGACCACATATGGATCCACCAGAGTTTATTGAATGTCTGTTCTTTTCACAAACAACATATGGATCCACCAGAGTCATTACATGTGTGTTGTTTTCAAAAACCACATATGGATCCACTAGAGTCATTGCATGTGGGTTATTTTGATTAACCACAACTAGAGTCGTTGCATGTGTGTTCTTTTCACAAACCACATGGGCATGTGTGTTCTTTTCACAAACCACATATGGATCCACCAGTGTCATTGCATGTCTGTTCTTTTCCTAAAACACATATGGATCCACTAGAGTCATTGCATGTATGTTCTTTCATTGAACCACAACTAGAGTCATTGCATGTGTGTTCTTTTACAAACCACATATGGATCCACCAGAGTCATTGCATGCATGTTCTTTTCATAGACCACATATGGATCCACCAGAGTTCATTGCATGTCTATCCTTTTCACAAACCACATATGGATCCACTAGAGTCATTGTATGTGTGTTCTTTTCACAAACCACATATGGATCCACCAGAGTCATTTCATGTGTGTTATTTTCATTAACCACAACTAGAGTCATTGCATGTGTGTTCTTTTCACAAACCACAACTAGAGTCATTGCATGTGTGTTCTTTTCATTAACCACAGCTAGAGTCATTACATGTCTGTCCTTTTCACAAACCACATATGGATCCACCAGAGTCATTGCATGTCTGTTCTTTTCATAGACCACATATGGATCCACCAGAGTTCATTGCATGTCTGTTCTTTTCATAAAGAACATGAGCATGTGTGTTATTTTCACAAACCTCATATGGATCCACCAGTGTCATTGAATGTATGTTCTTTTCCTAAAACACATATGGATCCACCAGTGTCATTCCATGTGTGTTCTTTTCATGAACCGCAACTAGTGTCATTGCATGCGTGTTCTTTTACAAACCACATATGGATCAACCAGAGTCATTGCATGCATGTTCTTTTCATAGACCACATATGGATCCACAAGAGTTTATTGCATGTATGTTCTTTTCACAAACCACATATGGATCCACTAGAGTCACTGCATGTGTGTTATTTTCACAAACCATGTATGGATCCAGTAGAGTCATTGCATGTGTGTTACATTAACCACAACTAGAGTCATTGCATGTGTGTTCTTTTCATAAACCACATTAGCATGTGTGTTCTTTTCACAAACCACATATGGATCCACCACTGTCATTGCATGTCTGTTCTTTTCCTAAAACACATATGGATCCACTAGTTTCGTTGCATTTGTGTTCTTTTCATGAACAACAACTAGAGTCATTTCATGTGTGTTCTTTTACAAACCACATATGGATCCACTAGAGTCATTGCATGCATGTTCTTTTCATAGACCACATATGGATCCACCAGAGTTTATTGCATGTGTTCTTTTCACAAACTACATATGGATCCACAAGAGTCATTGCATATGTGTTCTTTTCAAAAACCACATATGGATCCACCAGAGTCATTGCATGTGTATTTTTTTGATAAACCACAACTAGAGTCATTGCATGTGTGTTATTTTCAACAACCACAACTAGAGTCATTGCATGTTTGTTCTTTTCATAGACCACATATGGATCCACCAGTCATTGGATGTGAGTTATTTTCTTTAACCAGAACTAGAGTCATTGCATGTGTGTTCTTTTCACCAACCACAACCAGAGTCATTGCATGTCTATCCTTTTCATAGACCACATGTGGATCCACCATAGTCATTGCATGTCTGTTCTTTTCATAAACCACATGAGCATGTCTGTTCTTTTCACAAACCACATATGGATCCACCAGTGTCATTGCATGTATGTTCTTTTCCTAAAACACATATGGATCCATCAGTGTCATTGCATGTGTGTTCTTTTCATGAACCACAACTAGAGTCATTGCATGTGTGTTCTTTTACAAACCACATATGGATCCACTAGAGTCATTGCATGCATGTTCTTTTCATAGACCACATATGGATCCACTAGAGTTTATTGCATGTGTTCTTTTCACAAACCACATATGGATCCACAAGAGTCATTGCATGTCTGTTCTTTTCATAAACCACATGAGCATGTCTGTTCTTTTCACAAACCACATATGGATCCACCAGTGTCATTGCATGTATGTTCTTTTCCTAAAACACATATGGATCCATCAGTGTCATTGCATGTGTGTTCTTTTCATGAACCACAACTAGAGTCATTGCATGTGTGTTCTTTTACAAACCACATATGGATCCACTAGAGTCATTGCATGCATGTTCTTTTCATAGACCACATATGGATCCACCAGAGTTTATTGCATGTGTTCTTTTCACAAACCACATATGGATCCACCAGTGTCATTGCATGTCTGTTCTTTTCCTAAAACACATATGGATCCACTAGAGTCATTGCATGTATGTTCTTTCATTGAACCACAGCTAGAGTCATTGCATGTGTGTTCTTTTACAAACCACATATGGATCCACCAGAGTCATTGCATGCATGTTCTTTTCATAGACCACATATGGATCCACCAGAGTTCATTGCATGTCTATCCTTTTCACAAACCACATATGAATCCACTAGAGTCATTGTATGTGTGTTCTTTTCACAAACCACATATGGATCCACCAGAGTCATTTCACGTGTGTTATTTTCATTAACCACAACTAGAGTCATTGCATGTGTGTTCTTTTCACAAACCACAACTAGAGTCATTGCATGTGTGTTCTTTTCATTAACCACAGCTAGAGTCATTACATGTCTGTCCTTTTCACAAACCACATATGGATCCACCAGAGTCATTGCATGTCTGTTCTTTTCATAGACCACATATGGATCCACCAGAGTTCATTGCATGTCTGTTCTTTTCATAAAGAACATGAGCATGTGTGTTCTTTTCACAAACCTCATATGGATCCACCAGTGTCATTGAATGTGTGTTCTTTTCCTAAAACACATATGGTTCCACCAGTGTCATTCCATGTGTGTTCTTTTCATGAACCGCAACTAGTGTCATTGCATGCGTGTTCTTTTACAAACCACATATGGATCCACCAGAGTCATTGCATGCATGTTCTTTTCACAGACCACATATGGATCCACAAGAGTTCATTGCATGTATGTTCTTTTCACAAACCACATATGGATCCACTAGAGTCATTGCATGTGTGTTCTTTTCCCAAACCATGTATGGATCCACTAGAGTCATTGCATGTGTGTTACATTAACCACAACTAGAGTCATTGCATGTGTGTTCTTTTCATAAACCACATGAGCATGTGTGTTCTTTTCACAAACCACATATGGATCCACCACTGTCATTGCATGTATGTTCTTTTCCTAAAACACATATGGATCCACTAGTTTCATTGCATTTGTGTTCTTTTCATGAACCACAACTAGAGTCATTGCATGTGTGTTCTTTTACAAACCACATATGGATCCACTAGAGTCATTGCATGCATGTTCTTTTCATAAACTACATTAGCATGTGTGTTCTTTTCACAAACCACATATGGATCCACTACTGTCATTGCATGTCTGTTCTTTTCCTAAAACACATATGGATCCACTAGTTTCATTGCGTTTGTGTTTTTTTCATGAACCACAACTAGAGTCATTGCATGTGTGTTATTTTACAAACCACATATGGATCCACTAGAGTCATTGCATGCATGTTCTTTTCATAGACCACATATGGATCCACCAGAGTTTATTGCATGTTTTATTTTCACAAACCACATATGGATCCACAAGAGTCATTGCATGTGTGTTCTTTTCAAAAACCACATATGGATCCACCAGAGTCATTGCATGTGTGTTATTTTGATTAACCACAACTAGAGTCATTGCATGTGTGTTCTTTTCACAAACCACAACTAGAGTCATTGCATGTGTGTTCTTTTCATAGACCACATATGGATCCACCATAGTCATTGGATGTGAGTTATTTTCTTTAACCACAACTAGAGTCATTGCATGTGTGTTCTTTTCATAAACCACAACCAGAGTCATTGCATGTCTATCCTTTTCATAGACCACATATGGATCCACCATAGTCATTGCATATCTGTTCTTTTCATAAACCACATGAGCAGGTCTGTTCTTTTCACACACCACATATGGATCCACCAGTGTCATTGCATGTCTGTTCTTTTCCTAAAACACATATGGATCCATCAGTGTCATTGCATGTGTGTTCTTTTCATGAACCACAACTAGAGTCATTGCATGTGTCTTCTTTTACAAACCACATATCGATCCACCAGAGTCATTGCATGCATGTTCTTTTCATAGACCACATATGGATCCACAAGAGTTCATTGCATGTCTGTTCTTTTCACAAACCAGATATGGATCCACTCGAGTCATTGCATGTGTGTTCTTTTCACAAACCATGTATGGATCCACTAGAGTCATTGCATGTCTGTTATTTTAATTAACCACAACTAGAGTCATTGCATGTGTGTTCTTTTCACAAACCACATACGGATCCACCAGAGTCATTGCATGTGTGTTATTTTGATTAACCACAACTAGAGTCATTGCATGTGTGTTCTTTTCACAAACCACAACTAGAGTCATTGCATGTGTGTTCTTTTCATAAACCACATGAGCATGTGTGTTCTTTTCACAAACCACATATGGATCCACCACTGTCATTGTATGTCTGTTCTTTTCCTAAAACACATATGCAACCACTAGTTTCATTGCATTTGTGTTCTTTTCATGAACCAGAGCTAGAGTCATTGCATGTGTGTTCTTTTACAAACCACATATGGATCCATCAGTGTCATTTCATGCATGTTCTCTTCATAAACCACATATGGATCCACCAGAGTTTATTGCATGTCTGTTGTATTCACAAACCACATATGGATCCACCAGAGTCATTACATGTGTGTTGTTTTCAAAAACCACATATGGATCCACCAGAGTCATTGCATGTGGGTTATTTTGATTAACCACAACTAGAGTCGTTGCATGTGTGTTCTTTTCACAAACCACATGGGCATGTGTGTTCTTTTCACAAACCACATATGGATCCACCAGTGTCATTGCATGTCTGTTCTTTTCCTAAAACACATATGGATCCACTAGAGTCATTGCATGTGTGTTCTTTTCATTAACCACAGCTAGAGTCATTACATGTCTGTCCTTTTCACAAACCACATATGGATCCACCAGAGTCATTGCATGTCTGTTCTTTTCATAGACCACATATGGATCCACCAGAGTTCATTGCATGTCTGTTCTTTTCATAAAGAACATGAGCATGTGTGTTATTTTCACAAACCTCATATGGATCCACCAGTGTCATTGAATGTATGTTCTTTTCCTAAAACACATATGGATCCACCAGTGTCATTCCATGTGTGTTCTTTTCATGAACCGCAACTAGTGTCATTGCATGCGTGTTCTTTTACAAACCACATATGGATCCACCAGAGTCATTGCATGCATGTTCTTTTCATAGACCACATATGGATCCACAAGAGTTTATTGCATGTATGTTATTTTCACAAACCACATATGGATCCACTAGAGTCACTGCATGTGTGTTATTTTCACAAACCATGTATGGATCCAGTAGAGTCATTGCATGTGTGTTACATTAACCACAACTAGAGTCATTGCATGTGTGTTCTTTTCATAAACCACATTAGCATGTGTGTTCTTTTCACAAACCACATATGGATCCACCACTGTCATTGCATGTCTGTTCTTTTCCTAAAACACATATGGATCCACTAGTTTTGTTGCATTTGTGTTCTTTTCATGAACAACAACTAGAGTCATTGCATGTGTGTTCTTTTACAAACCACATATGGATCCACTAGAGTCATTGCATGCATGTTCTTTTCATAGACCACATATGGATCCACCAGAGTTTATTGCATGTGTTCTTTTCACAAACTACATATGGATCCACAAGAGTCATTGCATGTGTGTTCTTTTCAAAAACCACATATGGATCCACCAGAGTCATTGCATGTGTATTATTTTGATTAACCACAACTAGAGTCATTGCATGTGTGTTATTTTCAAAAACCACAACTAGAGTCATTGCATGTTTGTTCTTTTCATAGACCACATATGGATCCACCAGTCATTGGATGTGAGTTATTTTCTTTAACCAGAACTAGAGTCATTGCATGTGTGTTCTTTTCACAAACCACAACCAGAGTCATTGCATGTCTATCCTTTTCATAGACCACATATGGATCCACCATAGTCATTGTATGTCTGTTCTTTTCATAAACCACATGAGCATGTCTGTTCTTTTCACAAACCACATACGGATCCACCAGTGTCATTGCATGTATGTTCTTTTCCTAAAACACATATGGATCCATCAGTGTCATTGCATGTGTGTTCTTTTCATGAACCACAACTAGAGTCATTACATGTGTGTTCTTTTACAAACCACATATGGATCCACTAGAGTCATTGCATGCATGTTCTTTTCATAGACCACATATGGATCCACTAGAGTTTATTGCATGTGTTCTTTTCACAAACCACATATGGATCCACAAGAGTCATTGCATGTGTGTTCTTTTCAAAAACCACATATGGATCCACCCGAGTCATTGCATGTGTGTTATTTTGATTAACCACAACTAGAGTCATTGCATGTGTGTTCTTTTCACAAACCACAACTAGAGTCATTGCATGTGTGTTCTTTTCATAGACCACATATGGATCCACCATAGTCATTGGATGTGAGTTATTTTCTTTAACCACAACTAGAGTCATTGCATGTGTGTTCTTTTCACAAACCACAACCAGAGTCATTGCATGTCTATCCTTTTCATAGACCACATATGGATCCACCATAGTCATTGCATGTCTGTTCTTTTCATAAACCACATGAGCATGTCTGTTCTTTTCACAAACCACATATGGATCCACCAGTGTCATTGCATGTCTGTTCTTTTCCTAAAACACATATGGATCCATTAGTGTCAATGCATGTGTGTTCTTTTCATGAACCACAACTAGAGTCATTGCATGTGTCTTCTTTTACAAACCACATATCGATCCACCAGAGTCATTGCATGCATGTTCTTTTCATAGACCACATATGGATCTACAAGAGTTCATTCCATGTCTGTTCTTTTCACAAACCACATATGGATCCACTCGAGTCATTGCATGTGTGTTCTTTTCACAAACCACGTATGGATCCACTAGAGTCATTGCATGTGTGTTATTTTCATTAACCACAACTAGAGTCATTGCATGTGTGTTCTTTTCACAAACCACATACGGATCCACCAGAGTCATTGCACGTGTGTTATTTTGATTAACCACAACTAGAGTCATTGCATGTGTGTTCTTTTCACAAACCACAACTAGAGTCATTGCATGTGTGTTCTTTTCATAAACCACATGAGCATGTGTGTTCTTTTCACAAACCACATATGGATCCACCACTGTCATTGTATGTCTGTTGTTTTCCTAAAACACATATGCAACCACTAGTTTCATTGCATTTGTGTTCTTTTCATGAACCAGAGCTAGAGTCATTGCATGTGTGTTGTTTTACAAACCACATATGGATCCATCAGTGTCATTGCATGCATGTTCTCTTCATAGACCACATATGGATCCACCAGAGTTTATTGCATGTCTGTTGTATTCACAAACCACATATGGATCCACCAGAGTCATTACATGTGTGTTGTTTTCAAAAACCACATATGGATCCACCAGAGTCATTGCATGTGAGTTATTTTGATTAACCACAACTAGAGTCGTTGCATGTGTGTTCTTTTCACAAACCACATGGGCATGTGTGTTCTTTTCACAAACCACATATGGATCCACCAGTGTCATTGCATGTCTGTTCTTTTCCTAAAACACATATGGATCCACTAGAGTCATTGCATGTGTGTTCTTTTCATGAACCACAACTAGAGTCATTGCATGTGTGTTCTTTTACAAACCACATATGGATCCACCAGAGTCATTGCATGCATGTTCTTTTCATAGACCACATATGGATCCACCAGAGTTCATTGCATGTCTGTTCTTTTCATAAAGAACATGAGCATGTGTGTTCTTTTCGCAAACCTCATATGGATCCACCAGTGTCATTGAATGTGTGTTCTTTTCCTAAAACACATATGGATCCACTAGTGTCATTCCATGTGTGTTCTTTTCATGAACCGCAACTAGTGTCATTGCATGCGTGTTCTTTTACAAACCACATATGGATCCACCGGAGTCATTGCATGCATGTTCTTTTCATAGACCACATATGGATCCACAAGAGTTCATTGCATGTATGTTCTTTTCACAAACCACATATGGATCCACTAGAGTCATTGCATGTGTGTTATTTTCACAAACCATGTATGGATCCACTAGAGTCATTGCATGTGTGTTACATTAACCACAACTAGAGTCATTGAATGTGTGTTCTTTTCATAAACCACATTAGCATGTGTGTTCTTTTCACAAACCACATATGGATCTACCACTGTCATTGCATGTCTGTTCTTTTCCTAAAACACATATGGATCCACTAGTTTCATTGCATTTGTGTTCTTTTCATGAACCACAACTAGAGTCATTGCATGTGTGTTCTTTTACAAACCACATATGGATCCACTAGAGTCATTGCATGCATGTTCTTTTCATAGACCACATATGGATCCACCAGAGTTTATTGCATGTGTTCTTTTCACAAACCACATATGGATCTACAAGAGTCATTGCATGTGTGTTCTTTTCAAAAACCACATATGGATCCACCAGAGTCATTGCATGTGTGTTATTTTGATTAACCACAACTAGAGTCATTGCATGTGTGTTCTTTTCACAAACCAAAACTAGAGTCATTGCATGTTTGTTCTTTTCATAGACCACATATGGATCCACCATAGTCATTGGATGTGAGTTATTTTCTTTAACCAGAACTAGAGTCATTGCATGTGCGTTCTTTTCACAAACCACAACCAGAGTCATTGCATGTCTATCCTTTTCATAGACCACATATGGATCCACCATAGTCATTGCATGTCTGTTCTTTTCATAAACCACATGAGCATGTCTGTTCTTTTCACAAACCACATATGGATCCACCAGTGTCATTGCATGTATGTTCTTTTCCTAAAACACATATGGATCCATCAGTGTCATTGCATGTGTGTTCTTTTCATGAACCACAACTAGAGTCATTGCATGTGTGTTCTTTTACAAACCACATATGGATCCACTAGAGTCATTGCATGCATGTTCTTTTCATAGACCACATATGGATCCACCAGAGTTTATTGCATGTGTTCTTTTCACAAACCACATATGGATCCACCAGTGTCATTGCATGTCTGTTCTTTTCCTAAAACACATATGGATCCACTAGAGTCATTGCATGTATGTTCTTTCATTGAACCACAACTAGAGTCATTGCATGTGTGTTCTTTTACAAACCACATATGGATCCACCAGAGTCATTGCATGCATGTTCTTTTCATAGACCACATATGGATCCACCAGAGTTCATTGCATGTCTATCCTTTTCACAAACCACATATGAATCCACTAGAGTCATTGTATGTGTGTTCTTTTCACAAACCACATATGGATCCACCAGAGTCATTTCATGTGTGTTATTTTCATTAACCACAACTAGAGTCATTGCATGTGTGTTCTTTTCACAAACCACAACTAGAGTCATTGCATGTGTGTTCTTTTCATTAACCACAGCTAGAGTCATTACATGTCTGTCCTTTTCACAAACCACATATGGATCCACCAGAGTCATTGCATGTCTGTTCTTTTCATAGACCACATATGGATCCACCAGAGTTCATTGCATGTCTGTTCTTTTCATAAAGAACATGAGAATGTGTGTTCTTTTCACAAACCTCATATGGATCCACCAGTGTCATTGAATGTGTGTTCTTTTCCTAAAACACATATGGTTCCACCAGTGTCATTCCATGTGTGTTCTTTTCATGAACCGCAACTAGTGTCATTGCATGCGTGTTCTTTTCATAGACCACATATGGATCCACAAGAGTTCATTGCATGTATGTTCTTTTCACAAACCACATATGGATCCACTAGAGTCATTGCATGTGTGTTCTTTTCACAAACCATGTATGGATCCACTAGAGTCATTGCATGTGTGTTACGTTAACCACAACTAGAGTCATTGCATGTGTGTTCTTTTCATAAACCACATGAGCATGTGTGTTCTTTTCAGAAACCACATATGGATCCACCACTGTCATTGCATGTCTGTTCTTTTCCTAAAACACATATGGATCCACTAGTTTCATTGCATTTGTGTTCTTTTCATGAACCACAACTAGAGTCATTGCATGTGTGTTCTTTTACAAACCACATATGGATCCACTAGAGTCATTGCATGCATGTTCTTTTCATAAACTACATTAGCATGTGTGTTCTTTTCACAAACCACATATGGATCCACTACTGTCATTGCATGTCTGTTCTTTTCCTAAAACACATATGGATCCACTAGTTTCATTGCATTTGTGTTTTTTTCATGAACCACAACTAGAGTCATTGCATGTGTGTTCTTTTACAAACCACATATGGATCCACTAGAGTCATTGCATGCATGTTCTTTTCATAGACCACATATGGATCCACCAGAGTTTATTGCATGTTTTCTTTTCACAAACCACATATGGATCCACAAGAGTCATTGCATGTGTGTTCTTTTCAAAAACCACATATGGATCCACTAGAGTCATTGCATGTGTGTTATTTTGATTAACCACAACTAGAGTCATTGCATGTGTGTTCTTTTCACAAACCACAACTAGAGTCATTGCATGTGTGTTCTTTTCATAGACCACATATGGATCCACCATAGTCATTGGATGTGAGTTATTTTCTTTAACCACAACTAGAGTCATTGCATGTGTGTTCTTTTCATAAACCACAACCAGAGTCATTGCATGTCTATCCTTTTCATAGACCACATATGGATCCACCATAGTCATTGCATATCTGTTCTTTTCATAAACCACATGGGCAGGTCTGTTCTTTTCACACACCACATATGGATCCACCAGTGTCATTGAATGTGTGTTCTTTTCCTAAAACACATATGGATCCACTAGTGTCATTCCATGTGTGTTCTTTTCATGAACCGCAACTAGTGTCATTGCATGCGTGTTCTTTTACAAACCACATATGGATCCACCGGAGTCATTGCATGCATGTTCTTTTCATAGACCACATATGGATCCACAAGAGTTCATTGCATGTATGTTCTTTTCACAAACCACATATGGATCCACTAGAGTCATTGCATGTGTGTTATTTTCACAAACCATGTATGGATCCACTAGAGTCATTGCATGTGTGTTACATTAACCACAACTAGAGTCATTGAATGTGTGTTCTTTTCATAAACCACATTAGCATGTGTGTTCTTTTCACAAACCACATATGGATCCACCACTGTCATTGCATGTCTGTTCTTTTCCTAAAACACATATGGATCCACTAGTTTCATTGCATTTGTGTTCTTTTCATGAACCACAACTAGAGTCATTGCATGTGTGTTCTTTTACAAACCACATATGGATCCACTAGAATGATTGCATGCATGTTCTTTTCATAGACCACATCTGTATCCACCAGAGTTCATTGCATGTCTATCCTTTTCATAAACCACATATGGATCCACTAGAGTCATTGTATGTGTGTTCTTTTCACAAACCACATATGGTTCCACCAGAGTCATTTCATGTGTGTTATTTTCATTAACCACAACTAGAGTCATTGCATGTGTGTTCTATTCACAAACCACAACTAGAGTCATTGCATGTGTGTTATTTTCATAAACCACAACTAGAGTCATTACATGTCTGTCCTTTTCACAAACCACATATGGATCCACCAGAGTCATTGCATGTCTGTTCTTTTCATAGACCACATATGGATCCACCAGAGTTCATTGCATGTCTGTTCTTTTCATAAAGAACATGAGCATGTGTGTTCTTTTCACAAAGCCCATATGGATCCACCAGTGTCATTGCATGTATGTTCTTTTCCTAAAACACATATGGATCCATCAGTGTCATTGCATGTGTGTTCTTTTCATGAAACACAACTAGAGTCATTGCATGTGTGCTCTTTTACAAACCACATATGGATCCACTAGAGTCATTGCATGCATGTTCTTTTCATAGACCACATATGGATCCACCAGAGTTTATTGCATGTGTTCTTTTCACAAACCACATATGGATCCACAAGAGTCATTGCATGTGTGTTCTTTTCAAAAACCACATATGGATCCACCAGAGTCATTGCATGTGTGTTATTTTGATTAACCACAACTAGAGTTATTGCATGTGTGTTCTTTTCACAAACCACAACTAGAGTCATTGCATGTTTGTTCTTTTCATAGACCACATATGGATCCACCATAGTCATAGGATGTGAGTTATTTTCTTTAACCACAACTAGAGTCATTGCATGTGTGTTCTTTTCACAAACCACAACCAGAGTCATTGCATGTCTATCCTTTTCATAGACCACATATGGATCCACCATAGTCATTGCATGTCTGTTCTTTTCATAAACCACATGAGCATGTCTGTTCTTTTCACAAACCACATATGGATCCACAAGTGTCATTGCATGTCTGTTATTTTCCTAAAACACATATGGATCCATTAGTGTCATTGCATGTTGTGTTCTTTTTATGAACAACAACTAGAGTCATTGCATGTGTCTTCTTTTACAAACCACATATCGATCCACCAGAGTCATTGCATGCATGTTCTTTTCATAGACCACATATGGATCCACAAGAGTTCATTGCATGTCTATTCTTTTCACAAACCACATATGGATCCACTCGAGTCATTGCATGTGTGTTCTTTTCACAAACCACGTATGGATCCACTAGAGTCATTTCATGTGTGTTGTTTTCACAAACCACGTATGGATCCACCAGAGTCATTGCATGTGTGTTGTTTACATTAATCACAACTAGAGTCATTGCATGTGTGTTCTTTTCATAAACCACATGGGCATGTGTGTTCTTTTCACAAACCACATATGGATCCACCAGTGTCATTGCATGTCTGTTCTTTTCCTAAAACACATATGGATCCACTAGAGTCATTGTATGTGTGTTCTTTTCATGAACCACAACTAGAGTCATTGCATGTGTGTTCTTTTACAAACCACATATGGATCCACCAGAATGATTGCATGCATGTTCTTTTCATAGACCACATCTGGATCCACCAGAGTTCATTGCATGTCTATCCTTTTCATAAACCACATATGGATCCACTAGAGTCATTGTATGTGTGTTCTTTTCACAAACCACATATGGTTCCACCAGAGTCATTTCATGTGTGTTATTTTCATTAACCACAACTAGAGTCATTGCATGTGTGTTCTTTTCACAAAACAGAACTAGAGTCATTGCATGTGTGTTATTTTCATTAACCACAACTAGAGTCATTACATGTCTGTCCTTTTCACAAACCACATATGGATCCACCAGAGTCATTGCATGTCTGTTCTTTTCATAGACCACATATGGATCCACCAGAGTTCATTGCATGTCTGTTCTTTTCATAAAGAACATGAGCATGTGTGTTCTTTTCACAAACCCCATATGGATCCACCAGTGTCATTAAATGTGTGTTCTTTTCCTAAAACACATATGGATCCACCAGTGTCATTGCATGTGTGTTATTTTCATGAACCGCAACTAGTGTCATTGCATGCGTGTTCTTTTACAAACCACATATGGATCCACCAGAGTCATTGCGTGCATGTTCTTTTCATAGACCACATATGGATCCACAAGAGTTCATTGCATGTATGTTCTTTTCACAAACCACATATGGATCCACGAGAGTCATTGCATGTGTGTTATTTTCACAAACCATGTATGGATCCAGTAGAGTCATTGCATGTGTGTTACATTAACCACAACTAGAGTCATTGCATGTGTGTTCTTTTCATAAACCACATTAGCATGTGTGTTCTTTTCACAAACCACATATGGATCCACCACTGTCACTGCATGTCTGTTCTTTTCCTAAAACACATATGGATCCACTAGTTTCACTGCATTTGTGTTCTTTTCATCAACCACAACTAGAGTTATTGCATGTGTGTTCTTTTACAAACCACATATGGATCCACTAGAGTCATTGCATGCATGTTCTTTTCATAGACCACATATGGATCCACCATAGTTTATTGCATGTGTTCTTTTCACAAACCACATATGGATCCACAAGAGTCATTGCATGTGTGTTCTTTTCAAAAACCACATATGGATCCACCAGAGTCATTGCATGTGTGTTATTTTGATTAACCACAACTAGAGTCATTGCATGTGTGTTCTTTTCACAAACCACAACTAGAGTCATTGCATGTTTGTTCTTTTCATAGACCACATATGGATCCACCATATTCATTGGATGTGAGTTATTTTCTTTAACCAGAACTAGAGTCATTGCATGTGTGTTCTTTTCACAAACCACAACCAGAGTCATTGCATGTCTATCATTTTCATAGACCACATATGGATCCACCATAGTCATTGCATGTCTGTTCTTTTCATAAACCATATGAGCATGTCTGTTCTTTTCACAAACCACATAGGGATCCACCAGTGTCATTGCATGTATGTTCTTTTCCTAAAACACATATGGATCCATCAGTGTCATTGCATGTGTGTTCTTTTCATGAACCACAACTAGAGTTATTGCATGTGTGTTCTTTTACAAACCACATATGGATCCACTAGAGTCATTGCATGCATGTTCTTTTCATAGACCACATATGGATCCACCAGAGTTTATTGCATGTGTTCTTTTCAAAAACCACATATGGATCCACAAGAGTCATTGCATGTGTGTTCTTTTCAAAAACCACATATGGATCCACCAGAGTCATTGCATGTGTGTTATTTTGATTAACCACAACTAGAAGCATTGCATGTGTGTTCTTTTCACAAACCACAACTAGAGTCATTGCATGTGTGTTCTTTTCATAGACCACATATGGATCCACCATAGTCATTGGATGTGAGTTATTTTCTTTAACCACAACTAGAGTCATTGCATGTGTGTTCTTTTCACAAACCACAACCAGAGTCATTGCATGTTTGTTCTTTTCATAGACCACATATGGATCCACCATAGTCATTGGATGTGAGTTATTTTCTTTAACCAGAACTAGAGTCATTGCATGTGCGTTCTTTTCACAAACCACAACCAGAGTCATTGCATGTCTATCCTTTTCATAGACCACATATGGATCTACCATAGTCATTGCATGTCTGTTGTTTTCATAAACCACATGAGCATGTCTGTTCTTTTCACAAACCACATATGGATCCACCAGTATCATTGCATGTCTGTTCTTTTCCTAAAAGACATATGGATCCATTAGTGTCATTGCATGTGTGTTCTTTTCATGAATGACAACTAGAGTCATTGCATGTGTCTTCTTTTACAAACCACATATCGATCCACCAGAGTCATTGCATGCATGTTCTTTTCATAGACCACATATGGATCCAGAAGAGTTCATTGCATGTCTGTTCTTTTCACAAACCACATATGGATCCACTCGAGTCATTGCATGTGTGTTCTTTTCACAAACCACGTATGGATCCACTAGAGTCATTGCATGTGTGTTATTTTCATTAACCACAACTAGAGTCATTGCATGTGTGTTCTTTTCACAAACCACAACTAGAGTCATTGCATGTGTGTTATTTTCATAGACCACATATGGATCCACCATAGTCATTGCATGTGAGTTATTTTCTTTAACCACAACTAGAGTCATTGCATGTGTGTTCTTTTCACAAACCACAACCAGAGTCATTGCATGTTTGTTCTTTTCATAGAACACATATGGATCCACCATAGTCATTGCATGTCTGTTGTTTTCATAAACCACATGAGCATATGTGTTCTTTTCACAAACCACATATGGATCCACTAGTGTCATTGCATGTCTGGTCTTTTCATAGACCACATATGGATCCACCAGAGTGATTGCATGTTTGTTCTTTTCATAAACCACATGAGCATGTGTGTTCTTTTCACAAACCACATATGGATCCTCTGGTTTCATTACATGTCTGTTATTTTCCTAAAACATATATGGATCCACTAGTGTCATTGAATGTGTGTTCTTTTCATGAACCACAGCTAGAGTCATTGCATGTGTGTTCTTTTACAAACCACATATGTATCCACCAGAGTCATTGCATGCGTGTTCTTTTCATAGACCACATATGGATCCACTAGGGTTCATTGCATGTATGTTCTTTTCTCAAAACACATATGGATCGACCGGAGTCATTGCATGTGTGTTCTTTACATAAACCACGTATGGATCCAGCAGAGTCATTGCATGTGTGTTATTTTCATTAACCACAACTATAGTCATTGCATGTGGATTCTTTTCACAAACCACAACTAGAGTCATTGCATCTGTGTTCTTTTATAGACCACATATGGATCCACCATAGTCATTGCATGTGTGTTATTTTCATTAACCACAACTAGAGTCATTGCATGTGTGTTGTTTTCACAAACCACATATGGATGCACTAGAGTCATTGCATGTCTGTTCTTTTCATAGACCACATATGGATCCACTAGAGTTCATTGCATGTCTGTTCTTTTCATAAACCACATGAGCATGTGTGTTATTTTCACAAACCTATATGGATCCACCAGTGTCATTGAATGTGTGTTCATTTCCTCAAGCACAAATTGATCCACGAGTGTCATTGCATGTGTGTTCTTTTCATGAACGACAACTAGAATCATTGCATGTCTGTTCTTTTCACAAACCACATATGGATCCACCAAAGTTATTGCATGTCTGTTCTTTTCATAAACCACATGGATCCACCAGTGTCATTGCATGTGTGTTCTTTTCATAAACCATAGCTAGATCATTGCAACCATAGCTAGAGTCATTCATGTCTGTTCTTTTCACAAACCACATATGGATCCACTAGAGCCATTTCATGTGTGTTCTTTTCACAAACCACGTATGGATCTACCAGTGTCATTGGATGTGTGTTCTTTTCATAAACCACATGATCCACCAGTGTCATTGCATGTGTCTTCTTTTCATTAACCACAACTAGAGTCATTGCATGTCCATTCTTTTCATAGACAACATATGGATCCACCAGAGTTCATTGAATGTATGTTCTTTTCATAAACCACATGAGCATGTGTGTTCTTTTCACAAACCTCATATGGATCCACCAGTGTCAATGAATGTGTGTTCTTTTCCTAAAACACATATGGATCCACCAGTGTCATTGCATGTGTGTTCTTCTCATGAACCACAAATAGAGTCATTGCATGTCTATTCTTTTCGCAAACCACATATGGATCCAACAAAGTCATTGCATGTCAGTTATTTTCATAAACCACATGGATCCACCTAGAGACAATGCATGTGTGTTCTTTTCACAAACCATATGGATCCACCAGTGTCATTGCATGTGTGTTCTTTTCACAAACCACATATGGATCCACCAGTGTCATTGCATGTGTGTTCTTTTCATTAACCAGAGCTAGAGTCATTGCATGTCTGTTCTATTCAAAAACCACATATGGATCTACCAGAGTCATTGCATGTCCGTTCTTTTCATAGACCACATATGGATCCACCAGAGTCATTGCATGTCTGTTCTTTTCATAAACCACATGAGCATGTGTGTTTAATTCACAAACCACATATGGATCCACCAGTGTCATTGCATGTTTTTTATTTTCATGAACCACAGCTAGAGTCATTGCATGTGTGTTCTTTTACAAACCACATATGGATCCACCAGAGTCATTGCATGCTTGTTCTTTTCATAGACCACATATGGATCCACCAGATTCATTGCATGTCTGTTCTTTTCACAAACCACATATGGATCCACCAGAGTCATTGCATGTCTGTTCTTTTCATAGTCCACATATGGATCCACCAGAGTTCATTGCATGTGTGTTCTTTTCAGTAGCCACAACTAGAGTCATTGCATGTGTGGTATTTTCACAAACCACATATGGATCCACTAGAGTCATTGCATGTATCTTCTTTTCATAAACCACATATGGATCCACCAGAGTCATTGCATGTTTGTTCTTTTCATAAACCACATGGATCCACCAGTGTCATTGCATTTTTATTCTTTTCATTAACCACAGCTAGTGTCATTTCATGTGTGTTCTTTTCATTTACCACACCTACAGTGATTGCATGTCTGTTATTTTCACAAACCACATATGGATCTACCAGTGTCATTGGGTATGTGTTCTTTTCATAAACCACATGATCCACGAGTGTCATTGCATGTGTCTTCTTTTCATTAACCACAACTAGAGTCATTGCATGTCCGTTCTTTTCATAGACAACATATGGATCCACCAGAGTTCATTGCATGTTTGTTCTTTTCACAAACCTCATATGGATCCACCAGTTTCAATGAATGTGTGTTCTTTTCCTAAAACACATATGGATCCACCAGTGTCATTGCATGTGTGTTCTTTCATGAACCACAAGTAGAGTCATTGCACGTCTATTCTTTTCGCAAACCACATATGGATCCAACAGAGTCATTGCATGTCAGTTCTTTTCATAAACCACATGGATCCACCTAGAGACATTGCATGTGTGTTATTTTCACAAACCATATGGATCCACCAGTGTCATTGCATGTCTGTTCTTTTCACAAACCACATATGGATCCACCAGTATCATTGCATGTCTGTTCTTTTCCTAAAAGACATATGGATCCATTAGTGTCATTGCATGTGTGTTCTTTTCATGAACGACAACTAGAGTCATTGCATGTGTCTTCTTTTACAAACCACATATCGATCCACCAGAGTCATTGCATGCATGTTCTTTTCATAGACCACATATGGATCCAGAAGAGTTCATTGCATGTCTGTTCTTTTCACAAACCACATATGGATCCACTCGATTCATTGCATGTGTGTTCTTTTCACAAACCACGTATGGATCCACTAGAGTCATTGCATGTGTGTTATTTTCATTAACCACAACTAGAGTCATTGCATGTGTGTTCTTTTCACAAACCACAACTAGAGTCATTGCATGTGTGTTATTTTCATAGACCACATATGGATCCACCATAGTCATTGCATGTGAGTTATTTTCTTTAACCACAACTAGAGTCATTGCATGTGTGTTCTTTTCACAAACCACAACCAGAGTCATTGCATGTTTGTTCTTTTCATAGAACACATATGGATCCACCATAGTCATTGCATGTCTGTTGTTTTCATAAACCACATGAGCATATGTGTTCTTTTCACAAACCACATATGGATCCACTAGTGTCATTGCATGTCTGGTCTTTTCATAGACCACATATGGATCCACCAGAGTGATTGCATGTTTGTTCTTTTCATAAACCACATGAGCATGTGTGTTCTTTTCACAAACCACATATGGATCCTCTGGTTTCATTACATGTCTGTTATTTTCCTAAAACATATATGGATCCACTAGTGTCATTGCATGTGTGTTCGTTTCATGAACCACAGCTAGAGTCATTGCATGTGTGTTCTTTTACAAACCACATATGTATCCACCAGAGTCATTGCATGCGTGTTCTTTTCATAGACCACATATGGATCCACTAGGGTTCATTGCATGTATGTTCTTTTCGCAAAACACATATGGATCCACCAGAGTCATTGCATGTGTGTTCTTTTCATAAACCACGTATGGATCCAGCAGAGTCATTGCATGTGTGTTATTTTCATTAACCACAACTATAGTCATTGCATGTGGATTCTTTTCATAAACCACAACTAGAGTCATTGCATCTGTGTTCTTTTATAGACCACATATGGATCCACCATAGTCATTGCATGTGTGTTATTTTCATTAACCACAACTAGAGTCATTGCATGTGTGTTGTTTTCACAAACCACATATGGATGCACCAGAGTCATTGCATGTCTGTTCTTTTCATAGACCACATATGGATCCACTAGAGTTCATTGCATGTCTGTTCTTTTCATAAACCACATGAGCATGTGTGTTATTTTCACAAACCTATATGGATCCACCAGTGTCATTGAATGTGTGTTCTTTTCCTAAAGCACAAATTGATCCACGAGTGTCATTGCATGTGTGTTCTTTTCATGAACCACAACTAGACTCATTGCATGTCTGTTCTTTTCACAAACCACATATGGATCCACCAAAGTTATTGCATGTCTGTTCTTTTCATAAACCACATGGATCCACCAGTGTCATTGCATGTGTGTTCTTTTCATAAACCATAGCTAGATCATTGCAACCATAGCTAGAGTCATTGCATGTCTGTTCTTTTCACAAACCACATATGGATCCACTAGAGCCATTTCATGTGTGTTCTTTTCACAAACCACGTATGGATCTACCAGTGTCATTGGATGTGTGTTCTTTTCATAAACCACATGATCCACCAGTGTCATTGCATGTGTCTTCTTTTCATTAACCACAACTAGAGTTATTGCATGTCCGTTCTTTTCATAGACAACATATGGATCCACCAGAGTTCATTGAATGTATGTTCTTTTCATAAACCACATGAGCATGTGTGTTCTTTTCACAAACCTCATATGGATCCACCAGTGTCAATGAATGTGTGTTCTTTTCCTAAAACACATATGGATCCACCAGTGTCATTGCATGTGTGTTCTTCTCATGAACCACAACTAGAGTCATTGCATGTCTATTCTTTTCGCAAACCACATATGGATCCAACAGAGTCATTGCATGTCAGTTATTTTCATAAACCACATGGATCCACCTAGAGACATTGCATGTGTGTTCTTTTCACAAACCATATGGATCCACCAGTGTCATTGCATGTGTGTTCTTTTCACAAACCACATATGGATCCACCAGTGTCATTGCATGTGTGTTCTTTTCATTAACCACAGCTAGAGTCATTGCATGTCTGTTCTATTCAAAAACCACATATGGATCTACCAGAGTCATTGCATGTCCGTTCTTTTCATAGACCACATATGGATCCACCAGAGTCATTGCATGTCTGTTCTTTTCATAAACCACATGAGCATGTGTGTTTAATTCACAAACCACATATGGATCCACCAGTGTCATTGCATGTTTTTTATTTTCATGAACCACAGCTAGAGTCATTGCATGTGTGTTCTTTTACAAACCACATATGGATCCACCAGAGTCATTGCATGCTTGTTCTTTTCATAGACCACATATGGATCCACCAGATTCATTGCATGTCTGTTCTTTTCACAAACCACATATGGATCCACCGTAGTCATTGCATGTCTTCTTTTCATAGTCCACATATGGATCCACCCGCGTTCATTGCATGTGTGTTCTTTTCATTAGCCACAACTAGTGTCATTGCATGTGTGGTATTTTCACAAACCACATATGGATCCACTAGAGTCATTGCATGTATCTTCTTTTCATAAACCACATATGGATCCACCAGAGTCATTGCATGTTTGTTCTTTTCATAAACCACATGGATCCACCAGTGTCATTGCATTTTTATTCTTTTCATTAACCACAGCTAGTGTCATTTCATGTGTGTTCTTTTCATTTACCACACCTACAGTGATTGCATGTCTGTTATTTTCACAAACCACATATGGATCTACCAGTGTCATTGGGTATGTGTTCTTTTCATAAACCTCATGATCCACGAGTGTCATTGCATGTGTCTTCTTTTCATTAACCACAACTAGAGTCATTGCATGTCCGTTCTTTTCATAGACAACATATGGATCCACCAGAGTTCATTGCATGTTTGTTCTTTTCACAAACCTCATATGGATCCACCAGTTTCAATGAATGTGTGTTCTTTTCCTAAAACACATATGGATCCACCAGTGTCATTGCATGTGTGTTCTTTCATGAACCACAAGTAGAGTCATTGCACGTCTATTCTTTTCGCAAACCACATATGGATCCAACAGAGTCATTGCATGTCAGTTCTTTTCATAAACCACATGGATCCACCTAGAGACATTGCATGTGTGTTATTTTCACAAACCATATGGATCCACCAGTGTCATTGCATGTCTGTTCTTTTCACAAACCACATATGGATCTACCAGTATCATTGCATGTCTGTTCTTTTCCTAAAAGACATATGGATCCATTAGTGTCATTGCATGTGTGTTCTTTTCATGAACGACAACTAGAGTCATTGCATGTGTCTTCTTTTACAAACCACATATCGATCCACCAGAGTCATTGCATGCATGTTCTTTTCATAGACCACATATGGATCCAGAAGAGTTCATTGCATGTCTGTTCTTTTCACAAACCACATATGGATCCACTCGAGTCATTGCATGTGTGTTCTTTTCACAAACCACGTATGGATCCACTAGAGTCATTGCATGTGTGTTATTTTCATTAACCACAACTAGAGTCATTGCATGTGTGTTCTTTTCACAAACCACAACTAGAGTCATTGCATGTGTGTTATTTTCATAGACCACATATGGATCCACCATAGTCATTGCATGTGAGTTATTTTCTTTAACCACAACTAGAGTCATTGCATGTGTGTTCTTTTCACAAACCACAACCAGAGTCATTGCATGTTTGTTCTTTTCATAGAACACATATGGATCCACCATAGTCATTGCATGTCTGTTGTTTTCATAAACCACATGAGCATATGTGTTCTTTTCACAAACCACATATGGATCCACTAGTGTCATTGCATGTCTGGTCTTTTCATAGACCACATATGGATCCACCAGAGTGATTGCATGTTTGTTCTTTTCATAAACCACATGAGCATGTGTGTTCTTTTCACAAACCACATATGGATCCTCTGGTTTCATTACATGTCTGTTATTTTCCTAAAACATATATGGATCCACTAGTGTCATTGCATGTGTGTTCTTTTCATGAACCACAGCTAGAGTCATTGCATGTGTGTTCTTTTACAAACCACATATGTATCCACCAGAGTCATTGCATGCGTGTTCTTTTCATAGACCACATATGGATCCACTAGGGTTCATTGCATGTATGTTCTTTTCGCCAAACACATATGGATCCACCAGAGTCATTGCATGTGTGTTCTTTTCACAAACCACGTATGGATCCAGCATAGTCATTGCATGTGTGTTATTTTCATTAACCACAACTATAGTCATTGCATGTGGATTCTTTTCACAAACCACAACTAGAGTCATTGCATCTGTGTTCTTTTATAGACCACATATGGATCCACCATAGTCATTGCATGTGTGTTATTTTCATTAACCACAACTAGAGTCATTGCATGTGTGTTGTTTTCACAAACCACATATGGATGCACCAGAGTCATTGCATGTCTGTTCTTTTCATAGACCACATATGGATCCACTAGAGTTCATTGCATGTCTGTTCTTTTCATAAACCACATGAGCATGTGTGTTATTTTCACAAACCTATATGGATCCAACAGTGTCATTGATTGTGTGTTCTTTTCCTAAAGAACAAATTGATCCACGAGTGTCATTGCATGTGTGTTCTTTTCATGAACCACAACTAGAGTCATTGCATGTCTGTTCTTTTCACAAACCACATATGGATCCACCAAAGTTATTGCATGTCTGTTCTTTTCATAAACCACATGGATCCACCAGTGTCATTGCATGTGTGTTCTTTTCATAAACCATAGCTAGATCATTGCAACCATAGCTAGAGTCATTGCATGCCTGTTCTTTTCACAAACCACATATGGATCCACTAGAGCCATTTCATGTGTGTTCTTTTCACAAACCACGTATGGATCTACCAGTGTCATTGGATGTGTGTTCTTTTCATAAACCACATGATCCACCAGTGTCATTGCAGGTGTCTTGTTTTCATTAACCACAACTAGAGTCATTGCATGTCCGTTCTTTTCATAGACAACATATGGATCCACCAGAGTTCATTGAATGTATGTTCTTTTCATAAACCACATGAGCATGTGTGTTCTTTTCACAAACCTCATATGGATCCACCAGTGTCAATGAATGTGTGTTCTTTTCCTAAAACACATATGGATCCACCAGTGTCATTGCATGTGTGTTCTTCTCATGAACCACAACTAGAGTCATTGCATGTCTATTCTTTTCGCAAACCACATATGGATCCAACAGAGTCATTGCATGTCAGTTATTTTCATAAACCACATGGATCCACCTAGAGACATTGCATGTGTGTTCTTTTCACAAACCATATGGATCCACCAGTGTCATTGCATGTGTGTTCTTTTCACAAACCACATATGGATCCACCAGTGTCATTGCATGTGTGTTCTTTTCATTAACCAGAGCTAGAGTCATTGCATGTCTGTTCTATTCAAAAACCACATATGGATCTACTAGAGTCATTGCATGTCCGTTCTTTTCATAGACCACATATGGATCCACCAGAGTCATTGCATGTCTGTTCTTTTCATAAACCACATGAGCATGTGTGTTCATTTCACAAACCACATATGGATCCACCAGTGTCATTGCAGGTTTGTTATTTTCATGAACCACCGCTAGAGTCATTGCATGTGTGTTCTTTTACAAACCACATATGGATCCACCAGAGTCATTGCATGCTTGTTCTTTTCATAGACCACATATGGATCCACCAGATTCATTGCATGTCTGTTCTTTTCACAAACCACATATGGATCCACCAGAGTCATTATATGTCTGTTCTTTTCATAGTCCACATATGGATCCACCAGAGTTCATTGCATGTGTGTTCTTTTCATTAGCCACAACTAGAGTCATTGCATGTGTGGTATTTTCACAAACCACATATGGATCCACTAGAGTCATTGCATGTATCTTCTTTTCATAAACCACATATGGATCCACCAGAGTCATTGCATGTTTTTTATTTTCATAAACCACATGGATCCACCAGTGTCATTGCATTTTTATTCTTTTCATTAACCACAGCTAGTGTCATTGCATGTGTGTTCTTTTCATTTACCACACCTACAGTGATTGCATGTCTGTTATTTTCACAAACCACATATGGATCTACCAGTGTCATTGCGTATGTGTTCTTTTCATAAACCACATGATCCACGAGTGTCATTGCATGTGTCTTCTTTTCATTAACCACAACTAGAGTCATTGCATGTCCGTTCTTTTCATAGACAACTTATGGATCCACTAGAGTTCATTGCATGTTTGTTCTTTTCACAAACCTCATATGGATCCACCAGTTTCAATGAATGTGTGTTCTTTTCCTAAAACACATTTGGATCCACCAGTGTCATTGCATGTGTGTTCTTTCATGAACCACAACTAGAGTCATTGCACGTCTATTCTTTTCGCAAACCACATATGGATCCAACAGAGTCATTCCATGTCAGTTCTTTTCATAAACCACATGGATCCACCTAGAGACATTGCATGTGTGTTCTTTTCACAAACCATATGGATCCACCAGTGTCATTGCATGTGTGTTCTTTTCACAAACCACATATGGATCCACCAGTGTCATTGCATGTGTGTTCTTTTCATTAACCACAGCTAGAGTCATTGCATGTCTGTTCTATTCAAAAACCACATATGGATCCACCAGAGTCATTGCATGTCCGTTCTTTGCATAGACCACATATGGATCCACCAGAGTCATTGCATGTGTGTTCTTTTCATAAACCACATGAGCATGTGTGTTCGTTTCACAAACCACATATGGATCCACTAGTATCATTGCATGTTTGTTCTTTTCATGAACCACAACTAGAGTCATTGCATGTGTGTTCTTTTACAAACCACATATGGATCCACCAGAGTCATTGCATGCTTGTTCTTTTCATATACCACATATGGATCCACCAGATTCATTGCATGTCTGTTCTTTTCACAAACCACATATGGATCCACCAGAGTCATTATATGTCTGTTCTTTTCATAGTCCACATATGGATCCACCAGAGTTCATTGCATGTGTGTTCTTTTCATTAGCCACAACTAGAGTCATTGCATGTGTGGTATTTTCACAAACCACATATGGATCCACCAGAGTCATTGCATGTCTGTTCTTTTCATAAACCACGTATGGATCCAGCAGAGTCATTGCATGTGTGTTATTTTCATTAACCACAACTAGAGTCATTGCATGTGTATTATTTTCACAAACCACAACTAGAGTCATTGCATCTGTGTTCTTTTATAGACCACATATGGATCCACCATAGTCATTGCATGTGTGTTATTTTCATTAACCACAACTAGAGTCATTGCATGTGTGTTGTTTTCACAAACCACATATGGATGCACCAGAGTCATTGCATGTCTGTTCTTTTCATAGACCACATATGGATCCACTAGAGTTCATTGCATGTCTGTTCTTTTCATAAACCACATGAGCATGTGTGTTCTTTTCACAAACCTATATGGATCCACCAGTGTCATTGAATGTGTGTTCTTTTCCTAAAGCACAAATTGATCCACGAGTGTCATTGCATGTGTGTTCTTTTCATGAACCACAACTAGAGTCATTGCATGTCTGTTCTTTTCACAAACCACATATGGAACCACCAAAGTTATTGCATGTCTGTTCTTTTCATAAACCACATGGATCCACCAGTGTCATTGCATGTGTGTTCTTTTCATAAACCATAGCTATATCATTGCAACCATAGCTAGAGTCATTGCATGTCTGTTCTTTTCACAAACCACATATGGATCCACTAGAGCCATTTCATGTGTGTTCTTTTCACAAACCACGTATGGATCTACCAGTGTCATTGGATGTGTGTTCTTTTCATAAACCACATGATCCACCCGTGTCATTGCATGTGTCTTCTTTTCATTAACCACAACTAGAGTCATTGCATGTCCGTTCTTTTCATAGACAACATATGGATCCACCAGAGTTCATTGAATGTATGTTCTTTTCATAAACCACATGAGCATGTTTGTTCTTTTCACAAACCTCATATGGATCCACCAGTTTCAATGAATGTGTGTTCTTTTCCTAAAACACATATGGATCCACCAGTGTCATTGCATGTGTGTTCTTTTCATGAACCACAACTAGAGTCATTGCATGTCTATTCTTTTCGCAAACCACATATGGATCCAACAGAGTCATTGCATGTCAGTTATTTTCATAAACCACATGGATCCACCTAGAGACATTGCATGTGTGTTCTTTTCACAAACCATATGGATCCACCAGTGTCATTGCATGTGTGTTCTTTTCACAAACCACATATGGATCAACCAGTGTCATTGCATGTGTGTTCTTTTCATTAACCACAGCTAGAGTCATTGCATGTCTGTTCTATTCAAAAACCACATATGGATCTACTAGAGTCATTGCATGTCCGTTCTTTTCATAGACCACATATGGATCCACCAGAGTCATTGCATGTCTGTTCTTTTCATAAACCACATGAGCTTGTGTGTTTATTTCACAAACCACATATGGATCCACCAGTGTCATTGCATGTTTGTTATTTTCATGAACCACAGCTAGAGTCATTGCATGTGTGTTCTTTTACAAACCACATATGGATCCACCAGAGTCATTGCATGCTTGTTCTTTTCATAGACCACATATGGATCCACCAGATTCATTGCATGTCTGTTCTTTTCACAAACCACATATGGATCCACCAGAGTCACTGCATGTCTGTTCTTTTCATAGTCCACATATGGATCCACCCGAGTTCATTGCATGTGTGTTCTTTTCATTAGCCACAACTAGAGTCATTGCATGTGTGGTATTTTCACAAACCACATATGGATCCACCAGAGTCATTGCATGTATCTTCTTTTCATAAACCACATATGGATCCACCAGAGTCATTTCATGTTTGTTCTTTTCATAAACCACATGGATCCACCAGTGTCATTGCATTTTTATTCTTTTCATTAACCACAACTAGTGTCATTGCATGTGTGTTCTTTTCATTTACCACACCTACAGTGATTGCATGTCTGTTATTTTCACAAACCACAGATGGATCTACCAGTGTCATTGGGTATGTGTTCTTTTCATAAACCACATGATCCACGAGTGTCATTGCATGTGTCTTCTTTTCATTAACCACAACTAGAGTCATTGCATGTCCGTTCTTTTCATAGACAACATATGGATCCACCAGAGTTCATTGAATGTTTGTTCTTTTCACAAACCTCATATGGATCCACCAGTTTCAATGAATGTGTGTTCTTTTCCTAAAACACATATGGATCCACCAGTGTCATTGCATGTGTGTTCTTTCATGAACCACAACTAGAGTCATTGCACGTCTATTCTTTTCTCAAACCACATATGGATCCAACAGAGTCATTGCATGTCAGTTATTTTCATAAACCACATGGATCCACCTAGAGACATTGCATGTGTGTTCTTTTCACAAACCATATGGATCCACCAGTGTCATTGCATGTGTGTTCTTTTCACAAACCACATATGGATCCACCAGTGTCATTGCATGTGTGTTCTTTTCATTAACCACAGCTAGAGTCATTGCATGTCTGTTCTATTCAAAAACCACATATGGATCCACCAGAGTCATTGCATGTCCGTTCTTTGCATAGACCACATATGGATCCACCAGAGTCATTGCATGTCTGTTCTTTTCATAAACCACATGAGCATGTGTGTTCATTTCACAAACCACATATGGATCCACCAGTGTCATTGCAGGTTTGTTATTTTCATGAACCACCGCTAGAGTCATTGCATGTGTGTTCTTTTACAAACCACATATGGATCCACCAGAGTCATTGCATGCTTGTTCTTTTCATAGACCACATATGGATCCACCAGATTCATTGCATGTCTGTTCTTTTCACAAACCACATATGGATCCACCAGAGTCATTATATGTCTGTTCTTTTCATAGTCCACATATGGATCCACCAGAGTTCATTGCATGTGTGTTCTTTTCATTAGCCACAACTAGAGTCATTGCATGTGTGGTATTTTCACAAACCACATATGGATCCACCAGAGTCATTGCATGTCTGTTCTTTTCATAAACCACATATGGATCCACCAGAGTCATTGCATGTTTGTTCTTTTCATAAACCACATGGATCCACCAGTGTCATTGCATGTCTATTCTTTTCATTAACCACAGCTAGTGTCATTGCATGTGTGTTCTTTTCATTTACCACAACTACAGTGATTGCATGTCTGTTATTTTCACAAACCACATATGGATCTACCAGTGTCATTGGATGTGCATTCTTTTCATAAACCACATGATCCACGAGTGTCATTGCATGTGTCTTCTTTTCATTAACCACAACTAGAGTCATTGCATGTCCGTTCTTTTCATAGACAACATATGGATCCACCAGAGTTCATTGCGTGTTTGTTCTTTTAATAAACCTCATATGGATCCACCAGTTTCAATGAATGTGTGTTCTTTTCCTAAAACACATATGGATCCACCAGTGTCATTGCATGTGTGTTCTTTCATGAACCACAACTAGAGTCATTGCACGTCTATTCTTTTCGCAAACCACATATGGATCCAACAGAGTCATTGCATGTCAGTTCTTTTCATAAACCACATGGATCCACCTAGAGACATTGCATGTGTGTTCTTTTCACAAACCATATGGATCCACCAGTGTCATTGCATGTGTGTTCTTTTCACAAACCACATATGGATCCACCAGTGTCATTGCATGTGTGTTCTTTTCATTAACCACAGCTAGAGTCATTGCATGTCTGTTCTATTCAAAAACCACATATGGATCCACCAGAGTCATTGCATGTCCGTTCTTTTCATAGACCACATATGGATCCACCAGAGTCATTGCATGTTTGTTCTTTTCATAAACCACAACTAGAGTCATTGCATCTTTTCATAGACAACATATGGATCCACCAGAGTTCATTGCATGTTTGTTCTTTTCACAAACCTCATATGGATCCACCAGTTTCAATGAATGTGTGTTCTTTTCCTAAAACACATATGGATCCACCAGTGTCATTGCATGTGTGTTCTTTCATGAACCACAACTAGAGTCATTGCATGTCTATTCTTTTCGCAAACCACATATGGATCCAACAGAGTCATTGCATGTCAGTTCTTTTCATAAACCACATGGATCCACCTAGAGACATTGCATGTGTGTTCTTTTCACAAACCATATGGATCCACCAGTGTCATTTCATGTGTGTTCTTTTCACAAACCACATATGGATCCACCAGTGTCATTGCATGTGTGTTCTTTTCATTCACCACAGCTAGAGTCATTGCATGTCTGTTCTATTCAAAAACCACATATGGATCCACCAGAGTCATTGCATGTCCGTTCTTTTCATAGACCACATATGGATCCAACAGAGTCATTGCATGTCTGTTCTTTTCATAAACCACATGAGCATGTGTGTTCATTTCACAAATCACATATGGATCCCCAGTGTCATTGCATGTCTGTTCTTTTCCTAAAACACATATAGATCCACTAGTGTCATTGCATGTATGTTCTTTTCATGAACCACAGCTAGAGTCATTGCATGTGTGTTCTTTTACAAACCACATATGGATCCACAAGAGTCATTTCATGCATGTTCTTTTCATAGACCACATATGGATCCACCAGATTCATTGCATGTCTGTTCTTTTCACAAACCACTTATGGATCCACCAGAGTCATTGCATGTGTGTTCTTTTCACAAACCACATATGGATCCACCAGTGTCATTGCATGTCTGTTGTTTTCATTAAGAACAACTAGAGTCATTACATGTCTGTTCTTTTCACAAACCACATATGGATCCATCGGAGTCATTGCATGTCTGTTCTTTTCATAAACCACATATGGATCCACTAGTGTTCATTGCATGTCTGTTCTTTTCATAAACCACATGAGCATGTGTGTTCTCTTCACAAACCTCATATGGATCCACCAGTGTCATTGAATGTGTGTTCTTTTCCTAAAACACATATGGATCCACCAGTGTCATTGCATGTGTGTTCTTTTCATGAACCACAACTAGAGTCATTGCATGTCTGTTCTTTTCACAAACCACATATGGATCCACAAGAGTCATTGCATGTTTGTTCTTTTCATAAACCACATGGATCCACCAGTGTCATTGCATGTGTGTTATTTTCATAAACCATAGCTAGATAATTGCATGTGTGTTCTTTTCATTAACCATAGCTAGAGTCATTGCATGTCTGTTCTTTTCACAAACCACATAAGGATCCACTAGAGTCATTTCATGTGTGTTCTTTTCACAAACCACATATGGATTTGCCAGTGTCATTGGATGTGTGTTCTTTTCATAATCCACATGATCCACCAGTGTCATTGCATGTGCCTTCTTTTGATTAACCACAGCTAGAGTCATTGCATGTCTGTTCTTTTCACAAACCACATAAGGATCCACTAGAGTCATTTCATGTGTGTCCTTTTCACAAACCACATATCGATCCACCAGAGTCATTGCATGTCTGTTTTTTTGATAAACCACATGGATCCACCAGTGTCATTGCATGTGTGTTCTTTTCATAAACCACATGGATCCACTAGAGTCATTTGCATGTGTGTTCTTTTCATAAACCGCATGTATGCACTAGAGTCATTTGCATGTGTGTTATTTTCATAAACCACATGGATCCACCAGTGTCATTGAAATGTGTGTTATTTTCATAAACCACATGGATCCTAACCTCAGGAGAGCCCTAACCTTAACCCCAATGGTGGCCATTAGACCGAATCTTCTAGAAGGCACACCCTAACACAGTTGTTTTGCATGATGATTGTTACATACCGTTCGATCGAGGTGCTTGGAATATTGGGATGGTTCTTCGTAAGAGCGAGCCGCGAGTAGGCTATTCTGCGACATGATTCGCCACGCTTACTGTCCGCTTGCTCTAGACAAACTGGCAACACCGGGCGCTCCCCTTTTGCGAGTGTCACGACTCATGAGTTCCGTGGGCCATATGCCACTGTCACGTCCCCATACTTCTCTTCCTCCCCATACTTCTCTTCCTTCCCCTCAAAGCCACTTTCCCCACTTCTCTCCCATCTAGCCGTAGCCGCAAGCCGATGGCGCCTTTAGCCATCTCTCCCGCAGCCACCCCAGTCCCCCACCCCCTCTCACCATGGGTTCAAGGGGAGACGGTGAGGAAACACGTCATGATGACAGGGACAGTGATTTCGATGTGAGTTGTCTCATCTCTATCATTTGTGGCCAATTATCTATTTTGAGCTAGATATACTCTGTTTACTCATGCACGTATGATGTGTTAGGCCGACCAGACGCCGTACGATTCCGACTATCACAGTTTAGCGGAGGAAGACAGTCCTCCACTATGTAAACATGGATATGTGCCTGCTAAATTTGTAGCGTTCGAAGGATGAAACACAGGCAGGAGGTTTTTATGGTGTCAACGACATCGTGCAATGATGCAAGGCAGAAGTTGCGGCGTTGTCAAATGGGTAGATCCAGAGTGGCCCAAATCGATGCAGAAAACGCTGGACAAACTATGGGATATGACTGTTGAGTTGAAACAATCCATAGTCAGCTCACTTCTTGATAGTGCTGAGATGAAGATATTTGACCAAGTTGACACAACCATGCTTAACTGAGATCTCAGGAGGGTGCAAGACAAGGTTAGAAAAGTCGTGAAGGAGAGGGACGTCGCATTGGACCTGAAGGCTAAAGCAGAGAAAGAACTGACTCAAGCAAGGAATGAACTTCACCAGGCCAAAGTCCTGCAGTTCACAACTACGAGTATTGACAAGTGCATGAGGATAAATGTAGAGAAACAATTGAAGCTGTGCAAGGAAGATGCTAAAAGGAAGGAGAAGATGATTCGATCCTTGCTCTCACAGGAAGATGTGCATCGGGCTAAGATTAGGAAGATCAAGGAGATGTGTGATAACTAGTTTTATTTAGCTTGAGCTCCGTACTTTTTTAAGTTGTAATAGTAGTACTTGTTTACCTAGCGGTCTGAACTAGTGGTCTCGGAGTCCTGGGAGAAAATAAATTGGTCGCCTGTTAATCTATCTTAACCCTGTATTACTTCCTTTTGTCTGATCATGGTGGTATTCTGACATTGGTGGTTTGTTTAAACATAATCTACGTGAATTGTGCCGCATGCAAATGGCACAACCATAATTTATAAAGTGGAAGCACGTACACCTGGTTACTGGAGATCTGGGAGCTTCGCCAAATGCAGGGGATGTAGGAGCAGGGAGGTGGTGAGATAGACAGGCTCAAGATTAGGCCAGAAAGTGGTACCGATTTCCTCATCATCTGGGCATTATCGGTTGCCATTGCTATTTATGTTGCCATGTCGTTGTGCAGTAGCTGAAATAAGTTACAGTTTCATGGAGTGTAGCAGTTTAAATAATTTATTTCTATGCCACTTACAATCCATCGAATTTGGAGACCTCCTGTCCCTCAGCAATCATGGAACCGGTGTTGCGTGTTTTCAGATAGTAGTGCCACAATCACAATTTTGGATTGAACTACTGACTCGGGTGTTTCCAAACCCTAAGTCGCGGTACATTTTACTTCGAGAATGTGGGTAGATTGTTTCGCCCAACAAGTTCCACGCACAAAGCTCCAGAATTTAACCGAATTACATATATAGGTTCAAGTTCAACACATTATTATGCATCTTTATTGCCAGCAGCCTTCTTCCCCCGCCTGGGTGCCAAGCCTTCACGTCTACTGGCTTCTTCATTTCCTCCCTTCTTCCTCTTCCTCTATGCCAATTTTGTTAGCTTCACGTACTCCGCATCGCCGGGACAATTAGCACCAGAATCGTGTCCAGCATCTGCTGGAAATATGCCCTAGAGACAAATAATAATAAGGGTTGTTATCATATTTCATAAAGTTTATGATTAAGTTTTATATCATGCTATAACTGTATTGAGAGGAAACATCAATACACGTGTGATATATAAACAACTAGGGGTTCCGAGTGAAACTCTAGTCAATGGTTCATTGGTCAACATATGATCAAGTTTCCTGATCATGTGGCATTTATACCACTTGGAAATGGAGTCAACTCATTCTGAGAATGAGATGATGAACCAATACCCAACCTAAACATCGTGACCCGATCATGTCATGAAGTTCAAGTTACGATGATTAAAAATGGATCATCGTAGACTATTCCTTAGACCGTGAGGCTATATCAATCACTATCTCCCGAGAGTGCTTAGATAGCATCAAACGTCACTTGGTAATACAGTGACAATAAATGTGTGTGATACGTCCAAAAACATATCTACTTTCCTGAACACTTTTACTATTGTTTTTCCTCCGTGTGATTTGGATACAACTAACACAGACTGACGCTGTTTTCAGCGGAATTACCTTGGTGTCTAGTTTTCGTGCAGAAAATCGACTATCAGGAAAAATCCCGGAAAATATGCCAAAAATCCTATTTCACTAGAAGACTCACGGAGTCAGAAGACGAGACGGAGAAGGGCCACGAGGGGCCCACACCACCTAGCCACACGGGCCAGGTCAGGCCACGCCTGGGGGTGGTGTGGCCGCCCCGGTCACCCCCTCGGGTCCCTCTTCGCCTATAAGTTGCCTCTTGACCTAAAAACCAAAAGGGGGTCGACGTTTTTCCAGAAAGAGTTCCGCTGTGCCGCCACCACCAGATTCCGCGATTTAGAACCAGAAACTCCGTTCTGGCACCCTACCGGGATCAGGAATTGGAGGAGATCATCGCCATCATCGTCACCATCACTTCTCCATCGACCATCCATGTTCCCCCCATCTATGAGTGAGTAATCCCCCGCTGTAGGCTATGGGGATGGTAGGGATTGGATGAGATCATTCATGTAATGACATCAGATTGTTAGGGCATGGTGCCTAGTATCTATTATTAGTGCTTTTTGACTTTGTTGCAACTTGTTATGCTTAATGCTTGTCACTAGGGCCCGAGTGCCATGATTTCAGATCTAAACATGTTATTGATTCATTATGGTAGTATTGTTTATGGTATTACCTGCAAGTTGTATACACATATTATTGTCCAGAACCAAAGGCCCCGAAGTGACAGCAATCGGGATAATCGGAGGGGATGGCTTTGATGTGAGGATCACATGTGTTCATGGAGTGTTAATGCTTTGCTCCGGTGCTCTATTAAAAGGAGCACCTTAATTACCGATAGTTCCTTGAGGCCCACGCAAACGTCTTTGGCAGGACAAAAGATGTTGTGCAAGTTCTCATTGCGAGCACGTATGACTATATATGGAACACATGCCTTTGATTATTTAGTACTTGGATGCTTTATCATATTTATCTGCAAATGCCCTATGTCTTGATTTCTATATGAATTGTCTTGTCCATGTAACGCCCGTCCATCCAACCCTATGCCTACCACGCTTTAATCCTATTGTTTACTGCAATTGTTACTACTATATTTACTTTTACTACTGCTATTACTTTATTATTGCTACTACAAAACTATTGCTACTAATAAACTGCTGTGAGCAAGATTGTTTCCAGGTGCAGCTGAACTGACAACTCAGTTGTTAAGGCTTATAAATATTCTTTGGCTCCCCTTGTGTCGAATCAATAAATTGGGTTTCACTTCCCTCGAAAATACTGCGATACACCCCCTATACTTGTGGGTCATCAAGACTATTTTCTGGCGCCGTTGCTGGGGAGCATAGATTTATTTATCAAGTTCACTTAGAATCACTATTGTTCACCGCCATCCATCCATCATGGGTAAGTCTCATGATGGCAAGGTCCCTATTTTACCATCCACTACAAGGAGAGGTACGGTTCTGGACACCTCTGTTGCTCTTGATTCACCATCTGTTATGAGTAAGTTCCTTACACCACCACACACACATGCTACACATACTGCTACTACTGCTGAATCTGAAACTTCTGATACTTATGATGCTGCTTCTATTGTGCTTGATAAGAGTGGTTAATTAGGTCCTTTCCTAGATGCTACGATTGCTAGAACTATAGCTGGAAATACTGAAACTCCTAATGAAGACACTACTACACCTGTTAGTTCACCTAAGTCTAGAGAGAGCTATGATATTGAAGACGGTTATATAGAGATGACCGATGAATTTACTAAAGAATGTCAAAACACCCAGATAGGAGTGATATTAAGAGTCTCCTTGAGAGGCGTACCATAAAACCCAAATTGTCTCCTAATGCTAAGTTTGTTGCATCTCCCATAAACATTAAAGATAAGGATTATGATTTCTCTCTTGATCTATCTTACATAAGTATTTTTGATAAAGACACTTTTTGTGGGACTAAGAATGAAAGTATAGTAACACATATGACTGAGATTTTTACCATAAGTGGTTTATTTTCTGATGATATTAAGATGCGCACCTACTTTGTTGCTAAAATTTTCCCTTTTTAATTGAAAGGAGAAGCTAAAACTTGGTTTAATAATTTACCTCCTGGATCTATTGATAGCTCTGATTGCCTGATTAGTACCTTCCTTCAGAAATATTTCCCTCCTAGTGCTAGACATGCTATTTTGCAGGAACTTTTTGATTTTAAATAGGGATAAAAAGAGATATTGCTTGAATCATGGGCTAGATTTTGTGCCTTGATTCATGCGCAGGCTGGATGTCCATTACCTAAGAATGAGCTTCTTGATATATTTTATAATGGACTAACTAAAGAATCTAGGACATACTTGGATAGTTGTGCTGATTGTGTTTTTAGGAATAGGACTCCCAAGGAAGCTGAGGAATTAATGGCTAAAATAAGAAAGAATTATGAAGATTGGACTCCTCCTGAACCAGCTATACCTGAGACAACTATATCTGAACCAACTATTCCTGTGCCTCTACCAACATCAAAGAAGAGGAGGGTTATTGAACTAAATGATGAAGTGATGGAGGAAGCCAAGAAATGTCTTAAGGAGAAGGGAATTAAGGCTGCAGATATCAAGAATTTACCTCCTATAGAAGAACTATGTAAGGCAATCCCCCACTCATCCACTATTGAGGTACACTCTCTCCAACATTTTGATGAAGGTGATATTCCTTACTCTAAACCTCCTGATCAATGCTTAGAAGAATTTGATATTTTTATTGTTAAGCAAGATAATTTTAATAAAAGGGTGCAAAATCATTTAATGGAAAACTCTAGAGCTATTATTGAGTTAAAAGATATTACGGAAAGAACCTCTAATGATGTTAAAATGCTTGTTAAACATTTTCAAATGGTTCAAACTCAAATTGATCATCTTATTAAGGTACAAAAAGACTTGCTAGTTAATGCTGCTAAAGAAAAACATGCTTATGAAATTAGAACTAGAAGTGGTGCTGCTACCCAGGATCCTCTATATTCTGAGGGCATCCTAAAAGCATTGAGCAGGATTCTCAAAAAGCTAAAAATAGTGGTACTACTAAGAAAAGAAAAAGGAAACATAAAAATATTGTAGAACTCTCTGAACCTGCTAAAGATCCTAATAGTATATCTATCTCTGATGCTGAAACTAAATGTGGTAATGAGGAAAATGATGTTCCTGATAAAGAAAAAGTTGAAGAAGAACCTGAGAGGCACAGTAAGAATACTAAATACACTAAAGAAGATTTTGTTGCTAAAAAACATGGTAGTGAAAGAGAGCCTTGGGTCCAAAAACCTATGCCTTTTCCTGATAAGAAACACAAGTCAAAGGAAGATGAACACTATAATAAGTTTTGTGAGTGGATGAAACCTTTATTTTTGCAAATCCCTCTGTCTGATGCTATTAAATTGCCTCCTTATTCAAAGTATATGAAGGATATTGTCTCTAATAAAAGGAAGATCCCTAATAAAGAAATTTCTAGTTTGCTTGCTAATTATTCCTTTAATGGTAAGGTTCCAAGGAAGCTTGGAGACCCAGGGATTCCAACTATTCCTTGCTCTATTAAAAATAGTTATGTTAGAACTGCTTTGTGTCATTTGGGAGTAGGAGTTAGTGTTATGCCTTTTTATCTCTATGAGAGACTTCAACTAGAAAAACTAATACCAACTGATATATCTTTGCAAATGGCTGATAAATCTACTACTATTCTTGTTGGTATATGTGAGGATGTACCTGTTCAAGTGGCTCATAATTGCTTGATGTTAACTGATTTTGTTGTGCTTGAAATGCCTGAAGGTGATAATATGTCTATTATTCTTGGGAGACCTTTTCTTAATACTGCAGGAGCTGTTATTAATTGTAATCAAGGAAAGGTGACTTTTAATGTTAATGATAAGTAGCATACTATCTATTTCCCCAAGAAGATTGTTAGGACTTATGGCTTAAATTCAATTGAACATGTTGAGGGCATCCAAGTTGGAGAAATATATTGTCCCATACCACGAGAAAAATATGAAACTATTATGATTGGGACCATTGCTATCAAGGTTGAGGTAACATAATCACTAGTGGAATACAAAGTTTTGTTTCATATAAAATTGTTTTGGTAACAAGACCTGATCAACCTTGTTAACAAAGGGATTTTAATGAACAAAACAATGTTTTCACCGTGATTATCTTTGCTTACTTTTATTTTATCCATTTTAGTTTTTGCTTTCTCTTAGTTTACTTTTCTATTGCTAGTTGCTTGCATATTAGAGTGTCTTAGAACTTCTGATGTTTTAGTTTTGTTTTGTCATTGCATCATTCCAAAACATCTTTCTGTCAGAAAATCATTCATCTATACCCGAAAATTGCTCAAAAATAAAGTGTCTCGAAAAATTCCAGAAAATTCATATTAAATTTTTACGTGAAAAAGGGGCACAAAAGTTCCTGGAGTGACCCAGGGGGCCACCAGGCAGGCACAACACCTGGTGGCGTGGCCAGCCTAGGGGCGCGCCTGGCCATGGTGTGGGCCACCCCTGGCCCTCCACTCACTCTCTCACTTCCCTCTGCCTTCTCTCTCCCGAGAAAACACCAGTTCATTGCTCGAAATTGTGTTCTTGATGTTCTTGTCTATGATTTTTCGATCTCCTTGCTCAGCCCATCTTTGCCGCTGAAATTTGGAACATTTGTTCTCCGGTATGTGACTCCTCCGCTTGTCCAAGTAGATTTGTGTTTAGTGGGTTATAGCTTGAGTATTTTGCTGCTATAGGTGATAGGTTATGAGAGCTTGTAAGCTTGTTCAATGCTTAGAGATATTGTTTTGATGCATGTTTAGGCCTCTTACAAGTCCCTATGAGTAGTTCCCTTCATTATGTATTCACTTTGCAATCACTTGTATAATGGATGTTTAAATTTCAGAATATCAAAGATGAATAACCACACATTTGGAGAAATATTTGAGAGGGACACACCTAGGAGGTCAAGGCCCTCAAGATCAGCCTCTCAGTTTAGGCCTTCATACAATGAAGATCTTATTGCACCACGCTTTGGCAATGAAGGAGACGAGGGAGATGCTCACCCATCTACCTTCCCTTGTTTTACCTTTTTGCAAGCTGCAGGGATCCTCGATGATTTTTTACTACTGGTTCAGAGGGTTGTTCTGACCACGTACATGGAAGATGAGAGTGAGCAATATGCAGTGCTCACCAAAACTTTTGTTGAGAGTTTGGTTTTCACTAAGACCCCTTATCAGTCAACTGTTTCATTCAGAATTTATAATCAGCCTATTACCATGTCATTGGAAAGATTTTGCAGCATTATAGGTATAGGCATGACGGGGACAGTGAATAAGATCCAAGGCCGACCCGCTGACTTGCTGGAGCTCTACCGAAGTGTGACAAATGACGATGACCGCGTAGCTCAGCGCGAGAAGATAAGGAACATCCAACTCCTAGCTCTTAGATAATTTGCTTATTTTCTTGCCACTAGCATTCTTGGTAGGGAGAACACTAGTAATATCTCTAATTATCATTTAGCCTTCCTCGCTGCTGCACTTAATAATGATACCAAGTACAATCTTGGCTCTCTCATTGCTCGCCGCCTAGCTGCTAGGGGACCTATTTATGGGGGCATTATTGCCTCACGTATGGTTGCTGCATTAGAACTTTCTGTGGATCCTAATGATACTGTGTTGGCACCACAAAGGATTGATCTTACTGCCATGAAAATGCATCACTTCGTCACTACTGACTCTGATACGAACAATTTAGTATATAGGACATTGTTTACTGACGGAGACGAGAGGGAAATTCCTTTGCCACAATCCACTTTGTTCAGTATTCACAGGAGGCCATGGTCGCGTTCTAAGGAGGAGTGGATGAGCAACTCCGCTTTCTTGGTTTCCACAGGCAGCACCAGGAGGATGTGCCTTCTTACGACTACTCTGCGCACTACGGTGGGGCGCCCTCGACCTCGTATCAGGACGAGGGCACCTCCTCGCCATACTACGGAGGCGCTCCATCTTGGCCAGGATGGGATTGATACCCACTTAGGCCAAAAGCCTAAGCCTAGGGGGAGGTACACCGACATCACACTCATCTACATATCTTGTTTAGTCGGTACTTTGTATATCCATGCTTTGTTCTCTTTTTAGTTTTCGTTCATTCTTTACTTTTGCTTTCTAAAACACAAAAAGACCAAAAATATTTTCTTTGTTTCTCTTTGTTTGCTTCTTTTTCTTTTTTCCTTGGTTTGTTTCTTCCTTTTGGCTTTATCTTAATTATTCGAAAAACCCAAAAAGATTTTGCTTTGCTTGTTCTTCCTTTTGGTTCTTGCTTTTAAAAATCGAAAACACCAAAAAAAATTGCTGTTCTTCTTTGGTTTTGTGAAGTTTGTTGCAGGGTTTAGCAGTCCTCAGTGGAATTTGGTTTCATGGTATTATTCAAGCCACACAAGTGAAGGGCAATAATGAGGATTAATGACAACTTGAGGTGTTGTAAGAGGTTGGTAACGAACTCTATTTGTTTTTTTTGTACATATACTCATCATTGTGGGCATGGTTAGTCTGTTCATGTAGGGTGTATGTTATTTATGGATGCTTAGTAGTTCTTGCTTTCTTATGATTAGCTCCAGCTTGCTAATAGTTTGTAGCATGTCATATGATTGTTTGCTTGCACTAATCTATTCATAACTTGGTATGACACTGTGGTATCTTCCTCTGAATGTTTCACTTGAATTGACTTAGCACATGCTCACGCATGCATATGACTGAAACATTAATCAGTTAAGCCCCGATGAATTATTTTGCCTCAGGGGTCTTGAATCACTTTCATGCCATGATTAAGTCATGTTTTGTTGCAAGCATGATTATGACAGTTATTGCTCTCTCGTTTGTCGCTCCCATACTATTGCTAGCCTTCACTTGCACTGAGTATGAGTTCTACTCGTGTTTCCAATTCCCCAAAACCAATATTGCCAAAAATGTCCACCATACCTACCTATTAGCATCATTTGCTAGTCCGTGCATATTCAACATGCCTTGTTTTCTTCCAAATAAAATGTTTGCTTGTTTTCAGAAAATTAGTTAGTAAAGCTCTCATGAACTTGATGGCACACTTTACTTTATTGCATTTAATAAACTTGAACCATTGCATCCATCTTTGTTGCATATATGCTTGCGCTTTATAAGTTGAAGTTAGCAGAACCATGTATCATGGGGAACACTTTCAACATTGCACTTGTACATTGTACCCCGTTGATATCATGTTCTTTTTCTTATGGATCCCGGCGGTGTGAAATAAAAGGGCAACTTGTAAGATTATGGAGTTTTTATGTGTGTTAGAGAAACGCCTGGGCCGCTAGCCTAAGCCATGCCTAATAATGGTGGAAACTTGCAGCATAACCATAATGAGCACTCTATGAAGCATCCTCAATAAAAACTATGCAAATAGCAAATAAAAAGATCGCTGAGATGCTCATTGTCTGCTTGCCTTGTCATTTTGATTATTGGATAGCTCCTGTATCATGTGCAAGGGATACACCGTTGGCGGTTCTCTATGATACATATGTACTTACAATGACAAGAGCTTACTTGTGAATGAAGTTGAGTAACATGAGGTTCGGTACTCGTAAGCAAGGGGCATGAGATTTCAACTTATAACTTGTGAAACATATCCTCTTAGTTGTGTCACTTTAAACTTAACCATTTAAAGATGCTTATGATAGGGGCAATGAGAGCTCAAAGCTAATGAGTACCATACTTTCATCATTTGGAAGCCTTTCAAACTTTTCAAAAACTTTTCATTTCCTTGTTGAGTCTCCACACATTCTATGAGTACTTTCTTGAGAGCATGGTTGTCATTCTTAGTGTAATGTGCTTGTCTCAAAACTTGATTAATTTTGTTATGACCTTGATGCTTGTATCTTTGATATCTTTACTTCCAGTCTTCACTTGAACTTCAGAGGTGCCTTGGCATTTATATTTGCTCTACAATCAAAGGAAAGCGAGATACCACTCTATCATACATTTTCATGAGAATTGCAATGTTCCTTATGTTTATGTTTTATGCTACTTATTATTTTTGAGTTAGAAGCTCTTCATAGCTTGCAATGACTATTGAGTAACCTTATCTGCATACTCGTTATTATGAATTGACCAAGTACTTGATCATGTGCTGAGAATATATACATCTTATGAAGCAAATGTGTTTGTTAAAGTTTCTTTTATCGCACTAAGTTTTCAACTGAATTGCTTGAGGACAAGAAATAAGCTAAGCTTGGGGGGAGTTGATACGTCCAAAACGTATCTACTTTCTCGAACACTTTTGCTATTGTTTTTCCTCTAAACTTGTGTGATTTGGATACAACTTACACGGACTGACGCTCTTTTCAGCAGAATTACCTTGGTGTCTAGTTTTTGTGCAGAAAATCAACTATCAGGAAAAATCCTGGAAAATATGCCAAAAATCCTATTTCACCAGAAGACTCACGGAGCCAGAAGACGAGACGGAGAAGGGCCACGAGGGGCCCACATCACCTGGCCGTGTGGGCTAGGTCAGGCCGCGCCTGGGGGTGGTGTGGCCTCCTCGGTCACCCCCTCGGCCTCCCTCTTCGCCTATAAGTTGCCTCTTCACCTAAAAACCAAGGGGGGTTCGACGTTTTTCCAAAAAGAGTTCCGCTGCGCCGCCACCACCAGATTCCGCGATTCGGAACCAGAAACTCCGTTCTGGCACCCTGGCGGGACGGGGAATTGGAGGAGATCATCGCCATCATCGTCACCATCACTTCTCCATCGACCATCCATGTTTCCCCCATCTATGAGTGAGTAATCCCTCGCTGTAGGCTATGGGGATGGTAGGGATTGGATGAGATCGTTCATGTAATGGCATCAGATTGTTAGGGCATGGTGCCTAGTATCTATTATTAGTGCTTTTTCACTTTGTTGCAACTTGTTATGTTTAATGCTTGTCACTAGGGCCCGAGTGCCATGATTTCAGACCTGAACATGTTATTGATTCATTATGATAGTATTTTTATGGTCTTACCTGCATGTTGTATACACATATTATTGTCCGGAACCAAAGGCCCCGAAGTGATAGCAATCGGGATAACCGGAGGGGATGACTTTGATGTGAGGATCACATGTGTTCATGGAGTGTTAATGCTTTGCTCCGGTGATCTATTAAAAGGACCACCTTAATTGCCAGTAGTTCCCTTGAGGCCCCGCTGCAAACGGGCTGGCAAGACAAAAGATGTTGTGCAAGTTCTCATTGCGAGCAGGTATGACTATATATGGAACACATGCCTATGATTATTTAGTACTTGGATGCTTTATCTTATTTATTTGCAAATGCCCTATGTCTTGATTGCTATATGAATTGTCTTGTCCATGCAACGCCCGTCCATCCATCTCTATGCCTACCATGCTTTAATCATATTGTTTACTGCAATTGTTACTACTATCTTTACTTTTACTACTGCTATTACTTTACTATTGCTACTACAAAACTGTTATCTGATAAATCATTGTGAGCAAGATTGTTTCAGTGTACTGAATTGACAACTCAGTTGTTAAGGCTTATAAATATTCTTTGGCTCCCCTTGTGTCGAATCAATAAATTGGGTTTCACTTCCCTCGAAAATACTGCGATACACCCCCTATACTTGTGTGTCATCAGTGTGTTCAGGTATTCAGAGGAACCATAGAGGCAATATATGCCAAGAGCGGGATTTTTCCGTCCACCTGATGGAAAGATACTCAAGGGCCCACTCGGAGAAGTTATATCTAATAGCTGCGCAACATGTGATTTGATCACAGGGATATCACTTGTCAAACGAGTCAAGTAGCATTGTTCGGTAAGGAGATTGAACACGACATGGTGATGTCATTGATTAGATCTCGGGCAATGTGAGTGACATGGGTATACCCTGTAGGTACTCGAGTGTGGTATATACGGTCCAGATACGGTGGAAGCCCACAATGTTGCCACGACCCAATGAAGACTTCAAGTGGCCCACGGACTCTCGATGACTTGCGAGACAAGAAGAAGTTTAAAGATAGAAAGTTTGAAGGGAAAACCCTAATCTGTAACCGACTCGACCTGCTACCCGAGACCTGGCCTATCTATATAAAGGCCAGGAGGGGTGGCGAGGAGGACAAACGCAACCCTAGTTTCCACAACTCTCGCTAGATCGCATCTGCGCGCCCCTGTAATCTTCGATTCCTTCGTTAATTCCAAGAGCAGACAAGCAGGAGTAGGGACCCCTACGAGGCCTGAACCTGGGTAAACCTTGCGTCCCTGTGTGCTTGTTTGATAGCCGATTGATGCTTCCAGTGCTCCCTCCTTCTCCAAAACCCAAGTCCATAACAATGGGCATTGATGAGTTAAACCCTCGTTAGTGAGTGTCGAGAGACAAAGGGAATAAGACCCGGTTCAAACGACGAAAGATCTTTGTGGAATGCACAAGGGTCACATGCCCATCCAGGTTCCTCTGTCCATCATTGGTCCGAGAGTGTCCTAACCATGTCTGGAGTGTTCCCGAACCATGGGGTATCACGCTTAAGGGTTTGATGATGCTTAGAGAGTGTTTATAGGATCAGTAGAATCGCCGAAGAATAGAACAGAGAAAACCGGAAGGGTTTCGGTAAGTCTGGAGAATGTTCGGAGTGGAGGTGGAAGGTGTTCCATTGCCACGGAGATTGAATAATATGTGAATGAATGTTAAATATTGATTTAATCATTTATTCATAATTATTTAATAAAAGAGAAAATCAATTTAAAGGTCAAAAGGCTTAATGGGCCAATTCCGGAGGGAAGAGGGCCCATTAGGGAAAGGCAAGAGAGGAGAAGGGGAAAGGGGGTGGCCGGGTAGGCTAAGTACCCCCGTACGGGGCCCACTAGGGATGGCCAGCGGTGCCCCCCTCTCCCTCTCCTTTAGTCCCACCCCGGGACTTTGAGGGAGGTAGTACCTCCCCTCCCCCTATATATAGTGGGGGTATTTGGCCAGATAAACACACACAATATTCAATAAATGTTTCCTCACTTTTAGGGAGACATCCAATTGATATTCTCTCTCTCTTTCTCTCTCTCTCTCTCTCTCTCTCTCTCTCTCCCTCTCTCTCGTGACTGTGGTCCCAAGTTCGGACTGCGCGAACAATAGACATCTTCATCGCGGAGCGCCGTCGTGCTGCGAGATTCGGATCCAGGAGCTCTACTTACGCAACTACTGTTGGATCGGGGAAGCGGGAGTTATCGTCACGCGCCGGACGTGTGTAACTCCCCGCGAGGTGTCACACTTGAGGCACTCAAGTCGTTGGAGCCGCATGAGCGCAAGGACTTCATCACGACCTTGAGGTTGGCTTCGGCTCGTCTACATCAACCACGCTGTCCTGAGCGTTGACAACGCTTTTTGGTCTTTAAGGGTAAGTTCGCGAAAAGCCCCTCTCGTTACTGCATTACTAATAGATAGGTCCTGGCAACATCAGGGGTTCAGGGGCGTAGGGTAAAAATTTATTGTTTTCATACGCGGAACCCCTACATTGGTATTAGAGCTAGATCTATGCGTAGTAGTGCTAGTATGGGTAGAACACACGAGATGTAGCATGTGGGCGTTGATCCTTTAGTTGTTACCCTCCACGTGTACTTGTGTATACCGCAGCAATGCTTGATGAAGCGGCCCCTAATCGACTTTACGCGTTCATTCTCGAGACTGGTCCATGCTTGACATACGGCTTGTACCGTATAAAGTGGCTTAGGGGGCTGTCTGTCTCTCTCGCATTAGTTGGTATGCCATTTGCAATAGAGGGCTCCGAAAGGGGTGTAGTATAGACAACTACTTGATCAGTGCTGTTGTGAAAGTTCGTAGGTAAGAATGGTTCTTGTGCGAAAGCCCATTCAGCCACGTAAAATATGCAAAGATAAAGTAGAGGTGTCTAACTTTATTTTGCAGGGGGCGTTTCTTTGTGATATGGTTGTGGCAAAGGTAAAGTGATTACCTTATGTTACGTAGTAGTAGATAGTCACAGAGGTGACGGACTACCACGCCGGAAAGACACCGTTACCCTGGTGTCTATGGCGCCGGAACCCTAGCGCCGGAATCTGTGACGGATGGAGATCACGACGTGAAGGACCATATCACATAGCATTTACATTCAATGTTATTGTTTGTATGTCTTATTGTGTGCTAGTATTAGATACTCGATGGTAGCCTAATAATATGACCCCTGTTAAAATTACCAATGATTGTGTTCCCCCTTAGTGTGCACCACCAAGAAAGTTCTTCGGTATGAGGCAGGCCGTGATGAGTGGGTGTCAGACATATCTAGGGTGTAAGCCATGTTGCACAGCGAATACACTAAGGTTGAGTTGGCGAGCCTAGCACGTTACAGAGAAATGACCTCGGAACACGGATGGTCAAAAGATCGAGCACGAGTTGCATGAATGATGTGACTGACGTTTAGCGTCCACCCTAGAACCCACATTGATGGCCGTGATGATCGGGGGAGATGTGGGGAAAAGGGGTCGTGTTATCACTAGAACCCTTCAGGGGATAGGTGTTTCTGAATGGAGTTATTATTAACTCATTTAATTATAAACTTAATCTAAATTCCTCTTGCAATTATAAATGTAGAGATGGCTCACCGTGAAGCTTACTTTGTCATTGAGGAATGGGTAATAGGTGAGAAACTTAGACTTGATGGATCCAACTTCCCTAGTTGGCTTGTGCGCCTGAATAATCTCCTTACTAGGAATCATGTGGTAGAATACATACACCGCACGATGGATTTGACTGAGCCAGACCACTATGAGACCCCGCAAGAGCTGGCAGACCGCTACTATCATCAAGAGATGTCCACCTACATTCAGATAATAATGCGTTACGGGATGGTGGATGAACTCCATCCGCTCATGGGTGATCTTGATCCATATTCGATGGTGGATCAGCTGAGAGCAGAGTTCATAAGCCATGTATGCATGTGGAAGCACGAGCTACTTGGAGAGTTCCTTTCCATACAAATGGAGGAGCACACATGTCTGAAGGGTCACTTGCAGCGCATGCTTGATGCACACATGAGACTGGTTCACTTTGTGGACTATTGGATGGATGATCCGTTTGCGATAGACGTGTTGCTTTGATTGTTGCCTCCTAGCTACGAAGGACATGTTCGGAGTAGCATCATGAGTGGTGATACAGAAACATTGGATTTCCAAGAGTTCATATTACATTTCAGGAATGTAAAGGTTGAACCAATCACCGGTGAGGTCATCGATGACAAAGGTATATATTTGATATACAATTTTATAAATATTATAATCTTGCAAACACATTTGCAGTGTTAAGTATATTTGATACTTGTTTTGTTTGACTGAAAACAGGTCCTTCTGCATAGAGGTGCTTGCTGGAGAGGAGGTGACGTTGCGTGTTGATGGCAAGCATAATGATGATGGCCAACGACACTCTCCCTCAACATTTATGACTTAGTTTATGTTTTAGGATGATTATGGTAATCAAAAGATTGTGCACTTCTTTAGTATGTCTCACACTTTGTGAGATGGTTATTCATATGAGCTTGTAACAAACAGTTGTTCCACTTTTATGAATGATTTCTATTTGTGTTCGTATCTTGTTTGATTATATGTGAATTATCCTTGTTGTTTGAAACTAATTGATAATACATGAACATTTGTAAAATATTGAAATGCCTTCAAAATACCCCACTTAATGCTATGTTCATTAATGAATGAAACCATTGTTTGAATTCAAAGTTATGTGATAATATGTGAAAGTCATTTGATTTCTTATCACATATGAATCATGCCTATGTTCGGCAAAATAACTTGAACATAGTGTATTACTTGAATACAAAGTGTTTGATGAATTGTTGAAAGAAAATACATAATCGATGTATTATGTTTTAACAAAATGGTATTTATCATTATATGATTGTTTAAATGTGTAAAGAAGTTTACCAAAAGAAACATGAAGATGAAACTATTTGATATGATCAAAGTGTTTCATCAACAAAGGGTATAAATATAGAAGAGAATCTAATTACTAGGATTTGATCAATAGTAATGAAATTCGACTTTATAAGAATGGCATAAACAGAAAATTGTGAAATGCAATGCACTTGAAGTGTCAAAATGCAAAACATCACAATATGATATTAGATATCAAAGTGGGTGAATAGATGGCACCCAAAAAATCATTGTAGTGTAGATGTAGAGACCATTATTTAGAAATGGTTAGCACTCAATTAGAATATATAGTGAACCATATTAATTCGTGAGATCGGTGCCATATCTAGTATGGATCATCGTGAAAGTTTTGGGGTTATTTGATATAACCAAAACAATAGCAAATAAGTCCTTGTAGAGTATTCATTGGAAACTTTGAATAAGAAATCCATAGCTGAAACCAAAAGGAAAGAAAAACTAGTATTTCTTGGATTTTGGTACATTTTCGAGAAAGTTCGCATTTAGTGATATTTCTCGATTATGGAGCAAATGGAAGATAGTAAAAAACATGATGAGGATTCAAAACCCTGCATCAGAGTATTGAGAAGCGCAATGGAAAGTGTTCCTGAACGATTCTCTTCACAAAGGAAAAAATCAATGATAATGATCATTGTGTTCTCCTCACTTGTGTTTTCACTACATGAAGTAGGAGTAAAAATGTAGCCCATATCTTGTATGGAGACATTTGTAAATCATTTGCCATGATTACCAGAATATGACATACCTATGAACTACTAAGGAAATAATGGTAAACTAGAATTATGAGAAATCCCAAAGCAAAATTCCCTTGAGATTAGAAAGCAATTCGTTGATGAATCTTACAAAGTAAAGGGGTTACATGGAATTTTCCCAAATGACTGCAAAGCCATAGTGGAAAAGGGAGTAAATGACAAAATCACAATTTGTCAAGTATTGGACAAATTCAAATGAATTTGATTCAAGTGTGTTGAATGTCTAGTGGATTTAAAACTGGTAAAGTACTAGTATCTCATAGTAAATCTCCTAGTTTGATATTTGATCAAAGGATTTTGAAGTTGTTCAAAATAGTGAGTGAATATGCAATTTGCATAAAATTGAGTGGCAGCTATAAAAGTCTTCCTAAAAAAATATGTGAATGACATATTTTTGAGTGGGAGAATATAAGTCTCAAATTCAAATATGTAGGAACATAGTTTGAGTAAGAGTAGTGAAATATACCCAAATATGTTAGAAACATATTTTGAGTGGGAGCATATAGGAGTGATTCTTAAGTGTGTTAAGAATAAAAGCGCAAGTACCAATACATAATGATTTATAAGGTATAGAAGTTGATAATAAGTGTATTATGATATTATGTAGTATTCCTTAAAGGGATTCTGAAAAGGGTTTCAGAATAGAAGTTAATTAAGGAACTAGTCCTTAATAACTCAAATTAGTAATAGTATTAAGTTTAACATCAATGGTTGAAAGAAAGAAAAGGATGATCATCATCCACTATGTTGAGACATAGGTTCTATCTTAGAAAACCATGATGATAACTTAACATAATATATGATCCAATAAGGAACGTTTAAAAAGTGATTAAGTTCGAATCACGATACGTTGAGCTAAGTTTGTCCGCAGTGTCTAATAGAGAATTGCAGACATATTTTCCAAATCCATAAAGGATGCCATATCTTAAAGCATAAAGGGTTATGTTATAAGGAAATATGTTGGAAACTCCTGTAAAATCCGACTAAAGTCAAGTAGGAAGCGAGGTGAACAAAACATCGAAATTTGCATAGGGTGCACTCGTTTTTCGATGAATACATTTGTAATAATAGATAAGGGTACCATCTAAAGTGTTGTATAATGTTATGGCGGGGCTAGTTCGCTTTTAACATAGAATGGTGTGTGTGACACCCCCGGGATCAGGGTTAAACAAATCCGGACCTTAGCCTGACATAAGCTTAACCTAGAGCTCGAGGATATCCAGTGAAGAATCGGTAACACAACAGTAACCCTGCGACACAAAAATTATTACAGCAAGCTCATAACTGAGCGAAGAACCAAAATATTAGAAGCAGAGGTCACTGACCACAAACATCAAACAACGGAAGGCAAATTATGCTATTAAGTATAGCAAACTTAACAAATGGCCTAAGAGGCCTGAAGCATAATGATGACGTCCCAGCCCATAGATTCCAGGCTGCCGGTCGGGAACCCCAAGATACTCGTCGGTGTCGATGTAGTACCAAACTTGTCTTCAGGGAGCACTTATTCAGCTACAAAAGTATCAACAAAGCAAGGGTGAGTACAGGGTGTACTCCGCAAGACTTATGACTGGTGGGGTTATTTTGCATAAAGCCATCTTTGTTTTGTAAAACAAGAGGGAGAAGAAGCTTGTCTAATCAGAATATTTCAAAAGGGGATAAGAGAGTGACATCTTCGAAGCATTGATCATCATCTTTTGATATCCACCAAACTAATCCTCATCTCACAACTAGGATCACCCCCTCGTACCCATGAGGAAGCATCCTTAAGCACACGTTGAACTGCGAAGTTTTACGATTAGGTTAATGTTCTCTATGATCTTAGAATTTGGTCACCAAGCGTTCATAACCGTGAACACGACTTTTCGAAAAGATTTAACTCTACAGGGGTGCACAACTTTACCCACACGTACCAACCGACTCTTAATGCCAGATCATTAGCCCTCTTCCTTGGAAGGCCGGCAGAGGGTGGTTGGCCACGACCTTTACCTTGCTATCACCGAGACCATGAGTCACGCCCTAAGGATGGTTCTGCCGTAATGAGTCGAATCCCGAAGTCGGTCCCTAGATATGTGAGGCGAGGTTGGTTTACCTGGGGCGCTATCTACCCCAAGCAACCCGGTCCACGTTTACCTACCTATATGAATGCACCTCCTTCACCGCCTTCAAGAAGATCCAAAATGCATGTCAAATGGAACGCCCGAACTATGTGACTCATGGAATCTACTAGGCAAGTTAATCAGCAAAGGGGTTCCCAAGCCCCGTGTGGCTGTACGCTCGTCTCGGTTCCAAAGGCAAGAACTCGGGTCCTAGTGGTGGTAAGCATGGGACTACAAAAACCACATCCCATCATGGCCTCCCATACAAGCCTTAGCATGTTTAACCTTTACCACTGAGCTTACCTCATCAATATACCTCGTTCTCCTATCATACCAGATTCTCTATGTTTGGAACATCATCTGGATGAACCAGCACTGACAGCTAAGCATGGATAAGCAAGACACAGATAAGCTCTAGCAGTGAACACAAGCCAAACCTAGTTATGCTAGGAGCAGTGGATCAGGTAATATATATTCAAAGGGAGTAATGCAACAGATAGAATACTCTATCTATCGAGAAAATACCATAGTGGAATCATATGCATCATGGCAAGAAGTAAAATACTTTGAAAGCATAGGATTGTATCATGGTGGGGCTATGCTTGCCTTGTTTGTTGATACCAAGATATAGATCTTCGGCAGCCTTATACTTGACTTGGTTACAGTTGGTCAAGTATTGTTCGGCGACCTTCGATGGTGTTTATCTCGGTCTTCGACCTTGATCTCAATATCGTATTCTACCGGAAAGAACCAAACACCGGAAAGAAAGGGGAAAACAACAATCAATACATGGCATCGACGCAATGCTCAAACAAGGATGATGATATTAAAATTTAAGTAGAGTTGAAATAGAACCCTAAGGCATGCTTGGCAATTTAAGCGACGTCCGAGGGGTGCAAACCCTAATACAAGAGAGACTTCGGAATCACCTGCGGGGGTTCATTTAGTTCTCTAATTAAACTTTCAATTAAAGTTGTTGAACAATGGATGATTATGAGTCTATTGTAAATATCTCATTTTTCTGAACATTTTGATATATTATACACATTTTTCTGACTTATAAAAATTAGATATTGAATTTATAAGATTATATCAATTTCTGAAATTATTAAAACAATTTAAAAGTTTTACTGCTTCATTATGACGTCAGCGGGGGCTTTTAGTACTTTTCGCACTGGGGTCTGGGTTAGCCACATCGATCGATGGGCCTGGCCACCTCAGCTACGCTTAGCAAATGGGCCCCAATTGGTTTGACTACGTTGACCGCATACCGACATCATGGTGACCTCGGCGTGATGTCACTGATGTGAACTGCCAGATGCGGGGACGGCGATTAGCAGTGAAGTTGCACGCGAGGCTGGTCAGCCAGCCGACGACGAACCTTATAGCGGTTGTGACACTGCTATTTGGCATCCAGAGCAACGACTAAGGCGAGGTTCCACGGCGACGCACGACGGCGTTCGGTGATAGGACAAGACGAAACAAGAGAGAGAGAAAGTAGAGGTCCTGGGGGACTAGAGGCTCACCAAGAATGCAGAGAAGAGGTCGGCTCGGCCAGGAGATCTCCAACACAGCCGGAATCGAGGATGAAACTTGCGGCCGGAGCTCGGGGAGGAGGTGGCGATTGGAGCAGTTGAGGCATCTTCGGCTTGCGTGAGTTGGGGCAAAAGAACGAGGAGAGCAAGGTGGAGCTTGTGGCACGGTCGGCAGGGCACAGGGTGGCCAGGAGCGAGCTCTAGCTCGAGGCCATGGCGGCTAGGGTTTCGGTAGGGAGGGGTTGTGTGTAGGGAGGGCGAGAGAGCGAGAAAGAGGAACTGGGGAGGATGGCCATGGCACCGGGGTCTTATCCCATCTGGCTTCAAATGATCACAACACGGCAGCAGAGGCGATGCGGCATCGTGGGACAGCAGCTTCCCTGCGTCGGGCGCGAGGAAGAAGAAAAGAAAAGGATGCCTAGAGGGGTACAGGCTGGCTTAGGCCGAGTTGGGCTGCGCAGGGCTGCTAGCTGGCACGCGCGAGCGGCAGGGAGAGAGGGAAGAAAGTTGGGCTGGCCTGGGTAGCTGGGTTTCCTTATTTTTTTCTCAAATCCTTTTTTCCTTTTCCTGTTTTCTCTTTGAGTTTGTATCTGAATTTCAAATCTATTTGGGGCTATTCAAAATTACCAGAGATTTGTGAAACGATTGAAAATATTGTAGGGCCCTTGTATACTATTTGGGCTCCACAATTTTTGAAATTTTCAAAATATGAAAACCATTTTGAATTGCTTTTAGAGAGAGGGAAAATAGCTAGGGTTTACGGTTTTTCTTTATTTCTTTGCATGCAATTTTATGATATGATGCTAATGAATGCACAAACAAACCCTAAATAAGATTAACTAAAACTGGGGTGTTACAATGTGTCCCAGGGCACAGTGCCCATGAGAAAGCCCTCGAGGTTAATCTAAATTCATTGTAGGCTCCTGGAATCTGGCCTCGTTCTGCTGCCATAGCGACGATGCATACACACAAATGTTATCATATGATGATAAAGTATTAATGTGAATCAAGGTGACATTAGTAAGTTGCAAAGGATTTGGGACTGTAAAGTACAGACCCAAGACTCAACCTCTTCCATAGGCAAGCATGTTCAGGGTACCGGATATATGGTGCAAATGATTAAGAACAAATGCAGCTAGTTTATTTGTACTCTAGTGCAAGTGGGAGACTGTTGGAAATATGCCCTAGAGACAAATAATAATAAGGATTGTTATCATATTTCATAAAGTTTATGGTTAAGTTTTATATCATGCTATAACTGTATTGAGAGGAAACATCAATACACGTGTGATATATAAATAACCAGGGGTTCCTAGTGAAACTCTAGTCACTAGTTCATTAGTTAACAAATCATCAAGTTTCCTGATCATGTCGCATTTATGCCAGTTGGAAATGGAGTCAACTCATTCTGTGAATGAGATGATGAACCAATACCCAACCTAAACATCATGACCCGATCATGTCATGAAGTTCAAGTTACGATGATTAGAAATGGATCCTCGTAGACTATTCCTTAGACCGTGAGGCTATATCAATCACTGTCTCCCGAGAGTGCTTAGATAACATCAAACATCACTTGGTAATACAGTGACAATAAAGGTGTGTTCAGGTATTCGGAGGAACCGTAGATGCAATATATGCCAAGAGCGGGATTTTTCCGTCCATGTGACGGAAAGATACTCAAGGGCCCCACTCGGAGAAGCTATATCCAATAGCTGCGCAACGTGTGATTCGATCACAGGGATATTACTTGTCGAACGAGTCAAGTAGCATTGTTCGGTAACGAGATTAAACACGACATGGTGATGTCATTGATCAGATCTCAGGCAATGCGAGTGTCGAGAGACAAAGGGAATAAGACATGACTATCCCGGTTCAAACGACAAAAGATCTTTGTGGAATGCACATGGGTCACATAGCCATCTAGGTCCCTTTGTCGATCATTAGTCCAGGAGTGTCCCGACCATGTCTAGAGTGTTCCCTAACTATGGGGTATCACGCTTAAGGGTTTGATGATGCGTAGAGAGTGTTTATAGGATCGGTAGAATCACCAAAGAATAGAAGAGAGAAAACCGGAAGGGTTTCGGTAAGTCCGGAGAATGTCCAGAGTGGAGGTAGAAGGTGTTCCATAGCCACGAAGATTGAATAATATGTGAATGAATGTTAAATATTGATCTAATCATTTATTCATATTTATTTAATAAAAGATAAAATCAATTTAAAGTTCAAAAGGCTTAACGGGCCAATTCCGGAGGGAAGAGGGCCCATTAGGGAAAGGCAAGAAGGGACAAGGGGCGAGGGGGTGGCCGGCTGGGCCAAGTCCCCCCGTGCGGGGCCCACTAGGGATGGATAGCGGGCCCCCCTCTCCCTCTTCTTTAGTTCCACCCCGGGACTTTGAGGGAGGTCGTACCTCCCCTCCCCCTATATATAGTGGGGGTATTTGGCCAGATAAATACACACAATATTCAATAAAGGTTTCCTCACTTTTGGGGAGACATCCAATTGATATTCTCTCTCTCTCTCTTGTGACCGTGGTCCCAAGTTCGGACTGCGCAAACGAGAGACATCTTCACCGCGGAGCGCCGTCGTGTTGTGGGATTCGGATCCAGGAGCTCTACTTCCACAACTGCTGCTAGATCGGGGAAGTGGGAGTCATTGTTAGGCACCGGACGTGTGTAACTCCCCGCGAGGTGTCACACTTGAGGCACTCAAGTCGTTGGAGCTGCAGGAGAGCAAGGACTTCATCACGACCTTGAGGTCGGCTTCGACTCGTCTGCATCAACCATGCTCTCCTAAGTGTTGACAACACTTTTCGGTCTTCAAGTGTAAGTTCACAAAAAGCTCCTCCCGTTACTGCATTACTAATAGATAGGACCTGGCAACATCATGGGTTCAGGGGTGTAGGGTAAAAATTTATTATTTTCATACGCGGAACCCCTACAGCATCATCTTTCCACTCGTTTTTATTTTCTTCCGACAGCAAAATGACTAACCCGATAGTCATGTTTCTAACCTTGTGGCACTTCCTATAAAAGAAACAAGATTGTTGCATAACTCCCTAATATCTACAGAGTAAATAAAACAAAAATTACAATTCAGGACAAACATGCGTACCCCAAGAGACTTTTATTTACCAGGAGGTAATTGGGTTCGAGCGACCACCCTGTCCAAGAATAGAAGGGCGACTCTCAGTTGCAGCAGCTTCCACATCCAATACATCACAATTCAACTCAAACATGCAAGCCGAAGCATACCTTTTCATCAACCCAATTAGTTGACTGTCACACGTTAGTGGAACCATGATGCCTCGTTCATCCATGAAGTTGAACTTTGTAGTCTACTTCAGCCATATTTCACCATGATTATGAAGAGCAACAACCATACCACGGATAGTGCAGATCTGCGCAGGCGCTTCTTCCATCGTGATACAATGGTGTCCATACCACTTGCCCTTCACCCTTACTAATTTAGAGTCATACCTGAAGAGGGCTACCATAACCAGGTAAGGGTGGTCCGCGGAGATCCCACTAGACAGAAAACTATGGACAAAATATGTTTGTCAGCGTTGGGCTAACAAACAATTTTAGGTTAAGTAGCCAGCTAGCAATTATAGTTAGTGCGAATAGCAAAAAGATGGGTATCTCACCCGCATGTAGCCAGAACTTCTTCTTCCTTGGTAGTAGGATCTTCCATCCTCCGAGCTGCTCAGCTCATCGGTGATGGAGGCGGGCTAGAGCCTCGCAACGGCGGCTACGACATGTGCCATTGGAGCTCGGGATCAGTGAATGGGCGCAGCAAATTGGCACCGGAAGTCAAATGTCCAAAGGAATCGTTCTGCCTAGAGGGTGGGTTTGGATGATGTTAGTGCTAGGGGAAAGGAGGGAATGGATTTGTGAAATTGGTCAACACATCAAAGCCACTTAGTTCCTCGATTTTCCTAAGAGGTTGCCGCGTTGGCGCTCGCGTCACAGACATATGACCGACATGTGGGTCCCGACCATCTACTTCATGGGGTAGTTTAACGGAATGTTTGAATTTGGTAGGGGTGAGATGAGTTTGCCTCGAAATGGCCCCTCTCAGTAGTTGGTAGCCCAACTTTATGAAATGCGGCAATTACATGCAACTTGGGTACCACGATGCACTCGCCCAGGAACTTTTGGGCCGCAAACCAACAAGCCCTGTGTGGCGGCGTCGTGGCCACATGAGTCGAGATGATCTGGTAGCTATTTGTAGGTAGTGGAGTGATGTTGTCAGGCTTGGGGGCATCCTCACCACAGCAAGGCAGGGGCGAGCCCCCAGTCCCTGGCGCCCCGCCCTCGAGCTAAGCCCCCGGGCCCTCTGGGAGAGGGTGGCGGTGTCGAGGAGCCCGGATATCTAGTCGCGCCACCTCTCATGGCCCTGTTCAGCCGGTGGGTGGTCTAGGAGCTCGCAGCATGCGCTTGGCAACCTCTTGGGTAAGATGCTCGGGATGGCCGCGGTATGACGCTGTGTGGGAGAGCGACATGGTGTTGTGTGAGGAGGGAGTGGGCTCCCGCGATGGGCGGTAGGAGGATCCCCCCTCGTCCACCATCCATGGGACCTGCTCGGAGGGGGCACGTTGTGGAGGTGGCTCCATTTGGGGCTTGCTCGCCGCGTGATCGAGGGCTCGCTCAGTGTATCTCGTTGTCGGTCGACATGTCGTTGAGGTCGTCAAAGGTCTTGGAAACACGCCTTAGCCCCCTACATGGCGCACCAAATCTCGGATATTTCTCCCACGAAGGAACTAGGGTCCACCGATCCCTTGGTTCGAGAGGGGGCTGAACACACGACTCCAAGAGATTCCGGTAATGGCGATGGTGGTGGAGCAACCACACGACAGAGAGATGATACCGTTTTTTACCCAGGCTCGGGACCCTCGTGAGGAGGTAAAGCCCCTACTCCTGCTTGGTTGTATTGCTCGTGTGCTTCGTGAGGGTACATTGGCGGATGAAAGTCTAGGGTTTTAGATCTCAAAGATCGATCCCTTCACGGTAGGAGAAGGGCTCCTTATATAGGGCAGCGTCGGGCCTCTTCCCCTGGTCTTTGGGTGGGAAGGGTCTCCATAGTGTCGTTCCCCAGGGTCCTGGTCTACATGGCTGCTTTTTGATGGACCGAGTCTTGGACGCCGGGCACTTCTCCATATGTTGGTAAAGTATCCTTCCTTTTCCCTGTTCGTAAAGTATCCTTTTCCCTGTTCATCCTCATTCGACACTGCCCGCTGTCTCCTTTGCACTAAATTAGAAAGTCGGCGCGCCTGCCATGCTGATGTCGTCTGTCCTTCTGCTGCAGGAAAGGAGGGCAGACCAGACCTTCCTTTATCGAGGCGCACTGAGGGTGCACGAAAACTATGCCCCTTGTCGGGACTTTCCCCACCTGCTGACTGCTTGGTGAAGTTACTGGTAAGCCCCGGGAGTTGTTCAGGGCACCCGTAGTGGGTTCTATGGATATTCTCCCTCAGGAGGGTATCCCCTTACAGAGATGAGCCCTCACGAGGGCTCATCCGGCAGTGCCTGTTCTCCGGAGGTGTCGTAGGCTCTAGAAGGCTTGTTTGCTTAGAGGCGCCAGGGGCCACTAACCGCCCGGATGTGGCACCCCATTTGCCAGGGCCCCGACAGTTGTGGCGGAGGCTCATGATGTTGACCATGGTGTTGACATTGTTGTTCATGACATCAATCATGAAGAGGAGGGTCTTGGAGAGCTTCATGTTGACAATGGGATTGTTCTTCCAAGTTGGAGTCATCACTTATTGTTGAGTGAAGTCTTGTGGGTGTTGACGATGAACATGAGGTTCCAATTGAGGTTCTTCACATGGTTGCTCTTGTTGGATCACTAGTGCTCTTGCATGATGACGATGTTCTTCTCGCCTTGCTTGAGGCCTCGAGACGAAATCACCATCATAGCTTGACGTTGCGACATGGCATGGAGAAGGTACATATTGCGAAGAGCTCATGGGTTCAAGCACGAGGGCTTCATTGATTTTCGGAGAACTTGCATGAAGATCTTGTCGATGAGGAGAACGATGTCGTGACGATTTTTATGCACTCGAATGGTTCCTTGAAGAGCTTGATGCGTGCAAATGCAGCCTTGTGTTGCTTATCATTCGATCAATGAAGTGTCGAAGTGTGTCATTTGTTTTGTTGACGGTACGTTAAAGAGCTTCATTTTGGTGCCCGAAGTTGTGTTGCATGGTATGCATTTGCCTTTCGATGCCGTCAAAGCAGTTGTCGATGCTCTTGAACTCCATTTTAGTTTCTCTGAATTGCTCGTCTTGGCGCGTCTCAAGGGCATTGCAACGGTCATGGAACGGCAAATGATGAAGTGGCTCGCTTGCATCATGTATGGTCCTTCTTCTTCTTCTTGGGGAGGTGGTTGGATCACCTCACCGTGCCTATCCATGATACAAGACAAACAAGGATTGTATATGGAAAGTAATATGTGGTGGGAGTTAGCCTTTTACCTCACCTTTAGGATTGTATCAAACTAGAAGCCGCGCGTGGGAATTATAAACTTGCAAGGTGACATCGCAAAGAAAGCTTACACTAAAGAAAGAACTAAAACTCTCAAAAGATTTTGGTGGAAGGTTAGGATGGTGGAATGCCAAAGAAACAACCAAATTAAAAGGATAGTCAAAACTGGGTAAAATCAAACAAAACTCAAGTCAAAGGACAAGGTCAAATCAAAAGGGTGATAGGAACCTACGACTATACATACACGTGAAGATTATTGAGATTAGCACGACTATGAAAATGAGCACAAATTTCCTAACAAAGACTATGCTCGATTGTCGTGCCAATGAAAGGAGAGACGATGACTTGTTTGCAAACAGAAAAATGAGGAACAGATTTGTGCACTTGCCTTGGGCGCTCTTATTTATCTTTCTTACAAGCTTGAGACTCTCTTATGCTATGGGAGACTTTTTTTGCTTTGTATCTTTTCTTTTTCTCTTTTCTCTTTTATTTCTATTTTTGCTCTCCCTTGATGCTACCAAGTAACTCTTGCTTTTGCTCTCACACTCCCACTATCCAAGGACAAATTGATGCAGCCCAACATATGGCAATCACCCTTGGTCCACATAATGCTACACCAACCACTTATACAAAAGGTGAATTCCTTCCATCTCTTACCTTCCGTTGGTTGTCATGTGAATGGAATCCTACCTGAGACAAATGTCGATCGTATGACTAGGCCCATGACCATGATGCCAAGAAGAGGAGACAAGGCTGAACTAGGAGCCAAGACCCCCAAGCAAGAGGCCTGGAATCAAAGAAGCAGCTGGGACAGCACCGGAGTCTCCGGCCCCTCTAGCCGGAGTCTCAACCAAGGACTGGAGTCTCCGCCCCTGCGTACCAGGAGTCTTCGCCTATGCCACGACCGACCTACGTCTGCAAGGTTCTGATGTTAGTCCTAAATCTCCGACCCCAATATGGAGTCACTGCCCCGCCCTAGAGTCTCCGCCCCTGAGCAGCCAGAGTCTCCGCTCGGCCTAGAGTCTACGCCCTTCCGACACTGGAGTCTCCAGCATAAGTGAGCAGGCCTGCGCGCCTAGAAGTTGGGTCTGGCCCATGTAATGCCCAAAACTTCCTATTTATGCCTATTTTACCCCTAGCTCGCGGCTGGCTTATATATCTCCCCTTTGTGATTCTTTGGTTGCTACTCTCTCCTAGATATGGATTCTATCATCTGCTTGCCGATCTCTCCTTTCGTGATTCTATCGCAAGGTCTCTTGCCGAGGATTCTATTGGATTGGTTGTTCAAACCAACAGGAGCAAATCGAATAGTGTGTGTTTTGGCGTGTGTTTGTAACTTTCCCTTGCATTAGAGTTGTGTTCATCGGGTTTCCCCTTCCTCCCCGCATGAAAGCCATGAAGATCGGGTCACCTAAGGGACAACCCCACAAGGGCCCCGTAACAAATTGGTATCACAAGCTTTTGGTTGCCACAGATTTGACTTCCTTCATTGATTTCCACCATAAATTGAAAAATACCAAAAATATTTCTACAAATTGCTTTTGGTTCGATATCTCATTTTGGTAAGTTGATTATGGTTTTGATCCATAAGAAACTTGTCTTTGGAGTTGGTCTACCATTTGCCTGCGTTTCCTAGCCCAATTTGGTCAAAAAAATCTAGATTTGAGGTTTGAAGGGCCCAATTTCTGCTCAAGAACAAGGGTAGTTCATCGTTCTGGCCCGACACCGGAATCTCCACCGCAGCGGACTGGAGTCTCTGCCTCCTATACACCGGAATCTTCGGCCCAGAAAAAATTCCACCTCTTTTCCTTTTTGACTGATTTCCTTTGTGTGTTTGTGTTTCATGTGTGTGTGTGTCATATAACAGAGCTTTTGGAACAATCCCTCGCGCTCGACATCGACACCACCAAACTCGAACCATCCCCCCACCAACGGTTGCAAGTTCTTCATCACCACAAGGTATAACTTGCACCACCCTTGTTAACCCCTTTTCTTCCTTTGTATGTTACCTAACCTATGGAGAGTAGCTCATCTTATGTTTGCCGAAGCATTGTGCGATTGCTCTTGCATATTCATACTATAGAGGCAATAACAAAAGTTGACTCAATAGCATAGAAAGAAAAGATATACATAAAAAAATACCAATGCAAAAGAGAGTCAAAAGCTTCTAAGCAAGAGTGCGAGTAAGAGCAAGGCAAGCGTGCAAATCCGTTGCTTCTCAATCTTTGTGCAACGGGCTACAGTCTCTCCCAGCATTGGCCTGACACCGAGCATTAGTCTTCATAGGACCAATTTTGTTTGTTCCTTATTTTCATAGTCGTGCTAGACACATTAATCTCCACGGTGTGTTTATAGATGTAGGTTCTCGTCACCCTCTTTGACCTTTTCCTTTGACTTCATTTTTGTTGGATTTTACCCACTTTTGACAATAACCTTTTTGTTGATTGTTCCATTTGTTACCCACCTTCCTAACCTTCCACCATAGGCCTTTGTGTGTGTGTGTCTTGTGTATTGCTACTTGCTTTGCTCTCGGTAAGAACAACATTTCCAATTTTTGACTTGGTGAGCCAAGGTAGGACATACCATACCACCAACACTACCCTTCCTTGCAATTGTGGTTATACAACATGTCCAGGGGAAGCGGAGCTTGCGGATATGGCAATTTCAAACCAAGATGGTTTCGCCACGTGCCACAAACTTATGGGCACAACACCAATAATTCAATGCCCAATTTGAGAGGCTTGATAACCGACTTGATGAAACTTTTGGAGAGTTTGACTACCGTGACCGGCAACGCCAAGTGGTGCATCACACTCAATTCCAAGCTTGTCACCAAGCTATTGACAGCCTTGGCAACCTTCATGGACATCATTCAAGATTGTCAAGTTTGTCTCGTACATGCTCCTCAAGTTGTCATCGCGATGCTTCGCGCTCACACTCCTGCCATGGAGAACCCTACCACCACAATGAGGAACAACAAGATCGTCATCGCCATGAACAAGAGGTTAATCCAGAATCTCAGCAACCTCACCATGTAAGACATCATCGGAACCATGATCATCATGCTCAACCACAACAACAAGACAGACATGGTCACCCAAGCAATGATACAAGTGCAACCTCCACAAGAGCAAGAACATCATGGTGAAGACCACCACAATGATAGGCGTCATCACCCACACCATGACCATCGCCAACCACAACACGTAAACCGAGAGCCACAATGGGATACAATTGATGATGATGAGGATGCACGCCATGATATATGCAACAACTGCTATGCTCAACCCCACCATTGTAATCAACAACCAATGAATGCAAATGATCCCAGCAAATGCGTAGAAGAGACTTTGAGAATCATCAAGCTCCTCCTCCACTTCCGCTTGGAGACAATCAAGCTCCTCCTCCTCCACCACATGCACCAAGTGAAGAAAGCATGAGACAAGAATGCCGCAACTACCACCGTGAGCATGACAATGGAAAGTTCGGGAAGATCAAGTTCATTATGCCCAAGTTCAAGGGAGAAGAATACGCTGATGCATACATTGATTGGGAGCTCAAGGTTGATAAATTCTTTCGAGTCCATAACTATTACGAAGAGAAGAAAGTTGCAATGGCATCCCTTGAGTTTGAGGACTATGCCAATGTTTGTACACGCATCATAGAAAAAAGAAAATTCCTACGATATGAACGACTAAGCACCAAGATCTATCTACCTAGATACAATCAACGGGAGGATATACATCCATAGAGATCTTACCCTTGAAGACCAAAAAGATTTGTTAACAAAATCTGATTTCGATGATGTAGTCGTTCACTTGCCGAGCTCAAGATCGTGATGAAGTCCAGCACCGCAAAGCAGCAGTGCATCTGTGATCGCACACACGTCCGGTACCCTTGACCATGTCGGGGGATGACCCCAGGGTAGGCCAAGACAGGGTCAGTTGGCCGGCTCCAAGGAGCTCTGGCCATCTGGGCCCAAAACAAGGAATCACAGCTGGGTGGAAATCTCCACCCGGTCGGCATTCTAATTTCCCTGGTTGGCCCATCTAGGCAGGTAGCCAGAAGAACCGACTGGGAGGTCGCTCCTAGCTGGCCGCCTCGGATCCACTGGCCAAGGTACGATGGAGGTGACGCTCCTCGCTGAGCGCATCTCTGACCGGACAGGCTGGCTCGCTCGGTCGGTGCTACTAGACAACTACGCCTAAGCTGGAGGCTGACGAGTAAAGCTCTAGCTGATGGAGAAAGAGTCGGCTGATAGAGAAAGCGCTAGCTAACGAGTAAAGAGAAGGCGGTGGATACTATAGTGCTGTCCCCACTATACCGGAGGCTTGTCTAGACTAGGGCCTACCATTCGGGCCCGTCTATCCGGCCCACTTTGTAAACCCAGATCCAAACAGTAAACCCTAGAGCCCAGCTTGTAAGCTACCTCTCCCAACCAGTATATAAGGGGGGTAGTGCTAGGGTTCTAGGTAGACAATTACAAGTTAGAAGTTATCTAGATTGGACAAGTTAAGTAGTTCCTCTTCTTCCTCTAGCCAGGAGCCGCTAGGGAAACAGCTCAACGAGCACCTGTACTGGGAGTTCGCCCCCTGATAATAGATCCTTGTAGGAGTAGGATTGTTACCTCGACAAGAGGGCTCCGAACCTGGGTACATCGCTGTGTTTGCAGTATCTGTGCCCAACCTGTTGCGAGTAGCCACCGATAGCATCCTGATTGTCCCCTCTCATGCCATCCCCGATGGCACTGCCGTGTTCCACACCACGACAGTTGGCTCCCACCGTGGGGCACATCGCTTCGGCTGGGATCATCTTTCACATGGGACTTCCACTCTTCGCTGGTGAGCGAGTCGCCTCCGTCCTCGTCCTCACCTTCGGCTCCTTCGATGGCGTCCTCGATAACATGTCCTGCTTCAATGGGGAAACATTCCCAAACGGCGGTTCCATCAAGCACTTCGGCGAGCATCGCGTCTACGTCACCACCGTTGCCGAGACCTTCCCTCACGAGGTCATCACCGTGTTCGGTGCACCACCTGGCTTCTCCACGTCGCACGCTCCCAGCGGCAGCGTCGAGGTCATGATGGCGGGCTCGAGCGAGAACCGCCGCCCACCTCTGGAGCGCAACAGAGAGGGCCGTGGTGCCCCTTCGTGCGTCCAGGAGCCGCTCACCACACCCATTGAGCACCTCCGCAACCCCATCACCCCCATCGAGGTAGTCCCAGCAGCGGCTGCGGCTTTATTGGAGGCTACCCGCCAGAGCCTCCTGGAGGAAGCTGGCAAGGTAACAGCTGCCCAACAGCGAATGAACACGACCATGCGTGAGTACAACATCGTGCATGGCTTTGCCCACATGCCCGGCACCAGTCGCCTGGCCTAGACCTAGGGCCGAAACCTTAGTTCAGAGCTGGATCGAGCAGCTGACCCGCATACACCAGCTGTTCAGCCGGTCTACAACACCCCCGCCAAAAACATGAAAGCTCCGGAGGCGGTAGTGGACTAACTAAGCCACCTGGAGGGCGAGGAGCTGCTCTGCCAGCAAGCACGCTTCTAGCTCCTCGTGGTCACGGTAAACAATTAGCAGGCTGAGGAGGAACTCAGCCTAGGCGGGAACAGCAAGCCCCAACCGGCTCGCCGGATGGCGGATCCGGCTGCAGGCGCCAGTAAGGCCTCTTCCCCGAACAGTGCGAGGACAAACAACCGCCTGCGCGGTGGATCAGCAGGTCGTGGGCACAACGCCCGTGATGCCGCGGCTGTTACTAGCCGAAACCGCGACCCGATAGACCAAGCCGAAAAAGGCCAAGCGCTGCCCAAGTCCCGCCTATCCGGCCGGCTGGGATCGCTCGAGCTGGAAGAAGCGCAAGACGCGCGCGCACGCATCGACCTGCTGGTCCAGTCACGCGCGTTGGAAGAAGAAAGCCCGGCCGATCGAAGATGCTTCGGACCGCGCATCCGGAATGAACCGTTTCCAAAGGGATTTTTGCTCCCAAGGGACACACCAAAGTACAACGACACGGTCAAGCCGGAGGACTGGCTGGTGGATTACACCACCGTGGTAGGCATCGCAAACGGCAACCGCCGGGTAGCTGTGCGCTACACCCCCCTCATGCTCCTCGACTCGGCCAGAAGATGGCTCAACAGCCTCCCTAACAACAGCATAAACGCTTGGATCGATTTCGAGCAGGCATTCATCCGCAACTTCACTGGCAACTACAAGCTCCCAAGCCAACCCGGTGAGCTCGCCCTTTGTGTGTAGGGCCCGGATGAATCTGATCGCTCCTAAATCACCCGGTGGACATGCATGCACAACTCCTACGAAGGGGTGCGTGAGCACCAGGCAGTCGACTTCTTCGTCAACGGCTGCAGAGACGATACTATTCTCAAGCACAAGCTTCGCCAGGTGGAGCCTACCACCATGGCATAGACCATGGCCATCGCGGACAAGTACGCCACCGCGGACGCAGCAATGAAAAGATCCGTCCGGGTGGATGACCAGGGGCAAATCATTGTTGACATCGTTGTGGATCAACACCAGACGGGAGGGAATAACCACAACCCAAGGCGGCATGACAACCGCCATGGCAAGAGAAAGGATGACCAGTCAGATAACCAATATGGTTCTAGGCAGGTGGAGACGGTGCAAGAGGATCTAGCTGCAGGTGGTAGCCGGAGACAGAAGCCTAATGATCGGCCTCCAAGGCCCAAGTAAACCATCGAGTCAATGCTTGATGGGCCATGAAAGTTCCACAACGGAGGCAACAAACCGGCTACACACACAATGCGCCAGTGCTCCTGGACAAAGAAGATAGCGGAGATCACCGGTGTACCAGCTGCGCAGGCACCACCACCCCTAGCCGGTGGACCGCCAGGCAATCGCAATAACCAGCGCCTGAGGGAAGATGACGATGACAACTACCCTCGCTAGGTGGGAAAATACCACATATTCACCATGGAGCCAGAAACTAAGCACAACAAGAGACGCCGCGAGGCGGAGGTGAACGCAATCGTCCCCCCGTCCCCCAGTACCTTAACTGGTCAGAGCAAGAAATTGCGTGGAGCCAGAAGGACCAACCGTCTATGCTACGTCACCCAGGCACTTATGCGATGGTCCTGGATCCCATCATTGTCTCCAAGAAGCACTCCTGCAGATTCTCCTGTGTCCTTGTAGACGATGGGAGCAGCATCAACCTCCTGTACCGTAGCTCGCTAGACCGGCTCGGCATCAGCGAGTCGCAGCTGGAGCCATCTAGCACCTCCTTCCACGGAGCCGTCCCAGGCCCGTCAGATTCACCCATCGGCAAGATCCGGCTAGATGTTATCTTTGGGATGGAGGATAACTTTTGTGGTGAACCTATCTGGTTCATGATGGTCAACCTCTCCAGCGCATATCACGCAATTCTGGGGCGCCCGGCTCTCGCCAAGTTCATGGAGGTACCACACTACGCGTACCTCAAGATGAAGCTACCAGGGCGTCATCACCGTGGCCGGCTGCTACAGGCGATCTATGGAGTGCGCCACAGACGACTCTAAGATAGCGGAGGCTATGATCATCGCAGAAAAAAACCGCATCATCTTGCAAAACATGGCAGCCCTGCAGGCGGATATGCCGGCTGACGAGCCAAAGCTGGCCGGAGAAGCACAGTTCAAGCCATCCAAGGGCACCAAAAATATTCTGCTGAATGAAGCTGAGCCGGACAAGTTCGTCCTGGTCAGAGACGTACTGGACAGCAAATAGGAAAGCGTGCTCGTCGATTTCCTCCGTGAGAATCGGGATATCTTCGCATGGTCCCCCAAATACATGCCAGGTGTTCTAAGGGAGCTCGTCAAGCACTCTTTACATGTCAGGCCAGATGCAAAGCCTATCAAATAGTTCCTCTGAAGTTTTGTTGAAGAGAAGAGAAGAACCATCGGTGAAGAAATCACCTAGCTCCTCGCAGCCGGATTCATCATGGAGGTTTTCCACCGGAATGGCTGGCAAACCCAGTGTTGGTGTTGAAGAAGAACAAGACCTGGCGCATGTGTGTTGACTACACCAGCCTCAACAAAGCATGTCACAAAGATCCATTCGCCCTGCCAAGGATATACCAAGTGATCGATTCCACGGCCGGCTGCGAGCTGCTGTTGTTTCTGGATGCGTATTCTGGCTACCACCAGATCCAGTTGAACCCCGCTGATCAAATAAAAATAGCATTCATTACTCCTTATGGGACCTACTGCTACACCACCATGCCGTTTGGGCTGAAGAACGCTGGGGCAACATACCAGCATTGCATGCAGAAGTGCCTGCAAACACAGATCGGCAGAAACATACACGCCTACGTCAATGATCTAGTAGTCGAGACCAAGGAGTGCCAAACACTCCTTGAAGATCTAAAGGAAACATTCACCAACCTCCGCTAGTTCCAGATGAAGCTGAACCCAGAGAAGTGCGTGTTCGGTGTCCTAGCCGGCCAGCTCCTTGGTTTTCTCATATCAGAGCGAGGAATCATGGCGAACCCAGAGAAGATTGGCACGATCGAGCGCATGCAGCCACCTAAGAACCAACGGGATGTCCAAAAGTTCACCGGATTCCTAGCCTCCCTCAGTCGGTTCATTAGCCGGCTGGGCGAGAAAGCACTTCTGCTGTACCAGCTCATGAAGAAGACAGACAAGTTCGTTTGGACATCGCAGGAGGATGAAGCTTTCCGTGACCTCAAGCGCATGCTCACCTCACCGCCTATACTGGCAGCACCAGCGGCAAAGGAGCCGATGCTGCTGTACATCGCAGCCACCAACCGAGTCATCAGCGTGGTGCTAGTGGTGGAGAGGCCGGAAGAAGGAAAGGCACAGCCGGTGCAATGACCGGTGTACTACCTGAGTGAGGTACTCTCGCTCTCGAAGAAGAACTACCCCCATTATCAAAAGCTGGTGTATGGCGCATACATGGCCAACAAGAAGTTGAAGCACTACTTCCAAGAGCACTCCATCTGGGTGGTGGCACTAGTGCCACTTTCAGAGATCATCGGCAACAGAGACGCCACGGGCTAGGTGGCAAAATGGGCAATAGAGCTTGCTGCCCACAGCATACAATACGATCCAAGAACGACGATCAAGTCTCAAGCCCTGGCGGATTTCCTGGTGGACTGGGCAGAAACGCAGTACCTGCCGCCTTGCCCTGACTCCACGCATTGGAACCTACACTTCGATGGCTCCAATATGTACGGGGGACTTGGAGCCGGAGTGGTCATTACCTCTCCCAAGGGCGACTAACTCGAGTACATGCTACAGATCCACTTCCGCACCTCCAACAATGTTGCTGAGTACAAGGCGCTCGTCCATGGCCTCAAAATAGCAAAAGAGATCGGCATCCGGCACATCCTGTGCTTTGGCGACTCAGATCAGGTGGTGCGGCAAGTCTCGGGCGATTGGGACGCCAGGGATGCAAACATGGCTCTATATCGTTTCTTCGTACAACAGATGTGTGCTTGTTTCGAAGGATGCGAGTTTCACCATGTCCCCAGAATAAACAACGAGGCCACAGACACACTCGCCAGCATCGGGTCAACCAGACAGGCAATCCCGCCCGGAGTCTCCCTCGAGCACCTGCGCAAGCAGTCAATCACGCTGTCTCCAGAATCCGACTCCATCATACTGGACGCGGACCCGGGGACTTCCGGCTCCAAGACATGAGAAGTTGCCACGAAGGACCCGGGGACTATGCTGCGATCCCCGGGGACTACCGGCCCCAAGACCTCCGCAGCTACGTCACCATGCTCGGGGACTACTTCACCGCACCCGGGGACTGCCTCGCCACACCCAGGGACTACCGCGTCCAGCCTGGGATCTGCCGGCTCTGCTCCTTCACCAGGTCGGCCGCCTGATGAGCCCGACCCGGCCATCCGCGCAGAGGTGAACCTGCTCATGTAGGCTATATGTGCCATCCGGGAAACCCTGACATGGGCCAAGCCATTCATGGATTTCTTGGCCAAGGGAGAGCTACCCGAGGAAGAGGTAGAGGCAAGGCAAGTGAAGCGCAGGGCAAGCATACACCATCATCAAAAAGAAGCTCTACAAGCGCAGCGTTGGGGGAGTTTACCAGCGGTGCATGAGCCAGGAAGAAGGCATCCGTTTGCTGGTCGACATTCACCAGGGCGAGTGCGGCCACCACGCATCATCACGAGCCATATTGGCAAAATCATTTCGCCATGGATTCTACTGGCCCACGGTGCTGGAGGACGCCAAGCAGATGGTCAAGGAATGCAACGGTTGCCAACGGTTCATCCAACAAAATCACACTTCGTCTGCGGCACTCAAGATGATACCCATCACTTGGCCCTTCGCCGTCTAGGGGCTGGATATGGTCGGACCTTTCAAAATAGCCTGATCCGGCATGACGCACCTGCTGGTGGTGGACAAGTTCACCAAGTGGAGCGAGGTTAAACCAATAAAGAAGCTGGATGGGCCGATGGTGGTCAAGTTCTTCATAGACATAATCACACGCTTCGGCTTCCCCAACAACATCATAACAGACAATGGCACGAACTTCGGCAAAGGGGCTTTCACACGCTTCTGCAGAGACAAGGGCATCCGTCTAGACCTCGCCTCCAAGGCACACCCCCAATCCAACGAGCAATGCGAGCGAGCAAATGGTCTGGTCCTAGCTGGAATCAAGCCCCGACTGATCGAACCACTGATGCGATATCCCGGATGCTGGATAGAGGAGCTGCTGGCGGTGCTATGGAGCCTCCGCACCACGCCCAACCGGTCCATAGGCTACACCCCATTCTTCCTCATCTACGGGGCGGAGGCGGTCCTCCCAACGGCTATCGAGTTCGACGCGCCTTGCAAGATGTTATACTTAGAGCAGCAAGCCAAGGAAGCGCGTGAGGACAGGGTCGACCTCCTCGAAGAAGCACGCGAGCTGGCCTTATCCAGGTTCACCATCTACCAGCAGATCCTACGCTGTTACCACGCCAGCCGAATCCGCAACGTCTTGTTCCACGAGGGTGACCTAGTACTACGGCTGGTGCAGAACACAAAAGGGATGCACAAGTTATCTCCACCTTGGGGGGCCCATTCATCATCAGCCGGGCGCTGTAAAACAACTCATACTACCTCATCGACACCCTCCAGCCAGAAAAGAACAAGATGGACCGTTCAGGCAAAGAAACCGAGTGCCCATGGAACGCGGACTTGCTTCGCCCATTTTACACTTGAACGACAAGTGTATGTATCTTACCTTTATGTAATGAACAAGAATGGGAGCCTCGACAAAGTCTCGGGGACCCCACAATAATTTAGCAAATCATGCCGCACAATTTGGCTCTTCCGGCTGCATTATTTTAAACCCGGGACCGACGATCTCCACTGGGGACTCACCGGTTGGCCCAGACGGCCGCGCACTACAAGCAACAAAGTACTATATGCGGCTAAGGGTTTCCTCTTTGATTCCGGCTGAAGACCACAAGCCGGCTGATAGATCCGGCAAGAGCGGAACACTCGAAGATACATAATCACACGCCTCGAGGAAAACAAAAAACGTCTGGACGCTCCGGTTACGCTCGCTCGCTCGAGGCTAATGACCAAAACCCGAAGTACCATGCAGTACGCCTACTATCTACCCCTTCGACTCAGCCTCACAGCTAGCTAGGGCACAACATCAAACTGGCCAATGCTCACTAAGAAAAAGATAAAGTCATCAGCCTAGCACGAACAACACGATTTCAAGCCTAAGGAACTTCAGATTATGATTCCTCCTAAATCTGTCTAACTAGGCAAACAACATACTTGTTTTTTATCTTTGCATGAGCCAAAGTTCTAAGACAAGCACCAGGGCTGTAGGCTAGTCGCCTCCTAGATGGCAGAAGAGAAGGCTAAGGAGCTTTGACCCAGCTGTATACTCCAGCCGGCCCGAACCTCGGGGACTACACCCTGTGGGTGCGCTTGTGCACCCCCACACAGAAACCTGCAAGAGACAACAACACAGAGGAGCTTCGACTGGCTGTACCCTCTAGCCATCCCAAACCTCGGGGACTACACCCTGTGGGTGCACTAACGCGCCCCCATATAGAAGCAAGCATGCAACAAGTGCAGATCAAGTAAAATAGAAAGTGCATGCACAGGGCACGAAGAAACATCACAAGGGAGGCAATACTTCCACCAGAATTCAGTACCAAACAAAGACAATTCTTCACCAACAAAAAGAAAACAATTTTTTCAGCAACAAATACTCCCGGCATACCGGGGATCAGGCCTGAGGGTTGGCGGAGGAGCCGGAGGCATCGGTTGGAGCTTTGCTGCAGGAGGCAACGTCGGCAAAGGCGGTCTCTGGCGCAGCCGGGGCATCCGCATCCGTCGCAACCGGAACTTCAGCATCTGCTGTAGCCGGGTTGAAGTGGTACGGCTCCGTGCCAGCCCGGTCACTGAAGTCCTGGTCCAGCTGGACGAAGCTCCCAATCTTCACACCACAAGAGCGGATATCGGGAACCTTGGCGCGGAGCTGTTCGTAGTTGGTCCCTGATGGAATCCGCGAGAGAGGCTCCACAGATCCACGTCCGGGTACCAGGACTTCAGCAGGGCAAGCACCATCTCTGCACCGCCATGTGCTGCAAACTCCCGCGCCACGTCCATGAGGTTACGGGTGCCAAAGAGCTTCCCAGCTAGAGTGTCCATGGTGGCCGGCTGGTCGCTGTCAGGCCAGACGTAGTCATAGACCTCGAGGGCAGCAGTGCGTAACCGCTTGGCCTCCTTGCTGACAACCGCCACCAGCTCCTCTGGGTGGAGGTCACGCCCGGCGTCCGCCTCGGGGATGCGCGCCAGAGCCTGGTCAGTCGCCTCAGGGTAATGAGCTACACCTGAAAAATAAACAACAGTCAATGTCGGCTACGGAAGATAAGGGGCAAGGCAGGACCGGTTTGAGGTTACTTACTGTAGAGCTCAGCCATCCGACGCGCCTAAACCCCTAGCCGGTATAACCCCACTAGAAGGTTATAGCTTCTATGGTGAGCACGCGTCAGCCCAGTAATCGCGCCTCGGCATACACAAGTGAGTATGTAGGCCGGCGACATACAAGCCACATATCAGAGCACGCCATGTACAAAGAAAGGAAATATAATCAACAAGATCCAAATATATATAGATAGGTAGCACACAGAGGACAGAGGTCCCAACAATACACCATACGTCAAGCGGAAAACGTGATATAACATCCGAGTACGGATAAGACCCAAATTGGCATAAGATGCCTAGAAATAAGCAAGCGAGCTTCATGCCCACACGTCTCAGGACTTCCTAGTAGGATCCCAACTGATCATGGCGGACGTTAGAACGGGAAAACCTGTGCATCTAGAATCAACACGTACATGTACAGCGGGAATGAACCCAAAAGCGAAAAGAACAAACAAGAAAAGCAAGAGCGTCAGTACTGAGGCTAGCACATGGCGAGACTAGAATTCAGCGGTCCTCGCCTACCAAGGTATGGTGGGGTTTAGCGGCAGCGAAGCTTGCACTAACTAACTTATAGAGACACACTACAACTTCGGCTAGTAGAGCGAGATAAGAGAGCACTAACCGATAGCAATAATATAACTCCAGGCATAACCCATCCGAGGATTTCCCCCTTGAAAACCAGTCGAGGAAGTAGTCCCACGGAAAACACATGTTGCAATTTTATTTATCCAATTGTTTAGTTGATAAGACTAATTACTAGTCATATTATTAGATCAAGGCATTAGTGGCGTTATCTATGATCATGACACTTTACTCCTGAGGCGTCCATAACCATGGACACATGGCTTCTCGAAAAGATTTACCCTGCAGGGGTGCACAACTGTACCCAAACGCATGTTCAACCCTTCAAGCACTAAAACACAAATAGGCGTTCCTTCCAAGTCTCACAACAAGAACTGTCCCATAACTACGCGCGTATCTAGAGGTATCACCTACTGTATTTACCCAACCAGGAGGTACGACGATTCTCAAGGGTGGTATAGCGTTTGCGACCACGGTCGAGAAGGATCGGAGCTCCACTATGGAAGATGACCTCTCGGCCGAACCGTGTTTATGTATGCAATGTCGCGTCAGTCCACGAAAATATCAAGTCCGAAGACATATTCAACTCACCCATGTCCGAGGACATATTATGCGTATGCACCAAATTTAAAACCAATTTGTGACCCTCTGGATAAACGAATAGCGCCGGTAGTTGAGGAGGGATCCCAGAGGCCCCCGCGTTTGGTTAGCGCGATCAACTCAGAACTGGTATCTTAGAACGAATGGTTCCTAGGTCGACTCAAGCAGTCCCCAAAGGTGGTCGCTGCCGGGGCCTTATCATTAGGTGAAGCCATAACCAACAACATCAGATTTATTGTCATATCACCAACAATATCCAGATATTAAGTTCCACCTGTATGAGAGCAGTACTAAGCATGCCTACGACTCGCAAGGACAAAGCTAGCTAATCAAACAAGGCAATAGGATAACCAAGGCACTATAGTATGGCGGGTAAAATAAAGGTACGATACTAAAGCATCGATAATACGGATAGCAATAGATCGAAGGAAGGAAGTAAAGACTATAAATGCAAAATAGGTAGAAGGGGGTGAGATGCTCGCCTGAAGGATCAAAAGATAAAGGCGGTACAAGCTCAAAGAGGGGTACTCGTAAGTAGGCTCACACTCCTGCTGGTACTCGTTAGACTCGTCTTCTACCGAGAAGAACCAAATGCCATACATAAAGGAAATAACGCAATCAACACAAGATCAGTACAATGCAAACAATAATATAGCATGGCAATATATGATGCAATATGGTTAATGATTCAAGTTTAAGTGGTCGAGGAACAAACCATAGTATTAAAGTAAATCTGCCACATGTTACTTAGGGGTTCGAATGCGAATTCAATTAGGATTCGATGATGCATGATGCAAAAGAGCAAACAGATACCACGGTTAGATTCATGTTGTCGAGATGGTCAATTTTACGGGTTAAAAGTTATTAAATTGCAATTTTATGGCCAAAAGAGCAAAAATGTCAATGTTGTAATAGTTATGGGTGTTTCTGCAAAATTTCACTTATGCCATTTTATTCATCTCAGAAAATCATTTACTTTTTATTTTGTAATTATTTGCAAATTCGAAATCATTTGAAAGTTATTTGTATTTGAGTGAATTTACCTTAAATGAGTTAGCAGAAAAAAGAATAGAACGTGGGTCGTTGTGGAGAAGTGGGCCAGCGGCGCAAACTATCTGCTGCTCGCGTGCGGGGGAACCAAGATGGGCCGGCCCGAGGGTCAAGGATGAGGGCTGCGGGTTGATCAAGAAAACTGACCAGGGACCTTTTTACAAAACCGTCATTAACAGGGAGATGGTCTGAATCTCGGATCTGGAGTTTTGACAGCAAAACGACCTGACTTCGAATGAAGATGACGACGAATCGGTGAGGAATTTGGAGATTCCATAAAAACAAAAGTTGTAGATCTCGCGAAGATCTACAACTTTGCAGAACTAAGTTTCTTTAGCTGGGGCCTATATGCGCTGGAAAACACAGAGATACATAGTGGGTCCAGGTTTTTGGACGAAAAATACAGAGTACGCTCCCGTCTTCAGATCAAGATTCCAGCGGAACTAGCGAGAAATTGGATAATATGAAAAAAATGAAAGATGAGATCTACTGAAGATCTATAACTTTGCAGAAGTAAATTGTTCCAAAAGATCAACATACGAGCCGGAAAACAGGTTGGAACAGAGCAGATTCAGTTAAACATTGGACAGATTTCAGGAAAACTAGATTTTCGGCTGATCTTTAGGTGACGATTACGAGAGCTATAGGTAACCAAATTGGGCGAGGTTTCTTGCGTTGGATAGCTGAAAAGTAGGGCTACAAGGTTTGTTCATAGAGTTATCGCAAAGGAGCTAGGGATACGCCGACAAAAATCAAGGCAGATAGCCTGGAAAAGATACGTGCTGAAGCTGCTGCTCCATGTCGACGCCAGACGTGGCGCGTAGCGACGGCGAGCAAGAGGAAGCAGAGGGAGAGGGGAGGAGACGCGGCTCACAGCGGGGTGGTCGGTGGAGGTGGCTCGACGGCGAGGCGACGATGGCGGAACGGTGACGGGACGGTGACCAGCGAGTCCTGAGCGGTGACCACGGCGAGCAGCGGCGACGGCGTCCGAGTACAACAGCTCCGGACGTCCTTGCTGCGCCAGGTAGCAGAGAACGACGGCGTCGCGGTGCTCCAGAGAGGGGGCGGCTGCTGTCTTGGGGAGGAAGAAGATGACAGGGAAAAAGAAGAAAGAAAGGGGTTGCTGTTTTGTTTTTCCCTTGCTTTAGCAGCGAGGGCGAGCGGGGCAGTGGCAGGTGAGCGAGGCGTGCTACACTGGCTTGCTGCTGTTAGCTGCGCGCATGTGTGTGCGTTAGTGTTAGGTGCTTAGCTCCTGTTATCTAGGTTGCTTGCTGCTAGGTAGGATTAGGTCTAGTTAGATGGTTAGTTAGATTAGGAATATGTGGGGTTTTAGGAAGATTAAAAAGATTAGAGAGATTAATATGTGTATATGGGTATATACACACATGGAAGAATAGGTAAGAGAAAAAGAAAGATTAACAAGAAAACACAAACAAAATGCAATAAAAGAACAATGGGGATTATGTGTAGATGTATAGGTGGGCAAGAATTGAAATGCAAATAATTCCAACAAGAAGCCCACATATATAAGATGGAATAAAAGGAGATGATGATGGTCAAATATTAGTGGTAGGAAGGAAATAAAGAGAGATGCCCACAACTCCAATTGGGCATTGTAACAATTTAATAATAGCCAAATACAATTATATCAAGAACCAAATCAAATGCCAACAAAGAAATATGATGCATGCATGATGAAGGTAAGAAATGCACAAACATGATAAAAAGGTGGGGATTGAAACCTTGGGATGTCACACTTACTGATGACCATCTCGACAATCTGGCAAAGCTCCCCCAGTGCCTCCCTTTCCTTGGGCTGAGAAGCCTTAAGAGTCTCCGCCTGAGTGGCGTGGAGCTTCTCAAGGTTCTTCAGCGCCTCGGTCCGGATGTCGACCACCTTCTTGGCCTGGCCGGCCTTGACCTCCATCTTCTGCTGATGTGCAACCAACTGGCCGATATGGTCCTAGCGAGCTTTGTTGGACTCCTCCAGCCGGGCCACCTCCCCTTCAGCCTGGCCACCTCCCGGTCCCGGTCCGCCAACAGAGCTGTAGGAGGGTACCCAATGGTTAACAAGAAGCGCGAGAAGTCGCGCAATTTGGAGGACACGCAGAGCAAGTGATCTTATGACCTAGATCTTGCGAAGCCTCGGCAGTGTCGGCAAGAGCCCTCTAAGGAACAGAAGGAAGTAAGAACCAAAGAACCAGCTGAAGAGAAAGGCAATGAAAGATAGCAAAAAACGGCAAGGGAGTACATACCTCGAACGAGGCCCCCAGTGCCTTGGCCTGGCCAAGCCCTTGCTCCAGCACCTCGACCAGGTGGCGAGCCTGGCCAAGGGTTATGGGTGCCGCCTCCGAAAGCTGTGCCAGGTCAGGGTCCAGTGGCAGCGTGGCCCGGGCTGGCGTCCAGCCGGTGACCTGGAGGTCGTCGTTGCTGCCGGCACCCGCGCTGGATGTTCCTAGGGCTCCACTTCCCGCGCCACCCGCCGGCTACATGGACGCCCCCGGCTGTGGCACCTCCGCCGGCTCCTCCACTAGGCCGGTGGCGGAACCAGCCCCCGCCATCGGGCGAGGGGGAGGGGCGGCCACGCCATCGCGCCTAGGCAAGAGCGCCACGGCGAGCAGGGAGACGGTGCTAGCCCGGTGCAGCGTCACGGGTGCAGCCGGTGGCATCGCCTCCATCGTGTCTGCAGCAGCCTTAGCGGGCATAGGCTCGGGAGCTGCAGCCGGCGCAGTGGAGCCCTCAGCCCCGGCAGGCAGAGGGGCGAACGCGGTGGCGATGGTCGCGGAGCCAGGCAAGGCCATCGCATCACTACACAAAGGACAAGGGTGCGATGAGTGATACGTCCAAAACGTATCTACTTTCCCGAACACTTTTGCTATTGTTTCTCCTCTATACTTGTGTTATTTGGATGCAACTAATGCGGACTGACGTTGTTTTTAGCAGAATTGCCTTGGTGTCTACTTTTTGTGCAGAAAACCAACTATCAGGAAAAATCCCAGAAAATATGCCAAAAATCTTATTTCACCCGAAGACTCCAGGAGCCAGAATACGAGACGGAGAAGAGCCAGGGGTGGCCACACCACCTGGTGGCCTTGGTCAGCCAGGCAGCGCCAGGTGGTGTGGGCCCCGTGCACCCTCGGCCTCTCTCTTCGCCTATAAGGAGCCTTCTGACCTAAAAGCTTCGGGGGGTTCGACGTTTTTCCAGAAGGAGTTCCGCTCCGCCGCCACCACCAGATTCCACGAAACAACACCAGAAACTCCGTTCTGGCACCCTGCCGGGACGGGTAATTGGAGGAGATCATCGCCATCATCATCACCATCGCTTTTCCATCGACCATCCATGTTTCGGGGTAATTGAAGTGACATAATTTGGGATGACTGGAAGGGAAAGTCTTTGATGTGAGGATCACATGTGTTCACGGAGTGTTAATGCTTTGCTCTGGTGCTCTATTAAAAGGAGCACCTTAATTGCCAGTAGTTCCCTAGAGGCCCTGCTGCAAACGGGCTGGCAGGACCATAGCTTTATTTATCTAGTTCACTTGGATTCTCTATTGTTCGCTGCTATCCATCCATCATGGGTAAGTCTCGTGATGGCAAGTTTCATATTTTACCATCCACTACAAGAAGAGGTACGGTTCTTAACGCCTCTGCTTCTCTTGATTCACCATCTGTTATAAGTAAGCTCGTTACACCACCACATACACATGCTACACACACTGCTACTACTGCTAAATCTGAAACTTCTGATGCTTATGATGCTGCTTCTACTGTGCTTGATAAAAGTGGTTCATTAGGTCCTTTCCTAGATGCTACGATTGCTAGAACTATAGCTGGAACTACCGAAACTCCTAATGAAGACACTACCACACCTGCTAGCTCACCTGAGTCTAGTGAGAGTTATGATATTGAAGAAGATTATGTTGAGATGACCGATGAGTTTATTAAAGAATGTAAGAACAGCCATGATAGGAGCGCTGCTAAGAGTCTCCTTGAGAGGCGTACTGTTAGACCCAAATTATATCCTACTGCTAAGTTTGCTGCTTCTCCCATAAACATTACAGATGAAGATTATGATTTCTCTCTCGATCTATCTTACATAGCTATTGTCGAGAAAGAACCTTTTTGTGGGACTAAGAATGAAAGTGTGGTAGCACATATTAATGAACTTTCTACCAAGAGTGGCTTGTTTTCTGATGATATTAAGATGCGTACTTACTTTGTTGCTAAGATTTTTCCTTTTTCAATAAAAGGAGAAGCTAAAACTTGGTTTAGTAATTTACCTCCTGGATCTATTGATAGCCCTGAGTGCTTGATTAGTACTTTCCTACAGAAATATTTTCCTCCCAGTGCTAGACATGCTATTTTGCAGGAACTTTTTGATTTCAAACAGGGAGAAAAAGAGGTATTGCCTAAATCTTGGGCAAGGTTTTGTGCTTTGATTCATGCACAGGCTAGAAGTCCATTACCTAAGAATGAGATTCTTGATATATTTTATAATGGACTAACTGAGGAATCTAGGACATACCTAGATAGTTGTGTTGATTGTGTTTTCAGGAATAGGACTCCTAAGGAAGCTGAGGAATTAATGGCTAAAATAAGCAAGAATTATGAAGATTGGACTCCTCCTAAACAAGCTATACCGGAAGTAATTGTACCTGAACCATCTATTCCTGTGCCTTTTCCAACATCAAAGAAGAGGGGAGTTATTGAATTAAATGATGAAGTGATGAAGGAAGCTAAGAAATGTCTTAAGGAGAAGGGAATTAAAGCTACAGATGTCAAGAATTTACCTCCTATAGAAGAATTATGTAAGCCTATTTCCTACTCACCCACTATTGAGGTACACTCTCTCCAACACTTTGATGAAGGTGATATCCCTTACTCTAAACCTCATGATCAATGCTTAGAAGAATTTGATATCTTTATTGTTAAGAAAGATAACTTTAATAAAAGGGTGCAAAATCATCTAATGGAAAACACTAGAGCTATTGTAGAGTTGAAAGATATTGTGGAAAGAACCTATAATGATGTTAAAATGATTGTTAAACACTTTCAAATGGTTCAAACTCAAATAGATCAACTCGTTAAAGTGCAAAACGACTTGCTAGTGAATGCTGCTAAAGAAAAACATGCTTATGAAATTAGAACTAGAAGTGGTGCTGCTACCCAGGATCCTCTATATATTGAGGGGCATCCCAAAAGAATTGAGCAGGATTCTCGACAAGCTGAAAATAGTGGTTCTACTCGTATGAAAAGGAAAAAGAAACATAAAACTGTTGTAGAACCCTCTAAACCTGCTATAGATCCTAGTAGTATATCTATCTCTGATGCTAAAACTGAAAGTGGTAATGAAGAAAATGAAGTTCCTAATGAAGAAAAAGTTGAAGAAGAACCTGAAAACCACACTAAGACTACTAAATACACCAAAGAAGATTTTATTGCTAAGAAACATGGTAGTGAAAGAGAACCTTGGGTCCAAAACCCTATGCCTTTCCCTAATAAGAAACACAAGTCAAAAGAAGATGAACACTATAATAAGTTTTGTGAGTGGATGAAGCCTTTATTCTTGCAAATTCCTTTGACTGATGCTATTAAATTGCCTCCTTACTCAAAGTATATGAAGGACATTGTCTCGAATAAAAGGAAGATCCCTAATGAAGAAATCTCTACTTTGCTTGCTAATTATTCTTTCAATGGTAAGGTTCCTAAGAAACTTGGAGACCCAGGGATTCCAACTATCCCTTGCTCTATTAAGAACAATTATGTTAGAACTGCTTTGTGTGATTTGGGAGCTGGAGTTAGTGTTATGCCTTTCTCTCTCTATAAGAGGCTTCAGCTTGAAAAATTGATACCAACTGATATATCTTTGCAAATGGCTAATAAATCTACCACTATTCCCGTGGGTATATGTGAGGATGTACCTGTTCAGGTGGCTCACAATTGCTTGATATTAACTGATTTTGTTGTGCTTGAAATGCCTAAAGATGATAATATGTCTATTATTCTTGGGAGACCTTTTCTTAATACTATAGGAGCTGTTATTAATTGTAATCAAGGAAAGGTGACCTTGAATGTTAATGACAAGGAACATACTGTCTATTTCCCCCAGAAGATTGAAAGGACTTATGGTCTGAATTCAATTGAACATGTTGAAGGCATTCAAGTTAGAGAAATATATTGTCTCATACCAAGAGAAAAATTTGAAACTATTATGATTGGGACCATTGCTATCAAGGTTAAGGTAACATAATCATTAGTGGAGTACAAAGTTTTGTCTCATATGCAATTGTTTTGGTAGCAAGACTTGATCAACCTTTGCATTTTAGTTTTTGCTTTCGTTTAGTTTTCTTTGTGTTGTTAGTTGCTTGCATGCTAGAACTTCCGTAGTTCTAGCCTTGTTTTGTCCTTGCATCATGTTTCCAAAAAAATATGTCTGTCAGAAAAATCATTCTTCTATTTCTGAAAAAAGCCAAAAAATAAAGTATCTTGAAAAATTCCAGAAAATTCATATTAAATTTTTACGTGAAAAAAGGGGCAGAGGAGTACCTGGTAGGTACCAGGGGGCCCACCAGGAAGGCACACCATGTGGTGGCGCGACCAGCCCTGGGTGGCGCCATGCCCTGGTGTGGGCCACCCCTGCCCCCCACCAACTCTCTCACCTGCCACTTTCTTCTCTCTCCCGAGTAAGCTCCAGTTCATAGCTCAAAATCGCGTTCTTTCTGTGCTTGCTCTCGATTTCTTCGATCTCCTTGCTCAGCCCATCTTTCTTGCTGAAATTTGGAGCATTTGTTCCCTGAATACCAAGCATGAAAAACCATACTTTTGGAGAGATATTTGAGAGTGATGCACCTAGGAGGTCGAGGCCCTCAAGAACAGCCTCTCAAGCTAGGGCATCATACAATGAAGATCTCATTGCAACTCGTATTGGTAGTGAAAGGGATGATGGGGATGCTCACCCATCCTCTTTTCCTTATTTTACCTTCTTACAAGCTGCAGGTATTCTTGATGATTTCTTGCTACTGATTGAGAGGGTTGGTTTGACCTCATATATGCAAGATGAGAGTGCGCAATATGCTATGCTCACCAAAACTTTTGTTGAGAGCTTCTCATTTACTAACACACCCTATCAATCTACTATCTCTTTTAAAATCTATGATATGCCCTTGACCATGCATTTGGAGAGATTTTGCAGTATTATAGGTGTGCATATGACAGGGACAGTGAAGAAAATTCAAGGGCGACCCGCTGATTTGTTGGAGCTTTACCGAGGGGTGACCAATGATGATGACCGCGTAGCGTAGCGCGGAAAGATAAGAAATATCCAACTCCCTGCTCTTAGATACTTTGCATATTATCTTGCTACTAGTGTATTGGGTAGGGAGAACACTAGTAATATCTCCAACTATCATTTAGCATTCCTTGCTGCTGTGCTTAACAATGATACTCGGTACAATCTTGGCTCGCTTATTGCTCGCCGCCTAGCTGCTAGGGGGCCTATCTATGGGGGCATCATTGCCTCGCGTGTAGTCAATGCATTAGGTCTTTCGGTGGATCCCGATGATGCTATGCTAGCACCACAGAGGCTTGACCTTGTTGCCATGAAAACTCATCACTTTGTCACTGCTACCTATGATTTGAACAATCTAGTATATAGGATGCTTTTCACAGATGGGGATGAAAGGGAGATCCTTTTGCCACAGCCTGCTTTGTTTAGTGTTGACAGGAGACCGTGGTCGCGCTCCAAGGAGGAGGTGGATGAGTAGCTTCGCTTGATGGGTTTCCATGAGTAGCACCAGGTGGATGTGCCCTCCTATGATTACTCCGCACATTACGGAGGGACATACTCGATCTCGCACCAGGACGAGGGTACCTCCTCGTCGTACCACGGTGACACTTCATCTTGGCCAGCTTGGGATTGATACCCACTTAGGCCAAAAGCCTAAGCTTGGGGGGAGGTACGCCGACACCGCACTCATCTCCATATCATGTTGCATCGGTACTTTGTATATTCATGTTTTCGTTCTCTTTTTAGTTTTTGTTCTTCTTTGCTTTTGCTTTCTAAAAACACAAAAAGACCAAAAATATTTTTGTTGTTTCTCTTTGGTTTGCTTCTTCTTTTTGCCTTGGTTTGTTTTTCCTTTTTGCTTTGTTTGAACTATTCGAAAAATCCAAAAAGATTTTTCTTTGTTTGTTTTTCCCTTTTGGTTATTGTCTAAAAATCGAAAACACCAAAAATATTTGTCGTTCTTCTTTGGTTTTTGCGAGTTTGCTACAGGGTTCGGCAGTTCTTAGTGGAATATTGGTTTCATATTATTATTCAAGCCACACAAGTGAAGAGCAATAATGAGGATAAATGACAACTTGAGGCATGGTAAGAGGCTGGTAACAAACTCTATTTGTTTTCATTTTTGAACATATACTCATCACTGTGGGCATGCTTAGTCCGTTCATGTAGAGTGTATGTTTTCTTTGGATGCTTAGTAGTTCTTGCTTTCTTATGATTAGCTCCAGCTCGCTAATAGTTTGTAGCATGTCTTATGAATGTTTTCTTGCATTGCTCTATTCATAAATTGGTATGACACCATGGTATCCTCCTCTGAATGTTTCATTTGAATTGACTTGGCACATGCTCACGCATGCACATGACTGTAATAATCAGTTAAGCCTTGATGGATTATTTTGCCTTGAGGATCTTGAATCACTTTCATGCCATGAGTAGTCTTGTTTTGTTGCAAGCATGATAATGACAGCTATTGCTCTCTCGTTTGTCTCTCCCTTACTATTGCTAGCCTTCACTTCCACTGAGTGCTTTACTCAAGTTTCCAACTTCCTAAACCAAATATTTCCAAAGTGTCCACCATACCTACCTATTAGCATCATTTGCTACTTCCGTCCATATTTAATATGCCTTGTTTTCTTCTGAATAAATGTTTGCTTGTTATGGGAAAACTAGTTAGTAAAGCTCTCACGAACTTGATGGCACACTTTATTTCCTGCACTTAATAAACCTGAACCATTGTGAACTCTCCATGAAAGTTATATGCTTGCAAATTATAGGCTGGGGATTAGCAGAACCGTGCTATCACGGGGAACGCTTTCAACACTTGTAAATATATACCCAGTTGATACCTTGCTCTTTTGTTTGCGGATGTCGTCGGTGTGAAATAAAAGGGGAGCTTGTAAGTCCATGGAGTTATGTATGTGTGTTAGAGAAACGCCTGGGCCGCTGGTCTAATCCATGCTGACATGGTGAAAACCTGCAGCGTAACCATAATGATATCTATGAAGCATTCTTCTTATAAAAAAATAGAGAGATAGCTATTGAGAAAAAGAAAAAAAGAGATTTATGAAAAGAGGAAAGAGAGAAAAAGCACCATTTTCCCATGGTAAATAAGAAGATTGCTGAGATACTCATTGTCTGCTTGCCTTGTCATTTTGATATGGGGATTCTTCCGTATCATCGGGCAAGGGGTACCCCGTTGGCGGTTCTCAATGATACGCACATACTTACGATGACAAGAACTTACCGGTAACTAAAGTTGAGTAGCATGAGGAGCGACCCTCGTACTCAAGGGACTTGGGATCTTCAGTTTATAGTCTATCAAGCATATAACTCAGATTGGACCTCACTTTCACCTTAACCACATTAAAGATGATTATGATAGGGGCAATGAGAGCTCAAAGCTAACGAGTACCATACTTCCAGCATTTGGAAGCCTTTCAAAATTATTCAAAACCTTTTTCTTCTACTTGTTGAGTCTCCGCATATTCTTTGAGCACCTTCTTGAGAGCATAGTTGTCATTCTTTGTGTTTGCTCCATTACTTGATTATTTGTGTTATGACTTTGATGCTTGTATCCTTGATATCTTTCCTTCTAGTCATCACTTGAACTTCAGAGGTGCCTTGATATTCATAATCAAAGGGCAAGCGAGATACCACTCTATCATACCTTTTTATGAGCATTGTAATGTTGCTTATGTTTGTGCTTCATGCTACTTATTATTCTTGAGTTGGAATCTCTTCATAGCTTGCAATGACTATTAAGTAGACTCAGTTGCATACTCTTTATTATGAACTGTCTGAGTAGATGATAACATTGCTGAGAATATTTACATCATATGAAGAAAATGTGTTCGTGAAAGTTCTTTTATCGCACTCAGTTTTCAACTGAATTGCTTGAGGACAAGCAATAAGCTAAGCTTGGGGGGAGGTGATACGTCCAAAACGTATCTACTTTCCCGAACACTTTTGCTATTGTTTCTCCTCTATACTTGTGTGATTTGGATGCAACTAATGTGGACTGACGCTGTTTTCAGCAGAATAGCCTTGGTGTCTACTTTTTGTGCAGAAAACCAACTATCAGGAAAAATCCCGGAAAATATGCCAAAAATCCTATTTCACCCGAAGACTCCAGGAGCCAGAATACGAGACGAAGAAGAGCCAGGGGTGGCCACAACACCTGGTGGCGCGGGCCAGGCCAGGCCACGCCAGGGGGTGGTGTGGGCCCCCCAGGCACCCCCTCGGCCTCTCTCTTCGCCTATAAGGAGCCTTCTGACCTAAAAACTTCAGGGGATTCGACGTTTTTCCAGAAGGAGTTCCACTCCGCTGCCACCACCAGATTCCACGAAACAGCACCAGAAACTCCGTTCGCACCACGGACGGGAATTGGAGGAGATCATTGCCATCATCATCACCATCGCTTCTCCATCGACCATCCATGTTTCCCCCATCTATGAGTGAGTAATCCCCCGCCGTAGGCTATGGGGATGGTAGGGATTGGATGAGATCGTTCATGTAATGGCATCAGATTGTTAGGGCATGGTGCCTAGTATCTTTTATTAGTGCTTTATGACTTTGTTGCGACTTGTTGTGCTTAATGCTTGTCACTAGGGCCCGAGTGCCATGATTTCAGATCTGAACATGTTATTGATTCATTATGATAGTATTGTTTTGGGTCTTACCTGCAAGTTGTATACACACGTTGTTGTCCGGAACCTATGGCCCCGGCGATGTAAATCGGGATAACCGGAAGGGAAAGGCTTTGATGTGAGGATCACATGTGTTCACGGAGTGTTAATGCTTTGCTCCGGTGCTCTATTAAAAGGAGCACCTTAATTGCCAGTAGTTCCCTAGAGGCCCCGCTGCAAACGGGTCGGGACAAAAGATGTTGTGCAAGTTCTCATTGCAAGCACGTATGACTATATATGGAACACATGCCTAGGATTGTCTAGTACTTGGATGCTTTATCTTATTTATCTGCAATTGCCCTATGTTCTGATTGCTATGTGAATTGTCTTGTCCATGCAACACCCGTCCATCCATCCCTATGCCTACCGCACTCGAATCCCACTGTTTACTGCTTTTGTTACTACTGTCTTTGCTTTACTACTGCTGTTACTTTGCTATTCCTACTACAAAACTGTTGCTACTGATAAACTGCTGTGAGCAAGATTGTTTCTAGGTGCAGCTGAATTGACAACTCGGTTGTTAAGGCTTATAAATATTCTTTGGCTCCCCTTGTGTCGAATCAACAAATTGGGTTTCACTTCCCTCGAAAATACTGCGATACACCCCCTATACTTGTGGGTCACCAATGAGCAAGCGCAAGCCTACCACTACAAGCAAAGGATACAAGAGCATGTACCCGGTGACGCTCGGCGCGGCGGCCATAGCTCTTGGGCGGCAACTTTTCTTCGCGGCGCCTCCGGCTGGGGCAATGTTGGTCGAGGCGGCCCGCTTCCCCCTGGCCCTGGGTGCGGCGGCTTTAGACGGATCCACATCCTTGCCATGCGCGGCTGCTTCAACACGCAGACAAAATATCAAGTTTATGGCTAACACAAGAGGAGCGAGGTAGACAAGGACAAGGAAAGGTTACTCACTGGGGGGAACTCGTAGCCCTCGTCAGCCTGGGTGGGAAACCGATCCGGCTCCATCTACGGGTACTTCAAAGGCTTGAAGTCCGTAGAAAAGAGAGGGAGCTCACCGTCCCCCATGCCGTCCTCCGCTAGCTATGTCGTAAAGAGCTACTCAACATGGGAAGATAAGAAGAACGAAAAAAAATTCCTCGAGAAAAATTCACCCGGATAAGAAGGGGAGAGGCTTACCTTCGGCGGCAACCGGCCACGGTGGTACGGCTGACAGGAGAACTCCCAGTCCTCCGCCATCGTCTCCTTCGAGATGGCGGCGAGCCATTCGCGAAGGGCCACGAACAGGACATCTAGTCGGGAGACCCGGGTGGGATCCAAATGGCCGAGACGTGGCACATCTTGTGCGACTGTTGCTACAGCGGGAGCATGCGGCTTGCCATCTAGGACAGCAGAATGTCCTGGGTGGTGAGCCGCTCCTTCTCCACCAACACTGCCAGCCAGGCGGCCATCTGGTCGATATCCGCCTGGGCGCCGAAGTTCTGGACGGACTAGGCCTTCCGGGTGGAGGGGACGTTCGTGAAGATCGGGATCTTGATCCAGTCGACCTCGGTGGTGTTGCGCACGTAGAAGTACAAGCGCTGGCATAGCTTGATGGTGTCCGGGAGGTCCAGCCATGGCATCACCGTCGACGGCGACGGGTAGATGGCGCAGCAGCCCACCCTTCCCCGCCACCTGGACCTCAAAGTGAAATAACTTCAAGAAGTTCGCCGTGTCGGGGGAACACCGAGGTAGGCCTCGTAGCAGGCCGCGTGGTGCGACAGCATCGCCACGGTGTTGGCCCCCAGATGATGGAGCTGGGGGTTGAAGGAGACGAGAAGCTCCAGGACAAACCTGCTCAGCTGCAGCCCGAGTCCACGGGCGAAGTGGGCGAGGAAGACGACGACCTCGCCGGGACGGGGGTTGGGCACCCGCTGCTTCACCAGGTGTTCCAGCGGGAGGAATTTCCCCCGCCGGGACTTTTGCACGAGCTCCTCGGTCACATAGGAGCCGCACCACCTGCCGGCCTGCTCTGGCAGCATCCTGTCCGTGGCGGCGGCCATGTTGGAGAAGTGCGGGCCCGTCGTCACGACGGAAGAGGGCTGATGCCGGCGACCAAGAAACGGTGGTGCAAGCAAGAGAGAGAAGTCAGAACGCGAAGGAAGGTAGAAGCAGCGAGCGCGAGAAGATGAAGTGAGGGAGACCACTCCCCTGTGCCCCTATTTATCGAGGCAGAGGAAGTGCGACAACTGCCCCACCTCCCCACCACGTGGCAAGCAACTGCTCCACTTCCTCGTGACGCTTCGGTGCGGATCGCATGCGCCAGCGTAGCCTCCATAGAAGATCCTGCAGGAGTTACTGCGGGAGGCAAACCGCACCCATGATCTCCGAGAAACCACAATGATGAAGGCATGCGCGCAGTTACAAAAAACTACTGCGGCAGGCCAAGAGGTCAAACTAACGCGACGCGCGCCAAAAATGGCAGGCTCGGCTGATGCGAGCGATGACGATAGCTAAAAGGCAATCCATCTCCCTGCCGGATGCGGCAGCCGGTCCATGAAAATCACCACACACACCCTATGGGTGGGCCATCGGCTCCGTAGCCGGTAAACCCTAGCCGAGAATCAACAAAGAATCTCAAGCCAGTAAAAGACAAGAATTACAAGACAAAACCAACAACAAGTTTCTACGTCGCCAATCATTTCAAACTCGACCAATGAGAATGCAAGAACTTCTCCACGAAGCGAAGTCCCAACGCGCTCGGGACTAGTGTCGGGGGGATGACCCCAGGGTAGGCCAAGACAGGCTCAGCTCGCTGGCTCGAAGGAGCTCTGGCCGTTTGGGCCCAAAACAAGGAATCACAGCCGGGTGGAAATCTCCACCCGGTCCGCATTCAAATTTCCCTAGCTGGCCCGTCTAGCCGGGTAGCCAGATGAACTGGCTGGGAGGCCGCTCCTAGCCGGCTGCCTCGGATCCACTGGCCAAGGTACGGTGGAGGTGACGCTCCTCGCTGAGCGCATATCTGACCGGATAGGCTGGCTGGCCCGGTCGGCGCTACCAGACAACTAGGCCAAAGCTGGAGGCTGACGAGTAAAGCTCCGGCTGACGAATAAAGCTCCAGCTGACGGACAAAGAGCCGGCTGACGGATAAAGCGATGGCTGATGAGTAAAGCGAAGGCGCTAGACACTGTAGCACTGTCCCCTATACTGGAGGCTTGACTCGACCCGGGCCTACCGTTCAGGCCCATCCAATCGGCCCACTTTGTAAACCCAGATCCAAACAGTAAACCCTAGAGCCCACTTTGTAAGCTACCTCTCCCAACCAGTATATAAGGGGGGTAGTACTAGGGTTCTAGGTAGACAATTACAAGTTAGAAGTTCTCTAGATTGGACAAGTTAAGTAGTTCCTCTTCTTCCTCTAGCTAGGAGCCACTAGCGAAACAGCTCAAGGAGCACATGTACTGGGCGTTCACCCCCTGATAGTAGATCCTTGCAGGAACAGGAGCGTTACCTCGACAAGAGGGCTCCAAACCTGGGTACATCATTGTGTTTGCACTATCTGTGCCCAACCCGTTGCGAGTAGCCACTAATAGCATCCTGATTGTCCCCTCTCATGCCATCCCTGATGCACTGCCGTGTTCCACACCACGACAGACCACCTCTGAGTTCTCGCTCCAACAAAGAAGCGGAAGAAGCAAATCCTTCCAGAAAAAGCCATCGGGAACATGTAGTTCGATAATCTGAAGCCATGGGGAATATTCTGGGGGGAGAGAAATCCTTCACGAGGATGTGTGAGAGTGGAGGGGAGGCGGAAGCCCCCAAGGCTCCATCCGCATTGGCATGGTGGTGCCCCCATGTCTCCCTCCATAATGAGGTTTTTAATTTGAGGCCCCAAAGTTGAGATGCCAAGTCATAGCGGTGCCAAAGTTGGTTGTAATTGGATCGCGTTACCTACAGTTGGCGTGCCAAATTCTTAGAGGGACTTTTTCAGCACGAATTCAACATAACATTTGAATACAAAATATCAGGCTAACACCCGTCAAGCTGCCCCTATCAGTTTTGGCTGTTATCTTGTTAGTTTTGACTGTTATATCGCTGTCGTCGTGGCTGCCATGTTGACTTGAAGCACTGGCGCCTGCATCCATTCCTCGTCACGCATTCTTCTTCTTCCCCGGAGCAGCGATATTTGGTCGCGGCCATTGTGCGGAGCTGAGATGCCTTTTCCTTGGGGGGGTGAGATCCGGAAAGTTCGCCCTCACCATTCTGAATCAGAGCTCACTCTCCTCATTCTGAATCAGAGATCGCCATCACCATGGATGCACCATGGCACGACACAGTGACGAGAATTCATTCCCGGAGGAGATGTATCACCATGCCAAACCTGCTCCTGTATCCGAGCTCGCCGTTGCCGTGGTCGCACCCACATCAACCACCGCATTTGGAAGTGCGCACAAGTGGGATCTGTCTCTTCTCGCGTAAATTGGCAATATTCATTCCTGGAGGAGGGGCATCACACAAGTGAGATATGTCTCTTCTCGCGTAAAATCACCGTTTCACCTTTTTTGCTCGTTAATTGGCAGTTTTCAGAGTACCTTTTTCCTCTCTCGCTAACAGTTATGTTTCTTTTTGCCCGAATTGGTAGCAAACCTAGAGCAGCTTCTCTCTTCAATCATTCCTTCCTTCTGTCCCTTGTTTTTGCCTGACTTGGTAGCAAATCTAGAGCAGCAAATCACACCGGCAGAATACATACATTCAGAAAATAAAAAAAATGTAGATATAGCTGTGTGCAGCTAAATAGGATATAGAGATAGATAATAAGGGTGCTTAATGAGGTTTGATACATTCGCTGCTCAGTAGCCATCACACACAACATACAAAAACAAAAGAAGCTGCTTTACATCAGCAGCATCCATAGACACGTTTAGCCCCTCCTGGTCTGCGGCTCCACCTCCTCCCTCTAGTGCTTCCACCACTTATTCCTGCTCAGTCCCTTTATCTTGGGGACCTTGGGCTTGATCGGAGGCATGCGACCCTCTTCGATGGCCACCCGCTGGAGGTTGCGGAGGTGAATGACAAGCGCCTGGTGTTGAGGGATGTAGGAATTGATGTTCACGGTCGTGCTGATATTGGGGTTGCCGGAGCTCAAGCCCTCTACATGCATCACGACATAGTAGAAATCAGTGCTGGTGAGTCTCTTCCTGTAAAGGGGCACCTGTAGATGCCGCCAGCAAAGTAGGCGTCATACTGGCCAGCCTGCAGCCTCAGCACCTGACAAGTCTTGGTGTGCCTGGACTCATCATCGCTGCAGATGTTGCTGATGTGCACCTATTGGAAAAAATAGAGTGTATGATAATAAGAAAATGATTGAGATCCATTGATTGCCGGGATTGATTGTTTGTATAAGTTAACCGATTGAGATACGTTGACACAAGATCAAACAAAATAAAATAGGATTGAATGCGAACATGCGGGTTAATTGAAACACTAGATCAATATAGCATCCAACACAAGAGGATTAGCTGATGTAAGAAGATCGATCTAGCATCCAATGATTGAAATGTGAATAACCAAACCCTAATAACCCAAGATCTAACATCCAAGGATGGGAGTAGGAGAAGAACCAGGGAAGGGGAGCAAACCCTAGTTACCTCCGACCATAGGTCATCGAGACGGGTGTCGTAGGAGTTCACCATACAGATGTACTCCTCCAGATCATAGGGGTCCTAGTAGATGTGGATCTTCTCGTGACCGGTTGGGGCCTCCTCGCTAGCTGGGGCCTCCTCGCCGGCGGCTATGTCAGAAGCAGGGACGAGGGCCTAGACGGGAATGAAGGTTGCCATCGATGCCTTGATGGGGGCCTAGACGAGAACAACAATTGCTTTCAGTGCCTCGGGGGGGGGAAGAATAGAGACGAGGGCCTCCTCACCAGTGGCCTTGGAGGTGATGATGGCCAACGCATCCTCCTTCGCCTTTGCCAGCACGGTTGGGGTTTTCTCGGGAGTTTGTAGAAGGTGATGGGAAAGTGGATATGGTTGCATGAGGAGAGTGAGCGAGAGTGAGAGTGGGTAGGCGGAGAGGGAGAGGGGCTCTATAATAAAGGTTAAGGGATGTGACGTTTCGTTGCACCACCGTGCACCGCGTACTAACCGTGTAGGCTACTGCACCGTGAACCGTGACACGTGCACAGTACACCATGTTTTTTCCCAGGCCATGCATGACAATTCTTTATTCAGCCGCATGCAAAGGGCACAGATACAATTTCTAAGTATGAAGGTTGACACGGCCATAAAATTGGCGATAAAAGATAATTAAAAGAGGAAATGTAAAGGAGAAGGTAGGTGGCTGTACGATGAGATTTGTGGGGTTTTCTAGATCAGTTAGAGGGAGGAGTGGATGAGTGTGAGGGACATGATGAATGCGGAGATGTTAGGTATCATTGAGCCCCCCATCCTCGAGGCCCATTTGGTGGCACCGTAGGCAGCTCTTCGGCCTCTGGCTGACGCGTGGAAGATTCTTGTGGTAGGGCCCAGTTGGAAGTTAGATTGAGAGCACGATGCGTAAAAATGGGATATGCCTTATTGAAATATAGTGGTAATAAATTGTAGCTCCTGTCGATGACCATGCACTCGATGCCCCTGTTTCGCTACGCATGTGTTGTGGCATAGTAGTAGTAGTTGTAGACTTTTTAGACGAGATTAAACCTGACATGACCACTCGATGAATTATTTAATGTATGGCTTCATGTTCCTACTTGTAGAAGTGCCATTAAGAGAGACGTTAGTGCGTTCTCACAAAGTAGTGTCAAGGGCACGATGCATGCAACAATCCACGTTGGATCAAAGAGGGTCAATGGTTGGTGCGCATGATCCGCATGACAATTGAGTCAACCAATCAGGGTGTAGCAGCCAGAGTGAGCTCACGTTTGGGCTTTCATGTGATTTGTGACTCGGGGAGAGGGAAAAACTGAGTACTATCAAAAAACCAAGGGCAAAACAGACGAAGGGATTCAAATATAAAATAGAAAGAGATTTTAAAAATGCAAAGTGAGTGTTTTATACAATGAAATACATCTTGGCATACATCAAATTATTTGCAATTCAAGAACACATGCAATGTCACTCCAAGATGTGTCCAACCATGTCTAGGAACTCTAGCAACATGCTGAGATTCAAATAAAACATGCAGTGGAGCACCGGTTTGAAAGAGGTTGCATCACCACACCCACTTGGATGTGTGTAGCCATGTGTATCATTGTGGTTTGGCAAAGAACACATGCAATATCACTCCAACATGTGTCCAACCATGTCTAGGAACCCTAACAACATTCTGGGATTCAGCTGCCACATGCAGTGGAGCACCAGTTTGAAAGAGGTTGCATCACCACACCCACTTGGATGTGTGTGGCCATGTGGAACATTGTGGTTTGGCAAAGAAAACATGCAATGTCACTCCAATATGTAACCAACCATGGCCAAGAACCCTAGCAACATGCTAGGATTCAACTACTACATGAAGTGGAACACCAGTTTGAAAGATATTGCATCACCACACCCACTTGGATATGTGTGGCCATGTGGATCATTGTGGTTAGGAAAATAACACATGCAATGTCACTCCAACATGTGTCCAACCATGTCCAGCAACCCCAAGAACATGCTGGGATACATTTGCCACATGCAATGGAGCACCAGTTTGAAAGATGTTGCATCACCGCACTCACTTAGATGTGTGTGTCCATGTGGATCATTGTGGTTTGGAAAAGAACACATGCAATGTCACTCCAACATGTGTACAACCATGTCTAGGAACCCCAGGAACATGCTGGGATATAACTGCCAAAAGCAGTGGAGCAACTTTTTTAAAGATGTTGCATCACCACACCCACTTGGATGTGTGTGGCATGTGGATCATTGTGGTTTGAAAAAGAACACATGCAATGTTACTCCAACATGTGTACAACAATGTCTAGGAGCCGTAGCAACATGCTGGGATTCACCTGCCACATGCAGTGGAGCACAAGTTTGAAAGAGGTTGCTTCACCACACCCACTTGGATGTGTGTGGCCATGGGGATCATTGTGGTTTGGCAAAGAACACATGCAATGTCACTCCAACATGTGTCCAACCATCTCCAGGAACCCTTGCAACATGCTGGGATTTAACTGCCATGGGCAGTGGAGCACCAGTTTGAAAGAGGTTGCATCACCACACCCACTTGAATGTGCGTGGCCATGTGGATCATTGTGCTTTAGAAAAGAACATATGCAATGTCACTCCAACATGTGTCCAGGCATGTCTAGTAACCCCAAGAACATGTTGGGAATCAACTGCCAAATACAATGGAGCACCACTTTGAAAAATGTTGCATCACCACACCCACTTGGATGTGCGTGGCCATGTGGATCATTGCGGTTTGGCAAACAACACATGTAATGTCACTCCAACATGTGTCCGACCAAGTCCAGGAACCCTAGCAACATGCTAGGATTCAACTCCCACATGTAATGGAGCACCAGTTTGAAAGAGGTTGCATCCCCACACCCACTTGGATGTGTGTATAGCCATGTGTACCATTGTGGTTTGGCAAAGAACACATGCAATATCACTCCAACATGTGTCCAACCATGTCCAGGAACCCTAGCAACATGCTGGGATTCAACTGCCACATGCAACGGAGCACCCGTTTCAAAGAGGTTGCATCACCACACCCACTTGGATGTGTGTGGCCATGTGAATAATTGTGGTTTGGCAAATAACACATGCAATGTCACTCAACAATGTATCCAACCATGGCCAAGAAAGCTAGCAACATGCTGAGATTAAACTACCACATGTAGTGGAGCACCAGTTTGAAAGATGTTGCATCACCAGACTCGCTTAGATGTTTGTGGCCATGTGGATCATGTTTGTTTGACAAAGAACACATGTAATGTCACTTCAACATGTGACATGGGTATACCCTACAGGTACTCGAGCATGGTATATACAGCCTAAATACGTAAAAGCCCACGGTGTTGCCAAGGCCCAAATGAAGGACTCGAGTAACCTACGGACTCTCGATTGCTTGAAGAACAAGAAGAAGCTAAAGATAGAAAGTTTGAAGGGGAAAACCCTAACTTGTAACTGACTCGACCTGTTACCCAAGACCTAACCTACCTATATAAAGGTTAGGAGGGGCGGCGAGGAGGACACACGCAACCCTAGTTTCCACAACCCTTGCCAGATTGCATCTGCGCACCATTGTAATCTTCGATTCTTTCAATAATTCCACGAGCAGGCAAGCAGGAGTAGGGACCTCTACGAGGCCTGAACCTGGGTAAATCTTTGAGTCCCCTGTGTGCTTGTTTGCTAGCCGATAGATGTCTCCAGCGCTCCCTCCTTCTCCAAAAGCCAAGTCCGTAACAATGGGCATTGATGAGTTAAACCCTCGTCAATTGGCGCCGTCTGTGGGAGTTGGGAGTGCTGATGTTGCGGATTCTTCGGCCCCATCAACCGTGATCTACAACTCCGCAACAGCGGAGATTCGCCAGCTCTTCGGCACGTTCGACTTCACCGTCCACACGCCAGCCACTCGCCCGGCTTTCGAGTCCGTAGGCGACGGGATCAGCCTGGCAATAGGGAGCTTCCGCTTCCAAGTTAGTCAGATGGGCACGCTTCGCATGCCTAATCAGCCGATAGCGTCGTCGATTGCTCCAGCATCATGTTTCCCCCCATCGATTGGCACACTCAGTGAGATCAACGCCTCGACAACAGTCGAAAAAACGGTCAGCGACAGCAGTCGTGACTCCGATCTAGGCGACCTGGCCACTGAAGACGGAACCTACGGTTCCGGATCTGAGAGTTGTGGGAGCAGCAGCTTCCCCAATCACTTCATATGCGCCGTCATCAACACAGGCGACACCTCCTCCAACCGTGACAACACGGGCAATCGCGGCAATGGAACCGACCCACCAAATGGCGGCAACGGAGCTAACGGCGGTAACGGTGGCGATCGCATCAACACCAACAATGAAGGAGCAGCTGAGCCTCCAACCATAATAAACGAGCAAACCGGCGAACGCGTCGTAATCAAGCTCAACGAGCAAGAGTGGGCTCGCTGCCGCAAGGCCCTACGAGGCACTCCTCTACCCTTCGGATCTCCGCAAGAGCTGCTAATGGGCTACCATTGGTTCTTGAAGGAAGAATTCAAGCGTCAAGTGCAAACAATCGCGCAACTCGAGGCACGCAAAAAGGTAGCAGACGAGTCGAGCCTTCGTCGTGCAGGGCTCTCCTCCTATGGAGGATCCTCCTCAAGAGGCAATGAATACGTTGCCAAAAAGAGGCAATCTCGGATGGCCCATCTCACCGAGAAAGAGCGCATAGAAGCTGCAAAGGTCCTCGACTTCAGCTCTATGACAGTCGACACACGGGGCAACGTGGTCCCCAAGACGCCGCAAGCTGCGGTGACAGCGGCCACCATGTACCTCCTTAATAACCAGCCGCCAGCTGGAGATCCTCGAGCCGCCATGTACCGATCTACGATCGCGGGCTTGGGATTAATCGAGGCCGCCCTCGACATGGAGCCAACACCGGATCCGAAAAGGGCAAAGCGCTACTCCTCGCCCTCATCTAGCGACGACAGTCACGATCTGTCTTGACGTCGCCGCTCACGGTGACACGACCGCAATTATGATGCATGTGACGAACTCACGCAGCGCAAGATCGACAAATCAAGGGCGCGACGCGCTCGGTCGCCTGACTCAGAAGAGGAGGATGTGGAGCTCTGCGGCGCCAGATGCTTCAGCATATCCATTAGGCAGAAGTGAATGCCTAAGTGGTTTAAACTCCCGTCGGAAAACCCGAAGTTCGACGGCCTACAGGACCCAAAAATCTGGCTGGAGGACCACATCTCTTCTATCAGGCTCCACGGAGGCTGTCGAAGCACGACCATGCGATGCTTGCAGCTACAGGTGCAGGGCGCCACCGTGCATGGCTCAACAACCTCCCACACGGATCCATTCGCAGTTGGGATGAGCTGGTTTACAGCTTCGTGCGCAATTTCAAGGGCACGTACAAGCGGCGTACATCAATCGAAGAACTAAGATGCTGCCAGCAATGATCGGGTGAATCTCTACACTCCTACACCCAAAGGTGGTCCATCATCAAGAACTCCGCAGAGAACATCTCGGAGGATCGTGCGATTGATGCATTCAACGGCGGCGTTCGCCGCCTAGAACTCAGGGAGGAGCTGGGCCGCTTAAAGCCCAAGACCATTGACCATATGATGGAGATCGCGAATCGGTGGGCCGATGGAGAAGATTCGGTGAAGAATTGCGTTCATTCCGACTAGGAGGCGGAACTCGAGCGCAGACGCGACCGCCGAAGCAAACGCCGTATGCGCATCTACGATTACCACGACGACGTCAACATGGTCGCAGCCGGCTACGCCGACAGACGCGATGACAACCGCAACAGTGGATACCGTAAAGGTGGATATCGTGACTCTGGGAAGACCACGCAAGTGTGGCAACGCCGTGATCATGATGAAGCACCCGCAACAACCATTGAAGACAAACTGTCCGGGCCATGCACAGTGCACTTCTACATCGACAAGCATGATGGGAAGAAGAAGTCCAGCCACCTCCTCAAGGACTGCCGTGAGTTCCTCAAACTACATGAGGGATTAGCTCGGATGAATCGCAACACAGTCGAAAGAGGTTATGGCGCCGCCCCAAGCGCCGTGGCACATGGCGCTCCGCCATCACCACCTGTGCCACCACCGAATGCAGCCGCGCCGGACCAGCACCACGGAGGCGAACCCTACCCAAGGGCCATGGGTACCATGATGATCCAAAAAGGACGTCCCTCCAATCGGGTGTAGAAGGCTATCACTCGCCAAGTCAACTTGGCCACACACTCGCCACCATCTACCACTGAGTACCTCAGTGGAAGCGAGTCATGCATCACCTTCGATAAAAGTGACCACCCGCCTCAAGTACCTCGTCCAGGCCATTTTCCTCTCGTACTCGAGGCACAAATCGGTGGCTTTGACATGAGCCACATCTTCATGGATGGCGGCAGCGGCATTAACCTCATATTCGCGAGTACCTTGCGAGTAATAAGGATCCCTCTAACCTTCCTAGAAGCCTTGGACACAACATTCCACGGCATCGTCCTAGGGAAAGGCGTATATCCCCTGGGAAAAATCAACCTCAACGTCATCTTCGGCATGCCGAAGAACTTCCGGCGCGAACGCATCGACTTTGAGGTCGTCGACTGGCCCTCACAATACCACTGCATCCTCGGACGTGTCGCATTCGCTAGGTTCATGGCAGTGCCACACTACGCCTACCTGCAGATGAAAATGCCAGGTCCCAATGGCGTCATCACGATCAACGGGAACTTCAAGAGATCCAACAGCTGCGACAGGGAATTCAACAGAATTTCCCAGTCCTTCGGCATGCAGGAAGAACTGGCAAGACTGAAAGAGTGAACAGACAACAGTCTGCCTCCCCTGAGCCGGCCGAGCTCGCCTGATCTATCTTTCGACTCATCGGTGCACACCAAGAAAGTACAGGTCCACCCATCGGATCCCGCCAAGACGGCCCTCATCGCCAACAACTTGAGTCCCGCATAGGAACTCGCACTCGTCGAATTCCTCTGTGAGCACTAGGAAATTTTAGCCTGGTGTCCTGCGGACATGCCAGGAGTTCCCAGGGAATTCGCCGAGCACGCACTCAATGTCAACCCCGACGCAAGGCCAGTCAAGCAAACAATTCGGTGATTGTCCGAGCCACGAGCGCAGGCAGTTGGCATGGAGATCAACAGACTCCTCGACGCCAAATTCATACGCGAGATCAAGGAAAGCACTTGGCTCGCCAACACAGTGCTGGTACCAAAAAAGGACACGGATATCCTACGGATGTGCGTGGACTTCACCTCTCTGAATAAGAATTGCCCAAAGGATCACTTCCCGTTGCCACGCATCGACCAGATCATCGACTCCACTGCGGGATGCCAGCGCCTCTGCTTCCTCGACGCCTACTCAGGCTATAATCAGATTCGAATGAAGGAGGAAGATCAAGAAAAAACAGCGTTTACAACACCCTTTGGTGTGTTCTGCTACAACACAATGCCCTTCGGGCTAAAGAACGCGGGAGCTACCTACCAGCGGTGCATGCAGGCTTGCCTCAAGGAACAACTGGGTCGCAAATATCCAAGTCTATGTCGATGACATAGTAATCAAGACCAAGGAGGAAGCCTCGTTAATCGACGACCTGCGCGAAACCTTCGCCAACCTCGACCGCTAGCGGATCAAGCTCAATCCATACAAATGCACCTTCGGCGTGCCATATGGGAAACTACTCGGGCACCTCATCTCTGCGAGGGGAATCGAGGCAAACCCGAAGAAAATAAAAGCCATACTGGCCATCGAGAAGGCGAAAAACATATGGGGCGTTCAGCAGCTGGCTGGGCGAATCGCAGCCCTCAGTCGATTCATCAGTCGGATGGGTGAAAAGGCGCTGCCCTTCTACCAACTCATCCGCAAAGCTGAAAAGTTCGAGTGGACCAACGATGCGTAGGAAGCATTTGAAGACCTCAAGCGCCTCCTATCCAACTCGCCAGTACTCGTGACCCCACGGGAAAGGGAACCACTGTTGCTATATATCTCCGCCACCAACCAGGTGGTCAGCATAGTGCTCGTCGTGGAACGAGCCGAGGAAAACAAGGTCCACGGGGTACAACGCCCAGTATACTACCTCAGCGAGGTCCTCACACCAACAAAACAGCAGTACCCACACTACCAGAAGCTAGCGTACGGTGTCTTCATGACCGCCCGGCAACTGCGCCATTACTTCCAGGAACACCCAATCGTGGTGGTCAACGATGCCCCGTTGGGACATATCCTCAATAACCCCGATGCCACGGGACGAGTAGTGCTTTGGGGAATAGAATTGTCTCCACGAGACATCACATACGAAAAGCACGATGCAATCAAGTCACAGGTTCTCCCTGACTTCCTCGTGCACTAGATGGAGAACCAGCTCCCGGACAAACCAGATATGTCCTACCTCTGGACAATGCACTTCGATGGGTCCAAGCGGAAGGACGGAGCAGGTGCAGGTGTCATACTGACATCATCTCAAGGGGACAAGTTCAAGTATATCCTGCGAATGCAGTTCACAGCCTCCAACAACGAGGCTGAATACGAGGCCCTGTTGCACGGGATGAGGATGGCAAAAGCCTGCGGCGCCAAGAGGCACATCATATACGGCGATTCCAAGTGGGTCGTCAACCAAACAATTGATGAGTGTGACGCACTGAACGACAACATGATCGCGTACCGCGACCTCTACGACACACTCGAAGGAGACTTCGACGATTGCGAGCTGCGGCACGTAGGTCGCGAAAGCAACGAAGAGGCGGACGCACTCGCCAACATAGGCTCTACCTGCGCCCCCATACCACCCGGGGTATTTTTCGAGCGCATCTGTGAACGCTCCATCAAGCCAAAGGCAGCAGAGAAGAAAACAAGCGCAGCAACGGACTTGGGGGCTACGCCGCCCAATGAGTCAATGGCACTCGATGACTTGGAGCTGGACATAGGACTTGAGGGACCAATGAGCGTCATGATGATTGAGCAATCCTGGACAGAACCGTACAACACGTACCTCCTCAGCAAAAGGCTACCGGACGATCCGACTGATGCACGGCACATCGCGTGGTGGTCCAAGGCATTCGCTGTTATCAACGGTGAACTATATAAATGCAGCATCACAGGAGTACTACAACGATGTGTCTCCACGGCCGACGGAAGAGCGGTTCTCCTCGACATCCATGAGGGAACCTGCGGACACCACGCCGGCAGTCGTGCCCTCATCACCAAAGCTCTACGAGCTAGGTTCTATTGGCCTACGGCCATGCGCGACGCCAAGGACATCGTCCAAAAATGCAATGCTTGCCAACGATTCGCGGATAAGCCGCATGCACCGGGCACAGAGCTCTGACCAATCCCATTGGCCTGGCCCTTCGCACAATGGGGACTCGACATGGTCGGCAAACTCCCAAGGTCCTCACGAGGAGGCTACGTCTACCTCTTGGTCGCAGTCGACAAGTTCACCAAGTGGATTGAAGCCATGCCAATGACCAACCAATCAGGACACATCGTAGTCAAGTTCTTCGAATCCATCGTCTACCGCTTCGGAGTACCGCACAGCCTCATCACCAACAATGGGACGAACTTCACATCCAAAGAGTTCCAAGAATTCTGCGAGAAACTGGGGATCAACATCAGCTACGCCTCTGTAGCACATCCACAAACCAACGGTCAGGTGGAAAAAGCAAACGGGCTTGTCTACGGCGGCATCAAGAAGCGAATCCTCCGGCCACTTGAACAGGCCGCGGTCTACTGGCCAGACGAACTGCAATCCGTACTTTGGAGCCTACGCACAACTCCAAACAGTGCCACGGGATACACGCCATTCTTTATGGTTCACGGAGCCGAGGCAGTGCTACCCGCCGAGGTACGGTACAAGGTGCCGCGCATGGTCGCTTACAGCGAACAAGAGTCATCACTCGCACTCGAAGACTCCGTCAATCTCCTTGACGAGGCAAGAGAAATCGCCGCGGAAAGATCAACGATCTACCAGCAGAACCTGCACAACTACCACATTAGGAGGCTATGCCCCAGATCCTTCGTCGAAGGCGACCTGGTCCTATGACTGAAGCAGCAGGGACATCTCAAACTTGAGTCCCCCTGGGAAGGACCATATGTGATTACAGAAGTAATTCTAGGTGGCGCCTATCGCCTTCAAGATTTAGAGATAGGAGTCGCATACTCCAACCCCTGGAACGTCACGCAACTGCGACGCTTCTACCCCTAGTCGTTTTACTTTTGCATCGCAAACAAGGCACTCAGCCAAGGCTACTTAGCCACACATTGTACTTCGTACTGTCTCACAAATAAATAAAGCTAAGTGCCCCAAAACTCTGTATCTTCCTTTATTTTTTCGCAACTTATCGACTCGGGGGCTACGCCACCCTACACACATCTGTTCTACGAACTAAAACGCGATATCCCGAGTAGCTGGCACATCAATCGAACCCTTGACACAACATCAACCCAGTTGCAACGCACCTGCCAGGTTGACAAGGAACTGAGATAAAACGCATGGCCAGGCTAACGAAAAGGAGTCGCATAGTGCAATGCACTCACACGCTAACAAGCTCTTTATACATATTCGACAATAAATTATGTACACCATTTATACAAACTTTACAACACGGGTACACTTATGTGCAGGATACAAACTAAGATACTACTGTAGTAAGAGAACGTTGGTTTGCTCCTCAAAGAAGTCGATGATCTCTTCTGCTGGGCGATCCACAGCCTGGTAGTGCGGCACCATATTTTAGGCAGAACCTGCTGGTGGCGTAGGCGGCCCAGCAACAATTGCCGCAACATCTACGTCAGGCCTATGCAGTCGCACTAGCGATAGAGCGGCCTTGGCACCAGCCACCAACTGTTGCCTCACGCACTCGCGAACCGCGGACAGATCCTAAAACTTGGCAAGGAGGGCCAGCAAGCTCGACGGAGTAACATCCAGCGGAAACATCATCCGATAGATGTTCTTCAAGCATGACTGTGACTTCTTCAGGAAGTGCAGCACTCGCGAAGCACGATCCTGCAGGGTCACCAGCGCAATCGCACAATCATGATACACCCAGAAGTATCCACTCTCTTGAAGTTGCTCCTGGGTGAGATCATGCATACGAATGGCAATTCTGTCCTTCTCATCCTGCGGATGACGTGCGCTGACAACTACACGGGCAAAGAACAAGAAAGATAAGTACAGCGCACCATCGCGAGTGACTACAAGGAAAAGATAAGAGCAAGCAAACTAACACTTGAATTGGTCGCCCACCTGCGTCACCTCGCCAAGCAGATACTGCTCGCGGGCAGCGGCCTTCTCCGCCTTCGACTTCCATACATCCGCATTACCGTGGAGCATGGGCAACTCACGCTCCGGCTGCTTCACGTGGTAGTGCAGTCGCGAAAGTAGCAACAGCTCATCTACCCTTGAGCGCGGCGGTGCCAAAGTATCATCAAGAGGCGGCGAGTCCTGAGTTTCCCTCAAAGGATCACTCGATGTACCCTACCACAAGCCAAGATAGAAACAATAAGACGACCAAATCAACACAAGGACAAAAGATTCAAGTGCATTCAAGACTGGATACACTCGCCAGCAGGCATGTTCTTAACAAAGGACATAAACTAGTTAACTATTACAAAGCTACTACGGAGCGATTGGCTTATTCGACTTCGACGGCTTCGGGGGCTTCATTGAGTCCTGGCAGTGTCAGATGCCACTGACTTTCCGCCAGCCCCTGATGCCGCAGCCTTCTCCGCCTTCTTAACGCGCTGCAGCTCCTCAGAATACTTCGCGACCGTGTTTACCAGCTGCGGCCCATATTTACCACAGGCAGTCGCGAAAGGAGCAAAGACTACCTTCTGGCTGTCCGCGCTAACAGGACACAGTGGAAGGATCAATCGCAACTCCGTGGGCCTGCACCATGGCAAGTGACATGGACGCGCCAGCCGCGCGGAGTGAGTTCTTGAAGCTGGAAGGAACACCCCTGGTGAAATACTCCACCAGCTCGCCCATGTTCTCGATTAGCTCAGCCTTGGGCATCAGCTCCTCCTGGAGGCGACTAAGGATGCCCTTGGCCTTGGAGAGCGTATCTTGAGCGGCGATGCTGCGGTCCTCGACTGCCAAAAGCGCGCCAGCCAAAGCGTCATCGCGGCGGAGGGCCTGAGGATCGAAGCTCAAACCGCTATCATCTGCACACAAACCAACACATGAATATCAAACATCAATGCCAACGGCAAAATAACAAACAGAGAACAACAAGGATATCCAAACAAGGTACCTTTGAGGGCCTTGGCAATCGAGAAAAGCTGCTCTTCGAACAACATCTCCCTGGAAACAATGGAAGCACGAAGATCCTCTTCGCGCCTTTGCGCCTGGTCACCCACGGTGATTGCCTCATCGCGACCCTTCACAACCGCGGCAAGAGTTTTCTCCATGGTGGCAGCGTTGCGTAGGAGAGCATTATGTTCAGCTACACAAGCAAAAAAGGTTTGACTATCAGTCGACTATATCAAAGGAGAAGAAGAATAAGCGCAGGACACTCACTCTCGACCACGCGATGACGCGTCTCCAGCATTGCATGCTGGCGGCCCATCGCGAGCACCTGCTCCGCCAGGTGCGCGGCCTCCTTCATAAGGAGCTATCGCATAACAAAGGATCAGCAGAAGTCATCGACTGTAACATCAAAAATAAGAAAAGGCCTACACTTACGTGATCCTCCAAAGACTCCGAAGTCGTTTGGTGCACAGTCATCCGGGCAACCATTCGATGCTCCCCTGCATGAGGAGAACTGGAAGAGTTGTGCCCGGAGTGGGCCGCCAATGGAGGGGAAGGAGCACGCTCGACCACTTTCTTGGCCCTCGAGGTCGCGACTCCTGATTCTTTCAAGAATTGGACGTCGCCAGAAGATGATGACGCCTCTTGGCTGCAAGACAAAATTCACATCAAGAAAAGGACAAACACAGAGACGAGCCAAACAAGGGCAAATTCAGGGAAGAGCAAAACAAATTAGAAAACTTACCAATCAAATTTGTCAAAGTCAAAAGTGGCCTCCTTCGACTCTAAAGAGGACTCCTTGGGCAATCCCATCTTCTTGCGAGAGGATGGTGCCACGGTGCTCACAGGAATGTCAGGGATCAGCGACTCCGCACCTACTCCTGCACCTTCCGAAGCCGAAGGAGACGACGCATCGGAATCCTCGCTGCGCAAACACTTGCGAGTATCCGGACTACCAGACTCAGGGGCTTCCTCCTCCACATCAGAAGGGACGGTCGACTCCGACTCGTCATCCTCCAAAGCTTCGCGAGGAATAATCCCCTCAGGAAGAGGGGGCATACAAGGCGACGCCTCCCAATCCTGCATACAGACAACAAAATTCAGCAAAAAGAAAGTAAACAGCAGAGAAGCAATCGACAAACTAAGCTACTACGTAGCACAACTATACCTCGGGAGGAGGATTGGCAGCATCAAACGGAGGAACAACCGGCTCACTGGGGAGCACATCTTTGACATTGCACTTGGTGACCAGTCGAACCCTTTTGTCTACTTCACTCGCGGACATGCCATCGGCAGACACGCGAGTGGGGTCGTCAGCGCCAGTCCACTGAAACATGGGGTGGACTCTGGCCTGCAGAGGTTGGACGCGATGACGTAGCCACGTGCGAATGAGGGTGCAACCTCCCTCCTCTGTGCCGAGGCGACTCTCGAGGTCGCAGACACGCTCGTACAGCACGTCCGTCTCTGCGGATTCGCCAGGCATAACTACATTTTTCCAGGAGCGCGTCCTATTGCACGACGTCACGGGATCAAAGGGTGCGAGCCCGAAATGGTCGTCACCAACCTTCTCATCGCGGATGTAGAACCACTTGTCCCTCCACCCTTGGACGGATGCTGTGAGTTTGATGTTGAAATAGGTGGAGGATGGGTCGACGTGAATCCCACAACCACCTACATCGTAGACCAAAGAGCCAGATGCAGATTGTCGCTTCAACTTGAAGAGGTGCTTGAAGAGGCCGAAGTGCGGCTCGATTCCGAGCCAGCACTCGCAGAGGGTAATGAAGCAAGAGATGTGGAGGATCGAGTTCGGGGTCAGCTGATGAAGCTGAAGCCCGTAGAAACAAAGGAGGCCCCTAAAAAAGGGGTGGAGGGGCAAGGAGAGACCGCGAATGATGGATGCCAAAAACATCACTCGAAAACCAGCGGGAGGAGAAGGAATTGCCTCACCGCCGGGGACGCGCGTGTTGGCGACTGCGTTGGACAGCACTCCGTCTTGATGAAGAAGACGGAGATCCGATGACTTGATGATGGAGGGACGCCACGCGCCATTCGTAACGCGGGTGCCCGGGCCCTTCTTCTTCCCGCCGACGGTGGTGCTAGTGCCCACAGCGGCAGAGCCGCCTTTCTTCTTCGCCGCAGCAGCGGTGGCCACAGAATCGGCCGCAGCACCTCCTTTCTTCTTCCCCATGGCACGGCGGTGATGCGACCGAAGGAAGTAGCTTGGAAACGAGAGGAGCTGGTCCAGCGTCAAGGACGAGACGAGCACAGAGAAAGCAGAGGAGTAGCGGCAATGGCAATGGAAGCAAAGGACGAATACGAGCAGATGAGAAATTACCGTCATAGCACCGCTACTTAACCCCTGGAAGATGCAATCCAACGGCTCAGAAAAACCCATTTGGACATGTGGCAAAAATCGTGTTGGACACGTCGAGGAGTGGAAGCGCGAACCGTCCCTCCGCTGCTCCCATTATGCGCGGAAATCGAGGAGCTGCAGTTAAAATAAAAATTACGCACGCCCAGTCAAATCAAAGTCAGAAAGTGGGACCCACTTCTCGTCACGTCCCGTCAAACTCACTCACGCGGGCAACTGAGGTCATGAAATCGTTAGCACTGACGTCATCAAAGCTACGCAGCAGAAGACTTCGACTACTTTAGTCCTTTCTCGAGTCTTCGACTCCACCAAGCACTCGGGGGCTACTCCCATAGGGAGCGCTGGTCGCGCACCCTATGATTTTTCTTTCTTCTTATTTTTCAGGAACATGGATAATCAAAGCAAACCCAACCACTCGAAGCATGGCTTGATTATGGACTTGGGTTACTCCCATAGGGAGCACCGGAAACAAATTCGATTGAAACAAGCAAACAAAAGACGATAGCAGTCGCAAAATGATTCTTCAGTCCCTGCCTGAGTCTTCGACTCAACCAGGCACTCGGGGGCTACTCCCATAGGGAGCGCTGGTCACACACCCTATGACTATTTATACAAAAAACTGTGTGTTGATAACATCCACACTCGAAACTCATGGCGACACCGCCTCATAATTTTTCCCTACAAAGATACTGCATCTCCTGGGTCACCCGAATAGTCTCCACGATGATAAAATTCGGATGCTGCGCTTACAGCGTGAAGGTAAGACCTAAATAAGACCTGGCAACGCATTAGTTGCGCACTACCAGAAATGTATCCGTACCTATAGGTACGATGAACATGCCTTGACGGACGCGTCGAGTGCTCACACCCATATAACTGGAATCCGACCCATGTAAGACCTCCGTGGCTTGAGTCGAATTACACCAGCACTTTTCCGGATTCGAGTCCAGGGACTCGAGTCCGAGTAGATTGCGTTGTTTCACCCTAAGGTGGTTAACTGACACCGATACTTCGGTTAAATCAGGCACGCACATCAACAATCCCTATGACACAAATAAAGCAGTCAAAATATACTCATTCATGCACTTGAAAGACTTCAAATAGTCCCCAGTCGAATCTGCGATTCCACTGGACACTCGGGGGCTACTGGCATGGGTATACCCTATAGGTACTCGAGCTTGGTATATATGGCCTAAATACGTAAAAGCCCACGGTGTCGCCAAGGCCCAACTGAAGGACTCGAGTAACCTACGGACTCTCGATTGCTTGAAGAACAAGAAGAAGCTAAAGATAGAAAGTTTGAAGGGGAAAACCCTAACTTGTAACCAACTCGACCTGTTACCCGAGACCTAACCTACCTATATAAAGGTTAGGAGGGGGCAGCGAGGAGGACACACGCAACCCTAGTTTCCACAACCCTCGCCAGATTGCATCTACGCACCATTGTAATCTTTGATTCCTTCGATAATTCCACGAGCAGACAAGCAGGAGTAGGGACCCCTACGAGGCCTGAACCTGGGTAAATCTTTGAGTCCCCTGTGTGCTTGTTTGCTAGCCGATATATGTCTCTGGCACTCCCTCCTTATCCAAAAACCAAGTACATAACAATGGGCATTGATGAGTTAAACCCTCGTCAACATGTGTCCAACCATATCCAGGAACCCGAGCAACATGATGTGATACAACTGCCACATTGAGTGTAGCACTAGTTTGAAATAGGTTGCATCGCCACACCCACTTGGATATGTGTGTCCATGTGGACCATTGTGGTTTGAAAAATAACACATGCAATGTCACTCCAACATGTGTCCAACCATGTCCAGGAACCCCATGAAATGTTGGGATACAACTGCCACATGCAGTGGAGTAGCAGTTTGAAAGATGCTGCATCACCACACCCACTTGGATGTGTGTGGCCATGTGGATCATTGTGGTTTGGAAAAGAACGCATGCAATGTCACTCCAACATGTGTCCAACCATGTCCAGGAACCCTAGCAACATGCTGCGATTCAACTACCACATACAGTGGAGCACCAGTTTGAAAGAGGTTGCGTCACCACACCCACTTGCATGTGTGTGTGTGGCCATGTGGATCATTGTGGTTTGGAAAACAACACATACAATGTCACTCCAATATGTGTCCAACCATGTCTAGGAACCCTAGCAACATGCTGGGATTCAACTGCCACGTGCAGTGGGGCACCATTTTGAAAGAGGTTGCATCGCCACACCCACTTGGATGTGTATGGCCATGTGGACCATTGTGGTTTGGCAAAGAAAACATGCAATCTCACTCCAACATGTATCCAACCATGGCCAAGAACCATAGCAATATGCTAGGATCCAACTGCCACATGTAGTGGAACACCAGTTTGAAAGATGCTGCATCACCACACCAACTTCGATATGTGTGGCCATGTGGATTATTGTGGTTTGGAAAATAACACATGCAATGTCACTCCAACATGTGTCCAACCATGTCCAGCAACCCTAGGAACATGCTGGGATACAACTGCCAAATGTAGTGGAGCACCAGTTTGAAAGATGTTGCATCACCACACCCACTTGGATGTGTGTGGCCATGTGGATCATTGTGGTTTGGAAAATAACACATACAATGTCACTCCAACATGTGTCCAACCATGTCTAGGAACCCCAGCAACATGCTGGGATACAACTGCCACATGCAATGGAGAACTAGTTTGAAAGATGTTGCATCACCACACCCACTTGGATGTGTGTGGCCATGTGGACATTGTGGTTTGGAAAAGAACACATGCAATGTCACTCCAACATGTGTCCAACCAGGTCCAGCAACCCTAGCAACATGTTGTGACTCAATTGCCACATAAAGTGGAGCACCAGTTTGAAAGATGTTGCATCACCACACCCACTTGGATGTGTGTGGCCATGTGGATCACTGTGGTTTGGCAAACAACACATGCAATGTATATCCAAAATGTGTCCAACCATCTCCAGGAACCCTAGCAACATGTTGGGATTCAACTGCCACATGTAGTAGAGCACCAGTTTGAAATAGGTTGCATCACCACACCCACTTGGATGTGTATGGCCATGTGGACCATTTGCGTTTGGAAAAGAAAACATGCAGTCTCACTCCAACATGTATCCAACCATGGCCAAAAACCATAACAACATGCTAGGATCCAACTGCCACATGCAGTGGAACACCAGTTTGAAAGATGTTGCATCACCACACCCACTTGGATGTGTGTGGTCGTGTGGATCATTGTGGTTTGCAAAATAACACATGCAATGTCACTCCAACATGTGTCAACCATCTCCAGGAACCCTAGCAACATGCTGGGATTTAACTGCCACATGCAGTGGAGCACCAGTTTGAAAGAGGTTGAATCACCACACCCACTTGAATGTGTGTGGCCATGTCGATCATTGTGGTTTGGAAAAGAACATATGCAATGTCACTCCAACATGTGTCCAGCCATGTCCAGTAACACCAAGAACATGCTGGGATTCAACTGCCACATACAATGGAACACAACTTTGAAAAATGTTGCATCACCACAGCCACTAGGATGTGCTTGGACATGTGGATCATTGCGGTTTGGCAAAGAACACATGTAATGTCACTCCAACATGTGTCCAACCATGTCCAGGAACCCTAGCAACATGTTGGGATTCAACTCCCACATTCAATGGAGCACCAGTTTGAAAGAGGTTGCATCACCACAGCCACTTGGATGTATGTGGCCATGTGGATCATCGTGTTTTGGCAAAGAACACAGGCAATGTCACTACAACATGTGTCCAACCAGGTCCAGGAACCCTAGCAACATGCTTCATGAGGATATATACAGGGATTATGATGATTCGGACTACCTGAACTAGATGGAAATATTGAGTCAAATCAATAATGACTATCAGGTGAATTCATTCCCAATTGAACCTGATGTTTTACTTAATGAGAACTTTATACTACCTAAGTCTATGCATCTTTGTATGATCAGGTTTATTGATAACACAAGCGTTGTGTGAGGAGGAGGAGAATTGTAGGAAGAAGGACAAGCGCTGATTTCCAATATCAACAAGTGCGCGAGGGAGGAGCGGGAGGCATGCGCACTAGGAGGCAATGAGGACATCACGTATGAGCAAGAGAGAGAGAGATGGCGCACCAAGAATTACATGTTTGAGGTGTTCCACGATGTTTGGACTGCGTGCCAATAAGGCCGAACCCATATATGGGTCGATATGTATCAGTTTGAGTCGAACCAAGTCAGTTTGGGCCAAGTTATGACTGTTTTTAGGCCCGTTTAGAGGAGAGGATGCCCCAGCCCTCATATAAACCTCCGTAGCCGTCACAAGTTAGGGTTTAAACCACGTTAAAATATTTTGGAGTTGTTTCTTTCATAGAACCTCTGGAATTACCCTGTGTTCGAATCTACCAACTATAATTGAGTGTGATCTGTTGTTACATTGAGAATTAGTAGATTGCATACTACCGTTCGTGGTCACGGCTGCGTGTGCAAGAGTGTGGTGTTGTTAATATCCTAGAAGGTTCGGGAGGTGTTGCATTGGCATCAGGGATCGAGCGGGAGAGTTCATAGCTACAGGCTAGTTATCTATCATCCACCATCATCACCTCCATCCGCTTACTGAGAAGATCGGGCCACCCCATATCATCTTGGTATCAGATTTCCAGTGTTGCCTCGGTAAGCATCCACAAATCCATCCATAGATTAGTTGTTTTTGTCCTATACAGAAAAAGCCACACAAAAATATTAGGGTGCATAGTTCATTGCCATAGCCTAGATAACAATGTTCTTGAGTTATAGTTGCTGATCGTAATCCTTTTGTGTAGCCTTTCTTCTAAATCTGAGTCGTAGTGTTTTGTCAAGTTTTCGTCTATTTTTTATCCATTGTCGGAGTCCCTAGACTATTTCTAGACTGTTAGTCGTGTTCTTGAGTCTTAGATCTATTAGATCTGTTCTCTTTTAGTCTGAAGTTGTAGATCCGTTTAAAAGAAGGAGAAAAAAAGCAAACCGATTGGATCTGTAGCTGTACGTAAGCTTGCTTCATGTTGAAGTAAAGAAAAAAAAGTCAAAACCGATCTCTATCTAGCTGCTGTGAGTTGTACGTGAGAGAAAAAAATCGCCTGTCTCGCTTTAGCACAGACGAGTCTCATCCCTTGCGTGAGCTACCTCACGTAAAAAAAATTCGAAAAAAAGAAAATCAGCCCTCGCTGCACCACAGACCAGTCTGTGCTAGTACGAGAAAAACAAATTTCTGCCGCCATCCTGCCGCGGCAGGATTTTAGGCCGTTTTTCTGCCGTGGCAGAGACCAATTCTCAGGTCAATTTTTTTTGTTTATTTTTTTGCTGAGTCCACATAGCGTACCTATCCTTGTGAGCCTTAGTAAGCCTTTCTTTGTGTCTAAAACTATCCTACGAGACTAGCGTGCTTAGTGCTCTGAGGGCTGCTCAGTTTAGCAATCTTGTGCCTGTTTCGTTGAGACATTGCTAGCGTCTCTCCTTGTGCATTGCAACACGAGCGTTCCTCCGACATACCTCACTTTATTGAGCTCATTTCCATAGTTGCAATTGCCCCATTTATCTCCACCGTGTGTGTTTCCGTGGGTCTTTGTCATATGATCATCACTAGGACTTGTTTGCGGTGTAGTTAGGATACCATACCTACAGCTCCACCATAAATAACCTGTGTGTCCTGCGATCATTCTCTATACCTTTGGTATTCACTTCATCACATTAGTGCATCAGTCCTTGATTTCGAATTGGTAAGCATCACTATTCACTTTGGAATGGTAAGATCTGCTTTCTTGTTAGTTTTTGAGTGAGTTGTGAGTGTGCCACCAAAAAAGTTTTGTGTTTTTGCACTAATGTACTAATCATGTCTTCTAGAAGTGTTGATGTGATGCAGAAAAAGGATGCAGATGATTATCCCTTTCCATTACAATCCTACTGCAGCAACACATTTTGGGAAGAGGAGTCAGGAGTGGTACCTACGTCAGGTTTGTTCCACTTCATCACAGAAATTAGTGGTAGACAAGCTGCTACTACCATTGATACTTGTTCTTACATAAATTTGGTTAGTGTTGAGGTTGTTGAAAAGCTACAATTATACATAAGTGCATTAAAAAAACCATTTATGTTAGCTACTTCTGGTCATGCACTTCCAGTTACTCAGATCGCATCAGTTCCACTCACCATTTATGGTCCTAGTAGGGATATTTCTTGTTTTGTCGTTCCTAGAGCATTTAGCTCCTGTCATATTATGTTGGGAACAAAGTGGTGTAATCAATTCCAGGTTGTGTTTAGTAATGAGTGTTCTGATCCTACTATCTTTTGGAATGGTACGCACACCTGGTTAGCACGTTCACGTATTAAGCAATTTCAGGAGATTAGGCGTCAAAACCTATGTGTACCTGTAACCCCCAACATAAAACCACATGTTGATCCTGTCGTAGAAGAACCGAGAGTGAGAGTTGATGAGACAAATGAGGTTTCTACTAATGTAATCATCTCTACTCCTAGTGTTGTTTCTTGTGATATCCAGGTTGCTTTTGAAGAAAGGGAGCCGTCTATTTTACAACATGTATCACTGTACTATGCATTGTCACTTGTGGAGGATGTTTTAGTACCTACTACAACTGCGGAGATTGTTGATGACATTGGTACTGATTTGGAGCTTCAGCCAACATGTGCGACATATTGTGAGTTTATTCCTTTACTGAAGCCTCCTTGTGATTTGCCTTGCACTACTGTTTCAGCACCATGTGATAGTTTACCAAATTCAAATTTTGATCATGTGGTACTGATAACACATAAGGAAATACTTGCTCGAATACCACTTGTTGATATTGTGTATTCCATCATGCTAAATGAACCTATGAGTATGAGTAGTGCTGTGGATAAGATCTCTGAAATTTCATTTCTGACTTCTAGCACATATTCTCCTTGTTTCACTTTCAATCTGATTGGTGAATATAGCATGCATGAAAATTTTCTTGTGGATCACATATGCATTACTTGTGATAGAAGCACTGAACTGAAACATGCTGTTTTCAGCCATACATGTTGTGTGTCGACGACTTTGTGTTGTGGGATATATGCTAAAATTTGTGATAATATGAAACTAAAGTCAGATCTAGTTGATATAATGCATCCAACACAAGTAATTTTACCTCTGTTGGATCGTTGTAATCTTGCTAGAATAAAACCCAAGTTTTCATATTCGTTGTGTTTGTCCCAAAATTCATTGTCTAGTTGTGCTAATGCTTTATACTTCACTTATATTTGCAAATTGAGTTGCATTTTACAGACTGGACAACATGATCATGTTCATAATAATCAGAGTAGCACAGTTGAAGCATGGCATGATTCAATTTGGTTTTCACACATATTGAATTGGTTACATCTTGTCCACAAATTTGATCATAGATCTTCTTTAAGAAAATTGAATTTAATATTGAAGAACAAGACTATCTATTTAGTTGTTTTTCACCATGATCATGATTCTTTGTACTTCACTTATACCTGCAATTTAAGTTGCTTGATGTATACTGGACATACTTTTCATGTGAACAACAATAATACAACATGTTATATATACATATACTTTGCGTACACGTTGTTCTTTTTGTTTCTCCCACTTTCAGCTTACCTAAAGCTGAGGACAGCTTTTCATGAAGAAAGGGAGGATGATGAAGATATATACAGGGATTATGATGATTCTGACTGCCTGAACTGGAAGGAAATATTGAGTCAAATCAATAATGACTATCAGGTGAATTCATTCTCAATTGAACCTGATGTTTTACTTAATGAGAACTTTATGCTACCTAAGTCTATGCATCTTTGTATGATCAGGTTTATTGATAACACAAGCGTTGCGCAAGGAGGAGGAGAGTTGCAGCAAGAAGGACAAGCGCTGATTTCCAATATCAACAAGTGCGCGAGGGAGGAGCGGGAGGCATGCGCACTAGGAGGCAATGAGGAAATCACGTATGAGCAAGAGAGAGAGATGGCGCACCAAGAATTACATGTTTGAGGTGTTCCACAATGTTTGGACTGCGTGCCAATAAGGCCGAACCCATATATGGGTCGGTATGTATCAGTTTGAGTCGAACCGAGTCAGTTTGGGCCAAGTTATGGCTGTTTTTAGGCTCGTTTAGAGGGGAGGACGCCCCAGCCCTCATATTAACCTCCATAGCCGTCACAAGTTAGGGTTTAGACCACGTTAAAATATTTTAGAGTTGTTTCTTTCATAGAACCTCTGGAATTACCCTGTGTTCGAATCTACCAACTATAATTGAGTGTGATCTGTTGTTCCATTGGGAATTAGTAGATTGCATACTACCGTTCGTGGTGTTGTGAATATCCTAGAAGGTTCGAGAGCTGTTGCATTGGCATCAGGGATCAAGCGGGACAGTGCATAGCTACAGGCTAGTTATCTATCATCCACCATCATCACCGCCATCCGCTTACTGAGAACATCGGGCCACCCCATATCAATGCTGGGATTCAACTGCCACATGCAGTGGAGCACTAGTTTGAAAGAGGTTGCATCACCACAACCACTTGGATGTGTGTGGCCATGTGTATCATTATGGTTTGGCAAATAACACATGCAATGTCACTCAACCATTTATGCAACCATGGCCAGGAAAGCTAGCAACATGCTACGATTAAACTGCTACATGTACTGGAGCACCAGTTTGAAAGATGTTGCATCACCACACCCAATTAGATGTGTGTGCCCATGTGGATCATGTTTGTTTAACAAAGAACACATGCAATGTCACGTCAACATGTGTCCAACCATATCCAGGAGCTAGAGCAACATGATGTGATACAACTGCCACATGTAGTGTAGCACTAGTTTGAAAGAGGTTGCATCGCCACATCCACTTGGATGTGGGTGGTCATGTGGATCATTGTGGTTTGAAATATAACACATGCAGTGTCACTCCAACATGTGTCCAACCATGTCCAGGAAACCTAGGAACATGTTGGGATACAACTGCCACATGCAGTGGAGTACGAGTTTGAAAGATGTTGCATCACCACACCCACTTGGATGTGTGTGGCCATGTGAATAATTGTGGTTTGGAAAACAACTCATGCAATGTCACTCCAACATGTGTCCAACCATGTCCAGGAATCCTAGCAACATGCTGGTATTCAACTACCACATGAAGTGGAGCACCAGTTTGAAAGAGCTTGCGTCACCACACGCACTTGGATGTCTGTGTGTGTGGCCATGTGGATCATTGTGGTTTGTCAAATAACACATACAATGTCACTCCAATATGTGTCCAACCATGTCCAGGAACCCTAGCAACATGCTGGGACTCAACAACCACGTGTAGTGGAGCACCAGTTTGAAAGAGGTTGCATCACCACACCCACTTGGATGTGTATGGCCATGTGGACCATTGTGGTTTGGCAAAGAAAACATGCAATCTCTATCCAACATGTATCCAACCATGGCCAAGAACCATAGAAACATTCTAGGATCCAACTGCCACATGTAGTGGAGCACCAGTTTGAAAGATGTTGCATCACCACACCCACTTGGATGTGTGTGGCCATGTGGATCATTGTGGTTTGGAAGATAACACATGCAATGTCAATCCAACTTATGTCCAACCATGTCCAGGAACCCTAGGAACATGCTGGGATACAACTGCCACATGAAGTGGAGCACCAGTTTGAAAGATGTTGCATCACCACGCCCACTTGGATGTGTGTGGCCATGTGGATCATTGTGGTTTGGAAAAGAACACACGCAATGTCACTCCAACATGTGTCCAACCAAGTTTAGGAACCCTAGGAACATGCTGGGATACAACTGCCACATGCAGTGGAGCACTAGTTTGAAACATGTTGCATCACCACACCCACTTGGATGTGGGTGGCCATGTGGACATTGTGGTTTTGAAAAGAACACATGCAATGTCACTACAGCATGTGTCCAACCATGTCCAGCAACCCTAGCAACATGCTGGGATTCAATTGCCACATAAAGTGGAGCACCAGTTTGAAAGATGTTGCATCACCACACCCACTTGGATATGTGTGGCCATGTGGATCACTATGGTTTGGCAAAGAACACATGCAATGTATATCCAAAGTGTGTCCAACCATCTCCAGGAACCCCAGCAACATGTTGGGATTCAACTGCCACATGTAGTAGAGCACCAGTTTGAAAGAATTTGCATCACCACACCCACTTGGATGTGTGTGTCCATGCGGATCATTGTGGTTTGGCAAATAACACATGCAATGTCACTCAACCATGTGTCCAACCATGGCTAGCAAAGCTAGCATCAACCTTGGATTAAACTGCCACATGTAGTGGAGCACCAGTTTGAAAGATGTTGCATCACCACACCCACTTGGATGTGTGTGTCCATGTGGATCATTGTGGTTTGGCAAACAACACATGCAATGTCACTCCAACATGTGTCCAACCATCTCCAAGAACCCTAGCAACATGATGGGATTCAGCTGCCACATGCAGTGGAGCAATATCTTGAAAGAGGTTGCATCACCACAGCCACTTGGATGTGTATGGCCATGTGGATCATTGTGGTTTGGAAAAGAACACATGCAATGTCACTCCAACATCTGTCCAACCACATGAAATGTCACTTGGATATGTGTGGCCATGTGGATCATGTTTGTTTGAAAAAGAACACACGCAATGTCACTTCAACATGTGTCAAACCATATCCAGGTACCCTAGCAACATGATGGTATTCAACTGCCACATGTAGTGGAGCACCAGTTTTAAAGAGGTTGCATCGCCACAGCCACTTGGATGTGTGTGGCATGTGGATCATTGTGGTTTGTAAAAGCACACATGCAATGTCACTCCAACATGTGTTCAACCATGTCCAGTAACCCCAGGAATATGCTAGGATTCAACTGCCACATGCAATGGAGTACCAGTTTGAAAGATGTTGCATCACCATGTGTGGCCATGTGTATCATTGTGGTTTGGCAAAGAACACCTGCAATTACACTCAACCATGTGTCCAACCATGGCCAGGAAAGCTAGCAACATGCTGGGATTCAACTACCACATGTAACGGAGCACTAGTTCAAAAGAGGTTGCATCACCACACCCACTTGTATGTGTGTGGCCATGTGGATCATTGTGATTTGGCAAATAACACATGCAATGTCACTCAACCATGTGTCCAACCATGGCCAGGTAAGCTAGCAACATTCTGGGATTAAACTGCCACATGTAGTTGAGCACTAGTTTGAAATATGTTGCATCACCACACACTAGGATGTGTGTGGCCATGTTGATCATTTTTGTTTGAGAAATAACACATGCAATGTCACTTCAACGTGTGTCCAACCATATCCAGGAACCCTAGTAACATGCTGTGATTGAGCTGCCACATGAAGTGGAGCACCAGTTTTAAAGAGGTTGCATCACCACACCCACTTGGATGTGTGTGTGTGTGTCCATATGGATCATTTTGGTTTGGAAAAGAACACATGCAATGTCACTCCAACATGTGTCCAACCATGTCCAGGAACCCTAGCAACATGTTGGGATTCAACTGCCACATGTAGTGGAGCACCAGTTTGAAAAAGGTTGCATCACCACACCCACTTGGAGTGTGTGTGTGTGTGTGTGATGGCTCTGAAATATAACCATCTACGTCCACATTTAAACTGGATATTAATCATATTTTTGATGAAATATCTCTCTAAACCTTGCCACTAATGCTAATATTCAGAGGGGCATGCAATCCTTTGTTCTTGTATTTTTCCTGCGCAGATAATGTCATTTAAAGGAGGGAATCACTACATTAAAGTCAAAGATATGAGATTTCCAACAACTAGAAGAAACCAGGAGCTGTCCAACAAAGGTAGATGCTGTAACGACCAACTATACGACCGGAGCAAAAATTCCGACCGTATAGCTCCGGTCGTATAGTTGGCGTCGCCACCGTTAGGTCAAACAAAACAACTTTTGTGAAGGGACCCCTATACAAAGAAGCCTCGGGCGACGGGAAAACAACGCTCACCTCTCCTCGAAGAAGCTAGACTCCACCAAAAATCCGCCTCAGATCTCCAAACCCTTCTCCATGTCCATAGCCGTCTTCCGCCACTTGTAATAGTAGATCTCTTTTCCGATTGGCGACATTGTAAGACTATTTCTATCAATCTTATGATTTTCATTGCAATGTTTGTGATTGTTGATCTCATCTCTATGTGTGAGTATTCTCCTTGGGGTAAGGGCTTCGGGCTAGCCATGTAGCAATTGTGCATGTTATTTATCATAGATGGGATCGTGTATTAGTTTGTATGACATGATGATTATTGTATCCTCTCTTGCCTCAATCCAAGGACTTGTCAGGTACCCAAGACCCCGAGGGTTGAGCCAGGTATAGGGAGTATGAGTGATGACTGATCTGCAGGTTGGGAATCCTAATGAGAGAAGGGGTAGTACGGCTGTATGTGACATCACTATGCAACCAGGGAAGCAATAGCTACCCTAGTGAGGTTATTAGGAACCTTGCTAGTTTTAATTCTTGTTTTTAATTTTGTTAGTTTGCTTTCAGTCTTTATTTGATATACCAAAAAAATCAGTTAGTCTTTATGTTCTTGTTTTGACTATTATAATTTTTAATCTAAGAAAACCTAAAAACATAGGAAGTATGGCTGAAAAGAAGCTTGGGGAGTTTGCTGCTCCCAATAATGCTTATTTGCGTACTCCTATTACTCAGCCAGTAATCGCTGCTGATGACTATGAAATTAAGCCCCATTACTTAAGTTCGGTTCAACAGAATCAGTTTGGAGGCTCTGTAGTTGAAGACACATGTATGCACATAAATACTTTCACTAAAATATGTGATATGATGCGTATAAAAGACGTTGACCCTGATGCGGTCAAATTACATCTATTTCCTTTCTCTCTAAGAGGGAGAGCTAAAGAATGGTTGCTATCTTTGCCTAAAAATACTATTACATCATGGGTGGGTTGTACTTCTTTATTTGACTAAATTTTTCCCACCTGCAAAGACTATGTAACTTCAATCCAATATTATTGGTTTTAGACAGGAAGAGCGTGAGCCATTAGCGCTTGCATGGGAGAGGATGAAAGAATGCCTAAGAAATTGTCCTAGTCATGGGATGGAAGATTGGTTAATCCTCCATTTATTTTATAATGCTCTTAATCCTGTGTCTAAGTGTATGCTTGATACTGCAACTGGAGGAACATTTATGGGTAAACATATTACCGAACCAAAGCTGCTGCTAGACAATATGCAAGACAACCATGCCCAATGGCATGTGGAAAGATCAAACACGAACAAGGTGAACTCTGTCTCACCACAAGAGACCGAAGATCTCAATGCTAAGTTGGATGAGCTCATACTAGCCGTAAAAGGTAAGTAAACTCAGGTAGAGCCACCCCCGAAACAAACATAGAAGAAATAGACTTCATAGCTCGTAATGATTACAATCCTGCTTGGAAGAAAAGTTACAATCCTAACTTCCAGAAACATTATACTAGTCCTACAAATAACTCTAATAATAATATGGGAACTAGTAATGGTAGTCTCCAAGCAACACTTAAGTCTTTTATAGACTCACAAATGAGCAAAATAATATTCTAGTCAAAATTACGGAGAACCATGATGCTAGTTTGGGAAATGATTTGCAGGCCCTTCAAGAAAGAACAAGGATCGTTGAGGCATGGCTAGGTAAGATAACTGAGAGTCAAACTCTCATTCTAGCTAAATTTGGAGGTAAAGCTGAGCCCAATCCTGTTCAAGAACTCAAAATGATGAGGATCCAAAGGGAGGAGCCTGAAGAACTTGATTATAGTAATGCCCCTTCACCAAGCTACACTATCGAAGATCTCGTAAAGAGGATCAACGTCAAAATTCCGGTAAGTGAAGGTAATGATGAAGCCATGTATCAACACTTTGTTGATCAAGTAGCAATTAAGGTACGCGAGCTTGAAGAGGAATACAAGAAAATCGCTGAAAAGTTACCTGTTAAACTAGATGACATATTTGAGCCTACTATTAAGATAAAGATTGGAAACAAGGAGAGAGCTGCACTTTGTGATCTAGGTGCAAGCATCTCAACAATTCCAAAGAGTCTTTTAAACAAGTTAAATCTTGGCTCCTTTGAAATTACTGAATTAAAATTGCATCTAGCATATTCTACCTACAAACAAGCTGTAGGGATTAAGGAGAACACTTTAGTTTATATCAAAGGCTATCCTGCTCTCATTGATTTCGTTATTGTTGACATGCCTGAAGATATTGTTGCTCCTATAATACTAGGCCGTCCTTTCTTGAGAACTATAAAGGCTTTAATTAACCTTCATGAAGGGAACGTGAAGTTGCAATTGCCTTCGCGGGATCCTTTTGTTATTCATTTCCCCAAGAAGAAGAAAGCCAAACATGACAAGAAGGAGTCCATCACTTTGAAGGACAATTACTTTGGAGTGGGTGTTCCACTCATCTGTCCAAGTGAGTATCATCAAGGTCAAGTTATTGACCATAAAAGAGCGCTCCATGGGAGGCAACCAATGTTAAATTAAGGTTTGAGTTAAGTTTTTAGTTTTATTTTAAGTTCTTGTTTAATAAAGAGTGCTAGAAAACTCCATTTGAGGAGAAGAAATTCGGTAGTACTTAAAATTCTGCATTATTCATGCTATTGTTTGTCGACAATTTTTACTGTCAATTTTTTTGTCAAAAACAAGGTATATCATTAAGTTACAGGAAAAGAAATAGTTTACGAAGAAATAGAATTTTTTTGATGCACACAGACAGTTTAAGGACCAACTATACGGCGGGAATAAAAATTCCGGCTGTATAGCTTCATTCGTATAGATATCTTTACCATCGAAAAAATTCTGCAATATGTACTGAGAGTTTAATGACCAACTATACGGAGGGAATAAAAATTCTGGCCGTATAGTTCCGTTCGTATAGATATTGATGCCTCCCTACAATTTCTTTTCATATATACTAGGAGTTTAACGACCAACTATACGGCGGGAATAAAAAATTCCGGTCGTATAGCTCCGGTCGTATAGATATCTATGCCTTTGCAAATTTTCTTTCACAGGGACAAACAGTTTAATGACCAACTATACGTCCAGAACATTTTGTTCCGCCTGTATAGTTGCGCCCATATATCTGCGCCACCAGGAGGAAGACCTAATATTTTGACAGAACGCCAACTATACGGCCAGAACGCATGTTCCGCCCGTATAGTTGCACCCGTATAGTTGCGTCCGACCACAAAATCGCACTGGAAGGTACTCCCAATTCCAAAACTTCAATCCTTTTTCTTTTTGCTACTTCTAAACTCTCTCAAAACCTTAAGGGATCTTCATCTCTACTCAATTTCGTTCGATTTCCTCGCACACAAGTGATCTATGGTATGTTTCTCCTCTGATCCTCCAATTACTTTTTGCAAATTCATCTTTGATCTATTGTCATTATCATTCTAGGGTGAGACCTACTATGAACCAATTGCCACAATTTTCTTTCCTAGATTATTATCTGGAGGAGATTCTTTAGTGTGTTTAGATGAGGAATATATTATACTTACTGTTGTTGGATCAAAAAGTTTTACTTTTTCCTTTCATCAATGTTTAAGAAGATGAACACAAGAAGCCAAACTCGTGCTCGTGCCACCACTAGTGCTTCTCGGGCGATCACCCAAGAACACATGGGGATACGATTCAGGGATGAGGCCCATCGTGAACACTTCAACAAGATCAAGAACCGCGAAGTGAAGGCCACCAAGTGGGCTTGCCCCATTATATTGAACCAACTCGGTATTTCTGATGACTTTAATTTAATTTGCAATAGACCTGGCCTGCAAAACTTTGTGTACAATGATGTACCTACTTATCGCTACTTAACCATTGAATTCCTAAGTTCGTTGCAAAGCACCGTTAAACTGTGGCAAGGAGAGGATACTATTTCTTTCTGTCTGATGAACAACAACTACACTTTAACATTAGATGAATGGTGTGCATGCTTTAATTTTCCAAACAATGATGTTCATGCTTTATGCGCATCCTTTACTGGTTTAATTCCTTCCCCCGATCAATACTATAATGGAATGAGCTTCACTAGTATAGTGAACAAGGGGAAGAATATTCAACATCCTGCAAATCGCTATTTGTTCTATGTTATTGCTAACACCTTGCAAACATGTAATGAGTTCACGAGACTCAACGAGGAGGATATCCTAGTCCTCACAAAGGCTGCTTACGTCAACTACAACCTGTCAATCAACTTGGGCGCCATCCTTGTGTGCTACCTGCAGCAGCAAGCCTCCCAAAGCCAAGGGCCAATCACAGGAGGAGGCATCATCACCGTGCTTGCCACTACCCTAGACATCAATCTAGGTGAGTTGCAACCCGTACTAGGTGAGACACGTGTTGGTTTCTCCACCTTGAGGGCCTGTGGGTTGCTCACTAGGAGAGGTGGTGTTTATTACCTGCATATTGCTAGAGCTAGGCGTATCTACCCCGCTCCTTTGCCTAATGGTCTTTTCTCTATCAAGGAAGGACATTTGTTATATGATTCGCAGGTTGAGCAGCACCAACCCGAGGAAGAAATTCCTGAAAAGGACGAGGACCAAGAGGAGCAGCAAGAAGTTCCTCACCAAGAAGAGCAGCCACAAACCCGGTTCGCCACATATCAACATTTCCAAGGACTTGGAGGGACTATGGAGAGGATGCACAACCTCTCTTTAAACCTTTGAGAATCAACAAGTAACCTCTCAACTCAATTTGCGAACTGGAGTAACGACTTTTTCCTGCCACCACAATGATTCGAAGGGCATGCAAAAGCCTAAGCTTGGGGAAGTTTCCTCATGTATCTTTACTTGGCATTTATTTTCTTTTATTTATTTCGAGGTTACGTTTTTATTTGAGTTTATAAGCACTCGTGTTGGTTTCCCCAACACTTTATTTTTAGTTCTTTTTATTTTGCTTTCGAAATTTTCTAGACGAGCTTTGCCGCCAATTTTCTATTCTTTTCATTCCCTCTCTTGAAAATCACAAAAAAAATTCTCCATTTTTCTTTATTTCCCTCTTTCTTTTCTTTCCGCATCGAGGTCTTCAAATATTTGCAGGAGAGTGATCGACTTCGAGTTTCCAAGAAACAAATAAAAAAGGAATAGAGAAGTGGAACCAAACGTGAGAGGTATGCCTTATGACTCCCCACTTTTGAAGTTTGAGAAACTCATGCTAGTTAGTAGTAAATGTTGAGATATTATATTGGTGGAGTGAGTCTTTGTATCATAGTAAGATTGCCGTTTGCATGGGTATTTAATTGTGCTCATTTTGTTCCAGCTCTCGTAATTAACCAAGTCTTGCCTAAAAATTGCTAAACAATTGTAATAAGAAAAAGTCTCACAATTGAAGGCTTGGGTGTTGAAAGTGCTTAGTCTTGAAGGTTTATTTCTAGAGACACTTGACACCACTAAAAATGTTGATTGACTTGATAGATCTCTTTGAAAGGATTTGTTCGACTGAATTAATGTTTAGAGGTTTTTGTGAGCATGCCAAAGTTTGACTTGTTAATCATAAGAATGATATAGCTTTACGCGTCTCAAACTTCATGGGATGCCAACAACTCCGCTGCCTATGAACGATCTTCATGGAGGAAACTCCTAGATTTCGGCTATGAGTTGATTAAACACTTGTAGCAGCAATGCTATGGTGGGTAATATTCTTGGCACTCCCGGGTAGCTATAATCATGATGGAATCAATCCTCTGGCTATTATGAGTAATCATTGTGCAAAAGGAACAAAAACCTTAGTGATGCCACGAGTGTCCATCACAGCCCGATAAACTAATAAAAATCTTTGGCATGCTCTCAATTACTTAAAAATTGAAAATTCTTGAAGGACAATGAATAGAAAAGTAGTGCTTGCGAAGTCTTGATTCATTGATGTGAGAGAATTGAGATACTCTAGTATATATTCTTTTCATGACAACTCTCACACTCTTAATTTACATGATTATATTTTACTATTCAAAGGCAAGCCTATGAGTTCATTACTTGACATGGAATAAAATTTACACATTTGAATCATCCATGTTTACAATAATTTTGCTGTGCTATAAGGATGCATGAAACCCGTATGATATGCTTGCCATTACTCTATCTATGTTGAAGTTTTTCGGATTTATGAAGTGGAGGAAACATGAGACTATTAATCATGAGTAAGATCACCATCTCATTATTTCAGTTTAAATGTTGAGTTCCTTTTTGATTTTGGTTTTCTTGCTTGGGATGATCAAGTTTAAGCTTGGGGAGGTTGATGGCTCTGAAATATAGCCATCTACGTCCACATTTAAACTGGATATTAATCATATTTTTGATGAAATATCTCTCTAAACCCTTCCACTAATGCTAATATTCAGAGGGGTATGCAATCCTTTGTTCTTGTATTTTTCTTGCACAGATAATGTCGTTTAAAGGAGGGAATAACTATATTAAAGTCAAAGATATGAGATTTCCAACAACCAGAAGAACCCAGGAGCCGTCCAACGAAGGCAGACGCCGTAGCGACCAACTATACGACCGGAGCAAAAAAAATCGACCGTATAGCTCCAGTCATATAGTTGGCGTCGCCACCGTTAGGTCAAACAGACAACTTTCATGAAGGGGCCCCTATATAAAGAAGCCTCAGGCGACGGGAAAACAATGCTCACCTCACCCCGAAGAAGCCAGACTCCGCAAAAAAGACGCCTTAGATCTCCAAACCCTTCTCCATCTTCATAGCCATCTTCCACCACTTGTAATAGTAGATCTCTTCTCCGATTGGCGACATTGTAAGACTATTGCTATCAATCTTATGATTTTCATTACAATGTTTGTGATTGCTGATCTCATCTCTATGTGTGAGTAATTCTCCTTGGGCTAAGGGCTTCGTCCTAGCCATGTATAAATTGTGCATGTTACTTATCATAGATGGGATCATGTATTAGTTTGTATGACATGATGATTATTGTATCCTCTCTTGCCTCAATACAAGGACTTGTCAGGTACCCAAGACCTCGAGGGTTTAGCCAGGTATAGGGAGTATGAGTGATGACTGATCTGCAGGTTGGGAACCCTAGTGACAGAAGGGGTAGTACGGCTGTATGTGAGGGATTTGCTTGAGATTAACAGTGACATCACTATGCATATCATTAGTTCTCTTTCTTCTATGGATGAGACTAGTAGGTTATTAGTATAAGCGATTGTGGAGGCAATAGCAATTATGGATGCACTACCCAGATATAATTTATCTTGCTCTAACAAGTACACGCATACTTTATTTCTATCTATTTTTCCATCAGATCTTTTTGCATAGCTACAGGTGAAACCGAACGCCGTAGGCCCTCTCTCTCCATCATCAACAATAACAAAAAGACGCAAGATACTGGTCCGGTAAAAACACAAAAGGAATTCTAAAACTCCCAATGGTCCATTAAAGTAACTTCACTACGCATTCGCTTCCCATGGATTCGATAACCTAGGTCTACTAGGGAAACAGAGCTATACTGCATTCGTAATCCAGATCGAAGGTATCATTGTGCGCGTGTGTGTGTGTCGATCATTGTGGTTTGGAAAATAACACATGCAATGTCACTCCAACATGTGTCCAACCATGGCTAAGAACCCTAGCAACATGCTGGGATTCAACTGCCACGGGTAGTGGAGCACCAGTTTGAAGGATGTTGCATCACCGCACCCACTTGGATGTGTGTGTCCATGTGGATCGTTGTGGTTTGGCAAAGAACAGATGCAGTCTCACTCCAACATGTGTCCAACCATATCCAAGAACCCTAGCAACACGATGGGATTCAACTGCCACATGTAGTGGAGCACTAGCTTGAAAGAGCTGGCATCACCACAACCACTTGGATGTTTGTGGCCATGTGGATTATTGTGGTTTGGAAAAGAACACATGCAATGTCACTCCAACATGTGTACCACCACATGCAATGTCACTTGGATATGTGTGGCCATATGGATCATCTTTGTTTGACAAAGAACACATGCAATGTCACTTCAACATGTGTCCAACCATATCTAGGTACCCTAGCAACATGATGGGATTGAATTGCCACATGTAGTGGAGCACTAGTTTGAAAGAGGTTGCGTCACCACAGCCACTTGGATGTGTGTGGCCATGTGGATCATTGTGGTTTGGAAAAGAACACATGCAATGTCACTCCAACATGTGTCCAACCATGTCTAGTAACCCCAGTAATATGCTAGGATTCAACTGGCAAATGTAATGGAGAACCAATTTGAAATACGTTGCATCACCATGTGCGGCCATGTGGATCATTGTGGTTTGCAAAGAATACATGCAATGTCACTCAACCATGTGTCCAACCATGCAAGGAAAGGTAGCAACATGCTGGGATTCAACTGCCACATGTAATGGAGCACCAGTTTGAAACAGGTTGCATCACCACACCCACTTGGAAGTATGTGGCCATGTGTATCATTACGGTTTGGTAAAGAACACATGCAATGTCACTCCAACATGTGTCCAACCATGTTCATGAACCCTAACAACATGCTGGGATTCAACTGCCACATGTAGTGGAGCACCGGTTTGAAAGAGGTTGCAACACCACACCCACTTGGATGTGTGTGGCCATGTGGATCATTGTGGTTTGGAAAATAACACATGCAATGTCACTCAACCATGTGTCCAACCATGGCCAGGAAAGCTAGCAACATTCTGGGATTAAACTGCCACATGTAGTGGAGCAATAGTTTGAAAGATGTTGCATCACCACACACACTTGGATGTTTCTGGCCATGTTGAGCATTTTTGTTTGACAAATAACACATGAAATGTCACTTCAACGTGTGTCCAACCATATCTAGGAGCCCTAGCAACATGCTGTGATTGAGCTGCCACATGTAGTGGAGCACCAGTTTGAAAGAGGTTGCATCACCACACCCACTTGGATGTGTGTGTTTGTGGCCATATGGATCATTGTGGTTTGGAAAAGAACACATGAAATTTCACTCCAAAATGTGTCCAACCATGTCCAGGAACCCTAGCAACATGTTGGGATTCAATGGCCACATGAAGTGGAGCACCAGTTTGAAAGAGGTTGCATCACCACACCCACTTGGAGTGTGTGTGTGTGTGCGTGTGTGTGTGTGTGGATCATTTTTGGTTTGGAAAAGAACACATGCAATGTCACTCCAACATGTGTCCAACCATGGCTAAGAACCCTAGTAACATGCTAGGATTCAACTGCCACATGTAGTGGAGCACCAATTTGAAAGATGTTGCATCACCACACCCACTTGGGTGTGTATGGCCATGTGGATCATTGTGGTTTGGTAAATAACACATGTAATGTCACTCCAACTTGTGTCAAACCATGGCCAGAAACCCTAGCAACATGCTGGGATTCAACTACCACATGTAGTGGAGCACCATTTTGAAAGATGTTGCATCACCACACCCACTTGGATGTGTGAGGTCATGTGGATCATTGTGGTTTGGCAAAGAACACATGCAATGTCACTCCAACATGTAACCAACCATGGCCAGGAACCCTAGCAACATGTTGGGATTCAACTGCCACATGTAGTGGAGCACCAGTTTGAAAGAGGTTCACTACAAGAAAAGTTGGCTTTTACAACACACGATTTTCGTGGTTGAAGGCCCTTTTTTGTGGCTAAAAATTCTTCCACGATGGATGTCCTTCATGCTAAAAGCCCCATCATAAATGAATCAACCACTATTTTTTTTCGACCGTGGCGGCTCGCACCCTTCGGCAATGAAAACTTGTTCCATCATAGATCTGTTCGCCAGCCGCGTTGACTGCTGATATCACACAAACTACCATGTGGTAGCTGCTGTTAACGTCCAGTGACCGCTGTTAATGGTCGCATAAACCATGGTAGAATCTAGTCCTAGCCAAGGCCTGCTAATAATTAATGGGTCGGCCCATGTGGAGAGCCCAATAGGAATACGAACCTTTACTGTTTTGTCCTGCACTGTCTGGAATTGGCCTAGTACTGCAGCCATCATTGGCCCATACACTTTAGGGCCCGACCCTATTTCAGCCTATATAAGCCCAAGCTAGCCCAACACTGTGCTGCCACTTGAGGCCTACACCAATACAGCCTGGTAATGTTCAATCATGTTGCCAATCTAGTCTTTTACTGTGCAGTCCTATTAATGTTCCAGCCGTTTAGGAATTTTGCCCCGTTACTATTTAGGCCCTTTAGAGTTTGGGATTTTGGCTATTCTTGCCAGTATTGTTCGGCCTGTTACTGTAGTGTCATGCCATCGTACTGGCCTTTTAATGTTCTGGTCATTTACTGTTCTAGCCATTTACTGTTGAGACCATTCATGATTCCGGTCTTCCACTATTCAAGACTTTCATTGTTTCAGCATTTCTACTATTTAGGCCTTTCACTGTTCTGGCCTTTCTCTACTATGGTCTTCTACTGTTCTGTCCTTCTACTGTTCTGTCCTTTTACTGTTCTGGCCTTTTATCGTTCTAGCCTTTTATTGTTCTGGCCTTTCACTATTCTGTCCTTTTACACTTCTGGCCTTTTACTGTTCTGGCATTTTACTATTCTGGCCTTTTACCCTTCTGGACTTTTACTGTTCTGGTTGTTTTGGTTCGTCCATGCGCATGTTGTTTCAATGTTTGGAATGTTACTACTTTGGCTTGTTACTATTTTAGCCTCTTTTGCTAGCGCCTACTTTTTGGCAGAACAGAGGAATATCAAGACATCAATTAATTGACATGCACAAATTAAAACTACTTATTACACAACAATAAAAGTTTATTACAATAGGTTATACAACAAGACCAAATTTCTAAAATATTACAAAGTGTTGGTATCATCATTAAGAGATCGGTACATGGCGATTCGCTCCAATGTATCATTTGTCCTCTTCTGCAACATTCCAGCTACAGATCTAAGAGCAGCTACACCCTTTCTTTCTGCATGCAATACAACCTTTATATATTTATCACCTGCAGGAGTTGTTCTAGGTGGACAGTTAAGTAAGTTGTTTGCTTAGGAAATGCAATGGGAGGATGGAAGAGGGATCACAACTTTCAGTCCTGCCTTCCAAGGACTCCTGCTTGCTTTTAACTGCGGCCTGCTAAAATATGGTGAAAGACGTTAAAACAAATAACAAGTGAAACAAGTAGTATTATATAAAGTAGAGATCATTTAAAGTAACTATCAACTTATAGTAGCATGTTCAGGCTGATAGTAGCTCCTTCTCGAGCGGGTGCGACTCCTGGTTAAACTGCCAGAAGAATCTGAGCCAAGCAGTTGGAACTCTGGTCCTTGTACTCCATTGTCATTTCTCTGCATTAAGGCGTAACATTTAAAACCGAGTTAGCTGGTTTGGAAGGATGAAAATTCTTGAAAAACACCAAAAACATAGCATTGAAAATTACCAGATGTATGATTCAAGCTAGATAGCTGGTTTGGAAAGTTGAAAGCAGGTGAAAACACCAAAATATAGCATTAAAATGACCAAATATAAGATTCGAACTAGATGGACATTTTATGAATTATGCATTTGTAGATAGAAATATAATAGAACATGAATGCAAATGTCATGGCAAGGTCTTAGGTAGAATGACTTATTAACTTATTAGGCATGTAGATTATACAACTGATTAACATGACAAGAAACTGGCCTAAGTAACATAAGGAAACCTCACACTTCAGCCTTGTTGGGCATTAGATTGTCAGTGTTGGCTCCTCTATGAGCTGTTTGCATGACCCGTGCGAGCGCTCGGAAAGAATATCATCTATGAGTTGGTGTTAGAGGATTAAACCGATAGCGTGAGAATGTAAGAAAGGGAATAAAAGCGAGAAGCTAATGATGTGGATAAGACCAACCAGATGTGGGGTGCAAACGAAATGGAAATAGCATACATGATATTGAGCAACATTCTAACAATTTCGTAGCTTACGAGTACCAAAAATATAGCAAACACGCAAGAGAAATTACCACTACACGGCGAGGACGGGTGGGACGGGCAAGAGAGCGGCGAGGGCGGTGGCTCGACATTTCAGAGTCAGTGACGAGTGATTCAGTGAAGAGGCCCCTGTAGGGTAGACGACAACGTTGCTGAAGCATATCCGGTGCAGCGAGGGAGTTGGTGAACTAGTTCCGGTGAAGAGCACCGACAGCGGATGATATCTGGTGTGGAAGAAAGGGCCAGCGGTGAAGCAGCTATAGGAAGGTCGAGGTTCAAGGGGTGTGGGCGAGGAATAGGCGATGGGGGGATATAGGTGGGATGGCGCACATTTACCACCTATACCCCTCTATTATTGCATTACTCCCATGACCTTTGTTTTCAGAGCAGGTATAGAAGAGGAATTTTGCATTTGCAAAAAGCGGGGCAGGATATTTGAATAGATGCGCTGGATATTTGAATAGATGTGCGCAGGATGTTTTAGCACCTTGCGGAAATTTTGAGATTGAAGCTTCCAGCGTATGCTATACCGACGCAGCCGCTCTCATGTGTTGGCCCCGTCTAGACCCACACGCTATCAATAATATGCTTACCAACATATAAATGAGTTTCCACACATTTGCCAAAATTGATAAACATTATATTTTGAAGGCTTTTATACAAGATGAGCAAGGTCACGGCCATATCTCTGCTATAGTTTATGATAGCGTGTCCATATCTGGTAGATCTCTTCATCTTGGCATTTCAAAAGAAGATTCTAGATCTTATGGATAATGCCCAACTTTCATGAATTTTCAAACTTCCTAGCAAAATCTATGCAATAAAATGACTTTTTAACAATCTAAAGTAAGTATGTCTAATTTTGAACTACAAAGTGTGTGATATACCTTGCTCTTGACTTTTTAAAAATAATTCAAAGATACCAAGTAGTCAAATATTGGAGAACCACCGAGAGTTTCGCAAAATTCAACTTTTTGATATGAATGGTAACGACACCAAATTTCGGCCATTTTTAAGAAAATACAAAGAAACAAAATATAAAACGGAATACAACCATTCTTTTCTCTCTTCGTGTCTCACCAAGTGCACTAGCTAGTTTCCATGGAAAAATATAATCTTAAAATTTGATGACTTTTGAAAAATCATATCACAATATATGGAGTACCATGTAAGAATATGCATGGCTTTCAAACCAGATGACCAAGGTCATGGCCATATCTTTTCTATAGTTTATAATAACTTATCCATATTTGTTAGTTGGTTTGTATTGGCATTTAAAATATTATTTACAAAGGAAGCTTCCGAATTCGAAGTTATTTCAATTTAAGGCAAACAATGGCTTTTGTCATGAAGCAACTACAAAATATGGCTCAAAATCCCACTACCCCAGTTTTCGCACAAAGTAAACATAGCCTAGGGTTAAGTTTAGGGTTCAAGGTTTATTTTGGGTTGAGGGTTTAGGGGTTCATGGTTTTGGGTTTAGGATTTTAGGGTTTAGGCTTTTAGGGTTGAGGGGTTTAGGGTTCATGATTTAGGGTTTAGGGTTGTTCAGGGTTTTAGGGTTCATGATTGTTTAGGTTTTAGGGTTTAGGGAATATTCAATAATAATGTTTAATCTATATATATATATGGTTATATTTGTGGAATAAAATGGCGTTATGGCAATTTAATGAAAGTATCTCAAATTTTGATCTATAAGTGCATATACCTGCTTGGTAAGGGTTTAGGGTTCTAGGGTTAGGAGGTTAGGGTTTAGGGTTAAGGTTTTTTGGATTTCAATAATGTTCAAGCTTTATGCTTATATTCATAGAATAGAATGACGTTATCACAATTTAATGAAAGTATCTCGAATTTTGATCTATAAGTGCATTGTACCTGCTTGGTTTAGGGTTTATGGGTCAAGGATTTAGGGTTTTACGGTTTAGGTTTTATGGGTTGTTTAGGGTTTAGGGATTAGCGATTTTTCAATAATGCTAAAAGATTTATGCTTATATTCGTCGAATAGAATGGCGTTACCTGATTTAATGAAAGTATCTCAATTTTTGATCTATAAGTGCATGATACCTGCTTGGTTAGGGTTTTGGGTTTTAGTGTTTTACAGTTTAGGTTTTATGGTTGTATAGGGTTTAGGGTTTAGGGAATTTTCAATAATGCTCAAGCTTTATGCTTATATTCATCAAATAGAATGGCGTTACCTAATTCATTGAAAGTATCTCAAATTTTGATCTATAAGTGTATGATACCTGCTTGGTTAGTGTTTATGGGTTGAGGGTTTGGGGTTTTAGGGTTTAGGTTTTAGGGGTTGTTTAGGGTTTAGGGAATTTTTGATAATTCTCAAAATTTATGCTTATATTCGTCAAATAGAATGGAATTACCAATTAAATGAAAGTATATCAAATTTTGATCTATAAGTGCATGCTACGTGATTGGTAAGGGTTTATGGTTTTGGGTTTTAGGGGTTTAGGGTTTAGGGTTTCAGGAATTTTCAATAATGTTCAAGCTGCTTTATGCTTATATTCATGGAATAGAATGGGGTTACATCAATTTATTGAAAGTATCTCAAATTTTGATCTATAAGTGCATGATACCTTCTTGGTTAGGGTTTATGGGTCAAGGGTTTAGGGTTTTAGGGTTTTATAGTTTTGTTTTATGGGTTGTTTAGGGTTTAGGGTTTAGCAAATTTTCAATAATGCTCAAGATTTATGCTTATATTCGTAGAATAGAATGGTGTTAGCTGATTTAATGAAAGTATCTCAAATTTTGATCAATGAGTGCATGACACCTGCTTGGGTAGGGTTTATGGCTGAGGATTTAGGGCTTTAGGGTTTAGGTTTTAGGGGTTGTTTAGGGTTTAGGGAATTTTTGATATTGCTCAGGTTTTATGCTTATATTCGTCAAACAGAATGGCGTTACCCAATTTAACGAAATTATCCTTAATTTTTATCTATAAGTGCAAGCTACGTGCTTGGTGAGGGTTTAGGGTTATAAGGTTTAGGGGTTTAGGATTTGGGTATTAGGTTTAGGGTTTTCGGTTTTGGGAATTTTCAATAATGTCCAAGCTTTATGCTTATATTCGTGGAATACAATGGTGTTAACCAATTTAACGGAAGTATCTCAAATTTTGATCTATAAGTGCATGATACCTGCTTGGTCAGGGTTTATGGCTTTAGAGTTTATTGTTTGGGATTCCGTGAATTCTCCATAATATGTTCAAACTTTATGGTTATATATATTCATGGAATAGACTGGTGTTACCGCAATTTAATGAAAGTATCTCAAAATTTGATCTACAAGTCGATGATACCCTACTTGGTCATATTTTTTGTTAAATACAATTGAAGGTACCGAAGTACTAAAACAAGGGAGAAACACCAAGAGTTCCGTGAGATTTAGGCGCTATTTGGTTGGGCACTAATTCTGGCTTTTGATTTTTGGCTTATAAAGCGAGGAACGTGTTTTTGGCTTTATTTTTTTACTCTCACATAGTTGAATGTTGTTATAAGCCAAAATCAAAAATCTAAAGTGGCTTATAAAATAAAGCTAAAAGCGATAGATAAGCTTAACCAAACAACCCCTCAACTTCTTGATATGAATGCTAATAATGCAGCCTAATTTGGGAACTTTTGAAAGAAAATGCAAATAAAAAATATATAAATTGAAGCAATGTCTTTCTTTCGAAGAGTATTTTGTTATGTGCACTACCTCATTTCCATGAAAAGTATGCTAAAATTTAACAACTTTCGAAGAAACCCATTTCATAATATGGCGTACCATGTATGCATATTCATGGCTTTCAAACGAGATGACCAAGGTCATGGCAATATGTTTGCCATAGTTTAGGATAACGTGTCCATGTTTGGTAGATCAGTGCATAACTACATATTGGAATTTCAAACAAGGTTTACGAAAAAGGTGCATCCAAATTCGAAGTTATTTCAATTTTCTAAGGCAAACAATGGCTTTTGTCATGAAGCAACTAAAAAATATGGCTCAAAATCCCACTACCCCAGTTTTCGCACAAAGTATATATAGCCTAGGGTTAAGTTTAGGATTCGGGGTTTATTTTGGGTTAAGGGTTTAGGGGTTCATGGTTTTGGGTCTAGGATTTTAGGGTTTAGGCTTTTAGGGTTTAGGGGTTTAGGGTTCATGTTTTAGCGTTTAAGGTTGTTTAGGGTTTATGATTGTTTAGGTTTTAGGGTTTAGGGAATTTTCAATAATAATGTTTAAGCTATATATATGGTTATATTTGTGGAATAGAATGGCGTTATCGCAATTTAATGAAAGTATCTCAAATTTTGATCTATAAGTGCATATACCTGCTTGGTAAGGGTTTAGGGTTCTAGGGTTAGGAGGTTAGGGTTAAGGTTTTTTGATTTTCAATAATGTTCAAGCTTTATGCTTATATTCACAGAATAGAATGGCGTTATCAAAATTTAATGAAAGTATCTCAAATTTTGATCTATAAGTGCATGGTACCTGCTTGGTTTAGGGTTTATCGGTAGAGGATTTAGGGTTTTACAGTTTAGGTTTTATGGATTTTTTAGGGTTTAGGGATTAGCGATTTTTCAATAATGCTCAAAGATTTATGCTTATATTCGTCGAATAGAATGGCGTTACCTGATTTAATGAAAGTATCTCAATTTTTGATCTATAAGTGCATGATACCTGCTTGGTTAGGGTTTATGGGTCGAGGGTTTTGGGTTTTAGTATTTTACAGTTTAGATTTTATGGTTTTATAGGGTTTAGGGTTTAGCGAATTTTCAATAATGCTCAAGCTTTATGCTTATATTCGTCGAATAGAATGGTGTTACCTAATTTATTGAAAGTATCTCAAATTTTGATCTATAAGTGTATGATACCTGCTTGGTTAGTGTTTAAGGGTTGAGGGTTTGGGGTTTTAGGGTTTAGGTTTTAGGGGTTGTTTAGGGTTTAGGGAATTTGTTGAGGGCAAACCTCTAGGGTGGCCAGATTTTTCACGAATCCCACTCAAATCAAGGATGGAGTGCGGGGAAGGAGGGAAGGATGAACACGATGAACCCATGCACGAAGAACACAATGAACACACACACCCAAAACCACAATACACACCAATAGCTCACGCCGTCTGTGATCGGTCCGGCGCAATCCCTAGGATCGGCGTCGGGCGGAGGACTCTCTCTCGAACCGGCACGGCGAGATGGGAGACTCAGTGAGATCTTGACGTCTTGGCAAAGGGACACTGATGCCAAGGCCTTGTACAACACGGAGGCACGATGCAAACTCCAACGAGGTTTGGGATATTTGGTGCTCCTTTGTCAAAGGAGCATGAGGCAAGAACTAGATAGATCCACAAGGGGTTTCCACTAATTCCAAATATCATGCCGAGGGTTTACAAAGGAGGTGGGGGACTATATATAGGCCAGTCACTTAAACAGGGGTACATTAGGAATAAAATACAAGTTCTGGACGGACTAAGGAGTACATGGGCCGTAGGCCCAAAGGCCTTTTCATGTCTGGCGACGGTCGGACGGAGACTCCGGTCAGTCTCCGGACCAGCCTCCGGAGGGGCCTTCAGATTGTCCCAGGGCCCGGTGCAGGGGTCAGACCGGAGAGTGGGCCGGAGTCTTCGGGGTCTTCAGCCGGAGACTCCGGTGTGCATAGACCGGAGACTCCGGTCTGAGCAGCTCCAGCGGCTTCTGCTTCATGCTCTGCTCCTTGTTCTCCATCCTTAGGTGCTTGGGGATGTGTCGAGGCTTCGTACCTAATGATGCATAGAGTAGTTGCATGAAGTAGAACACCATCCAAGGAGGTATCAAATTGGCACGAGGAGAGGAGCAAGTTCACCTTAGCTTGTAGGAGTTTGGCTCGGGCATGAGTCATGGGTCCACTTGGGGGACCTGTTGGTGTAGATGTAGGAGTTTCTGCAGGACAGGCTGCATTAGCTCCCCCCTTGGGAAAGAGTCGTCCTCGACTCTTCGTGGTTATCATCTTGAACATCTCCATGGTAGGGTGAGAGATCCTTGATGGCTTAATACACGGCGCCCAGAAAAGTGCTTGGTGCGTGGTGTTGATGTAGAGCTCGTTGGAACCCCAAGAGGAAGGTATGATGAGCACAGCAGCAAGTTTCCCTCAGTTATGAAACCAAGGTTTAATCGAACCAGTAGGAGCAAGGAAACACCTCAAAAGTGTTACTAGCTGAGCTTTGGCAGGGCGCACTACCGGTGCTAGTAGCAACGTGGAGACCTGCACAACACAACCACAGAACTTTGTCCCCAACTTGCGATGAGGTTGTCAATCTCACCGTGTTTTGCAGAAAACAAAGGATTAAACGTATCGAATGGAAAGAATTAAAAGTTTGCAGAAAGTAAACACAAAGCAGTAAAAGATTGTATGTTGTATGTAAAGAAAAGGACCGGGATCCATAGTTCACTAGAGGTGGCTCTCCATAGATAGATAACATGCTGGGTGAACAAATTACAGCGGGGCAATTGACAAACACCGAGAAAGTAATACATGCATATCCTAATCATCTTGACTCCTTTGATACTTGATTGGGCATTACAACATAATACATAGACCGCCATCCAACTACATCTATGACTAATAATCCACCTTCAGGTTATCATCCGAACCCCCTCCAATATTAAGTTGCAAGCAACAGATTATTGCTTTACGAACTGCGTGTAAAGTAAACAATACAATTGTTCTATGAACAAAAGATTGTTGTTTTCTCCCTAGTAGCAACAACACATCTAGTACCTTAGAGATTTCTGTCACTTCCCCAGATTACCATAGGCATGAACCCACTATCGAGCATATATACTAACTCTTGGAGTTGCTAGCATCTACTTGGCCAAGATAGCTACTAACAACGGAAAGCATGCAAGATCTCAAATAACAAAGACATGATAGAATCAATAATCAATCTGAAATAGGATCTCAATATCCATCGGATCCCCGCAAACACAACATGTATGAATTACAAATAGATGATCTTGATCATGAACGGAGCTCACAAGATCTAAACATGAAAGCACAAAGGAGGATAAACCAGCCATCTAGCTACTACATGGATCCGTAGTCCAAGGATGAACTACTCACGCATCACACCGGAGGCTTGCATGGTGATGAAGAAGGCCTCCAGGGTGAATTCCCCTCTCTGGCAGGGTGCCGAGAAGAGCTTCAGATCCCCCCGGATCTAGGGATGGAGATGACGGTGGCAACAGACTCTATCATGGATTTTTTATCGGGTACCTAGGGTTTTCGTCCTGAGGGCAACTTATAGGCGGAAGGAGAGGCTGAGGGGGTGTTGGGGTCGGCAGACCACCCCCTGGCGCAGGCCAGGCCTGGCCGCGCGGCCAGGTGGTGTGGCCGGCCCCAGGCCCCTCTCTGTCTCGTATTCTAGCACTTGATCCCTTCCGGAAAAATAGGCACTTTGGCTTTTGTCCATTCCAATTCCGAGAATTTTCATTTTCTGACTTTTCTGGAACCAAAATCAACAGAAAACAGGCAGCTGGCACTTTGGCTCTTGTTAATAGGTTAGTCCAAGAAATCATAATAAAAGTACTCCAAAGTTGGAACAAAACACAAGAAAGTGGATAAAACTAAGCATGGAACATCAAAAATTATAGATACATTTGCAATGTATCAACATCCCCAAGCTTAACTCCTGCTCGTCCTCGAGTAGGTAAGTGATAAAAACAAAGAATTTTTGAGGTGACATGCACCATCAAAGACTTGATCAAAGTATTTGCAAAACATTCAAGGCTGGGATCATAGTACATCAATCATAACATGAAAGACAAAGTTCTAGCAATAAGCAAAGAAACTAAGATGCAACATGAAAAGGAACAAACAAAAGATTCATGAATAACATGCTTTGCAAGACGTTTGTTTGTTTCACATAAAGAAAACATAACATAATAGTATTCAGCTTGTCCCTCAATAGAGTAGCAAATATAAATGCATAGGACACCTTTAAAGTTCATAAGAGTGACTAGATACAATAGTTTCAAACAAGCAATAACAAGTTATGCATCAATCAACTAGTCTTGGGACAATGCACATAGAACTAAGAATGGCCACTATGCTCTCAAAGTAGGTGCATAAAGATAGAAGGTGGAGACTCAATATAATGGTGGAAGAAAGGCCTTTTGTAAAAAGGAAGTAGGGATTCAAGTCTCATAAAGAGCTTCCAAAAATTATGGTACTTATAGCTTTCAGCTCTCATTGCCCCCATCATAAGCATCTTGAAGTGATTAAGGTTAAAGTGAACAAACTATGGTGTACATGTTTGACGAAGTATAAGTCAGAAATCTCATGTCCCTTGTATACGAGGGCCGCTCCTCATGCTACTCAAGTTTAGTCACCGGTGAGTTCTTGTCATCGTAAGTACATGTGTATCATAGAGAACCGCCAACGGGGTACCCCTTGCCCGATGATACGGAAGAATCCCCATATCAAAATGACAAGGCAAGCAGACAACAAGCATCTCAGCATTCTTCTTATTTACCATGGGAATATGGTGCTTTTTTCTCTCTTTCCTCTTTTCATAGTATCTCTTTTTTTTCTCTTTTTTTTCTCAATATAGGACTCTTTTTTTTATAAGAAGAATGCTTCATAGGCAGCTCATTATGGTTACGCTGCAGGTTTCCACCATGTCAGCATGGATTAGACCAGCGGCCCAGGCGTTTCTCTAACACATATACATAACTCCATGGACTTACAAGCTCCCCTTTCATTTCACACCGACGACATCCATATACAAAAGAGCATGATATCAACTAGGTACAAGTACCAAGTGCAATGTTGAAAGCGTTCCCCATGAAAGCATGGTTCTGCTAATTCCCAACAAATAAGTGCAAGCATATACAACATAGACGACACAATGGTTCAAGTTTATTAGAGGCAATAAAGTAAAGTGTGCCATCAAGTTCATGAGAGCTTTAATCACTAGTTTTCTCATAACAAGTGGAAGGTAAAAAAAGCATGAATATACTTGGAATAGCATAAGATAGTAGGTAGATATGGTGGACTCTTTGTAATAACTTGGTTTAGGGATTTGGATGCATGAGTGGAGCTCATACTTTGTTGTGGAGGCTAGCAAAGGACTGGGAGCGACAAACTAAGAGAGCAATAATGGCCATAATCATGCAGAGCGACAAAACATCATTGATCAAAGCATAAAGTGATACTATGAGTTGAAAACTAAAGGATCATAAAGGCTATGGTGACTTGAGATAGTCATAACATGGTGTGAGCATGCGCCAAGTCAACCCAAATAAAGCATCAAAGGAGAATACCACTATATTATGCTTTAATATGCTAAAACAACACATGATTCATCCAAGGCACATTAAGCAATCTCAATTGTTTATAACAAGTCATGCTACAGCAAAGAATACTAAGCATAAAGCCAAAACAATATCAAGCATGGCATGACAAAGCATAGGCACAGTCAAAAACGAGCTCTTTTTACCACATAAGTATGAACTTTCCTACTCTTTTCCAAACCAAACCAAACTATTTGCAAACAAATGTATGAAATAGGGGGTCCAACCAATTTATTAAAAAAACGAAGAAAACCAAGGCAAACGAAAACCAAAACGAAAACGAAAAAGAAGACGCTCCAAGAAAAACACAACTGTGCATGAAACAATAAAAATGAAGCGTTTGGAAGAAACCTGGGATTTTTATTGATGAAGAAGGGGATGCCTTGGGCATCCCCAAGCTTTGACGCTTGTACTTCTTGGATACTTCTTGGGGTGACACGTGTGGAATCCCCAAGCTTGAGATTTAGTCCATCCTTCATCTCATTACTCATTCCTTCCATACACCTGAAAATTTTCCTTCATACAAAACTTCACACAATCTCATTAGCAACATTAGTGCACTTTAAGATAAATAAGTCTTAAGGTTCAGTTCTAACACCAAATAAACTTCCATTAGAACACTAGCTACTGTATCACTTCCTTCAAAAAGCTCAATTCCCCATAAGAACTCAAGAAGGAACCAACAAGAAGCAAATGCAGAAAATGGCAGAAATCGGTCAAATCAGACCAGCAGGTAAAGACGATTTTGTTCGAAGACTTTATGTTGCTCAAATCAAAAAGTGTTGAACTAATGAAAGTTAGATAACAACCTGGGGCAGAAGCACAAACAATTACAGCTCAATCCAACATACAGAGCTCTCTCACGAATTTTTACAGTGAAGCACAAAAATCTGTTTCGGGACAACAACTTTCCCAATCATTACTTCACTCTCAGTAGAGATTACTCTTGGTACAAAAAGCAAATAAAAAGGATAAGGAGCGGTTATTACTGAAGTAATAACTTCCAAGACTCATCTAAAACTTTTGGGTTATCTCCCAATAAGTACTTTTCTTTAACGCCTTTAAGTTAGGCATAAGAAGCAAAGAAAGAATCAAGTGTTCTCAAATGAAGAAGCATTAAGACCAAATTTTGTTTTCATAGGAGAAGAAAAAGAAATCTTTTCTATCTTTTTAGGGAAGTGTTCTATACCTTTCTTGAGTGAGAGTTGATATTTAATGGTGCCTTCTTTCATATCAATGATGGCACCAACAGTTATAAGAAAAGGTCTTCCCACAGTAATAGGACAAGAAGCATTGTATTCAACATCCAAAACATAGATATCAACGGGGACATAGGAATCGTTAACCATAATAAGAACATCATTAAGACTCCCCATGAGTTTCTTTTTAGCATTATCATCAAGTGGGACATTCATATAACAATCTTCAAGAGGAGGCAAATCAAGCATATCATAAATCCTTCTAGGCATAATAGAAACACTACTATCAAGATCACATAAAGCTTTGAAATCAAAGTCATTCACTTTCATATTAATGATGGGTTCCCAACCATCTTCTTGTTTTATAGGAATAGAAGCTTTATGTTTCATCTTTTCTTCTTTAATCTTTATGAGAGCATTAGTAATGTGTTTTGTAAAGGCCATGTTCATAGCACTAGCATTAGGACTTTTAGCAAGCTTTTGTAGGAACTTAATAACTTCAGAGATGTTGCAACCATCAAGATCAAAATCAACTTTATCATCTAAAGTAGTAGAACTATTACTAGCCTCAACACTAGTGGTGGTAATAGTAGGAACACTAATGTTTCTAGCAATTTCATCTTCTCTTTCCCACTTAGCATGTAATTCAGCTAATAGTCTAACATTTTCATCAATTCTTACTTGTATGGCATTAGTAGCTGCAAAGGGATTCTCATTAGTTTCAGGTTTAGCAGCCATTTTATTCAAAGAAGATTGAGCTTCAGCCAAAGATGCTATATTTCTTTCAGCATTAGAGAGTTTTTCCTCAATAGTTTTATTGAAAGAAGTTTGTTTACTATTAAACTCTTTAAGCATAACTTCATGTTCAGAGGGAGCACTCTTATTATTGTTGTAAGAATTTCCATTACCATTGTTGGGAGGATATGGCTTATAATTGTTGTTACCAAAATTGTTCCTATAAGCATTATTACCATAAGCATTATGGACAAATTTGTTATTTCTTATGAAGTTCACATCAACTTGCTCTTCTTGAGCAACCAAAGAGGCTAAAGGAACATTATTTGGATCAATATGGGCTTTCCCATTAACAAGCATAGACATAACTATATCAATCTTATCACTCAAGGAGGAGGTTTCCTCAACAGAATTTACCTTCTTACCTTGTGGAGCTCTCTCAGTATGCCATTCAGAATAATTAACCATCATATTATCCAAAAGTTTTGTTGCAGCACCCAAAGTGATGGTCATAAAGGTACCTCCAGCAGCTGAATCCAATAGGTTCCTTGAAGAATAGTTCAATCCTGCATAAAAAGTTTGGATGATCATCCAAACAGTCAGTCCATGAGTGGGACAATTCTTTACCAAAGATTTCATTCTTTCCCAAGCTTGAGCAACATGTTCATTATCAAGTTGTTTAAACTTCATTATTTCACTTCTCATGGATATAATTTTAGCAGGAGGATAGTATTTTCCAATAAAAGCATCTTTGCACTTAGTCCAAGAATCAATACTATTCCTAGTTAAGGAATTCAACCATTCTTTAGCTTTTCCTCTCAAAGAGAAAGGAAACAATTTCAGCTTAATAATATCACCATCTATATACCTATGCTTTTGCATCTCACAAAGTTCAACAAAGTTATTTAGATGGGAAACAACATCTTCATTACCAATACCAGGAAATTGTTCTCTCATAACAAGATTGAGCAAAGCAGGTTTTATCTCAAAGAAAGTATTTTCAGCCACAGGTGGAGCAATAGGTGTGCTCATAAAATCATTGTTGTTGGTGCTAGTGAAATCACACAACTTAGTGTTTTCAAGAGTAGTCATTTTTTTTGGGTTTTCAAATAAGAAAGCAAACTTGCAAAACTAATTTTTTTGTGTTTTTGAAGAACAAAACAAGCAAACTAAGCAAAACAAAAACAACAAAGTAAAGAGATTGGTTATGAGGGACTCCCCTTGTGAAGATGTCCTTGACTCCCCGGCAACGGCGCCAGAAAATCGCCTGATGGCTCAATGCACGGTGCCCAAAAAAGTGCTTGGTGCATGGTTGATGTAGAGCTCGTTGGGAACCCCAAGAGGAAGGTATGATGAGCACAGCAGCAAGTTTCCCTCAGTTATGAAACCAAGGTTTAGTTGAACCAGTAGGAGCAAGGAAACACCCCAAAGGTGTTACTAGCTGAGCTTTAGTATGCACTACCGGTGCTAGTAGCAACGTGGAGACCTGCACAACACAACCACAGAACTTTGTCCCCAACTTGCGATGAGGTTGTCAATCTCACAGTGTTTTGCGGAAAACAAAGGATTAAACGTATTGAATGGAAAGAAGTAAAAGTTTGCAGAAAGTAAACACAAAACAGTAAACAGTTGTAGATTGTATGTAAAGAAAAAGGATCGGGATCCATAGTTCACTAGAGGTGGCTCTCCTTAGATAGATAACATGCTGGGTGAACAAATTATAGCGGGGCAATTGACAAACACTGAGAAAGCAATACATGCATATACTAATCATCTTGACTCCTCTGAGACTTGATTGGGCATTACAACATAATACATAGACCACCATCCAACTACATCTATGACTATTAATCCACCTTCAGGTTATCATCTGAACCCCCTCCAGTATTAAGTTGTAATCAACAGATTATTGCTTTACGAACTGCGCTGTAAAGTAAACAATACGATTGTTCTATGAACAAAGGATTGTTGTTTTCTCCCTAGTAGCAACAACACATCTAGTACCTTAGAGATTTCTGTCACTTCCCCATATTACCAGAGGCATGAACCCACTATCGAGCATAAATACTAACTCTTGGAGTTGCTAGCATCTACTTGGCCAAGATAGCTACTAACAATAGAAAGCATGCAAGATCTCAAATAACAAAGACATGATAGAATCAATAATCAATCTGAAATAGCATCTCAATATCCATCGGATCCCCGCAAACACAACATGTAGAATACAAATAGATGATCTTGATCATGAACGGAGCTCACAAGATCTAGACATGAAAGCACAAAGGAGGAGAACCAGTCATCTAGCTACTACATGGATCCGTAGTCCAAGGATGAACTACTCACGCATCGCACCAAAGGCTTGCATGATGATGAAGAAGGCCTCGAGGGTGAATTCTCCTCTCCGGCAGGGTGCCGGGAAGAGCTTCAGATCCCTCCCGATCTAGGGATGGAGATGATGGCGGCTACAGACTCTTTCGTGGATTTTTGATCGGGTACTTAGGGTTTACGTCCCGAGGGCATCTTATAGTCGGAAGGAGACGCCGAGGGGGTGCCTGGGCTAGCCACACCACCCCCTGGCGCGGGCCAGCCTGGCCAGCCGGTGGTGTGGGCGCCCTCGCCCTCTCTCTTGTATTCAGCACTTGATACCTTCTGGAAAAATAGTCACTTTGGCTTTTGTCCCATCCAATTCCGATAATATCCATTTTCTGACTTTCTTGGAACCAAAAACAGTAGAAAACAGGCAGCTGGCACTGTGGCTCTTGTTAATAGGTTAGTCCAAGAAATCATATGAAAAGTACTCCAAAGTTGGAACAAAACACAATAAAGTGGATAAAACCAAGCATAGAACATCAAAAATTATAGATACATTTGCAATGTATCAATGGGTTGTTCCGAACATCTCTCATCTCACTTTTGGTGGCAAGGAGAACACTCTTAGTTTTTCCACTCGAGTTTGGCTTGTGGCTCTCACTCACTATGAGGTTGTTCTCTCTCTCACCGCTCTTCTCACAAGTAGGTGTTGTGCTTTGCACCCTCGCTAAAGCCTTTGCATTGTCCACAATTATTTGGATAGGAGTCATCGGTTGCAAAACACATGTTTTGTTGAGCCACTTGAAGGTGTATACATTGGTGCGACCATCATGTTGATCAGCCTTGTAAAATTGCCATGGTCGACCAAGAAGCATGTGGCAAACTGTCATAGGAACCACATCACACTCCACCGTATCTTTGTAAGGACCAATGGCGAAGGAGACCGATACGGTATGCTTGATCTTTACTGACTCTTGGTCACTTAGCCATTGCACGTGGTAGGGGTGCTTGTGTGGATGGAGGGTGAGGTTGAGCTTCTCACACAACTTGGTGCTAGCAAGGTTGTGACCACTCCCTCCGTCAATGATCACCTTGATAGATTTTCCATTGATGCTAGCTCGAGTTTGGAAGATATTGGCACATTGGTCTTCATGCTCTTGTGCTTGAGTGGTCAAGATCCTTGTGACGACAAGCGATGGACTTGCGTCATGTTCTTCATGCTCTTGTGCTTGAGTGGTCAAGATCCTTGTGACGACAAGCGATGGACTTGGTGCTAACAAGGAGTTCTTCGTTATCTTCCACTCGTTGATTTGCCATTGCTTCCTTGACTTGGGCATCAAATTCATCTTCACTCAAGTACTCTTCATCGCCATTGTCATGGATGAACAAGACCTTCTTGTTTCCACATTCGGCCGACTTGTGTACTTTACCTCCACACTTGTAGCATTCATCATTGAAAGGTGTATCATTCTTTGCTTATTTGCCACTTGGGGGCAGTTTTCTGTGAGGAAGTGTGGGCTTGAAGGAAAGATTGGAGGTACTTGAGGAGCTTCCATTGAAAGTTGTTGGCATAGCGGTTGAAGCTTGCTTGTAGCTGAAATACGTCTTGGGCTTGTTGTACTTGATGTCCTCTTGCACTTGACGTTCAGCCTTTGTTGCGATGTGCACAAGCTCAACCATGGTGTTGTATGTTTGGAACTCGACAATGCGCTTGATTGGGTGATTCAAGCCAATGAGGAAACGTGCCATTGTTTGCTCCATGCGCTCATCAATGTTGGCGCGAATCAAATTGAGTTCCATTTCCTTGAAGTATTCTTCCATGGTCTTTGTCCCTTGATGAAGCGCTTGAAGGTTGTTGAAGAGGTCACGCGTGTAATGCGCGGGGACGAACCGGGATCTCATGTGAGCCTTCATGTCATCCCAAGTTGTGATTGGTGGCTCTTGCCTTGCATCACGAGCAAAAGGTTGGCGTAATCATCAAACTCAAGCGAAGCCATGGCGACCATCTTCTCATCGCTATAGTTGTGCATGTGGAAGATCTTGTCAACTTTGAGTTCCCATGAGAGGTATTCTTCGGGGTCATTGGATCCAGTAAACTTGGGCATTATGAACTCGAGGTTGCCGAAAGTTTCTTCATCATTGCGGTCATTGCGATGAGCTTGGTGACCTTGTTGATGATCTTGTGGTTGATGCAGTGGAACTTGGTTCTCATGACCTTGTTGCGGAGCTTGCTCTTGATATTGTTGGTGAGGAGCTTGCTCTTGCTCTTGGCGCGGTTGTTGACGGTGTTGAGGTACTTGGGCCCCATGAGGTTGTTGAGGATGTGGAGCCTCATGACGCGGTTGATGACGAAGAGGAGGCTCGTTCCTCGGTTGGTGATATTCATTAGGCACATGGGCCTCAGGGCGAAGAACATGGTCATGAGCCTCTTGACGTGGTGGACATCGCTCAACTTGTATCACTTGACGCTCCAAGTTTTGTTGAGGTGGAGGAGGCGCCTCGTGATGACCATGGTGTCGGTGCGGACGTTCATGACGTTGATGACGAGGAGGAGGTTCTTGGAGAGCTTCACATCGATGACGAGCTTGATTCTCCAAATTGGAGTCATCACTTGTTGTGTCAAGTATGTGTCACGGTCGATGGTGGTAGACTTGTGGTTGCACTTGCGGTTCTTCTTGTGGTTGCTCTTGTTGGATCACTAATGCCCTTGCGTGATGATGGTGTGCTTCTTGCCTTGCTCATGGCCTTGAAGAGAAATCACCATCATAGCTTGACGTTGCAGCGTGTCGTGGGGAAGGTACATAGTTCAAAGAACTTCCATTTTCAACCACGGGGGCATCATTGCATCTTGGAGCACTTGGGTGAAGATCTTGTTAAGGAGGATCATGACGACACAAAGAGCTTGAAGAGCTTGATGCGCGTGAACATGGCTTTGCCATACCATCGATGAGGCGTCGAAGATTGTCATTTGTTTCAGCAACGGAGTGTTGGAGCGCTTCATTTTGGTGGCCAATGTTGTGATGCATTGTGTGTATTTGTCATTCGAGGCCATCGAAGTGGTTGTCGATGCTCTTGAACTCGGCTTGCGTCTCGCCAAATTGTTCATGTTGTCATGTCTCAAGGGCTTGGCAACGTTCACGGAACTCTTGTTGAATGATGAAGTGACTTGCGCGCGTCATGTATGGTCCTTGATCTTCTTCTTGGGGAGGTGGTTGGCTCGACTCACCGTGCCTATCCATCATGCAAAACACACAAGTATTGTATATGGAAGTGGAATATGGTGGTGTTAGCCTTGTACCTCACCTTGGGAATTGCACCAAACTAGAAACCACACGTGAGAGCTATAAGCGTGCAAAGTGGAATTGCAAAGAAAACTCACACTAAAGCAAGAACTAACTCTCAAAATCTTGTTGGTGGTAGGTTAGGATTGTGGAATGCCAAAGAACCAACCAAAAGAAAAGGGATAGTCAAATGTGGGTAAAATCCAATAAAACTCAAGTCAAAGGCGAAGGTCAACACTCAAAGGGGGTGACGGGAACCTACGACTATATACACACACGTGGAGATTGTTGGGATTGACACGACTATGAAAATGAGCAAACAAAATGTCCTAACAAAGACTAAGCTCATTGTCGTGCTAATGCAAGGAGAGACCGTGGCTCGTTTGCAAAGAGGAAAAATGAGCAACGGATTTGTGCACTTGCCTTGGGCGCTCTTCTTTCTCTCTTCCTTACAAGCTTTGAGACTCTCTTTTGCAAGGGAAGACTATTTTTCTTTTTCTTTTGCTTTGTATCTTTTTCTTTTTTTTTGCTCTTCCTTGATGCTACCTAGTCACACTTGATATTGCTCGTGCACTCTCACTATCCAAGGACAAATGCACAATGCTCAAGCAAACAAAATATGGGATAGGTACACACAAAGGAAGATAGGGGTTAACAAGGTGACGCAAGTTATACCTTCGTTGGTGATGATGAACTTGGCATCGGTGGTGCGGGATGTTGTTTGTGGGCCATGGTGTCGATGAGCGCGGGTGTTGTCGATGCGGACTCTTGTTGTTAGTTGACGACACGCACACGGGCACAGACAAACAAGAGGAAATTAGCCAATGCAAGATTAGAGGCAAACCATCAAAATCAGGCGAGGCGGACATCTGGGTTTCAGGCCGGAGACTCCGGTGTAGGCCGGAGACTCCGGTGTGAAGGCCGGAGACTCCGGTCTAGAGTCAGATCGCGAACTGCTCGTGTCCTTGAGCGGAAATCCACGCCTTGGTTCCTCAAATCCGCAAAAAATTGGCCAAATTTGGCTGGGAAGACGCAGGATAAAGCTAGACCAACTCCTAAGACAAGGTTTGGTCGGATCAAAACCACAAATAGAAACTGCAAATCAAGAGATCAATCCAAAGGCAAATATGGGGCTCTTTTTTGGGGATTTTCAAATTTTTGGTGGATAGAAGAAAAATTTGTGGGGAATTCGTGAGCAACGAAGTTCTTGATACCAATATGTTGAGGGCAAACCTCTAGGGTGGCCTGATCTTTCACGAATCCCACTCAAATCGAGGATGGAGTGCGGGGGAAGGAGGGAAGGATGAACACGATGAACCCACGCACGAAGAACATGATGAACACACACACGCAAAACCACAATACACACCAATAGCTCACGCCGGCGGTGTACCAGTCTGGCACAATCCCTAGGATCGGCGTCGGGCGGAGGATTCTCTCTCGAACTGGCACGAGGAGATGGGAGACTCGGTGAGATCTCGACGTCTTGGCAAAGGGACGCCAATGCCAAGGCCTTGTACAACGCGGGCACGATGCAAACTCCAACGAGGTTTGGGATATTTGGTGCTCCTTTGTCAAAGGAGCATGAGGCAAGAACTAGATAGATCCACAGGGGGTTTCCACTAATTCCAAATATCATGCCTAGGGTTTACAAAGGAGGTGGGGGACTATATATAGGCCCGCCACTTAAACAGGGGTACTTTAGGAATAAAAGACAAGTTCTGGATGAACTATGGAGTACATGGGCCGTAGGCCCAAGGGCCTTTTCATGCCTGACGACGGTCGGACCGGAGACTCCGGTGTGGTGGACCGGAGAATCCGGTCTAGGCCGGAGATTTCGGTAAGTCTCTAGACCAGCCTCCGGAGGGGCCTTCAGATTGTCCCAGGGCCCGATGCAGGGGTTAGACCGGAGAGTGGGCCGGAGTCGCCGGGGTCTTCAGGCCGGAGACTTTGGTGGACCGGAGACTCTAGTGTGCGCAGACCGGAGACTCCGGTCTGAGCAGCTCCAGCGGCTTCTGCTTCATGCTCTGCTCCTTGTTCTCCATCCTTGGGTGCTTGGGGATGTGTTGAGGCTTCGTACCTAATGATGCATAGAGTAGTTGCATGAAGTAGCACACCATCCAAGGAGGTATTAAATTGGCATCAGGAGAGGAGCGAGTTCACCTTAGCTTGTAGGAGTTTGGCTCGGGCACGAGTCATGGGTCCACTTGGGGGACTTGTTGGTGTAGATGTAGGAGCGTCCGTAGGGCGGGCTGCATCCGAATTTTTGATAATTCTCAAGATTTATGCTTATATTCGTCAAATCGTATGGAATTACCAATTAAATGAAAGTATATCAAATTTTGATCTATAAGTGCATGCTACGTGCTTGGTAAGGGTTTATGGTTTGGGGTTTTAGGGGTTTAGGGTTTAGGGTTTCAGGAATTTTCAATAATGTTCAAGCTGCTTTATGCTTATATTCGTGGAATAGAATGGGGTTACATCAATTTATTGAAAGTATCTCAAATTTTGATCTATAAGTGCACAATACCTTCTTGGTTAGGGTTTATGGGTCGAGGGTTTAGGGTTTTAGGGTTTTATAGTTTTGTTTTATGGGTTGTTTAGGGTTTAGGGTTTAGCGAATTTTCAATAATGTCAAGATTTATGCTTATATTCGTAGAATACAATGGTGTTAGCTGATTTAATGAAAGTATCTCAAATTTTGATCAATGAGTGCATGATACCTGCTTGGGTAGGGTTTATGGCTGATGATTTAGGGCTTTAGGGTTTAGGTTTTAGGGGTTGTTTAGGGTTTAGGGTTTAGGGAATTTTTGATATTGCTTAGGTTTTATTCTTATATTCGTCAAATAGAATGGCGTTACCCAATTTAACGAAATTATCTTGAATTTTTATCTATAAGTGTAAGCTACGTCCTTGGTGAGGGTTTAGGGTTTAGGGTTATAAGGTTTAGGGGTTTAGGATTTGGGTATTAGGAGTTTAGGGTTTTGGGAATTTCAATAATGTCCAAGCTTTATGCTTATATTCGTGGAATACAATGGTGTTACCCAATTTAACGGAAGTATCTCAAAATTTGATCTATAAGTGCATGATACCTGCTTGGTCAGGGTTTAGGGCTTTAGAGTTTATGGTTTAGGATTCCGTGAATTCTCAATAATATGTTCAAACTTTATGGTTATATATATTTGTGGAATAGAATGGTGTTACCGCAATTTAATGAAAGTATCTCAAAATTTGATCTACAAGTCGATGATACCCTACTTGGTCATATTTTTTGTTAAATACAATTGAAGGTACCGAAGTCCTAAAACAAAGGAGAAACACCAAGTGTTTCGTGAGATTTAGGCTCTATTTGGTTGGGCACTAATTCTGGCTTTTGATTTTTGGCTTATAGAGCGAGGAATGTGTTTTTGGCTTTATTTTTTTACTCTCACATAGTTGAATGATGTTATAAGCCAAAAGCAAAAATCTAAAGTGGCTTATAAAATAAAGCTAAAAGGGATAGATGAGCTTAACCAAACAACCCCTCAACTTCTTGATATGAATGCTAATAATGCAGCCTAACTTGGGACCTTTTGAAAGAAAAATGCAAATGAAAAATATATAAATTGAAGCAATGTCTTTCTTTCGAAGAGTATTTTGTTATGTGCACTACCTAGTTTCCATGAAAAGTATGCTAAAATTTAACAACTTTCGAAGAAACCCATTTGATAATATGCCGTACAATGTATGCATATTCATGGCTTTCAAATGAGATGACCAAGGTCATGGCAATATGTTTGCCATAGTTTATGATAACGTGTCCATGTTTGGTAGATTAGTGCATATCTACATATTGGAATTTCAAACAATGTTTACTAAAAAGGTGAATCCAAATTCGAAGTTATTTCAATTTTCTAAGGCAAACAATGGCTTTTGTCATGAAGCAACTACAAAATGTGGCTCAAAATCCCACTACCCCAGTTTTCGCACAAAGTATATATAGCCTAGGGTTAAGTTTAGGGTTCAGGGTTTATTTCGGGTTGAGGGTTTAGGGGTTCATGGTTTTCGGTTTAGGATTTTAGGGTTTGGGCTTTTAGGGTTTAGGGGTTTAGGGGGTTTAGGGTTGTTCAGGGTTTTAGGGTTTATGATTATTTAGGTTTTAGGGTTTTGGGAATTTTCAATAAAAATGTTTAAGCTATATATATGGTTATATTTGTGGAATAGAATGGCATTATCGCAGTTTAATGAAAGTATCTCAAATTTTGATCTATAAGTGCATATACCTGCTTGGTAAGGGTTTAGGGTTCTAGGGTTAGGAGGTTAGGGTTTAGGGTTAAGGTTTTATATTTTCTATAATGTTCAAGCTTTATGCTTATATTCATAAAATAGAATGGTGTTATCACAATTTAATGAAAGTATCTCAACTTTTGATCTATAAGTGCATGGTACCTGCTTGGTTTAGGGTTTATGGGTTGAGGATTTAGTGTTTTACGGTTTAGGTTTTATGGGTTGTTTAGGGTTTAGGGATTAGCGATTTTTCAATAATCCTCAAAGATTTATGCTTATATTCATCGAATAGAATGGTGTTACCTGATTTAATGAAAGTATCTCAATTTTTGATATATAAGTGCATGATACCTGCTTGGTTAGGGTTTATGGGTCGAGGGTTTTGGGTTTTAGTGTTTTACAGTTTAGGTTTTATGGTTGTATAGGGTCTAGGCTTTAGCGAATTTATAATAATGCTTAATCTTTATCCTTATATTCGTCGAATAGAATGGCGTTACCTAATTTATTGAAAGTATCTCAAATTTTGATCTTTAAGTGTATGATACCTCCTTGGTTGGTGTTTATGGGTTGAGGGTTTGGGGTTTTAGGGTTTAGGTTTTAGGGGTTGTTTAGGGTTGGGAATATTTTATAATTCTCAAGATTTATGCTTATATTCATCAAATAGAATGGAATTACCAATTAAATGAAAGTATATCAAATTTTGATCTATAAGTGCATGCTACGTGCTTGGTAAGGGTTTATGGTTTGGGGTTTTAGGGGTTTAGGGTTTAGGGTTTCAAGAATTTTCAATAATGTTCAAGTTCCTTTATGCTTATGTTCATGGAATAGAATTAGGTTACATCAATTTATTGAAAGTATCTCAAATTTTGATCTATAAGTGCATGATACCTTCTTGGTTAGGGCTTATGGGTCGAGGGTTTAGGGTTTTAAGGTTTTACAGTTTTGTTTTATGGGTTGTTTAGGGTTTAGGGTTTAGCGAATTTTCAATAATGCTCAAGATTTATGCTTATATTCGTAGAATACAATGGTGTTAGCTGATTTAATGAAAGTATCTCAAATTTTGACCAATGAGTGCATGACACCTGCTTGGGTAGGGTTTATGGCTTAGGATTTAGGGCTTTAGGGTTTAGGGGTTGTTTAGGGATTAGGATTTAGGGAATTTTTGATATTGCTCAGGTTTTATGCTTATATTCGTCAAATAGAATGGCGTTACCCAATTTAACGAAGTTATCTTCAATTTTTATCTATAAGTGCAAGCTACGTGCTTGGTGAGGATTTACGGTTTAGGGTTATAAGGTTTAGGGGTTTAGAATTTGGGTATTAGGGGTTTTGGGTTTTGGGTTTTGGGAATTTTCAATAATGTCCAAGCTTTATGCTTATCTTCGTGGAATACAATGGTGTTACCCAATTTAACGGAAGTATCTCAAATTTTGATCTATAAGTGCATGATACCTGCTTGGTCAGGGTTTAGGGGTTTAGAATTTATGGTTTAGGATTCCGTGAATTCTCAATAATATGTTCAAACTTTATGGTTATATATATTCATGGAATAAAATGGTGTTACCGCAATTTAATGAAAGTATCTCAAAATTTGATCTACAAGTCGATGATACCCTACTTGGTCATATTTTTTGTTAAATAAGATTGAAGGTACCGAAGTACTAAAACAAGGGAGAAACACCAAGAGTTCCGTGAGATTTAGGCGCTATTTGGTTGGGCACTAATTCTGACTTTGATTTTTGGCTTATAAAGCGAGGAACGTGTTTTTGGCTTTATTTTTTTACTCTCACATAGTTGAATGATGTTATAAGCCAAAAGCAAAAATCTAAAGTGGCTTATAAAATAAAGCTAAAAGCGATAGATAAGCTTAACCAAACAACCCCTCAACTTCTTGATATGAATGCTAATAATGCAGCCTAATTTGGGACCTTTTGAAAGAAAAATGCAAATAAAAAATATATAAATTGAAGCAATGTATTTCTTTTGTAGAGTATTTTGTTATGTGCGCTGCCTAGTTTCCATGAAAAGTATGCTAAAATTTAACAACTTTCCAAGAAACCCATTTCATAATATGGCGTACCATGTATGCATATTCATGGCTTTCAAATGAGATGACCAAGGTCATGGCAATATGTTTGCCATAGTTTATGATAACGTGTCCATGTTTGGTAGATCGGTGCATAACTACATATTGGAATTTCAAACAATGTTTACGAAAAAGGTGCATCCAAATTCAAAGTTATTTCAATTTTCTAAGGCAAACAATGGCTTTTGTCATGAAGCTACTACAAAATATGGCTCAAAATCTCACTACCCCTGTTTTCGCACAAAGTATCTATAGCCTAGGGTTAAGTTTAGGGTTCGGGGTTTATTTTGGGTTGAGGGTTTAGGGGTTCATGGTTTTGGGTTTAGGATTTTAGGGTTTAGGCTTTTAGGGTTTAGGGGTTTAGGGTTCATGATTTAGGGTTTAGGGTTGTTCAGGGTTTTAGGGTTTATGATTGATTAGGTTGTGGGGTTTAGGGACTTTTCAATAATAATGTTTAAGCTATATATATGGTTATATTTGTGGTATAGAATGGCGTTATCGCAATTTAATGAAAGTCTCTTGAATTTTGATCTACAAGTGCATATACCTACTTGGTAAGGGTTTAGGGTTCTAGGGTTAGGAGGTTAGGGTTTAGGTTTAAGGTTTTTTTTATTTTCAATAATGTTCAAGCTTTATGCTTGTATTCATAGAATAGAATGACGTTATCATAATTGATTGAAAGTATCTCAAATTTTGATCTATAAGTGGGTGGTACCTGCTTGGTTTAGGGTTTATGGGTCGAGGATTTAGGGTTTTACGGTTTAGGTTTTATGGGTTGTTTAGGGTTTAGGGATTAGCGATTTTTCAATAATGCTCAAAGATTTATGCTTATATTCGTCGAATAGAATGGCGTTACCTGATTTAATGAAAGTATCTCAATTTTTGATCTATAAGTGCATGATACCTACTTGGTTAGGGTTTATGGGTCGAGGGTTTTAGGTTTTAGTGTTTTACAGTTTAGGTTTTATGGTTGTATAGGGTTTAGGGTTTAGCGAATTTTCAATAATGCTCAAGCTTTATGCTTATATTCGTCGAATAGAATGGCGTTACCGAATTTATTGAAAGTATATCAAATTTTGATCTATAAGTATATGATACCTGCTTGGTTAGTGTTTATGGGTTGAGGGTTTGGGGTTTTAGGGTTTAGGTTTTAGGGGTTGTTTAGGTTTTAGGGAATTTTTGATAATTCTCAAGATATATGCCTATATTCGTCAAATAGAATGGAATTACCAATTAAATGACATTATATCAAATTTTGATCTATAAGTGCATGCTACGTGCTTGGTAAGGGTTTATGGTTTGGGGTTTCAGGGATTTAGGGTTTAGGGTTTCAGGAATTTTCAATAATGTTCAAGCTGCTTTATGCTTATATTCGTGGAATAGAATGGGGTTACATCAATTTATTGAAAGTATCTCAAATTTGATCTATAAGTGCATGATACCTTCTTGGTTAGGGTTTATGGGTCGAGGGTTTAGGGTCTTAGGGTTTTACAGTTTTGTTTTATGGGTTGTTTAGGGTTTAGGGTTTAGGGAATTTTCAATAATGCTCAAGATTTATGCTTATATTCGTAGAATAGAATGGTGTTAGCTGATTAATGAAAGTATCTCAAATTTTGATCAATGAGTGCATGACACCTGCTTGGGTAGGGTTTATGGCTGAGGATTTAGGGCTTTAGGGTTTAGGTTTAGGGTTTAGGGTTTAGGGAATTTCTTATATTGCTCAGGTTTTATGCTTATATTCGTCAAATAGAATGGCGTTACCCAATTTAACGAAATTATCTTGAATTTTTATCTATAAGTGCAAGCTACATGCTTGGTGAGGGTTTAGGGTTTAGGGTTAAAAGGTTGAGGGGTTTAGGATTTGGGTATTAGGGGTTTAGGGTTTTGAGTTTTGGGAATTTTCAATAATGTCCAAGCTCTATGCTTATATTCGTGGAATACAATGGTGTTACCCAATTTAACAGAAGTATCTCAAATTTTGATCTATAAGTGCATGATACCTGCTTGGTCAGGGTTTAGGGGTTTAGAGTTTATGGTTTAGGATTTTGTGAATTCTCAATAATATGTTCAAACTTTATGGTTATATATATTGGTTGAATAGAATGGTGTTACCGCAATTTAATAAAAGTATCTCAAAATTTGATCTACAATTCGATGATACCCTACTTGGTCATATTTTTTGTTAAATACAATTGAAGGTACCGAAGTACTAAAACAAGGGAGAAACACCAAGAGTTCCATGAGATTTAAGCACTATTTGGTTGGGCACTAATTCTAGCTTTTCATTTTTGGCTTATAAAGCGAGGAACGTGTTTTTGGCTTTATTTATTTACTCTCACATAGTTGAATGATGTTATAAGCCAAAAGCAAAAACTCTAAAGTGGCTTATAAAATAAAGCTAAAAGCGATAGATAAGCTTAACCAAACAACCCCTCAACTTATTGATATGAATGCTAATAATGCAGCCTAATTTGGGACCTTTTGAAGAAAAGTGCAAATAAAAAATATATAAATTGAAGCAATGTCTTTCTTTCGCAGAGTATTTTGTTATGTGCACTGCCTAGTTTCCATGAAAAGTATGCTAAAATTTAACAACTTTCGAAGAAACCCATTTCATAATATGGCGTACCATGTATGCATATTCATGGCTTTCCAACGAGATGACCAAGGTCATGGCAATATGTTTGCCATAGTTTATGATAACGTGTCCATGTTTGGTAGATCGGTGCATAACTACATATTGGAATTTCAAACAATGTTTACGAAAAAGGTGCATCCAAAAGTTATTTTAAATTGTCCAAGTGACAATAGTGGCTTGCATTGTGAAGCAACTACAAAGACTATATGTGGTTCAAAATCTCACCACACCAATTTTCTCACAAAGTATAATTTTTTGACGGATAATGCCCAAGTTTCATGAATTTTCAAGCTTCCAAGCCAGGTTCGATGATTTTAACAATTTTATCTTGGTTGAGCGAAAAATGTTCAAATTTTGAACAACAAGCGATGGGAATCTCTACTTCCCATAATTTTGGCTCATTAACATGTGGGTCACTTGCATGGTGGGTCCAAAAAGTTAGTGTAGGTCGGAGTGGGTGGGCAGGTAAATATTGTAGAAGGGCTAGGAAACATTGTTGGGGTGATGCACTTGGGAGAACACAAATTTACCACCTATATCCCTCTGTTATTGTAGTGCTCCTTGGATTCTTGTTTCCGGAACAGGGAAAGAAGAGGAAGTTTGCATTCTAAAAAGAGGTGAAGAATGTTTGAATGGATGCACATGATATTTTAATTGATGGGTATGATGGTTGGGCGCCGGACCAAACTTTTGAGGTCGAAGCTTCTAGCATAAGCTACTCCGGCGTGGGGCCTCTCAGATGCGCTGTCACCGTCTAGAGCCACATGTCAGCGAGAGTTGCTTTCCAACATTTAAACGAGTTTCTAGGCATTTTCTGAAATTTTCAAACAATTTAAGGCTTTCAAGAAGATGGCCATTGTCCAAAAAAAGGTGACCAAGGTCATGGAATTTTTTTATGATGACATGTCCGCATTTGGTAGATCGGTGCATCTTGGCAAATCAACCAATATGTCTGGTTCCAAATTTGAAGTTTGTTTTTGAATTTCCAAGTAAGAACAATGTGTTTTGTTGTGGAGCAACTACAAAGATGATGGCTCAAAATGCCACCGCCCCCTTTTTTCACACAATGTATAATGCCCTTTCAAGCTTCCAGGCTAAGTTTGTTTAATAAAATAATTTTTGGGGCTGGATGTTTGAATGGGTGGGCGGGATATTTCGGCGGTCTACTGAAATTTTGAAGTTGAAGCTTCTAAGGTACGCTACTCCCACTTGGGATGTTGTCCCCGTCAGATAGACCCACAAGCCTATATGCTTTCCAGCACTTAATGAGTTGATATACATCTGCCGAAATTAATGAACATTAATTCAAGCCTTTCAATCAAGAGGAGAAAGGTCACATCCATAGTTTCTATACCTTTTTCATGTTTTGTACTACTCCGTACATTGAAACATCTTTTCCAATCAAACAAATGTGTCCATATTTGGTAGATCAGTGCATCTTGGCATTTCAAGCAATTGTTTACAAAAGGAGATTCCAGATTGATGGATGATGCCCTACTTTCATGAGTTTCCAAGCTTCCTAGCTGAAGATGTGCAATAAAATGACCTTTTGACAATTTAAAGTAAGTATGTCTAATTACGAACTACAAAGTGTGTGATATAGCTTGCTCTTGAATTTTTAAAAATAATTTAAAGGTACTGAATTAGTGAAATATTGGAGAACCACCGAGCGTTTTGCAAGATTTCAACGTTTTGATATGAATGGTAATGACACCAAATTTGGGCCATTTTTTTAAAAAGAAACAAAATATAAAACGAAATACAACCATACGTTTCTCTGTTGGTGTCTCATTGTGTGCATTAGCTAATTTCCATGAAAAATATATAAAATTTGATAACTTTTGAAAAACACGTTTCACAATATGGCGTACCATGTTTGAACATTCATGGCTTTCAAAAACTAGATGACAATTGTCAAGGCCATATGTGTTACCATGCTTTATGATAATGTAACCATGTTTGGTAGATTGGTGCATATTGACATTTCAACATTGTTTACAAAAAGAGCTTCAATTTTTGAAGTTATTTTAAAATCCCCAATCGATAATAATGGCTTTAATTTTGTCATACGATATATGGCTTACCATGTATGAATATGCATGGCTTTCAAACCAGATGACCAAGGTCGTGGCCATATCTTTGTTATAGTTTATGACAACATGTACCTATTTGGTAGATTGGTGCGTATTATTGGCATTTAAAATATTATTTACAAAGGAAGCTTCTGAATTTGAAGTTATTTTCAATTTTTCAAGCGACGAAAGTGGCTTTTGTCGTGAAGAAACTCCAAATAAGTATGGCTCAAAATCCCACTGCCCTAGTTTTCACATAAGATATATATAGCCTGGGGTTTAGGGTTCGTGTTTTTTGAGTTGAGTGTTTAGGGGGTTAGGGTTTATGGTATATGATTTAGGATTTTAGGTTTTAGGAGTTTAAGGTTGGTATTTAGGGTTTAGGGTTTCGGATTGAGGGTTTAGGGTTTTCTAGGTTTTAGGGTTTTATTAGGGAATTTTCAATAATAATGTTCAAGCTTTATATATATGCTTATATATATTCGTGGAATAGACTGGTGTTATCGCAACTTAATGAAAGTATCTCAGATTTGATCTATAAGTGCACGATACCTGCTTTGTAAGGGGTTGAGGGGATGAGGGTTTACGGTTTATGGTTTCTAGGGTTTTGGGTTTGGGGTTTTGGGAATTTTCGATAATGTTCAAGCTTCTTTATGCTTATATCCGTGGAATGGAATGGTGTTAGGTAATTTGATGAAAGTATATATGAAATTTTGATCTACAAGTGCATGATACATCATTTGCCAGGGTCGTTTAGGCGGGGTTAAGGGTTTCGGGTTTTAGGGTTTTGGGTTTAGGGCATTTTCAATAATGTTCAAGCTTTATGGTTATATTCGTGGAATAGAATGGCGTTACTGCAATTTAATGCAAGAATCTTAGATTTGGATCTATAAGTGCACGATGCCTACTTGGTTAGGGTTTATGGGTCGAGGGTTTAGGGTTTTACGGTTTAGGTTTTATGTATTGTATAGGGTTTAGTGGGTTTAGCAAATTTTCAATAATGCTCAAGATTTATGCTTATATTCGTTAGATAGAATGACGTTACCTAACTCATTGAAAGTATCTCAAATTTTGATCTATAAGTGCATGATACCTGCTTGGTTATGATTTATGGGTCGAGGGTTTGTGGTTTTAGGGTTTAGGTTTTAGGGTTTTTTATGGTTTAGAGAATTTTCAATAATGCTCAAGATTTATGCTTATATTCATCGAATAGAACTGCATTACCAATTTAATGAAAGTATGTGAATTTTTGATCTATAAGTGCATGTTGCGTGTTTGGTAAGGGTTTAGGGTTTGGGTTTTAGGGGTTTAGGGTTTCAGGAATTTTTAATAATGTTCAAGCTTTATGCTTATATTCATGGAATAGAACGGTGTTACCGCAATTTAATGGAAGTATCTCAAATTTTGATCTATAAGTGCATGATACCTGCTTGGTTAGGGTTTATGGGTCGAGGGTTTAGGGATTTACAGTTTAGTTTTATGGGTTGTTTCCAGTTTAGGGTTTAGCAAATTTTCGGTAATGCTCACAATTTATGCTTATATTCATCTAATAGAATGGTATTACCTGATTTAACGAAAGTATCTCAAATTTTGATGCATGAGTGCATGACACCTACTTGGTTAGGGTTTTTGGGCTGAGGGTTTTAGGGTTTAAGGTTTAGGGAATTTTCGATAATGCTCAGGATTTATGCTTATATTCGTCAAATAGAATGGTGTTACCCAATTTAACGAAAGTATCTCAAATTCCGATCTATAAGTGCATGCTACGTGCTTGTTTAGGTTTTGGGGTATAGGGGTTTAGGGTTCGGGTTTTAGGGGTTTAGCTAGGGATTAGGTGTTATGGGGTGGCCCGATCTTCTCAGCAAGCTCTTGTCGATGATGAGATGGTGGAGAATAGATAACTAGTGCGTAGCTATGATCTCTCCCCCTCGATCCCTGATGCCAATGCAAGAGCTCTCGAACCTTGTAGGATATTCACAACACCACACTCTTGCGCATGCAGCCGTGACTACGAACGGTAGTATGCAATCTACTAATTCCCAATGGAACAACAGATCACACTCTATTATAGTTGTAGAATTCGAACACAGGGTAATTTCAGAGGTTCTATGAAAGAATCAACTCCAAAATATTTTAACGTGGTCTCAAACCCTAATATACGGTGCCCCCATCTATATATGAGTTCAGGGGGTGGCGGCCTATGGTGGAACCCGAGTTGGTTCCACCCAACCTGAATACAAACCGTCCACAAAGTGGCTCAGCCACAAGTTTTGCCATGGCAGGCTTTCATGCTGATTCTCTGTCGCGGCAGCCTGTCGTGGCAGAGCTGGACTCGGTTTTCTTGCCGCGACAGCCTGCCGTGGTAGAGAAACGGGCCTTTTCTCTGCCGCGGCAGAGGACTCCCTTCTCTTGTTTATCTTTGTCTTGGACAGCTCCTTGCGCTTCCTCCCTCTCCTCCCTCGTGCATTCTTCATTGATCAACACGCCTTGTTCCATTTGCTCCTCGCTCCTTGCTATGCCTTCTTCTCCTAAGTACCTGATCATGCAATAGTTCAAAGACTTAGGTAGTATAAAATTCTCTTTCATTAAAACACCAGGTTCATTAAGAAACAAGTTCACCTGTTGTTCTAATAGCTTAGCACGAGCTCTTGTGATTGGTCCAATCCTTATCTCATTGGATCGATCCTTCTTTGCAATTGGAACATCTTCATTATCAATTGGGGTAGGTGTAACTGTAGGGATGTCCTCATCATCTCCCCCCTTCAAAAGGCGTTGACCTCGACGCTCCAAGGTCTTCTCCAGCATATGGTGACAAATCAGCAACGTTGAATCTGTTGCTAGCGCCACCAAACTCCTCAATAGGTATATCAACTAAGTAGGCATTATCATTAATTTTGGCTAGCACCTTGTAAGGACCAGCACCACGTGCTTCAATTTGGACTTGCAACATAGTGGAAATCTATCCTTGCGCAGATGCACCCAAACCATATCTCCAGGCTCGAACAACACTTCTTTCCTTGCTTGATTCCATGCAGCAGCAATGTTCTTGCCTTTCTTCTCAATTGCCTCTCTAGTCTTCTCATGTATTTTCTTCACATAATCAACACGTTTTGATGCCTCCATATCAACTCTCTGATGTAATGGCAGAGCCAACATATCAAGTGGCGTCAATGGCTTGAAACCATACACCACCTCAAAAGGACAAAGCTCAATAGTTGAATGCACAGCCGTGTTGTAAGCAAACTCAACATGTGGTAAACACTCTTCCTTAGCAGCTATGACAATGTTCCATTGACCACCTCCGTTTGACCATCTGTTTGGGGATGACATGTAGTACTGAACAGCAGCTTCGTTCCTAGCTTCACCCATAAGGTCTTCCAAAAGTATCTCACATCACGGTCAAAAACTATCGTCTTGGGTACTCCATGTAATCCCACGATGTCCCTGAAAAACAGGTTAGCAACATGCGACGCATCGTCGCTTTTGTGGTAGGCAATAAAATGAGCCATCTTAGAGAACCTATCCACTACCACAAATATAGAATCATGACCTCTCTGAGTTTTAGGTAGACCTAGCACAAAATCCATACTAATGTCTTCCCATCGAGTAGTAGGTGCAGAGAGAGGTGTATACAAACCGTGAGGCTTCAGCTTGGATTTCGACTTGTGGCAAGTAATGCATCGGCTCACAAATCTGTACACATCACGCCTCTTCTTGGGCCAATAAAAGTGATCAGCGAGCATGAGCAACGTCTTCTCACGCCCAAACTGACCCATCAAACCACCAGCATGTGATTCCTGCACTAAGAACAAACGCAACGACGATTATGGAATACATAGTTTGTTAGCTCGAAACAAATATCCATCATGTATATGATACTTATCCCATGCGTTTCTAATAGCACACAAACGATATGGTTGAGCAAAATCATGGTCAATTGCATATAGTGCACAAATAAGGTCTAATCCAGGAATTTTAACATCAAGATTGGTTAATAGCATATTCTTCCTAGATAGAGCATCAGCAACAACATTCTCTTTTCCCTTCTTGTAGTTAATGATGTAAGGAAAAGACTCAATGAACTCAACCCATTTAGCTAATCTTCTATGCAAGTTTGATTGAGCTTTCAAATATTTCAATGCTTCATGATCAGAATGTATGATGAATTCCTTTGGCCACAAATAATGTTGCCAAACCTCAAGTACTCTAACAAGCGCATACAATTCTTTATCATAGATTGAAAGCGATAGGTCGACCCTGTTGCATCAAAACACCACCTATGCCTATACCACTAGCATCACATTCAACTTCAAATTGCTTTGAAAAATCAGGTAATGCAAGCAATGGTGCAGAAGTAAGCAAACGTTTCAATGTATCAAATGCAATGTATTGGGTCGCGCCCCATACAAAAGGAACAGCTTTCTTTGTCAAATCATTTAATGGTGCAGCAATGGTGCTAAAATCTTTCACAAAGCGCCTATAGAAACCAGCAAGACCATTGAAACTACGCACTTGACTTACATTCATTGGAGTAGGCCAATTCTGAATTGATTCAATTTTAGATTGATCTACCTCTACTCCATGCTTAGAAACAACAAATCCTAGGAATATGACCTTATCTTTTGCAAATGTACACTTCTCAAGATTAGCATACAGTTTATTATCACGTAACACTTGCAGAACTTGTATAATATGAGTGCAATGTTCAGATTCGGTGTGGCTGTATATGAGTATATCATCAAAGTAAACAACCACAAAACGACCAATAAACTCTTTCAAAACATGATTCATCAAACGCAAGAAAGTACTAGGTGCATTAGTAAGACCAAACGGCATGACTAACCACGCATACAAGCCGAATTTAGTTTTGAAAGCAGTTTTCCATTCATCCCCTTCTTTCATCCTAATTTGATGATAACCACTACGCAAGTCAATTTTAGATAAAACAGCAACACCACTCAATTCATCTAGCATATCCTCTAAACGTGAAATAGGATGATGATATCGAATAGTGATGTTATTAATCGCTCTACAATCAACACACATGCGCCATGTACCATCTTTCTTAGGAACTAAAATAACAGGAACAACACAAGGGATAAGAGAGACACGTATGTACCCTTTATCCAGCAACGCTTGTACTTACTTCTGAATTTCATTAGTTTCGTCGGGATTAGTCCTGTAGGGTGCACGGTTGGGAAGTGTGGCGCCAGGAATCAGGTCCACTTGATGTTCTATACCACGCAATGGAGGTAAAACTGTGGGTACATCTTCTAGAAACACATCCCCAAAGTCCTGCAAAACAGAAGAGACACCAAGAGAAATAGGGGTCATGTCGTTAGAAACCAATACCTCGCCCTTATACATGAGCATAAGTGGCATGGCTGTAGGATCCTCATGAAACTCTCTCATATCCTCCTTAGTGGCTAGTATCAATAACCCAGGCACTCTCTCACTTTTCGTTATATCACTCAATTTAGGCTCAATTACATCAGGAACAGTTGTCACACAGTCTCGTCGAGTGGTAGAATCTTCCTTCAAGTTCACCTCTATCTTCTGGCGAGAATCATTCACAATATCTTGTGGTGTCATTGGCTGCATAGTAATCTTCTTCCCTTTGAATTCCAAGTGATATATATTGGCTCGGCCATTGTGTTGCACATGGCGATCATAAAGCCAAGGCCGACCCAATAGTGGGTGACAAACAGTCATAGGAACCACATCAAAATCAATAGAATCTTTGTATGGCCCTATTTGAAAATTCACACGTACCATATGATTTACCTTCATCTCACCATTGTTGCTCAACCATTGTATGTAGTATGGCTTGGGATGAGGTAAGTATGTCAAATTCAGTTTGGCACATAGTTCCTTACTTGCAAGATTTCTGCAACTACCTCCATCAATAATTACCTTGCAAGCTTTTTTAGGTCCAACTAGAGCTTTTGTTTGGAACAAGTTGCAACGCTGGGATTCCTCAACCAGTTGCACACTAAGTACACGTGAAGATACGACAATAGTTGGTGCACACTCAGCATATGCATCAGCACCATCCTCGCCGTCATCAATATCAGTGTCAGAAGCTTCATCTCCACTCTCTACTTCTCCATGTTTGTTAACAAACATAACCTTGCTGTTTGGACAATCCTTCTTGTCGTGACCTCTACCTCCACAAGTATGGCACACCACATCACGAGTACGTGTCGTAGACATGTTGGAACCCGAGCTAGCAGCAAGATCAGCGGGTTTCCGAGCATTAGAACCAAACGAAGGTGTACTTGCTAGTTGGGACGATGGTGTAAACAGAGCAGCAGCTGGTGGCGTGGCTATAGGAGTAGTAGATCTGGCCGAAAATCTGCTAGAGGATGGGAAACGAGCACGTGACTTTGCCTCTTCTGCCAACTGGGATTCGGCTTCTCTAGCATGGTGCAACAGCTCATTCATGGTCTCATACTTGTGATGAAGAACTATGCTCTTGATTGGTAACTTCAGATTGTTGAGGAATCGCTGCATGGTCATCTCAATGGACTCACGAATTCTAGCACGCTACATAAGTAGCTCCATCTCCATGTAGTACTCATCAACAGTCATTGTGCCTTGCTTCAATTGCGTCAATTTATCAAAAACTGATCGCAAGTAGTTGGTTGGTACGAAACGAGCTTTCATGATTTGCTTCATCTCGCGCCAATCCATCATAGGAAGTTCATTGTCCTCCCTCCTATGTTGAACAAGAGCATCCCACCAACGCAAAGCATAACCATCAAATTCAGATGCTGCAAGCTTTACCTTCTTATCTTCTTAATAGTCAAATAAACGCCAAAGTTTCTCAATCTTCAACTCCCATGTGAAGTAATCTTCAGGATCAATGGAACCATCAAACTTGGGAACTGAGAATTTTGGCTTGCCCAAACCATCATCAGCAGGTTGGTTGAGCACACGCTGAGCACGCCCAAGAGGGGCAAGCCTACGGCCATGAGTAGGTGCATGGGCAGGGGGAATAGCACGTCCCCTGCCAACATAAAGAGCAGCATCCACAGCGCTACCCTCATCAAAATCGTCAAAGGAATCATCAGGTTGTGGTTCTTGCCTTCTATGTATGGCGGCTGTCAAGCCCTCAATGGAATGCTGCAAAGTGGCGACAGTAGCATTGAGTGCAGCCACTTGCGTTTGGATAGTATCTACTACTCCAATATTCTGATCCAGCCTCATATTTATGTCTTGGAGATTCTTGTCAATGCCATCTATGGTGTTAGTAAACACAAGTGTCAAATGAGACCTCAAAGCCTCATATTCACTTCAATTGACAAGCTCCTCATCCTTCTTTTTCTGCGGCACAACATCACCATCACTAGTAGACATGATTAGTATGTTAGTGCAAAAATCAAAATTTGTATGGTGGAAAACTCTCACAACTCACTCACAACTAATAAGAAAGGAGATCTTACCGTTCCAAAGTGAATAGAGATACTCTACCAAACAAGATCAACGACTGATGCACTAAAGTGATGAAGTGAATATCAAAGGTATAGAGAATGATCGTAGGGCACACATGTTATTTATGGTGGAGCTATAGGTATGGTATCCTATCTACACCGCAAACAAGTCCTAGTGCTGATCATACAAATACCCAAGAAACACACACATGGAGAAAAACGTGGCAATGCAACTATGAAGGGTGTTGCACTACACTTGAGAGACACTAGCAAAGCTCAAGGTAAACAGGCACAAGATTGCTCAACCTACCGGTGCACAAAGATATCACTAGGCCTCTTGCTCCAATTCATTTTTTTCCATAATTTTTTTCTTTTTCTTTTGTATAGCTCTCTTTTTTTTATACTTTTTCTTTTGCTATATTGCTTTTTCTATTTTTTTTATTTTATAGATAACACACGTCCAATTACAAAGTACAGCACCAAATTCCTAAGAGCAGCCTATAGGAGCAGAAACTAGTCTCAAAAGGCAAGTTCCTACACCTATGTAGTAGATTGGCTGTGGCTAAGGGTTTTGGAAAAGTGCAAATTGATCACACTTTGCAATTATGGTGTCGTGGTAGAAAAATATCTCAAAATCCTGCCGTGGCAGAACAAATCTTGCCGTGGCAGAAAACGAAGGAGAAATCCTGCCATGGCAGAAGGGCGCCAGCAAAACAGGCAGAAATCATGCCGCGGCAGAACAGCGCCAGCGTGCGGTAGAGAATTGCGCGGAAAACGTACCGCGGCAGAGCGGCGGCAGCGCGAGGAGAAACAGTGTGCCATGGTAGAGTCGCTGGCAGACTCGGTTTCGCGGCAGGGAAATTGGGCGTTTCTGTGCCGTGGCAGAATCGGTAAGAACTTTTTTATGGTAAACCGCCTCGGCCTGGAGTAAAACACAAGGACTCTAAACCTAGATCGGATCTTCTAGATGGCGCGGAAGAACAGGTGATGAACACGACTAGAAAGAAGAAAACAATGAAAGAAAACTAGATCTAGACTAATTTATGAAAACGACCAGCAACTATTACTCGTCTACGATGTAATCTAGGCTATGGCGAATCTTTTTGTGGGGCTATTTTCTGTATAAGAAGAAAACACTCTCTAATCTATGGATGGATTTGTGGATTGCTTACCGAGGCAACAAGGAAATCTGATACCAAGATGATATGGGGTGGCCCGATCTTCTCAGCAAGCTCTTGTCGATGATGAGATGGTGGATGATAGATAACTAGTGCATAGCTAAGATCTCGCCCGCTCGATCCCTGATGCCAATGCAACAGCTCTCGAACCTTGTAGGATATTCACAACACCACACTCTTGCACACGCAGCCGTGACCATGAACGGTAGTATGCAATCTACTAATTCCCAATGGAACAACAGATCACACTCAATTATAGTTATAGAATTCAAACACAGGGTAATTTCAAAGGTTCTATGAAAGAATCAACTCCAAAATATTTTAATGTGGTCTCAAACCCTAATCTACGGCGTCCCCATCTATATATGAGTTTAGGGGGTGGCATCCTATGGTGGAACCCAAGTTGGTTCCACCCAACCTAGATACAAACCGGCCACAAGTTCTGCTATGGCAGACTTTCACGCTGAATCTCTGTCGCGGCAGCCTGCCGTGGTAGAGACGGACTCGGTTTTCCTGCTGCGGCAGCCTGCCGTGGCAGAGAAACGGGCCTTTTCTCTGCCGCGGCAGAGAACTCCCTTCTCTTCCTTATCTTTGTCTTGGACAGCTCCTTGCTCTTCCTCCATCTCCTCCCTCGTGCATTCTTCATTGATCAACACACCTTGTTCCATTTTCTCCTCGCTCCTTGCTATGCCTTCTTCTCCTAAGTACCTGATCATGCAATAGTTCAAAGACTTAGGTAGTATAAAATTCTCATTGATTAAAACACTAGGTTCATTAAGAAACAAGCTCACATGTTGTTCTAGTAGCTTAGCATGAGCTCTTGTGATTGGTCCAATCCGTATCTCATTGGATTGATCCTTCTTTGCAATTGGAACATCTTCATTATCAATTGGGGTAGGTGTAACTATAGGGATGTCCTCATCATTAGAGTTTCAGGAATTTTCAATAATGTTCAAGCTTTATTCTTATATTCATGGAATAGAATGGTGTTACCCAATTTAACGAAAGTATCTCAAATTTTGATCTATAAGTGCACAATACCTTCTTGGTCAGGGTTTAGGGGTTTTGATTTTATGGTTTAGGATTCCATGAATTCTCAATAATATGTTCAAACTTTATGGTTATATATATTCATGGAATAGAATGGTGTTACCACAATTTAATGAAAGTATCTCAAAATTTGACTTCGCTTAGCGCCCCATTCAGGATCAACAACAACATCACCACTTAAAGCTTTGATCTGTGTTTTACACTTAATAATCGTTTGTAACCCGTGGCTTTGGTGTGCACTCGGTTGGATTAAAAGTCTATTGCAATGCCCGCTGCATCACGGGTGCTCTAGAATATTAGGATGTGTTACCCATAGGATATTATCTCCGTTCAAACATTATACATGACTATGCTTATTATTATCTTTTATCCCATATGATGTGCAGTTGCAGGTGGATCTTCAACCTTGGCCTATCTCCATCCATTGATTCAACCCATTATAAAGTAAACTAGATTGGTCCGGTAAACTAAGGTAAAACAAACAAAGAAAGTCTTGTAGACGTGTCCTTTTTATTTCCTTTTAGCATAGCTTTCCAAGGTTCGATTAAACCTAGGTCTTCTAGGGAAAAGCTCTTATACTACATCCGTGAATCCGGATCAAAGGTATCAACCCTTTTTCTAGCACCGTTGTTGGGGAGGAAATTTCGCTATCCTGGTGATGTCACTAGAGACCTTGTTTTTAGTTTTATTATTAGTTTGTAGTTTAATTCCTGTTATTAGTTTACTTTCTTGTTATCTATTTGAAAACTCAAAAAAATTTAGTTATTTTATTTGTTTTCATTACTTAAAAAATACCAAAAATAAAAGATCCATGGCTCAAAAGAGATTAGGGGAGTATGTTACTCCCATTGATGATTTTATTTGTGCACCCATCACCCACCCTGCAGTTGATGCGGAAACATATGAGATAAAGCCTAACCTTTTAAGTTTGGTTCAACAAAACCAATTTGGGGGCTCATCCACTGAAGATTCGGGTTTGCACTTAAACACTTTCACTAAAATTTGTGACATGATGCGTATTAAGGATGTAGATCCAAATGCTGTTAAATTAAGATTGTTTCCTTTCTCTCTTAGAGGAAAGGCTAAGGATTGGTTGCCAGCTCTACCAAATGGCACTATTAAATATTGGGAGGAATGTACTAATTTGTTTATGACTAAAATTTTCCCCTAGCTAAGACTATGCAGCTAAGACCCAACATTACAAGCTTTAGACAAGAATACCGTGAGCCACTAGCGCTTGTGTGGGAGAGGATGAAAGAAGTCGTAATGAACCTTCCTATTCATGGGATGGAAGAGTGGCTTATATTACATTTGTTTTATAATGGTCTTAACCCAATGCCTAAGTCTATGCTAGATACTACAGCATGAGGAACAATCATGGGAAAGCAAGTGAGTGTTGGAAATAAGTTACTTGATGATATGCAAAATAACCATGCCCAATGGCATGTGGAAAGAACCTTGAAGAGAGTAAGTTCAGTTACGGAGGTAAATAATGAAGAGCTTACATCTAAGGTAGATGAGTTGCTTAGATTAGTAAAGGGTAAAGAAGATACCCAAGTTAATGTTATCACTACCGATGTTAATGATGTCAATTTTATAGCTCACACTCCTTTTAATCCTGCATGGAAAAATATTTATGCTTCTAATGTTCAAAAATATCATCCTAATCCTGCGGGAGCTCCTTATAATAATTATGATAAAACTAATGGAGCAAATCATGGAAATCTCTCGTTCGAGCAAATTGTTAGAACATTTATACAATCTCAAACCGAGCAAAATAATATGCTTATTAAAATCATGGAGAACCATGAAAGTAGTATAGGAAAATTATCTAACCAGGCCGTTGCAATTAGAAATGATGTGCAAGCTCTACATGAAAGGACAAATACCGTGGAGGCTCAACTGGGTAAGGTAGCTGAGAGCCAAGCTCTCATACTAGCAAATTTTGTAGGAAAACCCGAGCCAAATCTGGTAGAAGACCTCAAGATGATGAGGGTCGTAACGAATGAAGAAAAACCTGAAGAGCTGGATTATAGCAACGCGCCAACACTAGAATATACTTTGGAAGATCTATTGAAGATGATCACCATGAAGAATCCAGGTATAGAACAAGGTAATGATGCTATGTACCAACAATTTATACAACAAGTAGCATCTAAAGTTCATGATTTAGAGATGGGGTATAAAAGACTAGCTGATAAGCTTCTAGCTAAGCTAGATGATATATTTGAGCCCACTATTAAAATTATGTTGGGAGTCAATGAGGTATCTGCACTTTGTGATCTTGGTGCGAGCGTCTCAACAATTTCCAAAAGCTTATTCGACAAATTATACTTGGGGCCATTTGTTACAACTGAATTGATACTCCATCTAGCTAATTCAACTTATAAACAAGCTATTGGTATTAAAGAAATTATAGTTGTTGAAATTAAAGGTAGTCCCGCTCTTATTGATCTTGTTATTGTGGAAATGCCTGAAGATCCCATAGCACCTATAATTCTATGTAGGCCATTCCTAAGAACTATTAAAGCTTTGATCAATCTACATGAGGGGAATGTGAGAATAGGGCTACCATCTAGAGATCCTTTTATAGTCCACTTCCCTAGGGACAAGAAGGCCAAGCCTAATGATTATGATGGTGTAATTACTTTAAAGGCTAACTAATTTGGAGTGGGTGTTCCACTTCTTAAACCTAAGTGATTGCCATCAAGGTCAAGCTAATTGACCTAAATTAGAAGCGCATCAGTGGAGGCAACCCATGTGAAATAAAATTTTCTTTATGAATTAGTTTTTCTTGTGTTAGTTTTGTTTTGTTGTGTTTCTGTTTTTAATAAAGAGTGTTTAAGAAGACCTTTGGAGAGAGGAGAAGAAATAAGGTAATGCTCTATATTTTATTTACTAACACATGGCCTAAGAAGTATTGTTGGATCTTTACTTAGTATATTTGCTGTTATTTTGTCCTTTGATAAGATGTGCAAAGGCACACGGAGCTTCTAATCAAAACTTTTGAGTTTTGTAGCTCACAGTGTTCTTAATGACCACTGGTATGATCGGAAGGGACCGTACCGTGCGCCCGTACCACATCAAGATGAAGGAAAATAGAATTTCTGATTTTTGCCACAGGTATCAGTGCCGATAATGACCACTAGTATGGTCGGACGCGCCCATACAAAGCGCTCGTATCGTACCCCTCGAGCAAACATCAGATTTCAAGAAAAGGTACCGAACCGATAATGACTAGTCATACGGGCATGCGTGACCGTACCGCGCGCCCATACCGAGTGCATCGCCTAGGAGTAGTCGTCGCCCCCAAGGTAAGTCACCCAGTACGGGCGGGCTCCGGCCGTACCGCCCGCCCGTACCATGTATGCAGCTGCCATATTCAGACCGACGAGGTAACCTAAAAATCCCCCAAATCAATCTTTCTCTTTCTTCTTCCTCCAAACTCCAAACCACCTCCATTGGATCTTCAAATTTACTTAATCTTTCTTCGATTCCTCGCACTCATTCGATCTAAGCTATGATTCTCCCCTGATCCTCAACTTATTTGTGCAAAACCTTCACTCAATCATTCATCATTGCCAATCTAGACTTAGGTCTTGTTCTTGATTCAATCTTGATATTGAGCATGCTTACTATTGTTTTTAGAGGAGTTTCTTTTGTAGTTAGTGTAGGGAATCACTTATGCTATGTTTCTATTGGACCAAAATTCTTATTAGCAATCTTTATTTAGTTTGTCTTATTTTTATTATTAGATGAACACGAGGTGTCATACAGGTGAGATGGTTGTGGAATCCTCTGCACCACCCATTGAGATGTTGATTCCCGAGTCACTTGGCATCGAGTTCACCGAGGAGTTCCAGCTGAACCGTTTCAATCGTCTCAAGCTCCGAGAAGTCAAGCACCAAGTGGGCGTGTCCCTATATCCTGAACCAACTTGGCATTTGTGCTGATTTCGATTTACTTTGCAACAATTTTGGTTTGTATGATTTTGTCTTTCAGGATGTTGCCACGTATCGCTGCTTGACGCTTGAGTTCTTCAGCATGTTGACACACATGGTGGATCCTTACGGTTGTACCGAGGAACAAAGACCCGGAGTTGATCGCATCAATTTCCGCCTTATGAACTGTGAGTACAACTTAACACTCATCCAATGGGCTCAATGCTTTGGGTTTGCCAACAACACTACTGATGTACGCACAACTACTTTTGTTTTAGATCCTTCCCCTTCATAGTATTTTAATTTGATGAGAATTTGTGGAAACACACGAAAAGGGAACCAAATTGATCATCCTGCTATTCGGTATTTATTCTATGTGATTTCTAACACTTTGCAGGCACGTGGTGAGTTTACTAGAGTTAATGAGGATGACATGTTGATCCTCGCTAAAGCTGCTATTATTAATTGTAACTTAACGCCAAATTTGGGTGCTCTTCTTGTGTTTTACCTTAAGCATCAGGCTCTTCAATCTCGAGGACCCATATGTGGAGGAGGAGTTGTGGATGTTCTTGCACGCGCACTTCACATGAACCTAGGTAACATCCAACCGTTGACAGGAAGTCACTATCTCGGTCTCTCTACTCTAAGAGCATGTGGTATGGTTTCTAAAACTCATGGTAGATATTTCTTCGATATACCTGGAGCGGATCAATTGATCCCATCTCCTTTGCCGAACGGTTTATTCTCTATTGAGGATGGACGTTTTTGTTTTGAAGCGCAGGTTGAATCTAATTTACCTTAACAAGAAGTACATGTGGGAGGAGGAGAAGATGAACAAGTTGAACAAGGAGGACCCAAACAAGATGAGCAGCCACCAAACTACTACACCACCTATGAAGACATCTACGCACTCGAAGGAAATATTCAAAACATGAAGAACCTCTCCATCAACCTTCAAGATGCTACTCTAGTAGGAATCTTAAGCTAAGGCTTATTTGCAAAAAAAACAGGTTTATTTCATAAGAGTTCAAAAGTAAAGAACCTAATTTAATTTTCTGCATCACCTAAGTGGGAACCTAGTTTTCATGTCCACAACCCTGTTGTGGTCAAGTCAAGGTCATAGTTCAATTCACAAGTCATTTTGAAAACATCTGACAACAGAACATTATCGCCACTCCAACTGTGCATGACCAAGGACGCGGCTATTCGAATAGTTTGACACTCTGCAGAGGTGGTACACTTTCACCACAAAATTCGATACATCCGTCAGGGATAACCCTGAATCATCATACTTAGTATGCGGATAATCAATAATAACCTTTCAATTACACACTCTAGTATAGGCACCTCCCCTATGAGCTTGGCCTCCCAGCCATGGCCATCTACCATCCTAGGCACTTCATAGGTGGACATTCACATTCACGAGGTAGCCTCAGCTCAACCTCTTTCCGCGAGGGAACCCATACTAAGGCATATACACTTCCAGTTAAGCCCTACCCAATTCAGGTATTTTGGTTGTACGATAAAATTGGAATGGTATCGCATCCGAACCCAACCATCAGTTTTTATAAAGGGCCAAGGCTCATGCCTCAACATTTTCATCATCAACCATTGTGTTTCTCAACACATGTCAAAACATTTCAATAGAATGAATCATCATTCCAAGATTTTCATAATCATTTTCACCAAGTATTCCCTTCTAAATGATCAGTAGTAGTTTAGCACTACCAACTAGCAATGAGGGTGTCACTATTGAGGGGTGCTAATCAAGTGCAACTATCCAAATATAGTTTTATGCTTTTTATGGCATCAAAGTATAACTACTCAGGCCTAGTTTTATACTCTTTATGGTATCTATCATATTTTTCCAAAACTCACAAATCACTAACTAAAGGTAAAGAACTTTGGTAAAAGTAAAAGAATAAAGCTTGCAAGTAAAACTTGGGATTGGTATAATCAAGGTTGCATAACCAAAGCATGCCTAATGCATATTGCATAGGTTATCTTGCGAGGATGTCTTGCATAGTTATGAAGTTTGCAAGTGTTAGCTTGCCTTGAGTAGTGCAGTGGTTGAAGTTCTCTTCTTCTTCTTCTTCTTCTTCGTACTCCTCCTCCTTGTATCCCGGGTCGGTACTATCGTCTATAAATGAATACGAGGTACACAATCACCAAACAATACTTAACTACTTCTATGTAGCACACAAAGGCTCACACTAGATGATCTAGCATCATCACAATCATTACATGAAATAAAGACCTAGTCTTATCTTTCTTATTTTAGAAAAGTAATTTCTACTCATTGAAAATACTTAAGATTTATTATTCTCCAATTAAAACATGGGATCATGTTGACACATGTCATCTCTACATATTCTAATACTTGGAAATGTGATTTAAAGTGGTGGGTCATATTTTATAAAGTTTAAAATTACTTTTTAAAACAATTAAAGTGACTAGAAATTCCCATATAGCATTCTTTTGGTACTAATCCAAGATCACTGCATGTAAACCTAAATATTTTTACATATTCAGATAGATCTTGTCAAATGTGACGTTTGAGAGTTGGAATCAACTCAAAAGCATTTATGGTTGATTTTTTAAAAACGTTTTAAGTTGGAAAAGTATCCGCCTTGTTATTTTTGGCATAGGTGATCTATAATTTCAAATGGTTTGAATCCAATGGTCTTGGATAGATAATTTGAATACCTTTCCAACAAAATTGGAATCATGCAATTTGGTTCAATGAATCTTTTTGAATTGATTTTTAAATCTACTGACAAAATCTAGTTTTAACTAAAATGGTAAAATTCTATTTGAATCAACGGGCTCTGCACGGAAACTAATTGGGCCGGCCCAGCTACGTGGCGCGTGTGCAACAGGCTACTGACAGAGGGGTCCTACTCATTAGCAACTCAATTAACACGAAGCGGTAATTTTCAATCTCAGCCCTACGATTAGACTAGGATCTAACGGTTGTGGTTCATCATCTCCGTTGCACAGCTCCGGCGAGGAACGAACCCTAACGCGATGGTCGGGGTACGTGGGAGCTCACCTGGGCTCCAGCTAAGGTCGACAATGGGGGCGAATGAGGTTGTCGTCGATGACGAGTCGAATGGTGGTCGCGGCGGCTCCTAGGGCGGCTCCTAGCTCCAGTTCCTCTTCTCCTCTACAGCGGCGGGCTCTGGTGAAATTCCGGTGGGCTGGTGCTCGCCTTGCTCTGGGGAGAGATGTGGGAGGTTTCTGAGAGAGAGGGGAGTGGGATGGTGTGGAGAATGAGGATTGGGGTGGCCTCTATTTATACATGGGCGAGAGGGATAGAGCGGCATGGCTCGGGCTCGTCGGCGACGCCGTTGCAGTGAGCTAGTAGCATGGCTGAGGGTAGGGGTCGACGTGGTGCTTCAGGGCGGTCGTCATGCGAGTGATGGCGCGGAAAGGGGCGGTCGAGAACGGTCAGGAGCGGTCCATGCTCTGTGCGGGAACGGCGGTGTTTGAGACGACGCATAGTGTCTATGGTCCGCATGGCGGCGAACGGGCGTGTCTGGGGGGTAGCTGGGGTCATGGTGAGTGCGGGCACACGGTGAGAGGGCAAGGCGTGGCGTTTGTGCGTGTGTAGGCTGTGGCGCTCTGGCACACTCTCGACATGGCGGACAGAGAAGTGGGCGCGGCGATTACGGCTGGTCCACGGCTTGTCTTCGGTCGAGGGGTGGACAGAGGGTGGCGGTGGAGTGTCGCATGTCTCCTGGACATCGTGGGAGAGGGCGGTGCGGTCTGTGGCAAGTGGTGCCTGGTCGACCGGCACGGTGTGCTCGGGCGGCACTGCACTGGTGCGAACGGCAAAGGGGGAGCGTGTCCACTGTGCTGATGGGCACTATGGGAGACCAGGGGAGAGAAATGGGGCACTAGTGGCTATCGATTACTCTCAGAATAGTAGAAGTTAGGCAATGTTTACTGGTGTCTACCAGGTGCTCGACCAAATGGCCGCATGAAATCAAGGTTTGAATTTTTGGATGAATTTTGGTGAGTGTTCCAAGTACTTGCTTGATAGTCTAAGGTTGCTTGGGTTTGCCAAGGTGAATTGATTTGGGTGGTTTTTGAAAAATGGTGATCTATGCATATGACCTTGATTCAATTTTGCAATGTCCTTTAAATAGATTTGGAATTTGTTTCTATTTGATTGTAAAGTGGGCTTGGTTCACTTTTACTTGGTCTAGCAAGGGGTGAAAAGAATTGGGAAAGTTTCTGTTAGAAATCTTTGAATAGAAACACTCAAAGTGGTCTAGTGGATAATTTTGATCCAAATGACGATTTGATCATATGATTCATATTTGATTTTCTTTTCTTTTGATTTTGTTTTAAAATGTCCTAGATGATGTAGTATTCATATTTAAATGATTCCTTATCATTTGTAGTAATCAAACATGGCAATTGCACTCATTCATACACTAATGCAATTCAACATACACTCATATTAAATAAAAGTTTTTGTTAACCCTAATCTTAGGTGATTTGAACTTGATAATCTTGATTAATATTTTTGGGGTGTTACAAACCTTCCCTCCTTAAAAAAATCTCGTCCCGAGATTTAAGAAAAACTAGGAACTAAAGAGATTTGGAAACTCAGTCCTAATGTAATCTTCTCGCGCCCAAGTAGCTTCTTCTTCAGTATGGTTGCTCCACTGGATCTTGAAAAACTTGATACTCCAGGTCCTAGTGGTTCTGAAGGCTTCTTCCAAAATACGAATGGGTACTTTACGATAGGTTAAATCCTTGTTGATATCTATAGCTCGGTGATCGATGTTCTTGAACACTTCGGTCTTCTCCGAAACTTCTAAGCATTTGCGAAGTAACGAGATATGGAACACATCATGTATGGATGACATCTCCTCCTGTAGTTCCAGTTTATATGATACTTCTCCTCGGCGATTCAAAATCTTGAAGGGTCTAATATATCTGGGGGCTAACTTCCCTTTTAGTTGAAAATGCTGCATTCCTTTCAAGGGTGATACTTTGAGATACACAAAATCTCCGACATTGAAGGTCAGGTCTCGACGTCTCTTGTCAGCATAACTCTTCTGTCTCGATTGGGCGGTCTTGAGGTGTTCATGGACTTTGTGAACATTATCTTCGGCTTCTCGTAGGATGTCAGGCCCGAAAATCTTACTCTCTCCTACTTGCGACCAATTCAGGGGGGTACGGCACTTCCTTCCATACAGAAATTCAAATGGGGCCATTTGCAAACTGGCTTGATAACTATTGTTGTATGAGAATTCTGCGAAAGGCAGACAATCTTCCCATTTTGATCCATATTCTAGCACACAAGCTCTCAACATATATTCTAATATTTGGTTGACTCTTTCGGTTTGTCCATTGGTTTGCGGGGGTTAATTTGTGCTAAAGTTCAGCTTGGTTCCTAATCCTTCTTGGACTTTTTGCCAAAATCTTGAGGTCAACTGGGTTCCTTGATCCGACACTATGGTCTTAGGGGTTCCATGCAAACTGACGATTCTAGCATTGTACAACTCTGCTAGCTTCGAACCTTGGTAGGTGGTCTTGACAGGTATAAAATGGGCTACCTTAGACAGTCTATCCACTATGACCCAAATAGAGTCATTTCCCCTACTAGAGGTAGGCAAACCGGTGATGAAATCCATTCCAACAGAATCCCATTTCCATTCCGGAATCTGCAATGGTTGCAAAAGTCCTGCGGGTTGCTGATGTTCTGCTTTGACTCTCTGACAGATATCACACTTGGCTATGTAGCTTCCGATTTCTCTCTTCATCTTGTGCCACCAAAATTGCTCCTTCAAATCCTGATACATCTTCGTTCCTCCGGGATGGATAGAATAAAGAGTATCATGAGCTTCTTGCATGATGACTTGTTTCAACTCGGAATCTGCTGGTACACAGATACGTCCTTTGTACCACAAAACTCCTTCTTCATCTTCGATGAATCCGGGTACCTTTCCTGTACCGATACGATGCTTGATTCCGTCGATACTTGCATTTCCTTTCTGCGCTTCTTTGATCTGACTGACCAAAGTGGGTTGAAGTTCTATGCTAGCTAAAAATCCTTCGCTAACTAGCTCCATTCTAAACTGCTCCAACTCTTCACGCAAACTTGGCTGGGCTTCTTTAATCATGGTGTTTAATCTACATGGCAGTCTGCTAAGAGCATCCGCTACCACATTGGCTTTGCCGAGATGATAGTGAATGTCAAGGTCATAATCCTTGATTAACTCTATCCATCTCCTTTGCCTCATATTTAGCTCCGTCTAGGTGAAGATATACTTCAGACTCTTGTGATCCGAATAAATCTCACAACGGTTACCCATAAGATAATGACGCCAGGTCTTCAATGCTAAAACTACGGCTGCTAGTTCTAAGTCATGGGTAGGGTAGTTCTGCTCATGTTACTTCAGTTGCCTAGACAGATACGATATGACTTTGCCTTCTTGCATCAACACACATCCGAGACCAATCTTAGATGCATCACAATACACATCAAAAGGCTTCTTGATATCCGACATAATCAGAATTGGGCTGAAATCAATCTCTTCTCGAGCTCTTGAAAACTTGCTTCACATTTGTCCGTCCATTCAAACTTCTGATCTTTCTTCAACAATTGGGTCATTGGTCTTGCGATACTCGAGAATCCTTCAACAAACTTGCGGTAATATCCCGCTTATCCGAGAAATGCGTGGACTTGGGTTTGAGTGGTTGGGGTTTTCCATTCTTCAACATCCTTAATCTTGGTGGGATTGACAGCAATTCCTCCTGCCGACATGATATGTCCTAGGAATCCTACTTCCTTCAACCAGAATTCACATTAGCTAAACTTGGCATACAACCGATGTTCTCTATGGGTTTCAAGGATGGTTCTCAGGTGTAGCTCATGGTCTTCTTGTGACTTGGAATAGATCAGAATATCGTTGATTAAAACAACGACAAACTTATCCAAAAAGTTCATAAAAATCTTATTCATGAGATTCATGAAATAAGCGGGGGCATTGGTTAATCCAAAAGACATGACAGTGTAATCATACAATCCATATCTGGTGGTAAAGGCGGTCTTTGGGATATCCGTTGCACGAATCTTGAGTTGATGATAACCAGTTCTAAGATCAATCTTAGAAAACACTCGCACCATCAACCAACCGTCAAACAGATCTTCTATCTTTGGCAGTGGGTACTTGTTCTTAATGGTGACATCATTTAGCTTCCGGTAATCCGTGCACAAATGGTTACCTCCATCTTTCTTATCCACAAACAAAACGGGCGATCTCCATGGTGATGCACTTGGTTGAATCAGACCTTTCTCCAGCATAGCATCAAGTTGCTTCTTTAGCTCCACTAATTCAGATGGGTTCATACTATAAGGTCTCTGAGCTATGATCCAGTTCCAGGTACTAGTTCAATGATGAACTCGATATCCCGATCTAGGGGCATACCGGGCAATTCTTCTGGGAACACGTTGGGGTATTCACAGACTACTCTGAATTGGTCTAGGGTTAGTTGGGCTAGACTCTTGTTGCATTTGAATTGACGGGGCAGCGTCTCAGATACATGCTCTACTGATACTCCAGTGCCACTAGTCATGGTTATGGCTTTCTTGGCACAGTCGATTAATCCTTTATGTTTCGACATCCAATCCATTCCTAGTACTACTTCCAAACCTTTGGTTCCAAGTACTATTAGATTAGCATAAAAATCTATTCCATGGATTCTCATAGGTACAACCTTGCAAATTTTTCTAGCTTTGGTGGTTGAACTAGGTATTTGAACTATCATAACATGCTTCAATTTTGTTGGTTGAATCTTATTAGTCCATGCAAATTCTTCTATAACAAACGAGTGTGATGCTCCAGAATCAAACAACACTCTTGCAAGTACTGAGTTAACAGAAAACATACCCATCACGACACCTGGCACTTCCTGAGATTCTTCAGCATTCATGTGGAACAGATGGCCGTTGCGGTTGAGCGGGTTCCCTAGGGCAAATCTCCTTCCAGGCTGAACACGGCGTTGCTGCTGAGCGGGTGTATTCACATTGGTAGTTACTGCAAGCTTCTTGGGGCACTCGTTAGAGTAGTGACCCTTGACTCCCCATTCAAAGCAAGTAATCAGGGACTTGTCTTTTCTTGCAATAGGCACATCATTGCTTCCAGCCCCTGGGGCAGTATTATTGTTGTTGGTGTTGTTGTTGTTGGACTTGGGTGATGCACGGTTGAAGTTATTGGAGTTGCCGGGGTTATTGTGGTGGTCTCCTCTAGACCTCAAGTTTCCTCCGCTACGATTGGGATAGTTTGGACGGGATATAGGGGGTCTGTTGTTTCTTGGGGCATATCCTGCAGACGGGTTGGGGCGATACTTCTGGGTATGGTGGGATTCAGGCTGGTGCATCATGCGACGCTTGCGGTTGTCATTGGCTTGGTATATCTTCCCTACCATATGAATGGTAGAGTCCACTAAAGCTTCAAGATCATCAAAGGAAATGTGGACTAGCACGGTTTGCATCTCATCATGTAGTCTGCTCAGGAATCTCTCTTTCTTCTTTGCTTCGGTGTCAATCTCATCAAGGGAATATCTAGCTAAAGATAAGAATCTGTCACAGTATTCCACCACAGTCATCCTTCCTTGCTTCAAATCTCTGAACTCATCCCTCATCCTCTTAATCAGACCCGGCGGCACATGGGTCCTCCTGAACTTGATTTTGAACTCATCCCAGGTCATCATCTGACCTCCATTCATGGTACATATGCTATTCCACCATGCTCTTGCATCACCTGCCAGATAATGGGTGGCAAATAGTACTTTTTCATTGGCCTCAACTCCTGTGTCCTCTAAGTTGTTCTCCATGGTTTGTAGCCAGTCATCAGCATCTAAGGGCTCTTCAAACTTATTAAATATAGGGGGATTGGTGTTTTGAAAGTTCTTGAGCTTGGATCCATGGTTAACCTGGTTTCCGTGGCCTTGATTATTGTGGGCCATCTGAGCTATCTGTTGAAGAGTGGCTAAGTTGGCTTGACGTTCGGCTCTACTAGCTTCACGGTCAGAAACTAACATTTGCAGAATCTGCAGCATTGGGTCCTGAGATGAGCTGCTTCCTCCGGGGTTACCACGAGTTATCTCAAGATTGAGATAGATAATGAGACAAGGGCGAAATTTCTAGGGTTTATGGGTTTGTTTTAGAAACTTTAAAGTTGGAGTTTAACTCAGGTTTTGCAAACTAACAACTCCCTCTCATTCATTCATTCATTCATCCATAGCACCCAATACAAACACACAACACAAGACAAATAGAAAACAGATGGTTTTAGGAACCATTCTGTGAAACTATGATACAATGGTACCTGGTATAAGTCACTCCTACGGTAGTACTTAAGTGTATCTAATCATCATCAGTCAAGGCGGAATCATCATCATCAGTGTGGAAATCCATGGCATCGACCTCCAGGTAGTCGTCATCATCACTAAGGTAAGAGGAGAGATCTCCACGGATATCTTCACCTTCGTCCTCCTTCGCTTCAAGTTGTATCTCCTATTCACGGATGGTCTTCTTGAGAGTGGCCACCTTCTTGCGAAGACGATCGATGATGCAATCCTTCTTGTCACGCTGACCACGAAGTGAAAGGCGCTCCTTGGCGAGGATGGTGAGGGTCTGATCCTTCTTAACTGTAATGGCATGGTTGTGGTTGGCGTAGGCACGAGCATTGTCCAACTCCTGTTGTCTATCATACAACATGAAGTCGAGATTATCCACTTGGTGCTTCAGCTCCGGGTGTCCTGGCATCTCCAAGGGCATTCCCATAGAATCACGCCTCGTGTAGTGAGCAAAGCGAGTTCCACTGATCTGGTTGATGTTTTGTCCACACAGACGGGCAAGAACTTCCTGCATAGCCCTGGCTAATCCATCTAGCCAGTTGTTCTCCCTCAAGCTGAACTGGATCTTATCTGAGGTGGGTGCTTCCATCTTGCCTCTGAGATCTGAAACTATCAGCCACTGTAGATCTCCTCCTACGTGATCGTTGAGTTGTGCCCCAAAGAACTCTGGATGCGAGCGCTCAAGATACTATGCGAGTGCATCTAGATCCCTCTCAAAGATCAGGTGGCCTCCGTTGCCCAGCTGGTAGAACTTGCTATACTTGACCTCCATCTATAAGAATTTAGGGTGAGCAAGTTAGTGGGGTGATCAAGTGTGTCAAATGTTATGTAGGATTGCATGAATTTTTGAGGAACATGATTTTTCTGAAAGAATCTCGAAGAGAAGAGTGGGAATAGGTTTTCATAAATACTCACTTATTTGTTTTGAAACTAAGTTTTTCTTCAGACGTCAGGCTGGCTCGGATACCAACTTGTCAACACCCAGATTTTTAATCCCAGATGCCTTTTATGCCATACATCGCAATCCCAGGATTAACATTTTTGCGAGACATAATAGAATTGGTACCACAGTATATCTTACATTACAAACCATAATAAAGGTCTTACAAATAAAGGATCTCATGATCCAGTCTTAATACAATCAAAGCAGCGGAATGTAAACGTAGTAGGGGCTCCATCTTCAGGGTCACAAGCAATGCTGACGATGGGAGATGATCCTACTTGTCATAGACCTCCTGTTGTCCATCTTCCCGGTAGTCCTCCTCATAGTCTGACCACGGGAATAGCCAGGGACAGCCATGAGTACTCTTTAAGTACTCCCAAACTATCACTAACAAGTAAGGTAGTTCTAGTAGGAATCTTAAGCTCTAAGTTTATTTGCAAAAAGGCAGGTTTATTTCATAAGAGTTCAAAAGTAAAGAACCTAATTTAATTTTCTGCATCACCTAAGTGGGGACCTAGTTTTCATGTCCAAAACCCTGTTGTGGTCAAGTCAAGGTCATAGTTCAATTCACAACTCATTTTGAAAACATCTGACAATGGACCAGTATGGCCACTCCAACTATCCATGACCACAGACGCGGCTATTCGAATAGTTTGACACTCTGCAGAGGTGGTACACTTTCACCAAAAAATTCGATACATCCGTCAGGGATAACCCAGAATCATCATACTTAGTATGCGGATAATCAATCATAACCGTTCAATTACACACTCTAGTATAGGCACCTCCCCTATGAGCTTGGCCTCCCAACCATGGCCATCTGCCATCCTGGGCACTTCATAGGTGGACATTCACATTCATGCGGTAGCCTCAACTCAACCTTTTTCCGCGAGGGAACCCATACTAAGGCATATAAACTTCCAGTTAAGCCCTACCCAATTCAGGTATTGTGGTTATACGGTAAAATTGGAATGGTATCGCATCCGAACCCAACCATCAGTTTTTATAAAGGGCCAAGGCTCATGCCTCAACATTTTCATCATCAACCATTGTGTTTCTCAACACATATCAAAACATTTCAATAGAATGAATCATCATTCCAAGGTTTCCATAATCATTTTCACCAAGTATTCCCATCTAAATGATCAGTAGTAGTTTAGCACTAGCAACTAACAATGAGGGTGTCATTATTGAGGGGTGCTAATCAAGTGTAACTATCCAAATCTAGTTTTATGCTTTTTATGGCATCTAAGTATAACTACTTAGGCCTAGTTTTATACTCTTTATGGTATCTATCCTATTTTTCCAATACTCACAAATCACTAACTAAAGGTAAAGAATAAAGCTTGCATGTAAAACTTGGGATTGGTATAATCAAGGTTGCATAACCAAAGCATGCCTAATGCATCTTTCATAGGTTATATTGCAAGGATGGCTTGCATAGTTATGAGGTTTCCAAGTGTTAGCTTGCCTTGAGTAGTGTAGTGGTTAAAGTTCTCTTCTTCTTCTTCGTAGTACTCCTCCTCCTTGTATCCCGGGACGGTACTATCGTCTATAAATGAATACGAGGTACACAATCACCAAACAATACTTAACTACTTCTATGTAGCACACAAAGGCTCACACTAGATGATCTAGCATCATCACAATCATTACATGAAATAAAGACCTAGTCTTATCTTTCTTATTTTAGAAAAGTAATTTCTACTCATTGAAAATACTTAACATTTATTATTCTCCAATGAAAACATGGGATCATGTTGACACATGTCATCACCACATATTCTAATACTTGGAAATGTGATTTAAATTGGTGGTCATATTTTATAAAGTTTAAAAGTACTTTTTAATACAATTAAGGTGACTAGAAAATATAGCATTCTTTTGGTACTAGTCCAAGATCACTGCATGTAAACCTAAATATTTTTACATATTCAGATAGATCTTGTCAAATGTGACTTTTGAGAGTTGGAATAAACTCAAAAGCATTTATGGTTGATTTTTGAAAAATGTTTGAAGTTGGAAAAGTCTCTGCCTTGTTATTTTTGGCATAGGTGATCTATAATTTCAAATGGTTTGAATCCAATGGGCTTGAATAGATAATTTGAATACCTTTCCAACAACATTGGAATCATGCAATTTGGTTCAGTGAATCTCTTTGAATTGATTTTTGAATCTATTGACATAATCTAGTTTTAACTAAAATGGAAAAAGTCTATTTGACTCAATGGGCCCAGCGTGGGAAACTGGGTCAGCAGCCCTGGGTGCGATGCAGCGGGTGTCGACAGTGGTCCTACTCGCTGCTGACTCAATTAACGCGAAGCGGTAAGTGTCAATCTCAGCCCTATGATTAGACTAGGATCTAACGGCTATGGTTCATCGTCTCCGTCGCACAGCTCCGGCGAGGAACGAACCCTAACGCGATGGTGGGGGTACGTGGGAGCTCACCTGGGCTCCAGCTAAGGTCGGCGGTGGGGGCGAATGAGGTTGTCATTGACAACAAGTTGAATGGTGGTCACGGCGGCTCCTGGGGTGGCTCCTAGCTCCAGTTCCTCTTCTCCTCTACAGGGGCGGGCTCCGGTGAAATTTCGGCAGGCTGGTGCTCGCCTTGCTCCGGGGAGAGATGTGGGAGTTTTCTGAGAGAGAGAGGGGAGTGGGATGGTGTGGAGAATGAGGGCTGGGGTGGCCTCTATACACGGGCGAGAGGGACAGAGCGACATGGCTCCGGCTCGTCTCCGACGTCGTTGTAGTGAGCTAGTGGCATGGCTGAGGGTAGGGGTCGACACGGTGCTTCAGGGAGATCGTCATGCGAGTGATGGCACGGCATGGGGCGGTCGAGAACGGTCAGGAGTGTTCCGTGCTCTGTGCGGGAAAGGCGGCGTTCATGACGGTGCATAGTGTCTATGGTCCGCGCGGCAGCGAACAGGCGTGTCTGGGGGTAGCTGGGGTCATGGTGAGTGCGGGCACACGCGGAGAGGGTACGGTGTGGCGTTTGTGCGTGTGTCGGCTGTGGCTCTCTAGCGCACTCTCGGCATGGCGGACAAAGAAGTGGGCGCGGCAATTATGGCTGGTCCACGGCTTGTCTTCGGTCGAGGGGTGGACAGAGGGTGGAGGTGGAGTGTCGCTTGTCTCCTAGACATCGTGGGAGAGGGCGGTGCGGTCCGTGGCGAGTGGTGCTTGGTCGACTGGCACGATGAGCTCGGGCGGCACTGCACTGGAGCGAACAGCAAAGGGGGAATCCACTGCGCTGCTGGGCAGTAGGGAGACTAGGGGAGAGAAATGGGGCACTAGTGGCGATCGATTACTGCTCAGAATGGTAGAAGTTAGGCAATGTTTACTAGTGTCTGCCAGGTGCTCGACCAAATGGCCGCATGAAATCAAGGTTTGAATTTTTGGATGAATTTTGGTGAGTGTTCCAAGTACTTGCTTGATAGTCTAAGGTTGCTTGGGTTTTCCAAGGTGAATTGATTTGGGTGGTTTTTGAAAAATGGTGATCTATGCCTATGAACTTGATTCAATTTTGCAATGTCCTTTAAATAGATTTGGAATTTGTTTCTATTTGTTTGTAAAGTGGGCTTGGGTTCACTTTTACTTGGTCTAGCAAGGGGTGAAAAGAATTGGGAAAGTTTCTATTAGAAATCTTTGACTAGTAACACTCAAAGTGGTCTAGTGGATAATTTTGATCCAAATGACCATTTGATCATATGATTCATATTTGATTTTCTTTTCTTTTGATTTGTTTGAAAATGTTCTAGATGATGTAATATTCATCTTTAAACCATTCCTTATCATTTGTAGCAATCAAACATGGTAATTGCACTCATTCATACACTAATGCAATTCACACATACACTCATATTAGATAAAAGTTTTTGTTAACCCTAAACTTGATTAATATTTTTGGGGTGTTACATGACATTTCAAAGTATTGGTACTCTCAAAGGTTATGCAAACACTTCCAAATGAAATATCCAGCGATACTTGAAAGAAAAAAAGAAAAGATATATCTATGAGGATCCACATAACACGTCCTTGGCATGGTCTCGTTACTACTTTACGAGTATTTCTTGAAAAACAATGATTGTATTAGAAGTGTTTTTGATAGACTTGATTTATTGATGTGGGTGTAAATAATACACTTCATTGTTATACTACTTGGGACATGAAACTCTCTTACTCAATTATGCTATTTAAACATTCTAGTGTTCCTTAGCAAGCTGAGAGTTAATTAGAAGAATTGGATTGATTACTATGCTTCTAGTTACCTATACTTATAATAAACTTTACTTTGATTGTCTTGACTTACTGAAGGTTGTATAGTATTCTTTTCATCTTTCTAACTTTGATAAGCCTCGGAAATGAATGAACTGTTAAGCACATACGACTACCAACCGTAAGTGAATTTGTTGTTTCAAGTTTAAACGCTGAATTCTTTATGGTTCTTTTGGTTCTTCTTGCTCGAGGGCGATCTAGGTTTGAGCTTTCGGGAAGTAGATGGCTCCAATATTTTCCATCTTCAACTACATTTAAACATTGTTTTTGGTCAAGCAATTGCCAATAAACTCTCATTCCTTTCCACTAATGACTAATGATTGCAAAGATATGAAAAACCTCTCTTTGAATTATGTTGTGTAGGAAATCACGACTGTTAATGCTAAATAAGGAGTCATAATGAAGGTTTTTGAGGAAGTCCACACAACCAAGTAATTGGGAATCTATGCGATGCCAAGATGCTTATGACCATGCAGTGCAGGCAGCCCCTATACCGCCCTCCCATACCAGGTGGCGACAGCTTTGTCTCGTCAAATCCTTTAACTTTCATGAAGATGCCTATATATTTTGAGGCTCCAGCCACCGGCTAGAGAGCGGCCATTCTCAGATTACATCACAACACAACCAAAGGAGATCCTCACACCATTGTTCATCCATCGTTCATCCATTGTTCATCACTTCCACCATCCATCCATCCACTAGCCATAGCCATTGCTTTGTACTTTAGATCTCCTTGTGATTTGGCGACCATTGTAAGAATATTTGATTTCAATCTAAGTGTGTATGATGTTTTCTATCTCCGATCTATTTGTTATGAGTGAGTAGTCCTCACGGGCTGCGGGTTGGGGAGAAACCTCGCAGCGATTATGTGCATCTAGATCATGGGAGTATTGTATTTTGTTTGTAATTGATATTTGTATCTTTTGTTTCTTTGTCTCTTGTCTCGATTTGTGGACTTGTAGGTACCCAAGATCCTATAGATAGATAAATGCTTGAGGTGAGATACTTGGCTAGCGGCGATCTCATAGGAACCTCAGTGATAGAAAGGGTAGTATGTTCTTCTCTTAGCGCTCCATTCGGGATCAACAACAACATCACCACTTAAAGCTTTGATCTATGTTTTACACTTAATAATCATTTGTAACCCGTGGCTTCGTTGTGCACTCGGTTGGATTAGAAGTCTATTTTTATGCCCACTGCATCACGGGGCCTGTATAATATTAGGATGTGTTGGCCACAAGAGATTATCTTCATTCAAACATTATACATGACTATGCTTATTATTATCTTTTATCCCATACGATATGGAGCTGCAGGTGGATCTTCAACCCTGGCCTATATCCATCCATTGATTCAACCCATTATAAAGTAAACTAGATTGGTCTGATAAACTAAGGTAAAACGAACAAACAAAGTCCTGTAGACGTGTCCTTTTTATTTCCTTTTAGCATTGCTTTCTGAGGTTCGATTAAACCTAGGTATTCTACAGAAAAAGCTATTATACTACATCCGTGAATCCAGACCTTTTGAAAGAAAAATCCAAATAAAAAATATATAAATTGAAGCAATGTCTTGTTTTTGTAGAGTATTTTGTTATGTGCAATGCCTAGTTTCCATGAAAAAGTATGCTAAAATTTGACAACTTTCAAAGAAACCCGTTTCACAATATGATGTACCATGCATTAACATTCATGGCTTTCAAACGAGATGACCAAGGTCATGGCAATATGTTTGCCATAGTTTATGATAACATGTCCATGTTTGGTAGATCGGTGCATAACTGCATATTGGCATTTCAAATAATGTTTACAAAAAAGGTGCATCCAAATTTTAAGTTATTTTAAATTGTCCAAGTCACAACAATGGCTTCCATTGTGAAGCAACTACAAAGACTATATGTGGTTCAAAATCTCACCGCACCAATTTTCTCACAAAGTATAATTGTTTTGATGGATAATGCCCAAGTTTCATGAATTTTCAAGCTTCTGAGCCAAGTTCAATGATTTTAATGATTTTATCTTGGTTTAGCGAAAAGTGTTCGAATTTTGAACAACAAGCGATGTGAATATCTACTTCCCATAATTCTGGCTCACTGACATGTGGGTCACTTGCATGGTGGGTCCAAAAAGTTAGTGTAGGTCAGAGTGGGTTGGCAGGTAAATATTGTAGAAGGGCTAGGAAACGTTGATGGGATTATGCACTTGGGAGAACGCAAATTTACCACCTATATCCCTCTGTTATTGCAGTGCTCCTCGGATTCTTGTTTCAAGAGCTGGGATAGAAGATGAATTTTGCATTCTAGAAAGAGGTGAAGCATGTTTGAATGGATGCGCGAGATATTTTAATGGATTGGTGCTATGTTTGCGCGCCGTACCAAAATTTTGAGGTCGAAGCTTTTAGCATACGCTACTCCGACGTGGGGCCTCTCAGATGTGCTGTCACTGTTTAGACCCACACGCCAGCGGGAGTTGCTTTCCAGCATTTAAACGAGCTTCCAGGAATTTGCTAAAATTTTCCAACAATTTAAAGCTTTCAAGAAGATTACCATCATCCAAAAAAAGGTGACCAAGGTCATGGAAATATTTATGATGACGTGTCCCCATTTGGTAGATTGGTGCATCTTGGCAAATCAACCAATATTACTAGTTCCAAATTTGAAGTTTGTTTTTGAATTTCCAAGTAACAACAATGAGTTTTGTTGTGGAGCAACTACAAAGATGATGGCTCAAAATGCCACCGCCCCCTTTTTCACATAATGTATAATGCTCTTCCAAGCTTTCAGGCTAAGTTTGTGCAATAAAATAATTTTTGGGACTGGATGTTTGAATGGATGGGCGGGATGTTTGAATGGGTGGGCGGGATATTTCGGTGCTCTGTCAAAATTTCGAAGTTTAAGCTTCTAAGGTACGCTAATCCCACTTGGGATGTTGTCCCCGTCAGATAGACCCACGGGCCTGTATGCTTTCCAGTATTAATTGAGTTTATAGACATCTGCTGAAATTAATGAACATGAACTCAAGGCTTTCAAACAAGAGGAGCAGCGATAGAAGAGGAATTATGCATTCTAAAAGAGAATGAAGTATGTCTGAATGGATGCGCGGGATATTTGAATGGATGTGTGCGATGTTTGGGCGCAGTACCAAAATTTTGACGTTGAAGCTTCAAACATACGTTGCTCCGATGTGGGGCAGCAAAGATGCGCTGTTACACTCTAGATCCGCATGCCAATGAGAGTTGCTTTCCAACATTTAAATTAGTTTTTAGGCATTTCCTGAAATTATCGAACAATTCAAGGCTTTCAAAAAGATGACCATCGTCCAAAAAAAGGTGACCAAGGTCATGGCCATAATTTATGATGATGTGTCCGCATTTGGTATATAGGTGCATCTTGGCAAATCAACCAATATGTCTGGTTCAAAATTTGAAGTTTACTTTCAAATTTCCAAATTTGGCCCCTTTCCGAAAAAATTAGGGCCGAAATTAAATATATGTTGAAATAAAGCCATTTGTTCGCAAAGTGCAATGCTATGTGCATTAGTTTCCATGGTAAAACATAAACTTGTATTTTGACAACTTTTGGATCAATTTTGATCTATGGTGACTGGCAGGTGCGCCACGTATATGGTGGTGCCCAAGCAGGGTACATCAGAATTTCCAAAGTTATCCCTCCCCACCCCTTCGTGCTGTGTAATAACTTCCACCCTCCACCGCCTAGGTCCTCACCCCTTGCCCACAAAACAGACGCGCTCACGACCACTCCTCATCACCACTGTGCGTGAAGAAGCTTTCCCTACCCGTCTGTCTTCTTGAGACGCACCGGTGGGCACGTCGATCCCACGGTAGTCTTTCTATCTCTAGCTCGATCTGGTTGGCATTTTATTGACCTTTCACCTGATCCACCTCCTCAAATACGTAGCTTAATTTCTCCTCAATCTGCATGGTCATATTTTATTCTGCACTCCATTTGTGTTCCTAAATACCTTCGACGTTTTTTGCTGCCAATATGTTTGCTGAAATGCATAGCCATATATAGTTTTTGTACTCCATCTATAAGTTTCCTACTTTTCTTTCAATAATAACCAATCTTGTATGTCATAATTAAACAAATGGGCGGATTTTGGATATAGATTGCTCCATTAGGCAGCGCTAAACATATCCTTGGTGTTCTATGATTTATGGGGTTTGTTAGAGCTCATTGTGACAACTCAAAAGTACATTGCCCATGTCGGTTGTGTGTGAGATGGTTGTGTGTGACAACTAAGAAGCATACGACCGAAGAGGACTTTGATGGTAATGACGATGACCTGTTTATTGATGAGCCTGCACCTGAGGCTGTGGATCGGGTACACTACTTCTGGATGGATTTGATGCAGGGCTGCTGATCATCAGGGGTGTACTTTTGGTGTCGTCTGGGTAGTCTCATGACCACTAGCCTAGCTGGAAAACTCTTGGGGTGTAGAACTATCCCATGATTGGTTCACTACTATCGTATTTCTATAATATGGAGCTACCTTATGATTTCTAGGCCTTTGTTAGCAGAACTGTAATTGGAAACTATTCCATATATTATTATATATATAAGTGTGTTTGTGTGTGTTTCTAGTCTAAAATCTGAGCTTATGCTTTTATTGATGGGTTCGTAGCATGGAAAACAAAAAATTTCTACCGCAAGAACAAACAAAACCCAGATCTAATCTAGATAAAAGCCAAGATCTAATCTATTAGACATGTGCAACGAGATAGATCTGTACTAACCCTCGTAGATCCGAAAGAGTTACGAGATTGGATCTCGTGGTTGATGTAGTCGATCACTTGCCGATCTCAAGATCGTGTGGACAATCCTTCCGCTTCATGATCGGTCCTGCGTCGCGGTCACACGGCGGAGTCACATACCTTCCTCTCCCCGTTCTAGCGAGCAGCAGAGGTAGTAGATCTTCTCCACGGAATCCCACCAGCACGACGGTGTGGTGGTGATGGTGGAGTAGAGAATTCTGCAGGGCTTCGCCTAAGCCTGAGCAGAGCGAAGGAGGAGGAGAGAGGCGGCGGCCAGGGTTTTGAGTGGAGGGCAGGGGTGGCGCCCCACCCTCTATTTAAAGGAGGGAGGCGCCATGGGAGGGAGTCCTAGTAGGACTCCTCCCTCCCTCCTGGCAGGATTGGGAGGGAGGAGTCCTCCTCCCCCGACTCCTTGTCTTGCCCCACAAGGACTCCTTGATCCTTTCTTGATTTTCAAGCAAACTCCAAGAAATCTCCTAGAACCTTCCGGAACATTCCGAAACCTTCTAGAATCCCCATACAAATACTCTGGAACATTTCCTAACTTAGAAAATGATCCCCAATATATGAATCTCATTCTCCGGACAATTCCGGATCTCCTCGTGATGTCCCGGATCCAATCCGAGACTCCGAACAACATTCAGTCTCCAACGCATATTCCATATCTACTTAAAACAACTTCGAACCTTAAGTGTGTCACCCTACGGTTCGTGAATACGCAGACATGATGAAGACACCTCTCCGATCAATAACCATCAGCGGGATCTGGAGATCCATAGTGGCTTCCACATACTCAACAATGACTTCGTGATCGATAGAACCATTAACATACGAAACCAATTCCCTTTTACACGCGATATTCTACTTACCTGAGGTTTGATCGTTGGTATGTGCATACCTAGTTCTACCTCGTTACTGATAAGTACTCTTTACTCGTTCCATGTTATGTCATCCCTTGTGACCTAGTCACATGCTTGCAAGCTAACTAGATGACATTCCACCGAGAGGGCCCAGAGCATATCTATCCTTCATATGGATGGACAAATCCCAATCTTGGTCCATGCGCTTCAACACATACTTTCAGAATACCCAATGACACCTTTATAACCACCCAGTTACGAAGCAGTGTTTGATGTCATCAAAGTACCCATCTGGTGATGGTGATTAACATAACCTCATGGTCGAAGGATTAGGTTACTATGCATTTGAAAGCTTATAGCAATACGAACTTTAATGACTTGATCTTATGCTACGCTTACTATGGGTGTGTGTCCATCACATCATTCTCCTAATGATATAACCCTGTTATTAATGACATCCAATGTCCATGATCAGGAAACCATGATCATCATTTAATCAACAAGCTAGTTCCACAAGAGGCTTACTAGGGACTCTTTTATGTTTACAAAACACACATGTATCAGTGTTTCCTTATAATACAATTATAGCATGTGATGTAAACATTCATCATAAACACAAAGATATAATAATAACCACTTTTATTATTGCCTCTTGGGCATATCTCCAACAGTCTCCCACTTGCACTAGAGTCAATAATCTAGATTACATGGTAATATACCTAACACCCATGGCGTTCTGGTGTTTTGTCATGCTTTGCTCTAGGGAGAGGTTTAGTCAACGGATCTGCCACATTCAGATCAGTGTGTACTTTGCAAATCTTTATGTCACCATCTCGGACATACTCGCGAATGGCATGGAAACGTAGCTTGATGTGCTTTAGCTTGCTATGTGACCTTGGCTCCTGTGCATTAGCTATGGCACCTGTGTTGTCACAGTAGATGGCCATCGGGTCCAACGCACTGGGAACCACGCCAAGTTCAGTAATGAACTCCTTCATCCATATGGCTTCTTGTGCAGCCTCCGAAGCAGCTATGTATTCCGATTCAGTTGAAGATTTCGCCACAACGCTTTGCTTGGCACTCCTCCAGCTCACTGTAGCACCATTAAAAATAAATACGTATCCAGACTATGACTTTGAGTCATATGGATCGGTGTTCCAACTAGCATCAGTGTAACCGTTTACAACAAGCTGTTCATCACCTCCATAAGAAAGAACCATATCCTTAGTCCTATTCAGGTACTTTAGGATATTCTTGACCACTGTCCAGTGCTCCATTCCAGGATCACTTTGATATTTGCTAGTCAAACTAACAACATGTGCTATATCCGGTCTTGTACACAGCATGGCATACATGACAGAACCTATGGCCGAGGCATAGGGAATATTATTCATCTTTTCTCTATCTTCTGCCGTAGCCGGACTTTGAGTCTTACTCAAGGTCTTACCTGACAACATGGGCACGAATCCTTTCTTTCTCTCTTCCATTCTAAACTTCTTTAGAACTTTATCTAAGTATGTACTTTGTGAAAGCGCTATTAGGCGTCTTGATCTATCTCTATAAATCATGATGCCTAGAATATATGCCGCTTCGCCAAGATCCTTCATTGAAAAACTATTATTCAAATAGGTTTTGACGCTATTAAGAAGTTCTATATCATTCCCAATCAACAATATGTCATCTACATATAGTACTAGGAATGCTACAGAGCTCCGACTCACTTTCTTGTAAATACAAGCTTCTCCATAAGTTTGTATAAATCCAAAGTTTTTGATTACTTTATCAAAACGTTGATTCCAACTCCGGGATGCTTGCTTCAGTCCATAAATGGAACGCTGAAGTTTGCATACCTTGTTAGCATCTTTAGGATCGACAAAACCCTTGGGTTGTACCATATACAACTCTTCCTCAATGTCACCATTAAGGAACGCCGTTTTGACATCCATATACCAAATCTCATAATCGAAATATGCAGCAATTGCTAACAAAATCCTCACAGACTTTAGCTTCGCTACTGGTGAGAAAGTCTCATCGTAGTCAACTCCTTGAATTTGTCGGAACCCTTTCGCGACAAGTCGAGCCTTATAGACGGTAACATTACCATCAGCATCTGTTTTTCTTTTGAAAATCCATTTGTTCTCGACAGCCTTACGGCCATCCGGTAAGTCCACCAAAGTCCATACTTGGTTTTCGTACATGGATCCCATTTCGGATTTCATGGATTCTAGCCATTTGTCGAAATCTGGGCTCACCATAGCTTCTTCATACGTCGCAGGGTCATTAGTGTTGTCCACCAACATGACGTTCAAGGCAGAGTCATACCAATCAGGAGTGGTACGAACCCTTGTTGACATGCGAGGTTCAGTAGTAACTTCGTTCGAAGTTTCATGATCACCATCATTAACTTCCTCTCCAATTGATGCAGGCGGCACAAAAAAAATCTTCCAGTGCTGCGCTACTCTCAACTCCGAGAGAAGGTTCAATAACCTTGTCGAGTTCTACTTTCCTTCTAGTCACTTCTTTCGAGAGAAACTCCTTCTCAAGAAAGGATCCATTCTTGGCAACGAAAACTTTGCCTTCGGATCTATGATAGAAGGTATACCCAATTGTTTCTTTAGGGTATCCTATGAAGACGCATTTCTCCGCTTTGGATTCAAGCTTATCAGGTTGTAACTTCTTTACATACGCTTCGCAACCCCAAACTTTAAGGAACGACAACTTAGGTTTCTTACCAAACCACAATTAAATGACGGTGTCGTTTCAACGGATTTAGATGGTGCCCTATTTAAAGTGAATGCGGTTGTCTCTAATGCATAGCCCCAAAACGATAGTGGTAAATCTGTAAGAGACATCATAGACCGAACCATATCTAAGAGAGTTCGATTACGACGTTCGGACACAGCATTACGCTGTGGTGTTCCCAGGTGTCAATCGCGAAAGTATTCCACATTTCTTTAAATGCATGCCAAACTCATAACTTAGATATTCACCTCCGCGGTCAGAACGCAGAAACTTAATCTTCTTGTTACGATGATTTTCCACTTCACTTTGAAATTCCTTAAACTTCTCGAAAGTTTCAGACTTATGTTTCATAAAGTAGATATACCCATATCTACTCAAGTCATCCGTGAAAGTGAGAACATAACGATATCCACCATGCGATGCTACACTCATTGGACCGCACACATTGGTATGTATTATTTCCAATAAGTCTGTAGCTCACTCCATTATTCCAGAGAATGGAGTCTTAGTCATTTTTCCCATTAGACATGCTTCGCATCTTTCAAGTGATTCAAAATCAAGTGATTCAAGAAGTCCATCAGAATGGAGTTTCTTCATACGCTTCACTCCAATGTGACCAAGACGACAGTGCCACATGTATGTAGAATTATCATTCAATTTTATTCGTTTAGCATCTATGTTGTGAACATGTGTATCACTACGATCGAGATTCAATAAGAATAAACCATTTATATCAGGTGCATTACCATAAAAGATATTACTCATATAAATCGAACAACCTTTATTCTCAGATTTAAAAGAGTAACTGTCTCGCAATAAACAAGATCTAGATATAATGTTCATGCTTAACGCAGGCACCAAATAACAATTATTTAAATTTAAAACTAATCCCGAAGGTAGATGTAGAGGGAGCATGCCGACAGCAATCACATCAACCTTGGAGCCATTTCCAACGCGCATCGTTACCTCGTATCTTGCCAGTCTTCGTTTATTCCGCAACTCCTGTTTCGAGTTACAAATATGAGCAACCGAACCAGTATCAAATACCCAGGAACTACTATGATTACTAGTAAGATACACATCAATAACATGTATATCGAATATACCTTTCTTCTTGATGTTGCCGTTCTTCAGATCCGCCAGGTACTTGGGGCAGTTATGCTTCTAGTGACCAGCACCCTTGCAGTAGAAGCATTCAGTTTCAGGTTTAGGACCATCCTTGGGCTTCTTAGCAGGTGCGACAGCTTTCTTGCCGTCCTTCTTGAAGTTGCCCTTTTTCTTAGGCTTGCCCTGTTTCTTGAAATTGGCAGTCTTATTGACCATCAACACTTGGTGCTCCTTCTTGATCTCCACTTCAGCAGTTTTCAGCATGGACGATAGTTCAGGCAACGTCTTGTTCATGCAGTGCATATTGTAGTTCATCACAAAGTTCTTATAACTCGGTGGCAGTGATTGGAGGACACGGTGAATCCCTAACTCATTAGGAATCGTTATCCCCAACTCTTGGAGCCTGTTTGCGTGCCCAGACATGGTGAGCACGTGCTCGCTAACGGAGCTTCCCACTTCCATCTTATAGGTAAAGAACTTTTCGGAGGCCTCATAGCTCTCCACGGTCGCGTGAGTCTCAAAAATGAGCTTGAGCTCCTTAATGATCTCGAACGGGTCGTGGTGCTCAAAGCGCTTCTGAAGCTCCGTTTCTAAACCGTACAGGATGGCACACTGAATCGTGGAGTAATGATTTTCCGAGTGGCGTAAACATTCTTACGTCATTGGTGGCATCTTCTGCAGTGGGTCACCTAGCGGTGCTTGAGCACATAGGTCATCGACCAGCCACGAGGACAATCTTCAGACCACGGAGCCAGTCCGTGAAGTTGCTTCCATTGTTCTTAAGCTTTTCTTTCTCTAGGAACGCATTGAAATTGATGGAGAGATTCGCCATAATCTACAACAAATTTGCAAGTAGTTTTGACTAAGTTTATGATAAATTGAGTTCAATTTTAATTCTTAAATTAACTAGGTGAGCTCCCACTCAAAACAACATCCCTCACATTGTCTTAGTGATTACACGAACCAAGTCCACTACACCAAGTCCGATCTTCATGAGAGAAGATGTAGTTTCATCGGCGAACAATCTTCATGTTCATCATATCACTTATATGATTCATGCTCTACCTTTCGGTATTCCGTGTTCCGAGGCCATGTCTGTACATGCTAGGCTCGTCAAGATTAACCTTAGTTTCCGCATGTGCAAATCTGGCTTGCACCCGTTGTATGCACACGTAGAATCTATCACATCCGATCATCACGAGATGCTTCGAAACGACGAGTCTTAGCAACGTTGCCAACTAAGGACGAACACTTTTATTACTTGATATTTAGTGAGAGGGATCATCTTATAATGCTACCGTCGCGATCTAAGCAATACAAGATGCATAAAGGATTAACATCACAGGCAATTCATAATTTGTGTCAAGGTCAGTGGTGCCGCTTCATGGTTGTCCATCATCACCAGCAACTATTACAACTACTTGGAACAAAGCTATTACAAGATGAATAGACATGCATGTCTTAACAGAATTAAAGACAACCATTAGGCTCTTGTCGGTTGCCATATTACAATAAGGATCATTGCGTACATCAAATATAATCACAATCACATGATGGCCATATCACATCACAAAACCCCTGCAAAAACAAGTTATATGCCTCTAATTTTCTTTGCATGTTTTACGTGGTTTGGGGCTTTCGAATAAGAATGGATCTTACCTACGAAACTGAACCACAACGTTGATACAAGTGCTATCAAGTGCAAAGTGTAAACTGGATCTATACTATGGTGGGAGAGACAGACACCCGCAAAGCCACTTGTGCAAAGCAAGTTACACGTCAAGCGTGGAGCAAGTCTCATGTGCGATGACATGTAAGGTTAGCCCGAGCCGCTTCATCCCACCATACCGCAAGATGCAAAGTACACAAAGCAAAAGATGGCACGAGCACCAACACCCACAAAACCATTGTGTTCTACTTGTGCAACAGATCTATGCATAGACAAGGCTCTGATACCACTGATGGGTTCGTAGCATGGAAAACAAAAAATTTCTACCGCAAGAACGAACAAAACCCAGATCTAATCTAGATAAAAGCTAAGATATAATCTATTAGACATGTGCAACGAGATAGATCTGTAATAACCCTCGTAGATCCGAAAGAGTTACGAGATTGGATCTCGTGGTTGATGTAGTCGATCACTTGCCGATCTCAAGATCGTGTGGACGATCCTTCCGCTGCGTTAAGCGGCGCTTCATGCCGATCACACGTGCGGTCAGGCACCTTCCTCTCCCCGTTCCAGCGAGCAGCGGAGGTAGTAGATCTTCTCCACGGAATCCTAGCGGCACGACGGTGTGGTGGTGATGGTGGAGTAGAGAATTCTGCAGGGCTTCGCCTAAGCCTGAGCAGAGCGAAGGAGGAGGAGAGAGGCGGCGGCCAGGTTTTGAGTCGAGGGGGCAAGGGGGTGGTGCCCCCACCCCTCTATTTAAAGGAGGGAGGCGCCATGGGAGGGGGAGTCCTAGTAGGACTCCCCTCCCCTCCTTGGCTGGCAGATTGGGAGGGGGGGAGGAGTCCTCCTCCCCCACGACTCCTTGTCTTGCCCCACAAGGACTCCTTGATCCTTTCTTGGTTTTCAAGCAAAATCCAAGAAATCTCCTAGAACCTTCCGGAACATTCCGAAACCTTCTAGAATCCCCATACAAATACTCTGGAACATTTCCTAACTTAGAAAATGATCCCCAATATATGAATCTCATTCTCCGGACAATTCCGGATCTCCTCGTGATGTCCCGGATCCAATCCGAGACTCCGAACAACATTCGGTCTCCAACGCATATTCCATATCTACTTAAAACAACTTCGAACCTTAAGTGTGTCACCCTACGGTTCGTGAATACGCAGACATGATGAAGACACCTCTCCGATCAATAACCATCAGCGGGATCTGGAGATCCATAATGGCTCCCACATACTCAACGAAGACTTCGTGATCGATAGAACCATTAACATACGAAACCAATTCCCTTTGTCACGCGATATTCTACTTATCCGAGGTTTGATCGTCGGTATCTCCATACCTAGTTCTACCTCGTTACTGATAAGTACTCTTTACTCGTTCCATGTTATGTCATCCCTTGTGACCTAGTCACATGCTTGCAAGCTAACTAGATGACATTCCACCGAGAGGGCCCAGAGCATATCTATCCGTCATATGGATGGAAAAATCCCAATCTTGGTCCATGCGCTTCAACACATACTTTCAGAATACCCAATGACACCTTTATAACCACCTTGTTATGAAGCGGTGTTTGATGCATCAAAGTACCCATCCGGTGATGGCGATTAACATAACCCCATGGTCGAAGGATTAGGTTACTATGCATTTGAAAGCTTATAGCAATACGAACTTTAATGACTTGATCTTTTGCTACGCTTACTATGGGTGTGTGTCCATCACATCATTCTCCTAATGATATAACCCTGTTATTAATGACATCCAATGTCCATGATCAGGAAACCATGATCATCATTTAATCAACAAGCTAGTTCCACAAGAGGCTTACTAGGGACTCTTTTACGTTTACAAAACGCACATGTATCAGTGTTTCCTTATAATACCATTATAGCATGGGATGTAAACATTCATCATAAACACAAAGATATAATAATAACCACTTTTATTATTGCCTCTTGGGCATATCTCCAACATTTATCGGTTCCTAAACGGTTTTCAGGCCCCAGCGATGGTGCCCTATGCTGCTAGCCCTTCCCCTCCCTTAATGCTTCATGAGCTGAATCAGCAAAAGGATATACTGTATAAGTTGGGATCAATTTGATTCGAAGAGGGGCGATTTTCTCGGTCCTTGGAAGGAGTACCAAGGGAGGAGGAGGTTGGCTTGGTCAATTGTCTCACCCCATATGTGGGACCCGCTTTAACTCACCCATGACGTGGATCCCACTTGAAACAGTTGTAGGCCACTATGTGATAGCTGGAATAAAAAATTCGGGAATCTCTCCCAGCAAAATGTTCCTGCCACTACCACTTAAAAATACTTACTGTAGAAAAAGTGTACTGCCCAGACCTACTACTACTAGTACAACTACTCCCCTGCCCATGCCTTTCTACCGACGACAAGACAAGAAACCACCACTAGCTAGCTCCCATCTAGCAAGCAATTGTTGGAACTAGTGCAACCTCCAATTGGGGAGTTCTTGCTGAAATAGGTGGGTGTATTTGCTCACCTTGAAAGCGTTCTTTTTTAATTTTCTTCCGATTGGGCCATTGGGGGTACTATTAGTACTAGTAGTAGTATTTGGTATGCTTTGATTGTGCAGTTCTTGCTTATTTCACACCTCGGAATCACCTAATCAGGATATATTTCCCTCTACTCTGATCGATTGGGTCATTTGGGTGGGGGTGTGGGTGGTGGTGGGGTTTGGGGGGGGGTGGGGGTACTGATTTCGTATGGATTCTAGATTGGGGCATGGTCACCGCTATTCTGATTGGGGCATTTGATCAGGTTCGATTTAGGTGTTCTTCACTTCTGTAACCTTTAGTTGTTACTCGTAATGTGCAGTGGATTTTGTGTTAGATTCTATATGGAGAACTATAGGTCAGTGGCACGCATGGCCACTACGGACAGGGATGCTCCCATCAGTTCCCTTAAAAGTTTCCTAAAAAGGTAATGTAGTAGTATATTTGTTGCGTTCTTCCATTCTTTCCAATTCTGAAAGTGGTTGGCTACAACCTGGATGTATCCCTATGCTAAAAGTTGTCTCTGCCTGCATCCTGTTTTTGTGGAAGCCTCTATGACACCATCTCTTCTTTATTTACTATAACACGGTGGTACATACCTGTTAACGTGTGGTGCTCCAGGTGCGGCATACTGGATGGTACCCCCACATGCCGCAGGATCCGGCCAGTACCACTACTCACCAAACAAGCGCAAGGCCACTAACCAGCTAGGAGGGCCCAGCTTAAAGAGAAATGTATTTTTTTCTTAATATCTTATTATCATGGTGTAGTCTGATTTAATTATTACCTGCTTGGTGTCATGCATGCTTATCAGATGTTCAGAAACATATGTGTGGTTTTATTAATTCTAGCACTGTGTTTTTGTAAATTTGGATCTAGATTTGTCTGACTGTCTCGTACAGTCAGTATATGACTACTGTATTGAACTATTGAGCTCTGTTGCTATTTATGCAGATTGAAGGTGTTGTTGTGGAGGCTGAGCTATTTTAGAGGCTAGTAGATTGCTGATGCCCGCACCAAAAGCAGACATCGTCTACACAACAAGGAAGCACCAACACAGTACCGAGGTGGGCAGTGACCTCTCTAAGAAGTGGGCATAATTTGGAAATCCACAATTTCACATGTTATGATTTTCCATGTTATTGTTATCAGCTAGTACTATATATTTACGCTCATCAGAAGTTCACAAAAATCAAATCTATTTGATTTACAGGCAATGGTTTTGTCTTATATTATTAGATTACTTGCTCTTTACATAATTTAGCCTTTCCACTTAATTTCAATCAGTACCATGCAACAGCTGCTTAGCCCTTTCTCCTACTGTCCTCTTGTCAGGCTTGTCGATTTAAAGAGGGGCCCTATATGCCCTTCCAAAGGAAGAGGGAAGAAAAATGGTGCATGGCCACCCTTTGCAAAGGGTACCCATGGTATCAGGTATGGATTCCAAGTGGTTTAGACCGACTTGATTTAAGATCTTGTATCTCACTTTTTTTTGCTGACGCCTTACTTCTCTATCAATTTTCTCATGAAGGTTGTACCTTGTCTCACTCACCCCATTATAAACAAGATGTTCAGAAATAAAAAGTTTCTAACTCTATATAGCGAGGGCCCTAAAGGCATGTGGCAACTATATGATGTGGATGTCTCCCAGACGATGGCCACCACCTATTTGGGTGGCCAAGGTTGGTCCAAGTATGTCCATGAGAATGATCTAAAGGAGGGGGACGAGGTAGCATTCGATTTTAGCATGCCTGGGCAGATACTTGCACGCCATGGTACACCTGCTAACCTAAGGACCAAGAACAAAGGTAGTACTAATTAATTTGCTTCTGTAGTCATCACAATATCTAATGATTTTCTTGTGACTAACTATTCTACACCATTGTCTTTACTCATCATATGACCCTGACCACTAATGCAGTCCGCTTCCCCTTATGTACCCCCAGAAGGGTGCCAGCATCAAGCTGCTGACATCGGCACCAGCACCGACCCCAGTTCCTACAACAACACCTGTTGACCTCAGTAGGAGAAAGAATAGAGGTAGTAACATAATTCGCTTGTATACTCTCATCTCTATCTAGGAGTAACTTTTGTATAAGAAACCATTCTGTTGTACACATCTCATATGCCTCTCTGGCCACTCTTGCAGTCCCCTTACTTACCCTGCAGAAGGTAACCAGCATCAAGATGCTGGCACCCGCACCGGCACTGGCCCTAGTTCCTCCTCCAGCACCTATTGACCTAAGGAGAAAGAATGGGGTAGTAACTTAATTTTTTTGTATACTCATCATATCCTCTGATCACTATCTTGTGAGTAACTATTGTATAAGAGACATTTTTTTGTACACATCTCATCTGCCTCTACCATCCCTGCATTCAGCTGAGCTACCCTCAGAAGGAATCTAGCATCAAGCTGTTGGCGCTGGCACCGGTTCTCAGCCTTCTGGCTCCTGCACCAGCCCCTCTACAATTAGTGGCACCAGCTACCGCACCTGCCCCAACACAGGCACCGGCAAGCTCGTTCATCACCCCGGGCAGTGCCTTCTCAGACCATATCCTACACTTGTGTCATCACAAGGTCGCTCCAGATAATGTTTGTGAGTATATGGCAGCAGATAAACTGCTCTGAATGTCTTCTCAAGTTTCACATGATTCAGTGCATTGCTCTTAGTAATTATGCGTTTATCTCTTGCTTTGACTCATAAATTTCCTAAGAGTGCCAGAAAGAAACTCCAGGCTAGAAAAAAGGGCACAATAGTCTTCACGATGCAGATAGAAGGACTACAAATCAAGGGATGCTACACCATTAACTCGACTGATGGGCGCTTGGCAGCTACTTCTAGGTGGATCAAGTTCCAGAAAGCAGCCAAACTTACCACTGGAAGAACGGTCAAGGTCGATGTATTTGGCTGCCCTGAATGCCGCATGATGTTCATGAACTTCCTCGTTGTCTAGCTCTTTGGTCGCATGCTATTGTAATTAATTATGTGGTTGTCTTATCTCCACTGATCACATATGGGTGGTAAAACTGTGATAACCTTTTGCTGGATTGGAGCTATGAGTAGTAAGTACTGGTATGGTATATCTGTATCTATATGATGGTTCCCTATATGACCAAATATTATGACAATGATTGTGTTCCAGTGATCGAGTGTGTTTGGAGAAAATGGCAAACTGATCGTGTGACATGGCTTTTAGAGCTGTTGCGTTTGTACAATCGAAAACAAAAAATTTCCTACGATGGGAACTATTATACGCCAAGATCTATCTACTAGATACAAGCAACGGGTGGATATACATCCATAGAGAACATACCCTCGAAGACAACAAAGCTTTGTTAACGAGATGGAACTCGTGGATGATGTAGTCGTACACTTGCCGATCTCAAGATCGTGATGAAGTTCAGCAAGTGCAGCAGGTCCAGCTCCAGCACGTCCATCAGATCCAGCTCCAGCAAGTCCAGGACCACCAAGTCTGGCACCGCAAAGCAGCGGTGCATCCGTGATTGCACACATGTCCGGTACCCCCAACAACCTCCATCCCTCGCTCCAGCAAAGCAGTGGAAATAGCAACTCCTTTCTAGATAAAGCCACCAGGAACATGTATCTCGCTAATCCGAGACCATGGGGAATAACTAGAGGGGGAGAGAGATCCTTCACGAGGAGGTGTGGCAAGAGGAGAGGAGCCATGGGTCTCCTTTTATATGGGAGGGGCGCAGCCCCAAGGCCATGGTTGGCCGGCCATGGCGGGTGCCCCCACCTCTCCCTCATTCATGTGGGTGGAGCTTCCACTAAGCCCACTCACATCAATTTCAACTCCACTCACTTTGCTTTTAATGTCGACCAAATTAAATGCATTTTCTCTTTAAATAAAACACTTTTATTTATTTTATTCAGAGTTTTGTTAATTACTTTAATTAACAAACATTCACATAAAACTCCCTGCAACATTTCAATATCAAATGCAGAACTAGTTTCAGCAATTTCACCCCAAACAATTTCAGTTTCCATCGAAATGATTCCAGCACTTTCATAATCTTTATCTGAAACATATTTGCTCCTAAATTGTGTCGGTATCCCTTAAGTGTGTCACCCTACAATTCACGAATAATGCAGACATGATCGAGACCCCTCTCTGATCAATAATCAGCAGCAGGACCTGGAGATCCGTACTGACTCCCACACATTCAACAATTAAGCTTGTGATCGTGTGAACCTTTAACGCTAGTAACTTAATCCCTTTTTCTTGTGATATATTACATGTCCGAGATTCGATCATTGGTATCCAAATACCTAGTTTGATCTCGTTACCGACATTCACTCTTTTCTCATTCCCGTGATATAACATTCTAGTGATCACATCACTTGCTTGCGAGCTATTTCAATGTGATATCACCTAGAGGGCCCCGAGTATATCTATCCGTCATCGGGATGGACCTCTACATAACACCTTCGTAGTACTGAACCCACCTTTATAGTCCCCCTGTTACGATGTGACGTTTGATGTTATCAAGATACTCTTCCGGTGTTAGTGATTAACATGATGTCACGGCCTAAGGACTAGGATTACTTCGTATGATTTTATAGCAATATAAACATAATGACTTTGATCGTAATGCTATACTTCGGATGAATGTTCATCACATCATTCCACCAATGTTGTGACCTTGTTATTAACAACATCCAATGTCCATGATCAGGAAACCTTGATCATCTTGTTAATCAATGAGCTAGTTTATATGAGAGGCATTACTAGGAACTTTGTATTTTGTTTATTAAACACACATGTATTAATGTTTCCAATTAATACAATTATAGAATGCAAAATAAACATTTATCATAAACATGGAATAAGATAATAACCACTTTATTATTGCCTCTCGGGCATATTCCCTTTAGTCTCCCACTTGCACTAGAGTCAATAATCTAGTTTGTAAACTTGTATATACAACACCTAGGTATTGAATATATGCATTTGCTAGTGGTTAACATAATCTCTAGATCTGGCACTTTCAGGTCCGTGTGTATTTGCATGTCTTTGCGTGTGGAACTCTTCCAAATCCATCATGGAATTTCCTTTCCATAATATTGTGCCACCCATAGTTTGAATTGAGATAAATTTAATTTGTATCTTGTGACAAACTAGTATCAATGTAACATATTACAATGAACTATTATCAACTATTTGTCACTTATACATGATATATTCTTAGTTTTTCCAAAGCTCATAAGAATATCTTTACTATCATCCAATGATCATCTTATGAATCATTCTGGTATATGCTCATAACATTTAGAGCATTGGACATACCTGGATATGTACACATCATGGTATTATTGATCAAAATCTTCATGTGATTTTACTCACCAAGTGTTGAAACACTTGAATCTTGATACAATCCTTTCCATGCAGCAAGAACCTTTCTTGTTGTTTCCATATTGAATCATTTTCAATATCTCATATATGTACGTCTGGCACAACCATATTAGCGCCTCAATCTATCCATATAGAAATTGATGCCGAATATTCCGGTTTTTCCCAAGTATTTCATCAAAATCTAATTTTAATGGAATTATTAACCCATGTCAATAAAATATACATCATTTCCAATCAAGAATATGTACTCTACATAATGTATTGGAAATTTGTCTCAGCACTCCCACTTAATTTCTTACAAATGCAAGCATCTTCATCGTCTCCGATGAAATTAAACTCCTTTAACATTTTCATCACGGTGAAGATTCCAACTCCGCTATGCTCACTTCAACTATTGAAGTTTTCATGCCCTTTTAGCACCCTTTGAATTAACAAAATCCTTCGGACCATGTCATGTAGACGTCCTAGGTAACCATTCTATTAGAAGAACATTGTTTTGTTTGTTCAACTACCATATACCAAATTATATGTAGTGGTTGCTAGATTAATCCGTCAAGACTAAATATCGCTATGAAAGATCAAATCTTGTCATAGTCAACTCCTTGAACATAGCCATAAATTCCTTTCCGACAGGTCGATTATTTCATAGATGTCAAACATCCATGTCTATTTCTTTATAGATCCAAACACGACCGATAGGCTTCATGCCTTTTCGGAGGGGGTCTTCCAAGTTAAAAAGCTTGAATTCTTGTGTATGGAAACTATCACGGATTTTATGACTTCTAGTCATTCTATGGAGTCAGGGCCCATCATCGCTTGTTTGCATGCAGTCGGTTCATTATTATCAAAACAATAACGACTTGTTTATCAAATCTTAGTATTTGATTGTTACCCGATGCATATGGTTCAAATAGGAACTCTAATCTCCAAGATCACAACCTTTGTAATCACAGGCCATGAGCATTGTGGCTGCCACTGGAACACTTTCCGGCGCTACGCTACTTAGCACATATAGCTAAGGTTCAATAACCTTATCAAAGTTCTATTGTCAGCCCACTTAACTTTTCATGAAAAATTCTTTCTCAAGAAACTTAACGTTCCAAGTGACAAACTCTTTTGTTCTCGGTGTTATGGAGGAATACCCAACAAATTCTTTGGGATAACCTACAAATACGTGCATATCCGACTTTGGTTGTAAATATTTACTTATGCATAGCATACCAAAATTTAAGAAAAGACAATTCAGGTTGTATCCCAAACCATAACCCATATGGTGTCATTTCAACGGATGACGATGGTGCTCTTTTTAGTGTAAAAGCGATAGTCTCTAAAGCTTTAATCTTTAAAACTTAATGGCAGTTTTATAAATGACACCTTTGATCTTACCATGTCAAACAAGGTTGATTTGATCTCTCGAACATACCATACTCCCGTGGTTTATCAGGAAATGCAAATTTCATGGAACAATTCATGAAATCTTAGGTGTTTTGCTAAACCTGTAACTCAAATATCTTCCTTTATGATCAAATTAGAAACTCTTTTATTTTCTTGTTACAATGATTTTCCACTTCATCTTGAAAGTCTTTGAACAATTTTCAAATGTTTCATACTTCTTCCTTATTAAGTAAATATATAGATATATTCACTCAAATTTCCGAAGAAAGCATATGAAGTGGAAATATGCACATCCGTGATTGCACACACGTCCGGTACCCCGACAACCTCCATCCCTCGCTCCAGCAAAGCAGTGGAAGTAGCAACTCCTTTCTAGATAAAGCCACCAGGAACATGTATCTCGCTAATCCGAGACCATGGGGAATAACTAGAGGGGGAGAGAGATCCTTCACGAGGAGGTGTGGCAAGAGGAGAGGAGCCATGGGGCTCCTTTTATAGGGAAGGGGCGCAACCCCAAGGCCATGGCTGGCCAGCCATGGTGGGTGCCCCCACCTCTCCCTCATTCATGTGGGTGGAGCTTCCACTAAGCCCACTCACATCAATTTCAACTCCACTCACTTTACATTTAATGTCCACCAAATTAAATGCATTTTCTCTTTAAATAAAACACTTTTATTTATTTTATTCAGAATTTTTTTAATTACTTTAATCAACAAACATTCACATAAAACTCCCTGCAACATTTCAATATCAAATGCAGAACCAGTTTCAGCAATTTCACCTAAAACAATTCTAGTTTCCATCGAAATGATTCCAGCGCTTTCATACTCTTTATCTGAAACATATTTGCTCCTAAATTGTGTCGGTATCCCTTAAGTGTGTCACCCTACATTTTGTGAATAATGCAGACATGATCGAGATCCCTCTCTAATCAATAATGAGCAGCGGGACCTGGAGATCCGTACTGACTCCCACACATTCAACGATGAATCTTGTGATCGTGTGAACCTTTAACGCTATGAACTTAATTTCTTTGTCTTGCGATATATTACATGTCCAAGATTCGATCATCGGTATCGAAATACCTAGTTTGATCTCGTTACCGACATGCACTCTTTTCTCGTTCCCGTGATATAACATTGTAGTGATCACATCACTTGCTTGCAAGCTATTTCATTGTGATATCACTGAGAGGGCCCCGAGTATATCTATCCATCATCGGGATGGAAAAATCCCACTCTTGATCCATGAGCCTATACATAACACCTTCTTAGTACTGAACCCACCTTTATAATCACCCTATTACGGTGTGAAGTTTGATGTTATCAAGATACTCTTCCGGTGTTAGTGATTAACATGATCTCATGGTCTAAGGACTAGGATTACTTCGTATGATTTTATAGCAATATAAACATAATGACTCTGATCGTAATGCTATACTTCGGATGAATGTTCATCACATCATTCCACCAATGTTGTGACCTCTTTATTAACAACATCCAATGTCCATGATCAGGAAACCTTGATCATCTTGTTAATCAATGAGCTAGTTTATATGAGAGGCATTACTAGGAACTTTGTATTTTGTTTATTAAACACACTTGTATTAACGTTTCCAATTAATACAATTATAGCATGCAAAATAAACATTTATCATAAACATGGAATAAGATAATAACCACTTTATTATTGCCTCTCGGGCATATTCCCTTTAGGCCCTAGCAACAAGAACAAAATCGGTTGCGACATCGAGCAATGTATCCAAGGTCAAAACAGCAGACATAGCTGAAAAAAGTCCATCATACACACGTTTCATTTATAGAGAGACTAACATGTGGGACCCAGTAGAAAGACCTTAAATAGGTGATGCATCGAGCAACATTGCCAAGTTCGAAACAGGGAGGTGCGAGCGAGGAAAAAGTCCAGCATGGACACTTTTCTTCTAATAAGGGGGACATGGGGACTATTTTTTAGAGAAAGACATGGTGGACTGCTAAGCATAGCCTAGAGAAATTTAAGAAAGGAGCCTATGGAGTAGAGCCTATGTAATATAGCCTACGTAGAGCAGCCCATGTAGATAGGCAAACTCTTTTTAATTTAGCCTTTTGGGCATTGTCCCCCACCTCTCAAAATAAAAAACTCTGCCTACGCATGTGTGAAACTGCTCCATTATGTGGAATTTTATAAATTGAGATGCCTGAGCGCTGTCATTTTGTATTTTAATAAAATAGATAAACATAGACACACAAAATATTTTTTAGAAGACTGATACATAAGTTGTAGTACTAATACATGTTTAATGATTTAATTTCTATAAATATCTTTGGTGTAGTGGAAAACCACTCAGTTTACATCTATGTGATTTGATTTGAAGGTATTTAGTTCAAATCCCCTGTGTGTACATATTTATATAAATCTTGGGTTTACATTTTTTTGAGAAAGGGTTTAGTCACATTATGGAAAGGCTGACATCGCAGACCCACGAGCCGACATCATCCCTCGAGTTTAATGGTCGGGTTTGAAGAAAAAGTTAATTACTTGTATAGAGAGGGTGTCATCAGGGATCCACCTGCAAGAACATACAAGGCTACATCGGGGACCCACAAGCTAGAACATACTAGAGAGGCTGACATGGGGGCCTCAACAGCAAGACCATACACAGCTGCCACATCGAGCAACATTACCAAGGTCAAAACAGCAGACGCGGCTGAAAAAAGTCCATCATGCGCATGTTTCATTTACAGAGAGACTAGCATGTGGGACCCAGTAGCGTGGCCTTATACAGGTGCTGCCTCGAGCAACATTGCCAAGTTTGAAACAGGGAGGCGCAATCGAGAAAAAAGTCCAGCATGCACACGATTCTTCTAATGAGAGGCTCACATGGGGGACCCAACATCTTGAAAAACGGCTGTTGCATCGAGCAACGCTATCAATTTCGAAACATGGAGGCGCGACCGAAGGTAAAAATTGCATCATACACAAGTTTCTTCTAATGAGTGGATGACATGTGGGGCCCAACAGCATGATTAAACGGTAGATGCAACAAGCAATGCTATCAAGTTTGGAACACGGAGGCGTGACTGAGAAAAAATTTCTATCATACACACGTTTCTTCTAATGAGAGGATGACATGTGGGGTCCAGGAGTTTGATTAAACGGTATATGCATCGAGCAGTGCTATCAAGTTCGGAACAGGGTAGCGCGAGCTAATAAAAATTCCATCATACACACGATTCTTGTAATGTGAGGCTGATATGGGGGACCCAGCAGCATGACTATACGACAAATAGATCGAGTAACATTATCGAGTTGTAATCAAGGAGGCAATAGCCAAGGGAAAAAATACATCATGCACATGTTTCTTCTAATGAGAGAATGACAAGTGGGACCCAGTAGCCTGATTAAACGGCAGATGCATCGAGCAACGCTATCAAGTTCGGAATAGGGTAGCACGAGCGAAGGAAAAAAATTCCATCATACACATGAGTCTTCTAATGAGAGGCTGACATGTGGGACCCAATAGCCTGACTAAACGGCAAATGAATCGAGCAACATTACCGAGTTCAAATCAGGGAGGCACTTCCAAAAAGTATGGTCTGCTAGAGACACTAATGTCTGGGACCCACACGCCTCCAAAGAGTTCGGCGAGTCAACATCGCGCGAGGAACCGAAAATCTTGCTTCTGCCACACGCCATCCAATCTTCCTCCATGTTTTTAGCGGTTCCGTCGTAGTAGAGGGGCACGAAACCGGAAAAAAAGTTTTCCATCGGTCACGGTCGAGCCGAGAATTTCTTCATGGAAGACGCGCCTTGTATGATGACTGTCGGGCCAAGTCATTGCGGAAGGAAACATTTCTTGTAGTGGTTGCATCACCACATCCACTTGGATGTGTGCATGGCCATGTGGATCATTGTGGTTTGGCAAAAAACACATGCAATGTCACTCCAACAAGTGTCCAACCATATCCACAAACCCTAGCAACATGCTAGGATTCAACTACTACATGTAGTGGACCAACAGGTTGAAAGATTTTGCATCACCACACCCACTTGGATGTGTGTCGCCATGTGGATCATTGTGGTTTGGCAAAGAACACATGCAATGTCACTCCAACATGTGTCCAATCATGTACACCCGAGCAGCATGCTGGGATTCAACTACCACATGCAGCGGAGCACCAGTTTGAAAGAGGTGGCATCACCACACACACTTGGACGTGTGTGTGGCCATGTGGATCATTGTGGTTTCGAAAACACCACATGCAATGTCACTCCAACATGTGTTCAACCATGTCCAAAAACCCTAGCAACATGCTGGGATTCAACTACCACATGTAGTGGAGCCCTAGTTTGAAAGAGGTTGCATCACCACAACCACTTGGGTGTGTGTGTGGCCATGTGAATCATTGTGGTTTTTCAAACAACACATGCAATGTCACTCCAACATGTGTCCAACATGTCCAGGAACCCTACCAACATGCTGGGATTCAACTGCCACATGTAGTGAAGCACCTGTTTGAAAGAGGTTGCATCACCACACCCACTTGGATGTGTGTGTCCATGTGGATCATATTGGTTAGGAAAATAATACATTCAATGTCACCCCAACATGTGTCCAACCATGGCTAGGTACCCTACCAACATGCTAGGATTCAACTGCCACATGCAGCGGAGCACCAGTTTGAAAGATATTGCATCACCACACCCACTTGGATTTGTGTGGCCATGTGAATGATTGTGGCTTGGAAAAGAACACATGCAATGCCACTCCAACATGTGTCCAACCATGTCTTAGAACCCTAGAAACATGCTGGGATTCAACTACCACATGCAGTGGAGCACTAGTTTGAAATATGTTGCATCACCACACCCACTTGGATGTGTGTGGCCATGTGGATCATTGTGGTTTGGAAAAGAACACATGCAATGCCAGTCCAACATGTGTCCAACCATGTCCTGGAACCCTAGCAACATGTTGGGATTCAACTGCGACATGCAGTGGAGCACCGGTTTGAAAAATGTTACATCACCACACCGACTTGGATGTGTGTGGCCATGTGGATCATTTGTTTTGGAAAAGAACACATACAATGTCACTACAACATATGTCCAACCATGTCCAGGAACATGATGGGATTACACTTCCACATCTAGTGGAGCCCCACTTTGAATGATGTTGCATCACCACACCCACTTGGATGTGTGTGACCATGTGGATCATTGTGGTTTGGAAAAGAACACATGCACACTCCAACATGTGTTCAACCTTGTCCAGGAACCCTAGCAACATGTTGGGATTCAACTGCCACATGAAGTGGAGCACCAGTTTGGAAGAGCTTGCATCACCACACCTAGTTGGATGTGTGTGGCCATGTGGATCATTGTGGTTTGGGAAAGAACACATGCAATGTCACTCCAACATGTGTCCAACCATGTCCAAGAATCTTAGCAACATGTTGGGATTTAACTGCCACATGGAGTGGAGCACTAGCTTGAAAGATGTTGAATCGCCACACCCACTTGGATGTGTGTGGCTATGTGGATCATTGTGGTTTGGCAAAGAACACATGCAATGTCACTCCAACATGTGTCCAACCATGTCCAAGAACCCTAGCAACATGCTAGGATTCAAGTGCCACATGCAGTGGAGCATCAGTTTGAAATAGGTTGCATCACCACACCCACTTGGATGTGTGTGGCCATGTGGATCATTTTGGTTTGGAAAAGCACACATGCAATGTCCTTCCACCATGTGTCCAACCATGTCTAGTAACCCTAGGAACATGATGGGACTCAACTTCCACATGCAATGGAGCACTAATGAGTGAATAATTGCATCATGTTTTATATTATTATTTTGCATTGTAGTTGTAGGATCTTGGTATTTTACGGTGTTCGTGCGTACATTTTATGTTTATTTTCACTAGGATCAGGAAGCATGATGGATACAATGGACACAATTCTTGGAGCAGTTGTATTGGGGAGAAAAGAGTCAAAACAACATAAATTGCTTATTTGGGAAATATCAATAACACCAGAAGAAAACCCGAAGTGATCAAGGCATCCGGACGGTTTAACGACAAACTATATGGCAGGAATAATTTTCTGGCCATATAGTTGACGCCGCCACCACCTCATCAAATAGTTTCACCCCGTGCAACTGGATCAGAGAGACGGCATACAGAATAACCATAAATCACCGAAACCTCACCTCCAGAAGGCATCTGGAGGGGGAACTCGTCTACCGGGGATAAATCTTCGCCCTACGCAGATCCAGGAGGCTAATGCATCGATCTTTATCATCAACCACTGCATCACAACCATCTCGCATCCCATCTACATCTTTTCTAGAGCTTGTTGTAATTTCCGTACTCGTTGTGGATTTATACAAGTACTATTCATCTATGATAGATTCCATTGTTATTGCAATGATGTTGATTGCCTCCATGTTTGAGTAGATCATTAATTCTTAGCGAGATGGAGAAACCCTAGTATGATATTGAAATAAGATAAAGTTTATTATGATATTCATCGATGTGACCATGTGTTAGATTGTCTTCATCTTGATGTTGGGAGAAGTCAACCTCTGAATATTTGTCTCTTATGGGGACTTGATGGAGGGACTACTTGTTGGTAGACGGAGGTGTGTTAGAACTTACAGTGACTATAAAGATGTTCATGATAATAATTGTTACCTTAGTTCCTTATAATGCTAGAGGTGTATCCGCTACTCCCTCAGAACACCTTTTCCCTATTGCAGTTCCAATCTCTTTTACATATGCGATACTTACTTTCTGTGTTTAGTTGCTTTACTTTACTTATTGTTCTCTGATAACAAAAACCCAAAAACACCTTTTTACACAATACTCGCATTTTATCTTGTTACTTAGAACTTTATTTAGCATTTCTATTGTAGTATTTAATTCAAGAGTTATTAGATCACGGACTCCTTCTCCCTATGCGATCGATATCTTTATTTCGAAACTAGCTACAAACGATCTCTGCACTTGCAGTCATCAAGATATTTTCTGGCGCCGTTGCCAGGGATCTAAGCATTGTAGTTCTTTTAGTTTTTGCTTATTTATTTTTGTCTTGCTAAGTTTTGTTTTGAGTTACAGGTTTCCACCAACATGATGGAGTTTGAGCATATGACTAGTGCTAACCCACTCAGCCACTTTGGGAAGCCCTATGATATTTATAAAAGAGACAACTCCAACGAGAAGACAAGGGGGTTTGAAATAAATCCTTTACTACTTCGTACTCTACACAATAAGCAATTTACTGGAAATGAAGAAGATCCTGATCCATATGAGCAAATTTCATGTTTCAAATATATATGTGGCACATTCCAATTACCGGATATACCGCTAATGAGGTAAGGGTTAAACTTTTTAGTCAGACTTTGACTAGTACAACTTTATCATGGTATAGGTCTCTACCCCCAGAAGACACTACTACTTCGGATAATTTAGACAGTGAGTTTCTAGCAAAATATTATCCATTATCAAAATCTTTTGGAATCAGGCATCTTATAATGACTTGTAGGAACCGTCCTAATGAAGGACTAGTAAGAGCTTATATCAGATTTAAAGTTTTACTTAATAAATGTCCTCATCATGATTTGCCTGAATGGTTTTTATTGCATATCATTTATGGAGGTTTAATTGAACCTAATAAAATTGAACTAGACTCTTTCGTGAAAGGAGCTTTTATGAATCTTCCTATAACTAAAGCTTGGTCTTTACTAAATAGAATTCGTGATCATAGAGTTTCATGGAATTTTGTTCTAGGAAGCGAAGGAGGCATAGAAATAGATTATGATTGCATTCATGACTAATAAAAAGGGCCATGTTAACGAATTATCTAAAGAACTTTATTTGGATTCAGATCTTGTGTTGCATGTTGTTAAAGCTTTTACAAAACACATCAAAGCTCCAAAAGAGGGTTTGGTCAAGTATGATCCACCGCCCGAACCTGAGAAGAAAGAAGTTAAAGCAACACTGGCCTCCCTAGAACCAATAAATGAGATGCCTTTCCCTAACACTGCACAGAGGCATATTTTTGAATATGAACAGGTCAAAGCAGTACAGGAGAAGAAGGAAGCGGAAAGTATTCCAGAAGTTGAGGAACATCTGGAAGAAACCAAAGATGAAGAGGTAACCAAGGAAGCAATTATGGCTATGTATGCACATTGTAACATAGTTGAACTTGATAAAGAGACTTATGTATTGGTTGAAGGTAAAACAAAGGTAAAAGATGTGGGTAAGCCTATTCTTCCCTGCATATTTCAGGAAACCTCGCATTATGGTCTATGCGATCTTGGCACCGAAGTTAATGTTATATCTTATGATTTTTTATTTAGAAATAAAAGAAGAAATAGAACCGGCTACAATTTCAAATACTGATATGACAATCATGTTAGCCAATAAAACTCTTAGAATTCCAATGGGAGTACTTGAAGATGCAACTGTCACAATTGGCAATAAAAACTTTCCTATCGATTTTGTAGTTGTTGATATGCTAGCTGACACTCTTTGCCCAATTATATTTGGAAGAAACCTTTTGAGTGATGTAGGTGTTAAAGTTGATTTCAAAGAGGAGATTGTGTCTCTTAAGCTTGGCGAAGCGGAAAAATAATTCCACATTTCCAAATTTAAAGACAGACCTCCACAAATACAAGAAGAAGAGAAAGAGAAAACTATTGTGGAAATGGTAGCTCTCTTCTTTAGTGATCAAAAATAAGAAATAAATGAAGACTTAAATTATGAAGAAATAGTTATGGAGGACAAGTCCCTAGAAGAATTAGAAGGTGAATTCGATTCACTTCCCATTATAGGGCCTCCAACTAATGAGGCTTTTGAAGAGCCAGAAAAGAGAGGGGACGAGGAATTACCACCCCTAGAATAGAAGACTACCAGATAATCATAAATATAGATTTTTAGATGATACAAATAAATTTCCTGTTATTATTAGTGCTAAACTTTCAGGAGATGAAGAAGAAGAACTCATGAAAATACTTAAGGAGCATCACAACCATGTCCAGGAACCCTAGCAATATGCTAGGATTCAACTGCCACATGCAATGAAGCACCAGTATGAAAGAGGTTGCATCACCACACCCACTTGGATGTGTGTGTGGCCATGTGGTTCATTGTGGTTTGGCAAAGGACACATGTAATGTCACTCCAACATGCTAGGATTCAACTGCCACATGCAGTGGAGCACCAGGTTGAAACATGTTGCATCACCATACCCACTTGGATGTGTGTGACCATGTGGATCATTGTGGTTTGGAAAAGAACACATGCAATGTAACTCCAACATGTGTCCAACCATGTATAGGAACCCGAGCAACATGCTCAGATTCAACTGCCACATGCAGTGGAGAACCAGTTTGAAAGAGGTTGCAGCATCACACCCACTTGGATTTGTGTGTGTGGCAATGTGGATCATTATGGTTTGGAAAAGAACACTTTCGGAGATTTGTTCGGTGAACGATCTAGGGTCCAATGATCCCTTGGTTCGTGAGGGGGCTGAACACGCGATTCCGATGGAGTTCGGTGATGGCAACAGCGGCGAATCGGTTGCACGACAGAGAGTTGACACCGGATATTTTTTACCCAGGTTTTGGACCCTCGTGCGGAGGTGAAGCCCCATACTCCTGCTTGTTTGTATTGCTCTCTTGCCTCACGAGGTTACAATGGTTGATGAAAGTCTAGGGTTTTAGATCTCTAGGATCCGTACCTTGCAAGGTAGAAGAAGGACTCCTTATATAGGGTCCCATCGGGCCTCTCCCCTTGGTCTATGGACAGGGAGGGTCAGCATAATGCTATTGTACTAGGCGCCGGTCTATGAGACTACTTTACATGGACATGGACCAACTCGCAATGCCCCGTTCCATCCTCCTGTAAAGTGTCCTTTGCCGATGTCCCTTGTCTTTGTCCTGTGCTCTTTGCTTTTTCCCTCTTTTCACCAGAATGACAACTGGGGGAAGCCTCTTGCCGCAAGATCATCTGTCCCTGCCCTGTTAAAAATGAGGGTGGACTGGGTCTTCTTTCCCAAGGCGGTTGTGTTGCGAAAGCTCTTCAGTTGGTGTCAGGCTTTTGTCTGCACTTCATGCATCATAGTTACTATCCTGCCCCCGGACAGACCCGGGGGTATCCGAGGCTCTAGGAAGCTACGTGCTGCTGTGGTAGCCTCCGTAGGGATAGAACCAGCCGAAGTCCACCCGGGTTCGTTCCCTCGAGAGGCGTCTTACCTCTTGAAGGTGGGGACCCTTACGCTACAGGGCCCGTCCAGCGTGGGGACATGGCACCCTGGATGTCAGGGCTTCGACAGTAGCCCCTAGGTGCTTGGCCTGCATGGGTCCCTTCGGGGGACCCGAAGGGGTAAGCAGCCTCAGACGGTGGGCATGGTAAGGCCTCCTTATGGATTGACCCTTGGAGTGGCCCGATATTCACAGATTTGAAGCGAGGAGTGAGGGGAAACACGATGAACGCAACTCTAATGCAAGGTAAAGATACAAACACATGCCAAATCACACCTGATTCGATTTGCTCCCGTTGGTTCGAAAAACCAATCCAATAGAATCCTTGGTGAGAGACCTTGCGGTAGAATCACCAAAGGAGAGATCGGCAAGCGGATGATAGAATCCAAATCAAGGAGAGAGTAGCAACCAAGTAGAATCCCAAAGGGGAGAGACCAAGCACTACTAGAGTCCTTGATAGGGAGAGACCAAACAGTTGAGGAGGGTCTTGACGACTTGGAGAAGGGCACTGACTCCAAGGCCTTGTACAACTCATAGATCTACTCTTGAGACGGGGATCCCATCTAGGGTTAGGTACATGCCTCAGTTCATCATCATCTCTATCCAGATCTGAGCCACAAGGGGGTATTTATAGTACTAGGGGCAGAGAGGTAGGTAGGAGGGAATATTCTAGGCATCAAACCCTTCATAGTGCATTGACTGATGTTTCCGCGATAAGTCCGGTCACGCCGGACGCAGAGCCAGAATTCTGGCGGGCACCGGTTTGTTTCGGCGGGTGCTGGACTGCATCTCTATCTAGCGTTTCGGTGCTCTCCAGTTTGTTTTGGTGGCAACCGGAAATTCTGGTGTGGGCTTCGGTCGAGCGGACCTGGCGTCGGAAGTTTCGGCGTGGATTCTGGCATCACCGGGCCTGGCGCCGGAATCCTTCTTCCGTCTTCTTTTCCCTGCTTCTTGCTTGGGGATCTTGGCTCCGGGTCCATCCTTGTCATCTTTTCTTGGCATCATGGTCATGGGCCTAGTCATATCATACACATTTGTCTCAAGTAGGGTCTCGTTTGCATAATAACCAAGGAAAGGCGAGGCATGGAAGGAATCACCTTTGGAGTGATGGTTAGCATGGCATGATGTGGACCAATGGTGAATACCGAGTGTTGGGCTGCATCATCTCCGCCCACTAGAAAACGAGTTGACCTCAACGATGTCCTTTCATCATACAAGGAAGGAGGTGTGCACTTGGTCTTGTTCTTGGACACAGATGGATCACCGGTATTGAAGCCATTCTCAAACATGTTGAAGAGCTTGTGGTATTTCTTGCCATCATGTTGTGGTTGGAGATCTTATAGCATGATCCTTGAAGGTGGTGGTCTATCGTGGGTACCTTGCAAAACCGACAACAAAGAGAGATAAGTGTATGATGAATTGTTAGTATGGGCGACACTCAAGCCTCTCTTCTCAAATTTGATGTCTCGTGTCGTGGCACTTGTGATTTTTCCATTCATTTTTGGCTTGTGGCACTCATTCTCTTGATGGTGGTTCACTCTCTCACCACTCATCTCACAAGGGTCCTTAGCTTGCTTTATCTTGTTCATGGATGTCATGTTGGATGCAATAACTTGGCTTGGCATCATGGGTTTGAGCACAAATTTCTTGTCGTTCCACTTGAAGGAGTATTGGTTGGTGGAACCATGATGTATTGCTCTTCTATCGTATTGTGATGGCCTCCCAATTAGCATGTGGCACACGAACATTGGCACGACGTCACACTCGACGGTGTCTTCATATGGGCCAACTTGAAGGAGACATTAATCTTTGATGTTATCTTGAGTGTGACATTGTCATCAAGCCATTTGACGTCATAGGGGTGAGGGTGCTCTATGCATTGCAACTTGAGTTTCTCACAGAGCTCTGTACTTGCAAGATTGTGGCAACTACCTCCATCAATGATAACGTTTATGGACTTGCCATCAATTCCTGTGCGAGTTTGGAAGATATTGAGGTGTTGGTCCTCTCTTGGGATGGAGTTTGTTGTCAAGACTTGAGCAATGACTAGGGAAGGGCTTGGATCATGCTCGCATATGAGTGTGTCATCCACTTCCATTGTGGCTTCCCTTGCGATTGCTCGTTGAGTCAACGCTTCATATTCCTCTTCACTCATGGAGTAGGTTGCGCCATTCTCATCCGTAAGCATTACTCGTGTGTTGGTGCACTCATATGACGTGTGACCTTTCACTCCACACTTGACGCAAGTGACTTGACTATCCGAAGTTGTGTTGGAGGAGGGTGTTATCACAGTATTTGCTTGCTTGGCTGAGCTTAGTGCTTGGTTTGTTGGCTTGTTGGAGGCATTTGCATTGATGGACGCAAAGTATGCCTTGGACTTCTCACACTACAAGAAAAGTTGGCTTTTACAACGGACGATTTTCGTGGTTGAAGGCCCTTTTTCATGGCTAAAAAGTCTTCTATGATGGATGCCCTTCGTGGTAAAAGCCCCATCACAAAATAATCTATCACGGTTTTTTCCGGACCATGGCAGATCGCAACCTTCAGCCACGAAAACTTATTCTCTCGTAGATCTGTTCGCCAGCCGCGTTGACTACTGACGTCATGCAAACTTCCATGTGGCGGCCGCCATTAGCGGTCAGTTACCACCGTTAATGGACATAGAAACCATGGCAGAAGCGAGGCCCAGCCAAGGCCTGCTAAATTCTAACTGGGCCGACCCATTATGGCAGCCCAATAAGAAGATGGACCGTTGCTGTTTTGTCCTGCACTGTTTGAAATAGGCCCAAAGTTACAGCCAGCAGCGGCCCATGAACTTTCAGTCCTAATACTATTTTGGCCCAAAGAAGGCCCATGATGGTCCAACACTCTACAGCTCATTAGCAGCCTGCGCCAAGTAGCTCCTGTACATTTAAGGCCTGCATGCGACTCATCACTGTTTATCGCAGCCCATCGTGGGCGGCCTACTGACAACCCTTGTCTGAGATGGCCCGTTACTGTTCAGGCCTATTATTATCCTAGCCTTTCACTGTTCCGGGCTTTACCTGTTCAGGCCCACAAGCGGCCCTTTACTGTTCTAGTATGGTAAATGTGTTGGCATGTTACTGCCCTCGCCTGGAAATTTCTCAGGCCGTTACTGTTCTGGCTTTTCACTATTCTGACCTTTCACTGTTGTAGCCCTTTACTGTTGAGGCTGGCTACTATTTTGGCATGTTACTGTTCTTTCATGCTTGTTACTGCGATGGGCTGTTTCTATTACGGTCTGCTACTATTAAGGCCTGTTACTGTTATGGCCTATTATAGTTATGACCTGTTACTCTTACGGCCTGTTACCATTACGGATATGACAGGAGCTATGATCTAGAGTTTATAACTGGTCAATGGTTCAATTATTGACCAACACGTCAAACAAACAGGACAAGCAAGCATGCATTAAAAAAGTGTGCCTACCGTGAAACGAGCAATCAAAAATGTGTGTGTGGCTTAGAATTTCAGCAAAAATAAACTAGCTAGGTCATTTCAACAAATATATATGGAAGCAGTTCTATACCCTAAAATGCAACAGACGTCGGGTGACTCAGAATTTGCGCTGAGACACAAAATGGCATGCAATTACTATCATAGTGAAGAATGAACCAGATAGAAATTATAACCGCATCATATGAGAACTTGTAGAGGAGAAATGCAAACCACGAATGAACTATATATTGTAGAGGATAGTTATGTCGTGACTTAGGACGAACCAGACCCAGAACCAGATGCAAGATATAATGGCGTCCCTCATGAACCTGTAGAGAAGGACAAACAAGCATTAGACAAGTGTGCCTAGAATGAAATGAGTAATCAAACAAAGTGTTTCTTAGAATTTCAGCAAATATAAACAAGCGAGGTCATTTCAGGAAATATATATGGAAGCAGTGGCATCTCCTGGAATGCATAGTCTTTGGGTGACTCAGAATTTGCGGTGAGCTACACAATGTCCTGTAGTTATTGTCATAGCTAAGAATCAACCAGATAGAAATTATAATGGCATCATAAGAGAACGTCTAGAGCAGGAATGCAAACCACGAGTGAACTACATAATAGAGGACAATTATGCCGTTGTCAAGATGAACCAGCACCATATAAGGAATTAATGGCATCCCTTGTGAACCTGTAGAATAGGCTATGCAAACCAACATGTTGATTGTTCCATTTTGAGCTATATGCAAGAAAAAGGAAATAGTTAGTGATGTAGCTTTTGAAGAAGAAGATGGCAACAACAAAATTATAATTGAATTAGTACGAAGAGTTTAATATAGGATAGCAGAACAATGCTAAGGAAGAAATAATAGCAGGAACTAATCTCAGGACGAACCAGATAGATTCAGCAACTTTAGAGTAGGGAATCCACACTAATATTTTACGCTGACTTAAGATTTTGCAAGAATTACACGGTAGCAGGCAATTACTGTTGTATGGAGTAGCTAAGAACATGTGTATGACAAAATAATAGACATGTCCATGACTTGAAATTCGCAGAGCAGCGCATGCAAACCATGTCTAATGACCTTGTTTGTACTAGCATGAAGAACAGGCATGCCCACTAACTTGTATGTATGAGCACGATGACAAAAATGCAGTTCACCGCGACAGGTTTGAACCTGCTATACTACTGACAAAACAAAAACAGGTTGCAGATTTGGTTAATGTTGGTCGGAGAGGCATCTAAGCATCATCGCTACCGTATGGGTGACTTCCAGGTCACCGAGGGTGCTGCGGTTGATGTGGCTATAGGCGTCAGGGAAGCAGATCTTGGGCGGTCGATGTCGGCTTGAGCACGGTGGATGAGAGTGTCGCTGAGGCAGATCTAGTGCAGTGAACGGCGACGATCGAGTAGCTGGTCTAGAGAGGTGGACATGGAACTCCCTGAACTAGATCACGTTCGGTGTACACCGGTGAATTGGATCCAGGATGGCTGGGTAGCTTTCGGCGGCCGAGAAGCAGAGCTTGGGTGGTCGATGACGCCATCGGCGTGGTGAATGACACCGCAGCTCCGGTGCAGTGGAAGAGAGACCCGGTGAACCAGATCTGGTGGCTGAGCATCGATGAAGCATCTCCGCGACGGTGCACGAGACCTCCGCTCATGCGGGTCCGGCCGCCATGGAATTGCCGCCGGCCAGTGCGCGTCGTGGTCGTGGAGGTGAGGGCATGGGAGAGAGGGGGCTGGGATTTTTGGAAGGACCAACGGGAAAATCTGGGCGAATCCGGAATAAGGAGGTGAACAGAAACATAAATTACGATCGTGCCCCCAAGCTACTGACTTTAGCTTGCCCATAGGGCGTCAGAACAATCGGTAGAATCAGAATTTTGAAGTCAAAAGTTTTTGAAACTGAGGGGAGGGAAATGCTTCAAGATTGGTGTGTGATTTTGCCGCTTGATTGAGATATTGAATTTGGCGACCATCCATCTAATAATAATATAAAAATGGTACTGCCCCGGTGGGATATTTTGCCTCAAAGGTTTTGAAACTGAGGGGCGGGAAATGCTTCAAAGTCAGTGTATGATTTAGCCGCTCGATTGACATTTTGAATTTGACAAGCGCCCATCTGATAATAATACAAAAATGGTACAGCCCCGGTGGGAGATTTTGCCTCAAAATTTTTGAAACGGAGGGGCGGGAAATGCTTCAAAGTCGGTGTGCGGTTTTTGCTGCTCGATTGAGATTTTGAATTTGACAAACGCCCATCTAATAATAATAATATAAAAATGGTACTCCCTAGGTGGGAGATTTTGGCTCAAAGTTTTTGAAACGGTTAGGCAGGAAATGCTTCGAAGTCGGTGTGTGTGATTTTGCCGCTCGATTGAGATTTTGAATTTTGCTAGCGTCCATCTACTACTAGTAGTAGTAGTAAAAAAAGGTGGTAGAACATACGGCTATATGGTCAGGAATTCTTGGCCGAGAGTCACATCAACTGATCATCCATATAACTACACTTAAGGTACTCCCTGTGTTCGGTATTACTAGGTCGGAGTAGTACTAGTTCGGAGAATTAACTTCACCTGCTCGCTTTATAGCTAGTTATTGCATGCAGTGGTAATCCTAAAATCCAGCCAATGCACGTGGCCACCGCATCTAATTGAAAACATGTAAGCCAATGGATGCACTCCCGTTTTAACAACATGATCGGCCAGGAGGATTACACGACGTGGTGGTTCATATTTTATGGTCAACTAGAGGAGTAATTAAGAAAAATTAGGAGCATTAATTGGTCGTCTAGCCTAGCAATTGAGGCTGTGAAATAATTAAGAGGTATATACACCTTTAGTCCCACATCTTGCACCGCGAGAGCGTATTAGTCCCACATATTAAAAAATAAGCAACACTAGTCCCTCAACTTATATTCCGAGAGCATTTTAGTCCAATTTAATGGAATTTTAGTGAATATGACTTAATTTGTCCACAAATGACGTTGATTTTTTTAAAATGACACCTCTATATTTTTTATATCATTTGTGTACCTATGCAGGCTAATAAGTGGGCCACCTGTTAGTAGACGTACAAATAAAATAGTTAAATCTCTAAGAGGAGAATATGAATGAGTATGAGTTTGGCGGAATATGATGCATATATTATTGAGCCTCATGGGCGAGTATATATAGGCGTACAGGGGATTATCTTGAAGTACGAGTCAAGTTAGGTAAGAATCCTAATTATCGTAAATTATCACAATAACCGTGTACATACAATACTCTAACATCCCCCCACAATCGTAGCGGTAGCGTCGTGAATATACTGGAACATCGCGGATGGTCAGACTAGAGATAAACCGGAGTAGCATCCAGTAGGCTGACATCCCCCACAGTCGTAGCGGGAACATCGTGGACGGTGTCGCGTCGTGGTTGCTTGGACTGTAGAGGAAGCTGGTGATGCTCAAGCGAGGTGGTAGCCCTTGTGCCGATGTCGAGGGAGCTGAGAGCATGAGGCGGTGCCATGGTCAAGGTAGCCGAGCGATGGATCGCCGTGGTCGATGTCGTGGTCGGGGATGCCGGTGTCGAGGTAGCCGCACGTGAAGCCGCATGCGCATAGCGCGCGAGGAGGATGACGGAGACGCGTTGAGGCAGTCATGGAGGATGTCGATGCCGAAGTCGATCCAGTCCGAGCCGTCGAGGACGAGGTGCGGCCATAGCTTTGCTAGAACTAGGCGCACGTCGGGGACGAACGCACACTCCGGTTTTGCCAGAATCGAGTATGCAAAGAAGAACTCGTCGGTGACGCGATCGAGGCAGTCATAGATGGGTCGAAGAAGACGTTGTCGAAGACGATGAAGACGAGGCATCGATCCGAGCTTGCCAGACTCGAGAACGCGTCAGGGATGAAGGCACTCTGGTGTTGCCAGTACGAGGCGTGCGGGGGCAGGGATCATCATGAACTTGCCGCCATGTCAGAAAGACTAGCAGAGGAAGCCTCCAGAGCGGTTGTGATGCTCAGAGTAGCGAAGGGAGAGATGCCGGCGCTGTCCGCGGTTATCGGAGTAGAGTAGCAGGTGGTGTAGTCGGGGATGAGGCAATGATGCTGGCGGCGAAGTTGTAGTGGACGAAGACGTAGAAGGCGGCAAAACCAGCGGCGACCTGGGTTAGTCATGCTAGATGCCTAGATGGCGATGGGGTAGTCGGCGGGACCTGGACGGCGAGAGGGAGCCCTGTAGGTTACCTTGTGAAGAGCGGCGGCAGTGCTCGAAGTAGGCGAGGAAGACCCAGCGACGTGAGGAAGACCATGTGCAGACGGTGGCGATCCACGCCGTAGGAGATGGCGCGGTGAAAGTCGAGGCCGTCGATGCATGAGGACGGCGAAGTAGACTGCGTGCAACCACGATACGACCCAAGGGGGAAGCATAGCTGCAGGGAGCAAGTCGGTGCAGAGGCTGGGAGACCACCAGTGACGTACACACCAAGGAAGGCGCGTTGGAAGCCGGTAGCATGGACCAAAGGTGGCGGTGCTACGGCTCGATGAGGCGATACAGCGGCAGCCCGTAGCTCGATCGGTGGTAGGCACGTGCTCGGGGATGTTCTTGGTGTAGATAGGCGCGGGATCAGTTGATCAGACCGACAATGCACCGTATACGCCATGGCATGGATGACATGTAGATTGGATTCGATGGCGACATTGTCGGTGAAGTCCCGGATGATGACGACGAAGAGGGTCCCAGGGGGGCGGCCGCGGTAGCCTTTTGAGGAAGGCGTAGCAGCCGTCCATGGTGCGTAGCAGCCTACCGTGATGAGGCAGGCGCAGTAGTGGGGGGCAGGCGCATGGACGCGATGTAGATCCTCGATGCCAATGGTCAGAGTAGAGGCGCCGCGATGACAACGGCGGTGGGTGACTCAATCCGATCTAAGATCGGTAAACCAAAAAGAAAGCCGATCAAGAGATCGGAAAAAATACTTATAGGACAGCCGATCACGGATCGGCGGACGAACCCTGCATATGGGTTGTGCAGCCCCCGACGGAGATCATGGAGATCGACCTCCCCGGGGGCAGCGCGACGGAAGCTAGGGTTTTAGATCGATTTAGACTGATACCATGAAAGAGTATGAGTTTGGCGAAATATGATGGATATATTATTGAGCCTCATGGGCGAGTATATATAGGCGTTCATGGGATTATCTTGGAGTACGAGTCAAGTTAGGTTAGAATCCTAACTATCCTAAACTACCACAATAACCGTGTACGTACAATACTCTAACATCCCTCCACAGTCGTAGCGGTAGCGTCGTGAACACCTGGAAAATCGCGGACGGTCAGACTGGAGATAAACCGAAATAGCATTCAGTAGGCTAATAGAATGGATTTGAGCTTAACACTTTTGTACAACGACACACACACCCACAAGCCACTATGCCGGTAGATGCCTACGACTACTCATGTAAGATGAGGAGTATTTGAGAGGACCTAATTATGCCAGACGAGGAGTACTTGAGGGGAAGTAATTATTTATACAATAAAAAAACACATACGAACGCAAAAATGCTCACATCAATGTTGGCACGATCCATAATATCAACTGTATAGCTTTGACATTAACCTAGTAGCTAGCTACAGTTCAAGAATAAACTTGAGTTTTTTATTATTCGGAAAAATGAAAAGGAATAAAGTTGAGTTGTTATTGTACCCCAGAACACATATTTTTAAATATCAAAAATAAAGAACACATCAGCCAAAGCGCTCTTCAGTTAATCACTTCTGTGTGCATGTTGTAGTGGCAAGGTTGATTTCTTCAGTAGCGCAGGTAATCAGTTCGATACCCTACAATGCACTGGTAGTTTTTCTTATTTGTTTTTGTTATTCAGATCCTCCTGTCAAGTCGTACGAAGGTCACAACTAGCAGGCAGAAAATACACAGGGATCATTTTGCAAAAATTATAATGCCACATGTCACTTCCAGAATTAGTTACGATGAATTCGGACAAAATCACAGAAATTTGATTGAATTCGACTAAAATGTTCCTGGTTGAAAGGGCTAGTGTTGCTCACTTTGCAAGATGTGAGACTAAAACGCTCCCGCGGTGCAAGTTGTGGGACTAAAAATGTATATACCTCAATAATCAATGACCGTGCTATTGAGAGAACATGACGTTTTTAGCTCCACAGAGCATACACCCCATCCAGCCACATAGTGAGCATCCAAGGGCAGAGCCAAAAAGCGAAATGGAAAATGGAAAATGCCATGCAAAAAACGAAAAATGCCCTGCGTTTGTGTGTGCCATGAGGGACCAGGGAGCGTAGGTTTTCTTCTTAGATTTTGGGATAATTAAATACAATGAGGTTATGATACTACTACTACTACTAGTATCATCCTACACCTACACACTCGCGTGCTCCCAGGAGTCGTAAGCTGGTGTGCGCCTGACCGTTGTACCATAATTAGTGCGCGTGCCCGTGCCAGTTTGATGAAATGCGCTTGCGGTTGCTGTGTGCATGCCGTCATCTCATTTCCACACGATTCGTTTGGCTTTCCCAGACCTTTGTTTAAATGTGTCTCTGGAACCGCTTCCTGTGCTAGTCGATGGGACCGAGACCACATGAACGCCATCATCCATGGCCGGCAAGAAGCAGGAGGACTCGTGATGGGCTGGTCTCCCTGAGGGACTCGTCCAGAAGATAGGTGTCATCTTCCTTTTGACGGATGACTTCGACTACTATGCCGCCTTTTGGGCAGTCTGCAGCGCCTGGCGCGGCTTCACGGAGGAGCGATGATGTGGCCCGACCTTCAGTCGTTACCACATCATGGTCTCCAACTTATGACAAGTCGTCATGGACTCCAAAGGTGAATCCGTTCCTCTATGTGAACCCACTTCCTACCCTCTTGAATGGTATACTACTTCATACTCCGTCCCATATCAATGATAGGTTCACACCAACAAGTATGGAGGCATGGGAGGAATCCTGGAGCACCAAGCCCGACAAGACGGAGGCTTGGAAGAGAAGATGGTCCAGGAGCAGCCAGCTCCAGAACCGGAGTCTCCGCCGTCTTCGCCCTGGAGTCTCTGTCGTCATCGCCTCGGAGAGTCCGCACGATACCAGCCGGAATTTCTAGTGCAACCGGAGTGTCCGGCCCTACCACGATGGAGTGTCCGGCCGGCCCCGGCTCCCTCCTGGCACGGACAATCAGTAGGTCACATCGGACTCTACCCAGACACTACCCGGAGTGTCCGGCCAACCCGGACTATCCGGTCCACCCGACCCGGACGGTCCAGCCTAAGTGATGGGCCTGCGAGCCAACATATGGGCCCTTAGCCCATGTACCCTCTATTCCGCACCAAACCCTAGTTTTATGCCCAAACTACCCCTGAACTTGTGGCTGGCCTATATATAGAGCCCCCACCCCCTCATGTATCCCTTAGGCATAGATGATAAACTAAAGACAACCCCTTTGTGGAATCTCTAGTTTTGCCTCATCCCCCTCTACCAAAGGGGATCGACTATCGTCACCACCTCGTTGGAGTTTGCATCGCGCCTCCCTCGTTGTACAAGGCCTACGTTTGCGAGTGTGTGAGTGTAGTTGTCAAGACCCTCTCCAAGGTGTTCTTTCCTCTCCTCTTGGGATTGACGGGAGCACGTTGACCGATCTTTCCTTGCGAGGATTCTATCGGACCGGTGGCCACCGGTGAGAGCAATCGGCCTTGTATCATGTGAGTTTTGCGTGTGTTCATCGTGTTCTTCACGAGGTGTGCGTCCCCTACCTTCTCCCTTTCCCCTCGCTTACCCATCGATTTGACCATGAGATCCGTGAAGATTGGGCCACCCACGGGGTTACCCCATAATATCTGGTATCAACAGCTTTTGGTTGCCACGGATTTCTCATTGATTTGGTCTTTTCCCCATAAATTCGAAAATTCCACCAAAAATAGCCCCAATTCGTGTTTTAGATCGATCTATGATTTGAGTGCATTTTGGTAGGTTTTGATCCATGGATTACTTGCTAAACTTGTTGATCTACCTTCCCCTGCGTTTCCATAGCCTAATTCCTTGGTTTCCCCCATCAATTTGAGGTTTTGGGTCGAGTTTTTCCGCCAAAACTCATCCCATTCGTGTTCTGGAAGTTCTGGTTCGACCAGACCGGACTGTCCGGCCTAAACGGACCGGAATATCCTCCCCACTAGAGTTTCCGGCCTAAACGGACCAGAATATTCGCCCCGGACGGACTGTCCGGCCTGCGCGCCCCGGAATGTCTGCCCCGTGCTGACAGAAAAATCTATTTCACGGTTTTGAGCATAACTTCTGCATACGAACTTGGATTTTGGTGTTCTTTGGCTCATTTTGAAGAGGAGAAAGAGCTCTCCATCACCATCTCAATGGTTCATGCTATCTAATTCATCCAAATTCCGTGAGAAAGGCGGAATCCACCAATAAAGGGTGAAGATCAGTGAAGAAAGGTATAAAAATTCCGCGACTTCTCCCCACTTTCTTTCCTTTGTGAGCTACACTATCTTTGCGTTCAACAAACACCTATTGAGACTAGTTCCTCCTATGATTCCTTGGGCTATGCACATTTGATACCTTGTAGAATTCCGAGCACAAGGAAGGGGCAAGTGAAAAAGAAAAGAAAAGGAGAAAAAAATAGAAAAAAGAAAAAGAAAGAAAGAAACAAGTGCCTCATAGAATAGGAAGCGCAAGCTCGATGAACATCAAATAGGTGGTACTTTTTGTGCATATCATGTAGCCCACCAATTTTATTGCAATCGAACTAGCGTCTCTCCTTGTACTTGGGCGACACGAGCTTATAGTCTTCGCTAGGTAATCATTGGGTTCTTAGCTCACTTTCTCCGTCGCACAAGTCCCATTTATCCCACCATGTGTGTTTCCTTGTACATAATTCCTATCTTGTGGATTGACTTGTTTTGCTTTGTGATCATCGTGATTCTTTACTTGCCATTACAATATCTTGATTTCGGATTATTCTTGGACACGCCACCTCCCATACCTATCCACCATAAGTATAACACCCCAAAACTTTAATCAAGATTATCAAGTTCTAATCACCCAATTTAGGGTTAACAAAAAGTTCTACTAATAAAAATCTATATGAATGCATGTGTGTTTACATTAGTGTAGAATTGTTTGAAAATGCCATGCTTGATTGTTACAACTGATGTCAAATGGTTTAAAGGTGAATGCCACATCATCTAGGCCATTTACAAACAAAATCAAAAGAAAAAGAAATCAAATATGAATAAAAAGAGTAAATGGTCATTTTGACAAAAGTTAACCACTAGGTCACTTTGTGTGTTCCTAGAAGAGAAATTTTAACAGAAACATTTGTATTTATTTACACCCGTTGCTAGACCAAGTAAAAGTGAATCAAGGCCCACTTTACAAACTTACAAAAACATATTTCAAATCAATTTAATGGACAGTTGAAAATTGAATCTAGTTCATATGTTAAGATCACACTTTTTCAAAAACCTATCAAACCAATTCCCCTTGACATCTCCAAGCAAACATGGATACTCAAGCTTAAGATCCAATCACTCAAAAAGTTTCATTCAAAAATTCCAAAGTAAATTTCTTTCGGCCATTTCATCAAACACCTTACTTACACTAAATAAGCTACTGCCTAACGTCACTATTTCCACAGTAATCCCTCGACCATTTGGTCCCCTCTTAAACCCCCTGTCTCCCCTGAGCATAACCAAGTACTAGACAAGCCCCTTAGCTGCAGACGTAAGGCCGCGCCCATTTTTGGTCGCCGCCGACAAGGATGTAAACGCCAGGAGCATCGCCGCCCTCGACCACGACACGCACCAGACACGCCGCACTCCACCGCCACCCCCTGGCCAAGCCTCGACCGCAGCCGAGCCATTGACCACCCTAGCACCGTCGCGCCCTATGTCTCTATGCCAAGCCCAGAGCGCGCCAGCTCGCCACGCCCGACCGCCTGGCATAGACCGTGCCTCACCCTCGTCGCGCACGCTCATGCTCGTGATGATCACCCCAACCCCGCAGACACCCCCGTTCGCCGCCGCGTGACCCGCAGCTGCCGCACGCCGTCGCAAACACCTCTATGTCCGCGCGGAGCGCCGCACGCTCCCGACCAAACCACACCGCCCCACGCCTCGCCATTACGCCCATAAGAACCGCCAGGGAACACAGCACCGTCCCCTAGCCTCAGTCGCACCGCTAGCCGCCTGTAGCATCGTCACCGACGAGCCGCGCCCGCACAGTTCGGTCCCCTCGCTGTAGTATAAGTAGAGGCCTCACGTGCTTCATTTCTCCACACCCCAACACTCACCGCTCCTCACTGATCCTCCCCTACTTCTTCCCGGAGCAAGGCAGGCTCTCTCTCGCCGGAATTTGGCCGGAGCCCGCCGCTGTTGGAGGAGAAGGGCGTCGTCGATTTCGACCACCCCAAGACCTGCCATGACCCGCCTCGAACCGCCGTCGTCTACCACGTGGATCGCCCCCGTATCCGACCCTAGCTAGATCCCAGGTGAGCCTAGCCAGACCCCCACCACCACACTAGGTTATTTTCCTCACCAGAGTAGTTCGTCGTTGATGACGAGTCCCAACCGTTGGATTAGAATTAGATCGCACGGCTCAGATTTGTAGATACCGTTTTGTTTAGTTAGTCTCGCTGATTGGTGGACCCCATCTGTCAGCAGCCCGCTGTGCTGTGCAGTGCAGTTGGGCCGGCCCGCTTAGCTTTCCTGCGCAGCCTAGAAATTCAAATAAGGATTTTTCCAATTTAGTTAAAACTAGTTTTTGTCCATAGATTCAAAAATCAATTCAGAGAGTTTCACTTAACCAAATTGCATGATTCAATATTTTTTAGAAAGATATTTAAATTATCTATCCAAGCCCGTTGGATTTAAATCATTTGGAGTTAGAGATAATCTATAACAAAAATAACAAGACAGAGAGTTTTCTACATTCAAATATTTTTCAAAAATCAACCATAATAGCTTTTGAGTTGATTCCAATTCTCAAAAATCACATTTGATAATATCTATCTGAATATGTAAAAATATTTAGGTTTGCATGTAGTGACTTTGGACTAGTACCAAAATAATGCTATATAGGCATTTCTAGTCACTTTAAATCTATTAAAGGATAATCTTAAACTTTATAAAATATGACCAACCCTTTAAATCACATTCCCATGCATTAGAATATGTGGTGATGACATGTGTCCACATGATCCCATATTTTAATTAGAGAATATTAAATCTTAATTAATTTCAAGGAGTAGAAATTACTTTTCTAAAATAAACTAAATAAGATTAAGTCTTTAATTCATGTGATGATTGTGATGATGCTAGATCATCAAGTGTGAGCCTTAGTGTGCTAAATAGAATTAGTTAAGTATTGTTTGGTGATTGTGTACCCCGTATTTATTTATAGACAATAGTACCGACCCCGGATACGAGGAGGAGGAGTTCTACCCAGAAGAAGAGGAGGAAAACTTCAACCACTTCTCTACTCAAGGCAAGCCTAACACTACAAGTTAACTATGCAAGCTAACACTTGCAAGTTTCTTAACTAAACAAGCTAGAATTATACAAGTTAAGAATGCAAGATTTAACCTAAACAAGATGCATTAGGCATGCTTTGGTTATATACCTTTGATTTATACCAATCCCAAGTTTTACTTGCAAGCTTTATTCGTTTACTTTACTAAAGTTCTTTACTTTTTAATCCTTTGTGAGGATTGAAGAAGTAGTTTGGATAGCATAAAGAGTATAAAACTAGGCCTATACTTAGATGTCATTCTATGGCATGAGATTGAAGATTAGCACCCCTCATTAGTGAACACTCTTAACTTAGTGGCTAGTGTTAAGCATAAAACTTGATCACTTTAGATGGGAATACTTGGTGAAAATGATTATGAAATCCTTGGAATGATGCTTCATTCTATTGAAATGTTGTGACATGTGTTGAGAAACACAAATGGATTTGATGATGAAAATGTCGAGGCATGAGCCTTAGCCCTTTATAAAAACTGATGGTTGGGTTCGGATGCGATACCATTCCAATTTTTCCATACGACCACAATACCTGAATTGGGTAGGGCTTTGCTGGATGTTTATATGCATTAGTATGGTTTTTTTGGTTCCCTCGCGGAAGAGGTTTGAGCTGAGGCTACCTCTTGATGATGTCCACCTATGCAGTGCCCAGGATGGCAGATGGCCATGGCTGGGAGGCCAAGCTCATAGGGGAGGTGCCTATACTAGAGTGTGTAATTGAAAGTGATATGGGGTGGCCCGATATTCTCATCAAGCTCTTGTCGATGATGATATGGTGGATGATAGATAACTAGTGCGTAGCTATGATCTCTCTCGCTCGATCCCTGATGCCAATGCAACAGCTCTCGAACCTTGTAGGATATTCACAACACCACACTCTTGTGCACGCAGCCATGACCATGAACGGTAGTATGCAATCTACTAATTCCCAATGGAACAACAGATCACACTCAATTATAGTTCTAGAATTCGAACACAGGGTAATTTCAGAGGTTCTATGAAAGAAACAACTCCAAAATATTTTAACATGGTCTAAAACCCTAATCTACGGCGCCCCATCTATTTACGAGTTCAAGGGGTGGCGGCCTATGGTGGAACCCGAGTTGGGTCCACCCAAACTAGATACAAACCACCCACAAAGTGGCTCGGCCACATGTTCTGCCGTGGCAGACTTTCACGCGGTTTCTCTGTCGCGGCAGCCTGTCGTGGCAGAGCCGGACTCGGTTTTCCTGTAGCGGCAGCCTGCCATGGCAGAGAAACGGGCCTTTTCTATGCCGCGGCAGAGAACTCCCTCCTCTTGTTGATCTTTGTCTTGGAAAGCTCCTTGCGCTTCCTCCCTCTCCTCCCTCGCGCATTCTTCATTGATCAACATGCCTGGTTCCATTTGCTCCTCGCTTCTTGCTATGCCTTCTTCTCCTAAGTATCTGATCATGCAATAGTTCAAAGACTTAGGTAGTATAAAATTCTCATTGATTAAAACACCAGGTTCATTAAGAAACAAGTTCACCTATTGTTCTAGTAGCTTAGCACGAGCTCTTGTGATTGGTCCAATCCTTATCTCATTGGATTGATCCTTCTTTGCAATTGGAACATCTTCATTATCAATTGGGGTAGGTGTAACTGTAGGGATGTCCTCATCATCTCCCCCCCCCCTTCAAACGGCGTTGACCTCAACTCTCCAAGGTCTTCTCCAGCATATGGTGACAAATCAGCAACGTTGAAGCTGTTGCTAGCGCCACCAAACTCCTCAATAGGTATATCAACTGAGTAGGCATTATCATTAATTTTGGCTAGCACCTTGTAAGGACCAGCACCACGTGGCTTCAATTTGGACTTGTGAAGTAGTGGAAATCTGTACACATCACGCCTCATCTTGGGCCAATAAAAGTGATTAGCGAGCATCAGCAACGTCTTCTCACGCCCAAAGTGACCCATCAAACCACCAGCATAGTTTGTTAGCTCGAAACAAATATCCATCATGGATATGATACTTATCCCATGCGTTTCTAATAGCACACAAACGATATGGTTCAGCAAAATCATGGTCAGTTGCATAAAGTGCACAAATAGCTTCTAATCCAGGAATTTTAACATCAATATTGGTTAATAGTATATTCTTCCTAGATAGAGCATCAGCAACAACATTCTCTTTTCCCTTCTTATAGTTAATGATGTAAGGAAAAGACTCAATGAACTCAACCCATTTAGCTAATCTTCTATGCAAGTTTGGTTGAGCTTTCAAGTATTTCAATGCTTCATGATCATAATGTATGACGAATTCCTTTGGCCACAAATAATGTTGCCAAACCTCAAGTACTCTAACAAGTGCATACAATTCTTTATCATAGATTGAATAATTCAAACGAGCACCAGTGAATTTCTCAGAAAAATAAGCTATAGGCCGACCCTCTTGCATCAAAACGCCACCTATGCCTATACCACTAGCATCACATTCAACTTCAAATTACTTTGAAAAATCAAGTAATGCAAGTAATGGTGCAGAAGTAAGCAAACGTTTCAATGTATCAAATGCAATGTCTTGGGCCGCGCCCCATACAAAAGGAACACCTTTCTTTGTCAAATCATTTAATGGTGCAACAATGGTGCTAAAATCTTTCACAAAGCGCCTATAGAAACCAGTGAGACCGTGGAAACTACGCACTTGACTTACATTCATTGGAGTTGGCCAATTTTGAATTGACTCAATTTTAGATTGATTTACCTCTACTCCATGCTTAGAAACAACAAATCCTAGGAATATGACCTTATCTTTTGCAAATGTACACTTCTCAAGATTAGCATACAGTTTATTATCACGTAACACTTGCAAAACTTGTCTAATATGAGTGCAATGTTCAGATTCGGTGTGGCTGTATATGAGTATATCATCAAAGTAAACAACCACAAAATGGCCAATAAACTCTCTCAAAACATGATTCATGAAACGCATGAAGGTACTAGGTGCATTAGTAAGACCAAATGGCATGACTAACCACTCATACAAGCCGAATTTAGTTTTTTAAGTAGTTTTCCACTCATCCCCTTCTTTCATCCTAATTTGATGATAACCACTACGCAAGTCAATTTTAGAGAAAATAGCAGCACCACTCAATTCATCTTGCATATCCTCTAAACGTGGAATAGGATGACGATATCGAATAGTGATGTTATTAATCGCTCTACAATCAACACACATGCGCCATGTACCATCTTTCTTAGGAACTAAAATAACAGGAACAACACAAGGGCTAAGAGAGACACGAATGTACCCTTTATCCAGCAACGCTTGTACTTGCTTCTGAATTTCCTTAGTTTCTTCGGGATTAGTCCTGTAGGGTGCACGGTTGGGAAGTGTGGCACCAGGAATCAGGTCCACTTGATGTTCTATACCACGCAATGGAGGTAAACCTGTGGGTACATCTTCTAGAAACACATCCCCAAAGTCCTGCAAACAGAAGAGACACCAAGAGAAATAGGGGTCATGTCATTAGAAACCAATACCTCACCCTTATACATGAGCACAAGTGGCATGGCTGTAGGATCCTCATGAAACTCTCTCATATCCTCCTTGGTGGCTAGTATCAATAACCCAGGCACTCTCTCAGTTTTTGTTATATCACTCAATTTAGGCTCAATTACATCAGGAACAGCTGTCACACAGTCTCGCCGAGTGGTAGAATCTTCCTTCAAGTTCACCTCTATCTTATGGCGAGAATCATTCACAATATCTTGTGGTGTCATTGGCTGCATAGTAATCTTTTTCCCTTTGAATTCCAAGTGATATATATTGGCTCGGCCATTGTGTTGCACATGGCGATCATAGAGCCAAGGCCGACCCAATAGTTGGTGGCAAACAGTCATAGGAACCACATCAAAATCAATAGAATCTTTGTATGGCCCTATTTGAAAATTCACACGTACCATATGATTTACCTTCATCTCACCATTGTTGCTTAACCATTGTTTGTAGTATGGCTTGGGATTAGGTAAGTATGTCAAATTCAGTTTGGCACATAGTTCCTTACTTGCAAGATTTCTGTAGCTACCTCCATCAATAATGACCTTGCAAGCCTTGTTAGGTCCAACTAGAGCTTTTGTTTGGAACAAGTTGCAACGCTGGGATTCCTCAACCGGTTGCACACTCAGTATACGTGAAGATACGACAATAGTTGGAGCACGCTCAGGATAGCATCAGCACCATCCTCGGCATCATCAACATCATCATCAGAAGCTTCATCTCCACTTTCTACTTCGCCTTGTTCATTGATAAACATAACATTGCTGTTTGGACAGTCTTTCTTGTAGTGCCCTCTACCTCCACAAGTATGGCACACCATCACGGTAATGCGTTGAGACATGTTGGAACCCGAGCTAGCAGCAGGAGCAGCGGGTTTTTGAGCATTAGAACCAAACGAAGGTGTACCTGCTGGTTTGCCTGATGGTGTAAACGGAGCAGTAGCTGGTGGCGTGGCTATAGGAGGAGTAGATCTAGCCGAAAATCTGCTGGAGGATGGAAAACGAGCACGTGACTTCACCTGTTCTGCCAACTAGGATTCGTCCTCTCTAGCATGGTGCAATAGCTCATTCATGGTCTCATACTTGTGATGAGGAACTATGCTCTTGATTGGTAACTTCTGTCGTCGCATTGATGACAAGTACGCCATGAGGGGGTCCTCGAGGCGTGCGGAAGAGAGGGGGGTGAGACCTACGGTATTCCGGGATGGTGAGCACACAAGTTTACCCAGGTTCGAATCCGCCAGCTTTGGATGGATCCTACTCCTGCTAGCAATCCAGTAATACGGCAGACCGTAATATGGGTTACAAGGGTTTCGCCTGTGCGAGTTGAGATTGTAGACTATTGAGGTTATGCCCTAAAGTCTCTCCCTAGGACAGCTTATATAGATATCTGGCCTAGGGTTTACAGGAGAGATCTATCCGGCTACGACTAAGAGTCTATTACAGAGTACATCTTGAACTACAAGAAACATCATGGCCTAAGTCGGTAAGTCTTCTGGGCCTTCCCGTAGCCGAATTGGACTCCGTCTTCTCTCCCTGACTGGGCCGCCCGTGAAGCAATGCTATAAACTAAATTGGGCCACCCTATTCAGTGAGGAACTGTGAGGATACCCGGAAACTATATCCCCAACAGCAGCCCCCGGAGGCCTCCAAGATCCAAAGTCGGATTTATCATCGTCTAGCTTGATCTTCGGCTTGCAGAATCTTGAAGGGTTCCTGAAACTTCACAACAAAAGATACGACCCGGGTCTTAAAAAATAAGTCAGACCTTTCAGTTGGTAACTCGGATTTTCCAGCTCATTTTCAAACTAAGCCAGAACTTGGTCTCTAACGCCACCTGACACAAGCATGGTCAAGTCACGTCATCCGATGTTGTTCCTGACGATCACAGGGTCCATGGTCCGCGGAACCGAGGCGCCGTTTTAATGCGTGTGTGGAGATCGAGGCGATGCAATCATCGTGCAGGTCCTTCCCAGTTCTTTCCACGACGCGTGGCGATTGCACTGTAGCGTTTGCACGAATCTTGGCGCAGGTAGGTGGATATAAGGGGTTTAGATTTCCTCTTATCCTTTCCACCAGTCCTTTGTCGTCTCCTTTCTTCCCAATCCTCCTGCGCGCATAGAGCCTACTCGTCCTTCCCCCATAGAAAACTCCTAGCGCCGCCCCTTTAAGGTCACTTTGTCACCGGAGAAAAATGGCTTCTTCATCTTCTTCCTCCGGTTTGGCGGCAGCAGCGGCGGCGGCGAAGGCGGAAGCTACAGTGGAGAAGGAAATCTATAGGGGAATCTGGATCCCCTGCGCCCTCGACGAGGCAGGCCTCAAGTATGTAGAGAAGGAGGGGCTGCTCGTCACGGCGGCGGAGGGCGGCTGTCCCCAACCCACACGAGGGCGAGCGAGTTCACTTCGGTACTCATATGGACCAAGGTTTGTCCTTTCCTCCCTCAGAATTCTTCTCCGGGGTGATAGATCACTATGGAGTTCAACTCCACAATCTTCCTCCCAATTCGCTTCTAGAAATGAGCGCATATGCTGCGCTTTGCGAGGGCTTTCTCGGCATTAGGCCGAGTTTGCTTCTCTTCTAGTTTTACTTTCATGTCCGGAGGAATTCCATCACTGCCGATGTTCCTTACATCACCGGCACTATTAGTTTTTCTCTTAGACGAGACCGGGCATATCCCAAAATTTCTGCCAGTGACTCGGTCAAGCAATGGCCAGCCACTTTTTTCTACCATAGGGATATTCTGGCTCCCGGCAAAGCTACTGCTTTGCCGGCTTTTGTCGACGGAGCCGCCACGGCCCAACCTTCCTGGGACAAGGCTGCTCCGGCTCTCACAGATGATCTGATCCTTGCTAAGAGGCGGATCGATCATCTGATCAAGCACAATGGTCTGAAGGGATCCGACTTGGTCCAGTGATGGGTCCCATGCCGGATCCAGCCACTTCAGTACCACGGGGATAGACTGATGCATTCCGTCACGTCTTCTCGATCGACTCCCAGATCAGCCCCAAGGCCTACACCACTCAAGGCTACATAAGCCAAATTAAGTGGCTGATCAAGGAGCGGATCGAAAGGCGGGTTCCAAAGGTTTCTCTGGACATGCACACGGCGGAAAACCCCGTGGTGCTGGAATGCTTTTATCATCACATCTTTTATGTGTTTCTATCTTTGAGTTATATTGCAATACTGATATGTTTTCTTATTTTTAGCTTGCTGACATCCCCGAGTCGGAACTTGCTCCACTCGAAGGATACCCTCCAGAGTCCTCTCAGGAGGTGGAAGTAGTTCCACTACCGGATCTTGCGCTCAAGAAGCGCAAAGCTCCAACAATAGCGGTTGGCACAAAGGAGGTGCCAGTCGTGAAGAGGTAACCTTCTGTCACAACTTTTCTGCCTTTGTTCTTTACTCAAGTTTCTTTCTGAGATGTAATGTTTCTGACTTTACTACTTTCTCAGAGCAAAATCAATCATCAAGGGCAAGGGGAAGGGGACTTCTTCGAAGCCCTTGCGTCAGATGAAGCTTACAATAGCTTCCCCTGCCGTGGCTCCTCCGACTCCGGTCCCTCAACCTTCTGCAACTCCGGCGATCATCCCTTCTCCGGTGATTGCAGAAGATCCGGCTCCTCAAGTGGAGCCGACGATCCTTGGGTCGCATACTGACGTCACCGTGAGTGCGTCAGGTCAAGATAAGGGTTAACCCTCTTCGGGTAATGATCCCTCGGCTGAAGTCTTCGCCGAAAACCTCCTCAACAATCTAAGTCTTGCCAAATTTGGCCTAACCCGTAAATCTGTAGAGGAGATCCAGCGGCTAGCCAGGCAAGTCCTGGACAAAAGCCATCTATCCCCCGAAGAGGAGGCGCAAGAAGCAGAGGACGTCAAGTTCTCCGACCTTCTCACTCAAGTCCGCCTTCGTGACGAGAGGATCAGGACTGGCGAGCTTCCAACAGCTCCAGTGATCTCTCTTACTCTCGCCGAGAAGGTGGCGGCTGAAGTGAACGCGGGTTTAGACAAACTCACCCGCGAGCAATATGTAAGTCGGAATTCCAACTCTTGTTTTTACATTATGTTATATCATATCCTCTAGCCCCCAAGCATGAAGTAGGATATAGAATCCGAGTTTATGCTTTCATTAGGATGCCAAAGAACGAACTAGTGTAGTTTTCGTGGCTCGTGCTGATATTTAGTAAAAATATTAGCCCTAGTCTTAAGTAGCTTTCGACTTTGGGTATTCGACTTCGTAAAGTATGTTCCTATAACCAGGAATTATTGTCCAATGTCTGTAATAAGCGGAGAGAGATCAAAGCTCTCCGGCTTAAAAATGTTGAGCTCAAGGCAGCCAAGGATGAAGCTGAAGGTAAATATTTCAAGATTCAAACCTTGTCTTTTGCTTTTTCTATGTCGAATTTTTCTGAACTGTTGTTCTTTTTGTCTTACAGCGTTGGTGAAACAATCCATCGCTATGATTGAAGAGGCCGAGAACCTCAAAACCCTGGTGGTGGAAAACAAGGGACTTCGCCAAGAGCTGGATAAGCTCAAGGCGGATCATGAAACGAGCATAGCTCAAGTCCTAGAATCCTCCTCCATGGCCACTGAAGAGCGCGATCGCAAGATTGCCGCTCAAGATAAAGTAATCTCGGACCTCAAGAATGAGCTTGGCAGAGAGAAGGATATATCCCAGGCACTCCGGGCTAAACTCCAGAGTCTCCGGGAGGAGAAGACCAAGATTGACGAAGTCATTCTTGGTACGTTCCACCTTTCTGACTTATCTTTTCTTCGACTGTTATCAATGTCAGATTTTTCTTGACTTGTTTTCTGTATAGGTCCTCTGAAGTTGTCAGACTCTTCCTTGTCTGAGCCCCGCACTCACCGGCTTACCCAAGTCGGTGATCTTCTTCATGACTACCGCCAGTCCCTTGAGGACATTGGCGAGTCTCTCAGGATTCTGGACATGCCAAGCATGTCGGATTTTGAGGTGCGGGAAAGGGCCAAAGAGATGCCGCAGCTTGTTCGCGACTGGAATATGTCCCACGCTGATCGCCACAGAATGCCCTCTCCATGGTCATGAGCCACCATGGAAACATGGAAATATGGAAAGTGACTAAAGGGTACTGCAAGGTAGACGAAGACGGCCAGGACCAGGACCTTCAAGCCATCATGAACTCCTGCGCCGGATATGGGTGCCATGTAGCTGATCTGACCAGCTACGAGATCCCCTTCTTCACCCGCGTGGATACTCCGCCTCCTCCTGCAGAAGAAGCTGAAGAAGTTTCCGACGATGAACACACCAACTCGGATGCGGATATCTCGGAACGATATCAAGGCGGAGTGACCAGCGAGCCAGTAGATCCTTCATCTCCTCCTGCATCATAGACCACAAACTTATGTATTATTCTGTGAAAGAACATGATGCATTTTGTAAATATTAAGTACTATGACTTTTTGTTAGTGCTAAGTTTTTTATCTATTCAGCACTTTTGTCCTTAGACTTTTTTTTGTGTGCCTGAAATTTTTTCACAAGCACTTATATTTTTCATCTCAACTTATCGTTTATCTGGCTTTCCGCCTCGTCCCTTTCGTGAGCCGGCTAAACCTTCAGCTGGAAACTTTGCCGAGCAACGGAGCTCAATTGCTAAACCAGTTTAAACTCGAAAACAAAGCCGGCTTCCAGTACCAACAATTCACTACTCGGAAAATGCCCGCATCCGGCAATCAGATAAATAACCAAAGTAAAGACTAGAAATTTTTAGAGTTATACCCGAAGGTAGCAGTTTTTAGAAATCGGAAATCTAGACCAGAACGAACATGAGCATAAAGTACTTTCAAGCATTCTGGGATTTTTGACTATGACATGATCATTTGGAAATAAGATGGTTTAAGAACTTCTCAGAAAAACTTGAGGCAACCAAAACTTTTATTTCTCACAGAACATGTACATATGTATGATTACAAAGAAGGATAAACTAAGAATAAAAGGGATGTAGCTGAGCAATATTCCATGGTCTGTCTAACTCATCCGGATTTGTACTGCCTCTAGCTCTCTTTCTCTTCTTAGTAGCAGGTCTTTCTTTGACTGGCTTCATGTCAGTTAAGTAGTACGATCCATTGTGCAATACTCGACTAACTAAAAAAGGCCCTTCCCATACTGGGGAAAGTTTGTGCTTTCTTTGTTGCACAAGCCGGAGAACCAAATCACCTTTATTGAAAGATCTATTTCGGACTCTCTGGCTATGATACTTGCGTAACCTCTGCTGATAGGCTATAGATCTCATTTCAGCAACGACGTGAACTTCTTCAACTAAGTCGAGATCATTTTGTCGAGAAACCTCGGCATCCTCTTCGATATACGCGGCAACTCTAGGAGAAGTATGAATCAAATCACTAGGAAGAACTGCTTCTGCGCCATAGACCAAGAAGAAAGGTGTGTATCTTGTTGACCTGTTCAGAGTTGTTCGTAAACTCCAAATTACAGAAGGTAGTTCTTCTGCCCAAGCCCCCGCAGCACGTCATAGTGGTGCTTCGAGTCTTGGTTTCAAGCCTTGTAGAATGAAACCATTTGCTCTTTCGACATGTCCGTTAGCTTGTGGATGTGCGACTGACGCAATGTCAAGCCGGATATTTTGCTCATCATAGAATTCAGCCAGTTCTCCCATAGAAAAGTTACTCCCGTTGTCCTTGATAATGCTATGTGGATAACCATACCGGATTATAACATCCTCGACAAATCTTTTGGCTGTTTCTCCATCACAACTAGTGACAGGTTTAGCCTCAATCCATTTGGTGAATTTATCCACCATCACTAAGAGGTGGGTAAATCCACTTGGAGCTCGTTTAAAAGGTCCTACCATATTAAGCCCCCATACCGCAAAAGGCCATATTATAGGTATTGTTCGCAACTGATCAGCCGGAACATGAGCTTGCTTGGCGTACTTTTGGCAGCCTTTGCATGTCTTGACTAATCATTCGACATCTGCCTCGAAATGTAGAAGTTTAAAATCCATGTCGAAAAGCTTTTGCCACTAAAGATTTGGCTGCAGCATGGTGACCACACTCGCCTTCGTGGATTTCCCTTAAGATTTCCACTCCTTCTTCCGGAGATACACAACGCTGAAAAACCCCAGAAAACTCCATTTATGGAGCTCACCCCTAACAATAGTATAGGCTTTTGCTCGTCGGATAATCTGCCGGCTCAGTACCTCGTCTTCAGGTATTTTGCCATCTACCAAATAATCAAGGTAGGGTTGAGTCCAGCTGGGAATTACAGCCAGAACTGCTATTAAAGGTGAGTCGGATTTGGTCGGATATTCCTCATCTACTCCCTTTATTGAGGGAACTTTGAGGTGCTCTAAAAATGCGCCATCCGGGACCTCCTTCCGCGCAGAGCCTATTCGAGATAGTGCATCTGCTTCCTCATTTTCTGCTCGAGGGATGTGCTGAACTTCAAACCCTTCGAATGATTTAGATAGATCATCCATGATGGCTTTGTATGCTGCCATGTGCTTATTTGCATTACAAATATCCGAGACTTGTTGAGCAACAAGATCCGAATCTCCGTAACACATCAAACGTCGGATGCCAATATCCTTGGCAGTCCGGATTACATGCAGCAGTGCTTCATACTCGGAAATATTGTTTGTCGCTGTGAAGTGGATCTGCAACACGTATAATAGTTTATCTCCTTGGGGTGATTTGAGCACCACGCCAGCCCCCTCGCCCCCTCGAGACTTAGACCCATAGAAAAAGAGGGTCCAATATTCCGACTCAGGGAGGACCATGTTCTCCTTCGTCTCTGTCCAATCAGCAACAAAGTCGGCAAGGATCTGGGATTTGATTACTATCCGAGGTTTATACTCAATATCGAAAGCTGAGAGCTCTATGCCCCATTTGGCGACACGTCCTGTGGCGTCGCTGTTGTTGATTATGTCTCTCATGGGAGCTTTTCTCACCACGGTAATTGGATGCTCCTGAAAATAGTGTCGTAACTTATGAGATGCTAGGAAAACACCGTACGCCAACTTTTGAGAGTGCGGATATCGCTGTTTTGATTCTGTCAAGACCTCGCTGACAAAATAAGTCAGATGCTACACCAAGTGTTCCTGATTTTCCTCTGGTCTCTCCACCACCATGACGATACTAACGACCTTATTTGTCGCAGCAATATAAAGCAACATCGGTTCCTGAGGTTCTGGTGCTGCGAGGATAGGAGCAGATGAGAGTACTTTCTTCAGGTCATGCAGTGCAGCTTCAGCTTCGTCAGTCCAGACAAAGTCCCTGGTTTTCTTCAGGAGTTTGTATAATGGTGCGGCTCTTTCACCAAGTCGGCTTACAAATCGACTGACCGCAGCAATGCAACCAGTTAGTCTTTACGTCCTTTCAAAGTAGTTGGCCTGGAAATATTAAGTATAGCCTTGATTTTGTCGCGGTTCACCTCTATGCCTCTATGAGACACGATGAAGCCTAACAATTTCCGGGCTGGTATTCCAAAGAAACATTTCTTTGGGTTAAGCATGATGTTGTATTTTCGTAGATTGGCGAACGTTTCCTCCAAGTCAGAAATGAGTGTTTCCTTCTTTTTGGACATCACCGCGATATCATCCACGTATGCATGTACATTGCGTCCGAGTTGGTCGTGGAGGCAACGCTGCATCGTGCGCTGGTACGTAGCTCCTACGTTCTTCAACCGAAAGGGCATCATAACAAAACAGAAGGTTCCGAAGGGGGTTATGAATGAAGTTTTGACTTTGTCAGATTCCTTCATCCGGATTTGGTGATAACCGGAATATGCGTCGAGAAAACAGAGGAGTTCCGAGCCTGCCGTAGAATCGATAACTTGATCAATTCTAGGCAAAGCGAACGGATCTTTTGGACAAGCCTTGTTCAAGGCAGTATAATCAACACACATCCTTAAATCAGTGGTGTCCTTTTTAGGGACCATTACAGGATTGGACGACCACTAAGTGTGGATGACCTCTTCTATGAATCCGGCTAACTCGAGTCGTGCTAGTTCCTTAGCTATCGCCTTACGCTTTTCGTCACCAAACCGTCTATTTATGAGTTTAGGGGGTGGTGGCCTATGGTGGAACCCGAGTTGGGTTCACCCAAACTGGATACAAACCGGCCAAAAAGTGGCTTGGCCACATGTTCTGTTGTGGGAGACTTTCACGCGGTTTCTCTGTCGCGGCAGCCTGTCATGGTAGAGCCGGACTCGGTTTTCCTGCCGTGGCAGAGAAACGGGCATTTTCTCTGCCGCGACAGAGAACTCCCTCCTCTTGTTGATCTTTGTCTTGGACAGCTCCTCGCGCTTCCTCCCTCTCCACCCTCGCACATTCTTCATTGATCAACACGCCTGGTTCCATTTGCTCCTCGCTCCTTGTTATGCCTTCTTTTCCTAAGTATTTGATCATGCAATAGTTCAAAGACTTAGGTAGTATAAAATTCTCATTGATTAAAACACCAGGTTCATTAAGAAACAAGTTCACCTGTTGTTCTAGTAGCTTAGCACGAGCTCTTGTGATTGGTCCAATCCTTATCTCATTGGATTGATCCTTCTTTGCAATTGGAACATCATCATTATCAATTGGGGTAGGTGTAACTGTAGGGATGTCCTCATCAGAAAGGTTATGAATTATTATCCGCATACTGAGTATGATGATTCAGGGATATCCCTAATGGATGTATCGAATTTTGTGGTGAAAATGTACTACCTCTGTAGAGTGTCAAACTATTCGAATAGCCGCATCCGTGGTCATGGATAGTTGGAGTGGCCATACTGTTCCGTCATCAGATGTTTTAAAAATGACTTGTGAAGTGAACTATGATTTTGACTTGACCACAACAGGGTTGTGAATATGAAAGCTAGTTTCCCACTTAAGTGATTTAGAACATTAATTTAGTTTTCTTTACGTCTAGACTCAGTTTAGGTAAATTTGGCTTTTTGCAAATAAACCTAGAGCTTAAGATTCCTATTAGAACTACCTTACTTGTTTGTGATAGTTTGTGAGTACTTAAAGAGTACTCATGGCTTTGTCCCTGGCTATTCCCGTGGCCAGACTATGAGGAGGACTATCAGGATGATGGACAACATGACGTCTACGACAACTAGGATCATCTCCCATCGTCAGCATTTCCTGTGACCCTGAAGATGGAGCCCACTACTATGCTTATTATTCCGCTGCTTGTTTGTATTAAGACTAGATCATGAGATCCTTTATTTGTGTAAGACCTTATTATTGTTTGTAATGGATGATGTACTGTGATATCCAATCTATTATGTCTCGCAAAAATGGTAATCCTGGGATTGCGATGTATGGCATAACAGGCATCTGGGATTAAAAATCCGGGTGTTGATAAGTTGGTATCAGAGCCATCCTGACCATAGGAGACCTTAGTTAGAATGGACGTCCGAACAAAACTTAGTGTCAAAAACCACAGAAGTGAGTATTTATGAAAACATATTCCCACTCTTATCCTTGATTCTTTCAAAAAATTCATGTTCCTCAAAAATTCTTACCTTACTACATAAAATTTGACACACTTGATCACCTCACTAACTTACTCATCCTAAATTCTTATAGATGGAAGTACAGTATTGCAAGTTCTACCAGTTGGGCAACGGAGGCCAACTGATCTTTGAGAGGGATCTAGATGCACTGTTAGAGTATCTTGAGCGCCCGCATCCGGAATTCTTCGGGGCTCAACTCAACGATCACATAGGGGGAGATCTACAATGGCTGATAGTTGCAGATCTCCGAGGCAAAATGGGAGCACCTACCTCTGAGAAGATCCAATTCACCTTGCGAGAGAACAACTGGCTAGATGGATTAGCCAGGGCTATGCATGAAGCTCTTTCCCGTCTGTGTGGGAAAAGGGAAACTTGATCTAGGGAACTTGCTTTGCTCACTTCGTCAGGCGTGATTCTATGGGAATGCCATTGGAGATGCCAAGACACCCGGAGCTGAAGCACCAGGTGGACAATCTTGACTTCATGTTGTATGATAGGTAGAAGGAATTGGACAACGCCCGAGCCTACGCCAACCGTAACCTTGCCATTGCCATCAAGAAGGAACAGACTATCGCAATGCTCGCCAAGGATCGTCAATCACTTCGTTGTCAACGCGAGAAGAAGAATCGCACCGTCGATCGTCTTCGCAAGAAGGTGGCCACCCTCGAGAAGACCATCCGTGAACAGGAAGTCGAGCTTGAAGCAAAGGAAGAGGAGGAACGTGAAGACATCCAGGGAGATCTTCACTCTTACCTAAGTGATGACAACGACTACCTGGAGGATGATGCCATGGATTTCTACAATGATGATGATGATTCCGACTTCAGTGATGATGAGTAGATGCACTTGATCACTACCGTAGGAGTGAGTTGTATCAGTCCCACTGTATCGCAGTTTCATGGAATGGTTCTTAAAACCATCTGTTTTCCATTTGTGTGTGGTGTGTGTTTGTATGGTGTGCTTGAATGAATGAATAAATGAGAAGAAGAAGTTAGTTTGCAAAACCTGAGTCAAACTCAAAGTTAAAGCTTTTTAAACAAAACCATGAACCTTAGAAATTTCCCTCTTATCTCACTATCTATCTCAATCTTCAGATGACTCGTGGAAACCTCGGAGGAAGCAGCTCATCCGAAGACCCGATGCTGCAGATTCTGGAGATGCTAGTCTCCGACCGTGAAGCTAGTAGAGCCGAACACCAAGCCAATCTAGCCACTCTTCAACAGATCGCCCAGATGGCCCATAATAATCAAGGCCATGGAAATTAGGATCATCATGGATCCAAGCGCAAGAACTTTTAGAATACCAACCCACCTATCTTCAATAAATCTGAGGATCCCTTAGATGCTGATGAATGGCTGCAAACCATGGAGAATAACCTGGAGGTCGCAGGAGTTGACACCAATGAGAAAGTACTGTTTGCCACCCATTATCTGGCAGGAGATGCAAGAGCCTGGTGGAATAGCACCCGTACCATGAACAGCGGTCAGGTCATGACTTGGGAAGCATTCAAGATCAAGTTCATCCGCACCCATGTGCCACAAGGTTTGGTCACCAGAATGAGAGATGAGTTCAGGGAATTGAAGCAAGGAAGGATGACGGTAGTTGAGTACCACGACAAAATTTTGTCCCTAGCTAGATATGCCCCTGATGAGATTAACACTGAAGCCAAGAAGATAGAAAGGTTCCTAAATTGATTGCATGACGAGATGCAGACTGTGTTAGTCAATATCCATTTTGGAGACCTAGAAGAGCGAGTAGACTCTGCCATCCAGATGGAAGGGAAGATAAACCAAGCCAATGACAACCACAAGCGCAGGATGATGCCCTAGACTGGGTCCCACAATGCCCAGAAGTATCGCCCTAACCCGTCTGCAGGATATGCCCCAAGAAACAACAGACCCCCGATGTCCCGTCCAAGCTACCCCAATCATAGCGGAGGAAACTTGAAGTCTAGAGGAAACCACAACAACAACCCCGGCAACTCCAACAACTTCAACTGTGCACCGCCCAAGTTCAACAACAACAACAACAACAACAATACTGCCCCAAGGACTGGAAGCAATGTTGTGCCTGTTGCAGCCAAAGACAGGTCCCAAATTACTTGCTTTGAATGTGGAGTCAAGGGTCACTACTCCAATGAGTGTCCCAAGAAGCTTGCTGCAACAACCAATGTGAATGCCCCAGCTCAGCAGCAGCACCGTGTTCAGCCTGGAAGGAGATTTGCCCTAGGGAACTCGCTCAACCGCAACGGCCGTCTATTCCACATGAATGCTGAAGAAGCTCAGGAAGCTCCCGATGTCATGCTGGGTATGTTTTCTGTTAACTCAGTACTTGCAAGAGTGTTGTTTGATTCTAGAGCATCGCACTCGTTTGTTACAAAAGAATTTGCATGCACTAGTAAGATTCAACCAACAAAATTGAAGCATGTTATGATAGTTCAAATACTTGGTTCAACCACCAAAGCTAGAAAAATTTGCATGGCTATACCTATCATAATCCATGGGATAGATTTTATGCCAGTCTAATAGTACTTGGAACCAAAAGTTTGGAAGTAGTACTAGGAATGGATTGAATGTCGAAACATAAAGGATTGATCGACTGTGCCAAGAAAGCCATAACCATGACTAGTAGCTCTGGAGTATCAGTAGAGCATGTATCTGAGACCTTGCCCCGTCAGTGCAAATGCAACAAGAGTCTAGCCCAACCAACCATAGACCAAGTCAGAGTAGTCTGTGAATACCCCGACATATTCCTAGATGAATTGCCTGGTATGCCCCTAGATCGGGATATCGAGTTCATTATTGAACTAATTCCTGGAACTAGACCCATAGCTCAGAGACCTTATAGTCTGAACCCATCTGAATTAGTGGAGCTGAAGAAGCAACTTGATGCTATGCTGGAGAAAGGTCTAATTCAACCAAGCGCATCGCCATGGAGATCACCTGTTTTGTTTGTGGACAAGAAAGATGGAGGTAACCGTTTGTGCATGGATTACCGGAAGCTAAATGATGTCACCATCAAGAACAAGTACCCACTGCAAAGATTGAGGATCTATTTGATCAGTTGACTGGTGCCAGAGTGTTTTCTAAGATTGATCTTAGAACTGGTTATCATCAACTCAAGGTTCGTGCAACGGATATTCCAAAGACCGCCTTTACCACCAGATATGGATTGTATGAGTATACTGTCATGTCTTTTGGATTAACCAAACCCCCTGCTTATTTCATGAATCCTGATGAATAGGATTTTTATGAATTTTCTGGATAAGTTTGTTGTTGTTTTATCGACGATATTCTAATCTATTCCAAGTCAGAAGAAGTCCATGAGCTACATCTGAGAACCATCCTTGCAACCCTTAGATAACATTAGTTGTATGCCAAGTTTAGCAAATGTGAGTTCTGGTTGAAGGAAGTAGGATTCCTCGGACATATCGTATCAGCAGAAGGAGTCGCTGTTGATCCTGCCAAGATCAAAGATGTTGAAGAATGGAAAACCCCAACCACTCAAACTCAAGTCTGTGCATTTCTCGGATTAGCGGGATATTACTGCAAGTTCGTAGAAGGATTTTCGAGCATCGCAAGACCAATGACCCAATTGTTGAAGAAAGATAAGAAGTTCGAATGGACTAACAAATGTGAAGCAAGTTTTCAAGAGCTCAAGAAGAGATTGATTTCAGCCCCAATCTTGATTATGCCGGATATCAAGAAGCCTTTTGATGTGTATTGTGATGCATCCAAGATTGGTCTCGGATGTGTGTTGATGCAAGAAGGCAAAGTCATAGCATATTTGTCAAGACCACTGAAGCTGCATGAGCAAAACTACCCTACCCATGATCTTGAACTAACAGCTGTAGTTTAGTCTTGAAGACATGGCGTCATTACCTGATGGGTAACGGCTGTGAGATTTATTGAGATCACAAGATCCTGAAGTATATTTTCACCCAGAAGGAGCTAAATATGAGGCAAATGAGATGGATAGAGTTAATCAAGTATTATGACCTTGACTTTCACTATCACCCCGACAAAGCCAATGTGTAGCGAATGCTCTTAGCAGATTGCCGTGTAGATTAAACACCATGATCAAAGAAGCCCAGCCAAGTTTGCATGAAGAACTGGAGCAGTTTAGAATGGAGCTTGTTAGAAAAGGATTTTTAGCTAGCATTGAACTTCAACCCACTTTCATCATCAGATCAAGGAGGCGCAGAAGGGAAATGCAAGTATCGACGGAATCAAACGTCGTATCAGTATAGGAAAGGTTCCCGGATTCACCGAAGATGAAGAAGGAATTTTGTGGTACAAAGGACGTATCTGTGTGCCAGCAGATTCGGAGCTGAAGCAAGTCATCATGAAGGAAGCTCATGATACTTTTTATTCTATCCACCCCGGAGGAACGAAGATGTATCAGGATTTGAAGGAGTAATTTTGGTGGCACAAGATGAAGAGAGAAATCGGAAGCTACATAGCCAAGTCTGATATCTGTCAGAGAGTCAAAGCAGAACATCAGAGTCCCGCAGGACTTTTGCAACCATTGAAGATTCCAGAATGGAAATGGGATTCTATCGGAATGGACTTTATCACCGGTTTGCCTACTTCTAGTAGGAGAAATGACTATATTTGGGTCATAGTTGATAGACTGTCCAAGGTATCCCATTTTATACTTGTCAAGACAACCTACTAGAGTTCGAACCTAGCAGAGCTGTACATCGCTAGAATCGTCAGTTTGCATGGAACCCCCAAGACCATAGTGTCGGATCGAGGAACCCAATTTACCTCAAGATTTTAGCAGAACGTCCAAGAAGGATTAGGAACCAAGTTGAATTTCAGCACAACTTATCACCCGCAAACCGATGGACAGACTGAAAGAGTCAACCAAATCTTAGAAGACATGTTGAGAGCTTGTGTTTTAGAGTATGTATCAAAATGGGAAGATTGTCTGCCTTTCATAGAATTCTCATACAACAACAATTATCAAGCCAGTTTGCAAATGGCCCCTTTGAATTCCTATATGGAAGAAAGTGTCGTACCCATTTGAATTGGTCGCAAGTAGGAGAAAGTCAGATTTTTGGACCCGACATCCTACGAGAAGCCGAAGAGAAGGTTCACAAAGTCCGTGAGCACCTCAAGACCGCCCAATCCAGACAGAAGAGTTATGCTGACAAGCTACATAGAGACCTGACTTTCAATGTCGGAGATTTTGTATATCTCAAAGTTTCACCCTTGAAGGGAATGCAGCGTTTTCAATTGAAAGGGAAGTTAGCCCCAGATATATTGGACCCTTCAAGATTCTGAATCACCGAGGAGAAGTGTCATATCAACTAGAACAGCCAGAGGAGATGTCAGCCATCCATGATGTGTTCCATATCTCGTTACTTCGCAAATGCTTAGAAGTTCCGGAGAAGACTGAAGTGTTCAAGAACATCGATCACCGAGCCATTGATATCAACAAGGATCTGACATATCGTGAAGTAACCATTCATATTTTGGAGGAATCTTTTAGAACCACCAGGACCCGGAGTATCAAGTTTCTCAAGATCCAATGGAGCAACCATACTGAAGAAGAAGCTACTTGGGAGCGAGAAGATTACATTAGGACCGAGTTTCCAGATCTATTTATTTCCTAGTTTTTCTTAAATCTCGGGACGAGATTTTGTTTAAGGAGGGAAGGTTTGTAACACCCCAAAACTTTAATCAAGATTATCAAGTTCTAATCACCCAATTTAGGGTTAACAAAAACTTTTACTAATAAAAATCTATATGAATGCATGTGTGTTTACATTAGTGTAGAATTGTTTGAAAATTCCATGCTTGATTGTTACAAATGATGTGAAATGGTTTAAAGGTGAATGCCACATCATCTAGGACATTTACAAAAAAATCAAAAGAAAAAGAAATCAAGTATGAATAAAAAGAGCAAATGGTCATTTTGACAAAAGTTATCCACTAGGACACTTTGTGTGTTCCTAGAAGAGAAATTTTAACAGAAACATTTCTATTTCTTTCCACCCCTTGCTAGACCAAGTAAAAGTGAATCAAGGCCCACTTTACAAACTTACAAAAACATCTTTCAAATAAATTTAATGGACAATTGAAAATTGAATCTAGTTCATATGTTAAGATCACACTTTTTCAAAAACCTATCAAACCAATTCCCCTTGACCTCTCCAAGCAAACATGCATATTCAAGCTTAAGATCAAATCACTCAAAAAGTTTCATTCAAAAATTCCAAAGTAAATTTCTTTTGGCCATTTCATCAAACACCTTACTTACACTAAATAAGCTACTGCCTAACTTCATTGTTTCCATAGTAATCCCTCGACCATTTGGTCCCCTCTTAAACCCCCTGTCTCCCCTGAGCCTAACCAAGCACTAGGCAAGGCCCCCTTAGCCGTGTGTAAAGTGGAGCGCCGCCCATTTTTGGTCATCGCCGGCCGACAGTGGACAACACGCCAGGAGCATCGCCGCCCTCGCCCACGACACGCACCAGACACGCCGGACTCCACTGCCACCCCCTGTCCAAGCCTCGACTGCAGTCGAGCCCTGGACCACCCTAGCACCATCGCGCCCTATGTCTCTGTGCCATGCCCAGAGCGCGCCAGCTCGCCGTGCCCGACCGCCTCGCATAGACCGTGCCTCACCCTCGCCGCGCACGCTCACGCTCGCCATGATCACCCCAACCCCGCAGACACCCCCATTCGTAGCCGCACGCCATCGCACGCCATCGCAAACACCTCTGCGTCCGTGCGGAGCGCCGCACGCTCCCGACCAAACCACACCACCCACACCTCTCCATTACACCCATAAGAACCGCCAGGGAACACAACCCCATCCCCTAGCCTCAGCCGCGCTGCTAGCCGCCTGTAGTGTCACCACTGACGAGTCGCGCCCGCACCGCTCGGTCCCCTCAACATAGTATAACTAGAGGCCTCCCCTGCCTCATTTCTCCACACCCCATCACTCACCACTCCTCACTGATCCTCCCCAACTTCTTCTCGGAGCAAGGCAAGCTCTCTCTCGCCAGAATTTTGCCGGAGCCCGCCACTGTTGGAGGAGAAGGGCGCCGTCGATTTTGACCACCCCAACACATGCCGTGACCGCGCCTCGAACCGCCGTCGTCTACCATGTCGATCGCCCCTGTCACCGACCCTATCTAAAGCCCAGGTGAGCCTAGCTAGACCCCCACCGCCGTGCTAGATTATTTTCCTTGCCAGAGTAGTTCGTCATCGATGACGAGTCCTAGCCATTGGATTAGAATTAGATCACACGACTCAGATTTGTAGATACCGTTTCGTTTAGTTAGTCTCGCTGATTGGTGGACCCCGTCTGTCACACTTCTTTGTCTTTGTGCAGATTGGGCGAGCCCGTTTAACTTTCCTTTCCAGCCTAGAAATTCAAATAAGGATTTTTCCAATTTAGATAAAACTAGTTTCTATCAACAGATTCAAAAATCAATTCAGAGAGTTTCGCTAAACTAAATTGCATGATTCAAATTTATCTATCCAAGCCCATTGGATTTAAATTATTTGGAGTTTGATATAATTTATAACAAAAATAACAAGACAAAGACTTTTCTATATTCAAACATTTTTCAAAAATCAACCGTAATAGCTTTTGAGTTCATTCCAATTCTAAAAAAAACACATTTGATAATATCTATCTGAATATGTAAAAATATTTAGGTTTGCATGCAGTGACTTTGGACTAGTACCAAAATAATGCTATATAGGCATTTCTAGTCACTTTAAATCTATTAAAGGATAAACTTAAACTTTATCAAATATGACCAACCCTTTAAATCACATTCCCATGTATTAGAATATGTGGTGATGACATGTGTCCACATTATCCCATATTTTAATTGGAGAAAATTAAATCTTAATTAATTCAATGAGTAGAAATTACTTTTCTAAAATAAACTCAATAAGATTAAGTCTTTAATTCATGTGATGATTGTGATGATGCTAGATCATCAAGTGTGAGCCTTAGTGTGCTAAATAGAATTTATTAAGTCTTGTTTGGTGATTGTGTACCCCGTATTTATTTATAGACGATAGTACCGACCCCAGATACAAGGAGGAGGAGTTCTACCCAGAAGAAGAGGAGGAAAACTTCAACCACTTCTCTACTCAAGGCAAGCCTAAAACTACAAGTTAACTATGCAAGATAACACTTGCAAGTTTCTTAACTAAGCAAGCTAGAATTATACAAGTTAACCATGCAAGCTTTAACCTAAGCAAGATGCATTAGGCATGCTTTGGTTATATACCTTTGATTTATACCAATCCCAAGTTTTACTTGCAAGCTTTATTCTTTTACTTTACTAAAGTGCTTTACTTTTTAATACTTTGTGAGTATTGAAGAAGTAGTTTAGATAGCATAAAGAGTATAAAACTAGGCCTTTACTTAGATGTCATTCTATGGCATGAGATTGAAGATTAGCACCCCTCATTAGTGAACGCTCTTAACTTAGTGGCTAGTGCTAAGCATAAAACTTGATCACTTTAGATGGGAATACTTGGTGAAAATGATTATGAAAACCTTGGAATGATGCTTCATTCTATTGAAATGTTTTGACATGTGTTGAGAAACACAAATGGATTTGATGATGAAAATGTTGAGGCATGAGCCTTAGCCCTTTATAAAAACTGATGGTTAGGTTCGGATGCAATACCATTCCAATTTTTCCGTACAACCACAATACCTGAATTGGGTAGGGCTTAGCCAGAAGTTTATATGCATTAGTATGGGTTCCCTCACGGAAGAGGTTTGAGCTGAGGCTACCTCTTGATGATGTCCACCTATGCAGTGCCCAGGATGGCAGATGGCCATGGCTGGGAGGCCAAGCTCATAGGGGAGGTGCCTATACTAGAGTGTGTAATTGAAAGGTTATGATTGATTATCCGTATACTAAGTATGATGATTTAGGGATATCCCTAACGGATGTATCAAATTTTTTGGTGAAAGTGTACCACCTCTGTAGAGTGTCAAACTATTCGAATAGCCACGTCATGATCATGGAATTGGAGTAGCCATCTTGTTCGTCGTCAGATGTTTTAAAAATGACTTGTGAAGTGAACTAGGATTTTGACTTGACCACAACAGGGTTGTGAATATGAAAGCTAGTTTCCCACTTAAGTGATTTAGAACATTAGTTTTCTTTACTTCTAAACTCAGTTTAGGTAAATCTGGATTTTTGCAAATAAAACTAGAGCTTAAGATTCCTATTAGAATTACCTTACTTGTTAGTGATAGTTTGCGAGTACTTAAAGAGTACTCATGGCTTTTTCCCTGGCTATTCCCGTGGCCGGACTATGAGGAGGACTATCAGGATGATGGGAAACATGACGTCTATGACAAATAGGATCATATCCCATCGGCAACATTGCCTGTGACCCTGAAGATGGAGCCCACTACTATGCTTATTATTCCGCTGCTTGTTTGTATTAAGACTGGATCATGAGATCATTTATTTGTGTAAGTCCTTATTATGGTTTGTAATGGATGATGTACTGTGATATCCAATCTGTTATGTCTCACAAAAATGATAATCCTGGGATTGCGATGTATGGCATAACAGGCATCTGGGATTAAAAATCCGGGTGTTGACAATAAGCTTTGTGTGTGTGTGTTTTTTTAGTGGTTAGTTGGTTTTGGTGTTCCGTGTGAACTTCACTTTGCTTGGTTTTGATTGCTCTCAAGTGTGATCACTTGCATGATGCTATCTTCCAAGGTAAAGTAAGGTTTGGCGTTGCATCCCTAACCCCCTACCACTTCCATATACACCACGTAGTCTTGTGAAACATGTCTAGGGACTACGGAACCGAGGATGATTTATAGGAAGAATCCACGATGAGCCACCATGCATATGCCTCCACAAGCAAGGATGACATGATGGAGCACTACACCGACAATGTCTCCACATGCTTCGGTGATATGGAGTTCTACAACAACATTAACACCCCAAGCATGGATGACTTCAAGAACGACAACGACAAGCTCCTCAAGTCGCATCGACCAAGGGGGAGCCTCCACCTCGAGAGCGCCAAGGTCCACGATCAAATGGACAAGTTCGAAAGCTCCCTCAACAACTTCAATAGCGACATGGACAACGACTTCGCCAAAACCATGAGCATGATGGCCAAGACTAAAGATGCTTTGCGCTCATTACAACGCCTCACCAAGAAGAGTGCCAAGGACAAGAAGCATCATCGCAAGCGTCATGTGGATGACCAAGTGCGCCATCTACATCAACCTTTGGCAAGGCACACCAATGACCTCCGTCGACACCGTCATAAGGCACCTTCAACTACTCGTGCCACCACCAAAATGGCACCAAGATCAAGCTCTCCTCCACGCCATCAAGCTTCAACGCCCAAACTTGACGTCCTAGATGATGCATGCAACTTCATGGATGAGGAAGACGAAGACCTCTACTTTGCCAAGTTGAACGAGTACGGCAAGAGGATGTCTACACAAGCCAAGGAGGCCATGGAAAAGGATGAGCAAGCTCCAAGACAAGGGCCTACACCACAAGATGGCGACGACAAGGTCAAGATTGGTGAGCATGGGATTTTCCCTTCACCAAAGGAGGCACAGGGAGTTCAGAGAACCGAGCCTATCCCTACATGCTTGAGTGATGATGTGGTACTGACAAGGGTTTAACTCGTCAATGCCCATTGTTATGGACTTGGGTTTTGGAGAAGGAGGTAGCGCTGGAGACATCTATCGGCTAGCAAACAAGCACACAAGGGACAAAGGATTTACCTAGGTTCAAGCCTCGTAGAGGTCCCTACTCCTGCTTGTCTGCTCGTGGAATTATCGAAGGAGTCGAAAGTTACAATGGTGCGCAGATGCAATCTGGCAAGGGTTGTGGAACTAGGGTTGCATGTGTCCTCCTCGCTGCCCCCTCCTAGCCCTTATATAGATAGGCTAGGTCTCGGGTCGCAGGTCGAGTCGGTTATAAGTTAGGGTTTTCCCCTTCAAACTTTCTATCTTTGGCTTCTTCTTGTCCTTCAAGAAATCGAGAGTCCGTAGGTTACTCGAGTCCTTCCATCCGGGCCTTGGTGACACCATGGGCCTGTATGTATCTGGACCGTATATACCAAGCTTGAGCACCTGTAGCGTATACCCATGTCAGTAGCCCCCGGGTGTCTAGTGGAATCGTAGATTCGACTGGGGACTTTTTGAAGCCTTCGAGTGCCTAAATGAGTACATTTCGATTGCTTTTATTTGTGTCATAGGGATTGTTGATATACGTGCCCGAGATAGCCGAAGTATCGGTATCAGTTAACCACCTTAGGGTGAAACAACGCAATCTACTCAAATTTGAGTCCTCGGACTCGAATCCGGAAAAGTGATGGTGTAATTCGACTCATGCCGCGGAGGTCTTACAGGAGTCGAATTCCAGTTATATGGGTGTGAGCACTTGACGCGTCCGTCAAGGCATGTTCATCGTGCCTGTAGGCACGAATATGTTTCTGGTAGTGCGCAGTTAAATGCGTTTCCAGGCCTTATTCAGGTCTTACCTTCACGCCGTAGGAGCGGCATCCGAATTTTATCATCGCGGAGACGATTCGGGTAACCCAGGAGATGCAGTCTCTTTGTAGGGGAAAAATTATGAGGCAGTGTCGCCATGAGTTTCGAGTGTGGATGTTATCAACACACAGTTTATTTGTACAAATAATCATAGGGTGCGCGACCAGCACTCCCTATGGGAGTAGCCCCCGAGTGCCTGGTTGAGTCGAAGACTCAGGCAGGGACTAAAGAACTTCTTATTGCGATCGTCTTTTGCTTGCTTGTTTCATCGATGACTGGCAGGTACTAAAACACTTTTACATTGCTGTCGCCTTTGCTGCTTGTTTCAGTCGATGACTCGGCAGTACTAAAACACTTTTCATTCTTTGTCGTCTTTTGCCTGCTTGTTTCGGCGCTCCCTATGGGAGTAACCCATGTCCATAATCGAAATGTGTTTGAGTGGTTGGGTTTGTTTTGTGATTGTCCATGTGCCGCAACAAGAAAAAGAAAAATCGTAGGGTGCAGCGCCCTATGGGAGTAGCCCAGTGCTTGGTGGAGTCGAAGACTCGGCAAGGACTAAAAATAGTCGAAGTTTTCCTTTGCATAGCCTTGGTGACATCAGTCTTGGCCTCGTATGACCTTAGTTGCCGTATGAGCCATTTTGTGGGGCGTGAAGATCGGTGGGTCCCACTTTCTGACTTTGATTTGACTGGGCATGCGTAATCTTATTTTTAACTGTGTCTCCTCGATTTCCACGCGTAATGGTATAAGTGGGGGGACGGTTCGCGCTTCCTCTTATCCACGTGTCCAACGCGATGCGTGCCATGCGTCCAATAGGGTTTTTGTCAGCCGTTGGATTGCATCTCCCCGGGGTTAAGTAGCGATGTTGCGGCGGTAATTTCCCATCTGTGCTCTTTCTTCCTTGCTTCCATCGCCATTGTTGTTGCTTTTCTGCTTTCCCCAGCGCCCATCTTCTCCACGACGCTGGACCAGCTCTGTTCGTTCCCAAGATACTTCCTTCCCTCACATCGCCGCCGCGCAATGGGGAAGAAGAAAGGAGGCACCGCCGCTGATTCCACGGCCACCATCGCTGCAGCGAAGAAGAAAGGTGGCTCTGCTGCTGCGGGCACCAGCACCGCTGCCAGCGGGAAGAAGAAGGTCGCGGGCACCCGCGTGACCAATGGCGCATGGCGCCCCTCTATCATCAAGGCGTCAGATCTCCGTCTTCTTCGTCAAGATGGAGTTCTCTCTGCGGCAGTTGCCGATGCGCGCGTCCCCAGCGGTGAGACTATTCCTACTCCTGCTGCTGGTTTACGAGTGATGTTTCTTGCATTCATCATTCGCGGTCTTTCCTTGCCTCTTCACCCCTTTCTTAGGGGTCTTCTTTGTTTCTATGGGCTCCAGCTCCATCAGCTGTCCCCAAATTCGCTCCTCCACATCACTTGTTTCATCACTCTCTGCGAGTGCTGGCTCAGAATCGAGTCGCACTTTGGTCTTTTCAAACGCTTATTTAAGCTAAAGCGTCAGTCCGCATCTGGCTCTTTAGTTTATGACGTAGGTGGTTGTGGAATTCATGTCGACCCGTCCGGCACTTACTTCGACATCAAGCTTGCCAAGTCCATCCAGGGATGGAGGGACAAATGGTTCTATGTTCGCAACCAGAAGGCCAAGCACGAGCACTTTGGACTCGCGCCTTTTGATCCCGCGACTCCCTGCAAGAAGATGCGTCCTTGGAAGAACGTGATCATGCCCTCCGAACTCGTGGAGACAGACGTGCTATATCAACGCGTCTGGGACCTCGAGAGCCGCATAGGCGCGAAAGAGGGAGGCTGTGCCCTTATCAGGACTTGGCTGCATCGTCGCGTCCAGCCTCTCCAAGCCAGGGTCCATCCCATGTTTCAATGGGGTGGCGCTAATGATACCACTCGCGTGTCTGCCGATGGGATGTCCGCGAGTGAGGTAGATAAGAGGGTGCGACTGGTCACGAAGTATACCTTCAAGGATGTGCTTCCAAATGAGCCAGTCGTTCCTCCCTTCGATGCTTCGAATCCTCCTCCCGAGGTACAGTTGTGCTACGTAGTAGCTTATTTTCTCGATTGCGTTTTTTTTTGCTTACCTATTATGTTTGTTGATCTTTACTGTTTGTATGCAGGAGTGGGTGGTGTCGCCTTGTATGCCTCCCCTCCCTGAGGGGATTATTCCTCATGAAGCTTTGGAAGAGGACGAGTCTGAGTCGACTATCCCTTCTGATGTGGAAGAGGAAGCCCCCGAGTCTGAGAGCCCGGATACTCGCAAGCGTTCGCGTAGCGGGGATTCCGACATGTTGACTCCTTCATCTCCAGGAGGCGCGGCTGTTGACGCGGAGTTGCCAATTCCAGTTGTTCCTGTGAGGGCTGTGGCACCGTCTTCTCGCAAGAAGATGCGATTGCCCAAGGAGTCTTCGTCGGAGTCGATAGAGGCCACGTTTGATCTTGAAAATTTTGACTGGTAAGTTTGCTAGTGCATTCATTCTTCTCTTGTTTTCTTCTTGTTGGCTTTGCCCTGGAGCTTGCCTTTTCTGAGTGCGGATTTTATCTTGCAGTCAAGAGGCGTCGTCATCTTCTGGCGACGTCAAGTTTTCGAAAGAATCAGGAGTCGCGACCTCAAGGGCCAAGGTAGAGGTCGAGCGTGCTCCTTCTCCTCCGGCGGCGGCCCACTCTAGGCACAATTCTTCGAGCTCTCCTCATGTACGGGAGCATCGAGTAGTTGCTCGGATGACGGTTCAGCAATCTTATTCGGAGTCGCTGGAGGACCATGTAAGTATATCTTTCTTTCTTTTGTAATTTGGCAGTCAACGCCTTTTGTTGCCCTCTGCTGACTCCTTGTTTTGTGCGACAGCTCCTTGTAAAGGAAGCTGCGCAGGTGGCGGAGCAGGTGATGGCGATGGGTCGCCAGCATGCGATGCTGGAGACGCGCCACCGCGTGGTCGAGAGTGAGTGTTCTATACTTATTCTTATTGTCTTCTCTATATTTTGGTATAATCGACTGACAGCCAATTATTGACTGCCATGTAGCTGAGCATAACGCTTTACTGCGCGATGTCGCCACGTTGGAGAAGACGCTAGCCGCAGCTGTGAAGGGGCGCGACGAGGCAATCGTGGCTCGTGATGAAGCCCAAAAGCACGAAGAGGATCTGCGCACCTCCTTTGCAGCCAGGGAGAAGTTGTTCGAAGAGCAACTGTTCTCAGTCGCCAAGGCCCTCTCAGGTACCTTTACTGGTAGATATTTTCTTGATGTTCTTCTCTTCCTCTGTAGTGCCGGTGGCACTAGAAGTTTGATCCATGTGTGTATTTTGGTGTAGATGCTAGCGGCTTGAGTTTTGATCCACAAGCCCTTTGTCGTGATGACGCTCTGGCGGGCGCGGTATCTGCGGTCGAGGATCGTAGCGCCGCTGTCCAAAATACGATGTGCAAGGCCAAGGCCACCCTGAGTCGCCTCCGGGAGGAGCTGATGCCAAAGGCGGAGCTGGTCGACAATGTGGAAGAGCTGGTGGAGTCGCTCGCTGGGGGTGTGCCTGCCACGTACAAGAATTCCCTCCGTGCAGCTGGCGCGACCATGTTGCTTGCCATGGTGCAAGCCCACGGAGTCGAAGTAGATCCTTCTGCGGTGTCGAAGATGATGCCTGTTGGCGCAGATGGTCAGCAGGTAGTATTCGCTCCCTTTGCGACTTCCTGTGCCAAATATGGCCATTCCTTGATAAACATTGTTGCCAAGTATTCAGAGGAGCTCAATCGTGCAAAGAAGGCGGAGAAAACTTGACCTCGGGGGCGCGGAAAGTCGATGGCATCGATCGCCACGGACTTGATGAAGCCCCCGAGGTCATCGAAGTCGAAGAAGCCAGCTGCTCTGTAGTTAGTTTCTTGTAATAGCTGATGAACTTGCTCTTTTGATTGGAGAACATGCCTGTTGGCGAATGTGTTTGTAGATACTTTTATTGATCCTGAATGCATCTATTACTTTTGACTTTTGAGTTGGTCGCCTTATTTGCCTCTGGCTTGATTTTTGGTAGGGTACATCAAGTGATCCGTTGGGGGGAACCCCGGACTCACCATCTCTTGAGGATAAAATGGCACCACCATGCTCCAGGGTAGAGGAGCTGTCCTTGCTTTCGCGACTTCATGATCGCGTTAAGCAACTAGAGCGTGAGTTGCCCGTGATCCGCAGTGGCGCAGACGTGTGGAAGTCAAAGGCTGAAAAAGCCGCCGCTCGCGAGAAATATCTGCTTGGCGAGGTGGCGCAGCTGGGCGACCAGTTTAAGTGTTAGTTTGCTCATCCTCGTCTTTTCATTTGTAGTTAATCGCGATGGTACGTTGTACTCATGCTGTTGATGCTGCTTCGTGTAGTTGTTAGCGCACGCCATCCACAGGAGGAGAGGGATAGGATTGCCATCCGTCTTCATGATCTCACCCAGTAGCAACTTCAGGAGAGTGGATACTTCTGGGTAGATCATGATCGTGCGACTGCGTTGGCGACCCTGCAGGATCGCGCCTCGCGAGTGCTGCTCTTTCTGAAGAAGTCGCAGTCGTGCTTGAAGAACATCTATCGGGCGATTTTCCCACTGGATGATACTCCATCAAGCTTGCTGGCTCTCCTGACCAAATTTCAAGATATGTCCGCGGTTCGCGAGTGCGTGAGGCAGCAGTTGGTGGCTGGTGCCAAGGCTGCCCTTTCCATGGTGCGTTTGCACAGGCCTGACGTGGATGTCGCCGCCATTACCTCTGGGCCACCGGTGCCACCAGAAGGATCTTCCTGGAACATGGTGCCGCGTTATCAGGCGAGGGACCGTCAAGCCGAGGAGGTCATCGACTTCTTCGAGGAACTGACTAATGTTCTTCTGTTGCAAGGGTAGCCAAATATGTATCCTGCACATAAGTGTACTAGTGTTGGAAAGCTCGTATACATTTGTAGATAATTTACTGTTGAATGTGTACAAATAGCTTTAAGCGTGGGGTGCGTTGCACTTATGCGAGTCCTTTTCGTTAGCCTGGCCATCTTTGTATCGTTCCCTTGTCAACATGTCAGGTGCGTTGCAGCTAGGTTGAGTTTGTGTTAAGGGGTTTGATTGATGTGCCAGCTACTCAGGATGTCGCGTTATTGTTCGAAGAACATATGTGTATAGGGTGGCGTAGCCCCCGAGTATGAAAATTGACAAGGTAAAGGAGAACACGGAGTTTTGGGGCACTTAGCTTTTATTTATACGAAGAACGGTGCGAAGTGCAATGTGCGGCTAAGTAGCCTTGGCTGAATAGCCTTATTTACGATGCAAAAGTAAAGAAAACGACTAAGAGTATAAGCGTCGCAGTTGTGTGACGTTCCAAGGGTTGGAGTATGCGACTCCTGTCTCAAAATCTTGAAGGCGATAGGCGCCACCTGGGATTACTTCTGTAATCATGTACGGTTCTTCCCAAGGGGACTCGAGCTTGAGATGCCCCTGCTGCTTCAGTCGCAGGACTAAGTCACCTGCGATGAAGGATCTGGGGCGAAGCCTTCTTCTATGGTAGCTGCGCAGGTTCTGCTGGTAGATCGTAGATCTTTCTGCGGTGATTTCTCTTGCTTCGTCAAGGAGGTCGATGGAGTCTTCGAGTGCGAGGGATGACTCCTGCTCGCTGTAGGCGACTACGCGTGGCGCTTTGTACCGTACCTCGGCGGGTAATCTTGCCTCCGTGTACCATAAAGAATGGTGTGTAGCCGGTGGCGCTGTTTGGAGTTGTACACAGGATCCAGAGTACGGATTGCAGTTCGTTTGGCCAGCAGCCCGTGGCTTGTTCGAGTGGTCGGAGGAGTCGCTTCTTGATGCCGCTGCAGACCAGCCCGTTTGCCTTTTCCACCTGACTGTTGGTCTGTGGGTGTGCCACTGGGGCGTAGCTGATGTTGATCCCCAGGTTTTCGCAGAATTCTTGGAACTCCTTGGATGTGAAGTTCGTTCCATTGTCGGTGATGATGCTGTGTGGCACGCCGAAGCGGTAGACGATGGACTCGAAGAACTTGACTGCGTTGTGCCCTGATTGCTTGGTCACTGGCATGGCCTCAATCCACTTGGTGAATTTGTCGACTACGACCAAGGGGTAGACGTAGCCTCCTTGCGAGGACCTTTGAAATTTGCCAACCATGTCGAGTCCCCACTGGGCGAAGGGCCAGGCCAATGGAATAGGCCGGAGTTCTACGCCTGGTGCATGTGGCTTGTCTGCGAATCGCTGACAAGCGTTGCACTTTTGGACTATATCCTTGGCGTCGCGCATGGCCGTGGGCCAGTAAAATCTAGCTCGTAGAGCTTTGGCAACAAGGGTGCGACTGCCGGCATGGTGCCCGCAGGTCCCTTCATGGATGTCGAGGAGGACTGCTCTTCCATCGGCTAGGGAGACGCATCGTTGTAACACACCTGTGATGCTGCGTTTATACAGTTCACCGTTGATAACGGCGAATGCCCTGGAGCGTCGCGCGATGTGTCGTGCGTCTGTCGGGTCGTCCGGTAGGCGCTTGCTGAGGAGGTACGTAATGTACGGCTGCCTCCAGGATTGTTCAATCATCATGACGCTCATTGGTCCCTCGAGTCCTGTGTCGAGCTCCAAGTCATTGAGTCTTATTGGCTCATTGGGTGGCGTAGCCCCCGAGTCCGTTGCTGCGCTCGTTTTCTTCTCTGTGGCCTTTGGCTTGATGGAGCGTTCGCATATGCGCTCGAGAAATACCCCAGGTGGTATGGGTGCGCAGGTGGAGCCTATGTTGGCGAGTGCGTCCGCCTCCTCATTGCTTTCGCGACCTATGTGTCGCAACTCGCAACCATCAAAGTCTCCTTCAAGTGTGTCGTAGAGGTCACGGTATGCGATCATGTTGTCGTTCAGTGCGTCGCACTCGTGCATTCTTTGGTTGACGACCAGCTTGGAGTCGCCATATATGATTAGCCTCTTTGCGCCGCAGGCTTTTGCCATCCTCATCCCGTGCAACAGGGCCTCGTATTCAGCCTCGTTGTTTGAGGCTGTGAACTGCATTCGCAGGATGTATTTCAGCTTGTCCCCTTGAGGTGATTTCAGTATGACACCTGCTCCTGCTCCGCCTTTCCTCTTGGATCCGTCGAAGTGCATTGTCCATAGGTAGGACATGTCTGGCTTGTCCAGGAGTTGGTTTTCCATCCAATGTACGAGGAAGCCAGGGAGAACTTGTGACATGATTGCGCCGCGCTTTTCGTATATGATGTCTCGTGGAGACAGTTCGATTCCCAAAGCGACTTCATACCTGGCGTCGTGGTTATTGAGGATATGTCCTAATGGGCGTCGTTGACTACCACGATTGGGTGTTCTGGAAGTAATGGCGCGATCGGGCGGTCATAAAGACGCCGTCGCCAGACTACGGTAGTGCGGGTACCGCTGTTTTGTTGGCATGAGGACCTCGCTGAGGTAGTATACCGGGCGTTGTACGCCGTGGACTTTGTTTTCCTCGGCCCGTTCGACGACAAGCACTCTGCTAACCACTTGGTTGGTGGCGGAGATGTACAGCAGTAGCGGTTCCCTTTCTCATGGAGTTACCAATACTGGCGAGGTGGATAGCAGGCGCTTGAGGTCTTTGAATGCTTCTTGCGCTTCATTGGTCCACTCGAATTTGTCAGCTTTGCGGAGGAGCTGATAGAAGGGCAGCGCCTTTTCTCCCATTCATTGATAAATCATCGAGGGCGCGATTCGTCCGGCTAGTTGCTAAACGCCTCTTATGTTCTTTGGCTTCTCCATGGCCAGTATGGCCTTTATCTTTTTCGGGTTTGCCTCAATCCCTCTCGCGGAGATGAGATACGAGCATTTGCCAGATAGTGCCAAGGCGCATTTGTCCGGATTGAGCTTTATCCGATAAAGATCGAGATTGGCGAAAGTTTCACATGAAGTCGCCGATTAGAGAGGTTTCTTCCTTGGTTTTGATTACTATGTAAATGCGACATAGACTTGGATGTTGCGACCTAGTTGCTCTTTGAGGCAAGCCGCATGCACCGTGATGCGTAGCTCCTGCGTATTTTAGCGAAGGGCATTGTGTTATGTGAGAACACGCGAAGGCGTTAAAGGTATTCTCCTGGTCCTCCTCCTTCATTCGAATTTGGTTATAGCCTGAGTAGGCATCGAGGAAGTAGAGGCGCTCGCATCCAGCGGTGGAGTCGATGATTTGATCGATCCGTGGTAGCGGGAAGTGATCTTTTAGGCAGTGCTTGTTTAAAGAAGTGAAGTCCATGCACATCCGTAGGATATCCATGTCCTTTTTTGGTACCAGCACCGTATTGGCGAGCCAAGTGCTTTCCTTGATCTCGCGTATGAATTTGGCCTCGAGGAGTCTGTTGATCTCCACTCCGACTGCCTGTGCCCGTGGCTTAGACAGTCACCTGATTGTTTGCTTGACTAGCCTTGCGTCAGGGTTGACGTTGAGTGCGTGCTCGGCGAATTCCCTGGGAACTCCTGGCATGTCCACAGGACACAAGGCGAAAATTTCCCAGTGCTCATGGAGGAATTCGACGAGCGCGAGTTCCTATGCGGGACTCAAGTTGTTGGAGATGATGGCCGTTTTAGCGGGATCTGATGGATGGACATGCACCTTCTTTGTGTGCATAGATGAGTCGAAGGAGAGGTCAGGTGAGCTTGGCCTACTCAGGGGGGGGGGGCAGACTGTTGTCTATCGTTTCCTTCAATCGCGCGAGCTCCTCCTGCATGCCGAAGGATTGGGAGATTCTGTTGAATTCCCTGTCGCAACTGTCAGATCGCTCGAAGCTCCCGTTTATCGTGATGACGCCGTTGGAACCTGGCATTTTCATCTGCAGGTAGGCGTAGTGGGGTACTGCCATGAACCTAGCGAACGCGACGCGTCCGAGGATGCAATGGTATTGTGAGGGCCAGTCGACAACCTCAAAGTCGATGCGCTCGTGCCGGAAGTTCCTTGGCGTGCCGAATATGACGTCGAGGTTGATTTTTCCTAGGGGTATACGCCTTTCCCTGGGACGATGCCGTGGAACGTTGTGTCCGATGCCTCCAAGCAGGTTAGAGGGATCCTCATTGCTCGCAAGGTACTCGCGAATATGAGGTTGATGCCGCTTCCGCCATCCATGAAGACGCGACTCATGTCGAAGGCTCCAATTTGCGCCTCGAGTACGAGGGGGCAATGACCTGGGCGAGGTAGTTGAGGCGGGTGGTTGCGTTTGTCGAAAGTAATGCACGACTCACTGCCACTGAGGTTCTCAGTGGTGGATGGTGGCGAGTGCGTGGCCAAATTTACTTGGCGAGTGATGGCCTTCTGCACCCTATTGGAGGGGCGCCCATTTTGGATCATCATGGTACCCATGACCCGTGGGTACGGTTCGCCTTCGTGGTGTTGGTCCGGTGCAGCTCCGTTCGGGGGTGGCCCAGGTGGTGGTGGTGGTGCGCCATGTGCCACGGCGCCTGGAGCGGCTCCGTAGCCTCTTTCGACTGCATTGTGGTTCATCCGAACCAATCCCTCATGTAGCTTGAGGAACTCGTGGCAGTCCTTGAGGAGGTGGCTGGATTTTCTCTTGCCATCATGCTTGTCGATGTAGAAGTGTACCGTGCATGGCCCAGACAGTTTGTCCTCGATGGAGGTCGTGGGTGCTTCATCGCGAGTGCGGTGTTGCCACACTTGCGTGATTTTCCCGGAGTCGCGGTACCCGCCGCTGCGGTATCCGCTATTGCGGTTATCGTTGCGTCTATCGGCATAGCCGGCTGCGACCATGTTGACGTCATCACGATCGTCGTAGACGCGCATGCGACGCTTACTCCGGCGATCACGTCTTCGTTCGAGTTCTGCCTCCTTGTCAGAGTGAACGCGGTTCTTCACCGAATCTTCTCCATCAGCCCACCGATTCGCGATCTCCATCAGGTGGTCGATGGTCTGGGGCTTTGAGCGTCCTAGCTCCTCCCTGAGTTCCATGCGGCATACACCACCGTTGAATGCATCAATCACGCGGTATTCCGAGATGTTCTCCGTGGAGTTCTTGATGATGGACCACCTTTGGATGTAGGAGCGCAGCGATTCACCAGATCTTTGCTGGCAGCATCTCAGTTCTTCGATTGAGGCGGGGCGTTTGTACGTGCCCTTAAAGTTGCGCACGAAGCTATAGACCAGCTCATCCCAGCTGCGAATGGATCCGCGTGGGAGGTTATTGAGCCATGCCTGGGCAGCGCCCTGCAGCTATAGCTGCAAGCATTGCATGGCAGTACTTCGACTGCCTCCATGTAGTCTGACGGAGGAGATGTGATCCTCCAGCCAGATCTTGGGGTCCTGCAGACCGTCAAATTTCGGGTTCTCCGATGGGAATTTGAACCCTTTAGGCATTCGCTTTTTCCTGATGGATCTGCCGAAGCATCTAGCACCGCAGAGCTCCCCATCTTCTTATTCTGAATTAGTCGACCGAGCACGTCGTGCCCTTGACTTGTCAATCTTGCGCTGCGTGAGTTCATCGCGTGCATCGTAGTCGAGATCGTGTCGCCGTGAGCGGCGGCGCCTAGACAGGTCGTGACTGTCATCGCTGGACGAGGGCGAGGAGTAGCGCTTTTCTAATGCTTTGCCCTTTTTCGGGTCTGGTACCGGTTCCTTGTCGAGGGCGGCCTCGATTAGTCCCAGGCCCGCAATCGTAGATCGGTGCATGGCCGTTCGGGGATCTCCAGCTGGTGGCTGGTTATTGAGAAGGTACATGGTGGCCGCCGTCACCGCGGCCTGTGGTGTCCTGGGAACCACGTTGCCTCTTGTGTCGATTGTCATAGAGCCAAAGTCGAGGACTTTTGCGGCGTCTATGCGTTCTTGTTCGGTGAGGTGAGCCATCCGCGATTTCCTCTTCCTGGTGAGATGCTCGTTGCCTCTTGAGGAGGATCCTCCGTAGGAGGAGAGCCCATCGCGACGAAGGCTTGACTCGTCCGCCGCCTTTTTACGCGCCTCAAGTTGCGCGATTGCTTGTTTTTGGCGCTTGAATTCCTCTTTTACGAGCTAGTGGTAGCCCATCAGCAGTTCCTGCGGGGACCCGAAGGGTATAGGTGCACCTCGTAGGGCTTCGCGGCAGCGTTCCCACTCATGCTCGTTGAGCCTGATCACGACGCGTTCGCCGGTTTGCTCGTTGATTATGCTGGGAGGTTCGACTGCTCCTCCATTGCCGCTGTTGCCGCTGTTGGCGGCGTTGGACGGGTCGGTGTTGTTGCCGGCGTTACCACCGTTGCCGCGGTTGGCAGAGGTGTCGCCCGCGTTAATGACGGTGCACATGAACTGATTTGGGAAGCTGTTGCTTCCGCAACTTTGAGATGCGGAACCATGGGTTCCATCTTCAGTGGCCAGATCGCTTAGATCAGAGTCGCGACTGCTGTCGCTGACCATGTTTCCAACTACCGCCGGAGCACTGAGCTCACTGAGGGTGCCGATCGATGGAGGGAACCATGATGCTGGGGCCATCGCCGGTGCCGTCAGCGTATCGGGCATGCGAAGCGTGCCCATATGACCAACTTGGAAGCGGAAGCTCCCAATTGCCAGGCTGATTCCGTCGCCCACGGACTCGAAGGCCGGGCGACTAGCCGGCGTGTGGACGGTGAAGTCGAAGGCGCCGAAAAGTTGGCGAATCTCCGCTGTTGCAGAGTTGTAGATCGCGTTTGATGGGGCCGAAGAAGCCACAACATCATCACTCCCAATTCCCATAGACGACACCAATTGACGAGGGTTTAACTCGTCAATGCCCATTGTTATGGACTTGGGTTTTGGAGAAGGAGGGAGCGCTGGAGACATCTATCGGCTAGCAAACAAGCACACAGGGGACAAAGGATTTACCCAAGTTCAAGCCTCGTAGAGGTCCCTACTCCTGCTTGTCTGCTCGTGGAATTATCGAAGGAGTCGAAAGTTACAATGGTGCGTAGATGCAATCTGGCAAGGGTTGTGGAAACTAGGGTTGCATGTGTCCTCCTCGCCGCCCCCTCCTAGCCTTTATATAGATAGGCTAGGTCTCGGGTAGCAGGTCGAGTCGGTTACAAGTTAGGGTTTTCCCCTTCAAACTTTCTATCTTTAGCTTCTTCTTGTCCTTCAAGCAATCGAGAGTCCGTAGGTTACTCGAGTCCTTCCATCCGGGCCTTGGTGACACCGTGGGCCTGTATGTATCTGGACCATATATACCAAGCTCGAGCACCTGTAGGGTATACCCATGTCAGGTACCAATCCCATGAGAGTATGAGAGCCACTTAGCCCACTTTAGTGAAAGCAAGAGTGAGATGAGTGACTCCACCATACGTGAGATTGAGTGCTTCCACTTGGAGGGCATGAGTGATACACCGAGTAGGTTGAGAGTGGTAGTTGATAGGTCATGTGAGACCACTTTGATTTCTATCGACTTACCCTCTACCTCTAGTGTGTTATCCCATGATGTGCTAGGTTCCATGGATAAAGAAGCGCCAAGCTTGGACATGATGATGCCTCAGACCGACAAGATGTACATGGTGGATGAAGCTAAGGCCATCCCCATACAAGAAGAAGAAGTCGCCCACATGGAGGCCAATGCTACCACAACACCCACTTCATATGAGAGGTATGAACAAGGTAACAATATGGGTGTTGATGATGCCATGATCCCACTAGTGGACATGATGATTTGTGATGACTTGCATGCTATGGATGATACTTGTGACATGGCATATGTTCCACTCTTATTCCCATGTGTTGATTTTGCTATGCATCATGATGACCATGTGGAATCCTTTTATTGTCATGATATTGCCATAGACATTCCATGTTCTAAACGTTACATTGATGATATCATTGCTTGCACTTTGTTGAACAATTGCTCTTTCCAATGTTTTGCTTGCAATGATGATGACAACGGTACCCCTAGGACCATGCTTTGTCATGAGTGTTTTACAATTTCTCCTGTTGCTTGCAATAAGTTGAATAATTGCTCTTTTACTTGTTTTGCTTGCAACAATAATGATAATATGTTTTCTATTTAGATGGCCCCCATAGCTTTCTCAAATTTTGGAGATTTTGGTAAATGCCATGATAAGCATGTTCCCCACTTACATACTCACCATGCATATTTTTCATACTTGATTGACACTAATTGTGATGTGCACAAGAAGAGATACGTCATGATGGATGATGTGTTTCTCTACCATGCACACACATTCTTCCTTTTGTGTATGATGTGTGTAGGTACCCGCACAAGAATGTCAACCTCGGTTGAGCACGAGTTGACAAAAAGAGCTCTAGAGAGCATCCCCCAAGTGAGTTCAAGATCGAACCTAGCTCTAATACCTTTTGCATGCTTTGCATCTTTCATGTTGGCAAATTGCTCTTTCATATGGTTAGCTTGCAAGCATGTTAATGGTATTCTTTCACCTTGTGACAATCATGTTTTGTTGCTATTGGATATTGATGCTTTGTGTGTTGCCACAAAAATGTTGAACAATTGCTCTTTCCGATGTTTTGTGTGCAACCATAATGCCATTTTGAGCATGTATTGTCATGAGAGCTTCCAAGTTTCTCGTATTGTTGTTGCAACAAACTTAAGGACCACTTGCTCTTTCATATGGTTTGATTGCAAACAGGTTGTTTTTGCTTCCGCTTGCGATACTCATACCCCCATGATTTTGGCTTTTGGGATATGTGTATGGCATCCAACATATTGAACAATTCTTCTTTCCAATGGTTGGCTTGCACACATAATGATGTTGTTTTGGATATCTTTCCTCATGTGTTTTTGCCGAATTATCCTATCCTTGCATCAAAGATGTTGACCAATATTTTAGTCCATTGCTTTGAGTGCCACACTAAGAAGTTATATGGAGTTTTTGAGTTCCCACATTTGGATGATGTTCAAATGAGTTCCATGCACTTTGACCTTGCATACGCATTTTGTTTGTGATACTTGAATTGTGCTAATAGTGTTGTGCACAAGAATGGACATGCCACAAATGACATGCTCCTCTATCACACACAAACATATGTTGCTTGGTCTTTGTTGTGTGAAGGTACAATTGCTTCCGTGTCAACCTCTATGGACCATAAGTTGACAAAATGAATCAAAGAGAGTTGCCTATGGCTACCCTTCATCGAGCCATCTCTACATCATAAGGTGACTTCCTTCTACTTGAGGACTCATGGTATAATCTTCATGAATTGGATATGCTTTGAGTGTTGCTTCACTTTTGTAGTGAGCTTTGTAGGCTTCATTGAAGGTGAAGGAACATTGAGGTGTTGTCAATTCAATCTTCCCGAGGACGACTATATGGTGAATCCCAGGATCAAGAAGGTCTCTCGACATATTCTACTTTGTGATGAGCGTGTAGAGTCGAGGACGACTCTTTTTGAAGGGAGGGGAGATGATGTAGACCGACCTTCAGTCGTTACCACATCATGGTCTCCAACTTATGCCAAATCGGCATGGACTCCAAAGGTGAATCCGTTCCTCTATGCGAACCCACTTCCTACCCTCTTGAATGGTAAACTACTTCATACTCCGTCCCATATCAATGATAGGTTCACACCAACAAGTATGGAGGCATGGGAGGAAGCCTGGAGCACCAAGCCCGACAAGACGGAGGCTTGGAAGAGAAGACGGTCCAAGAGCAGCCAGCTCTAGAACCGGAGTCTCCGCCGTCTTCGCCCTAGAGTCTCCGCCGTCATCGCCCCGGAGAGTCTGCACGATACCAGCCGGAATGTCCGGCGCAACCGGAGTGTCCGGCCCAACCACGCCGGAGTGTCCGGCCGGCCCCGGCTCCCTCCTGGCACGGATAGTCAATACGTCACATCGGACTCTACCCGGACACTACCCGGAGTGTCCAGCCACCCTGGACTGTCGGGTCCACCCGACCCGAATGGTCCGGCCTAAGTGATGACCCTGCGATCCAACATCTAGGCCCTTGGACCATGTACCCCTATATTCCGCACCAAACCCTAGTTTTATGCCCAAACTACCCCTGATCTTGTGGTTGGCCTATATATAGAGCCCCCACCCCCTCATGTATCCCTTAGGCATAGATGATAGACTAAAGACAACCCCCTTTGTGGAATCTCTAGTTTTGCCTCATCCCCTTCTACCAAAGGGGATCGACTATCGTCACCACCTCGTTGGAGTTTTCATCGCGCCTCCCTCGTTGTACAAGGCCTACGTTTGCGAGTGCGTGAGTGTAGAAGACCCTCTCCAAGGTGTTCTTCCCTCTCCACTTGGGATTCACAGGAGCACGTTGACCGATCTTTCCTTGCGAGGATTCTATCGGACCGGTGGCCACCGGTGAGAGCAATCGGCCTTGTATCGTGTAAGTTTTGCGTATGTTCATCGTGTTCTTCACGAGGTGTGCGTCCTCTTTCGCTACCTTCTCCCTTTCCCCTCGCTTTCCCATCAATTTGACCATGAGATGCGTGAAGATCGGGCCACCCACGTGGTTACCCCATAACAAGCGCTTTATGCTAGCCAACTGGATTGTTCTAGAGCACCAGTTGTCAGAGGAGTATTGGGTAGAAGACGTCGGCATCACGTTGCTGAACGTGAGAACTGGCCGCCACCTTGAGAAGAAGATTAGCCGGGTTATTTGTAGGTGCTTTCTTTATATTCATATGTATATATGCGATCCATTTTTTGCATTCACATCCTATATTATATGTTTTTCAAGTTATGTTTCTTCGTCCACTTGTTGCCTAGGGTTTTGCTCCATGGCTTACCTTGATTGAATTTCAGTCTGTTTACCTTGACTGAATCTCTGTTTCTCCTCCCTCTATCTCTAGAAGGTACTTTTATGCCGGTAGCACAACCGGTGGCCTCCTTGTGCTTGGACAGAGGGTGCAGCCGTACAAGACCCAGTTGTACAACCCCTTCTCGGGCGCTATCAAGCGCCTGAGGGTGGAGATACCGACCGAGCAGGTGGCTTCTATCCCTGTGATGATGATCCCGTCATTGATGGTGTTTACATCAAACATCAGAACACCACCATTCAGTCGGAGGATGAGAGCATGGAGGAAGGGAGTCGCCCGGTCTTTGGTGAAGGGTGGTACTCGTTGTATGACTTCGCGGAACTCCGGAGCATGACTTCTTACGCTGGTGATGTTTTTGTCGTAGACAAATACGGGTATGTCCTCTTGACTATGTGTGATGATGCTCATGGACATGTGCAGTTGCAGCGCTCCGCACGAACCTTGGAGATGCATCTCACCGTTGCAGGCCCTGTTCCGGGCTGCCAGTTCCGAGAGAATCATTTTTACCTCATCGAGTCCGACGGGGAGTTGTTTTTCGTTGTGAGTGGACCGGTCTACGGCGGCAGGCCGGTTGTTTACCGGGTTGATACCCGGAACCATGTCCATCAGCCGGTCGGAGGCATCGGAAGTCGTGCTCTCTTCGTTGCTGACAATCGGTGCATCTACATCGACAGCGCCAGGGTACCCACGGTTCAGGCCGGCAACATATACTATCCGAACCTATCCGAGATTAGATCTTACAACTTTGAGGCTCTTGCGTGGGAAGAGGAGCCAAGCATTGTATATGGGTATGGAGTAGGAGGATTATGGATCGGTGACCGTCCTTTCAAACTCGATTGATTGTTGGCGGAGTATTGTAGAATCTTCGAGCATTCTGAGCTGCAGATGATGCCGCCATATGGCGAGGATGGTACCACCCACTACAATTACTATGACGGCTATCCATCAGATTGATGGATTGTGTGGGTCTGCTCCTGATGTATTCTCTTCAGGTCAGCTCTTTATGTGTTCACTTTGTGTAGCACCCCGATAAAATCACTACTAGAAAATCGCTTGTTGTTTTTATTTTCTGCATCATCATGACCGCATGCTCATGTCATCATGCCATATTGCATTTGAGCAGCATCATCATCAGGAATCTGTTTGCTAAAACTATTTTCTAAAAAGCTATCTTTGTTTTCTAAATACCTCTCTCTATTTCAAATGTAAAACCCTGGTCTTTTCCAGCTCTTTTATTTATCTAAAAACTATTTACAAAAGTGTTACTTATAACAGTAAGTGAACAAATAAATAAAAAACTATTTTTTTATCAGGGAAGGCAGCCGCCGGCCAGGCCAAAAAGCCCAGCCGCAGCCACCTACTACCCCAAAAGGAAACCCTAATCCTACCTACGCAAACCTAGCCCTGCCTACCCCATGCGCCGCCAAACCACCCCACACCCATCCACCTACCTACCAGACCCACACACACCAGCCTGCGCCACACACAAAGCACACAGCCGCTCAGCCCGATCCCGCACATAGCGACCCACCCCACCCCTCTGCACACCACCGACCATACCATGTTATACGCGTGGGAGCCCCTGCTCGACACGGCATGCCCACCGACAAGCCCACCACCTCGTCATGTATGCTCGACCCCACCAAGCGGACCCCACCACCTCGCTCCCTCTCGCGATTCCCCATCCCAGCCCCGCGATCCCCGCCAATCACGCCGCCGCCAGACTCGTGGGCCGCGACCGTCAAGGCGCACTTCGAGCCCTAGCGAGCTCCGCCTCCTCGTGCCCGCTCCACGCCTCCCCGAGCCTAGCTCGCAATGCCGCGCGTCACCGCCATCCTCTGCCGCTACCGAGTCGCCCCACCCTGCAACCGCCACCGCTCGCTCGCCCCGATGCTGAGCTCTGGCCGCCATCCTCGACCCTGCCACCGGGCACCCTTCCCTCTCTACTGACCGTCAGGTCCACGACGCCTCCACGCCGACGTCTTCCTCCTTGGACGTCGTCGTCCCCTGCGAGCCCACCCTACTGCGGCCCTCTGCCAACGCCAGCAACCGCCACGGCATGCGCGCCCCTGTAGTGTCACCCGCCGCCGCGTCCGTGTCCTCTCTGCGGCCCTTTATCGCGAGCGCCGCCGCCCCTCTCACCGTCCAGCGCCGCTAGGGCAGCCCCGTCTCCTCCGCCTCAGGCCGGCCACCGTCGCCGCTCGACACCACGCTGGCCTCCACCCGTGTGAGCCCTGTCGTGCCGCCCCTGGTTCTCGTCTACAGCGGCCGAGGCCCCGCCTCTGTCCGCCAGCCTTCGACACCCTCCCGCCACTTCACCTCCGAGCTCCTCCCTCAACCTCGCTCTCCTCCCTGGACAGCGCTGCCTGGCCGCTTGAGCTTGCTTCTCTACACGCGGGAGGCGCCCGCCCTTGTGTCTGCACCCTGACCCATCCAAGATGTAGCAGCAGTCTCTGTGTCTTTGATCTGAAGCTCGAACAAGGCAGCAACCATGTCGCTTCTTTCGTGCAGTAGTAGCATAGTGGGTCGTGTATTGCTGTCGCTGTTGCGGCTTCTATTCAACAGCTTCGAATGTCTCGGTCTCCGTTTATCAATGTCTCGCCGTCACCTGTTCAACAAAATTCTCGTAAGAGTTTTGCCTCTGGTCCCTTTGTCCATGTCTTCAATAGTCACCTCTTAAGATCATCATCATCTCTGATCCATCCGGTTAATGATCAAGTACTACCTTGTCCTCTTCCTATATGTTTTGAAGACGGCAACGTGGAACCCAAAGACGCACGGGTGTGACAAGTTTGAAACTCAAGGTCATCGACACGGATCCATGATCTCCTTCATCACGGAACACCAAGACCCCTGACCCACGGATCCGATGGTCGAGACCCCAAAGACCGATCCCTCGAACCCACTATGTGTGACCCTTATCCTCCCCTATTTTTATAATATATGATATATACTTGTTGCATTTAAATTGTTCATACTTGCATGCATATTGTGGGGTTGATTCACTCATAATTAAATATGGAGCTATATGCGGGCTATATTTGTCTCATATGGCCTCCATTTAAATTTGTGTAGCGAACCGACGATATGTTTCTTGTTAATACAACATTGGGAATCCTTGGTACAACATGTTGGTCCAATATATATGTATGTAAACTTGGCTTGTGGCATTCAGATCCAATATTCTTCGGACTTTTCTTTAGAAAAATAACAACCTCGCTCGTATTCTTCACTCGAAAAATGTAGAATTGAATATTGTTTCTTGATAGTTGGAAACTCACACCGACGACACTGTTTATTACAAGAAGATGCACTAATGATCAACCTATAAAAAGACATTTAGTTTAAGAGCAATATATGGAGTTTACTTGTATCTAGCTCAAGTTTGAACTAATCTCTACTACTTATACAAGCACGAAGTGTGGCAGGAACATTCAATCTCAGCCATTCATTTCTCACAATCCAATGGCGTACGTCTCTCCAATGACATCGCACGTCAAACACAACAATTTACAGAGAAATGCCACCGCGTGTCTTTTGCCCTGACCAAATCGTTTTGTTATTTCTTACTGGTCGTATCGAGTTATTTGCCTCCGCTAGGGTTCAAACAGCACCGCCGCCTGCCATCACTGCTGCAATCCGATCGCCGCCGTAGACACTCACTGCTGGCCAATGGCCTCCGTATCCACTCACCTCGGATGGCTGATTTCTGCCGCAAATACACCCATTCCAATCCATGGCGGAGGAGTGCAGGTTGGCTGCGCCTCCGGCCGCGACGTACGTGGCCTGGGCTGGACACGAGCGAGAACCAGGTTAGCTACACATTGGCCCATTGCTTCATGTCGTCACGCTTGCACTACAATTCAATCATCGGGTTAGCTACGCATTGGCCAGATACAGGGGTGAAGCCTCCATCAGGTAGGCTTCATCGGGTTTCAGCCTGCCCTCAATTTTTGCCTATATATTCTCAACTGAAGCTGTACCAGCCATAGATTTGAAGAAATCAGTGCCGACGAACAGAATTTATCACCGCCTTTGAGGTTGGGAACAGATGTGGACACAGCTTGGCATAGGCCTTGCGGCTGCTCTATGGCCCAACCAAGCTAAGTGACCCACCTGATGTTTTATTCCCCTTAGAAAATGCTAACTTGTATGCTCAAAGAAAAAGTCTAATTTGTTTGACTGTTTTTTCAGTAGCATTTCTCTGATCCATTTAGTTTGCTTTGGTCTGGAACTGCAATAGCCTAGCGTCCCTTAAAACAAGGCCTAGCTTAGCGGCATCTGGCACAACAATTTGGAGCTCTACGTATGTAAGGAAATCCATGTACGAACTACGGATAAGACAAATGAGTCACAAATCATATGTCTTGATTCTTGTTTGTATGGTCATGTATCATGTAACCCTCTTTGAAACCATTGGTTAATTCAACTAAAATCTCAAGCTCATAGATCGTCGGAAATATAGTAAAAAATTAAGATTTTTTGACCCTCAAAGGCTATAGAACGTGAATCATTGATCATATTGTAGGCCATAGGATTTTTTCGTAGCGAATTAAATCTTTTGAGCCCACCCTCTCTTTTTATCGTAGATTCGCCACTGGCTACCATCAGAAAACCGTTTTGTAGTTGTTGCACTTGCTTATCTCGGGGAGATTATAGGATTAGGTGTAAAAAGAGAAATCTTTCTACATTGAGGAGGATGATTTGACAACAATATTTTGAAGAATTCAACCTTGACTTGTTAAACTTCATCGGTACAAAGGGGATAACATTCATTATCCTAATAACAATTCTTGTGCGCTAATTAATTGTATCTTGAGTATATTGTGGTTTCTTATTAGTGAAATACTGAATGCAATTCATACCATGGTTACAAACTTACAAAGCTGCTGCGATATTTTATCTAGGATTTAACAAAACAAGAGCAAGAGAAGATTGCTGATGTTGAGAGCAATTCATGGACGTTGTCAGCCTAAAAAATAGAAGGCATTGGCCTCAATGTTACTTTCTTGAAAAGATGGAGATTGGTCAAGGTCCAAGCTGTGATGTTATATTCATTTTTTCTAATAGAACTTTGGCATTAAGTTGATCAATACTTGCAAATTTATAGAAGCTCAATAAATATTTGGTTTTCATTTTTATAGAATTGAATTTGGTTGACCGCTTAATATGGATTGCACGATGTGGCCGACCAGTTCATGCAGACAAAACATAAGATACATATATATAAGGTACTCCTACTTTTTATCAACCATTTCATCCGGTTTGCATTATCCATCTTACACAACATTTCAAAAAACACGGGTCTTAGTGAATTTCCATGAGTAAGAAAGTACCAGAAATTCCTGGGAAAAAAGTGTTGAGTTGTTTATGCACAATGGAATTATGCTTGCAGTTCCTGGGCAGCTGTTAGTTGTTTTTTTATTTCGAGTGGAATCATTTAGTCATTCATAGATTGGAGTTCTTTTGGTTGAAACTTACATTGACAATGTAATTGTGACGGTCACTCTCTAGGTATCCACAATGTGGTTTCTCATGTCACATAAGAGTATGACTAGCCATGAGCGGAATTATTGTTAACTGATACGAGCAAGATCGTGCGTTGCACGTACACACTAACTAGTTTTGTTAAATTACCAATATGCAAAGTCTTAGCAAGAAGTTACCTATCATCGAAACTCTCGCTGGTTTCTGGTATATTAATTTTGAACCCTCGATGGATACGTCCAAAAGCTTTTTCGTAAATCTATCAAAGCAAAACCTACAATTTACTTGTAGTTTCAAATTTGAACTAATTCTGAGATATCGACATAAAGTTATTCAAATGTGCAAGGTTAGCTATAGGAAGCTTCAAAACCCATAAAACATGTGAATCTCAAGTACAACATGTTGTCGATCCACTATATATATATATATATATGTATGTCAACTTGGCTTGTGGCATCCACATCCAATATTCTTTGGACTTTTCTTTACAGAAAAGAACAACTAACCTCGTCCGTCTTCACTCGGAAAACATAGAATTCAATGTTGTTTCCTGGCAGTTGGACACTCACACCCACGGCACTGCTTACTACTAGAAAATGCACCCATCTATCTCTGAAATGACATTTAATTCAAAAGCTATCTATCGCGCTTACTTGTAGCTCAAGTTTGACCTAATTAATTTTGTTAAATTGTCAAGATGCAAAATCTTAGCAAGAAGTTGAACCTATCGTCAAAAATCAAGTTGTTTTCAGATATATTAATTGTGACCCCTCGATGGGTACCTCCAACTTAAAATCTTTTTCGTAAAAATTACATAGCAAAACCTACAATTTACTTGTAGTTTTAGATTTGACCTAATTTCGAAAATTCGACTTAAAATCATTAAAACGCGCAGAGTTAGCTAGGAAGTTTGAAAGCTCATAAAACATGGGAATCGCAAGTACAACATATTGTCGATCGACTATATATGTCTGTCAACTTGGCTTGTGGCATCCACATCCAATATTCTTTGGACTTCTCTTTATGGAAAATAAGAACTAGTAGCCACGCTCGTCTTCACTCGGAAAATGTAGAATTGAATGTTCTTTCCTGATAGTTGGAAACTCACACTGATGGCATTGTTTACTACAACAAGGTGCACCAATCTACCTCTGAAAATACATTTAATTCAAGAGCAATCTATCGCGCTTACTTGTAGCTCAAGTTTGACCTAATTTAGTTAAATTGTCAAGATGTAAAATCTTAGCAAGAAGTTGAACATATCGTCAAAACTCTCGGTGTTTTATGATATATTAATTGTGACCCTCGATGGGTACTTCCAAAAGATTTTTCGTAAAACTTTCAAAAGAACCTAAAATTTACTTGTAGTTTCAAATTTGACCTAATTTCGATAAATCGACATGAAGTCATCCGGTAAAATGGGCAGAGTTAGCTAGGAAGCTTGAAAACTCATAAATAAAATATGGGAATCGTTGGTACAACATGTTGGTCCACTATATATGTCGGTAAACTTGGCTTCTGGCATTCAGATCCAATATTATTCTTTGGATATTTCTTTACAGAAAAGAACAACCTCGCTCGTCATCACTCGAAAAATTGAGAATAATTGAATCTTCTTTCCTGATATAGTTCGAAAATCACACGGTACCGACAACATTGTTTACTACAAGAAAATGCACCCATCTACCTCTCTGAAAATTCATATATTTCAACAGCAATCTATCACGCTTACTTGTAGCTCAAGTTTGACCCAATTTCGTTAAATAGTGTCATGCGATGCAAAATCTTAGCAAGAAGTCAAACCTGTTGTCAAAACTCTCGGTTGTTTCTCATATATTGATTGTGACACCCCTCCCGATCAGTATGGTACCTCCAAAAGCTTTTTCGTAAAACTTTTAGAGCAACCTACAATTTAGTTATAGTTCAAGTTTGACCTAATTTCGATAAATCGACATGTAGTCATTCAAGTCAGCGGACTTAATTAGCTAGGGAGTTTGAAAACTCAAAAAACATATGGGAATCGTAAGTAAAACACGTTGGTCCACTTAATATGTCTAGAAGCTTGGCTTATGGCATTGAGATCCATATTCTGCTTCGAGCTTTCTTTACGGAAAAGAACCATCCCGTCATCACTCGGAAAACTAAGAATTTTATTTCCTGATATTTGGAAACTCACACTAATGACATTGTTTACTATAAGAAGATGCACCCATCTACCTCCGACTACATTTAATTCAAGAGCAATCTATCGTGCTTACTTGTAGCTCAAGTTTGACCTAATTTCGTTAATCGACAAGAAGTCACTGAAGTGTGCGAAGTTAGCTAGGAAGCTTGAAAAATACCAGTACCAAAAACTTGGGTATTATGTATAAGAAACTATGGTCAAGTTTGTTTGATAATTGGGGTAGTTGTATTTTTTTAACCGTGGTAGGTCTCGTAGGAGAGAGGTGCTTGAGAGTTAACACGGTCGGTGAAAGTACAAGTTACATCAAGGACCTCATAAAAATGAAAATTGCACCCAAGTACATGCATTTAGCACAATGACCCTGAAACTGAGCAATGAAGTGTGTGTTTTGAGGTTTGCGCATACTACCGTTCATCGTGCTAAAGACTATCAGTAGAATCTTTGTAGATGCTAAGAATGGAAAAGAAGATCCAACGGTTAGCAATGTTTGGATTTGTCGTTCTTGATCCAACGGTCAATGTTCGAAGTTATCCGTACACTATACAGTGGTATGGTATGGTATTGTAAGAGATAAGACAAGATAAGATAAGAAGTACTGCAAATGGCCGATCTTTTGAGTAACCTACCCTCCTGATGTTTGAGAAGCAAGTGAAAAATTTGAAAACCGGAAAAGTTTGAATGTTTTTGCCACCAAGGACCAAAGTGGTTTCCTTCCTATGTACTCCGCATCCCTACTCCACACCAATGCGGATACCGAACACGCCAGAGACACAAAGCCGCTATACCAAGGCACACGTGCGCAACAGCATGTTGTGGACGAGGGAGAGATCATCCGGGCCGGTGCACGAGGGAAAAGGGTAGGAGATAGGGAGGATGGATGGTGAGAGGCAGCGAAGGAGAGAGAAAACACACAATTTGTCTTCAACTTCTCTTCGCTGCTGCCCTCTTCTCTTGCCAACATTTTATTCTCTCGGCATGTACAGAGCGTGGACAGATGTGACCATATGTCTAAGCAAAGAAATATACTACTCCCGTATTGTGTAAAAAAGCACACCTTAATATGGCCTACTACCCGTTCAAAAGATGGCCTATCTGCTAAGATTTACCTTATACATAGTGGAAAAAATAAAGTTATCTTTAAGCCTAAGGTACACCTCAAGCTTGTGGGTTGCCCATAGAGAATAGAAATATCATTTCCCCTCTCTCCCTATTTCATGTGATCGTTTTCAAAAGGTGTTCAAAATTTTCATGATGCAAAATCTTAGCTAGAAGTCAAACCACTCATCAAAACTCTCTATGTTTTCTGATATATTAATTAACCGCTCAATGGGTACCTCGAAAAGCTTTTTTCATAAAACTTTCAAAGTAACCTACAATTTATTACTTGTAGTTCAAGTTTTACCTAATTTCGATAAATTCAAGAACAATTTATCGCACTTAGTTGTAGCTCAAGTTTGACCTAATTTCATTAAACTATCAATACGCAAAATCTTAGCAAGAAGATGAACCTGTCGTCAAAACTCTATTTTGGTTTCTGATAGTATATTAATTGCCCCCCCCCCCCACGTGCCCCCTCTGATGGGTACCTCTAAGAGCTTTTCCGTAAAACTTTCAAAACAACCTAGACAGTTTACTTGTAGTAGATCAAAATTTACCTATTTTATTTTTCCAATTTGCCTATTATAATTTTATATATTGATGATATGCCAGATGTCTATTATCTGAGTCTCACGTGCAGGACACGTGCAATTTACTAATACTTGTAGTTTCAAATTTGACCTAATTTCGATAAATCGACATAAAGTCATTCTAATAGGCAGAGTTAGCTGGGAAGTTTGAAAACTCATAAAACATGGGAATCGTTGGTACAACATGTTGGTCCAATATATATGTATGTAAACTTTGCTTGTGGCATTCAGATCCAATATTCTTCGGACTTTTATTTAGGAAAAAGAACATACTCGCTCGTATTCTTCACTCGGAAAATGTAGAATTGAATGCTCTTTCTTGACAGTTGAAAACTCACACCGACGACACTGTTTACTACAAGAAGATGCACTGATGATCTACCTATTAAAAGACATTTAAAGGGCAATCTATGGTGTTTACTTGTAGCTAGCTCAAGTTTGACCTAATTTTGTTAAATTACAAATATGCAAAGTCTTAGCAAGAAGTCGAACCTATCATCGAAACTCTTGCTGGTTTCTAGTATATTAATTTTGAACCCTCGATGGGTATGTCCAAAAGCTTTTTCGTAAATTACCAAAGAAAAACCTACAATTTACTTGTAGTTTCAAATTTGACCTAATTCCGAGATATCGACATAAAGTTATTCAAATGTGCGGGGTTAGCTATAGGAAGCTTCAAAACCCATAAAACATGGGAATCACAAGTACAACATGTTGTCGATCCACTGTATATATATGTCTGTCAACTTGGCTTGTGGCATCCACATCCAATATTCTTTGGACCTCTTTTTACGGAAAAGAACAAGTAACCTTGTTCGTCTTCACTCGGAAAACATAAAATTCAATGTTCTTTCCTAGTAGTTGGACACTCACACCCACGACACTGCTTACTACTAGAAAATGCACCCATCTACCTCTGAAATGACATTTAATTCAAGAGCTATCTATCGCGCTTACTTTTAGCTCAATTTTGACCTAATTAATTTTGTTAAATTGTCAAGATGCAAAATCTTAGCAAGAAGTTGAACCTACCGTTAAAACTCTCGTTATTTTCAGATATATTAATTGTGACCCCTCGATGGGTACCTCCAAAAGATTTTTCTTAAAACTTTCAAAGCAACCTACAATTTACTTGTAGTTTCAAATTTGACCTAATTTCGATAAATCGACATATAGTCATCCGGTCAAATGGGCAGAGTTAGCTAGGAAGTTTGAAAACTCATAAATAAAACATGGGAATCATTGGTACAACATATTGGTCCACTATATATGCCTGTAAACTTGGCATGGCAGTCACATCCAATATTCTCTGGACTTCTTACGAAAAAGATCAACCTCGCTCGTCTTCACTTGGAAAATGTAGAATTGAATGTTCTTTCCTGATAGTTGGAAACTCACATTGACGGCATTGTTTACTACAATAAGATACACTGATCTAGCTCTGAAAATACATTTAATTTCAAGAGGAATCTATCGCGCTTAATTACTTGTAGCTCATGTTTGACCTAATTTCGTTAAATTGTCAAGATGCAAAATCTTAGCAAGAAGTTGAACCTATCATCAAAAATCTCGGTGTTTTATGATATATTAATTGTGACCCGTCGATGGGTACCTCCAAAAGTTTTTTTTGTAAAAGTACCAAAGCAACCTATAATGTACTTGAAGTTTCAAATTTGACCTAATTTTGATAAATCGACATAAAGTCATTCGGTCAAATGGGCCGAGTTAGCTAGGAAGTTTGAAAACTCATAAAACATGGGAATCGTTGGTACAACATGTTGGTCCACTATATATGTCGGTAAACTTGGCTTCTGGCATTCAGATCCAATATTCTTCGGACATTTCTTTACGGAAAAGAACAACATCGCTCGTCATCACTCGAAAAATTGAGAATTGAATGTTCTTTGTTGATAGTTGGAAAATCACACCGACGACATTATTTACTACAGGAAAATACACCCATCTACCTCTGAAAAGTCATATATTTCAAGAGAAATCTATCGTGCTTACTTTGTAGCTCAAGTTTGACCCAATTTCGTTAAATAGTGTCATGATGCAAAATCTTAACATAAAGTCAGACCAATTGTCAAAATTCTCGGTTGTTTCTCATATATTGATTGTGACCCCCCCCCGATGGGTACCTCCAAAAGCTTTTTCGTATAACTTTCAGTGCAACCTACAAAACTTGTAGTATATAGTTCAAATTTGACCTAATTTTGATTAATCGACATATAAAGTCATTCAAGTGGGCAGAACGATAAGCTATAGGAAGTTTGAGAACTCATAAAACACGAGAAATCATAAGTACAATATGTTGGTCCACTATATATGTGTGAAGACTTGGCTTGTGGCATTTAGATCCTTATTCTTCGGATTTCCTTTATAGGAGAGAATAATCTCGATATCACTCCAAAAATTGAGAATGTTCTTTCCTGATAGTTGGATACTCACACTGACATCATTGTTTACTACAAGAAGATGCACCCATCTATCCTAGAAAAGACATTTAATTCAAGATAAATCTATCGCGCTTACTTGCTTGTAGCTCAAGTTTGACCTAATTTTGTTAAATAGTTAGGATGCAAAATCTTAGCAAAAAGTTGAAACTATCATCAAAACTCTCGGTCGTTTCTGATATATTGATTGTGACCCCTCGATGGGTGCTCCCCAAAAGTTTTTTCGTAGAACTTTCAAAGCAACCTACAATTTACTTATAGTTTCAAATTTGACCTAATTTCGATAAATCGACATAAAGTCATTCAAATGGGCAGAGTTAGCTAGGAAGTCATTCAAATATCGACAAACATTTAATTCAAGAGCGATCTTTCGCGCTTACTTGTAGCTCAAGTTTAACCTAATTTTGTTGAACTGTCAAAATGCAAAATCTTAGCATGAAGTTGAACGTGTCATCAAAACTCTCGGTGGTTTATGATATATTAATTGTCCCCTCAATAGGTACCTCCAAAAGAGTTTTCATAAAACTTTCAAAGCAACCTACAATTTACTTGTAGTTCAAATTTGACCTAAATTCGATAAATAATTGGCATAAAGTCATTCAAGTTGGCGGAGTTAGCTTGGAAGCTTGAAAGCTCATAAAACATGGGTATCGTCAGCACAACATGTTGGTCCACTGTTTATGTCTGAAAACTTGTCTTGTGGTATTCAGATCCATATTCTTCAGAGTTTCTTTACGTAAAAGAACAATCTCGTCATCACTCAAAAAATTGAGAATGAAATGTTCTTTTGTGATAGTTGGAAACTAACACTGACGACATTGTTTACTACATCACCCATCTACCTCTAAAAATACATTTAATTCAATAGCAATCAATTTCCCTTACTTGTGTAGCAAATGTTTGACCTAATTTCGTTAAATCTCCAAAAAGTCACTAAAGTGTGCAAAGTTAGCTGGGAAGCTTGAAACATCCTATTTCTAAACACTTTGGAATTATAAGAAACCATGTTCCACTTTGTCTGATAATTGGAGTAGTGTAATTTTTTTTTAATTGTGGTAGGTCACGTAGGAGCGAGGTGGTTTATTAGTTAACACGCGGTCGGTGGAAGTATAAGTTACATCAAGGACCTCATAAAAATGAAAATTACATCCAAGTCCATGCATTTAGCACAAGGTCCCTGACACTAAGCAATGAAGTGTCTTTTGAGGTTTGCGCGTATGCTAGATATTGTAGAGCCAAAATTTAGTCTGAAACAATCTATATTCTAGCTTTTACTACTAATTCGAATAGTAAACAAGAATCCATAAAACAGAGTGATCGTACTCTCTATTGGAGTAGTAACTTGGATTGATTTTTCACATATCTAAGTACTACTACTAATTATAATTTCTCAAAAAAAGTACCACTAATAAATGCAATACTGGTTTGTCTGATTTGTTCTAATATGTAGTACTACTACAATTACTAATACTCCCTCGGTCTGGGATTATTAAGGCTATTTAAATTTGATAAGACCAAAAAAGTTAATTACAGGTTGGTGTCGAAGACATGCATGCAGTCCACGGTCTCTCCCCTAAAGAACTGTACACCCTGCAGCAGGCCGCAGGCTTTTCGTCTCTCTTCTGGAGTAGATCTTCTTGCCTCTTACTCACCTAGATCTTCTTGTCTCGGTCTCTCCCTCTGTTTGTACTATACTGTTTGGTACAGTACAACGTGACACCTGCATTATTAGTCACCTGTCAACTTTCTGCAACCTTTTTGTTTTGACGAAGCATGTACAGCGTGTGGACACGGTCTAAGAAAAAAGTGGCCAAGTGCAGCTGCCGCCGGTGCGCCCATGCCTAGAGTATTCCTATACAATCGTACCAGTACAATACGAAACTCAATCAATATACTCTTCAGTATACCCACCCAACCCGGGTTTCTGGCTGGCGGGCACTATGTCGGCGAGACGATCTTCCCTCTTTAACCACTCTGACAAGTTCGTGTACCGTGTCGGCGGATTCGACCGTGAGCCGGCTGCTATGGACGCCATCCAGTCTGAGGTGATGATTGAGTGCCCCTACGACGGCTCCTTTAGCTTGGCCGCCTTCGACAAGATTGACGAGCACAAGATCGCATGCTCGCACGGCCCGTGCTCCTGCATTGATTCTACCTGTGATTTCATTGCCTCACCGGCAGGGCTCCTTCCCCACATGAAGGAGGCCCATGGGGTCATAGTAACCAGGGTCATCTACGGCAGCGCCTTCTTTTGCCTCATCCCGACTCCACCACCAACAAGCACGAGGGGATTCACACGCTTCCTCTATGGGGATGACGGTGCCGTGTTCGTCCTGACCATCAGCGCACTCGTCCCAGCCGCCGTCGTGTCCTTGGTGTGCATCAGGAAGGACAGGTGCTTGTGGTCACGGTACACGGTGAAACTATGTGCGCCTGGCCTGCCGGGGTCGGTGGACTTGTCGTTGGTCGAGAGCCTTAATGCGATAATCGAGCTGATGAGTAGCTCGTCGCCGGCCAACTTCTAGCCCGACAAGCTCAGGATGTATCTCGAGGTGCCGCCGCGGTTCCTGGTGAAGGTTTGATAGTCCATCCATGTATCTTTTCTGGATTTGCATCGACAGGAAGAAATGATCTTAAACTACGGTTGATGATCAAGACTGTAATGGTGTATTAGCAGATAAATAGTTACTACTCCAGTTTACTAGTAGTAGTCGCATGTAGGTTCTATTTTGGTACTAGAAAGGATGCATTTTGGATGTAAACTAAGTTTGCTGCTAATGTTATTACGGAGTATTTAGGGGTTTAGTATGAATTTTATGTAATTGTTCACTTCTATGACATGGATCAGAGATAAACACACTAACCGTTCTTACGGTGCTTCGATTTTAGTCATCTAACTCAGTGATTACGGAATTTTATGCCCAAACTTGTCAATTCGACTTGATTTAGGTCTTGAACCAAGATTGCCATCAAAATCGCGCTGGTGTGGATGATGTATCGACGTGGGTCCGGCGTGCAGGATAGGTTGCCCTGGAATTTAGCCTAAATATCTAGAAAATAATATGGACATCTATGACATTAACTCAATGTTATCAGAATCATCACGAACCATGTTTTCATATTATATCCGTTTGACATTATGTAAGTTTGTATGTTTGTACATATATTTGGTCAAACTTTATAAATATTGACTTCGACAAAACCTAGTATGCCTTCTAATTTGGAAATAAGGGAACATCTAAGTACTAAAATGCATCGAAATACATGTGTATCTAGACAAAGCCAAGTCAGAAACTACTATTTTAGGATGGAGGGAGTAATTATTTATGAGTAATTTGTTTTTCACAATTTTTTTACTGCTACGACACGTGCCCACGACTAGATCATGGAGCAATGCATAATAATCACGTGACCATGCGGTGGTGATCTACTCCATACTGGATTACCCTACGTGCGGAGGTGCACTAGTGGAGCACACACTCGTGTCGTTCCTGAGTACGTAGTAGTACTACTAGTATATACAAATAGGAGTACACAAATAGATAGATCTTGTTGCTCATCATACTATTTTTTCCCCTATAAGGCAACCTGGGCGTGACTACTACAATACTATATTGGCACAACTTCTGCTTTTGGTGCTACAAGATGAATGTGGAACTCTCTGTGTCCGTTCAAAAAAACTCTCTATATAACATCAGTGTACTAGTACTTCTTGTACTTTCTAGTTTTTCGGACGCGCAGTAAAGTAGTGCAGAAAGTCTGTTTGGTCAAGCTGCATGCAACGAGCATTGGTTTGACAGGACAATTCAGGTTTTTAGATATCCAAATTTCTACTCCAGCTTGATGGCTCAAGACACGAAGAAGCTAGTATTCCTCTATCCTCTGGTTGTCTCCCAGATCAAAATAAACAAGCAAAAGATTGTGTATCTTGGAAATTTCCATGGCCATTTATTACCTGCAGAGCTTTATTTTGTTTCCTTCGAGGCACCTGCAAAGACTGATATTGTATTGTACTAGTAGTACTAATTGTAAATAACATGCTATGGTTGGGCCCTACAGCTAGTACTAGACATAGACTTTAGTAGCTACTCTCGTCACAATAAATTGTCCAAGAGGTGGATGTAACACCCTCAAACCGGCCCTACGCAAGTTTTAGCGATTCCTGCCAAACCCGCATAGAATCGATTCAAAGATGCCCACCAGGCACTTGCATGCGGGTGGAAAACGAAATAATACCATTACACAATAGTTCACGATGGAACCCACATAACAGATATATATATACAACACAACTCCATGAGTCAAGAATACAGATATACCATGCAAAGATCTAAATCACCTTAAAAACGATACAACATCCGAGTACGGACAAGATGCAAACTGGGCTAAGAGCCCTGAAGAATAACCAATGGCATCCATAACCCTGCCCATGCCAAGCTAGAAGGGTAACCCTGCTAACAACGTCGAACTCGTACCTATCAAACAAAAAGGGGTACCGACAAAGGGCAAAGGAAAAGAGAGCGGTCAGTACTGAGGCCAGTACACGGCGAGTCTAGAATTCGGCGGCTCTCGCCTACATAGGTATGGTGGACTGAAGCGGCAGCGAAGCATGCACTAAATAACCTATAGAGACTCGATACAACTGTCGGCTATTGGAGAGAGATAAGAAAGACCTATGTGGAATCAACCTGATAATAACACCAATCATACCCATCCTGGTATTTCCCCCTCGAGACCAAACAAGGAAGTTAAACCGAGGAACTCACGCAGTTGGCAGTTTTATTCATTCCATTATAGTTGTAGCACTTACTAGTCAAATATAGATAGCACGAGTCATCCTGATATCATAAGAAATGGCCAGTTTTTAGTTAACCATTCCATTATAGTTGCAATACTTACTAGTCAGATACAATTAGCATGAGACATCCCAACTCCAGCAGTTGTTGATACTTTTATTTACCCATTCCGTTGTAGTGAAGCTGATTACTAGACATGTCAAAGTCAAATTTATAGCACTACTTTAGTTATAGTTGTCTATGATCGAGATACTATGCTCCAAGTCATCCATAACCGCGGACACGGCTTTCAGAAAGATTTACCCTGCAGGGGTGCACAAATAGCAACACACACACGATCAACCTCAGAAAGAACCAAATAAAACACAATGAGGCCTCATGACAAAGCATTCACATGATTCATAAATCATTTTAGGGGGGCCACCCCACTAAGCTCTCCACGATGAATTTGGCCAGCTCCGAGACGGACCCAGGGTTTGTGTAGACGGCGGTAAACGACTGGGAACCCGGAAGTGTGACTGGGCTTGTCAATACAGCGAAAATGTGTCACGATCCAAAACAGTACAGGTGCTCTACGCACAATCGTAAATAAAGCAGTAAAGCATGGCATAGGTACAAGATAGTAATAAAGCCCCAAACTAGTTTGTGGCCCCAAGAAATAAAGTGTGAATCAAGCTCAGGCAAAGGGGGATTCATAGAGTCTCTCGTATGTGGATAGTGCGAATAGTCAAGGAACAGGTATCAAGTACTCGGGTCCTATAGGACACAAGTGAGTGTGGAAGAACCAAATATTAGCTATTGCCCGCCAGTGCCTCTGCATTATTTATATATATTCCCAGCATTTTAATTATCAGTTGAAATTAAAGTAATGATCATCTCCACCATTAAGCATGTGCCAACCTTCCAACAACAGTGGAACAATAACGATGCGAAGCATCACCTGAGCAAGCAACTATGACTTGCAAGGCCGACTTCTATCAAACAACAGGCAATAGGATGTGTCCAAGGCAATATAGAGGCTGCAAGGAATATAAATGGTACGGAAACTAAAGCATCGCAACACGGATAGCAGCAGATCAACAGGAAGGAAATAAAGACTATAAATGCAAAGGTAGAAAGGGGAGATTGCTCGCCTGGAAAAGACCGCCGAAGGTTCACCGGAGATCAGGTCGACACTCGCATCCACTCATCAGCCTAATCCGTGAAGAAGCAAAGCACTAGAAGAAACACCGGATGAACTATTTAATACTACAACAGAAGATCAGGCATGATGCATTTATGATGTATGACATGGCAAAGATGCGATGCAACTAGGCAACATTAAGTGGAACCAGGGTCCCGACAATTAATTAATGGGTTCCTGTTATTTAGATACCCCGCAATTTAAATATCGACTTAATAAGACAAAACATGGCATCGGTTCACTACACAAATTTAAATGGAGCCAATATATGACTAGATTAGCCCGCATATGGTCTCCATATTTAATTATGAGGTGAATTGACAAAGTACCCACAAACCCCATGATGATATGCGAGCATGAATAATTTAATATGCAAGAAGATATATTATATTATAAAAATAGAGGTCTCGGATAGGGGGCACACATTTAGGGTCGAAGATCTTGGTTCAAAGGGTTTCGCGTTCAGCGGGATCGGTCTTCAGAATTCGGGTTCGATCTCAGCGGGATCGTCCTTCGGGGCCTCGTTGGGGTTCCGGGTAGGCGATCTTGAGGTGCATCCTTGTCTTCGAGAGATCTTGGCGAGGGTCAGGTAACCTCAGGGTGTAGAGTAACTCATCCACACGACCACACCGGACTATAGCAACATGTGCACACCAGCATGACACGAGCAGAACATGACACATTAGTGTTTCCCGGATGCCTTGTGGTGGTGCAGACATTGTCTCAAACACCTCGCGGTCGGGGACAAGGGATGACGCGCGAGCGATGGCGGCCTGGAGATGCGGAGAGATTGGCGCGGGGTGGCCAGAGATGGACGCGATGTGCTCGGGCACAAGGCAACGGCGGATGATGCGGGGTGCTCCCTTGGTGGGGATTCGAGGCGGCTTGACGGCGAGATGCAGCCGCGAGAGCAGGAGGTTGTGGAGGCGCTGGTCGAGGCGGGCCGAACTCGGAGAGGAGGATCGCGATGGCGGGGCCCGCGGCGGTGGCTGGAGCTCCATGGACGGGTACGAGAGGGCACGAGGCGCTAGCGACCGACGACGAGGAGCTTGCGAGGGTCGTGGGGAGGTGGTCTAGATAGCGGCGCTGCGGGATCTGGTAGGGCTCGGCGATGGAGCTTGCGGGGCATGGAGGGCCTTGCTTGTGGCGGAGAGAGGGCGGCGGTGGCGGACGAGGTGGTGGCGATCTCGGGCTCAAGCTAGGCTGGCGGGCTGGCGCAGCTGCTGGGGCTCGGGCTTCCACGGCCTAGGGCAGGTCGGCGACGACTCTGCTCGCGGTGGAGGTGGGGAAACTTGCGATGAGGACGAGGCTTGGCGGTGGGGATCGAGAGGCAGGGCGGTAGTTGGGAGCGAGGCGAGAGGGGTTGGGCGCGATGGGGGCGGGAGCCGCATTTCTCGCGACGTGGGAAGGTGGGTCCGGGCGCGACGGCAAGTGGGTGTTGCGTCGCTCGTGACGGGTATGCGGTGAGGAGTGGGGCGTGTTGCGGTGTGCTGCTACGACGTGCGGTGCATCGCGGGGATAGGTGCTCTGCAGGGTGGGGCCAGGCAGTGGAGTGGTGCACCGCGTGCACGCGTGTCTTCTTGCAGTGGGTCAGGTTGGTTTGCAGGTCTATGTTAGGTAGGCATGGCGGCTAGGGTTCTCCATTTAGGGTTAGGGTTAGGTGTTTAGGCTAGGCCGGGTTGATTTAGGTTGACGGGGTAGTAGATGGCTAGGCCACTGGCCTGGCTCTCTCCCCTAAAAAAATATGCTATTTTATTTTAAAACATAAAACATTTTTAAAATAGTTTTAGACAAATAGAGGTATCCGAAACAACGGGGTTTTGATTTGAAATAGAGAGGGGATATTTAGAAAACAAAGGTAGGATTTTAGGGGAAAATAATTTTAGGCAAATAATATGAATGCAGTCATGAGGATGCTCAAATGCAATTGGCATGATGACATGAGCATGCAGTCATGATGGTGCACAAAAATAAAAACAACAAGCGATTTTCTAGTAGTGGTTTTACCGGGGTGCTACAGTGGAGTTCCTTTTTTCTCCAAGAGGTGGAGTTCCTATTTTTTTCCTGAGAGAGGAAACCTTTATTTATTCCTTCTTTGATTCAAAGAAAATTCAAAGGTTTTGTGAAGGATCTTGTCCCTTAGGAAATAATCCTACGCTATTTTGTTTGATTCATAGGATTCCAATATGTAGGAATTATGTCCTGTTTGGAATGCAGGATAGGCAAATTATAGGAATAGGAAAAACATGGGAATTGAGATTCCTTCAAAGTATTCCTTTGCCCTCTATTTTTAGGAAAATTTCCGTCCACTCCAACCTCATGGTATAATTGCTTTGCTTTCCCTGTGATTCAAACACATACTTGATCCAAATTCCTGTAGTTTCCTCTTATTATGTTTTGAGAATCCTACAAATCAAACGAGCCCTGAGAGATGGTATTTTTTTTGTCTTTGATCATTTTTTTGTTTGAACATAGGGTCACAGAACTTCCTCGGAATACGAGGAGGGTGGAAATTGCACAAACCTCCAACAATTGGATTTGAAATTGCAGGGAACTCTAGATAATCAGGATAGTCTAGTTGCAAGAAACTACTGTACTACAAATACTTTTGGGTACAAATGCTGCACATTGCATAAAATTCTCGATTAGCCCTCTTAGCATTATTGCTTACATACCCGGGGCTCAACAGTTGGAGCTCTTTGCAACTATGGCTCTAATTGTTGGAGGTTTGTGCAACTAGCCTCAATTGGAGCCCCACCCCCACTCACCCACCTTCTGCAGTACTACTCGTAGTAGAGTACTAGTACTACGCGCCATCAGCCTTTGTCTTCTCCATCGCACCCCGGCCACCAGCTCACGCCAACGATCTTCCCTCCCTCCCCCACCCCACCCCACCCCAAAGAAATCCCCCAAAACACCATCCATAGCCTCCTGCCATGGTGAGATCGAGCAAGGTCTGTAAAGATCCTGAGCCGTTTCATAAGGTGTTCACCGAAGTTCCTCTTCAAGTACTCATCAACCATTGCGACGCCACCACCACCGCGAGCCTCGTAGGTTCGTCCAAACATATTCTTTAATTAGCAAAAGAGAGCGGAACTACGCCTTATTTTCATCCGTTTGGCCTCCCATGTGAGACCGTGGGAATCCAAAGACTGCTTTGAAGTGGCGGGCAGCCCATGCAAGCTGACGCCAGTAGACAGGTTCTCCTCCGATGTAGTGATGCCAAGTTGTTTTGATGAGCAGCGAGCAGGTGGCAATGGAGATTGGATCGTCACAGTTGGGCCCGATTTCATGTGGGACCTTGTCAACGTGTACACTCGTCGCAAGATTGTTATTCTGCAAGTGTCGGGGTTTGAACCGATCGAAGGTTCTGCACTTACATTTTAGGATGATGCTGATGAAGGTCGACGTACTAAACTACAGAAGATACTCATTTGCCAAGTTCCGACAGCTGCTGGGGGATACAAAGATTTCTCTCTAGTCGCCATTTTCGAATTCAAGATTGTTGTCATCAACGGGAATGATAGTCATGGATGGTCAGTTTGTGTGAACAAATTCCAGGGCTATTTTAGATACTGCGATGCTATTATCCAACACGATTGTGTGTTCGCCGTGACCAAGAACGGCTGTGTTTATGCATGGAAGTCTCTAGAACATGGTAAATTCTCCTCCCTACGTATTTTATTAGCTTTGTTCCTGAATCGATGCAAGCTATTTTTTCTGAACTTTCATTGGTTAGTAGGAATTCCATTAAAATTTTAGTTTCTTTGATTCGAAGGAATTCCCTAGGAATTTCAGAGGAATGCAATCTTTAGGAGGTTTTCTTACATATAAGTAGTTTATTTCATATGATTGAGTTTTGCTGATAGTATTGCTTCGTCTCCTAGTACATCCCATGGAAAATATGGTATCTACTACGTAGTAGTAAGTACTTATGTGAGACCCAGATATTATTCCTGAATCAATGTAAGTTATTTTTTCTGAAGTTTCTTTGGTTAGTAGGAATTTCATAGGAATTTTAGCCTCTTTGATTCGTACGAATTCCCTAGGAATTTCAAAGGAATGCAATCCTTACTAAGTTTTCTTACATATAAGTAATTTGATTCATAGGATTGAGTTCTGTTGATAGTATTGCCTTGTCTCCTAGTACTAGTATATCCATGAAAAATATGGTATCTACTTGTAGTATTTACGTGAGACTCAGATACTAGACATATGACATATCATAACTATATAGAATTATAATACTAGGTAAAGCTCAAAAAATTAGAAATTTGATCGACATCTATAAAGTATGGGCACATATTTAGTTCTTGTATTTTCTATCATGTAGAACTTAATGTTTATTAGGTACTAGTACTTGTAAATTTTGTTAACATGGTCTTGAGAAATGAAGGAGAAGATTCTAGAATGATGGAGAAGTGTGTTTTGAGGATTGTGCATAGCGTTCATTGTGCTAAAGACTATCAATAGAATCTTCAACTAGATGCTATAATGGAAAAGAAGATCCAACTGCTGGCAATGTTGGGATTAGCAAGTCTCGATCCAATAGTGAATATTCAAAGTTATTCATACACTACATAGTGGTAAGATAAGATAAAATAAGATAAGATATTAAACCTCCTAGAAATAATCCTTGTTGGTTTTCCTTTGGTATATAAGACACCAAAATCTTGTAGGATCCAACCTTGTTTTTTTACCCTATGAACTTTACATTCAAGATCCTATAGGATTATTTCCTATTTCATTTGATCCCATGAATCAAACCGTGTCTCTAGGAGAATTTCCATAGCATATCCCCATTTTGAAAAGAATTAGAATTTCCATAGCATTTCCCTAGGTTAGCATTTTTTATGCAATCAAACATCTTAAGTATAATCAAGATTTTTGAAAATAGTACTATATATCAACTTCTACAATGTCAGATCAATATCAATATTATTTCCATGTTAGATTTCCTTTCCCTTTGAAGGTCCTAGCCTTATCCTGTGACCATGCGATGTGCTGTACCTGACACATGGGTTTGTTGGCGATGATGAGGAGAATGATCCTGGTAGGTGGTGGTTAGCAAGATTTGCCGGTGGTTCAAGACTTCTTCTGGTCTATACATATGGTGTCTCATGCAATGCAATTGCTGATGATACTAGTGTTGTTCACTATGGTCGCACCGTTCGCACCTATCCTTCTGGGTTTGAGTGCATGGTGTTCTCGATGGAGACAAGCCAGTTAACTGCACCTAACCGATGGAAAAGGGTTACTGACCTTGGATCATATTCTCTTTTCCTTGGCGTGAACTATCTGATTATCATTGCAGTAGGCGATGCAAATGATCCGCTAGGCCATCTGACGAGAAGGAATTGTGTTTACACATCACACCAAGAAATTGGCTGCGAGTACAGGCCGCATCCTAAAATTTGCCGCTTTAGTCTGAATGGTGACGCAACTGTTGGTTTCCACACCAACACTCGCTGGACATGGTCGGAGACTCCATTTTGGTTCATCCCAAGCTTCTCAAACGCCTTGGAGTGGAATGAGCCTGTGCAAGGATAGCTCATTTGGTCTCGGCCTTCTATTGAACTCTTTCTTTTGGCTGGTTTTTAGCTGATGTACGAGTACTCAGCATTTAGTTTCGCACCCGGTCCGGCTTGTAAAATACTCCGTAGGACCAAAAACCCCTTTTATACACTTGGTAGTTTCTCCAGTACGTATATTTCACCAAGCTTGTAAAAGAACCTTATTAGGAGTATAGTTGTACTCTACTACTACTATTTCGTACATAATTTCTTCCAGAATATTGTATAATAGTAGTACTGTTAGTATTACTCCTTGCAGGTCCGTAGTTTTGTTTCTTTTTCACTGCAGTTTGGGTCCTGTAAGCCTAAGTTGGACGTGTTGGTAAGTACTACTTAGCTCAGAAACTGCACGTGGTGGAAGGAACACGATGTTTCCAGGTTTACCAGGAAAACATGTCGCTCATCATGGAATCACCAGTGATTTGACAAGGCAATAATGTACGACGGTGTGCTAGTCAATTTTTTTCTTCTTCTGAACAAGTACTCCTTATCTACCTAGTAGTAGTAGTAGTAAAGGTCTACTAGTAGGAGTACCAAAGAACTCGATGAAGCTAGTTGGAGTACTACTGTCAGTAGCTGCCACAGAAGAGATAAGGAGGGAGTTTTGCACACGCCGGTGCACGTGGCATCGCGTTCCTTCCGAGACAAGCTAGATTTATCTCCCTTACCGGCCTCCCCCCATGCACACACATCCTATTTTACTCAGTCCCTTCTTCCCATCCACTACCGCCCCTAGCCTCTCGCTCCATATTGTTGCCGACCAGCTCCTCGGCTCCGTCCTCTACAGGTGGCGGCGAGATCGGCGCGACAGCCTTCTGTAGGGCGGTGGAGCATCCATCATCTCTGTCCCGCGGTAGCAATGGCGGTCTGTGAAATACTAGGACACTCGTACCTATTCCCTCCGTTTCATAATATAAGATGTTTTAGCTTATGTGAAACGAGTGTATCTAGATTCACTCCGAGCTTACATGATAGAGTTGATGATGCGGTTAAATTTTTGTTGTCGGTTGCGCAACATTGTCATGTGTAGAGTAGTTCTTATCCCGGGTATGCATCCTTTTTTGTAGACTAGGATTCCATAGAAGCTTGTTTTCTAGGCTAGATCTCATAACTAAGAACAGTGGGGATCAGTTCGAATTTGGTAGTTCGACAGCGCAAACTTTTGAACATTTGCATATATTTGTCGATCAACATCATGTAATCAATATTACAACTTGCTACAGAAGGAGATAGGGGAAGGAGCGAAAAAGAGGATTCTCGATGAAATAGGTTCCAATCCAGTGACTTCTCTATCCCAGATGACAAGGTAAATCAATAGAATGACATATTTTCTTATCGTTGCGCGTAGATGCTTTCACTGTAATCTTTGTTTATCTTGTAACCGCAGAAGCACAAAGTTGAAGAAGACTCTCCATTTCCTGATGATGGAGTAGAAAATGGATGTAAGATCACTACACCTAAGATGCCTCCTTGTTTACCTTCTTTGGAGACTGATGTAATTGCAGCTGCAGCTGGTACTGATGAGCTTGCACCTACCATCATCGTGCTAGATGATGGAGGTGGTGGATTAGTTTTACCATCCGCGGAGACTTGTGCGGCTGGAGATGGCAGTGAAGAGCCTTCAGAGGACATTGTGGTGCTTGATGGTTCACCTATTATGGAGACTCATGCTACCAGTGATGGCGATGTTGTTGGTGCTGCTGATCCTGCTCCAAAAATTATCGTGCCACCTGAAGGAGGCGGTGATTTGGGTTTACAATCTATAGAAATGGTTGCACCTAAAGGTGGTGAACTGTGATACAGAGCTTTCTTTATTATGATTTGTATGCTTTTCTCTGGAACCTGCATTATGGAGCTACCTTACGCATTTCTTACACTTTTGCCTATTGAACTGTAGTGTGGAACTGGAACTACTCCTAGTATGTAATCATAATATTCGGATGCTTGAGTATTATTGATGATAAACCGATGCTAGCTGAGCTGCACGAGAATTGGCTTCTTCCACTTGCAGGTGTGGTTCCTGGCTCATCTCCTTTTCACAAGCATGGTGAAAAGATGGTTCTGTTCCTTTTCTTGCAATGCCATTATGCTTGTGTTATTGATCAGGCAATTTTATGCTGATTTTGTCACCCAATCCGCATTTATGTCTCTACATACAAACATATTTGTTCACATGACTTGAATAGAAAATAGTATCTTCTTTGCATCGAATAACACAAGGAGACATGCAAATATTTATTCATTTTTGAAACAAGGCAAACAATATGCCATTTTCATTGATAGAGAGGGACATGCAATTCATAAATCATCACCTCCAGCATCTTGTTCTACAGAAGGCGTTATTACCAGATCCACAACCTTCTTTTCCTTGGGACGACAATGTGAAGTGCAGGATTTCGAATCTAAACGCAATCCAGTGCAGGTTCATCAGGACAACCTCCAGCTGCGTCAGTCTCCACAGAAGGTACATCAACGCTATGGCAGATACCGTTAGAAATGCAAGTTGAAGCTTTTTTATACTCCTATCAGGACCATGAATAAGGGCTAGAAATTCAAGCTCCGAAATCTAGCGTTACAAAATAGACAAGAGGTTACCCCATCTGGACAATTCATAGTGCAATTTGAGCATCTTACATGATCCCTAGATCTTAGCCCATCCGGTCTTTTTATTGGTGGAACGAAATTTGCTGGTACTTTTATTTCTACGAAGGACCTACAAACATAGCCAAGTCATACATCTGAATATATCTAACTTTTCTACAGTCTTATATGTGAAGATATCTTTGCATAACACTCACTTATCAAACTGTCTACGAATATCTTCCCGCTTCTTGGAAATGCGAAGTCGATGTTCTATAGGGTACATCCATCTATACTGTATTGTACCTCTACTGCCTCGTCAGGTACATCAACAGCCAAATGCTCCATTGTATGAAAGAAGGATGGGGAATATATCAGGTCAAAAGCTTGCACAGGATCTCTGCTAAGTCCGTTTTAAGATGTTTTCGAACTCTTCTATCCAGAGCTTTACTATAGATTTACCTAAAGAACATACCTACCCAAATCTGCAAGCACCTTGTAAATCTAGATGGTCACAAGCTTTAACTATTTATAGGAGAGGTGGAGAACAAACCAAAGCCAAGAAGAATGTCCAGTTCCTGAATCTAGTAGGCGAAGCATGGGGATCGCCCAGCTAACCGCCGGCCGGTGCGTCTCGTGAAGAACGGTACGACCAATGGTGGTAGGCCAGCACTGTTGATAGAAAGGCGTCAAGAAGTTTTCTAAGGCGTGGACAAGTTTGCGGTCTGGTTCTAATCCGGTGCATCTCCCATAAGAACGGCGCAAAATTTGAAGAGACAGGGGTTGGTTGCTCGACTGAGGGCGGGCTTAGGAAAGTTTGGGGTCTCGGCGGAAAGTTTTGGCAGGCGCGGGGTGTTTGTCCACAATTTTCACAGAAATATCTATGAATATTTTATCGGATTTGCCAGTTCTCAAGAGTCACCTCTCTCGCCATTGGATTTACCTCACGATTGGTGCAACGTGAGGGTTACACATTTGTTGCAACAGCTTGTAACTGGGAATTTAATGAGTTGCAACTAATAGGTTACAACTGAGTATTAGCACAATTAGTAGGGTGACGTCAGCTCCTTAACATAACAAGTTCTCAGAAGCCTGGGCTCTAGGCGCTTATATTTTATACCTTTTTTTCCCTTGTTGACGGCTTTGTTTCGAATCCGGCCGAGCCCCAGCACGTACCTTGTGATTTTAACTATCGAGCCCAAGAAATTAGCCCATCCGGCCTTATTATAGCCCAAGACCTTCTAACTTGGCCATGTTTTGGGTCATTCAGTCGCGCAAATAACCTAGTTAGATTGGGCGAGATCCCATGAAAAATAGCCCATCAATCCCTGATTGGCCCATTTTTCTTCAATTCGGCCATTTTTGGGCACCGTCCACCCACCCCTATAAAAACTCCGCCTATCCATGTTTTTAAGTACTACCTACTACATTATTTATACTTAACATTTTTTAGTTGAGCTGCTAGCAATCACGCGTAGCAGATGGACAAGAATTTTTTAAGAAGAAAAATAAATAAGTTATATACGATGTTAGTACACATTTTTTACGCTTTATAAAAGGATAACAATTTTCTTGTGTAGTGGCAAGGCATGCAGTTTATCTGTATCAATATTTTTGTACTGAGAGGCTGACATGGCCAACCCACCTGCCTGCAGCTAGCATCCATCAACCTTACCATACAAGAGATCAAGTTTAATGAGCGCGTTTAAAAAGTACTTGTACAAAAGTCTCGACCGGAAAAAAGAAGACCAAGATCAACATGTTTCTTGTCGAGAGAGGCTGACACATGGGTCCCAGCAGCAAGACCATACACGCATGCCGCATGGAACAACGTTACGAAGGTCAAACCGGCGGACGCGACCAAAAAAATGTCCAACATACACACATTTCCTCTACATAGGTGGCTGACATGTGGACCCAGCAGTGAGACATTATACAGGTGTTGTATCGAGCAACGTTGCCAAGTTCCAAATGGGGAGGCGCGAGAGAAGAAAAAAGTCTAGCATGCACACGTTTCCTACACAGAGAAGGCTGACATGTCGGACCCACCAGCCTGTATAAACGACTGAAGCAGTAAGCAACGCTATCAAGTTCGGAACACGAAGGCGCGATAGAGGGTAAAAAATCCATCGTACACACGTTTCTTCTAATGAGAGGATGTCATGTGGGGCCCCGCATCGTGATTAAACGGTAGATGCATCGAACAACGCTATCAAGTTCGGAACAGGTTAGCGCGAGTGAAGGAAAAAAATCCATCATACACATGTTTCTTCTAATGAGAGGATGACATGTGGGGCTTAGGAGGTTGGTTAAACGGTAGATGCGTCGAGCAGCGCTATCAACTTCGGAACGGGGTAGTGCCAGTGAAGGAAAAAATTCCATCATACACACGCTTCTTCTAATGAGACGATGACATGTGGGTTCCAGGAGGTTGATTAAACAGTATATGCATGGAGCAGCGCTATCAACTTCAGAACAGGGTATTGCGAGCGAAGGAAAAAAATCCATCATACACACAATCCTTCTAATGAGAGGCTTACATGTGGGACCTAGCAGCCTGACTAAACGGTAGACGCCTCGCGCAACGTTATCGAGTTCAAATCAGGGAGCCGTGACCGAAAAGTATGGTCCAATAGAGACACTGATGTCCGGGACCCACACGCCTCAAAAGACTTCGGCGGGTCAACATCGCGCGAGGAAACGAAAATCTTGCTTCTGCCACATGCCAGCCGAGCTTCCTCCATGTTTTTAGCAGATCTGTCGTAGTAGAGGGCCGCGAAACCCGAAAAAAAAAGTTTACCATCGGCCACGGTCAAGCCGAGAATTTTGTCGCGGAAGACGCGCCTTCTACAGCGACCGTCGGGCCAATTCATTACGGAAGGAAACTTTTCTTGTAGTGTCATATGCATTCTCCTTTTACAAGTGGCGCTCGGCTTTGGTAGCTTGATGGAGGAGCTCGATGAGGTTCTTGTTGGGTCCGCAACATAGAAAACAAAAATTTTCCTACGATGAGAACTATACGCCAAGATCTATCTACTAGATACAGAGCAACGGGTGGACATACATCCATGGAGAACTTACCCTTGAAGACAACGAGTTTTGTTAACGAGTAGGAACTCGTGGTTGATGTAGTTGTACGCTTGCCGATCTCAAGATCGTGTGGAAGTCCGAGCACCGCAAATCAATAGCGCATCCGTCCTCGCACACACGTTCAAGCCACCGGAAAACCTCCACCTCCTCGCTCCAGCGATCCAAATGAGCGCAACTCCTTCCGCATTTAAATGCCACGGGAACATGTATCTCGCTAATCCGAGACCATGGGGAATAATTCTAGAGGGGAGAGAGATCCTTCACAAGGAGGTGTGTGGATGAAGGAGGAATGGGTGGCCTTTTATAGGAGGGGGTGCCCCTCTCTCCATGGCCGGCGCATGGGGGGGTGACCCCTCACCTCCCCCATTCATGTGGTGGTAACCCCTCCACATTAAAATGCCTATTCACATTCCCTTTTAAAGTCTCCACTTTAAATGCATTAAATTTCTCCAAATTTAATGCTCTCTCATTTAATAAAAAATTTTTTATTAAATTTATTCAGAATTTTGTTAATTACTTTAATTAACAAACATTCACATATAGCCCCTTGCAATATTTCAATATCACAAGCAGAACCACCTTCTGCAATTTCACCCGAAACAATTTCCGGTTTCTATTGAAACAATTCCTGCGCTTTGCAATTCTTTTCGTGAAACATATGTGCTCCAAAATGGTGTCCGGTAACTCTTAAGTGTGCCACCCTACGGTTCGCGAATAATGCAGACATGATCGAGACCCTTCTCCGATCAATAATCAGCAGCGGGACCTGGAGATCCGTACTGACTCCTACACATTCAACGATGACTCCTGTGATCGTGAGAACCTTTAACGCTTGTAACTAAATCCCTTTGTCTCTCGATATATTACATGTCCGAGATTCGATTATCGGTATCTCCATACCAAGTTTGATCTCGTTACCGAGATGCACTCTTTTCTCGTTCCCGTGATATAACATTCTAGTGATCACATCACTTGCTTGCAAGCTATCCTAATGTGATATCACCTAGAGGGCCCAGAGTATATCTATCCGTCATCTGGATTGACAAATTCCACTCTTGATCCATGAGCCTCAACATAACACCTTCGTAGTACTGAACCCATCTTTATAGTCACCCTGTTACGGTGTGATGTTTGATATTATCAAGATACTCTTCCGGTGTTAGCAATTAACATGATCTCATGATCTAAGGATAAAGATTACTTCGTATGATGTTATAGCAATATAAACATAATGACTTGATCCTAATGCTATACTTCGGATGAATGTTCATCACATCATTTCACAAATGTTGTGACCTTGTTATTAACAACATCCAATGTCCATGATCAGGAAACCTTGATCATCTTGTTAATCAACAAGCTAGTCTATAAGAGAGGCATAACTAGGAACCCTTTTTGTTTATTAAACATACATGTATTGATGTTTCCTATCAATACAATTATAGCATGCAAAATAAGCATCTATCATATACAAGGTATACATAATAACAACTTTATTATTGCCTCTCAGGACATATTTCCTTCAGTCTCCCACTTGCACTAGAGACAATAATCTAGTTTATATAGTGATAAATCTAACACCCATGGAGTTCTGGTGTTAATCATGTTTTGCCCTAGGGAGTACTTTAGTCAATGGATCTGCTACATTCAGGTCCGTGTGCACTTTACAAATCTTTATATCTCCATCCTTGACATGCTCGCGGATGGAGTGAAACGGCGCTTAATATGCTTGGAATTCTTGTGAGACCTTGGTTCCTTTGCGTTGGCTATGGCTCCATTGTTGTCACAATAGATCACCATCAGGTCCAACGCACTGGGAACCACACCCAGTTCCGTAATGAACTTTTTCATCCAAACTGCCTCCGGTGCCGCTTCTGAAGCATCAACATATTTCGCCTCCGTTGTTGATCCAGCCACCACAGGTTGTTTGGAACTCCTCCATCTAACTGCTGCTCCGTTCAAGAGAAATATGTATCCGGATTGAGACTTAGAGTCATCCGGATCAGTGTCAAAACTAGCATCGACATAACACTTAGCGACTAGCTCTTCTTCACCTCCATATACAAGAAACATATCCTTAGTTCTTCTCAAGTACTTAAAGATATTCTTGACCGCTATCCAGTGTTCCGAACCTGGATCAGATTGGTACCTACTAGTCAAACTAATAGTATGTGCCACATCCGGTCTTGTACATAGCATGGCATACATTATAGAGCCTATGGCTGAGGCATAGGGGATCTTATCCATTATCTCTCTTTCTTAGCCGTGGACTTTGAGTCTTACTCAATGTCTTGCCTTGCAACATAGGTAAGAACCCCTTCTTACTTTCGTCCATATTAAACTTCTTTAATATCTTATCAAGGTATGTACTCTGCGATAGCCCAATTAGGCGCCTTGATCTATCTCTATAGATTTTAATGCCTAATATATATGACGCTTCACCAAGGTCCTTCATTGAAAATTTGTTGTTTAGATAACTTTTAACACTGTTTAAAAGATCTATATCATTTCCAATTAATAATATGTCATCCACATATGATATCAGAAATGCCACATTGCTCCCACTCACTTTCTTGTAAATACAAGCCTCTCCATAAGTTTGGACAAATCCAAACTCTTTGATCACCTCATCAAAGCGGAGATTCCAACTCCGGGATGCTTGCTTCAGTCCATAGATGGATCGCTGAAGTTTGCACACCTTATCAGCATCCTTAGGATCGACAAAACCCTTAGGTTGTATCATATACAACTCTTCTTCAATATTACCATTGAGGAACGCAGTTTTGACATCCATCTGCCATATTTCATAATCGAAATATGCAGCAATTGCTAACATAATCCTAATCGACTTAAACATCGCTACGGGAGAGAATGTCTCATCGTAGTCAACTCCTTGAATTTGTTGAAACCCCTTTGCAACAAGTCGAGCCTTATAGATGGTTACATTACCATCAACATCAGTTTTTCTTTTGAAAATCCATTTATTCTCAACGGCCTTTTGATCGTGAGGTAAGTCCACCAAGGTCCAAACCTGGTTTTCATACATGGATTCCATCTCGGATTTCATGGCTTCTAGCCATTTGTTGGAATCAGGGCTCATCATCGCTTCTTCATACGTCGCAGGTTCATCCATTTCATCTATCATGAAATTCATAACAGGATTGTCGTACAGTTCAGGAGCTGCACGTGTCCTGCTTAACCTGCGAGGTTCGGTATTGTCCTCTTTTGGAGTTTCATGATCAATATCATTAGCTCTCTCTTCATTAGGTGAAGTCAACTCCGAAACAATTTCTGGAGCTGCGCTACTCGCCATTTCATGAAGAGAAGGTTCAATAACCTCTTCGAGTTCTACCTTCCGACTACTCACACCTTTCGCGAGAAACTCCTTCTCAAGAAAGGATCCATTCTTGGCAACAAAGACCTTGCCCTCGGATCTGTGATAGAAGGTATACCCAATCGTTTCCTTAGGGTACCTTATGAAGACGCATTTTTCCGCTTTGGGTTCGAGTTTATCCGGTTGAAGTTTCTTCACATAAACATCGCATCCCCAAACCTTAAGAAATGACATCTTAGGTTTGTTTCCAAACCATAATTCATACGGTGTCGTTTCAACAGATTTAGATGGTGCCCTATTTAAAGTGAATGTAGCGGTTTCCAGTGCATAACCCCAAAATGATAGTGGCAAGTCAGTCAGAGACATCATAGATCGAACCATATCCAATAAAGTACGATTACGACGTTCTGACACACCATTACGTTGTGGTGTTCCGGCAGGCGTGAGTTGTGAAACTATTCCACAGTCTTTCATATGTGTGCTAAACTCGTAACTAAGATACTCTCCTCCACGGTCGGACCGCAGAAATTTGATCTTTCTGTTACGATGATTTTCCACTTCATTCTGAAATTCTTTGAACTTTTCAAAAGTTTCAGACTTGTGTTTCCTCAAATAGATATACCCATATCTACTCAAATCATCCGTGAAAGTAACAAAATAACGATATCCACCTACAAACACACTCATTGGTCCACACACATCAGCATGTATGATTTCCAATAGATCTGTCGCCCGTTCCATTGAACCGGAAAACGGCATTCTACTCATCTTGCCCATAAGGCATGGCTCACATGTATCAAATGATTCAAAATCAAGTGATTCCAAAAGTCCATCAGAATGGAGTTTCTTCATGCATTTAACGCCAATATGACCTAGACGGCAGTGCCACATATATGTAGATATATCATTATCAAGTTTAATCCTTTTAGCATCAACATTATGAATATGCGTAATACTACTATCGAGATCCAATAGAAACAAACCATTCAACATAGGTGCATGACCATAAAAGATATTATTCATATAAATCGAACAACCATTGTTTTCAGACTTAAATGAATAACCACTTTGCATCAAACACGGTCCGGATACAATGTTCATGCTCGGTGCAGGCACCAAATAACAATTATTTAGGTTTATAACTAATCCCGATGGCATATGGAGAGGCAGTGTTCCGACGGCGATCACATCAACTCTTGATCCATTGCCGACCCGCATCGTGACCTCATCCCTTGCTAGTTGTTGCTTGTTCCGCAGCCCCTGAACCGAGTTACATATATTAGCAACCGATCCTGTATCAAATACCCAGGTGCTACTATGAGTACTAGTCAAGTACACATCAATAACATGTATATCACATATACCTTTGTTTGCCTTGCCGGCCTTCTTGTCCGCCAAATACTTGGGGCTATGCTTCCAATGGCCATCCCTTGCAATAGTAGCACTTTTGTCGGACTTAGGGCCAGCTCGGGGTTTCTTTTCAAAGCAGCAACAGATTTGCCGCCCTTCTTTCCCTTCGCTTGCCTTTCTTGTCCTTCTTGAAACGGTGGTCTTATTGATCATCAACACTTGATGTTCTTTCCTAATCTCCACTTCGCAGTCTTAAGCATCGATGAAGCTCGGAAGACACTTCTTCATGCCCTGCATATTATAGTTCATCACGAAGCTCTTGTAGCTAGGTGGCGTAGATTGAGAACACGATGTATGCCTAAGTCAATGGGAATCGTTATTCCCAAGGACACAAGCTTATCGGCTGCCTGACATTTTGAGTACATGCTCACTAACGGTTGTTCTCTTCCATCATGCAGCTAAAGAACTTTCAGAAGCATTATAACTCTCACGGCATGGGTATCGAAAATCATTTTCAATTCTCCCATGGTATCAAAGGCATTGCCATTTTCAAATGTTTTCAAGTTCGCTCTAGCCCATACAAGATGCCGCAATGAACTAAGTTGTGGTCCTCCTGACGAGTTATATAGACGTCCTTTTCCTCGTCAGGGGCATCAGGAGCTGGTGGGGGGCCTAGTGGCGCCTCTAGCACATATTGCTTTTGTGCAGCAGTGAGGAGAATCCTCAAATTCATAGCCCAGTTGGTGAATTTTCTACCATTCGCAGCAAGCTTCTCTTTCTCCATGAACACATTGAAATTAAAAGCAGGTGGTGCCATCTACGACAGAATTTGTAAAATATATTTAGACTAAGTTTATGATAGATTGAGTTCAACTAATCCAAATTACTAATGAACTCCCACTCAAAAACGACATCCCTCGTGTCCTTTTGGTGATTACATGAACCAAATCCACTACACCAAGTCCGATCATCACGTGAGTCGGTGTAGCTTCAAAGGCGAGCATCTATATGGGCATCATATCAACTATATGACTCATGCTTAACCTTTCGGTCCGTGTTCCGAGGCCATGTCTGTACATGCTAGGATCGTCAAGTAAGAACCTTAGTATTTGCGTGTGTAAAACTGTCTTACACCCGTTGTATGAAAGCGTAGAGTCGAGAATACCCGATCATCACGTGATGCCTCAAAAGACGATCCACAAAATGGTGCATACTTAAGGAAGAACACATTTTATCTTGATATCTAAATGAGGGATCATCTTATAATGCTACCAAAAGCGCCAAACTAGCAATATAAGATGCTAATGTGTGAAGTGAGGTGATATGGTCCATGCATTTGATCTCTATCATTTGCATCGTGGTATGATCTCTATCATTCCTTTGTGTGTGAGGCCAAGGTCTATGGAACTTACACGTTAAGTGAGTTGTAAGAGTATCTATCATACATCTACTTACAACAATACCATATAAAGACACTAGCCCAGCAACGATCTAAACTAGACGCCTCTAATTTATCAATTGCAAGTTTTACGTGGCTTAGGGCTTTCGGAGATAGAACCGGTCTTACCTACGAACATGAACCACAACGAGGATAACCAAGTTATTAGCAACTCGTTGTAAATTAGATATTGACTATAGTAGGAGAGACAGACACCCGCTAGCCACTTATGCAAAACTAGTTGCTTGTCAGTCGTGGAACCGGTCTCATGTACGATGACATGTAAGGTTGGTCCGGGCCGCTTCATCCCACTATGCCACCAATATCCAAAGTACATAGAGGATGCAATAACATGATCATCATCGCCCACATATAAACATATGTGTACTACCCGTGCAAAGCACCTACGCATAGATCAGGCTCTGATACCACTGTTGGGTCCGCAGCATAGAAAACAAAAAATTTCCTACGATGAGAACTATACGCCAAGATCTATCTACTAGATATAGAGCAACGGGTGGACATACATCCATGGAGAACATACCCTCATAGACAACGAAGTTTTGTTAACAGTAGGAACTCGTGGTTGATGTAGTCGTGACGCTTGCCGATCTCAAGATCGTGTGGAAGTCCGAGCACAAGAAATCAGCGGCGATCCGCCCTGCACACACGCTCAAGCCACGGACAACCTCCACCGCCTCGCCCAGCGATCCAGGAAGCAAAGAACTCCTTCCTGCATTTAAATGCCACCGGAACATGTATCTCGCTAATCTGATACCATGGGGAATAATTCTAGAGGGGAGAGAGATCCTTCACAAGGAGGTGTGGATGAAGGAGGGAATGGGTGGTTTTTATAGGGAGGGGGGTGCCCCTCTCTCCATGGTTGCATGGGGGTGACCCCTCACCTCCCCCATTCATGTGGTGGTAATCCCTCCACATTAAAATGCCTATTCACATTCCCTTTTAAAGTCTCCACTTTAAATGCATTAAATTTCTCCAAATTTAATGCTCTCTCATTTAATAAAATTCTTTTTATTAAGTTTATTCAGAATTTTGTTAATTACTTTAATTAACAAACATTCACATATAGCCCCTTGCAATATTTCAATATCACATGCAGAACCACCTTCTGCAATTTCACCCAAAACAATTTCCGGTTTCTATTGAAACAATTCCTGCGCTTTGCAATTCTTTCGTCTGAAACATATGTGCTCCAAAATGGTGTCCGGTAACTCTTAAGTGTGCCACCCTACGGTTCGCGAAGAATGCAGACATGATCGAGACCCTTCTCCGATCAATGATCAGCAGCGGGACCTAGAGATCCGTACTGACTCCTACACATTCAACGATGACTCCTGTGATCGTGAGAACCTTTAACGCTTGTAACTAAATCCCTTTGTCTCTCGATATATTACATGTCCGAGATTCGATCATCGGTATCTCCATACCTAGTTTGATCTCACATCGACATGCACTCTTTTCTCGTTCCCGTGATATAACATTCTAGTGATCACATCACTTGCTTGCAAGCTATCCTAATGTGATATCACCGAGAGGGCCTAGAGTATATCTATCCATCATCTGGATTGACAAATTCCACTCTTGATCCATGAGCCTCAACATAACACATTCGTAGTACTGAACCCATCTTTATAGTCACCCTGTTACGGTGTGACGTTTGATGTTATCAAGATACTCTTCCGGTGTTAGCAATTAACATGATCTCATGATCTAAGGATAAAGATTACTTCGTATGATGTTATAGGAATATAAACATAATGACTTGATCGTAATGCTATACTTCGGATGAATGTTCATCACATCATTTCACAAATGCTGTGACCTTGTTATTAACAACATCCAATGTCCATGATCATGAAACCTTGATCATCTTGTTAATCAACAAGCTAGTCTATAAGAGAGGCATAACTAGGAACCCTTTTTGTTTATTAAACACACATGTATTGATGTTTCCTATCAATACAATTATAGCATGCAAAATAAACATCTATCATATACAAGGAATACATAATAACAACTTTATTATTACCTCTCAGGGCATATTTCCTTCAGTTCTTGTACGGTTGAAAGTCAACAATCTTCCTTATTGGGCGGCTCAAACCATTGAGGAACCTTGCTATGGTTTGCTCTTCGAGTTCTCTCACATTAGCTCGCATCATGGTTTTCTCCATTTCCTTGTAGAACTCTTCAATACACTTGGTGCCTTGCCTCAAATTTTGTAGCTTTTCGAAGAGGTATTGGCGATAGTGCTCGGGGATGAATCTTGTGTACATCACTTCCTTCATCTCTGTCCAAGTGGTGATAGGAGGTTCATCTTGCATCTCGTGGTGTTTTTGGAAGTCTTCCCACCAAACATTTGCATAGTCCTCAAACTCAAGGGATGCTATTTCAACTTTCTTCTCTCCCGAGTAGTTGTGGACTCGGAAGATTTTGTCAACTTTGAGCTCCCAATCAATGTCTGCATTGGCATCTTCTTCTCCCTTGAACTTGGGCATAATGAACTTGAGCTTGCCAAACTTGCCATCTTCATGCTCATGGTGGTAGTTGCGGTGTTCTTATCTCATGTTTGCTTTACTTGGTGCTCGAGGTGGTGGAGGAGGAGGTTAATCATCTCGAGGTGGTGGTGGAGGAGGAGCTTGATTATTCTCAAAGTCTCTTCTACACCTTTGCTCGGGATCATTTGCATTCATTGGTTGTTGATGGCGATGGTGGGGTTGAGCATATCGGTTGTTGTGTCTCGTGCGGCGTGCATCCTCATCATCGTCACTTATATCCCATTGCGGTGCTTGATTGACTTGTGGTGGTTGGCGATGGTCATAGTGTGGGTGTTGGCTCCTATCATTGCGATGGTCGTCACCATGAGTTTCTTGTTCTTGTGGAGGTTGTGCTTGTACCATTGCTTGTTGCGGTGGGCGACCATGTCCTTCTTGTTGTTGTGGATGAGCATGATGGTCATGGTGCCGGTGATGTCTTTCATGGTGTGGTTGTGGATGTTGTGGGTCAACCGATTGTTCTTGTTGATGACGAGCTTATTGTGCCCCATCGTGGTGGTGGGGTTCTCCATGATGAGAATGTGAGCGCCAAGACTCGCCATGACGACTTGAGGAGTGCCTGCGAGACGAACTTGATGAGCTTGAATGGTGTCCATGACGGTTACCAAGGTTGGCAATAACTTGGTGAAGAGCTTGGAAGTGAGCGTTGTGCTCCACTTGGCGTTGCTGATCACGGTAGTCGAACTCTCGAAAAGTTTCATCAAGCCGGTTCTCAAGCCTTTCAAATTGGGCATTGAATTCTTGGCGTTGTACCCATAAGTTGTGGCACATGGTTAAACCATCTTGGTTGTTGAAGTTGCCATCTCCGCTTCCTCCGCTTCCCCTAGACATGTTGTATGACCACAAGTGAAAGGAGAGGTGGTATTGGTGGTATGGTATGTGCTACCGTGCCTCACCAAGTCAAAAATTGAAAAGGTTGTTCTTGCTGAGAGAAAAGTGAATACACAAGACACACACACACACACACAAAGGCCTATGGTGGAAGGCTAGGAAGGTGGATAGAAAATGGAACAACCAAATGAAAAGGTTATTACTAAAGGCGGTAAAGAACCAAAAATCAAAAGCAAAAAGGTTACGATCTACAAAAACACAAAGGAACACACACGTGGAGACGGATGTGGTTAGCATGACTATCAAAATGAGCACAAAATGTCCTAACGATGACTAATCTCGGTTGTCATGACAACACAAGGAGAAACCACAACTCATTCTCCAAATGAGGATAAGAAATGGATTTGTGCACTTGCCTTGGTCGCGCTCTTTCTCTCTCTTTGCTTACAAGCTTGGTACACTCTTTGTGTTGGGAGGCTCTTCTTCTTTCTATTTTTATTTTGCTTAAAAGCTTTTTTTATTCCTTTTCTTTTTCTCCCTTCTATACTACTATGTTAACTTTTGTATTTGCTTACACACTCTCACTTTCCAAGGGAAAGTGCACAATGCTTAGGCAAACAAAAAATGAGCTGCTCTCATAGGATAGATACACACAAAGGAAGAAGGGTTAACAAGGTGGAGCAAGTTATACCTTTGGTATTGTTGACGACTTGCTACCGGTGTTGGGGATGATGTTCGAGCATCACGGTGTCGCGAAGCGCATGATGTTATGATGTTGCGAAAGCTTGATGTTAGTGAGTGCGACACGCACGAAACTCGAACAAGACAAGAAGAAAAACGGTTAAAATTGGGGCTATCAAGATTTTCGGCAGAGCAGTCGGTGGTGCTGGTTCAGTCGCCCGAATTTCTGGTGGGGATTCCGGCGTGCTGGAAATCTCGCCGGAAATTTCGGCGCACGAACCGGTTCGCTAGAATGCTTGCCGAAATTAGTTCGTGATGAACTCAAAAGGTCAAACTTGGAAAATTTTCACAAATCTATTGGGATTGGGCTAGGGAAAGGCTCAAGGAAGGTAGATTGAAACCCAAGGCAACAAATCTATGGACCAAAACGACAAAATACTCACCAAATCGAGAGATCGATCGAAAAGCAATTTGGGGCAATATTTTTGGTATTTTCGAATTTATGGTGGAAATCGAAGGGAGAAGTCAAATATGTGGCTACCAAAAGCTTATGATACCAGTTTGTTAAGGCCTCCTTATGGATTGACCCTTGGAGTGGCCCGATCTTCATGAATTTGATGCGGGGAGTAAGGGGAAACACGATGAACATGATGAACGCAACTCTAATGCAAGGTAAAGATACAAACACATGCCAAATCACACCCGATTCGATTTGCTCCCATTGTTTCGAACAACCAATCCTATAGAATCCTCAACGAGAGACCTTGTGGTAGAATCACCAAAGGAGAGATCGGCAAGCGGATGATAGAATCCAAATCAAGGAGAGAGTAGCAACCAAGTAGAATCCGAAAGGGGAGAGACCAAGCACTACTAGAATCCTTCATAGGGAGAGACCAAACTCTTGAGGAGGGTCTTTATGACTTGGAGAAGGGCACCGACTCCAAGGCCATGTACAACTCATAGATCTACTATCGAGAGGGGGTTCCCATATAGGGTTAGGTACAACCTTAATTCATCATCATCTCTATCGAGATCTGAGTCACAAGGGGGTGTTTATAGTACTAAGGGCGAAGGGGTAGGTAGGAGGGAATACTCTGGGCATCAAACCCTTCACAGTGCACAAGCTAACATTTCAGCAATAAGTCCAGCCGCATCGGATGCATAGCCGGAATTTCCGGCAGGCACCGGTTTGTTTCGGCGGGCATCAGACTGCATCTCTGTCTGGAGTTTCAGCGCTCGCCGGTTTGTTTCGGTGGCGACCAGAAATTCTGGCATGGGCTTCAGTGACCGGTCCTAGCGCCGGAAGTTCTGGAATGGATTCCGGTGGCGCCGGGCCTGGCGCCGGAATCCTTCTTCCATCTTCTTTTCCATGCTTCTTGCTTGGGGGTCTTGGCTCCGGGTCCATCCTTGTCGTCTCCTCTTGGCATCATGGTCATGGGCCTAGTCATATCATATGCATTCGTCTCAAGTAGGGTCTCGTTCGCATAATAACCAAGGAAAGGCGAGGCACGGAAGGAATTCACCTTTAGAGTGATGGTTAGCATGGCATGATGTGGACCAATGGTGAATATCTAGTGTTGGGCTGCATCAGGGCAGGTCCCTGCGCTCGTTTGGTCAACAAGGACCCGTCTTACTCGAATCTCAACCGTGAGCCCAACTGGCTATGGGTGTTCGCTGTTCCTGCTCCGGGAGTTGTTCCCACATAGCGACAGTGCATGGGGTCCAGCGGTTAATATCGCATATGTGGCGCAGCGATAGGTCTTTTCGATGGGCGCGGTTAAAGTGAGGGAAGAATCTTTTCACTCACTCTCTACTGCTTTCTTCCTTCCTCTCTTGCGCTCTTGAGTGGAAAACCCCTCCCCCTCGCCATGACACCCCCGCGTTTCTCAGCTAAGGAGAAGGGCAAGCGTTGATGGTCGAGGCGGTGGAGACATTGCTAGTGAAGCGCGGTCAAGGGCATCCTCACGGAAGCGGTCGAGGAGGCACGACGGCCGTGGTATGACCCTTGTCGTGTTTTAACCTGCGGATATGAGCGCGGCCTTAGGAGAAGCTCCCCCAAGCATGGTTGAGGCCACCCCCGTGGGAGCGGCAGGGGTCACCACGGAGGGTGCGGTGGGGGGTCCAGAGCCGGATCTGGCCCAAACATCCCCTCTGATGCAGTGGCCCTTCCGCCGGGGCCCTCGCTCCCGTGGTCATCAAGATAGAGGATGAACCTAACCTGAGAGGGTCATCGACTTCATTGTCATCCTCGACGGCCCGAACTGGCTCGTGAGGACGGAGCTCTCCCCCACGGTTCGTGCGTGGGACCGCGAACGACCTCCCGGGCGTGGTGCAACTGCGCCATTCTGGGGGGCGCGAGAAGTGGGAGGAGAGCATCTTGGCCTTCTTCGGCAGCGAGAAGTTCCTCACGGATGGCTGGCGGGGCTTCCTCTCCGAGCACCCTATCTAGTGCGGCTTCACACTTACATTCAGGTACCTTGGCGAGAGGGACTTCTCCATCTCAGTGTTCGACATGCGGCTATGCTGTGTCGACCGCACCCCCTAATCTACGGGCTGCCCAGTAGGCGTGGCCGTCACGACGCTACCGAGGGGCACAAGGCTCGGCCCCTAGAGGTGTGATGCCGAAGTAGTTGTCGGCTCCCTTTTTCCTTATAATTAGGGCTTTTAGGATGAACTTCCCAGCAAGGGGTGACACCATCTAGTGCTTTGTTCCCGTGTGGGGTTTGCAAGAAGGACTTGCTTTTTATGTTTGTAAGCGGATATTTACACCAGTTGTTTCTCCCTTGGCATGTTCACAGGGTAGCAACCTCTTGCTGAAGCCCGCGAGGACAGCTCTGTTTCCTTTTCTTAGGAACGACCTTCTAGGAGCGCCGAACACGTTCAATGAAGGGCTAGGCATCCATGGGCGAAGCCCTCGCGAGGCGTGGTTGAGGGCAGGGTGCCTGGGGAGGCGATTTCTAGAGGTGGCGCTTGAGCATGCTGCTAGCAAGGGCTCCCTTTAGTTGTAGGACCGGCCCGTCACAGAGAGGGTCGTGCTTGATTAGGTGGGTGAGAATCTTGGCGCCTCGAGTGGGTGGCTCCCCGTGGATCATGGACTGCAGCGGGTCTGGGAGGTTCTCTCGAGGAGTTACTTTTGCGTGTACCCTCGAGGAGGGGTCCCTTGTTAACTTCTGGAGCCCACCCTCTTGAGAGGGAGCATGGACTCACGAGGTTCAGGTGCCCTTTCCGGGTGCCTCTAGTGGGGGCAAACCGCGAGTGGGGTACTAACACCCGTCTCGGGTCGTAAGTTTTTAGAACCCACATTTTTCGGCCCTGCCAGGCATAACGACTGAAGAGGGTGTTCTCAGGGTCACCTCGTGGGCCTCTCGAGGAGAAACCACAGGATTATGTGTTCCTTCTTTCAGCCCCCGTGATGAGGGTTTGGGGGATGAGGTGACTGACGGCCGATGGGCAAGCCATGGAGTTTAGAGCTCGGCACTTTAGGTATGACGAGCTTAGGCTACGGAGGAGCAGGGCCTCATGAGTCATCGCGAGGATGAAAAAGAGGCCAGGGACCATGGGCGATGTAAGTCTCGACCGTGGGACGGGCCATAGACTTTAGAGCTCGCCACCTTAGGCCCTGACACGCTTCGGCTACGGAGGAGCAAGGCCTCATGATCCGTCGCGAGGATAAAAACAAGGTCAGGGACCATGGGTGAGGTGACTTTCAACCGTGGGATGGGCCGTAGAGTTTAGAGCTTGACACTTTAGGCCCTGACATGCTCAGGTTGTGGAGGAGCAGGGCCTCATGAGCTGTCGCGAGGATAAAAATGTAGTCAGGGACCATGGGTGAGGTAACTCTTTGCCGTCGGACGGTCCGTAGAGGTCAGTTCAACACTTTAGGCACTGACGACCTTGGGCTGCGGAGGAGCAGGGCCTCATGAGCCGCCGCGATGATAAAAATGAGGTCAGGGACCGTGGGTGAGGTAACTTTCGGTCGTGGGACGGGCCGTAGATTTCAGATCTCGACACTTTTGGCCCTGACGCGCTTGGGTTGCGGAGGAGCAGGGCCTCATGAGCTGTCGCGAGGATAAAAACGAGGTCGGTGACCATGGGTGAGGTAACTCTCGATCGTGGGACAGGTCGTAGAGTTTAGAGCACGACACTTTAGGCCCTGACACGCTCGGTCTATGGAGGAGCAGGGCCTGTCGTGAGGATAAAAACGAGGTCAGGGACTATGGGTGAGGTAACTCTCGGCCGTGGGACAGGTTGTAGAGTTCAGAGCTCGCCACTTTAGGCCATGAAGCGCTCTAACTGAGGAGGAGCAGGGCCTTATTAGCCGTCATGAGGACAAAAACGAGGTCAAACACCATGGGTGAGGTAACTCTTGGTCATGGGATGGGCCGTAGAGTTCAGAGCTGAACACTTTAGGCCCTAACACGCTCGGGCTGCGAAGGATCAGGGCCTCATGAGCCATCGCGAGGATAAAATGAGGTCAGTGACCTTGGGTGAGGTAACTCTGGACCATGGGTCAGGTCGTAGAGTTCATATCTTGACACTTTAGGCCCTGACGCGCTCAGGCTGCGGAGGAGCAGGGCCTCATGAGCCATCGCGAGGATAAAAACAAGGTCAGGGACCATGGGTGAGGTAACTCTCGGGCGTGGGACGGGTCGTAGAGTTCAGAGCTCAACACTTTAGGCCCTGACAAGGTGCCCCATAGACCTTACCGGGAGAGGCCATAGGGGAAAAACACACACTGTGAGAGGCCCGCACACGAGCCGCGCGAGGACCTTAGGCACCAGGAACCGTGTGACGAGGTAACTCATGGCCGGGACTATCCCGTGAGTTTAGAGCCCGGAACTTTAGGTCCTGATGCAGGCAGGGAGCCAGCCCGATGAAGGGTACCGTCCCTAGCCCCCGCTCGTGCGGAGTGTGTGAGGGAAATCTGGTGGTGCGGTTTTTCAAAGAAAATTCTTTTTCGAAGAAAAAACCAAATAGCCAACATGCACGCGGCACAAGATCCAAGGAAGCACCAGTAGTAAAGGCTTATCACAAATGCCACTGTGGCCCGCACAGGGTCCGACGAGAGGAAAAAACCGCAAGGGATGAGGGTTTTCAAGGTTAACCTTCAAAAAAGTCACGGGTCTAGGCGCGTTGTCCGGAGAAGTCTGTCCACCTTTCGGTAGCCTGGAGCGCCGGCTCTCCTGGCTTCCATGGGGATGGCAGGCATTGTATGCACGCTGGGTATAGTCCATGGGGAAGTTTGTAGCCCCCGGGCCATCACCGTCCTTAGGAGGCACCTCCACCCTCGTGAGGACGGACGACGGCTCGCCCATTCGCCTCATGAGGTCGCGGGTACCGGTCATGCCTGGCTCCTCATGAGGCAGGGACAGCACAGCTGCCGCCCTCTTTGCCATGGCCTTCTCTAGGGCCATCATTTTGCTTCCTCCTAGTGGAGCCTCTGACATAGTCCAGGGCGTCCACATCCTCGGGATAGGTGGCGGTAGCGGTCTTGTAGGCATGCTCTAGGGAGCGTAAGGCTTCCACTTTGTTACAACGGACCGTGATTACTCCACCGCTGCCGCCGGGAATCTTGAGCATGTTGTAGGCGTGGTGAGTGGAGGCCATGAACTTGGCCAGCGCAGGGTAGCCAAGGATGATATTTTATGGAAGGTTGATGTGCGCCACATCAAAGTCGACGAGCTTAGTGCGGTAGTTGTCGCGTGTTCCGAACGTGACATTGAGGCGCACATGCCCGATTGGTGTGGTGGACCAGCTTTTCACCCCAGAGAACGGCATGGTCGGCATCAGCTTGTTGTAAGGCACTTGTAGCTGGGCGAAAGTCTTGGTGGAGATCATGTTCAGGCCCGCGCCTCCGTCAATGTGGGTCTTCGCAACGGCGATGTTGTTGATGGTGGGGGTGCAGATCAAGGGGAGCGTGCCCACAGGCCTGGTGGAGACAGGGTGGTCGCTGGCGTCGAAGGTGATGGTGCACTGGGACCACTTGAGCTTCAGCTAGGGGATTCCTGGTTTGGCGGCCATGACTTCGCGAGTGAGCATCTTGAAGTGCCGGTTGGACGTTGGGGCTGGGAGCCGCCAAGGATGCAGGCTATGGCACCTTGCAGCACCTAGTAGCCCCCAAGGTCCTCAACACATGCTTGCTCCTGCGGGTGTGGATGATGTTGCGCGGCGATAGCTTGGTGACCTGCTGGTGGGGCACGCCCACCAGAGTTGTTGTTCCAGTGGTTTCCTCCTTTGTTGCCCTGCCTTGGCCACCTCGCTCGCCTCCTGGCCTTCCCTTTCTCTGGTTGTTGGGCAGGTCACGGAGTTTCTTGAGCTCATAGCAGTCATCGGTGGGGTGGCCTAGCTTCTTGTGGAAGTGGTAGTACGAGCTATAGTCCTGCTCCCACTTGCTTCCCCTGGCGAGGACTCTTCCGATCCGGCTCGGCCTCTAGGGCGGTGGCGGTCTTGCGCTTGGGCTCCTTGTCTTTACCCTTGGATGAACCAGAGGCCTTGGGAGTGACTTCTACCTCCGTGAGGCCGAACATCCGCCCTGCCTCGGCTTTAGTGCACTTCTCAGCCATGAAGAAGATCTCGGCGGCGGTGGTGAGGCTCTCGCCCCGAATCCCGATCTTCTCCCTCATCTTCACGTCCTTCACGCCCTTGGAGAAGGCAGTGATGACGTTGGAGTATGAGATCTTGGAGATCTTGTTGCGCACTCGACTGAACCTTTGTAGGAACTTGAAGAGGGTCTCCCCAGGCTACTGGTGTATCTAGCGGAGGTCTTAGTAGGTGAGCGGGCGCTCGTAGGTCCCCTTGAAGTTGGAAATGAAGAGGGAGCTGAGCTCCACCCATGAGTTGATTGACTTATCGGGGAGGTTCATCAGCCAGGTGTTGGTCGCTTCCTTCAGACACAGGGGAAACCAGTTCGCCATGTTGCGGTCATCTCCTCGCGCCACTTCGACGCCCGTGGTGTAAATCTGGAGGAATTCGCACGGGTTCGTGGTGCCACCGTAGCACGCCGGCGTTTCCGGGTGGAACTTGTGTGGCCAAACCATGCGCGGAGGTTCTTGGTGAAGGCGAGGCAGCCATTGGCCTGGACCGCCCTACCATTGTCGAGGGACGCGCGGTTCTGCAGCCCTGCATTGACAATTTCCTCGGCGAGGCAGTCATCGGGCTCGCACAGTGACGCCATGGCGATAGGAGGCGAGATGATCTGGCAGCTGTTCGCGGGTGGTGGCGTGGTGTCGCCCGGATTGGCCGCACCCCACGCCGATGGGGCGGGATAGAGCACCTAGCCCCTGGCTCTCCGCTAGCAGCCCGAGCCCTCGGCCCCTCCAGGGAAAGAGTGGCAGTGTTGTGGAGCTCGGCGGTCCCATCGTGCCACTTCTCTTGGCACTGCTCAGCTGACGGATGGTCTAGGAGCTCGCACACCATGTGCTTGGCAGCCTCCGGGGTGAGCTACTCGGGGTGGTCATGATAAGATGCGGTGCGAGAGAGCAACATGACGCTGTGTGAGGAGGGGGCCGGCTTCTATGATGGGTGGTAGGAGGAGCCCCCCTCATCCTCCGGCCATGAGACTTTCTCAGAGGCGTTGTGCTGCCAGGCCAACTCTGTCTAGTCCTTTCTTGCCGCACGATGAAGAGCCCGCTCGGCACGTGTCTCGTGGCTGGCCGACATGTTGCCGAGGTCATCAAGGGTCTTTGAAATGCGCCTCAACCCCCTACCTGGAGTGCCAAATTTTGGAGATTTTTCCCGTGAAGGATCTAGGGTCCAACGATCCCTTGGTTTGTCAGGGGGTGAATACGCGATTCCGACGGAGTTCGGCGACAGCTACGGCGGCGAAACGGCTGCACGATAGAGCGTTGACACCGAGGTTTTTTACCCAGGTTCGGGACCCTCGTGAGGAGGTAAAGCCCCTACTCCTGCTTGGTTGTATTGCTCACTTGCCTCACGAGGTTAGAATGGTGGATGAAATTCTAGAGTTTTAGATCTCTAGGATTCGTCCCATGCAAGGTAGGAGAAGGGCTCCTTATGTAGGGCGGCGTCAGGCCTCTCCCCTTGGTCTACGGACGGGGAGGATCACCACAATGCTGTTGTCCTGGGCACCGGTCTATGAGACTACTTTACATGGACTTGGTCCAACTTGCTGCGCCGCGCTCCATCCTCCTGTAAACTATCCTTTGCCGACGTCCCTTGTCTTCATCCAGTGCTCTCTGCTTTTTCCCTCTTTTCACCAGAACAGCAAGTGGGGGAAGCCACTTCTTGCGGATCATTTGTCCATGCCCTGTGAAAAAGGAGGGTGGACTAGGTTTTCTTTCCCGAGGCAGTTGTGTCGCGAAAGCTCTGCACTTTCTATTGGGGCTGTAGTCTGCACTTCGTGCGGCGTAGTTACTATCCTGCCCCCGAACTGACCCGGGGGTATCCGAGGCTCGAGGACACTACATGCTACCACGGTAGCCTCCCTAGGGAGAGAACCAGCCGAAGCCCACCTGGGTTCGTTCCCTTGAAAGGCGTCTTACCTCTTGAAGGCGGAGACCCTTACGCTGCAGGGCCCGTCCAGCGCGGGGACATGCACCCTGGATGCCAGGGCTCCGACAAACACATGTAATGTCACTCTAACATGTATCCAACCATGTCCAGGAACCCTAGCAACATGTTGGGATTCAACTGCCACATGTAGTGGAGCACCAGGTTGAAAGATGTTGCATCACTACACCTACTTGGATGTGTGTGGCCATATGGATCATTGTGGTTTGGCAAAGAACACATGCAATGTCACTCCAACATGTGTCCAACCATGTCTGGGATTCAACTGCCACATGCAGTGGAGCAGCTGTTCGAAAGATTTTGCATTACCACACCCATTTGGATGTGTGTGGCCATCTGGATCATTGTGGTTAGGCAAAGAACACATGTGATCTCACTAAAACATGTCTCAAAGCATGGCCAGGAACCCTAAGAACATGCTTGGATTCAACTTCCACCTGGAGTGGAGCACAAGTTTGAAAGGTATGGCATCACCACACACACTTCGATATGTGTGTCCATGTGGATCATTGTGGTTTGTCAAAGAACACATGCAATGTCACTTCAACATGTGTCCAACCATGTCCAGGAATCCTAGCAACATGTTGGGATTCAACTGCCACATGAAGTGGAGCACCAGGTTCAAAGTTTTGCATCACCGCACCCACTTGGATATGTTTTGCCATGTGGATCATTGTGGTTTAGCAAAGAACACATGCAATGTCACTCCAACATGTGTTCAACCATGTATAGGAACCCGAGCAACATGTTGGGATTCAACTGCCACATGTAGTGGAGCACCAGTTTGAAAGAGGTTGCATCACCACACCCACATGGATGTGTGTGTGTGTGGCAATGTGGATCAGTGTGGTTTGAAAAAGAACACATGTAATGTCACTCCAACATGTGTCCAACCATGTCCAGGAACCCTAGCAACATGCTAGGATTCAACTACCACATGTAGTAGAGAACCTGTTTGAAAGAGGTTGCATCACCACACCCACTTGTATGTGTGTGTGGCCATGTGGATCATTTTGGTTTGGCAAAAACATATTAAATGTCACTCGAACATGTGTCCAACCATGTCTAGAAACCGTAACAACATGCTGGGACTCAACTGCCACATGAAGTGAAGCACCAGTTTGAAAGAGGTTGCAATACCACACCCACTTGGATGTGTGGGGCCATGTGTATCATTGTGGTTTGGCAAAGAATACGTGCAATGTCACTCCAACATGTGTCCAACCATGGCTAGGAACCCTAACAACATGCTGGGATTCAACTGCCACATGCAGGGAGCACCAGTTTTAAATAGGTTGCATCACCACACCCACTTGGATGTGTGTGGCCATGTGTATCATTGTGGTTTGGCAAAGAACACATGCAATGTCACTCCAACATGTGTCCAACCATGTCCAGGAACCCTAGCAATATGTTGGGGATCAACTGCCACATGCAATGGAGCACCAGTTTGAAAGAGGATGCATCACCACAGACACTAGGATGTGTGTGTTGTCATGTGGATCATTGTGGTTTGGCAAAGAACACATGCAATGTCACTCCAACATGTGTTGAACCATATCGAAGAACCCTAGCAACATGTTGGGATTCAACTGCCACATGTAGTGGAGCACCAGGTTGAAAGATGTTGCATCACCGCCCCCACTTGGATGTGTGTAGCCATATGGATCATTGTGGTTTGGCAAAGAACACATGCAATGTCACCCTAATATGTGTCCAACGATGTCCAGGGACTCTAGCAACATGGTGGGATTAAACTACCACATGGAGTAGAGCACCAGTTTGAAAGAGGTTGCATCACCACACCAGCTTGGATGCGTGTGCATGGCCATGTGGATCATTGTGGTTTGGAAAAAACACATGCAATGTCACTCCGACATGTGTCAAACCATCTCCAGGAACCCTAGCAACAGGTTGGGATTCAACTGCCATATGAAGTGGAGCAGCTGCTTAAAAGAGTTTGCATTACCACACCCACTTGGATGTGTGTGGCCATCTGGATCATTGTGGTTAGGTAAAGAACACATGCGATCTCACTAAAACATGTGTCCAAGCATGGCCAGGAACCATAAGAAGATGCTTGGATTAAACATCCACCTGGAGTGGAGCACAAGTTTGAAAGATGTGGCATCGCCACACACACTTGGATATGTGTGTCCATGTCGATCATTGTGGTTTGGCAAAGAACACAAGCAATGTAACATCAACACGTGTCCAACCATGACTAGGAACCCTAGCAACATGCTGGGATTCAACTACCACATGCAGTGGAGCACTAGGTTGAAAGTTTTGCATCACCGCACCCACATGGATGTGTGTTACCATGTAGATCATTGTGGTTTGGCAAAGAACACATGCAATCTCACTCCACCATGTGTCCAACCATATACAGGAACCCGAGCAACATGCTAGGATTCAACTGCCACATGTAGTGTTGCAGCAGTTTGAAAGAGGTTGCATCACCACACCCACTTGGATGTGTGTCTGTGGCAATGTGGATCATTGTGGTTTGAAAAATAACACATGCAATGTCACTCCAACATGTGTCCAACCATGTCCAGGAACCCTAGCAACATGCTAGGATTCAACTACCACATGTAGTAGAGCACCTGTTTGAAAGAGGTTGCATCACCACACCCACTTGGATGTGTGTGTGTGGCCATGTGGATCATTGTGGTTTGGCGAAGAACATATGCAATGTCACTCCAACATGTGTCCAACCATGTCCTGAAAAAGTAACAACATGCTGGAATTCAACTGCCTCATGTAGTGAAGCACCGGTTTGAAAAAGGTTACAATACCACACCCACTTGGATGTGTGTGGCCACGTGGATCATTGTGGTTTGGGAAAGAATACATGCAATGTCACTCCAACATTTGTCCAACCATGGCTAGGAACCCTAACAACATGTTGGGATTCAACTGCCACATGTAGTGGATCACCAGTTTTAAATAGGTTGCATCACCACACCTACTTGGATGTGTGTGGCCATGTGGATCATTGTGTTTTGGAAAAGAACACATGCAATGCCACTCCAACATGTGTCTAACCATGTCCAGGAACCCTAGCAACATGCTGCGATTCAATTGCCACATGCAGTGGAGCACCTGTTTGAAAGATGTTGCATCACCACACCCACTTGTATGTGTGTGGCCATGTGGATCATTGTGTATTGGAAAAGAACACATGCAACGTTACTCCAACATGTGTCCAACGATGTCTACGAACCCTAGGAACATGATGGGATTCAACTGCCACATGTAGTGGAACACCAGTTTGAAAGATGTTGTATCACCACGCCTACTTGATGTGTGTGACCATGTGGATCATTGTGGTTTGGCAAAGAAAACATGCAATGTCACTCCAACATGTGTTCAACCATGTCCAGGATCCCTAGAAACATGCCGGGATTCAACTGCCACATGCAATGGAGCACCAATTTGAAACAGGTTGCATCACCACACCCCCTTGGATGTGTGTCGCCATGTGGATCATTATGGTTTGGCAAAGAACACATGCAATGTCACTACAACATGTGTCCAACCATGTCTAGGAACCCTAGCAACATGCTGGGTTTCAACTTCCACAGGAAGTAGAGCACCATTTTGAAAGATGTTGCATCACCACACCCACTTGGATATGTGTGTGGCCATGTTGATCATTGCGCTTTGGAAAAGAACATACGGAATGTCACTCCAACATGTCTCCAACCATGTTCAGGAACCCTAACAACATGCTGGGATTCAACTACCACATGGAGTGGAGAACCAGTTTGAAAGATGTCGCATCACCACACCCACTTGATGTGTGTGGCCATGTGGATCATTGTGGTTTGGCAAAGAACACATTCAATGTCACTCCAATATGTGTCCAACCATGTCCAGTAACCCCAGGAACATGATGGGATTCAACTACCACATGCAATGGAGCACCAGTTTGAAAGATGTCGCATCACCACACCCACTTGGATGTGGGTGGCCATGTGTATCATTGTGGTTTGGCAAAGAACACATGCAATGTCACTCCAACATGTGTCGAACCATGTCCAGGAACCCTAGCAATATGTTGGGGTTCAACTGCCACATGCAATGGAGCACTAGTTTGAAAGAGGTTGCATCACCACAGCCACTGGGATGCGTGTGTGGTCATGTGGATCATTGTGGTTTGGCAAAGAACACATGCAATGTCACTCCAACATGTGTCAAACCATATCCAGGAACCCTAGCAACAAGCTAGGATTCAACTGCCACATGCAGTGGAGCACTAGGTTGAAAGATGTTGCATCACCGCCCCCACTTGGATGTGTGTGGCCATATGGATCATTGTGATTTTGCAAAGAACACATGCAATGTCACACCAACATGTGTCGAACGATGTCCAGGGACTCTAGCAACATGCTAGGATTCAACTACCACATGTAGTGGAGCACCAGTTTGAAAGAGGTTGCATCACCACACCAACTTGGATGCGTGTGCTTGGCCATGTGGATCATTGTTGTTTGGCAAAAACACATGCAATGTCACTCCGACATGTGTCTAACCATGTCTAGGAACCCTAGCAATGGGTTGGGATTCAACTTCCACATGGAGTGGAGCAGCTGTTTAAAAGAGTTTGCATTACCACACCCACTTGGATGTGTGTGGCCAGCTGGATCATTGTGGTTAGGGAAAGAACACATGCGATCTCACTAAAACATGTGTACAAGCATGGCCAGGAACCATAAGGACATGCTTGGATTCAACTTCCACCTAGAGTGGAGCACAAGTTTGAAAGATGTGGCATCACCATGCACACTTGGATATGTGTGTCCATGTGGATCATTGTGGTTTGGCAAAGAACACATGCAATGTCACTTCAACACGTGTCCAACCATGTCCAGGAACCCTAGCAACATGCTAGGATTCAACTACCACATGTAGTGGAGCACTAGGTTGAAAGTTTTGCATCACCACACCCACATGGATGTGTGTTGCCATGTGGATCATTGTGGTTTGTCAAAGAACACATGCAATGTCACTCCACCATGTGTCCAACCATGAACAGGAACCTGAGCAACATGTTGGGATTCAACTGCCACATCTAGTGTTGCACCAGTTTGAAAGAGGTTGCATCACCACACCCACTTTGATGTGTGTTTATGGCAATGTGGATCCTTGTGGTTTGAAAAACAACACATGCAATGTCACTCCAACATGTGTCCAACCATGTCCAAGAACCCTAGCAACATGCTAGGATTCAACTACCACATGTGGTAGAGCACCTGTTTGAAAGAGGTTGCATCAGCAAACCCACTTGGATGTGTGTGTGGCCATCTGGATCATTGTGGTTTGGCGAAGAACAGATGCAATGTCACTCCAACATGTGTCCAACCATGTCCAGAAACCGTAACAACATGCTGGGATTCAACTGCCACATGCAGTGAAGCACCACTTTGAAAAAGGTTGCAATACCACACCCACTTGGATGTGTGTGGCCATGTGGATCATTGTGGTTTGGAAAATAATACATGCAATGTCACTCCAACATGTGTGCAACCATGGCTAGGAACCCTAACAACATGCTGGGATTCAACTGCCACATGCAGTGGAGCACCAGTTTTAAATAGGTTGCATCACCACACCCACTTGGATGTGTGTGGCCATGTGGATCATTGTCTTTTGGAAAAGAACACATGAAATGCCTCTCCAACATGTGTCCAACCATGTCCAGGAACCCTAGCAACATGCTGGGATTCAATTGCCACATGCAGTGGAGCACCTGTTTGAAAGATGTTGCATCACCACACCCACTTGGATGTGTGTGGCCATGTGGATCATTGTGTATTGGAAAATAACACATGCAATGTTACTCCAACATGTGTCCAACCATGTCCAGGAACCCTAGGAACATGATGGGATTCAACTACCACATGTAATGGAACACTAGTTTGAAAGATGTTGCATCACCACGCCCACTTGATGTGTGTGACCATGTGGATTATTGTGGTTTGGAAAAGAAAACATGCAATGTCACTCAAACATGTCTTCAACCATGTCCAGGAACCCTAGCAACATGCTGGGATTCAACTGACACATGCAGTGGAGCACCAATTTTAAAGAGGATGCATCACCACACCCACTTGAATGTGTGTGACCATGTGGATCATTGTGGTTTGGAAAAGAAAACATGCAATGTGACTCCAACATTTGTTCAACCATGTCTAGGAACCCTAGCAACATGTTGAGATTCGACTGCCACATGAAGTACAACATCAGTTTGAAAGATGTTGCATCACCACACCCACTTGGATATCTGTGTGGAAATGTTGATCATTGTGCTGTGGAAAAGAACATATAGAATGTCACTCCAACATGTGTCCAACCATGTTCAGGAACCCTAGCAACATGCTGGGATTCAACTGCTCCATGGAGTGGAGAACTAGTTTGAAAGATGTCGCATCACCACACCCACTTGGATGCGTGTGGCCATCTGGATCATTGTGGTTTGGCAAAGAACACATGCAATGTCACTCCAATATGTTTCCAACCATGTCCAGTAACCCCAGGAACATGATGGGATTCAACTACCACATGTAATGGAGCACCAGTTTGAAAGATGTCGTATCACCACACCCACTTGGATGTGTGTGGCCATGTGTATCATTGTGGTTTGGCAAAGAACACATGCAATGTCACTCCAACATGTGTCCAACCATGTCCAGGAACCCTAGCAATATGCTGGGGATCAACTGTGACTTGCAATGGAGCACCAGTTTGAAAGAGGTTGCATCACCCCACCCACTGGGATGTGTGTGTGGTCATATGGATCAGTGTGGTTTGGCAAAGAACACATGCAATGTCACTCCAACATTTGTCCAACCATATCCAGGAACCCTAGCAACATGCTGGGATTCAACTGCCACATGAAGTGGAGCACCAGGTTGAAATATGTTGCATTACCGCACCCAATTGGATGTGTGTGGCCATATGGATCATTGTGATTTAGCAAAGAACACATGCAATGTCACTCCAACATGTGTCGAACGATGTCCAGGGACTCTATCAACATGTTGGGATTCAACTACCACATGAACTGGAGCACTAGTTTGAAAGAGGTTGCATCACCACACCAACTTGGATACGTGTGCATGGCCATGTGGATCATTGTGTCTTGGCAAAAACACATGCAATGTCACTCCAACAAGTGTCCAACCATGTCCAGGAACCCTAGCAACAGGTTGGGATTCAACTGCCACATGAAGTGGAGCACATGTTAGAAAGAGTTTGCATCACCACACCCACTTGGATGTGTGTGGCCATCTGTATCATTGTGGTTAGGCAAAGAACACATGCGATCTTACTACAACATGTGTCCAAGCATGGCTAGGTACCATAAGAACATGCTTGGATTCAACTTCCACCTGGAGTGGAGCACGAGTTTGAAAGATGTGGAATCACCACACACATTTGGATATGTGTGTCCATGTGGCTCATTGTGGTTTGGCAAAGAACACATGCAATGTCACTTCAACATGTGTACAACCATGTCCAGGAACCCTAGCAACATGTTGGGATTAAACTGCCACATGCAGTGGAGGACTAGGTGGAAATTTTTGCATCACCGCACCAACTTGGATGTGTGTTTCCATGTGGATCATTGTGGATTGGCAAAGAACACATGCAATGTCACTACAACATGTGTCCAACCATGTCTAGGAACCCTAGCAACATGCTGGGATTCAACTGCCAGATGAAGTAGAGCACTAGTTTGAAAGATGTTACATCACCACACCCACTTGGATATGTGTGTGACCATGTTGATCATTGTGCTTTAGAAAAAAACATATGCAATGTCACTCCAACATGTGTCCAACCATGTTCAGGAACCCTAGCAACATGCTGGGATTCTACTGCACCATGGAGTGGAGAACCAGTTTGAAAGATGTCGCATCACCACACCCACTTGGATGTGAGTGGCCATGTGGATCATTGTAGTTTGGCAAACAACATATACAATGTCAGTCCAATATGTGTCCAACCATGTCCAGTAACCCTAGGAATATGATGGGATTCAACTACCACATGCAATGGAGCACAAGATTGAAAGATGTCGCATCACCACACCCACTTGGATGTGTGTGGCCATGTGTATCATTGTGGTTTGGCAAAGAACACATGAAATGTCACTCCAACATGTGTCCAACCATGTCCAGGAACCCTGACAATATGCTAGGATTCAATTTCCACATGCAATGGAGCACCAGTTTGAAAGAGGTTGCATCATCAGACCCTGTGTGTGGTCATATGGATCATTGTGGTTTGGCAAAGAACACATGCAATGTCACTCCAACATGTGTCCAACCATATCCAGGAACCCTAGCAACATGCTGGGATTCAATTTCCATATGCAGTGGAGCACCAGTTTTAAATAGGTTGCATCACCACACCCACTTGGATGTGTGTGACCAGTTTTGGAAAAGAACACATGCAATGCCACTCCAACATGTGTCCAACCATGTCCATGGACTCTAGCAACATGTTGGGATTCAACTACCACATGCAGTGGAGCACCAGTTTGAAAGAGGTTGCATCACCACCCCAACTTGGATGCGTGTGCGTGGCCATGTGGATCATTGTGGTTTGGCAAAATCACATGCAATGTCACTCCGACATTTGTCCAACCATGTCCAGGAACCCTAGCAACAGGTTGGGATTCAACTGCCACATGTAGTGGAGCAGCTGTTTGAAAGAGTTTGCATTACCACACCCACTTGGATGTGTGTGGCCATCTGGATCATTGTGGTTAGGCAAAGAACACATGCGATCTCTCTAAAACATGTGTCCAAACATGGCCAAGAATCGTAAGAACATGCTTGGATTCAACATCCACCTAGAGTGGAGCACAAGTTTGAAAGATGTGGCATTACCACACACACACTAGGATATGTGTGTCCATGTGGATCCTTGTGGTTTGGCAAAGAACACATGCAATGTCACTTCAACATGTCTCCAACCATGTCCAGGAACCCTAGAAACATGTTGGGATTCAACTGCCACATGCAGTGGAGCACTAGGTTGAAAGTTTTGCATCACCGCACCCACTTGGATGTGTGCTGCCATGTGGATCATTGTGGTTTCTACAAATAACACATGCAATGTCACTCCACCATGTGTCCAACCATGTACAGGAACCCGAGCAACATGCAAGGATGCAATTGCCACATATAGTGGAGCACCAGTTTGAAAGAGGTCGCATCACCACACCCACTTGGATGTGTGTGTGGCAATGTGGATCCTTGTGGTTTGAAAAACAACACGTGCAACGTCACTCCAACATGTGTCCAACCATGTCCAGGAACCATAGCAACATGCTAGGATTCAACTACCACATGTAGTAGAGCACCTCTTTGAAAGAGGTTGCATCACCACACCAACTTGGATACGTGTGTGTGGCCATGTGGTTCATTGTGTCTTGGCAAAAACACATGCAATGTCACTGCAACATGTGTCCAAACATGTCTAGGAACCCTAGCAACAGCTTGGGATTCAACTGCCACAATGAGTGGAGCACGTGTTTGAAAGAGTTTACATCACCACACCCACTTGGATATGTGTGGCCATCTATATCATTGTGGTTAGGCAAAGAACACATGCAATGTAACTTCAACAAGTGTCCAATCATGTCCAAGAACCCTAGCAACATGCTGGGATTCAACTGCCACATGAAGTGGAGCACCAGGTTAAAAGTTTTGCATGACCGCACCTACTTGGATGTGTGTTTCCATGTGGATCATTCTGGTTTGGCAAAGAACACATGCAATGTAACTCCACCACATGTCCAGCCATGTACAGGAACCCGAGCAACATGCTGGGATTCAAATGCCACATGTAGTGGAGCACCAGTTTGAAAGAGGTTGAATCACCACACTCACTTGGATGTGTGTGTGTGTGTGGCAATGTGGATCATTCTGGTTTGGAAAATAACACATGCAATGTCACTCCAACATGTGTCCAACCATGTCCATGAACCCTAGCAACATGCTAGGATTCAACTACCACATGTAGTAGAGCACCTATTTGAAAGAGGTTGGATCACCACACCCACATGGATCTGTGTGTATGGCCATGTGGATAGTTGTGGTTTGGTGAATAACAGATGCAATGTCACTCCAACAAGTGTCCAACCATGTCTAGAAACCGTAACAACATGTTGGGATTCAACTGCCACATGAAGTGAAGCACCCGTTTGAAAAAGGTTGTAATACCACACCCACTTGGATGTGTGTGGTCATGTGGATCATTGTGGTTTGGGAAAGAATACATGCAATGTCACTCCAACATGTGTCCAACCTTGGCTAGGAACCCTAACAACATGCTGGGATTCAACTGCCACATGTAGTGGAGCACCAGTTTTAAATAGGTTGCATCACCACACCCACTTGGATGTGTGTGGCCATGTGGATCATTGTGTTTTGAAAAAGAACACATGCAATGCCACTCCAACATGTGTCCAACCATATCCAGGAACCCTAGCAACATGCTGGGATTCAATTGCCACATATAGTGGAGAACCTGTTTGAAAGATGTTGCATCACCACACCCACTTGGATGTGTGTGGCCATGTGGATCATTGTGTATTGGAAAAGAACACATGCAATGTTACTCCAACATATGTCCAACCATGTCCAGGAACCCTAGGAACATGATGGGATTCAACTGCCACATGTAGTGGAACACCAGTTTGAAAGATGTTGCATCACCACGCCCACTTGATGTGTGTGACCATGTGGATCATTGTGGTTTGAAAAAAAAACATGCAATGTCACTGCAACATATGTTCAACCATGTCCAGGAACTCTAGCAACATGCTGGGATTCAACTGCCACATGCAGTGGAGCACCAATTTGAAAGTGGTTGCATCACCACACCCACTTGGATGTGTGTGGCCATGTGGATCATTGTGGTTTGGCAAAGAACACATGCAATGTCACTACAACATGTGTCCAACCATGTCTAGGAACCCTAGCAACATGCTGGGATTAAACTGCCACTTGAAGTAGAACACCAGTTTGAAAGATGTTGCATCACTCCAACATGTGTGGTCATGTTGACCATTGCGATTTGGAAAAGAACATACGGAATGTCACTCCAACATGTGTCCAACCATGTTCAGGAACCCTAGCAAAATGCTGGGATTCAATTGCCCCATGGAGTGGAGAACCAGTTTGAAAGATGTCACATAACCGCACCTACTTGGATGTGTGTGGACATCTGGATCATTGTGGTTTGGCAAAGAACACATGCAATATCACTCCAATACGTGTCCAACCATGTCCAGTAACCCCAGGAACATGATGGGATTCAACTACCACATGCAATGGAGCACCAGTTTGAAAGACATTGTATCACCGCACCCACTTGGATGTGTGTGGCCATGTGTATCATTGTGGTTTGGCAAATAACACATGCAATGTCACTCCAACATGTGTCCAACCATGTCCAAGAACCCTGGCAATATGCTGGGGATCAACTGCCACATGCAATGGAGCACCAGTTTGAAAGAGGTTGCATCACCACACCCACTGGGATGTGTGTGTGGTCATGTGGATCAGTGTGGTTTGGCAAAGAACACATCAAATGTCACTCCAACATTTGTCCAACCATATCCAGGATCCCTAGCAACATGCTGGGATTCAATTGCCACATGGAGTGGAGCACCGGGTTGAAATATGTTGCATTATCGCACCCAATTGGATGTGTGTGGCCATATGGATCATTGTGGCTTGGCAAAGAACGCATGCAATGTCACTCCAACATGTGTCGAATGATGTCCAGGGACTATATCAACATGTTGGGATTCAACTACCATTTGAAATAGGTTGCATCACCACACCAACTTGGATACGTGTGTGTGGACATGTGGATCATTGTGTATTGGCAAAAACACATGCAATGTCACTCCAACATGTGTCCAACCATGTCCAGGAACCCTAGCAACAGGTTGGGATTCAACTGCCACATGAAGTGGATTACGTGTTTGAAAGAGTTTGCATCACCACACCCACTTGGATGTGTGTGGCCATCTGGATCATTGTGGTTAGGCAAAGAACACATGCGATCTCACTACAACATGTGTCCAAGCATGGCCAGGAACCGTAAGGACATGCTTGGATTCAACTTCCACCTAGAGTGGAGCACAAGTTTGAAAGATGTGGCATCACCACACACACTTGGATATGTGTGTCCATGTGGATCATTGTGGTTTGGCAAAGAACACATGCAATGTCACTTCAACATGTGTACAACCATGGCAAGGAACCCTAGCAACCTGTTGGGATTCAACTGCCACATGTAGTGGAGCACCAGGTTGAAAGTTTTGCATCACCGCACCCACTTGTATGTGTGTTTCCATGTGGATCATTGTGGTTTGGCAAAGAAAACATGCAATATCACTACAACATGTGTCCAACCATGTCTAGGAACCCTAGCAACATGCTGGGATTCAACTGCCACATGAAGTAGAGAACCAGTTTGAAAGATGTTGCATCACCACACCCACTTGGATATTTGTGTGTCCATGTTGATCATTGCGCTTTGGAAAAGAACATACAGAATGTCACTCCAACATGTGTCCAACCTTGTTCAGGAACCCTAGCAACATGCTGGGATTCAACTGCCCCATGGAGTGGAGAACTAGTTTGAAAGATGTCGCATCACCACACCCACTTGGATGTGTGTGGCTATCTGGATCATTGTGGTTTGGCAAAGAACACATGCAATGTCACTCCAATATGTGTCCAACCATGTCCAGTAACCCCAGGAACATGATGGGTGATACATTGCAAATGTATCTTTAATTTTTGATGTTTCATGCTTGATTTTATTCACTTTCTTGTGTTTTTTCCACAATTTGGAGTACTTTTCATATGATTTCTTGGACTAACCTATTAACAAGAGCCACAGTGCCAGCTGCCTGTTTTCTACTGTTTTTGGTTCCAGGAAAGTCAGAAAATGAATATTCTCGGAATTGGATGGGACAAAAGCCAAAGTGCCTATTATTCTTGAAGTCATCAGATGCCAGAATACGAGACAGAGAAGGGCTGGTGGGCCGGCCACACCACCTGGCCGCACGGCCAGGCCTGGCCCACGCCAGGTGGTGGTCCGCACCAAAGACCCCTCGTCCTCTCCTTCCGCCTATATATTGCCCTCGGGACGAAAACCCTAAGTACCCAATCAAAAATCCACGAAAGAGTCTGTAGCCACCATCATCTCCATCCCTAGATCGGGAGGGATCTGAAGCTCTTCCCGGCACCCTGCCGGAGAGGGGAATTCACCCTGGAGGCCTTCTTCATCACCATGCAAGCCTCCGGTGTGATGCGTGAGTAGTTCATCTCTGGACTACGGATCCATGTAGTAGCTAGATGGCTGGTTCTCCTCCTTTGTTCTTTCATGTTTAGATCTTGTGAGCTCCGTTCATGATCAAGATCATCTATTTGTAATTCTGCATGTTGTATTTGCGGGGATCTGATGGATATTGAGATGCTATTTCAGATTGATTATTGATTCTATCATGTCTTTGTTATTTGTGATTTTGCATGCTTTCCGTTGTTAGTAGCTATCTTGGCCAAGTAGATGCTAGCAACTCCAAGAGTTAGTATTTATGCTCGATAGTGGGTTCATGCCTCTGGTAATCTGGGGAAGTGACAGAAATCTCTAAGGTACTAAATGTGTTGTTGCTACTAGGGAGAAAACAACAATCCCTTGTTCATAGAACAATCGTATTGTTTACTTTACACGCAATTCGTAAAGCAATAATCTGTTGCTTGCAACTTAATACTGGAGGGGGTTCAGATGATAACCTGAAGGTGGATTATTAATCATAGATGCAGTTCGATGGCGGTCTATGTATAATGTTGTAATGCCCAATCAAGTGTCAACGGAGTCAAGATGATTAGTATATGCATGTATTGCTTTCTCGATGTTTGTTAATTGCCCTGCTTTAATTTGTTCACCCAACATGTTATCTATCTTAAGGAGAGCCACCTCTAGTGAACTATGGATCCCGGTCCTTTCTTTTACATACAATCTACAAACTGTTTACTGCTTTCTGTTTACTTTCTACAAACTTTTACTTCTTTCCATTCGATACGTTTAATCCTTTGTTTTCAGCAAAACCGGTGAGATTGATAACCTCATCGCAAGTTGGGGACAAAGTTCTGTGGTTGTGTTGTGCAGGTCTCCACGTTGCTACTAGCACCGGTAGTGCGCCCTGCCAAGGCTCAACTAGCAACACCTTTGGGGTGTTTCCTTGCTCCTACTGGTTCGATTAAACCTTGGTTTCATAACTGAGGGAAACTTGCTATTGTGCTCATCATAACTTCCTCTTGGGGTTCCCCACCGAGCTCTACATCAATATCGAGCCATCAAGCACTTTTCTGGCGCCTTTGCCGAGGAGTCAAGGACATCTTCACAAGGGGAGTCCCTCATAACCAATCTCTTTACTTTGTTATTTTTGTTTTGCTTAGTTTTTTTTGCTTTGTTTGCTTGTTTCTTTATTTAAAAACACACAAAAAATTGTTTTACTAGTTTGCTTTCTTATTCAAAAACACACAAAAAATGACTACTCTTGAAAACACTAAGTTGTGTGACTTCACTAGCACCAACAACAATGATTTTATGAGCACACCTATTGCTCCACCTATGCCTGAAGATACTTTCTTTGAGATAAAACTTGCTTTACTCAATCTTGTTATGAGAGAACAATTTTCTGGTATTGGTAATGAAGATGATGTTGCCCATCTAAATAACTTTGTTGAACTTTGTGAGATGCAAAAGCATAAGGATATAGATGGTGATATTATTAAGCTGAAATTGTTTCCTTTCTCTTTGAGAGGAAAAGCTAAAGAATGGTTGAATTCCTTAACTAGGAATAGTATTGATTCTTGGACTAAGTGCAAAGATGCTTTGATTGGAAAATACTATCCTCCTACTAAGATTATATCTATGAGAAGTGAAATAATGAAGTTTAAACAATCTGATAATGAACATGTTGCTCAAGCTTGGGAAAGAATGAAATCTTTGGTAAAGAATTGTCCCACTCATGGACTGACTACTTGGATGATCATCCAAACCTTTTATGCAGGATTGAACTATTCCTCAAGGAACCTATTGGACTCTGCTGCTGGAGGTACCTTTATGACCATTACTTTGGGTGCTGCAACAAAGCTTCTGGATAATATGATGGTTAACTATTCTGAATGGCATACTGAGAGAGCTCCACAAGGTAAGAAGGTAAATTCTGTTGAGGAAACCTCCTCCTTGAGTGATAAAATGGATATTATTATGTCTATGCTTGTTAATTGGAAAGCCCATATTGATCCAAATAATGTTCCTTTGGCCTCTTTGATTGCTCAAGAAGAGCAAGTTGATCTGAACTTCATAAGAAATAACAATTTTAGCAACAATGCCTACAGGAATAATTTTGGTAACAACAATTATAAGGCATATCCTCCCAACACTGGTAATGCTTATGGAAATTCTTACAACAATAATAGGAGTGCTCCCTCTGAACTTGAAGTTATGCTTAAAGACATTATTAGTAAACAAATTGCTTTCAATAAAACTATTGAGGAAAAACTCTCTAACGCTGAAACAAATATAGCATCTTTGGCTGAAGCTCAATCTTCTTTGAATAAAATGGCTGTTAAACCTAAAACTAATGATAACCCCTTTGCAGCTACTAATGCTATACAAGTGAGAATTGATGAAAATGTTAGACTATTAGCTGAATTACATGCTAAGTGGGAAAGAGAAGATGAAATTGCTAGAAACATTAGTGTTTCAACTATTACCACCACTAGTGTTGAGGCTAGTAATAGTTCTACTACTCTAGATGATAAATTTGATTTTGATCTTGATGGTTGCAATATCTCTGAAGTTATTAAGTTCCTACAAAAGCTTGCTAAAATTCCTAATGCTAGTGCTATGAACATGGCCTTTACAAAACACATTACTGATGCTCTCATAAAGATTAAAGAAGAAAAGATGAAACACAAAGATTCTATTCCTATAAAACAAGAAGATGGCTGGGAACCCATCATTAATATGAAAGTGAATGACTTTGATTTTAAGGCTTTATGTGATCTTGAGAGTAGTGTTTCTATTATGCCTAGAAGGATTTATGATATGCTTGATTTGCCTCCACTTGAAGATTGTTATTTGAATGTCCCACTTGATGATAATGCTAAAGAGAAACTCATGGGGAGTCTTAATGATATTCTTATTATGGTTAAAAATGTATATGTCCCTGTTGATTTCTATGTTTTGGATGTTGAATACAATGCTTCTTGTCCTATTACTTTGGAAAGACCTTTTCTTAGAACTGTTGGTGCCATTATTGATATGAAAGAAGGCATCATTAAATATCAACTCCCACTCAAGAAAGGTATAGAACACTTCCCTAAGAAGAGAGAAGATTTCTTTTGCTTCTCCTATGAAAACAAAATTTGGTCTTAATGCTTCTTCATTTGAAAACACTTGATTCGTTTTCTTGCTTCTATGCCTAACTTAAAGGCGTTAAAGAAAAGTACTTATTGGGAGAGAACCCAAAAGTTTTAGATGAGTCTTGGAAGTTATTACTTCAGTAATAACCGCTCCTTATCCTTTTTATTTGCTTTTTGTGCCAAGTGTAACCTCTAATGAGAGAGAAGTAATGATTGGGAAAGTTGCTGTCCCGAAACAGCTTTCTGTGCTTCACCGTAAAAATTCGTGTAAAATATCGGAATGTCTTTTTGAGGCGCCATTTTTTGTGCTTCTGCCCCAGGTTGTTATCTAACTTTAGTTACTTCAACACTTTTTGATTTGAGAAACATAAGGTCTTCGAAAAAATTCGTCTTTACCTGCTGGTCTGTTTTGACAGATTTCTGTCATTTTCTGCATTTGCTTCTTGTTGGTTCCTTTTTGAGTTCTTTTGGGGAATTGAGCATTTTGAGGGAAGTGCTTCAGTATCTAGTGTTCTAATGGAAGTTTATTGGTGTTATAACTTAACCTTAAGACTTATTTATCTTGAGTGCACTAATGTTGCTAATAAAGATTGTGTGAAGTTTTGTATGAAGGAAAAATTTCAGGTGTATGGAAGGAATGAGTAATGAGATGAAGGATGGACTAAAGCTCAAACTTGGGGATGTCACGCGTGTCACCGCAAGAAATATCCAAAAAGTACAAGCATCAAAGCTTGGGGATGCCCAAGGCATCCCCCTCTTCATCAATAAAAATCCCAGGTTTCTTCCAAACGCTTCATTTTTATTGTTTCATGCGCAGTTATGTTGTTCTTGGAGCGTCTTCTTTTTCATTTTTGTTTTGGTTTTTCGTTTTCTTTTGTTTGCTTAGTTTTCTGAATAAATTGGTTGGACCCCCTCTTTCACACATTGGTTTGCAAATAGTTTGGTTTGGTTTGGAAAAGAGTAGGAAAGTTCATGCTTATGTGGTAAAAAGAGCTCGTTTTTGACTGTGGCTTATGCTCTGTCATGCCATGCTTGATATTGTTTTGGCTTTATGCTTAGTATTCTTTGATATAGCATGAATTGTTATAAACAATTGAGATTGCTTAATGTGCCTTGGATGAATCATGCGTTGTTTTAGCATATTAAAGCATAGTATAGTGGTATTCTCCTTTGATGCTTTATTTGGGTTGACTTGGCACATGCTCACACCATGTTATGACTATCTCAAGTCACCATAGCCTTTATGATCCTTTAGTTTTCAACTTGTAGTATCACTTTATGCTATGATCAATGATGTTTTGTCGCTCTGCATGATTATGGCCATTATTGCTCTCTTAGTTTGTCGCTCCCAATCATTTGCTAGCCTCCACAACCAAGTATGAGTTCCACTCATGCATCCAACTCCTTAAACCAAGTTATTCCAAAGAGTCCACCATACCTACCTACTAGCTTATGCTATTCCAAGTATATTCATGCTTTTGTTTACCTTCTAAATTAAACTTGTTATGAGAAAACTAGTGATTAAAGCTATCACGAACTTGATGGCACACTTCACTTTTCTTGCCCTTAATAAACTTGAACCATTGTGTCGTCTATATTGTATATGTTTGCACTTATTTGTTGGGAATTAGCAGAACCATGCTGTCATGGGGAACACTTTCAACATTGCACTTGGTACTTGTACCTAGTTGATATCATGCTCTTTTGTATATGGATGTCGTTGGTGTGAAATGAAAGGGGAGCTTGTAAGTCCATGGAGTTATGTATATGTGTTAGAGAAACGCCTAGGCCGCTGGTCTAATCCATGCTGACATGGTGGAAACCTGCAGCGTAACAATAATGAGCTGTCTATGAAGCATTCTTCTTATAAAAAAAGGAGTCCTATATTGAAAAAAAAGAGAAAAAAGAGATTATGAAAAGAGGAAAGAGAGAAAAAAGCACCATATTCCCATGGTAAATAAGAAGATTGCTGAGATGCTCGTTGTCTGCTTGCCTTGTCATTTTGATATAGGGATTCTTCCGTATCATCGGGCAAGGGGTACCCCGCTGTCGGTTCTCCATGATACACATGTACTTACGATGACAAAGAACAGATACAATGTCACCCCAACATGTGTCCAACCATGTCCAGAAACCGTAACAACATGCTGGGATTCAACTGCCACATGTAGTGAAGCACCAGCTTGAAAGAGGTTGCATCACCACACCCACTTGGATGTGTGTGGCCATGTGGATCATTGTGGTTTAATACATGCAATGTCACTCCAACATGTGTCCAACCATGGCGAGGAACCCTACCAACATGTTGGGATTCAACTACCACATGAAGTGGAGCACCAGTTTTAAATAGGTTGCATCACCACACCTGCTTGGATGTGTGTGGCCATGTGGATCATTGTGTTTTGGAAAAGAACACATGAAATGCCACTCCAACATGTTTCCAACCATGTCCGAGAACCCTAGCAAAATGCTGGGATTCAACTGCCACATGCAGTGGAGCACTAATGACTAGATTCATGCACCAACAACAGGGTTATTGCAGTACTTGTAGTAGCAAATATTTAAGAGTTTGTCCCGATGGGAGATCGACGAACGGAAACAACACGTCCCTGCAGCCACGTTGTCAATATGGCCACGTTTTGCACCCAAACGGTGGTTTGGAAATAGCCTATTCTATAAGTTACTAGAACATCAATAATTGAGAGAGGCTTAAAATATCTAATAACAAAGAACTTTTAACAAGAACGAAATAAACAAGGACAGAAAGTAAATAGGAATATGAACTGAATTAAAGAGATTTTACTTGTAGGATTGAATGGAATGAGAAAGGGCTTCTAGGCTTCAGTCTCACTAGTACTAGATGGGCAAATATATGTGTGATCTATTAGAGATTCCTCAGACAAATAAACGTTCCCCATTTGATTACCGGGCTATCACTCTGTGTGCACTATGCATGATTCTCGCGCGTCACCGCAAGGAAAAAGGCACTTCTGGACCAAAGAATCACATAAACTCATCTTAGATCACAATAAATTCTAACTTAGCTATAGCACCCCGGTAAAATCAGTACTAGAAAATCGCGTGTTGTTTTTATTTTGTGCGTCATGATCGCATGCTCATGTCATCATGCCACATTGCATTTGAGCATCGTCATGTCATCATGCATATTTTCGCCTAAAACTATTTTCCAAAAGCATATCTTTGTTTTCTCAATATCCTCATCTTTATTTCAAATCAAAACCCTGGTCTATTCCGGATCTTTATTTGTCTAAAAATATTTATAAAATCTTTTATTAAAAGAAAACCAAACAAACATTTCAATAAAATGTTTGGTGGGGAGGCAGTCCAGCTATTTACGCTAGGCCACCTATTACCCACTAGCCCATCCCAGACTAGATAAAACCTAGCCCTAATCCTACCTAACCCTAGCTAAACTTAACCCTAGCTAAACCAACCCTACACCCGCTGCTGCACGCCAACCCGCCCCTGCGGTAGACCGCAGCTGCAGCGTAGCGACAAGTGCGGACACAACACGCACGCTAGCACCGCATGCTACCTGGACGCACATCTCGCCCCTCAGCCACCACGCCTGATCAACCTGACGTGAATGACACCGCCAAGCCACCCCGCGGGATCGAACCCACCACACGTCGGACGCCTCCCGGTCCCCACCTGCCCGCGTCTATCTCCTCCCATCCCTGCTTGCTCACGACCACCCCACTCCTACGCTCTCATCGCCACCGCACGCTCCTCCCATCCCCGAGTTCCCCCGCCGCCACCAGCGACGCACGCCCATGCCAGCCCGTCAGAGATCCCCGACCATGGCCGCCGCCTAGCCTTGTCCTCGCCATGCCGCCTTCCCGTGAGCTCCACCGAGCCCGATCCTCTGTGGGCCGTCGTCGTTAGAAGCCGCCACCACCTCTCCGTGCTCGCCTCCCGCGTCCCCTGCCTCGCCGACCGCGCATTCCCCGCAGACCCGTGACCTTTCTTGAGCTCCATCACCACCTAGACAGGCGCCTGCCGGCCATCCCCTGCAGCATGATGCCCCGCCTCCTCACTATCGACCCCGAGCCCGCCGTTGTGCACCGTCTGCTCTACACCGCCTCGCATCGCCGCCCTGTGAGTGAGCCCCACACCCGGGCCACCTTCCTCTCCCTGCAGAGTGCCGCCTGCGCCCTGTCCATGCTGTGTGACCCCGTCGCCAGGTCGGCCTCCTCTACCTTGACCTCGTCAGCCACCCGTGAGCCAGGCTGCCGGCCAGCGCCCTGCAACCCGCTGCCGCCCAACGCCCCTGCACCGCCTACGTTCCTCTTGCCGCCTCTTGAGCTCGTCGCCTTCCCGCTGCATTGTGACCGGACGGTGCTCAACCAAATTACCGCCTGGGAGATGCCTCGTCACAGCGCACCTATGTGCCTCTGACTTCCTACAAATCGAGACCAAGAGGAGTCCTACGCAGCCTGTTGATCTGTGCCTGAGTTTATTCCAAGATTTGTTCGTGTTGGTGTGCTGGTGCCATGAATACAAACCCGAGAAGATGGTGCGGTAGTGTTGTCGTGATGTGAGTGCCACACTCAAAAGACAAGATCGATATCGACAAGACATTCCCCTTCTCAGATCCGATGGCCGAGAACCCAAAGACCGATCCTGGCGAGACCAAACCTGAACCCCTCCGAACCAAGATCGTCGACCCTAAACATGCGATCCTAAGCCTCTGTTTTTGTAATATGATATTTGACTTGTTGCATATCAAATTGTTTATGCTTGCATACATCTCATCATGTGGTTTGGGGCATTATGTCGATTCATCTAATAATTAAATATGGAGATCATATGTGGGCTATTCTAGCCTTATATTGGCTCTATTTAAATTGGTGTAGCGAAGTAATGCCTAGTTTTGCCTTGTTAATGCAACATTTAAATTGTGGGGTATTTAAACAACTTCAACCATATAATTAATTGTCTGGATCCTGGTTCTGCTTAATATTGCCTAGTTGCATTGCATTTTTGCCATGCCATGCATCATACCATGAACATGCCCGGTCTTCTGCCGTAGTATTAAGTAGTGCATCCGGTGTTTCTTCTAGTGATTTGCTTCTTCACGGATAGGTTGTTGAGTTGATGCGAGCTTCAACCCATTCACCGGTGTATCTCCGGCAGTGTTTTCCCAGGCAAGCAATCTCCCCCTTTCTACCTATTTTTGCATTTATAGTCTTTACTTCCTTCTTGTTGATCTACTGCTATCCGTCTTGAACTCTTTAGTTTCCGTACCATTTATATTACTTGCAGCCTCTATATTGCCTTGGACACATCCTATTGCCTGTTGTTTGATGGATAGTCGGCCCTGCGAGTCCTAGTTGCTTGCTCAGGTGCTGCTTCACGTCATTGTTGTTCCATTGTCATTGGAAGGTTGGCACATGTTCAATGGTGGAGATGATCATGACTTTAATTACAACTTGCTATTAAAATGTTGGGAATAGATATAACTAATGAAGAGGCACCGGTGGGCAATAGATAATATTTGGTTCTTCCACACTCACTTGTGTCCCGTAGGCCCCGAGTACTTGATACATGTCCCTTGACTATTCACACTATCCACATACGGGAGACTCTATGAATCCCCCTTTACCTGAGCTTGATTCACACTTTATTTCTTAGGGCCACAAAGTAGTTTGGCGCTTTATTACTATCCTATACTTATGCCATGCTTTACTGCTTTATTTACGATTGTGCGTGGAGCACCTGTACTGTTTCGGAACATGGAATGTTTTAACAGTATCAACAATCCCAGTCACACTTTCGGGTTCCTAGTCGTTTATAGCCATTGTCACAAACCTTGGGTCCATCTCGGAGCCTGCCAACTTCATTGCCGGTAGCTTAGTGGGGTGGCCCCCTGAAATGATTTATGAATCATGTGAATGCTTTGTCGTGAGGCCTCGTTGCATTTTATTTGGTTCTTCCCGAGGTTGATCGTGTGTGTGTTGCTATTTGTGCACCCCTGCAGGGTAAAACTTTTTGAAAGCCATGTCCGTGGTGGAGCACGGTATCTTGATCATAGACAACTATAACTAAAGTAGTGCTATAAATTTGACTTTGACATGTCTAGTAATCAGTTTCACTACAACATAATGAGTAAATAAAAGTGCCAACAACTGCTGGTTTTGGAATGTATTATGCTAACTGTATCTGACTAGTAACTGCCACAACTATAATGGAATGAATAAAACTGCCAACTGTGTGAGTTCCTTGGTTTGACTTCCTCGTGTGGTCTCGAGGAGGAAATACCAGGATGGGTATGTTTTGGTGTTACTATTAGGTTGGATCTGAATAGGTCTTTTTATCCCTCTCTAATAGCTGACAGTTGAATTGAGTCTCTATAGATTGTTTAGTGCCTGTTGCGATGCCGCTTCAGTCCACCATACCTATGTAGGCGAGCGCTTGAATTCTAGACCCGCTGTCTTGGCCTCAAAGATCGACCACTCCCTTTTTTCTCTACCCTTTGTCGGCACCCCTTTTGTTTTAGCAGGTATGAGATCGATGTTGTTAGCAGGGTTACCCTTCCGGCTTGGCCTGGACAGGGTTATGGATGCCATTGGTTATTCTTCAGGGCTCTTAGCCCAATTTTCTTCTTATCCATACTCGGATGTTGTATCGTTTTCAAGACGATTTGGATCTTTGTACTGTGTATCTGTATTCTTGACTCAATGATTCGTTGTTGTATATATATGTTCTGTGGGTCCCATCATGGACTATTGTGTAATGATATTACTTTGTTTTCCACCCACACGCCAGTGCCTGGTGGGCATCTTTGAATTGTTTCTATGCGGGTTTGGCGAGAATCACTAAAACTTGCATAGGGCCGATTCGAGGGTGTTACAAAGTGGTATCAGAGCCCAGAAGTTGCGATACCCCACTGGTCCAGCCTGTAGGATAACCTAGCTAATGGACAGAGTAGAGTATCAAAACTATTTTGCAAAATCGGTTGGATAGATCTGATTAGGTCTACTTTTACTCCTTACCCCTATGATATTCTCCTCTTACCCCTGAGTGTTTTGAATCTGCTCTTATCTTTTCTTCGAGTCCAGGATTTCTCGTGGCTGGGTTTTTGTTGTACCTTCAGGGTTTCGCTTCCTCTCTTTATAACGGTGGTGCTACAATCATCGAATCTGCATCTCGTGTGTTCTACCTTCATCCAATCTTTTGTCCTTGAACTCTTTATATCTGCACCTCGACGGATATCTGTATCCTTGAAAAACTTATGAGAAGGATGAGCATTGGTGAAGTTGGAGTATACCTTGAGCATGTGTTGTTCATGCCAATGGAATCATCGCGGAACCTAATCATTGTGTCTTTCATATGATTTTCTTTGTATCTTACGGTGTTTTCCAACACGACGACATCATCTATGAAGATCTTGCATCACTCCTTTGTTCTCTGAACATCGCTTGTGAAGATCTTCAGTCTGAATTCTTAGAGTTGGTTGCATAATTCTCCTATTCTGGTGCAGAGTAATGCTTTGGGTGCGCGATGGACTGATCCCCATCCGACTACTCTTATCATTCACTTTTGTACATTGAATGGTGGATCGATGTGACTTTTACTCTTTTCCGGGAAGTTAGAGGTGGCCTTATTTGTTAAGACCTCTACCTTTGTCTTTGTTTCTCCGGAGTGTTCTCTCAAAGAACATGAGCAACGACCCATTGTTGGTGGTGTCACAGATTTCAAGATGGAGCAAGAATTTTTGTTAGTGTTGTCGCGAGGATCTACACGAAGCGAGAAGATTCAGATCATCGGCCTTCTTTCCTGTACCATGCGGCGGATCTCGAGGGCGAGATCCATTGTTAGTGGTGTTGAATTGTAGCACCCCGGTAAAATCACTACTAGAAAACCGCGTGTTGTTTTTATTTTGTGCATCATGACCACATGCTCATGTCATCATGCCACATTGCATTTGAGCATCGTCATGTCATCATGAATATTTTCGCCTAAAACTATTTTCCAAAAGCATATCTTTGTTTTATCAATATCCTCGTCTTTATTTCAAATCAAAACGCCGGTCTATTCCGGATCTTTATTTGTCTAAAACTATTTATAAAATCTTTTATTAAAATAAAACCAAACAAACGTTTCAATAAAATGTTTGGTGGGAGGCAGTCCAGCTATTTACGCTAGGCCACCTATTACCCACTAGCCCGACCTAGACTAGATAAAACCTAGCCTTTAATCCAACCTAACCCTAGCTAAACTGAACCCTAGCTAAACCTACCGTACACCCGCTGCCGCATGCCAACCCGCCCCTGCGGTACACCGCAGCTGCAGCGCAGCGACAAGTGCGGACACAACACGCATGCTAGCGCCGCACGCTACCTGGACGCACACCCCGCCCCGCAGCCACCAGGCCTGGTCAACCGGACGTGACCAACACCGCCAAGCCACCCCGCGCGATCGAACCCACCCACGTCGCACGCCTCCCGATCCCCACCTGCCCGCGTCTATCTCCTCCCGTCCCTGATCGCTCGCGACCACCCCACCCCTACGCTCTCATCGCCACCGCACGCTCCTCCCATCCCCGAGTTCCCTCGCTGCCACCAGCGACGCGCTCCCCTGCCAGCCCGTCAGAGATCCCCGGCCATGGTCGCCGCGTAGCCTTGTCCTTTCCAAGCCGCCTTCCTGTGAGCTCCGTCGAGCCCTCTCCTCTGCGGGCCGTCGTCGTTAGAAGCCGTCGCCACCTCTTTGTGCTCGCCTCCCGCGTCCCCTGCCTCGCCGAACGCGCCTTCCTCGCAGACGCGCGACCTTTCCCAGCTCCATCGCCACATGGACAGGCACCTGCCGGCCAGCCCCTACAGCATGATGCCCCGCCTCCTCACTATCGACCCCGAGCCCGCCGCTGTGCATCGTCTTCCTCTGCACCGCCTCGCATCGCCGCCCCGTGAGTGAGCCCCACGCCCGGGCCACCTCCCTCTCCCTGCAGAGCGCCGCCTGTGCCCTGTCCGCGCCGTGTGACCCTGTCGCCAGGTCGGCCTCCTCGACTCGACCCGTAAACCAAGGCCACGCCTTCACCTCGTGAGCTGCTTGCGCTTGAGCCTTCCCGATGCACCATGACCAGACGGTGCTCGACCAAATTACCTCCTGGGAGATGCCTCGTCGCGGCGCACTTGCGTGCCTCCGACTTCCTACAAATCGAGACCAAGAGAAGTCCTGCGCAGCCTGTTGATCTGTGCCTGAGTTTATTCCAAGATTTCTTCGTGTTGGTGTGGTGGTGCCATGAAGACAAACCCGAGAAGATGGTGTGGTAGCGTTTTTGTGATGTGAGCGCCACACTCAAAAGACAAGATGGATATCGACAAGACATTCCCCTTCTCGGATCCGATGGCCGAGACATCGAAGACCGAACCCGAACCCCTCCGAACCAAGATCGTCGACCCTAAACGTGCGACTCTAAGCCTCTATTTTTGTAGTATGATATTTGACTTGTTGCATATCAAATTGTTTATGCTTGCATATATCTCATCATGTGGTTTGGGGCATTATGTCGATTCATCTAATAATTAAATATGGAGATCATATGCGGGTTATTATAGCCTTATATTGGCTCTATTTAAATTGGTGTAGCGAACTGATGCCAAGTTTTGCCTTGTTAATACAACATTTAAATTGTGGGGTATCTAAACAACTTGAACCATATAATTAATTGTCAGGATCCCAGTTCCACTTAATATTGCCTAGTTGCATTGCATCTTTGCCATGCCATGCATCATACCATGAACATGCTCGGTCTTCTGCCGTAGTATTAAATAGTGCATCCGGTGTTTCTTCTAGTGATTTGCTTCTTCACGAATAGGCAGTTGAGTTGATGCGAGCTTCGACCCGTTCACCGGTGTATCTCCGACAGTGTTTTCCCAGGCGAGCAATCTCCCCCTTTCTACCTATTTTTGCATTTATAGTCTTTACTTCCTTCCTGTGGATCTACTGCTATCCGTGTTGCGATGCTTTAGTTTCCATACCATTTATATTCCTTGCAGCCTCTATATTGCCTTGGACACATCCTATTGCCTGTTGTTTGATGGATAGTCGGCCCTGCGAGTCGTAGTTGCTTGCTCAGGTGCTGCTTCACGTTGTTGTTGTTCCACCGTCGTTGGAAGGTTGGCACATGTTTAATGGTGGAGATGATCATGACTTTAATTACAACTTGATATTAAAATGTTGGGAATAGATATAACTAATGAAGAGGCACCGTTGGCAATAGATAATATTTGGTTCTTCCATGCTCACTTGTGCCCCGTAGGCCCCAAGTACTTGATACATGTTCCTTGACTATTTTCACTATCCACATACGGGAGACTCTATGAATCCCTCTTTGCCTGAGCTTGATTCACACTTTATTTCTTGGGGCCACAAAGTAGTTTGGGGCTTTATTACTATCATGTACTTATGCCATGCTTTACTGCTTTATTTATGATCGTGCGTGGAGCACCTGTACTGTTTTGGAACGTGGAATGTTTCCGCGGTATCGACAAGCCCAGTCACACTTTCGGGTTCCTAGTCGTTTACAGCCATTGTCACAAACCATGGATCCATCTCGGAGCCGGCCAACTTCGTTGCGGGTAGCTTAGTGGGGTGGCCCCCTGAAATGATTTATGAATCTTGTGAATGCTTTGTCGTGAGGCATCGTTGCGTTTTATTTGGTTCTTCCCGAGGTTGATCGTGTGTGTGTTGCTATTTGTGCACCCCTGCAGGGTATAACTTTCTGAAAGCCGTGTCCACGGTTATGGACGACTTGGAGCACAGTATCTCGATCATAGAAAACTATAACTAAAGTAGTGCTATAAATTTGACTTTGACATGAATAGTAATCAGTTTCACTACAACGGAATGAGTAAATAAAAGTGCCAACAACTGCTGGTTTTGGAATGTATTATGCTAATTGTATCTGACTAGTAAGTGCCCCAACTATAATGGAATGAATAAAACTACCAACTGTGTGAGTTCCTCGGTTTGACTTCCTCGTGTGGTCTCGAGGGGGAAATACCAGGATGGGTATGTTTTGGTGTTACTATCAGGTTGGATACGAATAGGTCTTTCTTATCCCTCTCTAATAGTCGACAGTTGAATTGGGTCTCTCTAGATTGTTTAGTGCCTGCTGCGCTACCGCTTCAGTCCATCATACCTATGTAGGCGAGAGCCGCCGAATTCTAGACTCGCCGTGTACTGGCCGTAGTACTGACCGCTTCCTTTTTCCTCTGCCCTTTGTCGGCACCCCTTTTGTTTTAGCAGGTATGAGATCGACGTTGTTAGCAGGGTTACCCTTCCGGCTTGGCCTAGGCAGGGTTATGGACGCCATTGGTTATTCTTCAGGGCTCTTAGCCCAATTTGCTTCTTATCCGTACTTGGATGTTGTATCGTTTTCAAGACGATTTGGATCTTTGTACTGTGTATCTGTATTCTTGACTCAATGAGTCGTTGTTGTATATATATGTTTTGTGGGTCCCATCATGGACTATTGTGTAATGATATTACTTTGTTTTCCACCCGCACGCAAGTGCCTGGTGGGCATCTTTGAATCGTTTCTATGCGGGTTTGGCGAGAATCGCTAAAACTTGCATATGGCCGATTCGAGGGTGTTACATTAGGGCACTAGATCATACCTCGACCTAGAATTGAATCAATCACACACACACATGGATGAAAAGCAAAACATATATAAATATATAATGATGTCACAACCGTGTTCAATCTTACAATTACTAAACACAAGAGTGAGGAGATGGAGATGATGATGGAGATTGAGATCGATGCGTGGTGGTGGTGATGTCTTACTTCTCCTCCTCTTCTTCTTGCTTGGATGCCTTGATGGTGATGGTGTTCAGGGAGATCTAGATCTCGGAGGTGTGGTTGAGGCACAGCTTCGCCACCGTGGAGATCGGATATGTGGCGGCGGCGGTAGGGCTCCGCCCCTGAAGGGCTATGGTTTTTTATGGCTCTCTCTTGGGCCCTCCCTCCTTTATATAGGCCTTGTGGTGCCCTAGGATGCCCCCAATACCATCATATGACTTAGGGAAGGTTCTGGAGCTTTTCTGGGGCGAAATCCCGTCATTTGCGACCTTTTTACCAACTATACGACGGGAACTTTTAGTTCCGGCCGTATAGTTGGTCGTTGAACCTGCATATCCTTTAGTATTTTGGTTGCCATTTCTTCATACGAACTCCATCTTGCGTGTTCTTGGGCTCGTTGAGTTCGTATCGTCGAGGGTGACAACCCCATTTTCCTCGATATTTATTTTGATAAGTTGGAAAATTTCACTTTTCCAACCTCTCAAATGGCTAAGTCTGGTCCCTGCAACTCCTCCATACTATGCTCTATTTGTTCCTTTTTATCTATAATCTTCACCAACACCTACACACATGTCATAGACAAGGAAAGTGATAAAATTCTACCTAAACTACTAAATGTGCAAAGTTCATATGAAAGTAAATGAGAACTAGAACTCATGCATATAAGGCATAGCTATAGCTGGAAGAAACATGATATGAGATATAAATGGCACATTTTATATGGCTAAAAGAGGTGGTATTTCACAGCCACCAAGCACCAGTTTGAAAGATGTTGAATTAGCACACCCACTTGGATGTATGTGGCCATGTGGATCATTGTGTTTTGGAAAAGAACACATGCAATGTCACTCCAACATGTGTCCAACCATATCCAGGAACCCGAGGAACATGATGGGATTCAACTGCCACATGCAGTGGAGCACCAGTTTGAAACATGTTGCATCACCACACCCACTTGGATGTGTGTTACCATGTGGATCATTGTGTTTTGGAAAAGAACATATGCAATGCAACTCCAACATATGTTCAACCATGTCCAAGAACCCTAGCAATATGCTACGATTCAAGAGCCACATGCAGTGGAGCACCAGTTTGAAAGAGTTTGCATCAACACACCCACTTGGATTTGTGTAGCCATCTGGATCATTGTGATTATGCAAATAACACATGCGATCTCACTACAACATGTGTCCAAGCATGGCCAGGAACCCTAAGAACATGCTGGGATTCAACTTCCAATTGGAGTGGAGAACAAGTTTGAAAGATGTTGGATCACCACACCCACTTAGATATGCGTGTCCATGTGGATCATTGTGGTTTGGAAAAGACCATATGCAATGTCACTTCAACATGTGTCCAATCATGTCCAGGAACCCTAGCAACATGCTGGGATTCAACTGCCACATGTAGTGGAGCACCAAGTTGAAAGTTTTGCATCACCGCACCCACTTGGATGTGTGTGGCCATGTGGATCATTGTGGTTTGGTAAAGAACACATGCAATGTCACTCCACAATATTTCCAACCATGTACAAGAAACTGAGCAACATGCTGGGTTTTACTACCACATGTAGTGGAGCACCAGTTTGAAAGAGGTTGCATCACCACAGCCACTTGGATGTGTCTGTGTGTGGCAATGTCGATCATTGTGGTTTGGAAAAAACACATGCAATGTCACTCCAACATGTGTCCAAACATGTCGAGGAACCCTAGCAACATGATAGGATTCAACTATCACATTTAGTGGAGCACCTATTTGAAAGAGGTTGCAACACCACACCCACTTGGATGTGTGTGTGTGACCATGTGGATCATTGTGGTTTGGAAAAGAACACATGAAATGTCACTCCAACATGTGTCCAACCATGTCCAGGAACCCTAGGAACATGATGGGATTCAACTACCACATGTAGTGGAGGACCAGTTTGAAAGATGTTGCATCACCACACCCACTTGGATGTGTGTGTGTGTGGCAATGTCGATCATTGTGGTTTAGAAAAAACACATGCAATGTCACTCCAACATGTGTCCAACCATGTCGAGGAACCCTAGCAACATGCTAGGATTCAACTACCTCATGTAGTGGAGCACCTGATTGGAAGAGGTTGCATCACCACACCCACTTGGATGTGTGTGTGTGGCCATGCGGATCATTGTGTTTTGGCAATGAACACATGCAATGGCACTCCAACATGTGTCCAACCATGTCTAGGAACCCTAGCAACATGCTGGGATTCAACTGCCACATGAAGTGAAGCACTAGTTTGAAAGATGTTGCATCACCACACCCACTTGGATGTGTGTGGCCATGTGGATCATTGTGGTTTGGAAAAGAATACATGCAATGTCACTCCAACATGTGTCCAACCATGCTAGGAACCCTACCAACATGCTGGGATTCAACTGCCACATGTGGTGGAGCAGGAATTTTAAATAGGTTGCATCACCACACCCACTTGGATGTGTGTGGCCATGTGGATCGTTGTGTTTTGGAAAATAGCACATGCAATGCCACTCCAACATGTGTCCAACCATGTCCAGGAACCCTGGCAACATGCTGGGATTCAACTGCCAGATGTAGTGGAGCACCAGTTTGAAAGAGTTTGCATCACCACACCCACTTGGATGTGTGTGGTCATGTGGATCATTGTGGTTAGGCCAAGAACACGTGCGATCTCACTACAACATGTGTCCAAGCATGGCCAGGAACCGTAAGAACATGATGGGATTCAACTTCCACCTGGAGTGGAGCACGAGTTTGAAAGATGTTTCATCACCATGCACACTTGGATATGTGTGTCCATGTGGATCATTGTGGTTTGGCAGAGAACACATGAAATGTCACTTCAACATGTGTCCAACAATGTCCAGGAACTCTAGCAACATGTTGGGATTCAACTGCCACATGCAATGGAGCACCAGGTTGAATGTTTTGCATCACCGCACCCACTTTGATGTGTGTGGAAATGTGGATCATTGTGGTTTGGCAAATAACACATGCAACATCACTCCACCATGTGTCCAACCATGTACAGGAACCCGAGCAACATGCTGGGATTCAACTGTCAGATGAAGTGGAGCACCAGTTTGAAAGAGGTTGCATCACCACACCCACTTGGATGTGTGTGTGTGGAAATGTGCATCATTGTGGTTTGGAAAATAACATATGCAATGTCACTACAAATTGTGTCCAACCATGTCCAGGAAACCTAGCAACATGCTAGGATTCAACTACCACATGTAGTAGAGCACCTATTTGGAAGAGGTTGCATCTCCACACCCACTTGGATGTGTGTGTGTGGCAATGTGGATCATTGTGGTTTGGAAAAGAACACATGCATTGTCTTTCCAACATTATTCCAACCATGTCTAGGAACCCTAGCAATATGCTAGGATTCATCTACCACATGAAGTGGAGCACCAGTTTGAAATAGGTTGCATCACCACACCCACTTGGATGCGTGTGTGTGGCCATGTGGATCACTGTGGTTTTGAAAAGAACACATGCAATGTCACTCCAACATGTGTCCAACCATGTATAGGAACCCAAGCAACATGCTCGGATTCAACTACCACATGTAGTAGGTTGCATCACCACACCCACTTGGATGTGTGTGTGTGGTAATGTGGAATTGTTGTTTGGAAAAGAACACATGCAATGTCACTCCAACATGTGTCCAACCCTATCCAGGAATCCTAGCAACATGCTGGGATTCAACTACCACATGTAGTGGAGCACCAGTTTGAAAGAGGTTGCATCATGTCAACACCCGGATATTTAATCACAGATGCTTGTTATACCATACATCGCAATCCCAAGATTACCATTTTTGCGAGACATTATAGATTGGATATCACAGTATATCATCCATTACAAACCATAATAAGGTCTTATACAAATAAAGGATCTCATGATCCAGTCTTAATACAAACAAGCAGCGGAATAATAAGCGTAGCGGTGGGCTCCATCTTCAGTGTCATAGGCAATGCTGGCGATGGGAGATGATCCTAATTGTCGTAGACGTCTTGCTGTCCATCATCCTGATAGTCCTCCTCATAGTTTGGCCACGGGAATAGCTAGGGACAAAGCCATGAGTACTCTTTAAGTACTCGCAAACTATCACTAACAAGTAAGGTAGTTCTAATAGGACACTTAAGCTTTAGGTTTATTTGCAAAAGGCCAGATTTATCTAAACTGAGTTTAGAAGTAAAGAAAACTAAGGTAATGTTCTAAATCACTTTAAGTGGGAACCTAGTTTTCATATTCACAACCCTGTTGTGGTCAAGTCAAAATCATAGTTCACTTCACAAGTCATTTTGAAAACATCTGACGATGGAACAGTATGGCCACTCCAACTGTCCATGACCGCGGACGCGGCTATTCGAATAGTTTGACACTCTGCATAGGTGGTACACTTTCACCACAAATTCGATACATCCGTCAGGGATAACCCTGAATCATCATACTTACTATGCGGATAATCAATCATAACCTTTCAATCACACACTCTAGTATAGGCACCTCCCCTAGGAGCTTGGCCTCCCAGCCATGGCCATCTACCATCCTGGGCACTGCATAGGTGGACATCATCAAGAGGTAGCCTAATATCAAACCTCCTCTCCGAGGGAACCTATACAAATGCATATAAACTTTCGGCTAAGCCTTACCCAATTCAGGTATTATGGTTATACGGTAAAATTGGAATGGTATCACATCCAAACCCAACCATCACTTTTTATAAAGGGCTAAGACTCATGCCTCAACATTTTCATCATCAAAATCCATTTGTGTTTCTCAACACATGTCAAAACATTTCAATAGAATGAAGCATCATTCCAAGATTTTCATAATCATTTTCACCAAGTATTCCCATCTAAAGTGATCAAGTTTTATGCTTAGCACTAGCCACTAAGGTTAAGAGTGTTCACTAATGAGGGTGCTACTCTTAAATCTCATGCCATAGAATGACATCTAGTATAGGCCTAGTTTTATACTCTTTATGCTATCTATACTATCTTTCCAAAATCCTCACAAAGCTTGAACTAAAAGTAAAGAACTTTAGTAATGTAAAAGAGTAAAGCTTGCAAGTAAAACTTGGGATGGGTATAAATCAAAGTATATAACCAAAGCTTGCCTAATGCATCTTTCTTGGGTTAAGAAGCTTGCAAGTGTTAACTTGCCAATAATAGCTTGCAAGTGTTAGCTTGCCTTGATTAGTGCAGTGATTGAAGTTTTCCTCCTCTTCTTCTAGGTAGAACTCCTCCTCCTCGTAGCTTGGATCGGTACTATCGTCTATAAATAAATACGGGGTACACAATTACCAAACAATACTTAACTAACTCTATTTAGCACACTAAGGCTCACACTTGATGATCTAGCATCATCACAATCATCACATGAAATAAGGAACTAGTTTTATTTATCTTATTTTAGAAAAGTAATTTCTACTCATTGAAATTAATTAAGATATAATATTCTCCAATTAAAATATGGGATCATGTGGAAACATTGCATCACCACATATTCTAATACATGGGAATGTGATTTAAAGTGTTGGTCACATTTTATAAAGTGTAATATTATTATTTAATAGATTTAAAGTGACTAGAAATACCCTAATAGCATTCTTTTGGTACTAGTCCAATGTCACTACATGCAAACCTATATATTTTTACATATTCATATAGATATTATCAAATGTGATTTTTGAGAGTTGGAATCAACTCAAAAGCTATTATGGTTGATTTTTGAAAAATGTTTGAAGTTGCAAAAGTATTTGTCTTATTATTTTTACTAAAGATTATGTCTAACTCCAAATGATTTAAATCCAACAGGCTTGGATAGATAATTTAATTTCCTTTCTAGCAAAATTTGAATCATGCAATTTGGTTTAGTGAAACTCTCTGAATAGATTTTTGAATCTGTAGACAGAAGCTAGTTTAAACTAAAATGGAAAAACAATTATTTGAATTTCCTGCCAGCTGGAAGTTAACGGGCAGCCCAGCACTGCAAGTAAATGGCTGTTGACATATGGGGTCCACCAGTCAGCGGGTCTAACTACGAAACAGTATCCACGCATCTAAGACGTGTGATCGTATTCTAATCCAACGGCTGGGAGTCATCATCGATGACGAACTACTCCGGCGAGGAAAATGACCTAGCGCGGCGGTGGGGGTCTCGCGGGGCTCACCTAGGCTCCAGCTAGGGTCAACGATGGAGGCAAACGACATGGTAGACGATGGTGAGGCGAGGCGCGGTCACGGTAGGGCTTGGGGTGGTCAAAATCGCTGGCGCCCTTCTCCTCCAGCAGCGGTAGGCTCCGGCCAAATTTTGGCGAGAGAGGGCTCGCCTTGCTCTAGGAAGAAGTGGGGGAGGGTTAGTGAGAGGTTGCGAGTCGAATCGTGTGGAGAATGGAGGCGGGGGTGGCCTCCTTTTATAGTGCGGCGAGGGGACCGAGCGGTGCGGGCACGAGCTCGTCGGTGACAAGGCTACAGGCGGCTATCGACATGGCGGTGGCTAGTGGGAGGTGCTGTGTTCCCCGGCGGTTCTCACAGGCATAAAGGCGAGGCGTGGGGCAGTGTGGTTGGGTCGGGAGCTTGCGGTGCTCTGCGCGGGCGCAGAGGTGTTTATGGCGGCGTGCGGCAGCTGCGGGTCGCGCGGCGGTGAACGGGGGTCTCTGCGGGGTTGTAGTGATCACTGCGAGCGTGAGGGTGCGCGGAGAGGGTGAGGCTCGGTCTGTGCGACACGGTCGGGCGCGGCGAGCTGGCACGCTCTAGACATGGCACGGAGAGGCGGGGCACGGCGTAGCTAGGGTGGTCCAGGGCTCGGCTAGGGTCGTGGCTTGGACATGGGGTGGCAGTGGACCGAGGCGTGCTTCCTGGACATCATGGTTGGCTACGGCGGTGTCTGCTATGAGCTGGCCATGGTCGGCCGGTGATAACCACAATCGGGCTGTGCTCCACTATGCAAACGGTAAAGGGGGAACATGGTCTGGGGCTTGGTTAGACTCAGGGGAGACAAGGGGTTTAAGAGGGGCCCAAATGGTCGACTAATTACTGTGGAAACAGTGAAGTTAGGCCAGAGGATAATTCATGTAATTAGGGTGTTTGATGAAATGGCCGCAAGAAACTTTCTTTGGAATTTTTGATTCAAAAATTTTGAGTGGTCTTTAATTAAGCTTGAGAGTCTATGTTTGCTTGGAGAGGTAAAGGGGAATTGATTTGATAGGTTTTTGAAAAGGTGGGATCTTAACATATGAACTAGATTCAATTTTCAACTGTCCATTAAATTGATTTGAAAGAGGTATTTTTAAGTTTGTAAAGTGGGCCTTGATACACTCTTACTTTCTCTAGCAAGGGGTGTAAAGAGTTGGAAAAGTTTCTGTTAGAAATCTTCTTCTAGGAACACACAAAGTGGCCTAGTGTTTTACTTTGGTCAAAATGACCATTTGGTTTATTTATTCATATTTGATTTCTTTTTCTTTTGATTTTGTTTGTAATTGGTCTAGATGATGTAGTATTCACCTTTAAACCATTTCACATCATTTAGAACAATCAAGCATGGCATAAGCACTCAAATCTACACTAATGCAAACACACATGCATTCATATTCATTTTATTAATAAATTTTTTTGTTAACCCTAAACTTGGGTGATTAGAACTTGATAATCTTGATTAGAAGTTTTGGGGTGTTACAAACCTTCCCTCCTTAAACAAAATCTCGTCCCGAGATTTAAGAAAAACTAGGAACTAAAGAGATCTAGAAACTCAGTCCTAATGTAATCTTCTCGCTCCCAAGTAGCTTCTTCTTCGGTATGGTTGCTCCATTGGATCTTGAGAAACTTGATACTCTAGGTCCGGGTGGTTCTGAAGGCTTCTTCCAAAATACAGATGGGCATTTCTCGATACGTCAGATCCTTGTTGATATCAATGGCTCGATGATCGATGTTCTTGAAAACTCCAGTCTTCTCCGGAACTTCTAGGCATTTGCAAAGTAACAAGATATGGAACACATCATGGATGGCTGACATCTCCTCTGGCAGTTCTAGTTGATAAGATACTTCTTATCGGCGATTCAAAATCTTGAAGGGTCCAATATATCTGGGGGCTAACTTTCCTTTTAGCTAAAAATGTTGCATTCCCTTCAAAGGAGACACTTTGAGATACACAAAATCTCTGACATTGAAGGTCAGGTCTCTGCGTCTCTTGTCAGCATAACTCTTCTGTCTAGATTGGGAGGTCTTGAGGTGCTCATAGACTTTGTGAACTTTCTCTTCGGCATCTCGTAGGATATTTGGTCTGAAAATCTGACTCTCTCCTACTTGCGACCAATTCAAAGGGGTACGACATTTCCTCGCATACAAAAATTCAAATGGGGCCATTTGCAATCTAGCTTGATAACTGTTGTTGTATGAGAATTCTGCGAAAGGCAGACAATCTTCCCATTTTGATCCATACTCTAGCACACAAGCTCTCAACATATCTTCTAAGATTTGAGTTACTCTTTCAGTCTGTCCATCGGGCTACGGGTGATAAGCGGTGCTAAAATTCAACTTGGTTCCTAATCCTTCTTAGACTTTCTGCCAAAATCTTGAGGTAAATTGGGTTTCTCGATCTGACACTATAGTCTTGGGGGTTCCATGCAAACTGACGATTCTAGCGATGTACAACTCTGCTAGCTTCGAACTCTGGTAGGTTGTCTTGACAGGTATAAAATGGGCTACCTTGGACAATCTATCAACTATGACCCAAATAGAGTCATTTCCCCTACTAGAAGTAGGCAAACCGGTGATAAAGTCCATTCTGACGGAATCCCATTTCCATTCTGGAATCTGCAATGGTTGCAAAAGTTCGGCGGGTCTCTGATGTTCTGCTTTGACTCTCTGACAGATATCACACTTGGCTATGTAGCTTCCGATTTCTCTCTTCATCTTGTGCCACCAAAATTGCTCCTTCAAATCTTGATACATCTTCATTCCTCTGGGGTGGATAGAATAAAGAGTATCATGAGCTTCCTGCATGATAACTTGTTTCAACTCTGAATCTGCTGGCACACAGATACGTCCTTTGTACCACAAAACTCCTTCTTCATCTTCGGTGAATCTGGGTACCTTTCATGTACCAATACAACGCTTGATTCTGTCGATACTTGCATTTCCTTTCTGCGCCTCCTTGATCTAACTGATCAACGTGGGTTGAAGTTCAATGCTAGATAAAAATCCTTTGCTAACAAGCTTCATTCTAAAATGCTCCAACTCTTCATGCAAACTTGGCTGGGCTTCTTTGATCATGGTGTTTAACCTACACGGCAATCTGCTAAGAGCATCCGCTACCATATTGGCTTTGCCGGGGTGATAGTGAATGTCAAGGTCATAATCCTTGATTAACTCTATCCATCTCCTTTTCCTCATATTCAGCTCCTTCTGAGTGAAAATATACTTCAGGCTCTTGTGATCCAAATAAATCTCACAGCGGTTACCCATAAGGTAATGACGCCATGTCTTCAAAGCTAACACTACGGCTGCTAGTTCAAGATCATGGGTAGGGTAGTTTTGCTCATGCTGCTTCAGTTGTCTTGAAAAATATGCTATGACTTTGCCTTCTTGCATCAACAGACATCCTAGACCAATCTTGGATGCATCACAATACACATCAAAAGGCTTCTTGATATCCGGCATAATCAGAATTGGGGCTGAAATCAATCTCTTCTTGAGCTCTTGAAAACTTGCTTCACACTTGTCGGTCCATTCAAACTTGTTTTCTTTCTTCAACTGTTGGGTCATTGGTCTTGCGATGCTCGAAAATCCTTCTACAAAGTTGTGGTAGTATCCCGCTAATCCGAGAAATGCACGGACTTGGGTTTGAGTGGTTGGGGCTTTCCATTCTTCAACATCTTTGATCTTGGCGGGATCAACAGCGACTCCTCCTACCGACACAATATGTCTGAGGAATCCTACTTCCTTCAGCCAGAACTCACATTTTCTAAACTTGGCATACAACTGATGCTCTCTAAGGGTTTCAAGGATGGTTCTCAGGTGTAGCTCATGGTCTTCTTCTAACTTGGAATAGATTAGAATATCGTCGATAAAAACAACGACAAACTTATCCAGAAAGTTCATAAAAATCTTATTCATGAGGTTCATGAAATAAGCGGGGGCATTGGTTAATCCAAAAGACATGACCGTATAGTCATACAATCCATATCTGGTGGTAAAAGCGGTTATCCGTTGCACTAATCTTGAGTTGATGATACCCAGTTCTAAGATCAATCTTAGAAAACACTCTGGCACCAGTCAACTGATCAAACAAATCCTCAATCTTGGGCAATGGGTACTTGTTCTTGATGGTGACATCATTCAGCTTCCGGTAATCCGTACATAAACGGTTACCTCCATCTTTCTTATCCACAAACAAAACAGGCGATCTCCATGGCGACACACTTGGTTGAATCAAACCTTTCTCCAGCATAGCATGAGGTTGCTTCTTCAGCTCCACTAATTCAGATGGGTTCATACTATAAGGTCTCTGGGCTATGGGTCCAGTTTCAGGAATTAGTTCAATAATAAACTCGATATCCCGATCTGGGGGCATACCGGGCAATTCCTCTGGGAATACATTGGGGTATTCACAGACTACCCTGACTTGGTCTATGGTTCGTTGGGCTAGACTCTTGATGCATTTGAATTGACGGAGCAAGGTTTCAGATACATGCTCTACTGATACTCCAGAGCTACCGGTCATGGTTATGGCTTTCTTGGCACAGTCGATCAATCCTTTATGTTTCAACATCCAATCCATTCCTAGTACTACTTCCAAACCTTTAGTTCCAAGTACTATTAGATTGGCATAAAAATCTATCCCATGGATTCTGATAGGTATAGCCTTGCAAATTTGTCTAGCTTTGGTGGTTGAACTAGGTATTTGAACTATCATAACATGCTTCAATTTTGTTGGTTGAATCTTAATAGTGCATGCAAATTCTTCTATAAGAAACGAGTGCAATGCTCCAGAATCAAACAACACTCTTGCAAGTACTGAGTTAATAGAAAACATACCCAGCACGACATCGGGCGCTTCCTGAGCTTCTTCAGCATTCATGTGGAACAGACGATCGTTGCGGTTGAGCGAGTTCCCTGGGGAAAATCTCCTTCCAGGCTGAACACGGCGTTGCTACTAAGCTGGGGCATTCACATTGGTGGTTGCTGCAAGCTTCTTGGGGCACTCATTGGAGTAGTGACCCTTGACTCCACATTCAAAGCAAGTAATCTGGGACTTGTCTTTGGCTGCAATAGGCACAACATTGCTTCCAGTCCTTGGGGCAGTATTGTTGTTGTTGTTGGACTTGGGCGGTGTACGGTTGAAGTTGTTGGAGTTGGCGGGGTGGTTGTTGTGGTTTCCTCCAGACTTCAAGTTTCCTCCGCTACGATTGGGGTAGCTTGGACAGGTCATCGGGGGTCTATTGTTTCTTGGGGCATATCCTGCAGACGGGTTGGGGCGATACTTCTAGGTATTGTGGGACCTAGTTTGGTGCATCATCCCGCGCTTGCGGTTGTCATTGTCTTGGTTTATCTTCCCTTCCATCTGGATGGCATAGTCTACTAGCTCTTCTAGATCTTCGAAACGGATGTTGACTAAAAACGTCTGCATCTCATCATGCAATCCATTCAGGAACCTTTATTTCTTCTTGGCTTCAGTGTTGATCTCATCAGGGGCATATCTAGCTAGGGACAGAAATTTGTCGCGGTACTCAACTACCGTCATCCTTCCTTGCTTCAGTTCCCTGAATTCATCTCTCATTTTGGTGACCAAACCTTGTGGCACATGAGTGCGGGTGAACTTGATCTTGAATGCTTCCCAAGTCATGACTTGACCGTTGTTCATAGTACGGGTGTTATTCCACCAGGCTCTTGCATATCCTGCCAGATAATGGGTGGCAAATGGTACTTTCTCATTGGCGTCAACTCCTGCAACCTCCAGATTGTTCTCCATGGTTTGCAGCCAGTCATCAGCATCTAAAGGATCCTCAGATTTGTTAAAGATAGGTGAAGTGGTGTTCTGAAAGTTCTTGACCTTAGATCCATGATGATCCTGATTTCCATGGCCCTGATTATTTTGTGCCATCTGGGTGATCTGTTGTAGGGTGGCTAGATTGGCTTGGCGTTCGACTCTACTACCTTCACGGTCGGAAACTAGCATCTACAGAATCTGCAGCATCGGGTCCTACGAGGAGCTGCTTCCTCCCTGATTTCCATGAGGCATCTGAAGATTGAGATAGATAATGAGATAAGAGGGAAATTCTAAGGTTCATGGTTTTGTTTCAAAAAGCTTTAAAATTTGAGTTTGACTCGGGTTTTTCAAACTAACAACTTCCTCTCATTCAGTCATTCATTCCAGCACACAATACAACACACACCACAACACAAATGGAAAACAGATGGTTTTAAGAACCATTCTGTGAACTAAGATATAGTGGGACCGATACAACTCATTCCTACGGTAGTGATCAAGTGCATCTACTCATCATCAATGAAGTTGGAATCATCATCATCGGTGTAGAAATCCATGGCATCATCCTCTAGGTAGTCATTGTCATCACTGAGGTAAGAGTGAAGATCTCCCTAGATGTCTTCACCTTCTTACTCTTCCTTTGCTTCAAGCTGGACTTCTTGCTCATGGATGGTCTTCTCGAGAGCAGCCACTTTCTTGCAAAGACGCTTGATGGTGCGATCCTTCTTCTCGTATTGACGACGAAGTGATTGGCGATCCTTGACGAGCATGGTGAGAGTCTGGTCCTTCTTGGCGGCAATGGCAAGGTTGTGGTTGGCGTAGGCTCAAGCATTGTCCAATTCCTTCTGCCTATTATACAGCAGGAAGTCAAGTTTTTCCACCTGGCGCTTCAACTCCGGGTGACTTGGCATCTCCAATGGCATTCCCATAGAATCACGCCTTGCAAAGTGCACAAACAGAGTTCCCTAGATCAAGTTGATGTTTTGCCCACATAGACGGGCAAGAGCTTCATGCATAGCCCTGGCTAATCCATCTAGCCAGTTGTCTCTCGCAAGGTAAATTGAATCTTCTCAGAAAGGGGTGCTTCCATTTTGCCTCTGAGATTTGCAACTATCAGCCATTGTAGATCTCCTCTGGGGTGATCCTTGAGTTGAGCCCCGAAGAATTCTGGATGCGAGTGCTCAAGGTACTCAGACAGTGCATCTAGATCCCTCTCGAAGATCAGTTGGCCTCCGTTGCCCAACTAGTAGAACTTGCAATACTGAACTTCCATCTATAAGAATTTAGGATGAGTAAGTTAGTGAGGTGATCAAGTGTGTCAAATTTTAAATAGGATTATAACAATTTTTGAGGAACATGAATTTTTTTGAAAGGCTCAAGGATAAGAGTGAGAATAGTTTTTCATAAATACTCACTTCTTTTGTTTTGGAAACTAAGTTTTTGTTTGCACGTCCATTCTAACTAGTGTCTCCTATGGTAAGGATGGCTCTGATACCAACTTGTCAACACCCGGATATTTAATCCCAGATGCCTGTTATGCCATACATCGCAATCCCAGGATTACCATTTTTGCGAGACATAACAGATTGGATATCACAGTACATCATCCTTTACAAACCATAATAAGATCTTACACAAATAAAGGATCTCATGATCCAGTCTTAATACAAACAAGCAGCGGAATAATAAGCGTAGCGGTGGGCTCCATCTTCAGTGTCACAGGCAATACTGACGATGGGAGATGATCCTAGTTGTCGTAGACGTCTTGCTGTCCATCATCCTGATAGTCCTCCTCATAGTCTGGCCACGGGAATAGCCAGGTACAAAGCCATGAGTACTCTTTAAATACTCGCAAACTATCACTAACAAGTAAGGTAGTTCTAATAGGAAACTTAAGATCTAGGTTTATTTGCAAAAAGCCAGATTTATCTAAACTGAGTTTAGAAGTAAAGAAAACTAAGGCAATGTTCTAAATCACTTGAAGTGGGAATCTAGTTTTCATATTCACAACCTTGTTGTGGTCAAGTCAAAATCATAGTTCACTTCACAAGTCATTTTGAAAACATCTGACGATGGAACAGTATGGCCACTCCAACTGTCCATGACCGCGGACGCGGCTATTCGAATAGTTTGACACTCTGCATAGGTGGTACACTTTCACCACAAATTCGATACATCCGTCAGGGATAACCCTGAATCATCATACTTAGTATGCGGATAATCAATCATAACCTTTCAATCACACACTCTAGTATAGGCACCTCCCCTAGGAGCTTGGCCTCCCAGCCATGGCCATCTACCATCCTGGGCACTGCATAGGTGGACATCATCAAGAGGTAGCCTAATATCAAACCTCCTCTCTGAGGGAACCTATACAAATGCATATAAACTTTCGGCTAAGCCTTACCCAATTCAGGTATTGTGGTTATACGGTAAAATTGGAATGGTATCGCATCCAAACCCAACCATCACTTTTTATAAAGGGCTAAGACTCATGCCTCAACATTTTCATCATCAAAATCCATTTGTGTTTCTCAACACATGTCAAAACATTTCAATAGAATGAAGCATCATTCCAAGATTTTCATAATCATTTTCACCAAGTATTCCCATCTAAAGTGATCAAGTTTTATGCTTAGCACTAGCCACTAAGGTTAAGAGTGTTCACTAATGAGGGTGCTACTCTTAAATCTCATGCCATAGAATGACATCTAGTATAGGCCTAGTTTTATACTCTTTATGCTATCTATACTATCTTTCCAAAATCCTCACAAAGCTTGAACTAAAAGTAAAGAACTTTAGTAATGTAAAAGAGTAAAGCTTGCAAGTAAAACATGGGATGGGTATAAATCAAAGTATATAACCAAAGCATGCCTAATGCATCTTGCTTGGGTTAAGAAGCTTGCAAGTGTTAACTTGCCAATAATAGCTTGCAAGTGTTAGCTTGCCTTGATTAGTGCAGTGATTGAAGTTTTCCTCCTTTTCTTCTGGGTAGAACTCCTCCTCCTCATAGCTTGGGTTGGTACTATCGTCTATAAATAAATACGGGGTACGCAATCACCAAACAATATGATATGGGGTGGCCCGATCTTCTCAGTAAGCGGATGGCGGTGCTGATGGTGGATGATAGATAACTAGCCTATAGCTATGAACTCTCCCGCTCAATCCCCGATGCCAATGCAACAACTCTCGAACCTTGTAGGATATTCACAAGACCACGCTCTTGTGCACGCAGCCGTTGACCACGAACGGTAGTTTGCAATCTACTAATTCCCGATGGAACAACAGATCACACTCAATTATAGTTGGTAAAATCGATCACAGGGTAATTTCAGAGGTTCTATGAAAGAAACATCTCCAAAATAGTTTTAACGTGGTCTAACCTAAACTAGAGGGCGTTCCCAGGCTTATATGGCCGCCAGAACGCGTCCAAACGCTAAAACGCAGTTCGATATAGTCAGATCCGTCCGGATCTGATGGGAACTTTTTGGGCCGGATTATCCAGTCTAAGAGGGCCAGATTATCCGGTGGCCGGATTTTCTGGGGGAAAAGTCCGGTCAAATATCCTCCCCGGTAATGAACGTCGCGCACGAAGTGCTTTGCAGAATCTCCAAAGCAGGGCCGGATTATCCGGGGTCTTTTAGGCATGGAAGTACTCATTGGAAAGATCTTGGAATTATCTATCCAGCAAGTCCTTATTTGCTTGATTTGGAGTTCGTATGAAGAATCCACGTTCATTTGAATTTCAGGACTTCTGTCTGTCCGAATTGAACGTTCCTTCTCTTCGATGATCTCCCTTGCTTGTATTGCGCCTTCCTCCCGCTCCTCCCTCGCGCATCCTTGGGCGATCATCATGTTGGGCTTCTCTTGTAGCCCTTCTCCTCCTCGCGCCATGCTTGTTTCTCCAACAAACCTGATCATACATAAATGCATAGACTTAGGCAGTATAAAGTTCTCATCAATCAAAGTACCAGATTCGTTTAGGAGTAAATTCACCTGTTGTTCAAGTAGCTTAGGATGAGCTCTTGTAATAGGTCCAATTCTAATCTCATTGGACTGATCCTTTCTTGCAAGAGTTGTAGCACCTTCAGTAGTCATTGGGGTAGGTGTAATTGTAGGGATGTCCTCATCATCTCCCCCCTTCAAAAGGCATCGACCTCGACGCTCCAAGGTCTTCTCCAGCATATGGTGACAAATTAGCAACGTTGAAGCTGTTTATAACTCCACCAAACTCCTCAATAGGTATATCAACCGAGTAGGCTTTATAATTAATCTTGTCTAACACCTTGTAAGGACCAGCAACACGTGGCTTCAATTTTGACTTTCGAAGTAGTGGGAACCTATCCTTGCGTAGATGCACCAAAACCATATCTCCAGGATCGAACAACACTTCTTTCATTGCTTTATTCCTTGCAGCAGCAATGTTCTTGCCTTTCTTCTCAATAGCCTCTCGAGTCTTCTCATGTATTTTGTTCACATAATCAGCACGTTTTGATGCCTCCATATCAACTCTCCCATGTAATGGCAGAGGCAACATATCAAGTGGCATCAATGGCTTGAAACCATACACCACCTCAAAAGGACAAAGCTGAGTAGTTGAATGCACCGCCCTGTTGTAAGCAAACTCAACATGTGGCAAACACTCTTCCCACTCCTGCAGATTATTTTTAATCATGGTCCTTAGCAGCAGTGACAATGTTCGATTCACCACCTCCGTTTGACCATCTATTTGGGGGTGACATGTAGTACTGAACAGCAGCTTCGTTCCTAGCTTCCCCCATAAGGTCTTCCAAAAGTAGCTCATGAACTTCACATCACGGTCAGAAATAATCGTTTTTGGTACTCCATGTAATCTCACGATGTCCCTGAAAAACAGGTTAGCAACATGCGACGCATCGTCGCTTTTGTGGCAGGCAATAAAATGAGCCATCTTAGAGAACCTATCCACTACCACAAATATAGAATCATGACCTCTCTGAGTTTTAGGTAGACCTAGAACAAAATCCATACTAATGTATTCCCATGGAGTAGTAGGTGCAGAGAGAGGTGTATACAAACCGTGAGGCTTCAGCTTAGATTTCGACTTGTGGCATGTAATACATCGGCTCACAAATCTGTACACATCACGCCTCATCTTGGGCCAATAAAAGTGATCAGCAAGCATGAGCAACGTCTTCTCCCGCCCAAAGTGACCCATCAAACCACCAGCATGTGATTCCTGCACTAAGAACAAACGCAACGACGATTCTGGAATACATAGTTTGTTAGCTCGAAACAAATATCCATCATGTATATGATACTTATCCCATGCGTTTCTAAGAGCACACAAACGATATGGTTCAGCAAAATCATGGTCAGTTGCATAAAGTGCACAAATAGCTTCTAATCCAGGAATTTTAACATCAAGATTGGTTAATAGCATGTTCTTCCTAGACAGAGCATCAGCAACAACATTCTCTTTTCCCTTCTTATAATTAATGATGTAAGGAAAAGACTCAATGAACTCAACCCATTTAGCTAATCTTCTATGCAAGTTTGATTGAGCTTTCAAGTATTTCAATGCTTCATGATCAGAATGTATGATGAATTCCTTTGGCCACAAATAATGTTGCCAAACCTCAAGTACTCTAACAAGTGCATACAATTCTTTATCATAGATAGAATAATTCAAACGAGCACCAGTCAATTTCTCAGAAAAATAAGCTATAGGCCGACCCTCTTGCATCAAAACGCCACCTATGCCTATACCACTAGCATCACATTCAACTTCAAATTGCTTCGAAAAATCAGGTAATGCAAGTAATGGTGCAGAAGTAAGCAAACGTTTTAATGTATCAAATGCAATGTCTTGGGCCGCGCCCCATACAAAAGGAACACCTTTCTTTGTCAAATCATTCAAAGGTGCAGCAATGGTGCTAAAATCTTTCACAAAGCGCCTATAGAAACCAGCGAGACCGTGGAAACTACGCACTTGACTAACATTCATTGGAGTAGGCCAATTCTGAATTGATTCAATTTTAGATTGATCTACCTCTACTCCATGCTTAGAAACAACAAATCCTAGGAATATGACCTTATCTTTTGCAAATGTACACTTCTCAAGATTAGCATACAGTTTATTATCACGTAACACTTGCAAAACTTGTCGAATATGAGTGCAATGTTCAGTTTCGTTGTGGCTGTATATAAGTATATCATCAAAGTAAACAACCACTAAACGACCAATAAACTCTCTCAAAACACGATTCATCAAACGCATGAAAGTACTAGGTGCATTAGTAAGACCAAACGGCATAACTAACCACTCATACAAACTGAATTTAGTTTTGAAAGAAGTTTTCCATTCATCCCCTTCTTTCATCCTAATTTGATGATAACCACTACGCAAGTCAATTTTAGAGAAAACAGCAGCACCACTCAATTCATCTAGCATATCCTCTAAGCGTGGAATAGGATGACGATATCGAATAGTGATGTTCTTAATCGCTCTACAATCAACACACATGCGCCATGTACCATCTTTCTTAGGAACTAAAATAACAGGAACAGCACAAGGGCTAAGAGAGACACGAATGTACCCTTTATCCAGCAACGCTTGTACTTGCTTCTGAATTTCCTTAGTCTCTTCGGGATTAGTCCTGTAAGGTGCACGGTTGGGAAGTGTGGCGCCAGGAATCAGGTCCACTTGATGTTCTATACCATGCAATGGAGGTAAACCTGCGGGTACGTCTTCTGGAAACACATCCCCAAAGTCCTGCAAAACAGAAGAGACACCAAGAGAAATAGGGGTCATGTCGTTAGAAACCGATAACTCGCCCTTATACATGAGCACAAGTGGCATGGTTGTAGGATCCTCACGAAACTCTCTCATATCGTCTTTGGTGGCTAGTATCAATAACCCAGACACTCTCTCACTTTTCTTTATATCACCCAATAGTAGGTGACAAACAGTCATAGGAACCACATCAAAATCAATAGAATCTTTGTATGGCCCTATTTGAAAATTCACACGTACCATATGATTTACCTTCATCTCACCATTGTTGCTCAACCATTGTATGTAGTATGGCTAGGGATGAGGTAAGTATGTCAAATTCAGTTTGGCACATAGTTCCTTACTTGCAAGATTTCTGCAGCTACCTCCATCAATAATTACCTTGCAAGCTTTGTTTGGTCCAACTAGAGCTTTTGTTTGGAACAAGTTGCAATGCTAGGATTCCTCCACCGGTTGCACACTAAGTACACGTGAAGATACGACAATAGTGGGTGCATGCTCAGCATATGCATCAGCACCATCCTTGTCGTCATCAATATCATCATCAGAAGCTTCATCTCCACTTTCTACTTCACCTTGTTCATTAACAAACATAACCTTGCTGTTTGGACAATCTTTCTTGTAGTGACCTCTACCTCCACAAGTATGGCACACCACATCACGAGTACGTGCCGTAGACATGTTGGAACCCGAGCTAGCAGCAGGAGGAACGGGTTTCCGAGCATTAGAACCAAACGAAGGTGTACTTGCTGGTTTGGCCGATGGTGTAAAAGGAGCAACAGCTGGTGACGTGACTGTAGGAGGTGTAGACCTGGCCGAAAATATGTTGGAGGACAGAAAACGAGCACGTGACTTTGCCTCTTCTGCCAATTGGGATTCAAACTCTCTAGCATGATGCAACAACTCATTCATGGTATCATACTTGTGATGACGAATAATGCTCTTGATCGGTAACTTCAAATTGTTTAGGAATCGCTGCATGTTCATCTCAATGGACTCACGAATTCTAGCACGCTGCATAAGCATCTCCATCTCCATGTAGTACTCATCAACTGTCATGGTGCCTTGCTTCAATTGCGTCAATTTATCAAAAACTGATCGCAAGTAGTTGGTTGGTACGAAACGAGCTTTCATGATTTGCTTCATCTCGCGCCAATCCATTACAGGAAGTTCATTGTCCTCCCTTCTATGCTACACAAGAGCATCCCACCAACGCAAAGCATAACCATCAAATTCAGATGCTGCAAGATTGACCTTCTTATCTTCTGGATAGTCAAATAAGCGCCAGAGTTTCTCAATCTTCAACTCCCATGTGAGGTAGTCTTCAGGATCAATGGAACCGTCAAACTTGGGAATTGAGAATTTTGGCTTGCCCAAACCATCAGCAGTAGCTTGGTTGGGCACACGTTGAGCACGCCCAAGAGGGGCAAACCCATGGCCATGAGTAGGTGCATGGACAGGGGGAATAGCACGTCCCCTGCCAACATGTGGAGCAGCATCCATGGTGCTACCCTCATCGAAACCATCAAAGGCATCATCATGTTGAGGATCTTCCCTTCTATGTAAGGCGGTTGTCAAACCCTCAATGGACCGCTGCAAAGTGGTGACATTGACATTGAGCGTTGCCACTTGCGTTTGGATAGTATCAACCGTCCCAACATGCTGATCCAATCTCATATTCATATCTTGGAGATTCTTGTCAATGGCATCTGTCGTGTTAGTAAACACACGTGTCAAGTGGGATTTCAAAGCCTCATATTCACGCCAATGGATGAGCTCCTCATCCTTCTTTTTCTGCAACACAACATCATCATCACTAGAAGACATGATTAGTAGGTTAGTGCAAAAATCAAAATCTGTATGGTGGAAACTCTCACAACTCACTCACAACTAATAACAAAGGAGATCTTACCGTTCCAAAGTGAATAGAGATGCTCTACCAAACGAAATCAAAGACAGATGCACTGATGTGATGAAGTGAATATCAAAGGTATAGAGAACGATCACAGGGCACACAGGTTATGTATGGTGGAGCTATAGGTATGGTATCCTATCTACACCGCAAACAATTCCTAGTGTTGATTGTACAAAAACCCAAGAAACACACACGGTGGAGATAAATGTGGCAAAGCAACTTATGAAAAGGAATATTGCAATGCACAAGAGAGATGCTAGTAATAGCTCAAATAGAATAGGCACAAGATTGCTCAATCTACTACTGCTATTATAAAACTAGTCCTCCAATCAACCTTGATATCTCCCTTTTGTTGTTTACTTTTGTATCTCTTTTCTTTTCCCTTTTTTGTTTAACAACTTTTTTTTCTCTTCTTTCTCTTTTTTTGATTTTTCAACTATCTGACACAATGCAATACGTGATGCAACAATTCTGAGAAATTAGGGGCCGGATATTCCGGTTTGTCGGGGGACGGATAATCCGGTCTACCTAGACTAAAATTTTGCACTTCAAACCCTAATGAGCAGCCTGTCGGAGCAAAGCAACTAGTCTCGTGGGTACGTTCCTAGGCACGGATGTTGTAGATAGGTTGTGTCTATGGTATGCAAACAAAGGTACGCTATGTGGACTCAGACAAACGAGGAAAACTTTCGGAACACGGTGATGGTTGACACGGCAGAAAACAAGATCAAATCCTAAACCTAGACACACACGAAAAAACTAGACTCCTACGAGGAAAACCCTGCAGATCGGATCTACGAGAAGATACAATCATCAACTAAAACTCGAAAACGATGCAATCTAGTCTATGGCAAATCTTTTTGTAAGGCTTTTTCTGTATAGGAAAAACACTCTCTAATCTATGGATGGATTTGTGAATGCTTACCGAGGCAACACTAGAAATCTAATACCAAGATGATATGGGGTGGCCCGATCTTCTCAGTAAGCGGATGGCGGTGATGATGGTGGATGATAGATAACTAGCCTGCACCGATGAACTCTCCCGCTCAATCCCTGATGCCAATGCAACAGCTCTCGAACCTTGTAGGATATTCACAACACCACGCTCTTGCGCCGCAGCCATCGACCACGAACGGTAGTTTGCAATCTACTAATTCCCGATGGAACAACAGATCACACTCAATTATAGTTGGTAAAATCGATCACACGGTAATTCCAGAGGTTATATGAAAGAAACAACTCCAAAATAGTTTTAACGTGGTCTAACCTAAACTAGAGGGCGTTCCCAGGCTTATATGGCCGCCAGAACGTCCGAAAAACGCGAAACAAAAACGTGTCTGATACAGTCAGATCCGTCTAGATCTGATGGGAACTTTTTGGGCCAGATTATCTGGTCTACGAGGGCCGGATTATCTGGTGGCCGGATTTTTCGGGGGAAAAGTCCGGTCAAATATCCGCCCATTGAACGTCAAGCGAAGTCCTTTAAGAATCTCCAGCGGGCGGATTATCCGGGGTGTGGGGGACGGATTATCCGGGGTCTTTTAGGCATGGAAGTACTCATTGGAAAGATCTTGGAATTATCTATCCAACAACTGCTTATTTGCTTGATTTGCAGTTCGTATGAAGAATCCACGTCCGTTTGAATTTCAGGACTTCTGGCTGTCCGAATTGAACGTTGCTTCTCTTCAATGATCTTCCTTGCTTGTATTGTGCCTTCCTCCCGCTCCTCCCTCGCGCATCCTTGGGCGATCATCATGTTGGGCTTCTCTTGTAGCCCTTCTCCTCCTCGCGCCATGCTTATTTCTCCAACGAACCTGATCATACATAAATGCATAGACTTAGGAAGTATAAAGTTCTCATCAATCAAAGTACCAGATTCGTTTAGGAGTAAATTCACCTATGGTTCAAGGAGCTTAGCACGAGCTCTTGTAATAGGTCCAATTCTAATCACATTGGACTGATCCTTTCTTGCAACAGTTGTAGCATCTTCAGTAGTCATTGGGGTAGGTGTAATTATAGGGATGTCCTCATCACAATACTTAACTAACTCTATTTATCAAACTAAGGCTCACACTTGATAATCTAGCATCATCATAATCATCACATGAGATAAGGAACTAGTTTTATTTATCTTATTTTAGAAAAGTAATTTCTACTCACTGAAAATAATTAAGATTTAATATTCTCCAATTAAAATATGGGATCATGTGGACACATGTCATCACCACATATTCTAATACATGGGAATGTGATTTAAAGTGTTGGTCACATTTTATAAAGTGTAATATTATTATTTAATAGATTTAAAGTAACTAGAAATACCCTAATAGCATTCTTTTGGTACTAGTCCAATGTCACTTCATGCAAACCTAGATATTTTTACATATTCATATAGATATTATCAAATGTGATTTTTGAGAGTTGGAATCAACTCAAAAGCTATTATGGTTGATTTTTAAAAAATGTTTGAAGTTGCAAAAGTCTCTGTCTTATTATTTTTACTAAAGATTATCTCTAAATCCAAATGATTTAAATCCAACAGTCTTGGATAGATAATTTAATTTCCTTTCTAGCAAAATTTGAATCATGCAATTTGGTTCAGTGAAACTCTCCGAATTGATTTTTGAATCTGTGGACAGAAGCTAGTTTAAACTAAAATGGAAAAACAATTATTTGAATTTCCAAGCCAGCGCGGGAAGTTAAACGGGTCGGCCCAGCTGCACTGCACAGCATAGTGGGTTGCTGATAGATGGGTCCACTAGTCGCGGGTCTAACTAAACGAAACGGTATCCACGCATCTGAGCCGTGCGATCCTATTCTAATCCAATGGCTAGGAGTCGTCGTCGATGACGAACTACTCCAGCGAGGAAAATGACCTAGAGCGGCGGTGGGGTTCTCGCGGGGCTCACTTGGGCTCCAGCTAGGGTCGGCGATGGGGGCAAACGATGTGGTAGACGACGGCGAGGCGAGGCACGGTCATGGCAAGGCTTGGGGTGGTCAAAATTCGCTGGTGCCCTTCTCCTCTAGCAGCGGCGGGCTCTAGCCAAATTCTGGCGAGAGAGGGCTCGCCTTGCTCTGGGAAGAAGTGGGGGAGGGTTAGTGAGAGGTGGTGAATCGAATGGTGTGGAGAATGGAGGCAGGGGTGGCCTCCTTTTATAGTGTGGCGAGGGGACCGAGCGGTGCGGGCGCGAGCTCATCGGTGACGAGGCTACATGCGGCTATCGGCATGGCGGTGGCTAGTGGGTGGTGCTGTGTTCCCTAGCGGTTCTCACGGGTGTAAAGGCTAGGCGTGGGCCGTTGTGGTTTGGTCGGGAGCTTGTGGTGCTCTGCGCGGGCGCAGAGGTGTTTGCGGCGGTGTGCGGCAGCTGCGGGTAGCACGGCGGCGAACGAGGGTGTCTGCGGGGTTGTGGTGATCATGGCGAGCGTGAGTGTGCGCGAAGAGGGTGAGGCGCGGTCGGGCGTGGCAAGATGGCGCGCTCTGGACATGGCACAGAGAGGCGAGGCGAGGCGCGGCGTAGCTAGGGTGGTCCGGCGCTCGGCTGGTGTCATGGCTTGGACAAGGGGTGGCGGTGGACCAAGGCATGCTTCCTGGAAATCATGGTTGGCTGTGGCTGTGTCTGCTGTGAACTGGCTGTGGTCGGCCAGCGATGACCACAATCGGGTGACGCTCAACTGTGCAAACGGCAAAGGGGGAACTTGGTCTGGGGCTTGGTTAGACTCAGGGGAGACAGGGGGTTTAAGAGGGGACCAAATGGTCGACTAATTACTGTGGTAACAGTGAAGTTAGGCCATAGGTTAATTCATGTAATTAAGGTGTTTGATGAAATGGCCACAAGAAAATTCTTTGGAATTTTTGATTCAAATTTTTTGAGTGGTCTTTGATTAATCTTGAGACTCTATGTTTGCTTGGAGAGGTCAAGCGGAATTGATTTGATAGGTTTTTGAAAAAGTGGGATCTTAACATATGAAGTAGATTCAGTTTTCAACTGTCCATTAAATTATTTTAAAGAGGTTTTTGTAAGTTTGTAAAGTGGGCCTTGATACACTTTTACTTGGTCTAGCAAGGGGTGAAAAGAGTTGGAAAAGTTTCTGTTAGAAATCTTCTTCTAGGAACACACAAAGTGGCCTAGTGGTTTACTTTGGTCAAAATGACCATTTGGTTTATTTATTCATATTTGATTTCTTTTGATTTTGTTTGTAATTGGTCTAGATGATGTAGTACTCACCATTAAACCATTTCACATCATTTATAACAATCAAGCATGGCATAAGCACTCAAATCTACACTAATGGAAACACACATGCATTCATATTCATTTTATTAATAAAAGTTTTTGTTAACCCTAAACTTTGGTGATTAGAACTTGATAATCTTGATTAGAAGTTCTAGGGTGTTACACATCACCACACCCACTCAGATGCTTGTGCGTGGCCATGTGGATCATTGTGGTTTGGCAAAGAACACATGCAATGTCATTCCAACATGTGTCCAACAATGTCCAGGAACCCTAGAAACATGCTGGGATTTAACTGCCACATGTAGTGGAGCACCAGTTTGAAAGTGGTTGCATCACCACAGCCACTTGGATGTGTGTGCCCATGTGGACCGTTGTGGTTTGGAAAAGAACGCATGCAATGTCACTCCTACATGTGTCCAACCATGTCGAGTAACCCTACCAACATGCTAGGATACAACTACCACATGAAGTGGAGCACGAGTTTGAAAGATGTTGCATCACCACACCGACTTGGATGTGTGTGGCCATGTGGATTATTGTGGTTTGGAAAAGAACACATGCAGTGTCACTCCAACATGTGTCCAACCATGTCCAGGAAACCTAGCAACATGTTGGGATTCAACTGCCATATGCAGTAGAGCATCAATTTGAAAGAGGTTGCATCACCACACTCACTTGGATGTGTGTGGACATGTGGATCATTTTGGTTTGGAAAAGAACACATGCAATTTCACTCCAACATGTGTCCAACCATGTCTAGTAAGCCCAGGAACATGCTGGGATTTAACTGCCACATGCAATGGAGCACCAGTTTGAAAGATGTCATATCACCACACCCACTTCGATGTGTGTGGCCATGTGGATCATTGTGTTTTGGAATAAACACATGCAATGTCACTCCAACATGTGTCCAACCATGTCCAGGAACCCTAGGAACATAATGGGATTCAACTGCCACATGAAGTGGAGCACCAGTTTGAAAGATGTTGCATCACCACACCCACTTGGATGTGTTTTATCATGTGGATCATTGTGTTTTGGCAAAGAACACATGCAATGTCACTCCAACATGTGTCCAACCATGTCCAGGAACCCTAGCAACATGATGGGATTCAACTGGCACATACAATGGAGCACCAGTTTGAAAGAGGTTGCGTCACCACCCCCACTTGGATGTGTGTGCCCATGTGGATCACTGTGGTTTATAAATAACACATGCAATGTCACTCCAACATGTGTCATACCATGTCTAGGAACTAGCAACATGCTGGGATTCAACTACCACATGAAGTGGAGCACCAGTTTGAAAGATGTTGCATCACCACACCCACTTTGATGTGTGTGGCCATGTGGATCATTGTGGTTTGGCAAATAACACATGCAATGTCACTCCAACATGTTTCCAACCATCTCCAGGAACCCAAGCAACATGATGGGATTCAACTGCCACATGTAGTGGAGCATCAGTTTGAAAGAGGTTGCATCACCACACCCACTTGGATGTGTGTGGCTATGTCGATCATTTTGGTTTGGAAAAGAACACATGTAGTGTCACTCCAACCATGTCCAGTAACCCTAGGAACATACTGGGATTCAACTTCCGCATGCAATGGAGCTCCAGTTTGAAAGATGTCCTATCACCACACCTACTTGGATGTTTGTGTCCATGTGGATCATTGTGGTTCGGCAAACAACACATGAAATGTCACTCCAACATGTGTCCAACCATGTCAAGGAACCCTAGCAATATGCGGGGATTCAACTGCCACATGCAATGGATCACTAGTTTGAAAGATGTTGCATCACCGCACCCACTTGGATATGTGTGTGTGGCCACGTGGATCATTGGGGTTTGGGAAAAAACATGCAATGTCACTCCAACATGTGTCCAACCGTATTCAGGAACCCTAGCAACATGCTGGGATTCAACTGCCACATGCAGTGGAGCACCAGGTTGAAAGTTTTGCATTACCACACCCACTTGGATGTGTGTGGCCATGTGGATCATTGTGGTTTTGCAAATAACACATGCAACGTCACTCCAACATGTGTCCAACCATGTACAGGAACCCGAGAAACATGATGGGATTCAACTACCACATGCAGTGGAGCACCTATTTGAAAGAGGTTGCATCACCACACCCACTTAGATGTGTGTGTGGCAATGTGGAACATTGTGGTTTGGAAAAGAACACATGCAATGTCACCTCAACATGTGTCCAACCATATCCAGGAACCCTAGCAACATGCTGGGATTCAACTACCACATGCAGTGGAGCACCAGGTTAAAAGATGTTGCATCACCGCACCCACTTGGATTTGTGTGGCCATTTGGATCATTGGGGTTTGGAAAAGAACACATGCAATGTCACTCCAACATTTGTCCAACCATGTACAGGAACCCGAACAACATGATTGGATTCAAGTGCCACATGTAATGGAGCACCAGTTTGAGAGAGGTTGCATCACCACACCCACTTGGATGTGTGTGTGTGTGTGGCAATGTGGATCATTGTGGTTTGGAAAAGAAGACATGCAATGTCACTCCAACATGTGTCCAACCATGTCTAGGAACCCTAGCAATATGCTCGGATTCATCTACCACATGCAGTGGAGCACCAGTTTGAAATAGGTTGCATCATGACACGCACTTGGATGCGTGTATGTGGCCATGTCGATCATTGTGGTTTTGAAAATAACACATGCAATGTCACTCCAACATGTGTCCAACCATGTATAGGAACCCGAGCAACATGCTCGGATTCAACTGCCACATGCAGTGGAGCACCAGTTTGAAAGAGGTTGCATCACCACACCCACTCTGATGTGTGTGTGGCAATGTGGATCATTGTGGTTTCGAAAAGAACACATGCAATGTCACCCAAACATGTGTCCAACCATATCCAGGAGCCCTAACAACATGCTGGGATTCAACTACCACATGCAGTGGAGCACCAGGTTGAAAGATGTTGCATGACCGCACCCACTTGGATATGTGTGGCCATTTGGATCATTGGGGTCTATCAAAGAACACATGCGATGTCACTCCAACATGTGTCCAACCATTTACAGGAACCCGAACAACATGATCGGATTCAAGTGCCACATGTAATGGAGCACCAGTTTGAGAGAGGTTGCATCATCACACCCACTTGGATATGTGTGTGTGTGGCAATGTGGATCATTGTGGTTTGGAAAAGAACACATGAAATGTCACTCCAACATGTGTCCAACCATGTCTAGGAACCCTAGCAATATGCTAGGATTCATCTACCACATGAAGTGGATCACCAGTTTGAAATAGGTTGCATCATGACACCCACTTGGATGCGTGTGTGTGTCCATGTGGATAATTGTGGTTTTGAAAAGAACATATGCAATGTCACTCCAACATTTGTCCAACCATGTATAGGAACCCGAGCAACATGCTCGGATTCAACTGCCACATGTAGTCGATTGCATCACCACACCCACTTCGATGTGTGTGTGTGTGGTAATGTGGAATTGTTGTTTGGAAAACAACACATGCAATGTCACGCCAACATGTGTCCAACCGTATCTAGGAATCCTAGCAACATGCTGGGATTCAACTACCACATGTAGTGGATCACCAGTTTGAAAGGGGTTGCATCACCACACCCACTTGGATGCGTTTGCGTGGCCATGTGGATCATTGTGGTTTGGCAAAGAACACATGCAATGTCACTCCAACGTGTGTCCAACCATGTCTAGGAACCCTAGAAATATGCTAGGATTCAAATGCCACATGCAATGGAGCACCAGTTTGAAAAAGGTTGCATCACCACACCCACTTAGACGTGTGTGTGGCCATGTGGATCATTGTGGTTTGGAAAAGAACACATGCAATGTCCCCCCAACATGTGTCCAACCATATCTAGGAACCCTAGCAACATGCTACGATTCGACTGCCACGTGTACTGGAGCACCATTTTGAAATATGTTGCATCACCGCACCCACTTGGATGTGTGTGGCGATGTGGATCATTGGGGTTTGGCAAAGAACACATGCGATGTCACTCCAACATGTGTCCAACACTGTATAGGAACACTAGAAATACGCTAGGATTAAAATGCCACATGTAATGGAGCACTAGTTTGAAATAGGTTCCATCACCACACCCACTTGGATGTGTGTGTGTGGCAATGTGGATCATTGTGGTTTGGAAAAGAACACATGAAATGTCACTCCATCATCTGTCCAACCATGTCCAAGAACCCTAGCAACATGATGGGATTCATCTACCACATGAAGTGGAGAACCAGTTTGAAATAGGTTGCATCACCGCACCCACTTGGATGTGTGTGCGTGGCCATGTGGATCATTGTGGTTTGGAAAAGAACACATGCAACGTCACTCCACCATGTGTCCAACCATGTACAGGAACCTGAGCAACATGCTGAGATTCAATTGCCACATGTAGTGGAGCACCAGTTTGAAAGAGGTTGCATGACCACACCCACTTGGATGTGTGTGCGTGGCAATGTGGATCATTGTGGTTTAGAAAATAACACATGCAATGTCATTCCAACATGTGTCCAACCATGTCTAGGAACCCTAGGAACATGCTGGGATTCATCTACCACATGCAGTGGAGCACTAGTTTGAAATAGGTTGCATCGCCACACCCACTTGTATGCATGTATGTGGCCATGTGGATTATTGTGGCTTTGCAAAGAACACATGCAATGTCACTCCAATATGTGTCCAACCATGTATAGGAAGCCGAGAAACATGCTCGGATTCAACTGCCACATGTAGTAGGATGCATCACCACACCCACTTGGATGTGTTTGTGTATGGTAATGTGGATCATTGTGGTTTGGAAAAGAACACATGCAATGTCACTCCAACATGTGTCCAACCATGTCGAGGAATCCTAGCAACATGCTGGGATTCAACTACCACATGAAGTGGAGCACCATTTTGAAAGAGGTCGCATCACCACACTCACTTGGATGCATGTGTGTAGCCATGTGGATCATTGTGGTTTGGAAAAGAACACATGAAGTGTCACTCCAACATGTGTCCAACCATGTCTAGGAACACTAGAAACATGTTGGGATTCAACTACCACATGTAGTGGAGCACCAGTTTGAAAGAGGTTGCATCATCACACCCACTTGGATGTGTGTGTCCATGTGGATCATTGTGGTTTGGAAA